>CM060700.1:239123695-240486195 GCA_030686995.1 Artemisia argyi | reverse complement strand
TTAAGCGCGAATTGGGGAACTTTGTTATGGGAGAGGTTAAGAATTTCTCTTCGATAAATAATATGCATATTTTATTAGCAAATGAAGGATTTCCAAATGTGAAGGTTGGTTATCTAGGGGGGATGTGGGTCATGTTAGAAGTACCTTCGCTCAGCTCCAAAGATAACTTCATGAAGCACGTTGGTGTTGCGTCTTGGTTCCATTGCTTAACCAATGCACAACCGGAATTTGTGTCTCGCGAAAGGATAGTGTGGGTTGATATCGAAGGAGTGCCTCTTCATGCGTGGTCTTGTAACACTTTTACCAAAATCGGATCAAAATGGGGCGAGGTTCTGGATCTGGAAGAAAATAAAGACGATTTTTTTGCTCGTAAACGGATTTGCATTAAGACCAAGCAGGAAGATAACATCTTGGAAAAGTTCAAAATTATTGTTAACAGGAAGGTTTTCATGATTAGAGCTAAGGAATTATTCGCTTGGTCTCCGTCTTTTGTGGAAGTGCCTGAGATGGTGTATAGTTCCGAGGATGATTCTGTTCAGGGTGAAGGGGAGAAACAAAAGGAATTTGGCCAGAAATTGAATTCGGATGAGGAGGAGAGTGATATTGAAGCAGTCTCCGATACTTACTTCGGAGAAAATATTGAGAAGGATGGAGGCAATAATGTTGACTCTGTTAGTCAGCCTGTCGATAAGGAAATATCGCATGACCCCTTTAATATCTACGATTTAATTAACAAACAAAAGAAGGATGCTGAAGTTAATGGTTCGGACTCTAGTATACCTTTCCCCCCGGGGTTCACACCTCCTCAATTTGATACTAAGGTTGCTGAACAGGTCAAGAACTCAGTACTTAATCAGTCTTCAGGTAATTATTCAGGGTGTAGTTCTCGAATCTTGGAGAATTCACAGAAAGTTGACGATAATTTTTTAACGGTTAACCATGGGAAAGGACTTTCTCAGAAAGAGGGAGGATCTATATTGGAGGTCTTAGAAGAAGTGATCAAGGTAGGCCAAACCATGGGTTTTTCAATGGAAGGAGTCCATAAAGACATGGAGAAGATCATTGGCTCACAAGGAGATCAAACAGTTTTTAGATGAATTGTTTGTCTTTAAATATTCAAGGCTTAGGTTCCAAGGCCAAAAAAGATTGGATCCGGGAGTTAAATATTAAGAATAAAGTCACTTTTTGTACGATTCAGGAGACCAAGATGGATACTATATCAGATATGGAGGTTAAATACTTATGGGGAAATTCGAATTTTGATTTCATTTTTAGTGACGCTCTTGGTTTTTCTGGTGGTATCCTTTGTGTTTGGGATAATAATATGTTTTGTAAAGAGCATCATATTATTTCTGATAATTTTGTTGCTTTGTACGGAACATGGAGTTCTAATAAGATGAAGATTTTGCTAATTTCAGTTTATGCTCCACATGTTGGATCCTATAAACGTATGTTGTGGTCGTACTTGGATTCGCTTATTTCTCGTTGGAATGGAGAATGCATCTTAATGGGTGACTTTAACGAAGTTAGAAGAGAGTCGGAACGTTGGGGGTCATCTTTTAACATGGGAGGAGCTCGTGTGTTCAATAATTTTATTGCTAATGCGGGGTTAATCGACCTCCAACTAGAAGGTTTTAACTTTACATGGGCTCATCCGTCGGCAACAAAAATGAGCAAATTGGATCGTTTTTTAGTGTCTGATGGTATGATCTCGGCTTTCCCGTGTGTTTCAGCCGTTTGTCTTGATAAACATCTATCGGACCATCGCCCTATTCTACTTCGGGAGGTATATTCTGATTTTGGTGCCATTCCGTTTCGATTCTATCAATCTTGGTTAAGTATTCAGGGTTTCGAACAATTGGTGATTCATACTTGGAATACTACTTGTCTTAATGATAGCAATGGTATGATCCGTTTTAAAAAGAAGTTGCAGATCTTGAAGAAGGAGATTCGTGTGTTTGTTGCGGATCATAGAAAGAATAAAGAGGGCCGTGTAAAAGACATAAAGGCTAAGCTATCTGATATTGAAAAAAAATTAGATCAAGGAGGTGTTAATGAGGATATTCTTGCATCTCGCATGGAATGTATGAACTTTCTTTTTGAATTAAAGGCGGCTGAGAACCGTGACTTCATGCAAAAGGCCAAAATCAAGTGGGCCGTCGAGGGAGATGAAAATTCTAAGTTCTTTCATGGCATGGTTAATCGTAAACGTGCAAACTTGGCTATCAAAGGTATTATGATTGATGGCGCATGGGTTGATGACCCTACTGAGGTCAAAAATGAATTTCGTGATCATTTTGCGTCTAGATTCCAAGATCCTGGACCCTGTCCAGGTAAGATCAATTTTATATTTCCTAAGCGTCTTCATTCTGAGCAGGCTGCTGAGTTGGAGGTCCCTATCACGAGAGATGAAATTCGGAAAGCAGTTTGGTGTTGTGGCGAGAATAAATCTCCGGGACCCGATGGTTTTTCTTTCGAATTTTTTCGCAAGTTCTGGCAGGTAGTGGGTCCTGATTTTTGTATGGCGGTGGAATGGTTTTTTGATAATGCCTGCTTTCCTGTAGGGTGCAACTCCTCCTTCATAGCTCTTATTCCGAAGTCTTCTGATCCGAAAGTGGTGAGTGATTTTCGTCCTATTAGTTTGATTGGCTGCATTTATAAAGTTATCACTAAGATTTTGCAGTCTAGACTCTCATTGGTTATATCAGACATAATTTCGGATGTTCAAACGGCTTTTCTTCCAAACCGTCAAATTCTTGATGGTCCGTTTATTATTAATGAGTTACTTTCCAGATGTAAACACAAAAAAGATCAAGCTATGGTGTTTAAAGTCGACTTCGCAAAAGCCTATGATTCCATTCGGTGGGATTTTCTTGATGAAGTGCTCTGTTCCTTCGGTTTTGGTTCTAAATGGCGGACGTGGATCAGTGGGTGCCTTAGATCAAGTATGGCTTCCATTCTTGTTAATGGGAGCCCTACATCTGAATTTCAGTTTTATCGTGGGTTGAAGCAAGGAGATCCGTTGGCTCCATATCTATTTATTTTGGTTATGGAATCATTTCATTTATCTTTCTCTCGGGTTATTAATGCTGGAATCTTTAGTGGGGTCAGGATTGATTCTGTGACTACGATATCCCATCTTTTCTATGCAGATGACGCGGTTTTTATAGGCGAATGGTCCCAAGAAAATTTTACAGGTATTATGCAATCTCTTCGTTGCTTTTCTTTAATGTCTGGGCTTTCTATTAACATTAAGAAAAGTCACCTTCTTGGTGTGGGGGTCGCTCCTCAGTTAGTGAATGATGCTGCTAACATGTTGGGGTGTTCGGTTATGAGAGCCCCTTTTAAGTACTTGGGGGTCATTGTTGGTGGTAACACCTCTTTGGTGAAAACCTGGGACGAAACTATCAATAAGTTAAAGTCGAGATTATCCAAATGGAAGATTAAAACTCTTTCCATTGGAGGACGTCTTACGCTTCTCAAATCGGTTCTTGGATCTACTCCTATATATAGCATGTCTTTGTATAAAGTTCCCAAATCTGTTCTTAATGTTATGGAGTCAATTAGAAGGAATTTTTTCAATGGTGTTCAAGAGGGGGAAAAGAAAATAGCTTGGGTTAAATGGGCAAAGGTTCTTGCATCAAAGGATCATGGTGGTTTAGGTGTTTCTAGCTATTTTGCTCTTAATAGGGCATTGTTGTTAAAATGGGTTTGGCGGGTTTTATCTCGTGATAATTCCCTGTGGTTTCGGATCATTCGCGCTATTCATGGCTCACAAGACCAAGGCCTCTCTGCTGCGTTCCCCTCGAATTGGAGTTCTATCGTCAAGGAAGTTAAGGCGCTCTCTACCCAAGGTATTGACATTATTTCTCATAGTAAAATTAAAGTTGGTAATGGTAGAAGTACGAGATTTTGGAAGGATCTTTGGATTGGTGATACTCGTCTTTGTCATAAATTTCCGCGACTTTTTGCGTTGGATGTGAGTAAAGAGGCCACGGTGGAGACCATGTTGTCTGCTCCGCTTTCTTCTTTTTTTCGTCGTAATGTTAGAGGGGGTGTTGAGGCTGAGCAACTTTCACAATGTCTCAACGTCATTAGTTCCGTAGTGTTATCCAACTCCCATGATCGTTTCATTTGGGACTTGAATGGAGATGGGGAATTCCTTGTTAAAGATATTCGAAAACTGCTTGATGATGTGTTTCTCCCTAAAGACGAGGTTCCTACGAGGTGGGTTAAGGTGATCCCAATTAAGATAAATATCTTTGCTTGGAAGGTTTCCCTGGATCGTCTCCCCACTCGGGAAAATTTAGCTCAACGTGGCGTGTCTGTTCCTTCTCTTTCTTGTCCGAATTGTAACAACGGTCTAGAGCACTTGGGCCATATTTTATTTAGCTGTGATATTGCCAGCAGTGTATCTCGGATGATTTGTAGGTGGTGGAACCTGACTTGGCATCCTTTTGACTCGTACTCTTCATGGCTTTCTTGGTTCAAGGCGTTGAGGTTGAGATCTAGTACTAAAGACGTGCTAGAAGGGGTTTTCTATACATCTTGGTGGAGCATCTGGGTATTTCGCAACCAAATCCTTTTTGCAACAAAAAATCCTCGTAAAGATGTTCTATTTGACGATATTGTTATGAGATCTTTTACTTGGTGTAGCGCTAGATGTAAAAGTAGTATTGCTTGGGATAGTTGGTTACAACACCCTTATCTTCTTTTCTTGTAATTGTCTAGCTCCTTGCTAGTGGTTTTTTTCTAATAAAATCGTTGCCGTTCAAAAAAAAAATAAAACGATGATATGAAAACTAACTATGAAACTGCGTAATAAGACACCAATCAATTTGCCAAATACAACTTTGATTATTTGATCTTTCATATTCTCTTTTTAGTCTTGAAACTCAAGCAAACTTTTACGTTAATGCGTTTTCTTGAGACTTGGTGATAACTATTAAATGTACACATGCAACATCTTAAATATTTTAATTAGTATAATTAATTTTAACATGGGTTTATTGGTACACCCACGGGTATTTTAACGGGTATACTCGTGGGTATTTTAAATGGGTATCATGGGTTTACCCGCGATGGGTATGCCTCACCCATCACCCACCCGCCACCCACTGTTGGGTAACGATTTTCACCCATTACCCACACGTGGGTGAAAATTGACGCGTTTAACCACCCATTTATGGCGGGTACCCATGGGTTGTGGGTTTTTTCTCGCCCATTGCCATCCCTACTTCTTTATATATTGGGGTGTAGAGGGAAGTTATAAGTTGTCAATTGTGCTTCTTTTATGATGGACGATTCACCGGATTCGAAGCTAAATGAGCGGATGACAAAGACTTCGGATTTAAAAGCTGCATCCATTTTTTAGTGCAAATGAGAATACGAACTGAATGATGATTCACCGGATTTCTTGTGGTAATTTAGGTACTTCACAACTTATTAAAAAGATATATATTTAAGACGGGTGAAAATGGGTTCTGTTGGGTTGTTTAGCACTTTAGCCTGACCTTCAACGTTTATCTTTTGGATAATTTGTAAGCAGATTATGATATATAATTAGAATTAAAATTTATACAGTTATTACGGGTCTGTTTTGGTTTTAAGAATATGTAATCTGTTCTGTTTTATTGATTAGAAAAGGGTGTTTGAAAGTTGAAACAAGAGGTGTATATTAGCAGTAGTATAATTGATAACCCATTATAAATCAAACAAGTAAATACAATTACATCAAAGATCAAACCCAGTTGTTAAACATCTCAGATTTCACCGAACACCCCAACATATTTGAGAATACGAACTTCAATATACCGGTAAATTGTATAACTTGACATGGAGGAGCAGCGGTGGTGCCTTAGATCGGGGCTGGAGATTTGAGGAGTATACACAATTTTTATGGTTGAAAATATAATAAAGGAGAACTTCGGCTTAACACACAAGTGGGCAAATGGGTTGAAATTTGAATGGGTTATATGTTTCAAAAGCGAGAAAAGTCCAAAATACATCTCTAAGGTATGCCAAATGATACGTTTACATCCTTTTTCTTTTTTCGTCTCAAATATCATCCCTCCGTTAGTAACTTTGGAACAAATACATCCCTAGGGACTAACGATGCAAAATTTTGCCCGTTAAGTACCCCACGTGTTAGTCACGTGAGGGGTATTTTTGTCTTTTTCTTTTCTTTCTTGTTCGAACAAATAAACAAACACACCCTTCCCCATCTCAAAATAATCCCAATACAATATCAATAACACAAATCAACCCAAGTCAAAACCAAATCAAATCTGAAACCAAACCAAAACCAAAACGAGCCATACCAGTCTCGGCTCACCAAATCCCTATCCAAATCCAATCCAAACACGACCTAAACTAATCCCAATCCAAAACAACAACAAAATCAATGATATGATTCTCCCCCACCACCACCCATGCCTCGGTGGTGGTGGTTCTCGGCTGCCGAGCCACAAACAACCAAACGGACCCTCGATATCGAATAACAACAAGAAAAACATACTCCCCTTCGTCATTCAAACATCAAACAACCACAATATATCGCAACCCTCACCAAGTTACGAGTTGACTCGGTGAGTCGAGACCAAGTCGCGGCGGGTTGAGACCAAACGAGAAGCAAGAAAAGATCCCACACAAGTTTTAGGTTCAAAACAATATAAAAAACATTTTTTTATAAAAGTTTTAATACAAAAATCGGATTTAAATTAAAACCAAAACTAGGGTTTTTAAAAATAAAAAGAAAATAAAGAAAAGGGGCGGCGGGGTGTCTTTTACCGGTGGTAGGAAGGTTGACGGTGGTGGTGGTGACACTCGGTGGTGGCGGTGTCGGCTGTGATGGCGCGTGGTGGCACGTAGGGAGTGATTGGGGGTGCGGGGTTTGTACGGTGGTGTCGGGGGAAACCCAATCTACAAGATGGTGTAAAGAAAAGGGGTGGCCGGAAAATATTCCGGCGAGGTGGTCGCCGGATTCTGCTGGTGCACGGCGAGGGAGGCGGCCGGCCGGAAAATACAAGGGAGAGAGAAAGAGTGAGGTGTGTGTTTTTATTATTAGTTGAAATGAGAAAAGTGGGGCGGAAAGGAGTATATAAACAAAAAGAAATAAGGTGGGGGTGGTGATGAAAAAGACAAAAATACCCCTCACGTGACTAACACGTGGGGTACTTAACGGGCAAAATTTTGCATCGTTAGTCCCTAGGGATGTATTTGTTCCAAAGTTACTAACGGAGGGATGATATTTGAGACTGTTAATACAAATATCGCCTAAAAACGTTATTTATATTTTACGATCTTCGCTAAGTTTTGTTAACGACAAAATGTAAACTTTAGTTTCTAAGCAAAACATATTCTTGGTTTTTAAGACTTGCATAAACAAGACTTTTGCTACATTTTACATTTCATAAAACATAACACAAGTTTATTTCTTAAATTAGAAATAGTCACATCACATTTATGGCAAGTTTTGTCATTATGTATTTATGGCAAGTTATGTGTTTGACTTGCTTTCATGTTGCTTGCAAGTATCATGTTTGACTTACTTTAAGTGATGTGACATTGTTTGGTTGATAGAAGTTATGAGACAAGACCTTGATTGGTTTGAAGAGTAATTGCAAAAACCTACTACAGACCCGGCGGTACCCTGGGGGTACACGGGCGGAACCCATTTGAGGGTTCCGCCTGATCCGCCGAGCACACAGTTTGTTGTGCTATAAATACCAAGCCATAACTTGATTTTTGGCCACCCTCTTGAGCTCATATTTTACACACATATACTCATCCTTTCTTCTAACCCTTTAACATTGTAAATGTGAAGTTTCCTTTTGTAGCAAAGAAGCTCACAAGGTCGTTTAAAGTTACAAGTTTTCAACACAACGTTGCAAGACTTGGTAGCTTAGTATTATGTAAACTAGTATTGTTTACGCGTCATTTGTTTGTGTATATTCTGAAGTGAGTGGTTAGTATTTTAGTCCTCAAAATACAAAGAGTGTTGGGAGTTGTTGTACCCTAGTAAAAGAACTAAACGGGAGTGGTTGTGCCCTTGTAAAAGAACTCGACATTTAGCTTTGTGTCGGTAAAAGTATAAGCGACGTGTAAGGTTTTCTCCGCCGGTGAAAGGAGCTTGTTGACTAGTGAAAGAAACTCTCGAGTTGGATACTCGGGGCGTGGACGTAGGGCAAGGAAAAAGAGTCCTTGTAGCCGAACCACGATAAATACTCGTGTTGTGGTTTGATCGTTTCTTTCCTTTACTTGCATGTTATATATATATTGTGTTTGTGCATATATCTTTGATCAAACTGAAAGTTTCAAAGCTAACTAAACAAGTTAACAAGATTTTAAAACGCTAAAACTATTCAACCCCCCTTCTAGTTTTCCACAATTGGCATCAAGAGCTACGTTACTCAAGCTTTTAAAATATATTGTGTTTTAAAACTTGAAACGATCCATGGATTTTGAAAATTACAAAGAAGGGCAATCTATGCAAAGACCACCACTCTTTGAAGCAAATGGTTTTATCTATTGGAAAAACCGTTTTGAAACTTATGTGAAATCTAAAGATATAGATTTATGGTATATAATTGTTGATGGTGATAACGTAGTTACTAACATTAAAGATGATGATCAAAAGAAATTAATAGGTAAAAATAATGAAGCTAAAATGATGCTTTACAACGCTTTGCCTAAGAAATAATATGAAAGAGTCTTTTTGTGTAAAACCGCCAAAGATATTTGGCAATCTTTAATTGTCACTCATCAAGGAAATTCACAAGTTAAAGATAACAAAATTGATCTTCTTGTTCAACAATATGAACAATTTGTTATTACCGAAGATGAGATTATTGATAATGCTTTTGCTAGGTTTAACACTATTATTACTTCACTTAAAGCACTTGATGAATCTTTTTGTAGTAAGAACTTTGTCAGGAAATTTCTTAGAGCACTCCATCCGAAGTGGTGAGCAAAAGTGACGGCAATTGAAGAATCCAAAGATCTTTCAAGCATGTCACTTGATGAGCTTATTGGAAACCTCAAAGTTCATGAAATGGTAATGGAAAAAGATTCGGAACTAGTTAGAGGCAAGAAAGAAAAAGTTAAGTCCATTGCCTTGAAAGCTAGAGTCCAATCAAGTGATGATGAAGAATCTACTTCGGATAGTGATGATGAGGAATATGCTATGGCCGTGAGAGACTTCAAGAAGTTCTTTCGTAGGCGAGGGAAGTTTGTTAGGCAACCCAAAGATGACAAGAAAAACTTCTGGAAAGATCGTGACGATCGAAAAGGAAAAGTTGAAAGAAAATGTTATCGGTGTGGAGACACAAGTCATCTTATAGGAGAATGTCCAAAACCACCCAAGAGAAAACCTCAACAATCTTTTGTGGGCGGTGCTTGGAGTGACTATGAAGGAGATGATGATGAGCCAAAGAATGATGATATTGCTCTCATGGCTCACAACTCAAATGAGATACTCTCCGACTCATCTTACTCCTCTATAGATGATGATACTTTACAAAATGAATATAACAAACTTTGTGAACTAAGCTTAAAAATCATAAACAAAAACAAATTTTTGAAAACTAAAAAGGAGTTTTTAGAAAATGAAGTTTATGAATTAAAAGAAAAAGCTAAGAGATTAGAAAAGAGTAAAGGTATTGACACCGCATGCAAATCATGTGAAGAACTTAAACTTGAAGTTGAAAAACTTAAAATTACTCAAAATGATCTAATCAAACAAACCACAAAGTTCAAAAAGTTCGATAAGAGCATTTCATGTGCGGATGAAATAATGAAACTTCAAAAGTCACCGTTTGATAAAACAGGTCTAGGTTTCAGGAAAGTAGAAACCGTTAAGGAACAAACGAAACAAGAAAAGAACACACATGAAACAAACAAAAATGCTACAACAGCCCGCGGACCAGACGGAACCCAGATTAGGGTTCCGCCCATTGGCCCCGAGGGTTCCGCCAGGACTGCTGCAGCAGTTACTCCATCCACATCGGATCGTTCTAAATTTGTTAAAGTTACATATAAAAATGGAACCAAACCTGCCTTTAAAACTGGAGTAGGACTTAGTAAAAATGAATTTAGAGCTAAGACTACTCAACCAAGACCTAAGACTCCAATTCCCAAACGCCCCTTTCCAAAGAGCAACTTCAATGCTCGATCAAACTACCAACATGTTTGGAACCAAAACACTCCTGGACATTACCAAACCTCAAATTACATGCCATGGAACCCTTATGCTCTATTTTCATATTTGGGACAAATTAATGGTATGCTTAACCAAAATGGACCCATGAGAAATTGGGGACCAAATGTTTGAGTGTTTTTCGTAAAATAGGTGTGCCTCAAAGTTTGTTTGGATCCGGATGAATGGATCAAGGATAGCGGTTGTTCAAGGCACATGACGGGTAATAAAAGCCTCTTCTCTACATATCACAAATGTGATGGAGGTAATGTTACGTTTGGTAGTAATGCTAAGAGCAAAATCATCGGAAAAGGTACAATCTCTCATGACTCCCTTTCTATAGATGATGTTGCTCATGTTGATAACTTAGGATTTAATCTTCTTAGTATTAGTCAACTTTGTCGTAATAAGTATAATGTCCTCTTTAGTGAAAACTGTAACACCCCAATCTTTCAGGTACTAAACTTATAACAATTTCCTACTACAGGGGTTAAAGTTGCCAAAAGGCGAAACTTATAATGATAACTATGATATTACTTCATTCTCAGGAAAACAAATTCCAGAGAATTCTCCCTCCACCAAAACTCACGACATATACATATATCACATCAAGAAGCTAGGGTTTGATCCAAGATTAATTTTAAACAAGTATTAAGCAAGGTTTCACCTTACATAAGCTTATAAACGAATAAGCTAGGGTTCCCACCATCCAATTTGAGGTAAAGATCATGTCTTGTTGTTAAACTTGTATGTTATGGCTTCCTAGTTGTGGGTAAAGCCTAAAGTTCATATCCTTATGCCATTTATGGGGTTATTGTGGAATTTTACATATTTATGTGAAGTTATGATTTTGAGAAATCACCAAGAACCCTAGTAATCATGTATAAATGATAAGAAAAAGTGATGGGTACCTTATTAAGGTGCTATAACACCATTTTGTGGTGTTAATTTTCAGAAATTATGTTGGTGTGGTTATATAAGCCATGAACCAAACACCCCCTTATGGCTTATCTATCCTTTTAGTGCTTATTATGATAAGCTTAGTTATGTTCTAAATAAACTCCATGTCATTTATGTGTTCCTAGGTTATAAGAGTTAGCCAGGGACGTGTTTAAGGGAGCTCGTGTTCTATTCAAGCGTTTACAAGGTGAGTAACATATTTTAGCATAGAAACGGGTCCTTGGTAACCCGTTAGTGTGCCACTTTAATTGTGGTATTCATGGTAAGATTCATGTATTATATTTGAGTTACAAGTTCATGGTGTTACAATTATACGTTATGTGCCTAAATGAATTACTTGTAGTATGTTTATATGTGAATTATGCTAGACGGGTCAAAACAGCCCCAAATGACCCGTTTGAGTTTAGTTATGTGATTTTAACTCTATTTCCACAATACTACTTGTATAGCGTCCTAAGTGGACGACACATGTTATTATGTCATAACATGCTCCGAAATGGAGCCTAGACATCCTTAGTGGATGACCGAGCCTTTATTAGTGTCTCATCTCGTTAAATGGGACTTAGACATCCTTTGTGGGTGATCAATGTGTATAAGCGGCTCAAAGTCATGGAATATATGACTTAGACGTCCTAAGTGGACGACTAGAACATTTTCAGTTATATTGAACCAATATGGGTTCACAACGTCCTTAGTGGGCGACTAGTATATAATAACAACACGAAGCAACCATAGTATTATGCCATGTTATGATTAGTATCTTTTATATGTTATCTCACTAAGCTATTGCTTACGTTGCTTCGTTATGTTTATTATAGGTGAAGCTAGTGGTAGTGCAATCAAGGGTACGAAGACCGAGAACTAGACCCGGTGAAATACTTGGGTATGGAGCCTTTTTCCCTACACGCTCTCCTACCAAGAAACGCCCTAGGTTGTATGCTTTTGTGTGTATGAACATATAAACTCATGGTTATGTAATGATCAAGTTAAGTAGTTTCTTTATAGTTTAAAAGGGGTGTTTGGCATAGTGCCATTCTTGCCCATATTGACCCATTTTTATCATGTACGGGTCAAGGCGAATGATATATGTTATGCACAATTTCATATGTTAATATAAGTGTTGGTGTTATATTAAGTTGGTCAAAAAAAAAATTACCTGGGCGTTTCAAGTTGGCATCAGAGCTGTGGTTTAAGGGATTTAGGTATCCACTGTAGATGGGTACTTAGACTTAAACCTAGGCTCTATGGGACCTATAGCATTAGACACGTTTCCGCATTATTATGTAGCATCAGTATTAGTATTAGCATACGTTTCCGCATTATTAGTGTAATATGGTAACGGTAAGAACTTGGTTATCTGATGGAATTATTACGACGTCTGGCCAACGTGGTGATAATTGCATCACATAACGGGAGCTTACTAGTGTTATGTTACACTAAAGGAATGAATTATGAATCTTATAGTGAGTCTTATTGTTCCCTTATCGTGTAATATGTTTAACTTTCAGCGTAGATATGGCTGAAAGACCTCCTGAAAGCTCTGAGTGGCCGACTCATGTAGACATACCAGAACAGGATGATCGGGAGCCAACCCCCGATCCACCAGAAACAGATGAGCATGATAATGCTCCTATTTCTGATGCTATGGCTAGACAGATCAGAGATATGATATCTCAAGAAGTAGCCAAGGCACAGGAAGCAGCTATACCATATTATACAGAACGTCTCAGTAAGATCATAGCTCAGGCTATCACAACAGAACTTGATCAGAAGCTGGCTGCACGAGTCGGTCTAACTAAGGAAGTTACTTATACTGACTTTTCAGCTTGTAAGCCCCCGACTTACTCGGGAGAACAGGATCCTTTTAAATGCCACAGATGGATCCAGGATGTTGAAGGGGCGTTTGCCACCAGCAAGGTCCCTGAGGATCGTTGGGTTAATTTTGTTATTAATCTCCTTCGCGATCGGGCTAAATCATGGTGGAATTGGACCCTTTCATCAAAAACACCAGAAATTGCTAGGAGTATGACTTGGAAGCAGTTCAAGGAATTACTCTTTCAGAACTTTGCTCCAGAGGCGGAACTTAATAAGATTCGCCGAGACTTCTTGGGTACTCACCAGACCACGGAGTCAGTACATGATTTCTCCATGACATTCCTGGACAGAGCACATTTTCTGCCTGAATATGCTAATGATGAAAGGTTGCTTATGAAACATTATGTGGATATGCTTCGAAAAGATATCCGTCAGTTTATTTCAGCCAGGGATTGGAAAAACATGGATCAGCTCATGAATGCAGCCTTAGAGCGAGAACAGGAAACAAAGAAAGAGGAAGAGATTCCTCCTAAGAGAAAGATGGAGCAGGCTAGTTCGTCTCGAAAGAAAGTTAAGCCAAATGAGGCTTATCCTAGCACGGGGGGTAGGAGTTTTCCATTGTGTGCGAATTGTAAAAGGTATCACCCGGGGGAATGCCGTGCAGGTAGCCGGACCTGCTACAGTTGCGGTGAGCCTGGTCACATCAGTAAAGATTGTCCAAAACCAGCTCAGGTTTGCAGGAAATGCTATGATCCCAATCACACGACTGAGTCTTGTCCAAATGTCAGACCTCCTCCTCCACGTCAACAAGAACCTAGGAGGAATACAGACAGGCGAGGGGCGCCATTTACTTCTAGACCTTCAGGAGCCCCTGGCTTTCCTACTACCCAAAGACCACATAGACCCCCAGCTCGTGTTCATCAGATGACTGTGGATGAAGCTAAGGAAACATACGACGTTGTGACAGGTACCTTCTTTGTGAATCTATTACCTGCTCGTGTGTTATTTGATTCTGGTGCAGATAGATCTTTTGTATCCGAAAGGTTCAGTCGCAGATTTTCTGTTCCAATTAGTCAGCTTAAGCCACCTTTAGATGTGGAGGTAGCTAATAACAAAGTGATACGTGTAGTTGATGTCTTTCAGAACTGTGAAATAGAAATTGATAATGAAAAGTATCCGATAGACCTAATTCCTATCCCTATGGGAGAGCTTGATGTAGTTATTGGTATGGACTGGCTCGGCACAAATGAAGCCATCATTTTGTGTCATCATAAGCTAGTCCGACTCAGAACCCCAAGTGGGGGAGAAACAGTTATCTATGGTGAGCATAAAAAGGCTAACCTTGCTATTTGTACTTATGCTAGAACCAAGAAATACTTGGCACGTGGCTGTCAAGCCTATTTAGCTCATGTTGTCGATATTCAGAAACCTGTTCCAGACCTTAATAAAATTCCAGTTGTTAAGGAATTTCCTGATGTCTTTCCAGAGGAACTCCCAGGTCTACCGCCTGATAGACCAGTAGAGTTCCGCATTGATCTTATTCCAGGGAGTACCCCTATTGCTAAAACTCCCTACAGACTCGCTCCATCAGAAATGCAGGAACTCATGAAGCAGTTACAAGAACTGCTAGACAAGGGCTTCATTCGCCCTAGTAGTTCCCCGTGGGGGGCACCAGTTCTTTTTGTCAAAAAGAAAGACGGTAGTATGCGAATGTGCATCGACTACCGAGAGCTCAATAAAGTTACCATCAAAAATCGTTATCCTCTTCCTAGGATTGATGATTTATTTGATCAGCTCCAGGGCGCAAGCTTCTTTTCAAAAATAGATCTTAGATCAGGATATCACCAGTTAAAGGTTCGGGAAGAGGACATCCCGAAAACAGCTTTCCGGACCAGGTATGGGCATTACGAGTTTACAGTTATGCCATTTGGCTTGACGAATGCCCCAGCAGCATTTATGGACCTGATGAATCGGGTCTGTCGTCCGATGTTAGATCAGTCAGTTATTGTTTTCATTGACGATATCCTGGTTTATTCCAAATCAGCTAGTGATCATGAAACCCACTTGCGCCAAGTCCTCAGTATGTTAAGACGAGAAAAGCTTTATGCTAAGTTCTCGAAGTGTGAGTTCTGGCTCCGAGAAGTTCAATTTCTCGGGCATGTTGTAAACGGCGAAGGCATTAAAGTAGACCCAGCTAAAATTAGTGCCATCATGAATTGGGAGCGACCAAAAACTCCCACAGAAATTAGATCTTTTCTTGGACTCGCGGGTTACTACCGTCGTTTTATCCAAGATTTTGCAAAGATTGCTTCTTCGCTCACTGAGCTCACCCGCAAGAATGTAAAATTCGAGTGGGATGAGGATCAGGAACTCGCTTTTCAGACTCTTAAACAGAAGTTAAGTCAGGCTCCAGTCTTAGTATTGCCTGAAGGCAATGATGACCTGGAAGTTTATTGTGATGCATCAGCCAATGGCCTCGGCTGTGTTCTCATGCAGAGAGGCCGAGTCATAGCTTATGCTTCCAGGCAGCTCAAGAAACATGAGGAAGATTACCCCACTCATGATTTAGAGCTAGCAGCAGTAGTTTTTGCCTTAAAATTGTGGAGGCATTATCTTTATGGAGTAAAGATCAAGATCTTTACCGACCATAAAAGTCTCAAATACTTCTTTGATCAGCGTGACCTCAATATGAGGCAACGGCGTTGGTTGGATCTAGTCAAAGATTATGATTGTGAAATTCTTTACCACCCGGGTAAGGCCAACGTTATGGCAGATGCCTTAAGTCGAAAAACAAGGCATGATTCTCTACTAGTAAAATCACTTCAGATGGTGATTACTCCAGACTTCTATGAGCACATCAAAACAGTTCAGTTAGAAGCATGGGAGAACGGTGATGTAAACTCAGAACGACTCGTGGGTCAGGTGCACAACTTAGTTGTAGACTCACGAGGACTCAGAACACGCTTCGGTAGAATATGGATACCGAATAATAAAGAGCTCAAAAAGTTGTTGCTCGACGAGGCTCATAAGTCGAAATATTCCATTCACCCAGGTGCCACCAAGATGTATTATGATCTTAAACCAGATTATTGGTGGCCAGGTATGAAAAGAGATATTGTAAAATATGTCGAGCAGTGTCTTACTTGCCTCCAAGTTAAGACAGAACATCAGAAACCTTATGGTAAGCTACAACCTCTCGAGATTCCTGTCTCGAAATGGGAAAGGATCACTATGGATCTTATCACGAAATTACCCAAGACACCGCGTCAGTATGATGCAATATGGGTAATTGTAGATCGTTTAACAAAGAGTGCGATTTTCCTTCCTATTAAGGAATCAATGTCCTCAGAAGCTCTCGCGGAGTTGTATCTTCGTGAAGTAGTAGCTAGACATGGAGTACCAGTCTCTATAGTATCGGATAGAGATATCAGATTTACCTCTAGATTCTGGCAGAAATTCCAAGAGAATCTAGGTACTCGTGTCCATTTTAGTACGGCTTATCATCCGCAGACAGATGGTCAGAGTGAAAGGACCATTCAGACACTGGAAGATATGCTTCGAGCCTGCGCTATCGACTTCGGTGGTAGCTGGGATAAGTACTTAGAACTAGCAGAATTCTCTTATAATAACAGTTATCATTCCAGCATTAAGATGCCTCCATATGAGATGTTGTATGGAAGGAAGTGCCGAACTCCTATATGTTGGGGTGAAATCGGACAAAGAGAATTAGCTAGTTCAGATGTTGTTCAACAAACGAACGATAAGATTGATCAAATCAGAGAAAGGCTTAAGATGGCCCAGGATCGACAGAAGTCTTATGCAGACAAGAGGAGACGACCTATAGAATTTCAAGTTGGTGATCGTGTCATGCTGAAAGTTTCTCCCTGGAAAGGTGTTATCCGATTCAGGAAGCGTGGAAAGCTAGGACCACGTTACATTGGTCCATTCAGAATAATCGATAGAGTTGGAAAAGTAGCATACAGACTTGAGCTACCAGAAGAGTTGAACAGTATTCACAATACTTTCCACGTGTCTCAGTTACGAAAATGTCTTGCAGATGAGGCACAGTATATCCCTCTAGCGGATATAACAGTTGATGAGAAACTTGGCTACGTTGAAGAGCCAGTAGAGATTCTTGACACCATGGTCAAGAAACTCAGAAAAAGAGAGGTCCTCCTTCTTAAGGTAAGATGGAAGCACAGAAAGGGGTCGGAGTGTACATGGGAGCCCGAAGAGGATCTCATCAAATACTATCCCGCTTTTTATCAGGAATGGTTTGAGAGGACCCAAACCGAATAAGTGGGGGAGAGTTGTAACACCCCAATCTTTCAGGTACTAAACTTATAACAATTTCCTACTACAGGGGTTAAAGTTGCCAAAAGGCGAAACTTATAATGATAACTATGATATTACTTCATTCTCAGGAAAACAAATTCCAGAGAATTCTCCCTCCACCAAAACTCACGACATATACATATATCACATCAAGAAGCTAGGGTTTGATCCAAGATTAATTTTAAACAAGTATTAAGCAAGGTTTCACCTCACATAAGCTTATAAACGAATAAGCTAGGGTTCCCACCATCCAATTTGAGGTAAAGATCATGTCTTGTTGTTAAACTTGTATGTTATGGCTTCCTAGTTGTGGGTAAAGCCTAAAGTTCATATCCTTATGCCATTTATGGGGTTATTGTGGAATTTTACATATTTATGTGAAGTTATGATTTTGAGAAATCACCAAGAACCCTAGTAATCATGTATAAATGATAAGAAAAAGTGATGGGTACCTTATTAAGGTGCTATAACACCATTTTGTGGTGTTAATTTTCAGAAATTATGTTGGTGTGGTTATATAAGCCATGAACCAAACACCCCCTTATGGCTTATCTATCCTTTTAGTGCTTATTATGATAAGCTTAGTTATGTTCTAAATAAACTCCATGTCATTTATGTGTTCCTAGGTTATAAGAGTTAGCCAGGGACGTGTTTAAGGGAGCTCGTGTTCTATTCAAGCGTTTACAAGGTGAGTAACATATTTTAGCATAGAAACGGGTCCTTGGTAACCCGTTAGTGTGCCACTTTAATTGTGGTATTCATGGTAAGATTCATGTATTATATTTGAGTTACAAGTTCATGGTGTTACAATTATACGTTATGTGCCTAAATGAATTACTTGTAGTATGTTTATATGTGAATTATGCTAGACGGGTCAAAACAGCCCCAAATGACCCGTTTGAGTTTAGTTATGTGATTTTAACTCTATTTCCACAATACTACTTGTATAGCGTCCTAAGTGGACGACACATGTTATTATGTCATAACATGCTCCGAAATGGAGCCTAGACATCCTTAGTGGATGACCGAGCCTTTATTAGTGTCTCATCTCGTTAAATGGGACTTAGACATCCTTTGTGGGTGATCAATGTGTATAAGCGGCTCAAAGTCATGGAATATATGACTTAGACGTCCTAAGTGGACGACTAGAACATTTTCAGTTATATTGAACCAATATGGGTTCACAACGTCCTTAGTGGGCGACTAGTATATAATAACAACACGAAGCAACCATAGTATTATGCCATGTTATGATTAGTATCTTTTATATGTTATCTCACTAAGCTATTGCTTACGTTGCTTCGTTATGTTTATTATAGGTGAAGCTAGTGGTAGTGCAATCAAGGGTACGAAGACCGAGAACTAGACCCGGTGAAATACTTGGGTATGGAGCCTTTTTCCCTACACGCTCTCCTACCAAGAAACGCCCTAGGTTGTATGCTTTTGTGTGTATGAACATATAAACTCATGGTTATGTAATGATCAAGTTAAGTAGTTTCTTTATAGTTTAAAAGGGGTGTTTGGCATAGTGCCATTCTTGCCCATATTGACCCATTTTTATCATGTACGGGTCAAGGCGAATGATATATGTTATGCACAATTTCATATGTTAATATAAGTGTTGGTGTTATATTAAGTTGGTCAAAAAAAAAAAAATTACCTGGGCGTTTCAAAAACGGTAGTAAAATACTTAAAGATGGTATAACCATAGCCAAAGGTGTCCTTAAGAACAACGTATACGTCATGAAGTTGGATTCAACATCTAGAGACAAACTTTGTCTTACCTCATTAGATGAATCTTCAACTTTATGGCATAGACGTTTAGGACACGCTAACATGAGACTAATCCAAAACCTCTCCTCCAAAGACTTAGTTCGAAACCTACCCAAGTTGAAATATGACCAACACTTTTGTAATGCTTGCAAAGTCGGTAAACAAGTCCATAGTAGCCATAAGGCTAAAAACTTGGTGTCTACGTCTAGGTGTCTAGAACTTTTACATATGGATTTATTTGGTCCATCCGCTATACAAAGTTATGGAGGCAACTTCTATACTTTGGTCATAGTTGATGATTACTCACGTTATACTTGGACTAAGTTTTTGAAAAGTAAAAATGAAGCTTTTGATAAATTTGAGATTCTAAGTAAGAAAATTCAAAATCAAGTAGGATCTAATATTGTGTCTATTAGAACGGATCACGGTCGTGAATTTGATAATGAATTTCAATTTGGAAAATTTTGTGATAATAATGGAATTACTCATAACTTTTCGGCTCCAACTACTCCTCAATCTAATGGTGTAGTAGAACGTAAAAACCGGACATTACAAGAGATGAGTAGAACAATGCTTAATGAACAAACTATTCCACAAAAGTTTTGGTGTAATGCCGTTGACACATCAACGTACATTTTAAATCGAGTCCTAATTAGACGATTTTTGAATAAAACACCATATGAACTTTATAAAGGTAAAAAGCCTACATTAGGATACTTTAGAGTGTTTGGGAGTAAATGCTTCATTCTTAACACCAAGGATTATCTCACCAAATTTGACCCAAAGTCTTATGAAGGTGTATTCCTTGGATATTCACAAAATAGTAAAGCTTACATTGTCTTAAACAAAGAAACCTTAAGAGTCGAGGAATCGTTGAACGTAACATTTGACGAAAGTCCACCTCCCTCTAAAACATCACCTTTGGTAGATGATGACTTAGTTGAAAGCCAAGCAATTGAAAGTCAAGAAATCTTAGATAATGACAAGGAAGATGAACTATTAAACAAAGAACTTGTTAATGTCAAAGAATCTAAAAGTCATCCATTAGATAGTGTCATAGGCAACATTAACGAAAGAACACTAAGATCAAAAGTCCAAAATGAAAGCAACTACTTTTGTTTCGTGTCAACCATTGAACCGAAAAACATTAATGAAGCCATTAAAGATGAGTCTTGGGTAATTGCAATGCAAGAAGAATTAAACCAATTCGTTAGGAATGATGTATGGACATTAGTTCCTCAACCAAAGAGTCAAACAATAATTGGAACAAAATGGGTCTTTCGTAATAAAATGGATGAAAATGGAATTGTGTCTAGAAACAAAGCTAGGCTAGTAGCACAAGGATATAATCAACAAGAAGGCATCGACTACGATGAAACATTTGCTCCAGTAGCTAGGCTCGAGTCAATTAGAATCTTACTTGCTTATGCGTGTGCACATAATTTTAAACTTTTTCAGATGGACGTCAAAAGTGCATTTCTAAACGGAGTCATTAATGAAGAAGTGTATGTTGTTCAACCACCGGGCTTCATCGATTTTGAAAAACCTAATTATGTTAACAAACTTAAAAAGGCTCTTTACGGACTTAAGCAAGCTCCAAAAGCATGGTATGATCGACTTAAAACCTTCTTAGTTGACCATAAATACACCATGGGCTTAGTTGATAATACTCTCTTCACTAAGAAGAAAGATTCACATATTATCATAGTCCAAATCTATGTTGATGACATTATATTCAGATCAACTTGTCAAGAATTATGTGTGGATTTCTCAAAAATCATGCATGACGAGTTTGAAATGAGTATGATGGGAGAACTCAACTTTTTCTTAGGACTCCAAATTAAACAACTAGAAGATGGTATCTTCTTTAACCAATCTAAGTACATTAAGGACATGCTTAAGAAATTTGGATTAGAAGATTCGAAACCTATCAAAACTCCCATGTCCACGGAAACTAAACTCACCAAGGATGAGGAAAGTGAATCCGTAGATAGCACTAAATATAGAGGTATGATTGGTAGTCTACTTTACCTAACGGCTAGTAGACCCGACATTATGTTTAGTGTTTGTCTATGTGCTCTTTTTCAAGAAAAATCCTAAAACTACCCATCTTGAAGCTGTTAAAAGGATATTTAGGTATATTAAGGGCACTACACATTTAGGTTTATGGTATCCCAAAGGAACGGGAATAGACACCATAGTGTATGCCGACTCGGATCATGCCGGTGACTATGTCGATAGAAAAAGCACAAGTGGTATTTGTACTTTTGTTGGACATTGTCTCACCTCATGGTTCTCGAAGAAGCAAACGGCTCTTGCTATCTCAACAACGGAAGCCGAGTACGTTTCGGCCGGAAAGGTATGTCAACAAGCTCTTTGGATGAAGCAAGCTCTTGTCGACTACGGAATTCAACTCAACGACATCACAATTCTTTGTGACAACAAAGGTGCCATTGATCTCAGCAAAAACCCGGTTCAACATGCTCGTACCAAACATATTGAAATCCGTCATCATTTCCTTCGCGACAACGTTCAAAAAGGAAATATCTCAATTGAGAAAGTTTCTTCCGAAGACAACATAGCCGACATTCTCACCAAACCTCTTAAACGTGAACCTTTTAACCTTCTTAGGCTAGGCTTAGGACTCATGGAACCTACATTGTAGTTCTGGACATTAGACAAAAATCACAAAAATCAAAACAAATCCATAACAATTTTTCTCAGCAGGGTCGGCGGAACCCTGAGCCATAACGGACGGAACCCAAATTTGGGATCCGCCGTGTCCGTCGACCTGCAGAACCTATACATTTGTTTATATTAAACCAAACACCCATTATCTTATACCACAACTCCCAAAAATGTTACTATTCACCATTCCTCTCAACCATACCCACGAAATTTTGGCCTTCCATTCAATCACATTACTAATCCATCATCATTGTAAGTATTCTAAACTTGATTACAATCCTGATCTGAGTCTAGGAATTCTACTTTTGCACAAAAACAAAAACTTGGGGTTATACATTAAACTTAACAAACTCATGCATAAAAATTAGGTGTTTAACAAAACTAATCATGTTTCCCATAAGTTAGGAAGTGCATTCTTACTTAGTATAAACATGCTTGCTAAACCACCCCATGTCAAATTTTTGCAAAAATTTCTCACAAGTAGGACAAATATTTTTTCGTCTCACATTGAAAATACAAAATCAAAACGTTATGTTCAAAACATCACTTGCAGAATGTCTCTTGAATGCTAAAGGGAATACATAATCAATATGTATTTTCGGGTACATTCAAACGAAGCTACATTGAACTAGGAGTGTTTGGGTTATCTTTTGTTTTTATAACAAAACTTGCATTATAAAACGCTTTTGATGCATCAAAATGAGTCAAGATAACCGCACCTCCACATAGTTTTCATATAGGCACAAGAACATTCACACTATAATAAGTAGTTTACTTAAACTAAAATGTGTAAATTTTGTTGTTCTAGGTATCATTATGCCTCCTCTAACCCACTACGACCACAAGGACACAATTAAGTACCTATCAAAACACCACAAAACCAAAGGCCTTACCCCAAACCAAGTCAACATTTTCAAAGCCTTAGAAAAACACTACATCCATGAGGGTAGAACCATTGACCCGTCCTTCCTAGAAGGCACAAACCTTTATGCTGAATTCTCCGCAATCAACTTTGAGTGTCTTTTGACTATCGACGAGCCTATTTGTCCTAGATTCATCCTAGAATTCTATGCTTCCGTCACCCTCTCCACGGGAGAATATGATTTCTTATCCGTCAACTTTAGGGTTAGTGGTAATCATTACTCCTTCACTCTAGAAGAGTTTGCTCAAATCTTAGGGGTCCCAAACCAAGGTACTTGCCTCTACTCCGATTTGCACTCCCTCTCAACCCTTGACACCCTTGATGACCGTTTCCATCCCTATGACACCCCTCTTGTGTCAAAAGATGTCCTTCGTAATCACCTTTTTGTTAGGACAACCAACACTAGGAGAACCCGTGGGGGGAATGAGGTTGAGAAAGATCCATATGGAATGGAACTTAATGAACTCTTGCCCCAATTCAAGAAATGGGAGGAAGTCCTTAGAGCCAATGTTATAAGCACCATAGGAAACCGAGACCATATCAACCTTTGCCTATGCTACATGCTCTACTCTTTGTCCACTAGGCAACCTTTCAATCTTGCTTACTACATGGCTAAGAGAATGGCCGACATTCCGGTACGTGGCACAACGGCTATGCCATATGGAATGCTCTTGACCCGTCTCTTTAGGTTCATTTCACCCATTCCACCAACTCCTAACCGTCTTCGTCTTGACTACTCTCTCATCCCACATACCTTTGTCCCACTTAGTGATAAGAGAATGTATAAGGCCTAAGGAAAACGTCCTCATCCTCCTACCTCCTCATCGTCTTCCTCTATGAGTGAAGATGATGATTTGCCAAACTCTAGACTTCCACCTCTAGAATACCTTTCTCAACTTCCGAAAATTCCGCATGAGTCTGAGGAGTTCAAGCAAACAAAGGGGATATTCAAAAACATCGGGAGGCTCCTTGGAAAAATGAAGAAGAAGCTCGACAAACAATGAGTGCGGGTGTGTTAGGAGTGTTTGGCACAAGGTGCTATTGGAACAATTTGGTAGTTTAAACAATATTTGTGATGTATTTGTATGTTAGTACAATGTTTGATACACTTTGGAACATGTTTGAACTAACAATGTTGCAGGAAGACAACTTTTGGCAAGTTGTCAAATTTTCATGCTTATCAAATTTTCACTAAGTATAATGAATGTCGTTAGCCCCCGGTCAAAGTCTTATGATACGTGTGTTTACATGTCTAATTTTTGCATTTCCTAACCAGGTATGAATTATATTTTTAGTTTTAGGACTTTTCGAAAATTTTGAAAATCGTCTCGCGGGTTTAAATCGCGTTCTGTCTGATTTTTCAGTGCTGGCGGATCCGGCGGATCCCAAATTTGGGTTCCGCCCGTGTAAAATCTGGGTAACCCAGATTTGGCCCAACGGACCAGACGGAACCCTCATTTGGGTTCCGCCTGTGTATTCCCAGGGTGCCGCCAGTATCCTGCAGATTTTTAATTTTTCTTTTCAACATTTCAACATCCAAACACCAAAATCCAATCCTCTTAGCTAGAAATCCATTACTTGCAATGTGTTTAGCTTCCTAAGGTACTTAGCATTCCTTAGAACTCACCCAAACCCATTTCCCGCCAAAATTCAAAAATAGCCATAACCACCTCAAGTCTCCTTCACACATAAAGGAAGGATCCCTTTTAAAGGCTCCTTGAAATCCCAGAGATTTTTCCATCAAACAAATTCACCAAAACCACTAAGCATTTAGTGCAAAACTTGTCTTCTTACTTCACCATTTTCATTGGATTGACTTCCATGACTTGACAACCCACATTTAGTTTTTCCAAATCATTAGGAACCACCATTTTTGTATGGCCTTACATCAAATCCAAACACTTCTTCCCACAAACCTTCATCACTATAAATTAAACCATTCTCAACACTCTCAAACCACACCTTCTTCATCACAAATTCTGAAACTTTAAACCATTTTAACAATGACCAAGTCAACAAACACCTCTCAACCATCACGACCCATCCGTAGAACCGCCCGGATTAGTGTAAAACCACTATGGTCAAACCAATCCATCAACATTAGCTCCTCATATTCGGATGAATTCACCTCACCCATAAAAAATGAACACTTTTTGAACCTTGCATCTCCATCTCCATCACCCAAACAACCAAATGAGCACACTCCACCACCTAATAAATCACCTATTGACCCAACTCCACCAAGTGCTCCAACTCAACCATCAAAGACTTCATCACCATCACCATTACCAAAAATTGAACCTATGGAACTTTTTGGGTCTCCTCCAACATCACCACACCCGTATGTCCAAGATTTAAATGATCTTCCACCAAGACATACCCAACCACCACCTTTTGCAAACCAATCACCAAGGTCAATTCTTGATCTTGATGATGATCTTGAACTTAACCAACCACCACAACAAGTGTACCAACCACCCAAACCGTTGTTATTTCACCCAATTTACCGTGAAATCCATGGTCCTCTTTATGGAGAACCAAATTTTGAACACCATGATCACCCAACTCCACCACCTTCTCAACCCCAAACCTATGAGTCTTTCTTTCCTTCTTATGAGGAAATACAAAGCATGGTTGAAAACCACCTTCATCAAGCAATGGAATTTCAAACCACCTTGCTTGACTCAATACCAAATCCATCCTCCAACCAAGAACCAAAACCAAACCAACCCTTAAACCAAGAAACCAAAACCAACCCATTTTCACCCACCCATTCCCACGTTTGCTCAAATTGTGAGCAAATGGGTGAAAGCATAAAAACCTTGCTTCACCAATTCCAAAATGAAACCCGGTTTGCATTCCAACATGTCATTGAACGTTTGGATGCACTTTCCCACCCCAACAAATCCTAAACAACCCTTGGAGGCCGTTTGCCCCAACTTAGGAATGTAGGATTTTTTTTATTTTTATTTTCTTGGTTATTTTTTTTTTTTTAGTTTTTAGTTACTAGGTAGAAGAATAGTTACCATTTCTTGTCTTTTGACTTTTACAAGTCAAAATTTTACTTGAAATGAAATTTCTTTCTACTTCCTTTTGTGCATTGTTGGTTGATCAATGTTGTGTTGTCATTGTGGTTGCAATGTGTGTGGTAACTACAAGCTTGACTATATATCACCAACTAACCATTTTTTTTGTAGGGTCCAAAATCCATGTTTCCCATATTGGTACTCCATTTAGGGGGAGTATCAAGCAAGGGGGAGCATAGCGATTATTCCGCTTCGCTACTCTACTTTTTGTTTCGACAAAAAGGGGGAGAAATATATTAATCCTTCAATACTTGATATGCTTTTCATCTCTTAAGTAAAACAAGGTTAATATAATTTTTTTTTAAGTCTTGAAAACCAAGATTTTTCGTGTTACTTAAAAACAAAGTTTATGTTTTGTCATCAACAAAAAGGGGGAGATTGTTAATACAAATATCGCCTAAAAACGTTATTTATATTTTACGATCTTCGCTAAGTTTTGTTAACGACAAAAGGTAAACTTTAGTTTCTAAGCAAAACATATTCTTAGTTTTTAAGACTTGCATAAACAAGACTTTTGCTACATTTTATATTTCATAAAACATAACACAAGTTTATTTCTTAAATTAGAAATAGTCACATCACATTTATGGCAAGTTTTGTCATTATGTATTTATGGCAAGTTATGTGTTTGACTTGCTTTCGTGTTGCTTGCAAGTATCATGTTTGACTTACTTTAAGTGATGTGACATTGTTTGGTTGATAGAAGTTATGAGACAAGACCTTGTTTGGTTTGAAGAGTAATTGCAAAAACCTACTACAGACCCGGCGGTACCCTAGGGGTACACGGGCGGAACCCATTTGAGGGTTCCGCCTGATCCGCCGAGCACACAGTTTGTTGTGCTATAAATACCAAGCCATAACTTGATTTTTGGCCACCCTCTTGAGCTCATATTTTACACACATATACTCATCCTTTCTTCTAACCTTTTAACATTGTAAATGTGAAGTTTCCTTTTGTAGCAAAGAAGCTCACAAGGTCGTTTAAAGTTACAAGTTTTCAACACAACGTTGCAAGACTTGGTAGCTTAGTATTGTGTAAACTAGTATTGTTTACGCGTCATTTGTTTGTGTATATTCTGAAGTGAGTGGTTAGTATTTTAGTCCTCAAAATACAAAGAGTGTTGGGAGTTGTTGTACCCTAGTAAAAGAACTAAATGGGAGTGGTTGTGCCCTTGTAAAAGAACTCGACTTTTAGCTTTGTGTCGGTAAAAGTATAAGCGACGTGTAAGGTTTTCTCCGCCGGTGAAAGGAGCTTGTTGACTAGTGAAAGAAACTCTCGAGTTAGATACTCGGGGCGTGGACGTAGGGTAAGGAAAAAGAGTCCTTGTAGCCGAACCACGATAAATACTCGTGTTGTGGTTTGATCGTTTCTTTCCTTTACTTGCATGTTATATATATTGTGTTTGTGCATATATCTTTGATCAAACGGAAAGTTTCAAAGCTAACTAAACAAGTTAACAAGATTTTAAAACGCTAAAACTATTCAACCCCCCTTCTAGTTTTCCACAGAGACGAAAAAAGAAAAAGGATGTAAACGTATCATTTGACATACCTCAGGGATGTATTTTGTACTTTTCTCTTCAAAACCTGCTAAACATGTATTCAAGTGTTTACGCCATCCTAAACCCGGCCTTTTGACCCGGTTGACTTAAGAAAACATTTGTGTGGATTTTTCGACACTAACGTGGGTAAAACTTGATGCTTTTCACATATATAACAACCTTTTGATCTTAAACATCATCTATCACAAAGCCTCATTTTGTTGTATACCATTCACAGGAACAAAAGAGAAACTAGAAGTTACATTGAAATCTCGAATTCCCTTGGAGTAGACAAACCATCAGAAATTCTATTTATAACCGATGGGGGGGGGGGGGGGGGGGGTGGAGTTGTAATATGCCGTTTCACTTTGAGTTAAACTAATATGTTTTCTTGTCTCAGGTTTGGAGGTGATAATTTCTGTTAGGCCCGGAAATGGATCTCTTCCCGAGAATCACGGATACACTACGATTAATTCTTTTACGGAAGTACCATTTTGAAGTTATCGCATTCTTCACTAGTTATAATGCCCGCGCACGCGCGGGTTTTTAAACTTTTTTTTTAATCATATATTTTTATTTATTAAAAAACAAATATTTTAATCTTTGTTTTGTTTGATTTATTATGTTTAATTATAGTTTTTTTATTATTAAAGATAATTATTTAAAAATCTTAATCCTATTTTAATTGTATCTTATCTATATTTTTTTTTATTTATCTTCAACTTATGTTATGCATAAATATAAAATGTTATCTAATAAGAAAACAATCATTTTTTTAAATAAAATTATTACTAAATAAGGTATGATTTGATTTTTTGAAATGTAAAAGTCCTCACTTGGAGTTTTATTTTATTATATAAATAAATTTCTTGTACATGTGAATATAAAAAATAAAACACGGACAGGTTTCCTATATATACTGTATGGAGTTACATAACTTGTGAATGTGTTAGATTTCTATTTTGTACGTTCACAAACAATAGTAACTGATTTCCAATATAATCCAAACTAGAATTTTTTTTAGTAGGGCTACTGAAGAGGATTAATCTTGACATTGAAGACTCTTTCTGCCTTGATATCACTAACGTTGTATCTCTTGTTGGGTGAATCAATGTCGGGTGAATCAATCCAGCAGACATACTTTTCAAAACCACGATAAGTTTTGAACTGATCATTCCCGTGAGCTTCTACCAACAAAGTGTTGTGATGAGCAGTTACCTTGACGTAGGATTACAAGGACTACTCTAGAAGCGGGCTTTAGCCCAATACACGAATATATGGAATAACAAAATATATCGACTAACACTCATGGCTAACTCCATTAACGAGTGTATAATGGTAGAGAGCATCACGAGTTTTCACCGTTCGCCATGGTTTAATCCACTTGGCCGAAGGGATACATGTGACCCTCTTGTAAAAACGGCTTAGAGTTCTTTACCAAAAAAAACAACGGCTTTTCTGGTTGGTAAATAACGATTAATTACATCTGAACCATTGAAATTTCATCTATAATTAGTAACCAATTATGAAAAAAAAAAATACTCCATTACTTTACGTAACAAAAAAACACTAAAGGGCTTCAGCGTGTGATTGACTAGCTATCTACCAACACGTTGCGGGTTCAGTTGAGACATATATATAGCATGGTGAGTAGTCCAATAGATTACCAGCCCACTAGATTATAGTTTTATTATAGATACTTTATATTAGCCAACATACAACAAAGAAATTCTAGACTTCTGTCAAAATTTTGACCCGTTATCGAATCATCTTGTTGATCGTTGCCCCCTTCGATTAAATTTACTGGCTCCGCCAAACATGATGAATACGTGGTTATCAAAAGTTATGTAGTTAGGACTCGCGGTTGAGTTCTTGGGATGATAAATTTAACCATTCAACCATCCCAAAATATGAGAGACGACTAATTGATACAAGTTTTTAACTTTCTGTGACCATGATATGTAATTAGTACGTAACTTTTGGTGTCGTACATGTTTGAGATGTAACTTGTACATTATTTTATATTATATTTGTATTTATGAATGTAAACTTTATGTCTTGTTTTTAGAATTTTGATATAAAGAACATAATTATTATCTTATTACAATAAAAAAAGATGTTGCATCACTTTGAGCAACTTTTATGAAAACTTGTAGAAAATCTTGAGTCCCACATCGACCAAATCGTAGAAATTGTGCTTCTTTATATATTGGGGTGAATAGGAAAATTATAAGTTGTCAATTAGTATTGAGTAGTAGCTAACTCAAATAGGTCGTCGTAAAAACATACGATCTCCTAGTGTTGTTTGCTGTTAATTTATACAATTTACAAACTTTTTATTACGGATTCGAAGCTAAATGAGCGGTTACCATTATAGACAATAAGAACTGAAAGACAATTCACCGGATTCGAAGCTAAATGAGCGGATGACAAAGACTTCGGATTTAAAAGCTACATCCATTTTTTAGTGCAAATGAGAATAAGAACTGAAAGATGATTCACTGGTTTCCTTGTGGTAATTTAGGTACTTCACAACTTATTAAAAAGGTATATTTTTAAGGCGGGTTAAAATGGGTTGTGTTAGGTTGTTTAGCACTTTAGCCTGACCTTCAACGTGATCTTGTGGATAATTTGTAAGCAGATTATGATATATAATTAGAATTAAAATTTATACAGTTATTACGGGTCTGTTTTGGTTTTAAGAATATGTAATCTGTTTGAAACAAGAGGTGTATGTTGATAACCCATATTTTTATAAATCAAACAAGTAAAAACAATTACATCACCCAGTTGTTAAACATCTTAGATTTCACATATTTTTATAAATCAAACATGATGAATACATGGTTATCAAAAGTTATGTAGTTAGGACTCGCGGTTGAGTTCTTGGGATGATAAATTTAACCATTCAACCATCCCAAAATATGAGAGACGACTAATTGATACAAGTTCTTAACTTTTTGTGACCATGATATGTAATTAGTACTTAACTTTTGGTATCGTACATGTTTGAGATGTAATTTGTTCATTATTTTATATTATATTTGTATTTATGAAGGTAAACTTTATGTCTTGTTTTTAAATTTTGATATATAGAACCTAATTATTATCTTATTAGAATGACAAAGATGTTGTATTTTTGAGCAACTTTAATGAAAACTTGTATAAAGTCTTGAGTCCCACATCGGACGAATAGTAGAAGTTGTGCTTGTTCATATATTATACTTTGCTAATTAGTATTGAGTACAGGTTCACTCTTCTGCAAGAGGGAAAAAAAATACCATCTTCTAAAAGTGTGAATTGTTAATACATAACTTTTTACCATTACAGATAAGCTTCCTGAGAATAATGGATTCACTACGATTAGTTCTTTTACGGAAGTACCCTTTTGAAGTTATCGCATTCTTCATTTCTTGTACATATAAATATAAAAAATAAAACACATGTTTTCTATGTATGGGAGTTACATAACTTGTGAATGTGTTAGATTTCTAAAATAATCCAAACTAGAAAAATTGTTTAGTAGCTCACGGGAATGATCAGTTCAAAACCTATCGTGGTTTTGCAACGTACTGGATTGATTTACCCGACATTAATGCATCAAACAAGAGATATTCCCAAGTTCAAACCCGAGGAAAGAGTCTTCAGTGTCACGATTAATCCTTTTCACTAGCTACTAAACAATTTTTCTAGTTTGGATTATTTTAGAAATCTAACACATTCACAAGTTATGTAACTCCCATACATAGAAAACATGTGTTTTATTTTTTATATTTATATGTACAAGAAATGAAGAATGCGATAACTTCAAAAGGGTACTTCCGTAAAAGAACTAATCGTAGTGAATCCATGATTCTCAGGAAGCTTATCTGTAATGGTAAAAAGTTATGTATTAACAATTCACACTTTTAGAAGATGGTAAAAAGTTATGCATTAATGTCGGGTAAATCAATCCAGTACGTTGCAAAACCACGATAGGTTTTGAACTGATCATTCCCGTGAGCTTCAACCAACAAAGTGACGTGATGAACAGTTACATTGACTTTCTCATGGCCAACTCCAATTACAAGTATATGATAGTAGAGAGCATCATGTGTTTTCATCTTGCGCCATGGCTTAGTCCACTTGGCCGAAGGGATACATCCTCTTGTAAAAACGGCTTAGAGTTCTAGTTGGTAAATACCGATCAAGTACATCTGAACCATTGAAATTTCATCTATAATTAGTAACCAATTATAGAAGAAGAAAAAAAATACTCCATTACTTTATGTAACAAGAAAACACTAAAGGGCTTCTGCATGTGATCGACTAGCTATCAACCAAGATGTTGTGGGCTCAGTTGAGACATACATATAGCATAGTGAGTGGTCCAATAAATTACCAGCCCACTAGATTATAGTATTTGTTATAAGGACTTAATATTAGCCAACCTACAGCAAAGAAATTCTAAACTTCTGTCAAAAGTTCACCCCGTTATCGAATCATTCTTGTTGATCGTTGCCCCCTTCGATTAAATTTACTGGCTCCGCCAAATAAGATGCATATGCGGTTATCATAAGTTATGTAGTTAGGACTCGCGGTTAAGTTCTTGGGATGGTAAATTTAACCATTCAACCATCCCAAAATATGAGAAACGACTAATTGATACAAGTTCTTAACTTTCTGTGACCATGATATGTTATTAGTAATTAACTTTTGGTATATTACATGTTTGAGATGTAATTTGTACGTTATCTTATATTATATTTGTATTTATGAAGGTAAACTTTATGTCTTTTTTTTTTTTTTTTTTTTTTTTTTTTTTTTTTTTTTTTTTAAGTTTTGATATAAAGAACATAATTGTTATCTTATTACAATAACAAGGATGTTGTTTCTGTTTGAGCAACTTTTATGAAAACTTGTATAAAGTCTTGAGGCCCACATCGGCCGAACAGTAGAACTTGTGGTTGTTTATATATTGTGGTGTATATTTCCATCATAAGTTGCTAATTAATATTGAGTATCGGCGTACATTTCTGTAGAGGGAAAAAACATACCGTCTTCTAGAAATGTAAACCGTTAATTCATAAAATTTACTAACTTTTTGTGATGTAATGTAATCAATACTTAAACTTTTACCATTATAGATAATAAGAACTGAAAGTCGATTCACCGGATTCCAGAGAATCATGGATTCACTACGATTAAATTCTTTTACGGAAGTACCCATTTGAAGTTATCGCATTCTTCATTTCATGTACATATAAATATAAAAAATAAAACATATGTTTTCTATGTATGGAGTTACATAACTTGTGAATGTGTTAGATTTCTGTTGTGATGTAATGTAATCAATACTTAAACTTTTACCATTATAGATAATAAGAACTGAAAGTCGATTCACCGGATTCCAGGGAATCATGGATTCACTACGATTAAATTCTTTTACAGAAGTACCCATTTGAAGTTATCGCATTCTTCATTTCATGTACATATAAATATAAAAAATAAAACATATGTTTTCTATGTATGGAGTTACATAACTTGTGTATGTGTTAGATTTCTGTTGTGTACGTTCACAAACAATAATAACTGATTTCTAAAATATTCCTAACTAGGAAAATTGTTTAGTAGCTAGTGAAAAGGATTAATCGTGACACTGAAGACTTTTTCCTTGGGTTTGAACTTGGGAATATCTCTTGTTTGGTGCATTAATGTCGGGTAAATCAATCCAGTACATTGCAAAACCACAATAAGTTTTAAACTGATCATTGCAAAACCACAGTATTTTGCACTTGTAAGTTGCTAATTAATATTGAGTACCGGTGTGCTTTTCTGTAGACGGAAAAACCGTCTTCAAGAAATGTTAATTCATAAAATTTACTAACTTTTTGTGGTGTAATGTAATCAATACTTAACTTTTTACCATTAAATTCTGGAATCATGGATTCACTACGATTAAATTCTTTTACGGAAGTACCCATTTGAAGTTATCGCATTCTTCATTGCTTGTACATATAAATATAAAAAATAAAACACATGTTTTCTATGTATGGAGTTACATAACTTGTGAATGTGTTAGATTTCTGTTGTGTACGTTCACAAACAATAATAACTGATTTCTAAAATATTCCAAACTAGAAAAATTGTTTAGTAGCTAGTGAAAAGGATTAATCGTGACACTGAAGACTTTTTCCTTGGGTTTGAACTTGGGAATATCTCTTGTTTGGTGCATTTATGTCGGGTAATTAATCAATCCAGTACATTGCAAAACCACAATAAGTTTTGAACTGATGAACAGTTACCTTGACGTTCTCATGGCCAACTCCTACAAGTATATAATGGTAGAGAGCATCATGTGTTTTCACCGTGCGCCATGGCTTAATCCACTTGGCCGATGGGATACTTGTGACCCTTTTGTAAAAACGGCTTAGAGTTCTAGACTTCTTTCAAAATTTGTAGTGTTAACGATATCACGATTCACGACCTAAGTAACATCTTATTTGTCAATTTTCAGCTCCGTACTACACGTAAGTATGCCGATTTATTCGGCTTTTTCGGGAAATTCCACTTTAATGGTTTTTTTGAAGCAAGCCAAAGAAAGTCTCTAGTTTGAGATGATTTATAGCTTTTTACAACCATATTTATCTTCTTAGACAACATATATAGTTTACAAATCACAATAAACATGATCTTTATAATCATGCAAGATAAAAGTGTGAACGTACTCTTAGATGTTTCAAATACAAAACTTCATCGAAACCATCATTCTATCCAAAGGGAAGTATTTTAAAGTGAAAATGATGAAAGTGATATAAACATAGAAATGAGTATTCAAAAAAGGCATGCGGTATGTAGGTCACATTATGACCGTTCAAACTTCAAAGTTGCCCAATCTGCCAAATATTTTGGTGTTTAGACCTACCACTTTTTATTTTCTAACAACTTTTACTAGCTAGTCAAATTTAACCGTTTTATTTCATTATCGATATCTATAGTAACGCTTTATAGCCATCTATCATTACTTTATCATTAATTATCACAAGCATATGTTATGCTATCTAATTAAAAGAGATACGTAATATAGAAAATTACGTGTGCCTTAGCCCTTAAGTCTGTTAAGGATGAGTTATACAAGATAACATATATCCTAATTACGTTTGAGACAAAACGGTCACGTTAATATTCAAACAGGAAAGTCAGGTTAGAATGACCTCAATAGTGGTCGATTAGCCATCGCCTTTGTACTTCATCCATCTCATAAAAGTGTTTTGGGATGTGAGGAGTGCTATACATTTAATATTTGGTGAACAACTGAATTGCGACAAATAAAAAACAACTATCCACCAAAAAATAATTGAGACTATGTTATGATTTCACTTCAGTCAAGTATGAAATTGATTGGTGGCTTATATAGTTTAAGTGTCATTTCTTTTTTTAGCTAGCTTTTTTAAGTGAGTTTTACACCTATCTTGTGGCTTGATACAATCTAATATGAGATGGGTTCGTATCAAATGGTACCAGAGCTGGCCTTACCTTTCGAGGTTCCAACACTCAGAGTGGTGGCTTGGAACCGAAAAGAAATGTAGCACCCGTGACCAATGAGCTCAGAGTGGCGGCTTGCCGGCTTGGACCTAAAAAGAGGGGTGTCAACCCACATCAGCCATGTATGGGATTGATTGGTGGTTTATATAGTTTATGTGTCCCCTCATCCTTTAAGCTAGGTTTTTTGAGTGAGTTCTACACCTAGCTTATGTTTTGATGCGACTTAGTTTGAGATGGGTTCGTATCAAATGGTATAAGAGCTAGCCATACCTTTTGAGGTTCCAACACTCGGAGTGATATAAGAGCATAGTCGTGACCAACGAGCTCGAAGTGGTGGCTTGGACCTAAAAAGAGGGGTGCCAAACATATCGGCCAAGTATGGAATTGATTGGTAGTTTATATAGTTTAGGTGTCCCCTCTTTCTTTGAGCTATCTACCCCTACCTTTTGAGGTTCCAATACCTGGAGTGGTGGCCTATGGAGTGGCAGCTTGGACCCGAAAAAGAAGGGTGGTAACTGTGACCAACATATGCATGACCAACTAGCTCGGAGTGGTGGCTTTGACCTAAAAAAAGAGGGTGCCAACCGTGACCAATATAGCCATGACCAATGAGGATGTTCTTCAAAGCGTGGGGTATTGTTATGATCCCACATCCGTCAAGTATGGGATTGATTGGCGGTTTATATAGTCTAAATGTCTCTTCCTTTGATCTAGCTTTTTTAAGTGAGTTCTATACCTAGCTTGTGGCTTGATGCGACCTACTATGGGATAGGTTCGTTTTAGACTTGATATCTAGCTGATCTGCCCACGAGAATATACGTTAGTTACATGTTTTAGATAGTGCAAAACTGCAAATCCGAGTTAATAAATAAGGTTTTTTTTTTTTTTTTTTTTTTTTTTTTTTTTTTTTTTTTCAAACAATTAGTGCCCAACATATATGTTTTGCATAATAGATACAGTAATACATATATATTTGAAATGGATTACTGCATGTAATATGATACATATCAAATATGAGAAGTTAGATTTTATTAGTGACTTGAAGTGTATCCTCCTCGATGGTAAATAATAATTCACAGAACTAGCAAGCTAAAACTCACGAAGTTTCAACTAGTCGATAGTAATAACCGGTAGATAATTCTAGATGAAAGAACTTGCCAATAATGAGAGGAAAAATATATACTCGCCAAGTGTTGATAACTTGGTATGTATCAATGTATGCCGAAATTAAAACCATTTTAAGCATATTTAAACACGACAGGTACAACTTTACTTTTAGTTTTATAATTAGTCAAAGATTAAAATGATAATGTATTTATATAACGTATACTTTTACAAAGTGTTGTTTGGAATATGAATGTGATGCAACCCACCATCGATCTAACTTCACTTTTAAGCTCCAGTATATCATATTCATATCTCACTAGCTAGAAAGAGAAACTATAAGACTTTGTATAATATATGCAAAATATTTTATGTTTGTTGGTTTGGTGTTAATGGCATCTTTACTAGATGAATTGAACTTGGGTTGACACATTTTGGGTCTTAATAATATTTAAATAAGATATTATTCTACTCATTAATATAGGGTTTAATTAGTAAACGTTGAAAACTTGAAATGCCATCGATGTTTACGTTACGTTTCACGATCCAACTGTACGTGATGAATATTGATAAAGACTAGTATTAATTGCATGTTACTACATACAAAGATGCATTTTATTCTTGAGATACAACTAGCTAGATAATGATAAATATTGATTGAGACGGATGATTGATTTATTATAAGTTGAAAAAGTGGTCACATACTCACATGCACATTATAAGCATGCACATGTTGATATATGGTAGAGATATTTGTTATCGTAAACTTATAACTATATTGAGAATAGTCGTTGTTCAAATCATTTTCCATGAACATAACATCATATATATCCCGACATATAGTCAACTAGTATAAAGAGGCGGCAACACATTTTCTTGATATACAGGGACGTACCCAGGGGTTCTTGTAGGTGCATGAGATCTTTATAGATTTTTTCGATATGTATTAATTTTTGATATTAAATGCATCCGGTAAATAAAAATGTGTTTCTATATTACGGTTTCAAAAAATTTGTACTCTCGATCATAATTAGTCCTGATACCGTCCTTGTTGATATATATGTCGACAGATTACTTGGAAAGAGATCTCAACTAACACACAATTCAACTGTACATCTTAAGTCTTAACAAACCATAATAGTGATGTTACGCTTTAAGCTAAAGACACGACCAAAAGGACTTTTATATGGTGATTCTAGAAGAAGAAATTTTTTCTAAAGACCGACTAGTAAAACCGTGATCTTTATTACATACCGCTAGCTAGCTAGCTAGACTAGATATATTTAATTAGTCAATATAACTACAACGTCTTTGGACTATTATCAATAACTCGCATTTATTGTCACCGTTCATATGATTGAAGTAAAGTAAACCTTAAATTACGAATACGTTGATTTCACCAGAGAGTAAATCTTAACAGTATAAAGTTACTTTTAAGGATTTGAGTTTCAATTATTCTACTATGGCACGGATACGTAAGATAGTAATCGTTTCTGAATTTGTTACTATTTTGTAATGATTAATATATGTTCATTTCGACGTATAAAATTTAAAAAGATACATGTTTGTAAATTACATAAACATGTCTAATTTGGTGAGTTTTCGCTAATCTAACTTCAGAAAAATTCGGAATACTTTTCATGCTCGTATTTTAAAGTGATTATTTTGCTAACTTAAGAACAACTATTGTAAATTTGTAATGGCAGAAATTTAGAAAACTCATTTTTTCTACGGACCATACCGCTGTTCAAAATATTTGAACATTATATAAAGATGGTAATGTTTTTTAACATCATAAGGATGGTAAGTATTCAATCTTAATCAAGACAATTTCAGTGACGTTTTACAAAAATAAATAAAGCATATCCCAAGATATTTTCCACCACTTTTTATGAAAAGAAGTAAAAAAAGTTAAACAAATACTCCCTCAATTTTAACTAGAACACTACCTAAGAAAAACTGTGATTGGATAATAATTTCAGATGTAAAACGTACGAAAACAATCTCAACAAATGAATACATTTAAAACTTATTTTTTTACAGCCAATTATTAGTAGAAAATTAGGTTGCTTTTAGTTTGAGAGAAATTCTTCATTTTTTCAAGAAATTATTCATAAGAAAATGAAAAAACTGAAAACGCGTTTAATCACACTTTTTTCTAACAATTTTCAAAAAAAATGAAATTCTCATTTTCTAAACATTTTGAAGTCCTTTTTTTTTTTTTTTTTTTTTTTTTTTTTACTTTGGCTATGTCTGGCGCGAAGCTTTTTGATTTTTTTGTTCATTTGGTAAAATGCGGTGAGCTTTTCTATCTTTTTCGAATGTTATTTTTTCAATGCTTCTTTAAAAAACAGTGAGCTATGAGTGGTGAACTTTGACTACTGCTCACAGCTCACTGCTATATCTAGTTTTAACAAACACACCATTTAGCCTTAATAATATCTTTTTGTGATATATATAAGATGGAAGAAGTATCTTTTTTAACATTAGCAAAACAAGTAAAAAAACAATTAAAAACCTTGTAAGTAGGGCTGAGCAAACGGACCGGATGGACCGGACCGACCGACAAAACCGACCGGACCGGACTGGACCGACCACATTCGGTCCGGTCATCGGTCTAAGCTTTTTGGCTAATTCGGTCCTCGGTCCGGACCGACCAAAAACCAGAAAAAACTTGCCAAATCTTGCCTAATTGGACCGGACCGACCGAAGACCGACCGGACCGGACCGAGACCGGACCGACCACATTCGGTCCGGTCTCGGTCTATGATTTTTCCGGTTCTCGGTCTTCGGTCCGGTCCGGTCCGGTTTTTGGACCGTGATCACCCTTACTTGTAAGTATCAATAAAGAAAAGTCAAATACCAACTTTTATATTTTAAACTATTTATCTTCATTTCATAAATCACAAGATCCAAGTTGTACAATTATATTATATAAAAACCAAAAACAATCTCTAACCTTTTAAATACTCAATATTTATAACCATAATTAACCTTATTACTCCGGCGACCCCACCACCCTCGGCGACGTCACCGGAAACAACGGCAACAACCGCGGCTCCGCCGTCACCTCCACCGTCCTTGGCGACGGATGCAAATAAAAACCCTTCTCAGCAATAGCTTTTTCTTCCTCAGAAGAATTTCCAACTGATGGCGACGGAGACAAAGGTGTCACCGGACTCAAAACCAACGATGGAAAATCAAGTATACTTGGTGATAGTATCTCATTATACAATCTTGGAGATGACCCATATCCATATTTTGCTCCATTAGGGTTTTGTCTACCATTAGGGTTTTGGAAGCCATTAGGGTTTTGCGTATTAGGGTTTATCATTAAACCGTTTTTCAAGCTGTTTCTACGTTCGTATAGTTTGAAGCTGTGTTTCTTTTGTGGGCATGTTTTGATTGGTGGTATGGATGATATTTTTGATGAATCTTGTTGTTGTTGTTGTTGGTTTGTAGGGTTTGATGATCCTGTTAACATTTGTACTACTTGTTTGAAGTTGTTTGTGTCAGCTTGGATAAAAGTTGTAGGGTATGGATTTGGTTCTGATCTTGATGATAAGGGTGTTGGTGTTGATGGTGGTGTTTGGATGGTGGTGGTGGTGCTACCATGGCTTGTTGGAGAGTTTACAGGAGATGGGTTTGCTGGAGATGTGATTTCTTCCATTGATAGGTTGGTTTATGGTTTATAGCTCTCTAGGTGTAGTTTTCTAGAGAGAGAGGGTAAGTGAAAAACAAGAAAATGATAGTGTGTGTGTGTGTTTTTTTTCTTGTTATGACTTTAAGTCACACATGTACGTTAGCTTCACTTTCACTTTATATATAACCATGTGTGATTGTGTCAACTTATGGTTGAAACTAAAACTTTACTTACATCATGTTTAGTGTTGTGCACAAGTAAGTCCCTCAAGATAGTGTCCTTGTTCATGTGTTTCGTTGATGATATCATGATAAATATGAAGACAATTATAGTGTGTTAACCATCCAAGTTCATGCTTTGATATAGTTATAAGGGTAAAAGTCAAAAATGACTAACGTGTTTTTCATTTTGTGCTAATATGATAAACATACTTTCAAAAGGTTCATTATGACTAATCACTTGACATAGTGATTCACAGTTAGTCCCCAATATATTAAACAATTGCACCGTTAGTCCCAAATACATAATCTCAGTTATTCCAAAATACATAAATAGTTACACCGTTGGTCCTCAATACATAAACGCAGTTAGCCTAAATAAATAACCACCGCCACCTACCACGGCCACCACCCACCACCGCCACCCACGGCCACCACCCACCTCCACCACCTACCACCACAAACACCACCCACCACCGCCACCACCACTCACCACCGCCACCACCTATCATCACCATCACCACCACCACCCAACACCACTACCCACCACCACCGAACACCACTACTACCACCACCTACCAACACCACCACCGCCACCCACTATCACCTACCACCACCACCACCACCACCTATCACCACCAATCATTACCACCACTCACCACCGCCACTCACTGCCACCACCCACCACCCACCACCACCTATCACCTGGTGGTAAGTGGTGGTGGTGGGTGGTGGGTGGTGGCAGTGGGTGGCGGTGGTGAGTGGTGGTAATGATTGGTGGTGGTGGTGATAGGTGGTGGTGGTGGGTGATAGTGGGTGGCGGTGTTGGGTGGTGGTGGTGGTAGTGCTGTTGGGTGGTGGTGGGTAATGGTGTTGGGTGGTGGTGGTGATGAATGGTGGTTGTGGTAGGTGGTGGCGGTGGTAGGTGGTGTTTGTGGTGGTAGGTAGTGGCGGTGGGTGGTGGCCGTGGGTGGCGGTGGTGAGTGGTGATGGGTGGTGGTGGTGGTGATGGGTGGTGGCGGTGGTGAGTGGTGGTGGGTGGTAGGTGGTGGCGGTGGTGGTGGTGGGTGGTGTTTGTGGTGGTAGGTGGTGGCGGTGGGTGGTGGTCGTGGGTGGCGGTGGTGAGTGGTGGCGGTGGTGGGGAGTGGTGGTGGTGGGTGGTGGTGGTGGTAGGTGGCGGTGGTTATGTATTTAGGCTAACTGCGGTTATGTATTGAGGACCAACGGTGTAATTATTTATGTATTTGAGAATAACTGAGTTTATGTATTGGGGACTAACGGTGCAATTGTTTAATATATTGGGGACTAACGGTTAATCACTATGTCAAGTGATTAGTCATTTTGGTTAAAATTTGAAAGTAGAGTAGTCATAATGAACCTTTTGAAAGTATGTTTATCATATTAGCACAAAATGAAAAACACGTTAGTCATTTTTGACTTTTACCCTAGTTATAACATGTGAACATCTATTTACAAAATTACCTAAAAAACTTTGTTTAAAGCAAGCATGTTGGATGTAAAATCCAGAAAGTCTTTCTATTTTTATTTTTATAGTCATGGATCTAGGGGCAAACTCAAAGGTTTCTCGCGACCCACATGGATTTTTACCGTTTAGTATAGTTTCTATGTCAAAATCTGGTGTTTATGGTTAGGAAAATTTGTCGTGGAACTCAAACTTCATTCTGGATGGATAACTGGTTAAATAATTTGGGGCCGTTAAAAGATTGTTTCCCTCATCTTTTTGCTTTAGAAAGATATAAAAGTTGTCTTGTGGCAGACATATGGGTTTTAGAAGAAGGTGTATGGCAAGGTAAGTGGGATTGGACTAGGAAACCTAGTGGACGAGCTGATGGAGATCTTACAAAGCTAGTGACCGACTTAAATGGGCTTACTCTTGATGAATCTCAATATGATAGATGGGAGTGGACCTTGACCGCTTCTCGCAAGTTTTCAGTTGCCTCTTTGGGTCGTGTTATTCATTTAAGATTGAATGCTAGTGATGTTTCTGCTCCACCTTTCAATTGGAACTCATGGGTACCTCGTAAGGTAAACGTGTGTGCTTGGCGCGTTGTTCTAGATCGTCTTCCAACCAGGTTGAACTTATGCCAACGTAGTATCAATCTTCCTACGTCGGTATGTTTATTTTGCGGGTTGTCTGATGAATCTCGTGATCATTGTTTCTTTTTATGTCCTAAAGTTAAAGTAGTGTGGTTGAAATTTTGGAGCTGGTGGAAAGTCCCTTCTCAGTTCTCTTTAAGTGACATTCTTAAAGGAAACTTTAATTTCATCAAAGATAAGTTGTTAATGAACCTATTTCATGTTGTTTGCTTGTCTCTAATTTGGTATGTGTGGAAGTGGAGGAATAAAATATTGCACGCTTAGTCAGATGAAGAGGTATCTTCGGCTCAACAAGAGGACATATTCCTGGCGATCCAAAGATTATCTCTGTTGTAGATTTCAAATAGTGCCTCTAAATGTCTTTTTACTTGGTGTCATTGGATTAGAGCTCCTGGAGAAGTGGCTAATTTATAGTATGTAGTTCCGGCTTAGCTTGAAGTTGGTGCTTGGGTGTTTATCTTAGTGTAATGATGATGTTTGGTTGTATTTTTTCTTTCCTGTAGGCTCTTGTTTAGAGCTGTCTTCTGGTTGTTTCTTTAGCATTTTACTTTTTTAATATCTTTGCCTTTAAAAAAAAAAAAAAAAAAATTACTTGATTAGTTAGGCCATTATTAATGTCAAACAAATAACCGAATCATAGTATTCGCCACTATGACAGACCTCTCAATTTCAGTAAACACTTAAACGTTTCACCAACGAATTATGAGTTCATCTTTAACGCCTCACTTTTTGCCACCACTAACGTCTCCATCTAGTCATCAAATGCCAAATACCGATCGAGATAGTTTTATGGTAAATATTTTAGATCCATTTAGTTTATAATGATTGAATTCACTGTCTATATACGATTTCCATTTAATATAATCATGTATATGCTCAATTTAGCTCGTAGCTCCATCATAAAAATCTATTTCAATAATAGTTCATCATCATACCAATATAAATTGTCGGGTTTACCCTGGTTGTAAGGGTAGTATCTGTCTACATTTCATTTCCCCTTACCCTGCTCCTGTTAGATTGGGTTTTGTTGTTGTTGGTCATACCAATATAAAACATAATCAATAAGAAGATTGTGTCTTATACATACTTGTTAACATGTTAAATATGCAGAATAACAAACTAAATATAAATGTAACTAATGAAACTTTATCACTTTAACTCAATTAAACCATAATACAAGGTAAAGTATATTTTCAACATGGTCTTGCTAAACTATACATTTTATGGTTTTGTAAAGTTCTCTGCAACTTCTAATTGACTTCTTATCTAGTCTAATCAACTAGGGCAAGTGTTGGAATTATTCTACAGGGTCTACTTGAAGGCATTTATGCCTCAAAGTAGCAATTCCATTTTATAGGTATCATGTCATATGGTTTACTTATGGTAAAAGCATAGAACAAATAGTACCAATAAAGGAAAAGGTTAAATGATATTGAAATGTTGGGATAAATGAAAAAAGTTGATGGGTGAAGATTGACAAGTGAGTATAGTGCGATTCTTTTATGGCAAGGAAAATGTTCTGTCAGAGTGTCAGACAACAATAAATTTAACAAAAAGTAAAATTCTTATCATAAATAGTTTGTGTACTCCTCTAACAATTTTGTTTATCAAAAAATAGTATTACTTCTTTCGTCTCAAAATTATTATCTTATATTGATCTTTTTAGTCTTTCTTTCTTAACTTTAACTATAAATAGTTTTGTTTGTGTTATACAATTTTTGATAAGAATTATACCAAATGAAAATACATTTAAAACTCAATTCGTTCATATATTTTGCATCAAGTATTATGTAATATAAACAAAAATAGTTAAGGCCAAAATTGGAAAGTAAAGACCGAAAAAGTCAATAAGGGACAATAATTTTGAAACGGATGTAGTATTACTTTCATTTCAACTAGTAAGATAAAACCTTTATTTGGTAGATTTTACTTGACTGATTAAATTTGAAAATATCATTGTTCTAAAAGGCACGCAAAGCTCCCATAAAAGTCTCGCAAAAGTGTGAGGCTTGGTCATGCCAGTATGCTACGCTTTATGCCGTCTTATGTCACGTCATTTGTAAACTCGATATATATGATATATGATATAAATATATAACTATTGTCATATTTTGTGTCGCCTTATGCCACGCCTTTTAAATACAAAAGATTCATCTTTACCGCTAAGGCATGAAACCTAATCATGCCGCCACACCATACCTCGCGCCATTTATAACCTTAAAAAATATCCACTTGGTAAAGGGAATAATCAATATCAAGTATGGTCACTACAAGAATCCAGTCAAATACCCACGAAAATCACCCATGAATGCTAGTTTGTGGGTATTTTCCCATATATTACCCATAGACTACCCACAATTAAAGTAATAAAAGTTTGACCGAGTTACCCATAGAATTACCCATGCATTTACCCACAAAATTACCCACATAACTTCATTACATGTGTAAATTATGGGTAATTCTTTCTCCCTGAGATAGTTCCCACGAATTACCCACATACTGAATTACCATGGCTAAATATGTGAGTAATTTCATGGGTAAATTTACGTTACCCATGAAATATGTAAATACTCTAAGTCGTGTGTAATTTTGTATGTGAATTTTGTGGGTAAATGTATACTCACGGCTTTATTCGAGTTTGGTTCCCATGGCTAGTATGTTACATGTATTTGTTTTGTGGTTGATTTATGGGTAAACATCTACGCACGACCTACATAAATATAATCTAACCTAGTCGGCCACTTTGAGCAATCAACTTTATGCCATCCCATCAAACCCTAGCCCATTGTTATAATATGTACCCTAAAAATAACAAACGCAACCTACAATTTCTGCCATAACTCTTATACTGCTAAGAGTTAGATAACTCCGCCAATGCCAAAAGTTTATTCTTTCAATTCCTAACATACCAATCAAAATCGCCGCCTCTGCTGCCACAACGCGCACCCTAAAGTTGTCGGCCACATCAAATAAACAACACAAATATTCTGCTTATTTTTCATATCTACACTTATTCGTATCGATTTAGATTAAACCTTTGAACTTTTGTGATCTTTCAAAAGATTTGATCTAAAAAAAAAAAAAAAAAAAAAAAAAAAAAAAAAGAAAAAAAAAAAAAAGATGCCGTTGTTGTTGGCCAACAACCTTTAATGTTTAGATTTGCTTCATTTTAGTTTGTTGTTGCTTGAATGCTTGTTTTGCTTTACTGTTACTATTTGGAGATTTGCTTTATTTGCTATTGGATATTGTTACTATTTGGAGATTTGCTTTATTTGCTATTGGATATATTCGTCAGTAATATAGTTATGGCTTATGTTTTTAGTTTTTCATTCTAGCCCGAGATTTTGCGATTTCGTCACTCGAATTACGCGAGAGTATTAGACATATTAAGTTGGCACAAGCCCGAGTGTTGGCTTTAAAACCACTAGGGATTAATATGCTTTTATAATTTTTAAATGTTTATAAATAATATGTAATTTTCACGTAGTATTTATCATTCAACACCCACCGGGGTGGACATCGACTATATAATATGTATTAAATGAGATTGGTAAACTTTCTAATGATGGTTATAAGACAATATATTTAAAAACAAATCAAACTTTTTTGTGTGCTAAAGTATTGAAAAAAATTGAAATTTATAAAGGTATTTCAGATATATAACATATTACTCAATTTTTAAGTTTTGTAAATTTTTTATAAAAAATTATTCAATCTTCATATGCAGTACTAATTTATTATAGATTAGGGATGAGCATCGGTCCCAGACCGGAACAACCAAGACTGAGACTGAATTAGCCCAAAAGCCGAGACTGAGGACCGGACCGAATGTGGTCGGTCCAGTCCGGTCCGGTCCAACAAGGCAAAGTAGTCGGTTTGTGGTCCGGATTGGACCGGACCGACCAAGACCGAGACCGAATTAGCCTAAAAGCCTAGACCGAGGACCGGACCGAATGTTGTCGGTCCGGTCTTGGTCAGTCCGGTCCGTTCGGGTGGTTTGCTCCGAGCTAGTATAGATATAGGGGTTTTTCTAACTTGTGCCCTGAGGGCACAAATTAAGGACACAAAAAATACAAAAAGTACTCAAGGACTCACAAAAAGTAAAAAAATTATTCAGGGTCACACAAAATTTATTGGTCCATGAGTACTTTTTTATACTTTTTCGTTGGTCACTATTACCTTTTGATGTGCTTAACTTGTGCCTCCAGACACACAAGTTAAAAAAACCATTTTTTTTTTTTTTTTTTTTTATGTGCAGTGTGATTTCAAATTTTGGAACAAGTCTTATTTCAATTTATTTTTTAACATTCAAAAAGAAAATTGTTCCCTCTAATTTTTTTTTCACAAATTCCAGCCCCACCCCGCCACTTGATTTCGCATTTTTAAACCGTCCATACCCCCATTTCTCTCATATTCTCCTCCAACTACTCATAATTTGTTTTATTTTAAAAACCAATAATAATCCAGTAAAAGAAAACTGAATAGATGATTTGAATATTTAATATAACTACTTTGGTATGTGTATCATTGTATTTACAATGATTGTCTTTGATCAATATCTACACACTTCACGTCTTCATATATTCATATTATTTCTTTTAAATACGTAGTACGTATATGCATATTGATTGAAATTAGTATTTGGGTCACATGCCATTTTTGTTTGCAGAACATAACAAGGGACATGGTTACAAAGATCCCAGACCATTTCGAGCCATAGACAATCAACATTTATAGAAGGGTATTATCTTATTTTTCATATGATGCAAATTGTTGTTCAATGACGTAAAGGTATGATTAATGGAAGTCGTTTTATGATTCTAACCAACAACATTGTTGAATAATGAATAAGTTTTACGCTTTTGGTTGCAATATACGTAGTAATGATTTATTGCATTCTACATGAGATGACTTGATATATTGAGGTTCATTTGTGATTCGCGAGTTTACATTGGATTCGTTTCGGTTCCTTTATTTTATATAATTTGTTCATTTAATACTACTAACAAATTAATTTATACACTGTTTTGTGTACCAATTTTCAGAGCGAACAATATTTGATGGACATTATCAATGGCAGAAGCACATTGGTGTACATTTCACATTTAGAGATCTTTATGTCTTGTAAGCGACATTCAATTTCTTTGATTTTTTTTTTTTTTTTTTTTTTTTTTTTTTTATTTCTTTGATCTTTTACTTGTACATTTATATCATTTATTTCTTGATTGGTATGGTTTGATGTTTTACACATGTATCAAGTGCATGTAAATCTATAAAGTGCAGGTAGATCCGTCAACAATTGACATCTTGCAAAATATATGCACAAAATTGAGTGGAAGCATAGAAAATTAGCACCACAGCAAGGTACAAGGTGAAGAGAGGGTGCAAAGCAGCTTCACAGTAATTGGGAGACACATATGGAGAAGCAAGAAAGTATTACACAAAATATTCGAAAGGGTTAAGGTTCATTAACTTGTACGGGATGATCAATCTCATGTTATTTGTAATTTGATCAATTAACACCTCTATAATTCATATTTGAATCACTTAGCTTGTACTAGCATTATGTTATATTTCTAAAGTCTTAGTGTATAATGTGGTTTTTGTAGTTGTAGCAGTTTGATAGGTATATTTATCATGTAAATTTTATCAAGAATTTGCCAATGTTATGGTGTAAACATTTAGCCATCTATAACTATAGAAAAATCAATCGTGATAAGCATTCCATTCATCTACTATTTTTACACATGATAGTATGTGTGGGTAATTTATCACAGATTATCGCGGACAAACAAAATATTTCTCATTGATTTACACACGATTATCTTCGTAGGGTATTTTACCCATGGATTAGCCATGACTATATTTACGGGCATTTTCATGGTATCTTACGAAAACCCACAAAAAGATTTCCCACGCACTAAACATAATCACCCACTCAAAGAGCCGTGAGTAAACTTACCCACCGCTTGAAAATATGGTGGGTATAAAATTAGCCTCGGAGGTTTTACCCATTCATATAGGTTCGTGGGTCATCCGTGGGTATTAGCCAATTACCCACAAAATCATGCCGTTTACCCATGAATTTGGTCCGTGGGTGATCACCTGGATTCTTGTAGTGGGTTTTAATTTAATTTTGTGTTTTTATATCTATATTTAAATCAAAAACTACAATATGAAGTAGTAGTAGTAAATTCAAAAATAAAATAGGCATTCCATCTCGTATTAATTATTCATGTGTTTATTTTGTTTTATCATGTATTATTTAAAAACAAAAGCACGCAAAAAGATGATACATAGAATCGGTTGAGAGAAATTAATTAAATGCAAATGGTATGCAATAATTATTAAAAGTACAAGCAGTAGATAATTATTTTTCTTTTGGTTTTATTAATATTATTTACAGGGTAATAATTCTTTAACAAATATTTTTAAAAAACGATAATTAATTTTTAAGTTAGCAAATGAAAATTTAGAAAATAGTGGAAATAAATAAAAACTTGACGGGAGAGAGAGGGAGGGCATTGACTTGGGAGGAATTTAATGGCGTGTTTGTTTTATAGGTTTTTAAGGATAGATGTGACTTTAGGATTATAGTTATTTGTTTGGTTAATATCCTAAAGAGAAAACACAACCATCACACCCTCTATATCAAAGCAAGAGAATATGTGGGTTTAGCCGATTTTAGTGGGCTCATTATATATTTATGTGTATAACTTCTGTAATTTAGTTTATAATAATGAATTTAGTAACATATAATTATATAAAAATAATTAATTTTGTGGGTCCAATTTCTTTTTTTTCCAAATTCAAATCCTATCTCAAATCCAAATCATAAACTAATTCAAATAATAATCTTAAACCCACGTACAAACCAAAAAGGCTTTAGTGAGTGGCATGTGTGTTATGGGGATTGGTGGACACATGTTTACATGTGATTACAAATGTCACTCATATTATTATTCTATCTTTTGAGATAGAGAAATTAGTTTTTAATTGTATAGGTTAAAAATTAGGAATAAAAATCAGTGTCGGTAATCGATCCATTTTGAATATTTTAAGCATTTAGCGAGTATTTATGATTCGCTATATTGTACACAACTTCGGTACTTCATAACTATACTTTTTGATACCTATACAATCACATATCACAAATGAATGATATAGTAGAGACCCTAATGACTTTAACATCAAGAGTTGAAACAAAAATTTAAATGCATTAAATATATGTGATGATAATAACTAAAATGATGATAAAGATGTATTATAATGATCTTGTTCTAATTTTTTGTGAGTTTTTAGTTGCTCTCGCTGACTTGAGGTAGAATTTTTGAGAGCTTTTAGAATATTATTGCACATATCATTGACATTTTGATGTTTAAAGTGAATTTTAAAGCTTCAAATATATAAAGTGATTATATATTAATTTTGATATTTTTTAAATTTAGAGGTCATGTGCGATAGTACACCCTCGTATACAGCTTTGAGTTATGTGTGATAATAAATATATAGAGTATATTAAAAGGTACTTACATGTACGCTATATGTAATGCAATGTTGTATACCGTACTGTTCAAGGTCAAATGCGAAAGACATCTCTCGAGTCTCGACTATCAGATTTCGGGTAGATGTTTCCATTTCCTACCATTTTGGTGTACGCTATTCTTGGATTCCTTTATCGACACATTTGTATGTCAATGTCTGAAACACTCATCTTTTTTCGAAGAACAATATTTATATATACACCTGATGCATTTTATTAATTTTAATCTATATGTACCTGTTACACCCCGTGCCCGATTTGACCAAAATTTAAAACTTTTACGCGAAAACGCTTTGACCCGCTACTGACCTCCTGTCACTCTTTTATAAACTGGATGAAATCTATTACAGACCAGCCCTTAAGACTATTTTTAAATGAAACTAGACTCAATTACCTTTAAAATAATGGGTAGTACAACTTCTAACGAGTTATGGATAAAAAGATATGATTTTTCTAACATGACACATTTTGTACACTAATTGCTGTCCCGTTTTCATACTTAACCAAAACGACTAAAACTCAACTTCTATAACTCGACAATTTATAAAACTTTTCAGAAATCATTTGAACATTATAAACATCAAATATGTACATAAACATGGTCACAACAACCCTCGAAAACATGCTTTACAAAGTGACGGGTGGAAACACCCATTTGCATACTACACTTAACCATATCACCTTTAACCATAAAATTAACACTTTAACCATAAACCAAACACTCATTTAACATTAAAAACCATGACAACTTTGATCCATGATCATTGACCCGTTCACATCCCAAAATGGGTACAATTACACGTTATGCCAAACGCTCCTTTAACTTAACCGTAAACACATGAACTATACTATAACTTGTCCATTGACCACCAAAATACTTTAACAATCATTATATAAACTTTGACACTAGACGACACATTTATAAAGCACTAAAAGACGATCGGGGGTTCAACTTCGACTTTGAGCTTGGTATCTACGACTAAGCTCTACTTACATACAAAACCCTTTAATCCACACTTGCCAATCCTTAATCCTTGTCCATACCATATCACTTCCACAAGGACTTACAAAACATTCGTAACTATAACGGTAAGCGATTACGCTTAGTAAGTAAAACGATAACAACATACCATTATACTTCAAACAACATATAAGCATCACATATATCGAACACTTACATCACGGGCTTCTCACTTTAATTATTACTTTAGCACAAAGCATCAAACATACTCTATAACACCAAATCATCACCTTAGCTCAACCATTGCAAACACTTAACCATATCTCAAACTTCTATCACTTAACATACAACATACATATTAGAAATCCATATAACAACATGCTACCATCATTTTACTTACCTTAGCTTCAAGCTAAGCATATCAAGGCATCATCATCATCAACCTTATCACCATCATCATCAACATCATCATCCTATGTCAAGATCATCATGCACATAAACACTTTAACACATAATCAAATAACCATAAAAATGGTCTATACAGCCATTGTCTTACCTCTAAACATCACTAATCATCACATAATCATAGATTGATCATATGATGATTCTCCTATTAAAACACTAACTTAAATTCAATAGATTTCATCCCATAAGTACTATAACCTCTTTAATTAACCTTTAAACACCTTTTTACCCAATTCCCCCAATTGATATCAAGAACCCTAATTCTTGAATTCATCAAATAATTTAAGATAGGGTTTACTTACTTGCATTTGAGTATGAGTAAGGTTAATCTCTTGAACTTGGACCTTAATCTCTACACTTAATTATCAAAACCTCCATATTTCCCTCCTTTTTCTCTCTATAACCGCCACACACCCACACATACTCTTAGATAAAATGAAGAATTATTAAGAACTTGGGTATTTCTAATTTGACCTTTCTTCATTTTAAAGTTATTACCCAAATGGCACTTTTGGTCCCTTAAGTGCTATAACAATTCATCCTTGGTACTAGAACAAGTTGGTTCTAGTGCTACTTTGAGGTTTTGGCAAGAATAGCCCTTATAATACTATAACAATTCAGTTTTGGTACTAGAACAAGTTGGTTCTAGTATTATCTTGGGATTCTGTCAACTTAGGTCCCTCAACTTCTTTTCCTTTATATTAGTGACACATAATACTTTCTAAACCACATTATACATTCTTAATACTTATAGCTTGACCACCGGTTTGACTAGCCAATCACGTAAAGCATTGTAAACTTATAAAAGTCATAGTCAAACTTACTCAAGTATCATTTATCCACTTAGTCAAACATATTATTCTTAGTCAATTTCATCTAGGGTGGGGCCCATTGTATCCGGGAAATGGGTCTAACAATTCTATCCCCCTTATTTAGATTCCGTCCCCGAAATCTCTTTTCTATTACTAACCAACACTTATTTCCATCTAACTCCTTAAATCTTGGCATTTTCAAACATTAAGCCACTTCGTTGCAACGATCTAATTGATCTTGCATTTCAAGGCACACTATAACAAAACACATGCCCTTAATCCGTCCTATTACTCGCATATTCCTATCACATATTACTTTATACTTAGGTCATTATGTCATCCAAGACGCAGTTATTGTAACCAATTATCACTTTAGTCAACACTTTTACTATTACACAACACTCTTACTTACTTTACACAACATCTTGACTTTACATAAGTCAAGTATTAACTATTACGCCCTCATTTTATCGTAGCTATTTCATCTTTCTTTTAGCATTCTCACTATAACGTTTCGTTTATCTCTATTACTTTCTTAAAGATTTTATTAAAGTTAGGACCACCGTGGTCCTTATTTAAATTTACGACATGTCAAAAGACATACTATAACATTACTTTACGTTTATCATCGTCTCAAATTACACTTAAGACACCTAAAACATAGGTTTTACATAACCACTCTCACCTAGGGTCAAAATCCAACTCTCTTTATACCACCTATCTTATTCTCTTATTACGCTTAACTAGTTTTAGACTCTCATTCTCAACTCCTTTACCCTACTTATGTCATGTCAGAAACATATAAGCCCACTTATTTACACTTCCTCATTTACATGGAGAGGCGTCCCAATCGATGTAAATCAGGGAATATAAACTCATGGTTCGGTGATTCACAATCTCTTTATTTAAATGAAGAGGCGTCCCAATCCATTTAAATAAGGAAATCATAAATGATCCTACTTATACACTTCCGACGTAACACTCGTACTACTATTACACACTTTTAGCTTTTACTCTTCTTATCGTTCCTTCATTCAAAAGGCATACATTTCACTTTTAGCTTTTCTTATTCTCACAATCTTTATTTTTAGCCTTGGATCTATCTTTACTATAACTTTTATTAAGGGGATTATTACATATGCCAAGAAGTAGGCAACCCCTGCCGGTGAAGGCAATTTATTTTATCCCGAAGGATTTCTGTAACTTTTACTCGGGACCATAACATACCTCCAACTAAAATAGTGTGGAGTTAATATTTATCTTCCACTTCTTAAGAGTGGAACTATAACATATCCATTAGGATTTACTATAACATATCCCTCAGGAGGATTTCTGTAACAACCCTGTACCACTTTCCCGAGTTTATATATATTCACATATTGTAACCACATACTTGATCCAAGCTATTAACATTTATACATACACTATCATGCTTATTTAATTATAGGGCACACAATATCAGCCCGTTTAACATTTACACATTTTCTATGAGTCTACACATCTTACTTTAACTTTCACCCGTTAACCCTTCTTAACTTTATTATTACAATTTTAGTCTACTCGACTATTTCACATATAACCTTACATAGGTCATCAACTATAACACATTCGTTAGCATTCATTTCATCTTCAATACATTCTATAACATTAACATGACCACGTCATGTTTTACTATAAAACTTATTATCACATTCTTGCTCACATACTTAATGCATCTCTGTTAATCATTAGCATTTCAGCTATACTATTCCATCTCATCTTTTACATACCAAAATACTTGAATCCCATTCTATAACTTTCACTAGTTTCATCACGTCATGTTATAGTACACTCATCATCATTACACATCAATTTCTAGTCATATTTCTATAACTATTTTATGACTTAACACTTCTATTCATATTCTGTTATCGTTCTATATCACACATACACTTAATCACATAATAATCACTGACACTATCCGAGGTGGACGGTGATCTAATCACTTAAACATATCTAGTTCATCATGGACTTAGACCACACACATCAATACTAAACACACATTCACATAACATTCACCGACACCATCCAAAGTGTACGGTGTTCTTGTCCTTTAACTACATTTAGTCCACCAAGGACCTACATCACAAACACATCATGCTATAAAACATATACAACACCTATCAACTTAGGGTCACATAGCATATCACAAAATTCTTCTATAACTTAAACGTTAACATTCCGCATTTCATATACTTATGTCCATCGCATCTAAGAGTGGTTTAAGTCTAGGCAACCTAAAGGGAAACCTAATTCACTTAAACCGAAGCTCTGATACCAAGTCGTTACACCCCGTGCCCGATTTGAAAAAAAAAATTAAAACTTTTACGCGAAAACGCTTTGACCCGCTACTGACCTCCTGTCACTCTTTTATAAATTGGATGAAATCTATTACAAACCAGCCCTTAAGACTATTTTTAGATGAAATTAGACTCAATTACCTTTAAAATGATGGGTAGTACAACTTCTAACGAGTTACGGATCAAAAGATATGATTTTTCTAACATGACACATTTTCTACACAAATTGTTGTCCCGTTTTCATACTTAACCAAAACGACTAAAACTCAACTTCTATAACTCGACAATTTACAAAACTTTCCATAAATCATTTGGACATTATAAACATCAAATATTTACATAAACATGGTCACAACAACCCTCGAAAACATGCTTTACAAAGTGACAGGTGGAACACCCATTTTGACCCATTTGCATACTACACTTAACCATATCACCTTTAACCATAAAATTAACACTTTAACCATAAACCAAACACTCATTTAACATTAAAAACCATGACAACTTTGATCCATGACCATTGACCCATTCACATCCCAAAATGGGTACAATTACACGTTATGCCAAACGCTCCTTTAACTTGACCGTAAACACATGAACTATACTATAACTTGTCCATTGACCACCAAAATACTTTAACAATCATTATATAAACATTGACACTAGACGACACATTTATAAAGCACTAAAAGACCATCGGGGGTTCAACTTCGACTTTGAGCTTGGTATCTACGACTAAGCTCTACTTACATACAAAACCCTTTAATCCACACTTGCCAATCCTTAATCCTTGTCCATACCATATCACTTCCACAAGGACCAACAAAACATTGGTAACTATAACGGTAAGCGATTACGCTTAGTAAGTAAAACGATAACAACTGATGAGGCGAAAAATGAACCACTTTTAGGGGGTCATTTAAGCCCGGAATTGAATTTATTTGATCAAATATTGCCCTAAATCGTTCCTTTTGTGATTTTAGGTACTTTGGGAGTGAAATCTGGAAAAGGAAGCAATTCGGACGTTTTTGGAGCATAAAAGTGAAGAAAACGCCAAAGACTTAATTTTTTATGCTGGGAACAGTGTTTGACGGCGTCAAGAGGAATTGCATGACGGCGTCAAGAGTAAATACCATGACGACCCAGTACAAACCTGAAGGCGTCACAAGTAGAGAGTCAAGAGTTAAATGCGTGACGGTCTACAAAAGAGGACTACATGATGGCGTCAGATGTAGATCAAGGCAGTCCGAGAAATTATTTGGCGGCGAGATGACGGCGTCACACCTTTGTTCTTGACGCCGTCAGCCTCTAAAATCTATATATAGTTTTCTAATTTTCATTCATTAAAGGGGAACAAGTTTGGAGAAACCCTAAGGCCGAACCATATACGTATTTTACAGCTTTTTCAAGGGTTTTCAGCCCTTGAACCCTTACATGTGCTATTGAGATAAGTATTCTTTTAATTCAATCAATATGTCTATGTGTTGATTGTCTATATCTTGTGCTTGTCTTGATTCCATCATGTTAGGCTAGATCTATCTTGTGTTTGCTTAGATCTAATGAAACCTAGATGTTAATTATGTGCTGATTACTTGTTTATGGTTGTATTGGATGAATGATTTCAATGTTAGGCTTAAGAAAACTGGCAGATCTCCAATTGGTAACATGCTTGAACGTCTTAGGAAACATGAACCGATGTGTACTAGGTTTTATTGGTTGTATTTAATGCATGAGTAAATTCTAATGATCCCATGTTAGGAGCTTCTTAGCCGGCTCGACATAGGAGTGAAGTAGGCACTCATAGGATTGGGGAGTTAAGTATGCCACCCCATGAATGGTATTAAGGAATACAATCTGTCATCCACGCAACTATAACAAGTAATTAATGTGTAAAAGATATCTAGGGAGTAGTGAAATCTAAGTAAACACATTTCTCCACTTATTGCTCACAACTTTAGTTTAATATAGTTTTATTTTCATTTTAGTATTTTATTTTGATTGCATCTTAGTATTGGGTTAGTTGATTAGCAACTAATTCCGCCAAAATCCTTAAAACCCGAGATTTTAATTTGCTTTCTTAAAAAATATAAAAATACAAAAAGAATCATCCCTCATCTCTAGATCTAGTATTTAAGTTTTCTAATCCTAGCGACACTATTCCTAGCTGAACGATCAATCCCCCGGTACTTGTCATTATACTATACTACATCGATCAGGTACACTGCCTGGTGGGGGTTGTAAGCTTCTCAAGATCCCTTGAGAGGTAAAGCCTGGTGCAATCCCTACGCTATCAAGTTTTTGGTGCCGCAGCCCGAGGAAATAGTTATTGTCTAGGTTAGAATCTCTTTTTATTAGGTCTACTTGCTAGATTCCGTTCTAGTAAGATTTTATTTTTATTTTTAGGTTCTCTTTAGTCTATCTTATTTCTTTGTGTTTTTGTTCGTAACTCTTCACCACCCGATATCATGGACGATGGGAACATCTTTGAACCCGTCATCCCACCACAACAAAACCCACCACTAGAACCTTTTAGGCCCTGAACCTTAGGAGAGTATTCCCGACCTAGCCACCAAGGATACCGAAACACCATTGAGCTCACCGGAGTTGCGATCCGACACCATCCGGTTGGTGCAAAGCGGATGTGCATTCCATGGACTTCGTTCCGAAGATCCAAACCAACATCTTAAGGACTTCTTTAAAATCGTAGATTCCATAGACTTAGATGTTGCAACTAGAGAGACAACCCGATTACGCCTATTCCAATTCTCTCTACGTGATCAAGCTAGTCAATGGCTTGAGCGTTTACCCGCGGGATCCATCACCACATGGGGTGATCTCACCAATCGCTTCCTTACCCAATTCTTCCCACCGGGGAAGACTGCAATGCTTAGGAGTGACATTTTGATGTTTGAACAACATCAGGGTGAAACTTTCTACGAAGCATGGGCTCGTTTTAAGGATCTCCTTCATAAGGTCCCTCATCAAGGTATAAACCTTTGGTTATTAGTTCAGATTTTCTACGACCATGTTGACTATCACACTAAACGCACAATCGATAGGGCCGCGGGAGGTAAACTGCGTAATAAGAATGCCGAGGAGTCCTGGGCAATTATTGAGGAGCTTGTCGCCGGTAATCAAGAGATGTGGGAGTTTAATCATACGATAAAAGCGGCCATCAATGTAGTCTCAACATCTGGAGGGACTACCGAAATCCCCGATGAACTCCTATGCAAACTCGAGGCAAAAGTTGACTATTTTGAGGAAAGGCAAAGGAGACCCTTAGGTCCTAGACGGGCCACTGTCAATTCTGTCTCGAAAATGACTCCAACACCGTTATCAGAGTCACCCTCTAGAGAGACTGTCGAGACTTTTCAAAACTATGCCCCACCTTATTCCCCTCCCGAGGAGCTTAGCCCGGAGTTTGAAGCTAGAATGAGAGAATATATGACAACTCTTTCAGATCGGCTCGCTAGATTCGAGGAAGCAGTTTATAAGCAAAAAGAGGAGATGCAAGAGAAAATGAATGAGATGATGAGTCTATTGGAAGAGTATGCCAACCAGAGAACCCCCGAAAGAATTCTACTAAGGAAAGAAAGCGTCATTCCCACTACCCAATTTGTTAATTCCATCACAATTTTTCACAAGGAAAATGAGAAGGTAGAAACCCCTACTAAACAAACCTTAGAAGAGCCACCAAAATCCCAACCTTTGAGTTACTACCTAAAACATGATATAAACAAAAACACTATAACAAACTGGATAAAGGATGGCGGGCGTAACCAACCTTCTAAACAGGGTTCTGAGAATGAGGAAAGGGGAAAAGATGAGTATGATACGTTACCTGGGGGGCCAATATTCGAGAGGCTATTGGTACAAAAAGTGGCTACTAAGCAGATGGCGTGTGGGAACTTTGAGATACCAACTAGCATCGAGGATTTGAAATATCTTAGTGCTTTCGCCGACCAAGGATCGGAAGTAAATCTTATGCCCCTAACTATTTACATCCAACTAACATTAAAAATGCCAGCCCCCACTCGTGTTAGGTTATCCCTCGCTGGACACTCTTACGTATACCCCCTAGGGATCGCAGAAGATGTGTTAGTTAATGTCGCAGGGCTCATGTACCCCGTTGATTTTATGATCATCGATGATAAGGGAGATGGATGCATGCCAATAATCCTTGGGGCACCATTCCTCGCCACCGCTAGGGCTGTCATTAAGTATGAAGGCAGGAAAATTGAGCTCAAATCTGGAAAAAGAAAGATTAGCTTCCCCATGACTCCGCGAAGTGGGCATGAGAATTTGAGTTGGAGAAAGCTCAGAAACAACATTGACACGACACCCATTCGTGTTCAGAACAAAATTCTTGCGTGGGAGGCAAGAATCAAAAGCTACAAGGAGGCTAAATATGAAAGAAGCAAAAGCAATAAAGTTCATGTCGAGTTCAAACATAATCGACCAGCAGAAAGCCATGTACCATTCGAGGAAGGGAACTTGGTACTCTTAAGACACTTGGAAATAACGATACCACCCGATAAACCAAGTCCTTGGTGGTATGGGCCTTTCACAATTGAGAGCATGAGCCAAGATGGGATGGCTAACCTGAGAAGTAAAGTATGTGGAGAAGTGATTGCAAGTATCGACAGATTGAGGCACTACCACCACAATAGTAATGATCGCAACTACATGGGGTATATCGTCTCAAGGGATGAGGTCACGTAGTTACCCATGACCTTGAGTCTAGCTACAAGACTCGTAAATAAAGAAAAACGCTTCTTGGGAGGCAACCCATGTTTTGTGTGATTTTTATTTTGTTTGTTTGTTATTTGCTTCCGTATGCATGCTTCATTTTTAATGTTGGTAGATCATGTTTCTAAACTAAATAGTGGAAATACTTTACTTTGTTGTTTTGGCCTAGTCTTAACTTCCCCAAAAGGTATTTTTGCAAAAGATAAGTGTAAGGGGAAACTCCAAATATGTTTTTAAGAAACAAACCGATCATGATTCTCCACAATATTAAGTGAACATGTATATTCGTAATTGTTAGAGTCAAATGCTTGTATCGAGTCATAATGAAGTTTTGCAGGATTTTCCAGGAAGTAGGACCAAGTTTTTCCAGAAATTTTTCGAAAACTTAACATAAGAATTTCTGCAGGTCACTTTTGACAGCGTCATGAGCTTGCTCTTGACGGCGTCAAGTGTAAAAATCTGGAAATTTTACCAGTTTTGTTTTTCTAACGGAGTTTTAAAGTTTTTGTTGAATTATTAAGTTTTATAATCTCTAGAAAATTTGCAAACTTCATTCCACAAGCATTATATCTTACTTTGTTTTCTAGGATTTAGTAACTTATGTAGATTGCCGCCGATTTTATGCAAGGTTGCCTTGTCTGTTTTCTCAGGATTTACAAGTTATGTATGACAAGAAGATGATTATTTTTCTGGACGGGAAGCTTTGATTGTTCATTTTCTTGGAGGAAGATTTAACCTGGCCACCTTATTATTCATACCGAGGGAATCAGGGGAGTATTTGATTTCATTCGTTTTACTTATTTCACTTTTACATTCTTTACTTGAACATTGGGGACAATGTTCATCTTAAGTGTAAGGGGAAGGTAAAATGATGATACCTTACAGATACACTTTCGCTTGAGTTTGTTTGTTTAATAGTAGATGTGTAATAAAACTATGAGAAATACTTGTTAGTGCAATTTTAGCGCCAAATTTAAATTTTTTTACAACATTTAGGAGTGAAACTTTAGCCATAGCAAGCGTCTCATGGATAGGAGTTGTATGACTAGCACATAACCGTACTATTCAGAAAACTTTTCCACCCAAATATGTGAGGTTCGCCTTTAGATTTGATAGGAAAAGCATTTACTTTTAGTGCTTATGAGTGTACCGGTAGCATTTAGATTCTAGAACTTACGTTAGTGATGCATCCCGAGACCGCTAGTGAGACTACATTCGTGTGGTAGGATTTACTACATGATAAGAGGCATTAGGATCACCCTTGTGTTAAACCTGTATCATAATTACTTGACCATTTAAATCATATTACTTGGCTAGTTAAGTCAACTAATTTTTCCCACACCCTTAGCGTTGTACTCATTTTTAGTACACGAAACCCCTAGTACACCCCTCCGAGACTATCTTTCATTTCTAACTTTAAGCATTTTACTTAAAGGAAGAATTTGTTACACCCCACTTAAATGTACACCCAAATCGCCTTAGCCTTCCGTGTATGCACTCATCTTTAGTGCATTATTGTTATTTGTAAACCCTAAGTTAATTATCATATTGATTACATGGTTGCTAAGTCGAGTCATATCATTGTACATATTGTTTTGTGACGATTGGGACTCATGGGTAAAGTACTTATTTTATGGAGTAATGGGGAAGAACATCATATATTACCCCCATATGTACGTTAATCTTAAAAGTACTCCAAGTGTTTTGATTTTCTTAATTCGAGTCATTAGATTAGTTTATTGTAAAGTATGTAAAGATTCAAGTGTAAGGGGAACGTTCATTCCCTATGATGTGTTATTTTGGATGGTAGGTGATGCGTGGGAATCGCACCTTGCTTTACCTCTCGAGGGATCTCGCGAGGCTTACAACCCCCACCAGGCAGTGTACCTGATCGTTGTAGTATAGTATAGTGACAAGTACCGGGGGATTGATCGTTCAGCTTAGGAATAGTGTCGCTAGGATTAGAAAGCCTAATTAATAGTTCTAGAGATGGAAGATGATTATTTTTTGTGTTTTTATATTTTATGAAAGCAAGTAAAATCTCGGGTTTTGAAGGAGTGGGCGGAATTAGTTGCTAATCAACTAACCCAAAAACTACTTTATAACTAATTAACTAATGAAAATGAAATTAAACTAATATTAAACTAAGGTTGTGAGCAGTGGTTGGAGAAATTGTGTTTACTTAGACTTCATTACTCCCTAGATATCTTTTACATGTTAATTACTTGTTACACTTGTATGAATGACGGGTTGTATTCCTTAATACCATTCGTGGAGTGGCATACATAACTCCCCAACTCTATGAGCTCTTATCTCCTCCTACACCATGACCCAGCACAACTATAGGGATTGTAAACAGTGGCTCATGCATTAAATACAACCAATAAAGACCTAGTACGCCTCGGTTCATGTTTCTTAAGACGTTCAAGCATGTTACCATTTGGAGATCTGCCAGTTTTCTTAAGCCTAACATATAATATCATTCATTCAAAACAAGAATAGACAAGTAATCAACACATAATCAACTTCTAGGTTTCATTAGATCTAAGCAAACACAAAGGAAATTTAGCCTAGCATAGTAGAATTAAGATAAGAACAAAAGATAGACAACCAACACATAGACATATTGATTGAATTAAGAGTATACTTATCTCAATTACAATGCAAGGTCTCAAGGGTTTGGAACCCTTGAAAAACCTGTAAAAGAGGCACCAAAATCGTCTTTAGGGTTTCACCAAAACTTCTCTCTCTTTTAATGAAAAAACTAGAAAACTATATATAGGAAAATCGTCCTGACGGCGTCAAGAGTAAAATCTGACGCCGTCAACTCGCCGCCATATACTTCCTCGGACGCCCTAGATCCAATCGTGACGGCCTATGTGACGCCGTCACCACCCTCGGTAAATTAATCTTGGTCATTTTGACGCCGTCATCTCTTCATCTGACGCCTTCACAACCTTCGGTAAAATATTCATCCTTTCTGACGCCGTCAAGAGTAAATCCTTGACGCCGTCACCTTGTAATTCCAGCTTGGATTTGGTACTTTGTTGTTTTCTTCACTTTATGCTCCAAAAACGTCCAAAATAGCCTCTTTTCCAGAATTCACTCTCCAAACACCTAAAATCACAAAAGGAACGATTTAGGGCAATATTTGATCAAATAAATTCGGATTCGGGCTTAAATGACCCCCTAAAAACGGATCATTTTTCGCCTCATCAGTAGGGTAAGAATGTATGCAAAAAAAAAAAAAAAAAAAAAAAAAAAAAAAAAAAAAAAAAAAAAAAAAAACGGACTACCATCCCATTTCATTCTATGTTTATTTTATGTTTTTGTTATTTTTCATTTATTAGCTTAAGTCGAGTCTAGTCTTGGCTTAGCAACACCATATTGTACATGTAATTAACCAAGATTGTTAACTCGCCACCAGTAAAGACTGCCTATATCCAACAAAACCGTGTATTTCATATCCCTACACCTAACGTTACAACCTTTTAAAAGACCTCTTTGATAGTTTATCCTAGGTGCTTACGCCATGTGATGGATGTTTAATCCTTTCCCAAGCCTATGGTAATCTATTTTGCTATGACAAGTAGTGAGAGATATTTTCCGTTTCCATATTGTAATTTATACTTTATTACACCCGAGAGATGTGAGTATCTAAACACTAGTTGTGAGGTGCTAGTATATGACCTCCGTGCTTGTCTTTGGTCTTTAGTGGAACGATTATTTGTTGTAATTACTTTTATATTAGTGTTAAATGACCCCTAACTTGTATTTTGATTAGAATAAAAGCGCATTTGCTTGAGGACAAGCAAATCTCAAGTGTAAGGGTATATGATGAGGCGAAAAATGAACCACTTTTAGGGGGTCATTTAAGCCCGGAATTGAATTTATTTGATCAAATATTGACCTAAATCGTTCCTTTTGTGATATTAGGTACTGTGGGAGTGAAATCTGGAAAAGGAAGCAATTCGGACGTTTTTGGAGAATAAAAGTGAAGAAAACGCCAAAGACTTAATTTTCCATGCTGGGAACAGTGTTTGACGGCGTCAAGAGGAATTGCATGACGGCATCAAGAGTAAATACCATGACAACCCAATACAAACCTGAAGGCGTCACAAGTAGAGAGTCAAGAGTTAAATGCGTGACGGCCTGCAAAAGAGGACTACATGACGGCGTCAGATGTAGATCAAGGCAGTCAGAGGAATTATTTGGCGGCGAGATGACGGCGTCACACCTTTGTTCTTGACGCCGCCAGCCTCTAAAATCTGTATATAGTTTTCTAATTTTCATTCATTACAGGGGAACAAGTTTGGAGAAACCCTAACACCGAACCATATACGTATTTTACAGCTTTTTCAAAGGTTTTCAGCCCTTGAACCCTTACATGTGCTATTGAGATAAGTATTCTTTTAATTCAATCAATATGTCTATGTGTTGGTTGTCTATATCTTGTGCTTGTCTTGATTCCATCATGTTAGGCTAGATCTATCTTGTGTTTGCTTAGATCTAATGAAACCTAGATGTTAATTATGTGTTGATTACTTGTTTATGGTTGTATTGGATGAATGATTTCAATGTTAGGCTTAAGAAAACTGGCAGATCTCCAATTGGTAACATGCTTGAACGTCTTAGGAAACATGAACCGATGTGTACTAGGTTTTATTGGTTGTATTTAATGCATGAGTAAATTCTAATGATCCCATGTTAGGAGCTTCTTAGCCGGCTCGACATAGGAGTGAAGTAGGCACTCATAGGATTGGGGAGTTAAGTATGCCACCCCATGAATGGTATTAAGGAATACAATCTGTCATCCACGCAACTATAACAAGTAATTAATGTGTAAAAGATATCTAGGGAGTAGTGAAATCTAAGTAAACACATTTCTCCACTTATTGCTCACAACTTTAGTTTAATATAGTTTTATTTTCATTTTAGTATTTTATTTTGATTGCATCTTAGTATTGGGTTAGTTGATTAGCAACTAAATCCTTCAAAATCCTTAAAACCCGAGATTTTAATTTGCTTTCTTAAAAAATATAAAAATACAAAAAGAATCATCCCTCATCTCTAGATCTAGTATTTAAGTTTTCTAATCCTAGCGACACTATTCCTAGCTGAACGATCAATCCCCCGGTACTTGTCATTATACTATACTACATCGATCAGGTACACTGCCTGGTGGGGGTTGTAAGCTTCTCAAGATCCCTTGAGAGGTAAAGCCTGGTGCAATCCCTACGCTATCAACAACATACCATTATACTTCAAACAACATATAAGCATCACATATATCGAACACTTACATCACGGGCTTATCACTTTAATTATTACTTTAGCACAAAGCATCAAACATACTCTATAACACCAAATCGTCACCTTAGCTCAACTATTGGAAACACTTAACCATATCTCAAACTTCTATCACTTAACATACAACATACATAACACATACATGTTAGAAATCCATATAACAACATGCTACCATCATTTTACTTAACTTAGCTTCAAGCTAAGCATATCAAGGCATCATCATCATCCTTATCACCATCATCATCAACATCATCATCCTATGTCAAGATCATCATGCACATAAACACTTTAACACATACTCAAATAACCATAAAAATGGTTTATACAACCATTGTCTTACCTCTAAACATCATTAATCATCACATAATCATAGATTGATTATATGATGATTCTCTTATTAAAACACTAACTTAAATTCAATAGATTTCATCCCATAAGTACTATAACCTCTTTAATTAACCTTTAAACACCTTTTTACCCAATTCCCCCAATTGATAGCAAGAACCCTAATTCTTGAATTCATCAAATAATTTAAGATAGGGATTACTTACTTGCATTTGAGTATGGGTAAGGTTAATCTCTTGAACTTGGACCTTAATCTCTACACTTAATTATCAAAACCTCCATATTTCCCTCCTTTTTCTCTCTATAACCGCCACACACCCACACATACTCTTAGATAAAATGAAGAATTATTAAGAACCTGGGTATTTGTAATTTGACCTTTCTTCATTTCAAAGTTATTATCCAAATGGCACTTTTGGTCCCTTAAGTGCTATAACAATTCATCCTTGGTACTAGAACAAATTGGTTCTAGTGCTACTTTGAGGTTTTGGCAAGAATAGCCCTTATAGTACTATAACAATTCAGTTTTGGTACTAGAACAAGTTGGTTCTAGTATTATCTTGGGATTCTGTCAACTTAGGTCCCTCAACTTCTTTTCCTTTATATTAGTGACACATAATACTTTCTAAACCACATTATGCATTCTTAATACTTATAGCTTGACCACCGGTTTGACTAGCCAATCACGTAAAGCATTGTAAACTTATAAAAGTCATAGTCAAACTTACTCAAGTATCATTTATCCACTTAGTCAAACACATTATTCTTAGTCAATTTCATCTAGGGTGGGGCCCATTGTATCCGGGAAATGGGTCTAACAGTACCTATGTCAACGAATGCTTAAAAATCACATAAAATTGACGTCGTTTGAAATCATCAAATCAAAGTCCTATTTAATCTCAAATGGCCTTAAAAGGAGTTACTTTTCAGCGACATAAAATTAATGTCGTTTAATTGGATCACTAATAGAAGTACAAACGTCTCTTATAGTTGGACAGATTGGTTTAGCAACTTTTGTAATATTCTCTCTATGTCTTTGTAGGTCTCTTCCTCTAGCTCCTTGCTGGTTAATACAATTGTCGTTGAAAAAAGGAAGCTAAAAGGTCGCATATATATATATATATATATATATATATATATATATATATATATATATATATATATATATATATATATATATATATATATATATATATATATATATATGTTCACACAAGATTATGTAATATCAGGTTAATTCATGTTACGGGTTAAGTTATGTCAACGCTACCATGACAAACCTCCAATTAACTGGTCAGAAATAATTTTTGAAGAAATAAATTATGAGTTTAGGATCAAATTTTGGTTAAAGGTCACTGAAAAAAATGTTTATCTATTGGGATAACAAGATTATTTGGCACTAAAAAAGATGTGCGAAGTCAAGGTTTTTCTGTCAATTCAAACGCTTTGAATGCCTAACAAAAAAAAAACCTAACTTGATCGATCGTTGAAATTTCTAGTAATCGCTTCCTTTTATTTGTTAAAGAACTAAGACTGTCTTTGGCAACCGGCTAATTAGGGTTTGAGCTTTAAAATTAGCTAACTTATAAAATAAGTTTTGTTTGATACAGAAGCTTATAAAAGCTTTAAGCTATTAACGTTCATAAGCCAAAGCTAACTAAAACTGGCTTAGAAGGATTATAAGGGCTTGTAGAGATAAATTAATTAAATATCATTAAAAATATAATGAATTAATACTAGAAAAGTTTACAATATATATATGTAATTTTAATTTGATGTTTTAAGTGATTTTAGAATAATAAGCTCCAACATAAACTAATTAGTAAAAGAATGTTTTAAAAAAAAACTTAGGATTTTGGCTTATAATATAAGCTCAAGTTTCAGCCCTCTAATTATAACTGCATCTCCGTCTCTAGCTCCTGCCGCAACTAGTTTCAATAAACATACCTTAAATCTATTATTTAAGAAAAAAGGTATATATAAAAAGGAAGTTGATACTCCCACCACATTTTTGATGCAAATACCACAACTGTACATTGCAATGTTGTACTAATGCACAAGTTATGGTGTAAGCATCAAAAAATGTGGTGAGAATATCAACTCCCATATAAAAACGGGGTAGGATATACTAACCCTCCCTAAATGGATATACTAACCCTCTCTACTTAGGTAGGGAGGTACAATGTACATTTTTTTTTTGGAAATATTTTGTATAATATATTTTAGGGTGTATGATGTATTATATATAATGTATTTTGAATAATGTTTATTTATTATGTTTATATAATTGACGTGTAATGTATTTTATTTAAGTAACAACAACAGCGTCACGCTAAAAATTACCACATTAAATAATTACATCAACAACTGTTATTATTTAATTAAACAACATCGTTAACACATTATTTAAAGCTACAACATTTACGACATATGAAGATTATTCATCTCATTTAAAAGATCATGGAGTTGGGCACTTGATTGACAAGCGTGATCCTCAGGATTCCTTGCCATTTCTAACTCCATCTCTAGCGCCTTTATTCTTGCCTTCAACAATTTGTTCTCATTATCTTTAGCAACGCAGTTTGAGCAATGCGTTGAAGAAGAGGCTGTTGAAGAAGAGGCTTGATTAGAGTGCTCTTCTTCAAATTCATCTTTCCACTTGAAGTATCGACACCCATAGTCTTTTGTACCTGACTGTTACATGTTAAGAAAATAATAAGAAATGTATTTTTAACAAACAAATTATTTACATAACTAAGCAAACGTATGATTATTTACCACTGAAAGAGGACATGCATAAAACTGTCGCCCACGACTACCTTCTTGCCAGGATGTCCGTTTTATAATAAATCCTCTATCACATCGATACCAGAAAGGATTTCTTCAGCTCATCTGACCAAAGAATTTGCATAATAATTTACATCATCAATCAATAATGTTATTACTAATTTAAACAAAGTAATTTTCTGCAATAATAAAAAAAATCATTCGAATTACATAAATAAGCAGTTAGAGTTCAAAGGTTTGTCAAATAACATACATATTAAAAATAAAGACATACAAAGGCAAACTACTATCAAGATACTAACTATGATGCTAACTACTATCACTGTCCACCTGCTCCAGCAACTTCTCTATCTCTTTCATCCTCTTCTCAAAAGACTCTAACTGCTCTCGAAACTCTACAACTGCTTTCTCTAAATCACTCAACCTAGATGCATGCTCATTCAACGTAACATACATATCACCTATATCTCTCCTATCATGCTTAACTTCCCTTCTCAATCCTTTGACATCATATTGTCGCTCACACAACCTCCTCGACATCGACACATAGCGACCCCGACACCAAGAGATGTCCTCCCTCAAACGACTCAACTCTGCCCTAAGTTCGGTAGGAGAAACTGGTGGTCTAGTCGAAGACTCGCCAACCTCAAAAGTAGATCTGACCTCCATCGCAAATGCATGACCTAAGGCATCTGAAGTGTCTAACTCATAAGTGATATCTGATATGGCTGGCGAAGGTGGCAAAGGAAGAACCTCATCATCATCAACATCACCATCAGCAGCAGCAACAGCAATCTCATCAACATCATCAGCATCATGATCATCCATCTCATCATCTACAGGAGCAATCTCATCATCATCATCATCCATCTCTGGATCCATCTCATCATCAGCAGCAACAATCTCATCATCATCATCATCCATCTCTGGATCCTCTTCTGGACTAGGTGGTGCCAGTGCGGGATCAGGGGGTATAACTGGTGTAGAACTAACACTCTACAAAAAGGCAAACTTTTAAGTTTCAAACAATTTGCATTTAAATAAATGAATAATCATTTACAAAATTTTCAAACAATTTACATTTAAATAAATGAATAATTATTTACAACATTTACAAAATTTGTCGATGGTTATATATTTCTTCCCATTTGTTTGTAACTAGCTGTTTGAACCACTTCCATTGTGGGTGGTTATGTGGTAGTGGAGAATCTCTGTCTAGATTGAGACAAATGTAATGAGCACCACTATTCTCCCCCACACGCGCAATAACAATGGGGTCAATTCCATGTGATGGGTTTAGACCAGAAAATAGTGGAAAACATGTGAAGCAACCCTGACGGTCTATATATACAAGAGGTCGGTTAATAGCTGAAGCGATGACTAGACCCGTGTTTGGCATCGTCATCCATTAATCTTCAGGCGCTGGTCCATTAAACCAGTTTAATGTATCACGAAGCAGGTAAAAGTCTTCTTGCCCCCCCCCCCCCCCACATACTCACGTAAGTTATACTATGTGCTTGTAACTCTTGCATTAACATGTATCTAACATTGGCCCACCTATTTTGGTCTTGCAGAATACTGTGGGCAATGCACCGAAACCCACAATTTCCATCACCTAGCACATTATGTATACTTATTACCAGTGAACAGAAAATCTCTGGAATGCGATCAATAAAATCCTCGCTATCCTTATCTCCAACGTAAAATCTGTGTCTTATTTTTTGACCCGTGTATGAACTATGTCTTGCAGGTTCTTTGGCGCGTTTCGGGACTTTCGTAGATCTTGAATTTGTGCTTCTTCGGTGATTCATGGTTGGCACATCATTCAAGTCATTCAAGTCCAGGACTTCATTCAAGTCCGGAACTTTTGTAGCCTGCGACTTTTTGTCCTTTGAACTCGGACGTCTACGGGTATTTTTTTGAACAGTAGGTTGATGTATGTCCACAGATTTTGGTTGGAATATCCCTCTCACCTTCGTTAACATGCATTTCTTGACAAAGGAAGTCGCTTTGCTAAAAACATTTTTGAATTCTCGAGACAAACATGTTACCGTAATCTCGCAACAAGTTATTCAGATACTGAGAAATACCTGAAAAAAATAATGAACTAACAAAAGGTCATTCGGGTTTTTATTTACTAAATAATAAAAATCAGTGAATTCATAATTAAGTACCCGCATGATTGACCAATCGCTGTTGTAGGCGTTCGTAATGATGCGCGAAATCTCTGCGTGTCGGAGCTTTAATCATATGATCCCATCTCCATTTGATGGATTCATAGTCCTCTAATGAAACGCATCTATTTCTGCAATTCTGAAGAATATTTTGCTGTATATGCCATCGACAGAGTAATCTGTGAGCGTCAGGAAATTCCGCTTTGCATGCCCCAACCAACGCTAAATCTCTGTCGGTGACGATAACACGCGGGTAGTATCTTTGATCTATCACTAACTTCACACGTTGCAATACCCATTGAAAATTAAACCCTTTTTCACTGTTTAAAAAGCTGTACCCCATTGAGAATGTTTTATTTGTCGAAGTTACTCCGATAATTTCCAATAACGGCAATTTAAACATTGTGGTATTGTACGTGGAGTCCATAAGCATGATTTGAGGGAATGTACACCATAGAGCATATGAAGTGGGGTGAACAAAAAATAGTTCCTCAAGATGATTTTGCTCATTTACCCTATCGTAATATATATACCCTGCATCCCTTAAATGTGAGTAAAGGACTTGAATTGGAGTTCGACCACCTTCTTTGATTTTCCGGATCTTACCTTGTGCGTTATATATAGTTCTAACGCTAGACACGTTATCCGGATTACGACCCGGTATTGTCGAAAGTATATTATGTGGTCGTACGTTATAACCTGCCAATTCTTCGACCAAACCGAACTCATTCTCTTTTAATCGCATTGCATATGGGAAACCATGCAATGACTCTGCCAAATCATGATTATGGCTATCATCTTTCACCCTCAAAATCCAAAAATCACCCGTCAGATGATATTTCGCCACTAATTTGAATGGACAACCCGTTTTAAAGGTACTGGTTTGCCGTTTTCCACTACCTTCAGGTGTATATTTTCCACCCTTTGAACACCTATAATTTATTTCGTACAGATAACCCTTTTCTGCTTTGGTTCTATTTTTAACAATGACAAAACCGAGCTCACGGGCTATACTTTGCACCCACTCAGTTAATTGCTCGTGAGAACCGAACGCCTGAAAGTACATTTTTACCAATACAAAAAACTTTTACAAATACATTTTACAAACATGACAAAAATTACGTTTTTACTAATAAAATGTACAATTACAAATAACTTTTACAAAATTACATTTTTAACCTTTTACAAATAACTTTTACAAAATTACACTTTTTTTTAACTTTTTACAATATATAAAAAAGCTTTTTAACTTTTTACAATATACAAAAAAAATTTATTAACTTTTTACAAAATACATTTTACAAATAACTTTTTACATTTTAGAAATAACATTTTACAAATACATTTTTACAAATAACATTTTACAAATACATTTTTACAAATTACATTTAAAAAAATAATAATAAAAAATAAAACGCGTTTTACGTGTCCCCCCCCCCCCCCACACACAGCTCTTATCTCTCACACACTCACCACATACTCACATAACACTCTTATCTCACACACACTCCTCTCATATCCTCTCTTTCTCTCTCTCTCTCTCTCTCTCTCTCTCTCTCTCTCTCTCTCTCTCTCTCTCTCTCTCTCTCTCTCTCTATAATAACTCTGTTTAATATTTTAGATCTAAAACATGGTTTTAGATCTAAAATTGGTGGTTTTGGTGATGTTTTGAAAAATTGGTGTATTCTGTGGTGTATTCTGCGATTATATGGTGATGTTGGTGATTTCACCACCAACAAAATCACTTGTTTGATATTGTTGGTGGTTCTGTAGTGGATTATATATGATATGTGACTGCTTTGGTGGTTCATTGGTGCAGGTTTTTGTGATATGTGATACTAAGTAGGGAGGGTCAATATATCCTACCCCTTATGGTGGTTCTGTGGTGATTATGTGGGTAGGTTAACACCTTGATCTGCCACCATAGAGTGGTATGAATACCTGCTCTGGCCTACCCCATTCCCCACAGATTTGTGATGAAACTGTTTTTTTTAAATAACAGAAAAGGCAATGATGATTTTATAAAAAAAAAAACTAGATTTTGGCATGACATTTCCAAATGGACAGGCAAATAAACTATTAATTTGCAACCTTTGATGTTGCAGCCAAACATGATGAGCCATATATATATATATATATATATATATATATATATATATATATATATATGAATATGAGCCTTTACCTGTTCTGTGTTAAATGGTGAGTTCGACATTTGTTGTCTTGGACTTTCTTTGCTTGTGACAAAACCAGGACTTGTAAACCTGTGGTATGGGTTCGGTTAACAGCTCCCTTGATGCTTGGGTGAAAAAAACTGCACTTGTGACTTTCTTTGCTTGTGTTACTTATGCTGCTTGTGAGGTGTATCCCTTGTGGAGGGTGATATATATTGACCCTCCCTATTCTGATATACTAACCCTCTTGTGAAATTTGTTTCACTTGTGTAACATGTGCTTGATACTGTTGAGCTTGTGATGATTTAACAGGCTTTTGTTGAATGTGAACTTGTGAGAATCTGGTTGTGGAATCTGAGCTTGTGAGAATATTATGGTACTTGTGTTGGCTTTTGTTGAATCTGAGCTTTGGTTGCTTGTGTTTCTTGTGTTACTGAGCTTGTGAGAATCTTATGGTACTTGTGTTGGCTTTTGTTAGGAATTTGTTGAATCTGAGCTTGTAAGAATCTGGTTGCTTGTGTTTCTTGTGTTGCTTTGGTAAAAACCTGGACCTTGTGTGCAAAAGGCGATGACGAATGGGTTTTTTAACCCCGAATGGATGGCAAACAATTACGTTTGCAACCTTCAAATCCGAGCCTTACTAAACCTATTTTTTTTTAAATTATGTTTTCAAATCCGAGCCTTTTTCGGCGATGACGAAAACCTGCACTTGGACTTTTTTTGTGTTTGTGTTTTTGCTTCTGTTACTTGTTTTGCTTAGACAAAAACCTGCACTTGGACTTTTTGCTTGTGTTACTTATGTTGATTGTGTCAAAACCTGGACTTGGGACTTTTGTTGCTTGTGTTACTTGTGTTACTTGGGAAAACCTGGACTTGGACAAAACTATGACAACAAAGGAGAAAAGGACAAAAAAAAAAAAAAAAAAAAAAAAAAAAAAAAAAAAAAATTGTACCCTACCCTATGGGAGGGTTTGGTACTTGCCTCCCATAGGGAGGGTTCGGTTAGTGTATCCCTATAAAAACAGGTAAAAGGGCAAACAGAAAAAAGTGTTACTGTATTTCTTTATTTAAGAATTGTCGTCTTGTTAGCGCGTGGGAAAACAAAACACAAGTGAAAGATAAGCATAGCCGTATAATGTCTAGGCATATTTTTTGTATTTATGCAACTCTCGTACATATCTTCTTAGAGCACTTGGTAAGTTAACTCAATGTCAAAAGTTAACACACCGCCACCTCAGTGCCACATCAGCTTTTACCTTTTAACCTTAACTCTTGACTTTCTACCCCGGTAATATAACTTACATTTAACTCACCTTAACTCACTTCCATCCTAAATATTTACAATTTCAACCCCACATTTTAACAAACACTTCATTTATTTAAAACATTATTAAAATACAACATTACATTGCGAAATTAAAACACAACATTACATTACGAAATAAAACACATCACATAAAAAAAATACGAGATAAATAAAACACATCGCATAAGAAAAAGTACGAGATAATTATTCATAATTGACGAGGAGGCAACCCAAGTTTCATGGCGCCTTTTTGTAGCAAGTGTTTAACTTATTGCAATCACGGTTCAACGTTTTCCACTTTCCTTGTAGCATATCCTTGTTGCGATCTTTTGGATTTATTCTATTGAACTCGGCTAGTATCCGTTGCCATAACGTATCCTTAGATTGGAATCTCCCGAACATAGGATCCTCTGAACATGCCACCCAACACTTGGCAAGTAATCTTTCCTCAATTGGTGTCCAACGTTCCATCGCTTTTTCAGCATCATTTTCCTCGATAGGTTCTTTGGATTTTTTGGCCTTACGTTTCCCACGACATTTTGGTTTTTGAGGAGAAGTAGGTGTTTTCGGAACTTCATTTGTTTCCGTTTGGGAATGTTGTGAGTGTTGAGAGAATTGAAGATTTTGGAAATTGGATTGTTGACTTTCCTTCCAATATTGCAAGGTTTGATGTTGTGCGTACATTTCTTCACTCGACAAACCCAATTCGTTTGGGTTACCCCAAATCGGTGGTGACGAGCCGTCGTTTGGATTTGAGGAAGAACCCGCGTATGGGTTATTTCACCTACCACCGAGAAGATTCATAAACGAGTCTTGGTTGTTGTTGCCACCCGACATTATTTTTTTTTAGCTAGTAGAAGTGTATTAGAGATGAAAAGAGAAGTTAAAGTGCGAAAAAAATATTATGTGGGTGAATAGGTATTTATAGTTGTAATAAAAAGGGTTTAGAAAAGTTTTATTTATTTATTTATTATTATTTTTTTATTTTTTTTTACGCACGAAATGGAAGTTAACGCGGGTCAAGAGTTTAACGTGCAAGTTAACTTTTGCTCTTAACTCACTTCACGGTAAGGGAATGCACCCCAACATGGAGGTGCGTTAAAAGTTAACGCAGGGCGTGCGTTACCTTACCCAGCGCTCTTACATATACTCCCTAGTAAAAGAGAAAATTCTCTAATTAGTAAAAAAACTAAAACGATATTTCACATTTTCCCAAAAGGAAAAAAAAATGCCTAAAATAGACCTTATACTTTTCCTTTGAAAATTGTTGGACCTTCACGCTTGCTGGAAACGGATTACCATGCCGGCCATTGACAACTATCGTATTTTTGTGCGACCAAATTTTGTCTGTTTCCTCATCAACTAACCACTATTATTTTTAATTGATCGCATAAAAGTATAATAGCTGTCAATCGCACAAAAAAACAACCAAAAACCACTAGTACTTTTTTAAAAAAATGCCTAAAATAGACCTTATACTTTTCCTTTGAAAATTGTTGGACCTTCACGCTTGCTGGAAACGGATTACCATGCCGGCCATTGACAACTATCGTATTTTTGTGCGACCAAATTTTGTCTGTTTCCTCATCAACTAACCACTATTATTTTTAATTGATCGCACAAAAGTATAATAGCTGTCAATCGCACAAAAAAACAACCAAAAACCACTAGTACTTTTTAAAAAGGGACACGTGTCAAAATATTAATGAAGTTACACAGTCGATAAGTCGCACTAATCTATTTTGAGAATTAGTTATTTATTAGGATAGAAAGTAGACTACCTTATCATTCTTGACCTATTTAGGGAATTTCCTCTTAGTATATAACAATGCTTCTTTTTCCTTTTATTAGAGCAATCGGTACGCAGACGTTGTAGCCTCGCGTCGAAACAACCGCCAAAAAAACTCGATGGCGAACGGTACTGTGGGTGGAACCGTCGGCCTTCGCGCCGTAGCGACCAGCCCACGCCGTAGAGATTTTTTTTATTTTTTTTATTTTATTTATTTATTTTTTTTTTTTATTTTTTTTTGGAAACGTTTGTATTTGAGGTTCTTGAATAAAACCAAAAAGTTTTAATTAATTTACGATGGAGAATAAGACCAAAAAGTCGTTTTTTTTTTTTATATAAATAATTAATTTACGCCCTTGAAGTTTGATCTCATTGTTATTTTTATTTTAAAGTTACATTAGTAACTAATAAGGTACATCAAGAAATGTTTTAATCCCTTTAAGTTTGTTTTTATTTTATTTCATGAAAGAAAAAAAAAATTGTCATATAGCACCACATTTCCTGATGCCAAGGGTAACGACAAGAATGTGGTGTCATAGGATTTCTGGTGCAATAGAGGGTTTTGTTGACATGACAGCACTTTTTTGCTACGGCACCACCTCTATGGCATGATGGTACCCAGTGCTCCTAGGCTCCACGCAGGAGCTACCCGAACATGCTTCAAATGACCTCCACGCACCTACTCCTATTACAACCTCCTGCTTTTTATAACCCGTTAAAAACAACTTCCTTTTATTTCTAATATTTCCTAAATTGCCACCTTCATCCCGTATGTTGGAATCCGTATGTATAATTTCAACGCCGAAAGAAGTGGCAGTTGTTTGACCTGCAATGGTGGCGCCACCCGGTGTAGGTCGTGGTGGTAATAGATCTGTAGATGTTAGTTGCATTAACTTGATACTAAATAGGATTGATATATATTATTTGCATATGATAGACTACTTAAAACTTTAAGATACTTTTATACTCTTTTTATTTATTTCTTTATTATTATTTTTCTTGGTAACCATAATTTCTAACCTTTTATACATCTTTTTTAATAAAAGGACTGAAATGAGAGGGGATATGCATATAAAAAAAATCACATTAGTAATGCATATAATACAACACTAAATATATATTTATAGTATGCACATCGCTTATTGTGACCTCCCGATTAAAATACGTGCAGTGTGATACATATGGAACTATGGAAGATTGCCAAACTCGTTCCTAGGAAAATTACGTTTACATACATAAAGCAAGTAACCAAGCAAAATTAATATGTTTTTTTTTTTTTTTTTTTTAAATATATATTTAAAGCAATTTAATTAATTGTTGTTGACTTGTGAAAGGAATGGAATATTGATTCAAATAATATTCTAAATATTTAAAGTCATAAGTTAGGAATATTAATGACATAAATAAAACAAAATAGCAAGTGTGTTGGGAATATTAGTTAAATGACTTATCATATTTACCACTAAAATTATTCTGTTGTTCTTAATTCTTAAAGCATTTTAGATGCTGCTTTTTAAATAATTATTTCCATTTGATGTCAATTACATGTTGTAAATTCCCTCACAACTCTATGATTGATAACTATTTTACTATACTTATACAGAATCTAGCATTTAGTTTCACAAAACCACTACATTAAATTTTTTATTTATTTATTTATTTATTTTTATTATTATTTTTTTTAATATTGAATAGTTTAAAGTATAAAATTTGTCATTTAGCTATCCATTTGTGCGACTTTAGAAAACATGCTTGAAATCATACAAGAAAGAGCTTAAACTAAGATTAGCAGCCAAATCTGACTTGCAAAATATGTCTAATTTTAATGAGAGATTATTATTATATACTTTAAGAATTAATCAAACAACAATATAGTTTATTAGTGTAACTAAAACTTATTCATTTTCATAAAATGTAAAACTCTTGAATTTTTTAGCCATATGTATTTCATACAAGTGATTACTAGCTATAAGTCCCGTGCACGCACGGGGTTTACACATAAATCAAATTTATTTTAAAATTTTAGTTTAGTATATGGACATATAAGAATTTAATCGTGAAAATTATGATATAAGTATAACTAATACTTGTCAAAGATTTTTTATTATGTATTAATATCTATTATAATAATATTTTGTAAAAAAAAATGTTGGTAGAAAGATTTAACTTTGTTTAACTAACATAAATGTTGAGGTTGAGGTTGGGGTTGATATTGTTGTTTAACTTTAACTATTCATATCATGTTATACAAAATGTGTGAGTTTAGTATCACATAATCAGCATGAATATGAGATATATCAGTACGCCATCCATTGACACCTTTCGTAGTGAGGAAAATCCTCTTTATGAAGTTAAAATATGCCCTGTAAAGTTTTTTAAAAACATTTTTTTAGATATCCATATATTAATTTTAAATAAGAATTTAATGAGCCGTTGTTATAAGTACAATAGCGTATATTTATTTTTCATATCACAGTAATCCGTGTTTACATTTGATATTCATATTCCCGTTAACAATAGTTTAGCCGAATTTAATATTCAAGCCCGTGTACGCATAAATTAAACTTATAAAATAAAATAACATGAGTCATTATTTAACGTATATAGTATAAAAATATTTTAATTGATGAAAGTCTAAAACTAATATTAGTTTTAAAAAATATTTAACGTATATTAAAACTAATTCGTATATTTACAAATTTTTTTAATTTTAATAGATGAAAGTCTGAAACTAATACTAATACTCATGTCATTTTAAACAAAGTTCATATTATAAACTATAAAGTATATGAGGTATAAACTGTAAAGTGTAAGGGGTTATTTGTTTATTTTATAAAGTTATTAAAAAAATATAGAAACTTGTAATTTTACATTTAACTCCATATATTTTATATAAAATTTAACCACTAAAGTTTTATTAATTGCTTCATCTTTTTTTAAGTTTTTGTTTTCACAAATTTGACATAAATATTTTTATATTTTTTTTCTTAACCAAATTTCTCCACCAAATTTATTAAAATTTGACAAAAATTAATTCAATTTTGACTTTTTATTAACCAATCACGTCGTGTGATTTTGTCTATATGGCAAAATCGAGTTCTCCTATTGGTCTAATTTTTTTTTTCAATGAGAAGGGTTTTGCAAAAACATTACGAAATGATGTAATTCTTTTATTATACAGTAAATACGAAGCGCCAATGCTATAGTTACGAGTTTTAAGCAAAGCTAGGAGTCTAATTAAGTATGGAAATTTGGTCATTAAATTTTAGCGTTTATAGATTTAAATATCAGAAAAAGATTAATCCTAAAAAATTCCTATTGAAATCAATTAAAAAGGCAACATAAGACTAGTTAACATAATCGATGTGTGCCATTAACATCGTGCATTATAGGTTGCAAACAACCAAAAAGCCAGTATAAGGGTGGTTCACTGCAATGGACACTAACGATTCTTGTGATTTGCGCTAACATAGGACATACCAACATCAAGTGATGCATTTGCGCCAAGCACGAATAAATAGGTTTTATGACATACCAAGAGTAGCTGTAAATATGTAATGAGGGAGCTGAGGGGAGGTGAGCTTGTTATACCCCTCCGTATTCACGCATGACCACGACCACTTCAGCAACACATACCTCACCGGTGACGGAGGAAGCTTTGTGTGTGAGTGCGTTTTGTGTAATTTTACTAGTTTAGCGCATTATATCTAAATGGTGAGTGATGGTTAATCACTACTATGAGTTAAAGGCAACGGGTGATGAAAATGAGTGAACTGAATTATATGATGATAAAGTAAAGAATAATTTTAACCATAAAGTTGACTATAACATCAAACATCCATATAATCATACATGTTTCACTGACAACATTTAACGGTTTCATGTAAGATGCCACAATTTGTTTTGAAAAAATAGTATGAGTTTAATTCATATTCACTTTAAAAAAAAAAAAAAAAAAATCCCGCCATTGACTGCTTAATTTATTCGTCATCACAAAAGGGTAAGGAGGAAAACGAAAAGAACAAAGATGGCTTTTAATTATTGGACATTTGAATTCAACCTAATATTTTCACATTTAAAAAAAAAAAAAAAAAAAAAAAAAAAAAAAAAAAAAAAATCTTTCACATTATTTAAGTTATTTAACACTTGCCTATACTGACTTTACTGCTACAAGTTATACATTTAAGTTATTTAACCGTCTTGAGTCAAAATATGTCCAAGACAACTTTTCCACAATACTTATCTTTTCTAGCTTTGATTGTATATCTTGCTTGTTGATCACAAATACTCTGAAAAAATCTCATAAGAGGGTACCTGAGTTAAAAAAAAAAAAAAAAAAAAAAAAAAAAAAAAAAAAAAAAAAAAAAAAAAAACCACCCATGTTAAATTACGGTTATAAAATGGATGAGCATGCTAATCTTTGTCCGAAATACTTGAACTAGTTTGAGCAACTATGCAGATACCGTTTTTTATCATACAACCAACATGTAGGCTATGTTTGGCGCAGAGCTTTTTGGAGCGATGAGCGGTGAGCAGTGAGCTTTTTAATTTTTAGTGTTCGTTTGGCAAAAAAACGGTGAGTTTTGCTATTTTCTAGTAAAGCTCATTTTTCCAATGCTTTTTTAAGAAGCTGTGAGCAGTGAGTTGTGGCTACAGCTCATAACTACTGCTCACAGCTACTTTTGTCAAACATAACATTTGGTGTATTCTAAGAAGCAACTATCATCATATGATATCAATAGACTAGTTGAAACAAGAAAGTGTACAAGAGCAATAAACACGACAATCTGCATTCTAGATGATGTTTAAATTCAGTTCATGATAAGAGTAGAGTACCCGAAACTGCTAGATTTACATTCTAAAAGTACTTAATAAGTAGCTAGACGCAGTAGAAATGTGTTTCACTGATGGAGGTTGTGAAGATTCATAAGGCTTACACTCTTTTTGCAAGATATATTATAACGATTGTAGTAGTGTCGTAAAGCAGCATGCAACCTGCATATCCATCCATATCTCCAGTCTTCTTTGCATCTGTCAAGAAAAGAGCTTGATTATGAACTGTAATATGGTTTTAATGCAACAGATTCACTATTCTTATTACATAATATAATTATAAATTTTGTAATTTTTATGTGAAACAAGAAACACACATTTCTTGAAAAGAGTTGAGACTCATTATGAGACCTTGTCATATTGAACCAAAATATATATGAAACGTAACAAACTTCACTGAAGAACACTAAAATGGGTCACTATCACCCAGAATCCAGATTAATGCATACACCCACATCAGGGGGATACACTATGACAATGAATGCAAAGAGGTAGACGAGTCAATTCAACCCATTTATATGTAAACGGGTCAAAATGGGTATTATTTACCCCTAAAGAGAAAAAACACGTTAGCCAAAAATAAAGCAGGTCAAAATGGTTGAATTTGCTCAAAGTGTATTTTTAATGTAGACAACCTCCAACATTAATCCAACTAATAGATCAGATTACAGTTGCGATAATATAGTTTCTGTAGTAACTGTATTTAGCACAATAACTAGTTACAAGAAATTGACGAAAAACACATCCGTGTCAACCTAACATGACCAGTTTTGACCCGTTTCACCAGTCCGTTATGTCTCTAGCAAAATAAAAAATTTGTTATGTCATGTGATCAATGCAAACCTTAATCGAAAGATCATGAATCCTGCACTCACTAACGCGTCAATCCTCATATATAGACACTTGATGCCTCAATAGTTTTAAAATTTTCGCAGGAGCCTTACTATGCTTGTTAGGGCCAAATGTAGTTCAAACACATTATAAGACGCTTTCTTTGTTTCGTAGAATTTTAATTTCCATGTACTTTAGAGGACGCTTATATGTGTCCCAAGAATGTTTCTCATTGAACACTATCTAAAAAATAGTATATGGGACAATTCATTAGTCGAAAATTGTACAGATATAAAATTCAAATCAAAACATCTACCTCACGCTAGTTTGATCCAATCACTTCGCCCCCTACAAGCTCATTTGGATCTAAGTTCTTAATCATTCCTTTAGCTACAATCTCGGGTAGAATTTAAAATGCTATTGAGGTAAACTACAATTCCGACTTACTATATGAATCACAACAATAGATGTTACAGTGGAAGTACATAAATCAATTCACATAGACACATATGTGTAAAGGTTGAGGTTCATCGACTACGTTTGTGCCATAAAACTGATTTTCACTTGACCTTTGCCTATGTGAGTCCCTCGCTTTTACTGAGCAAGCTCACTGCTACGTCATTCTCATCTAGACTTGTATAAGAGTTTATCTCTACGACGAGCAGAACAACTTGGAACCCACCCCAAACATTAGAATCACGAACACCTAACCCATAGTCTTTCTTAACTCTTGCTCTCCAATTAATCACCTTCTTCCCAAAGGATTTAAAATCCGATCATCACAACCTGTTCGTGCAAATCATCACACCCCAAACATCAGAAGCACGATCGGGTTGTGATGATTGGATTTTAAAACCCTTTAGGAAGAAGGTGGGGAATTGAACGGCAAGAGTTAAAAAAGACTTCAGGTTAGGTGTTCGTGATTCTAATGTTTGGGGTGTGGTTCCAAGTCGTTCTGCTCGTCGTAGATAATTGATTGGTCATTGGTGTACTTTGACTAGTTCCACTATGGCATCTATTGTTGCGATATATATCATAGGTTGAAGTTGAAGTTTACCTCAAAAGCCTTATAAACTCTACCGAAATTGTAGCTAAAGGATAGATTAAGAGCTTAGATCCAAATGAGCTTGTTGGGAGTGAAGAGATTAGACCAAACTGGTGTGGGGTAAATGTTTAAGTTGTTGTCAAAGCTCAAAAGATGATGCATTATACCATGTAGCATATAGCCAACTGTTATGGCTATTGTTGTTATTCGTGCCTTAATTATTTGTGAATTTTGCCCAATAAATACAAAAAAGTAGCAGTTTTGAATACAAAAAAGTAGCAGTAGCAGTTTTGACCCATTTATATATATATACCTAAAATAAAGCAGGTCAAAATGGTTTTAATGCACACAACCTCCAACATCAATCATTCTAACATTACCTATTTTGACCCGTTTACCCAACCCGCCCGTTACGTCACCTCTAACAAAATGTAAAATTTGTTATGTCATCTTATCAAGGCAAGTAACTAGCCTTAATCGCGAGATCATGTATCCTGCACTTACTTTGGCGTCAATTCTCATATATTAGACACTTGACGCTTCAATTATTTTGAAAGTTTTATCCTTAAAAGAGCAAGTTTTATGTCAAGATTCTGGCCGCTACGAAATTCAATGTTATAAGATGTTGTTTATTGACATAACATTATCTGTTACAGTATCAAATCACGGAATTGTATCTTCTTCCATAGATGAAAATCAGGTGTGCAAGGAATTAATTCAGCTTGGCCTAGCTTTAGTAGCCTAACCACAACCACGTCACTACTAATCGGTCACAAAATAGATATAAAAATGATAGGACGGTTTACTCGCGATACGCGTTTCTTTGATGGTGAAAGCTTTATACCAATAATCCTTGATACCGTGTTGTTTCATGACCCAAATGGTGAAGATTTTACTAGGAGAAGAATACCAACAAAGACTTAAACAACCTTTTAGTACTCCCAAAATTCTACGGCAATCTTGTTCTTCTTCTTCTCCTTCAAATGGAGGTGAGGGGAATAAGTTGAAAGTCTCGTTGTTCAACTCAAAATCAAAGAGTTGATGACCACCATAATTGATCCAATGAACACGACCATTAAAAAACAGACCATCTCTCATATTGCCACGAATGTTCTTGAAGTGGTCGTTTGGTGGTAAAACTCTCCAGTTGTCGGTGCCAAGGGTGAAAACCTCAATTTGGATGATTGATGTAAATCTTTTGAAAATATTTATCACTTTGTATGATGTATCATCTAAAGATCCAAAACCATAACCTAGTGATTCACTAAATATTGACCTACGATAAGGGAGGGTCAGATATTGTTTGGCAATTGGATTTATGATGTAAGTGTTTCTATAAACATCCCGAACACAAATCAAACCATTGACAGATGGTCCTATAATTACATGGATATTGAAGCCAGGAAATCCACCGGGAACCCTTGGATGTGACAAACTGACATCATGAATCGTTACAACATCAACTAGTTGCCCTTTTTTTGTTTCTACTACCTTGTCTTGAATCTCTATCCACTTCAGTTTCCTCCGTTCATGAATCATTAGATTCGGATTCTTGTTATATTTCTTCGACCACAGAAGATTATTAACAAAGTAAGGATCCAAAACTAGATCCCGCCACTTCTTGCATACGCTCTTGCAGCAGATAATAGTTTTGAAATCAAGTCTTGCTAATATGTCCCACAAGACATCCTGAGCTAAATCTTCCACGCCCATTAAGTTTAAGTACTGCACGACAAAGCCGCACACACAAGTTAGAACAATAAAAGGCTTCATAGAAACTAAATAAGCTAGTGTATGCACTTGCAGTAGATATTAGGTTTGCATGCACGCAAAGAATCACTATGGGCATGATTATGATAACAATGAGCTTATTTTTGGGATTATTTTGAAACCCATGAGCTTATATAAAGCTTATAATATGTCACAATAAGCTTATATAAGTTTCAAACTAAACCAGAAAAAATGAGCTTATGAAATATAAGCTGAAGTCAAATAAGCCCAAAAAATAAGCTTAAACAAACACCCCATAAAGGCTACCAAAACAATGCCAAACGCCCGCTAAATAAAACCCAACTTTTAATGTTAACATCACCCAAAAACAACACTAAAATAACTATAAAACAGTAAGAATATAACAAAATAATATAACCCAATAAGCATCAACATTAAAAAAAAATTAGAAGTTTAAAAACAACCTTTGATGACTGCCGGTTAGGGTTTAAAGTGACTGACCAGTGGGTGGGTTTAAAGAAAAAATTTATGTTTTAAGGTTTTCTTTGTTTATAGAGTAAATTGCAAAAAATGTCCTTGTGGTTGACTAAATTGAAGGTTTTGTCCTACATCTTAACTACATATAAAGAGAAAATGGTCAAGTGAAATGTTGAGTGTTGAAAAATGGTCAAATGAGAGAGAAATATTAAAACTAAACGATTCTCTGCAAGCTGTAAACTATTTCCCTCTCATCTTTAACCTAATTAAAAAAACCCTCCTCTCATGTTCACATCTCACATCTAACAATCAGCTCCTCCACCACCGGATTCCCTCCACCACCGAGACCCCACCACAATTGAAGCACCATAAACACCGAACGCCACCTCCACCACTGTAACCCACACCACTACAAAACCCTAAGCACCGAGACCAACCGCCATCGAAGCGTCTACATCACAAAAGGGATATCAAGTTTTGAGGTTTTTTAATGTTTTTGTTAGATCTAATTACATTAAAAAAACCTTTTAAATTATTCTTATATAGGTTTGTATATTTTAATTGTAGATCTTACCTTTTTAAATGTTTTGGCAATTTTTTTGTTTGAGCCTCCACATGCCATCGCAGTGGCCATCGCTGCTGTCGGTGGTGGTAAATGGAGTCCGACAAATTCAGTGGTGGTGGTTGAAGGCCACATAGAAGATGTTCGATGGAATGTGTAAGAGAAAGGTTAATGTGGGAGGTATTCGTTACGTTAGTAATTAGTCTTTTGTGATTTCTAGACGTTATGTGCCTGCTAGATGTTCAGCTTTGTATACATAATTAGGATAATGTGGTTTTGCTTTTTATTTGTGGATTTATGTTTGTTACGTTAGTAGTTAAGATGTTGTGATTTAGTTGTGTATATGTGAATTTGTATTCGTTAGGTTGGTAGTTAAGATGCTGTGTTTAGTAGATATTATGTGTTGGTTGAATGTTTGTGGTACGTAAGTAATTAAGATGTTTGTGATTAGAAGATGTTATGTGGCGGTTTAAAGATAGGTATCGTATACGTAATTAGGATGTTGTTAATTTGTGTTAAAGAAATGATGGGGTCAAATTTGCATGATTGTTGGATCGTCTCTTGCCCACTAAAAAGTGAGAGACAACCTTTTGTTTATGGAATCCGTATTACATGTGTCAGCGTCCATGTAGTTTGTCTGAACTCACTATAGTTTGATCACTCAAAATACAAGTGTACGTGCCTGTTTGCCTTGAAAGTTTGAATATATGTGAGAATGATATAGGATTTGGTTGTTATATTTATATAGGACTTGCTTCAGAGGGCACTTCCAACAACTGAGAAAGAAATAATTGAAGTTTTAGATATACTGTGAAAGTGGTTTGTATTGCTATTCTGTGAATCTGACACATCTTGCCTATTAAAGGTGAGATTCTTTATATTGTTTTTGATTTGCTAATATATAATTATTCTTACTTCTTTATAGTTCCGACATTGCTAAGCAAAGTGGTGAAGTTTCACGGTCCATATCTAGACAAGTGGGTAGCAGGTAATATGAACCTTCTGTTTTTTTCTTTCCTTTTTTTCTGTTATCCTTGTACTTTTATGCCTCATTAGCCTACTGACAAATGTGAGCTGCTTAATTTGCGGTTTTAGGATAGCTTTTGCCCACACAAAACCTCAAAGGGAAAGACATCCAATGGCAAGACCATCTGCAGGTGTAATTGGACCCACAGACTGGAATGAGGCTCTAGAGATCATTACATACGGCTCTCCTGAACGGGTGAGGATTAAGAACCTTAGCTGTTTATTATCTGTGGTTCCTTGTAATTATTTTTTTTTCCTTCCATATTTTAGTTTCTTCGGTTTACTTGTTGCTACTACAGTTTAATTCTGTTTGTAAAAAATATTTACTGAATGCACAAACATGTTCAATTGCAGTATGTCAAAGGTATGAAAGTGGTTTGCTAGGAATTTACGGAATCAGGGTACCTGGCAATAAACCTTCACGCTTATTTTCCATTCCACATGGTCTTAAGTTTCGGTTGATATGGGCTTCCTTTCATTGGCTTAAAAATGAGGTTACGACTCTTTCTATTATATTGGTATGGTTTTTGTTTGTTTTCACTTGAGTTTGGAAAATACAGTGGGCGGGTTGACTTTTTTTACAACGGGTCAAATGAGAACGGTCGACTATAATTAGCTTAAAAGGAAAGGGGTAATTAATCTATTATTGTGATAACGTATAGTACAACATGTGTATTCAGTAAATTATCTATTACTATGAAAATAGGTTGGTTCGATAGGTGAATAAGATATCCCCAAACATCTCTTTAGTAATTGTAGTGCAACATACTAACACATGTAATTGAGATAAGAACCCCACATAAACACCCTAGAATGCACTGTAATTATGTAAAATATTATGACACATGATTTTTTTTCATTGTTGTTTTTCGTTTAACTTATTGTTCGACTATTCGTTATTTGATCATTTGTTCTAAGGTGAAATGGTGTGTTCATATTTTTGCATTACTTGGTATCTTATAAAATGGTAAAAAGTGCTTGGGGATACATGTACCTCATTATGTTTTGATAATGTATAATTCTTTTTCTTGAAACTATGTTACAAATAGTTATTACATAAGTTTTAGTTACTCTACGCTTGCTGCTTTTTTTTGTCAATGTAAATGCAAAAATGGTTCAAAAAAGATAACCACAACATTTGTAGGTTTAGATCCTAATCTTCCAAATTGTGTATCTTGACAGTTCTTTTTCTCACAGCCAATTTTAAGATCTACCAAGAATTGTGTTGACAAGAAGGAATGATGTTGACAAAGATGCAAAGCCTCTATGGGCATGATCCCACACAATGCTTTTGATCATAAACTTCAACAATGTTAGTAGTAGTGGTACAGGAGCGCTAATATATGTTGTAACTGAAAGACTTAGATACTACTATGAGAATTCATATATATGGTCATGTTTATATTGATTTTATCTCCATCTTCCTTTTATCCTAAAACTATTGTGTATATTACAAATATACAGTTGACACATTTTCTGGTCATGAGTTCCATTACAAGTACTTGAATTACTTTTTTGGAACTTAGTAGTTGGCAAAAGTAAACTAATTACTTGAAGTAAAAGTACTCGGAATATATGAGAAGCAACCCTTTTTGCTAACTTAATTGTTCCTATCCATAAATGTATACGCTTGGTGGGAAAAAAAACATGTGAATGAAGATTGTCGATTTTTATGAATCTTGAAGCTTTTCTTCGAAACTTAATCTCGCAAAATAATCTGAAACCTATTGAGACTGTCCTAACTTAAAGGTTTACCAAATAATTTTGTTATAAATACTAACATCAGATAAGAACCTTTAATCAAACATCAAAAATCCAAAATATAACAACACAAAAGTAATACCAACATCAATAAAATACCACACCTAATACAATATCCTTTTCACTATTGATTGAAGCAAATACGGGTTAGATATGCAGGGAGTACCAATTTAAGGAAATGTTTGATGGTTTATGAATCATGAAACAAAAATTGACCTTCTACCCGTCCCTGGAGACAATTAAATAAAAATACACCCAAATTCAAACAACCTATACTTCACATTTTAGTATCATGGTATTATTGGAATTTTAAAATATAGAGTTTTTCGAGTATGTTCATTTGCATTTTTTAAATGACTATGGTAAGTCAACTTGATTTTAATGTACTTTCTCTCACCTCGATGTTTAGACATGGTGGACATGCCATTGTTACAACTCATGTTTTTTTAAGATGGTTGTTAGGCATGTTAACAATTTGTCTCGACTCGAGCATTATTTTATACGAGTTAGGTTTGTGTAGAAACTATTCGGATTGAGCTTGACTCGAGCTTGAACAAACTTTCATAAACTGGCTCGAGCTTGAGCACGGACATCCTTTTACTTTTCGAGCTCAAACTCAAAGCTCGTTTCTTTATAATACAGGGAAAAGTTGAAAGATTATCAAAATACATGGTCATAGTTAATAGATAATACTTGTATTAGTGAAGCCAATCAAAGAGTTCGGTCAAGGAGGATTCAACACCTCAAATGTCATGTAACAAGAAGTTTTACGCGACGAGTAACATACATTGTTAGTTATCTCATAATTGATGTAATGTTTACTTTCAGTTTGAGTAAGTATTTTTATATGTTATTTGATACATGTTAACAATCTTTGCTTCAGTTGAATTATTACATATACAACTGTTTGCAATTACATATTGATATTTTCACGTCTTATTTTGAACGTTACACGAAACACTTACCACAATATCGCATATAATTAATTGTCTGCCGCTAGAAATTTCTGTTGCTATGCACGGGTACTCGCCTAGTCTTTCAAAAGTGTAAGTACCGTGGGAAAAAGTTTGAGTTGCAGTTTTCGTCCTTGTGTAAAGTAAAATGACTAAAATGCTCTTGTCAAAAAATGCAGCCTAAGGATTAAATTTGCAACCCAAACTTCTGTACAAGAACGGTGTCTGCATTTTTAAAGGTTACATACGAAACCTGCAAATTTGACCAAACCACATGGACAATTTTGCAATTTACTCTATATATGCATATGATGTTCAACTTATAAATCTTTTGAGATGTGGTCGATTAGTGATTATAAGGTATTGTGGGGGTTGGGGGTAATCAAGTTTAATTATTGTTACGTTCATATAACTTGGAAGTGATCACGTTAATTTCTCGAAAAAAACTCAAGAAAAAGAAGAGTTTTACTTGATTCTTAATGTGTGCGGCACTAGATTTCTCTGTAAATTAGTCAGCTAAAAGTTCAAAAACCATAGTCTAAAAAAAACACACATCTTTATCGAACAATGACTACATAACCAATAAAATAATATCTTTACCCATCAAAATCTTTTTTGATTAACTAAAATGCAAAACGAATGCAAATTTGAAACATCCAAAAATAGTAATATAGACACATTTTAGGACGAAAGTAGCTGGTTTGTCTACCCACTGACAATGGCGGACCTAGGATCTTAGAGGACGGGGGCGATTTTTTATTTACTTACTAGTTATAATACCAGCGCAAGCGCTGGGTTTTTTTGAATTTTTTAAATAATGTATATTTATTATAGAAAACAAATAAGTTAATATTTTTTTTTTGTTATGCTTTTTAATTATGGGTTTTAATTATTTTTTGCTATAATGTTTCTAGTTTTAAAGAATCTAATACGAAACTTGACAAATGGTTCGACTGTCTAAAACTATATAAATAAAAGTAATCCAATATATTATTATCATAATGATTGTAATATTTATTCTAATGATTTTCATCCTCGACTTAGCCATGGGTAAAAGCTATACTCTAGTCTTGTGTGCCCTTCTGGTTTCTTCACAAAATGCCAACAATTCTAAGTTGATTAGTGATCTTGTATCTTTGGGTTTTTTCCAACAGTTATGATCCAAATAACATCCGAGCCAGAACATAAACCACACCATTTGTTGCAATTACTTTTAATAGGTAAATTGATTTGTATTTTACTGTTTGACGGAGTTGGTTAATTCTAGTCTCATTACTCAACCAAATGAGTTACACTTCATGCTATCATTGTCGCTGTTCTTCATGTATTATAAAGCCTGTGCACGCATATGGTTTTGGATTCGTAACGTTTTATATGCTAATATGTAATTTTTTTTTTGTCATTAACTTACATAAAGTCAAAAACAGAATACTATAAACATGTAACTCATACACTCAAGTACTCAACTAAACATGAAAACACATCTTTTAATTTTAAAAGTGAGTTTAATTAGTACTATCCGGATATAAAAGTTTTGATTATTAGTTTACAATATAGTTTCTTTCAAATTTAGTAATTAAAATCACCCACGCATCGCAACTGCTCTTGCGCTTCCACAACAATTAAATATATACAACTTCGAATTCAAAGTTTGCATTTCTACAATTCCCAGCAACATATGACATAAGATATATAATAGAGCCTTAATGAGCTACTCTCTAATGTCATATTATAGACATCACCAATTTCATATTACATTAGGTGTGTGCATTGTTTGGGTAATAATCGAATAAACCGAAAACCGAAATCGAACCGAATTTACCAAAACCAAATCGAACCAAACTACAAATTCGATTTTCGGTTTGGATATGGTTTTGCAATTTGAACCGAAAACCGAATTTACATAAATATATACTTTATATATATATATTTAATTAAATGAATAGTTATGTTTATTTATTTCATAACCCTGTGTAATACATAGGCTTTTTACTATTTACATAACTGCAATTCAACTTTTCTATTTGCTTTTGCTTGAATATCAATCTAAAAGACTAAAATCACCAAACAATAGAAACCACAATTAGGTGACAGATATTTTGCAACTTCCACATCTTACTTACTACTCATCAAATTGTATGAGATATGATCCATGGGTTCCAGCACTGTACAAACATGTATTAAATCAAGAAAGACCATTCTAAACCATGTTGGTTATAGACAAATGTATAAAGATATGTTATCACAATTGGTAAGATTAAAAGATGTCCATTTAAGCAATTGCAAGAAGACCTAAACTATTGCTCCTTTGCTTATTGGCTTCAATAGGAATTACCAATTTACCTTTTGCCATCAAATTTGGTTGAAGAAAGTGATTTTTTGGAGCTTATTGATGCTAGGGGTGAAGTTCATTATGTTAGAATGGACAGAGAGCATTGTTATTTGTGGACATTAAATGAGACTAAATGGTCTTCTTTAATCCAAAGCGTCATGGATCCCAAGCTAATCCATTTAGATCAGATAGGTCTATCATAATAACCACAAACATATTCCAATTTTAAAGTGTGCAATGACAACCTGAAACTCTTTTATGTTCCGGAACTTTGATTTTGCTATAAGTGCTAAGATATCCACAAGAATTTGTGTCCAATGAATAAGCATCACAATGGTGAACAAACAGTTAGATTCATCTATGAGATATACAATTAATCCGATAAGAGAAATCAAAATTGAAACTTTTTAGAGGGGAAAAAAAGGATTAAAAGAAAGAAAAAAAAGGGAAGATTAAGTCATGTGTTCTTGCACTACTCAGATATAGAAACTCAGCATCATCTCGAACAATGGTGAATGTGCTTTTATTGATCATTGACAAGCAAATATAAGAATTTATATAAGCAACTGTAACATGTCTTGTATATCAAAACATGTGTTCAACATAAAATTGATTATACATTTTATTTAGTACCATACAATAATCATGTAGATGAATTATCATAGTACTTGAACCAGTACGCCCAACTTTTTTTAACTTTGTCTGAAAGTCAGCACGCAGAAGACGCACCATTTTGTATATTAAGCTCAAAAGCGATTCCTTGTTGCATTGGAGACTGGCAGCCGTCCTAGCTTGTCTACTATCACTCCGGTTGATGACATGCGTTCTTGGGCAGGAATGTAATGGCGCATCCATAGACCTGTGTAGACCTGAGCAAAAAGTGACAGCAAAAATATATGATTAGATCCGAATAGGTAACTTCTGCTACCTGATGGTCATGTTGACCGTTACACTTTTTGTAAAATAAAAAAAAAAAAAAAAAAAAAAAAAAAAAAAAAAAAAAAAAAACTATTTCATCAAATACGATAGGGTTTCTGCATAGAACACTGAGGCGCGAACCCATTTGACATGTTTCCCTTTTAGCAATTTTTAGTGTTTGACCCGTGAAAACACATAAAACACAACCCAAATCCAATAGAAGCCACTGATATCTGATATATGTAACTTGCCACTGAAATGGGATAATTAAAAGAAGTGTAAGTATTATATTCGTCTCTCAACTAAATCCACAAGAGATAAAATACAAAAGTCGTCTCCAACATAAGTCATTATAATTGGTTATATATCGCTGTCCAAACACCCTAATAGTAAATCAGTTATGTACAGCAAGATATTACGAAAGTTTAAACATATAAATTAAATAACATAAGTTATGTAACAATTCGCATTTTCAGGTTAATTTCTATTCCCGAAAATTTCACTATTCATTTTTACTATTCACTTTCACTATTCATTTTCCGAAATTTTATTTTTATTTCATATTCTCGTGTGATAAATCATTTTCATGATAAATTAAAAGTTTGACACTCAGTTAAAATGGTACAGAACAAAGCTAATAATCACCCAACCAACCACCCCTTGGTGATAATCTCTTATTATAACAATATACACAGTAGATTAGTCCCCAACATAGGTGCTAACCAAACAAATACAAAGAAAAGATTGTTGTCCCTCTAATAGGTGCAACAATAGAATACAACAACTCACACTCTACCAAATCTATAAACAAAACCAAACCAGAGATCAAGATGATCTACTACACTTGTTTACAATAGTAAACTACCCAGAAAACCTCTAAAACCCAGATGATGATGAGAGACTGTTTGTGTGTTGGACTGAGAGAACTATGAGATCGTAACTATGAAACTCTAGCAGGATAGAGTCATTATATAGCCCAGGAACTTACACTCTGAACCCTGCACAAACAAAACTTACAACCAACACCCAAAGTTATAAGGTTAGAAATATAGTTATAAAATAGTTACACAATAACCCCTGAAGGTTCAGCTGTTTGTCACAAGGAAGTAATACTTTCAACACCCCCTCTCAAACTGATGAACCTGCAAACAGATTAATCATGCCAAGATTTTTAACCATAACACTATGCTGCACAGACCCAAGGGCTTTAGTCAAAACATCAGCAGTTTGACTTTTTGAGTCAACCTTAACAGTTTTAATCAACCCAGAAGCAACTTTTTCTCTAATCAAATGAACATCAATATCAAAGTGTTTAGTTTTTCATGCATCACTGGCTTAGCAGCATTTTGAATAGCAGCTTTGTTATCACAAAACAACTCAACTGGCAACAAATTTTCTGTAATACCAAAATCATTTAGCACTTTAAGAATCCACGTAACCTCACATGTAGTAGAGGCCATACACCTATATTCAGCCTCAGCTGAAGATTTAGACAGAGTAGCTTGTTTTTTACTCTTCCAAGAGACCAAATTACCATTCACAAAAACACAATATCCTGAAACAAACCTTCTTGTAATAGGGCACTTAGCCCAATCTGAATCAGAATCGGTAGAAACTTTAAACCCTTGATTATTTTTACTAAAATGTAGCCCATTACCAGGTGCAAGTTTAAGATTCTTTAACACTTTTAAGCCAATATCAAAATGAGATTTCAAAGGAGAATGCATATACTGACTCAAGCAGTGCACATCATAAGAAATATCAGGCCTAGTCATGGTAAGATATATTAACTTCCCAACAAGTTGCTGATAACTAGTAATATTTTTCAAATACTTATCATCATCAGACTCGTTATTACTAAGCACAATATTCTCAGGTAAAGGAGTTAAAACAGGCTTACAACCAAGCAAACCATAATCATTCAACAGCTCAAGACAATATTTTCTCTGGTTTAAACATAAACCTTTACTAGTTTTTGGCACTTCAATTCCAAGAAAATATTTCAACTCTCCTAAGTCTTTAATTTTAAACTTATTCCTTAGAAAAGTTTTAAATTTTTCAATCTCACTCTCACTATTACCAGTGATCACCAGATCATCAACATACACAAGTAAATACAACACTGAACTTCCTTCAGTTTTAACAAACAAAGAGTGATCATTTTTAGATTGAACAAACCCAGCCTCAAACAGGGCCTCAGACAATTTAAGATTCCATTGTCTTGGAGCCTGTTTTAATCCATAAAGAGATTTTTTAAGCCTGCAAACCTTTTTACTATTTTCTGGAAAAAGACCAGGTGGAGGTAACATATAAACTTCTTCATTTAAATCATCATATAAAAAAGCATTGTTAACATCCATTTGAAAAAATTTCCAGTCATTTTGAACAGCAATACTTAATAAGCACCTGACAGTGCCCATTTTAACCACAGGGCTAAATGTTTCATCATAGTCAAAACCTGGTTTTTGATTAAAACCCTTAGCTACAACTCTAGCTTTATATCTTTCAATTTCACCATTAGATTTAAATTTAAGTTTACAAACCCCTTTAGATCCTATAGGAATTCTTCCCAAGTATCATTCTCATATAAGGCAACAATTTCATCATTCATAGCACTTTTCCAGTTAACATTCTTAGAGGCTTCCTCATAAGAGGAAGGTTCACAAGACTTATTCAAATTAGCAACAAAACAACAATTATCAAAACTCAATCTAGTATGATTAGCAAATTTATTTAAACCATACTTTAGTTTAGAATCAAGCACATAGTCATTCAGTTTAGCAGGCAACTTAGAAGATCTACTAGATCTTCTATAACTAGTAGTTCCTTCCTCAGTTTGATTTTGAACACATTTTGAAAACTAGGCACATCTATATCAGATGTTACATTTCCCTCAGAATTTAAATTTTCAACTAAAGGAGTTGCAGAACTAGAATCAATTGGTTGCTGTGGAGCATCAGGGTAAAGTATCTGTTCTAAATCCTGAACATCATCCACAACCCTACCAGACTGATCTAGATTACCTTCTCTACCAACAGATGCTACCTCACTTGTTTCATCATTGGGAGAGGGACTAGGAGTTCTGGTTTTTGACTCAAAATTATCAAAGAAATTTAAAGTGTTGATTTCAAGATGAGAATCTGACAAATCAGTTTGTTTCATTTTATAAGGAAAAATAGTCTCATAAAATTTGACATCTCTGAAGTATAATATAGACCTATTTTCCAAACTTAACAACTTATAAGCTTTCTTTCCACTAGCATAACCAAGTAAAATACACCTTTCAGACTTCTCAGAAAACTTATCAGACTCTTTTAAAATAGTAGCATAACAAAGACACCCAAAACTCCTAAGATGTGCCAGGCTAGGTTCTCTACCATAGACCAAAGAAAAAGGAGATTTACCATTTAAAACAGAGGAAGGCAACCTGTTAATCAAATAAGTAGCAGTTAAAACACAGTCAGGCCAAAACACAAGAGGAATTCCCCCTGAAACATAAGGCTTCTAGCAACATTAAGTAGATGCCTATGTTTCCTCTCAGCTATCCCATTCTGCTGAGGTGTATATGCTACACTGGTTTGATGAATAATACCCATTTTATCAAAAACTTCACCCATTTTATTATTAACAAACTCAGTACCATTATCAGACCTAACAATCTTAATTTTTGTATTAAACTGAGTCAAAACCATTTTAAAAAAACTTTGAAACATCTCAAAAACTTCATGTTTTCCTTTTAGCATATACAACCAAACAGACCTGCTAAAATCATCAACAATAGTCAAGAAGTATTTGAAACCTTCCCTGCTAACAACCATGTAAGGCCCCCACACATCTAAATGTATAAGGTCACCAAAAACAGAAGTTTTATGTTCACTTAAAGAAAAAGGATCCCTTGTTTGTTTAGCCTTATGGCAAACATCACAAGGTGCTCCATGATCAATATGAGTTAATTTTAAAGAACCTTTTAAAAGTTTTAAAACTTGATTTGCAGGGTGTCCCAACCTACTATGCCAAACATCTTTAGAAACAAAACAACTAAGAAACTCACTTTTAATCACACAAGCAGAAGAAACTTTGGACTTATCAAACAAATAAAGACCACCAGACTCACTACCAGTCCCCAGCACCCTCTGCTGATTCAAATCCTGAATATAGCAATTAGTCTCATCAAAATCAACTCTTAACTTGCTATCTTTAATCAATTTATTAACAGACATGAGACTGACACAATACTCAGGAACAACTAAAACATCAAACAAAACCACATTATCATTAAGCTTTAGGTTACCAACATGAGTAACTTTAGCTAAAGTTCCATTAGGATGTCCCACAGTAATCTTTAAATCAGATATATCAATCAAATTATGCATATTAAGAGGACTATTAGTTAAATGTTGATTAGCACCAGAGTCAATTATCCATCCCAGATGATAATTGACCCCATCCAACTTAATATTAGCACCAAAAAACTTGTAAAAGTGCTGATTAAAGAAAACACTGCAATTAAAAAAGGAACAAGAATCCCTACCTGCCATATTGGCATGAGCAGAGGTTCCAGGTTTATCATTCAACAAACTTAAAAGCTTCATAACCTGTTCATTGCTCAAGGACATACTACCAGTACCATTCTTAACCACAGAAGCACTTTTTATATCATTAGTTTTATTGAAATTATTAGTAGGTTTCAGATTAGGATTCTTTTTAAAACCAGGTGGATAACCAATCATTTCAAAACATCTTTCAACAGTATGTCCCTTCAAACCACAATGAGAACAAAGCAAACTATCATAGTTTCCCCTGTTATTAGACCCAGAATTGTTACCATTATTGTTTCTTCTCCAATTAGCATTTTTATTATCATAAGTCTTAGAAACAAAAGCAGACACCTGAGCCTTCTCAGTTTTAACAGTTGTGGTTGGAACCCCTCTATGGGATTCTTCCCTTGATACAATGACAAAAGCATCTTTGACTTCAGGAAGGATTTCCCTGGTCAAAAGAGTACTTCTTATGGGTTGATAAATGTCATCAAGACCTATAAGGAACTGCATCAATTTTAACAACTTACCATGATCAACAAGTTCTTGTCTAGCCTCACAAGTACAATCAGGCAACTTAGTAAGAATATCAAACTCTCTCCACAAAGAATTCAACTTATGATAATATTCAGATACAGGTAAACCACCTTGTTTAAAACTGTTAATCTTTTGAAGCAAATTAAAAACTACAGAACCATCAATTCTATCATATGTATCTTTTAAATCTTTCCACACAACAGAAGCATTATCAGAAAAAACATGCCCAAGATACACATCTTGAGTTAAAGAACTCAAAATCCAATTAAGCACAACAGCATTACATCTATCCCATTGAGCCTCTAACAAAGGACTAGCAGGATAATCAGTTCTAACACAAGAACCATCAAGAAAACCAATTTTGTTTTTAATTTGCATAGCAAGTTTTATAGCACTAGCCCAAACTCTATAATTCTCAACACCAGCCAATTTAATACTCACAACATATGCACAATTAGAATCATTAGGATGAAGATGCATAGGATTACTCTGATCAAGACTGCTAATCATAATAGCCATACTGAACAATTAAAGAACACTAAACCAATGAATACCAGATAAACAAACAAGCAACCAGATAAAACTAACAATACTAAAGAAACAGATAATCAACCAGTACCAACTAATAAACCAAACAATCAACCAAATATAACTAAAACTACAAACCATAAAAGAACCAAACACACTCACACCCAGGACTAACTTAGCCGAAGCCGGCAAGCTGTGATTGACCAGAGCAGGTATTCACACCTCTTATAGAGGCAGATCAAGAAGTTAGTCAATCCGTTTGCGCACACTAAACTCAGAACTAGTTACCCTAAAGGAAGAAAGAACATTACAGTGCTATAGAGATGAAACCAGCAGTGGAAAATAGCCCAAGAACCACAAGATTCCCAGAATACAAGAAACCCCCAATTAGAAAAATTAGGGTTTCTTCCAATTAAACCAAGAAACCACCAATTCAACCACAAAAAACAACTAAAACCACCTTCAATCAAACCAAGAACCTCAACAGTCAGACAACCCCCAAAAATTAGGGTTTCAAGAAAAAACCCTAATTCAATCGAGCTCTTAATCAACCAAGAACCACCAAGAGATCAACCGATTACCAACCTAGTGCTCTGATACCAAGTTAAAATGGTACAGAACAAAGCTAATAATCACCCAACCAATCACCCCTTGGTGATAATCTCTTATTATAACAATATACACAGTAGATTAGTCCCCAACACAGGTGCTAACCAAATAAATACAAAGAAAAGATTGTTGTCCCTCTAATAGGTGCAACAATAGAATACAGCAACTCACACTCTACCAAATCTATAAACAAAACCAAACCAGAGATCAAGATGATCTACTACACTTGTTTACAATAGTAAACTACCCAGAAAACCTCTAAAACCCAGATGATGATGAGAGATTGTTTGTGTGTTGGACTGAGAGAACTATGAGATCGTAACTATGAAACCCTAGCAGGATAGAGTCATTATATAGCCCAGGAACTTATACTCTGAACCCTGCATAAACAAAACTTACAACCAACACCCAAAGTTATAAGGTTAGAAATATAGTTATAAAATAGTTACACAATAACCCCCTGAAGGTTCAGCTGTTTGTCACAAGGAAGTAATACTTTCAACACACTCAGTAGATCATTTTCGTGAAAGTTATTAAGGAAATACACGTTTAGGTTAAAAGTTCATGATCCTGGCCAAGTATGGACTATTTTAGAATTACTTAAAACTTCCTTTCCACACGTATCTACCCGTACTATCTTCTATGCAATGGAACGTGAAAACATAGGTTACAAGTCTTGTATGGGCGGGACTTGCAACTGAATGGTTTGACATCGCCTTTGTTTAGTGGACAGTTTCTCAAAAGCAACGGACATATCACAAGTATACCTAATTTAGGTATTTGAAAATTTTATCGAACCTTGGCTAAATATAGACTAGTCACCTATATTTAACCTTGGGACAGTGGAACATAGTCTGACTAACTATATTTGACTTAAAATTTTCAAATACTGAGAATAGTTTTACTAGGGTTATGTTCAGATTAATTTCCTACATGAACTCGATAAACCACCAGAATTCACTAAAAAGATCTAGAGACACGATAGTGTCTTACCACTCAACAAGATCTTAACACCTTATTTGTACTAACTAATTTTATTCTTGAAAGTTTTCATTTATGAGAAAATCCGAACTACTATCTTGGGATAGTTATCAATTCTTCTCTTCATCCCGTAGAAGTACTATCCTGTTTAGGTCCTAAGGATACCATTCCGTCATAAACCCTTAAAATCTATTAAAATTTTAAAGCAAACTTGACATCTCTACCAATATTAATGTTAAGCATACACTACACACTTTTGTTCATCAACATATCACATCATTATCTTCACAACCGTTGCAACCACAAGCTCATTAACAGATCTTGATGCACTTTTAAAGCTCAAATCATCCTTAGTTACACCACAAGCACCCTCATCAGCTTTACAAGATTGAATATTCATTTTGTACTTTTGGAACACAAGTATCATCTCGTAATACACTACATTGTAACTCACCGGCTAAGTATGAAAGTTGTGTTGGGAATTCTTAAGTAGGATGATTTATAATGTCCTTATTTGAATGGATTGGGATGCCTTTTTATTTAAATAAAGAAATTGTAAATCACCGAACCATAAGTTTATATTTCTTTATTTACATTGTTTGGGATACCTCTCTATGTAAATAAAGAATTATAAACAAGTGGGCTTATTAGTATCCAAAATAACATAAGTATAAAGTCAATAAACACTAGGTACAACAACAGATTACTGTAGAATATCAATCAAGTCTTAAACATGAATGGTTCTTATGATTAGGATTGAATTAGATGTAATTTTAAAGAGAGAGAGAGAGAGAGAGAGAGAGAGAGAGAGAGAGTTTAGAGAGAGAAAGTGTTGGGAGCCTTGAGAGAAACTAGAAATGTATTCGTTTGTGAATGGAGGTCCAACCCTCTCCACATGTGGAGAGGGGTATTTATACTTATCCTACAAAGAAACATAAAAATGCCCACACCCGAGCTGTGGATCAGGCATACAGTGGGTAAGACCCGTCCTTCTTCCACGTTGTTACTTAGACTAAACTAATACTTAACTAAATAATATACTAACTATGAGCTAACTTAAATGCTATTACAATAATTAGGTGACCGAGACTTTTATAGGAATATCCGTATTCCTAACAATCTCCCCCTAAGCGAGGTCACCTTTGAAATTAAGTTGTTTGGTCTTTAAGCATTCTTTCGTCTTTGTAGCTCATAGGTTCTGATTCTTCACTTTTCTGCACACTTTGTACTTCAAGCAAACGAACTTGTAATTTGGATTCCTTTGAGTTGTGTGATCTTTGAGCTTCTTTGAGATCATCAGCCATAGTAAATCTCCAAGCACATCCTCAGTAGTATCGCCTTCATGTGATGTAATGACTTTAGGACCATCATGCTCACACCCTTCTGGATCAGGAGACTTTACATTAGAGTTGTGGATCAGGAGACTTTTTCATCAGAGTTGCGGAAACGTTGTTGGTAGTCTCTCAACATTTGTAGTAGCAAGTCTCTCATCGTCATTGATAGTGAGTAGGATATGTGAGCATGAGGTATGGATTGACCCGATTCAGCTGGAAATAGGAGCCATCAACGCCATCTTTATATGTGTCCCTGAAATAAAACAGTAAACAATAAAGATAGAGAATGAATATGGCTTTGTCATTCGTTCTGCGAGGACAGACTACCCTTCGGTTTTGTGAAAACCGACCTGTGATCAGGTAGAGTCTCTTTTAAAGAAGACTATCCTTGACAGGAATTTCCAGCTTGTAATAATGAATTTTCCAAAGAATCCACTTTGGAATCTTCATACTTAGCATGTTCTCATACCGGAATGTCTCAAAGCAGACAGCACGATAGAGTGAATCGGTGAATTATATTCACGAATTGATGAAAATTTGATTTATAGAAATCACTCGCGTGTCATATAATAAACAATCTTTGAGACACGACGAGTGTTTTATGCTTAGAATCACATTTCCATCAAAAATACTTTTGTTTGAAATATTGTACACAATCAATGTGCTCGAAAAATTAGTTTGTGAGCACATTGAAAGGTTTTAGCAAAAGTATCCGTCAATCCATATCCTGGAACAAGTTTGATTCAATATTTGAAACGCACCATTGTTGCTTTCCAGTTGTCACTTGATCATTGATCCAAGATGGATCTCACATGTCACTTACCAAGAGCTTGAAAGATGTTCGCTCTAGAAGGATTTTCATCGTCATTGTGAATATTTTCGTATCACTCGGATGTTCTGGCAATACCACAAGGATAATGCGTAGGACACTAAATATTTTATCTTATTTTCCATATTATGTGAACCAATAAGCATATTTGGAATGTGTCCTAGTGAGATTTATGGACGATCTCTTTGTCTCTAGACTCAATAGTGCGTTTTGTTCCGCTCCTGGAGACTGGGGAGGCGTCTCCTATTTTAGGTATCAACATAGCTCGCAATGAGCGGTCGATACATTTCACAGGGTTCCCCGTGAGAATGAAACAAGCTCTTTTAAGAGAACTTGAGTGGTTGGGAAGTTTAGTGCAGTGCGTCATTGGGTCCATGACGTCTTGTCTTCAATACCGGTGTTATCTTAGTAACCGCCAGTAGATTATGCATTGAACCTGGTTTCTGCCCTAAGGTTGAATATATGGAGGGCTATTTCTTTTCACCCTTTCTCATTACATTTCTTTTTCATTCTTCAACCCCTTCAGTGCTTACCGAGACTTCACCACTAGAACCTTGTTGGGTTTGTTCCAGTCCTAGCTCTATCTCAGTCCGCACTCTTCCATTTCTCACTTTACTCCTTTTTTCAACCATTCCTAAGGACTTCTAATCTATCTAGAGGATTGTCCCTGGGAAGATCCTTCTGGTTCTGGTGGATCATGGGAACTCATACCTAACCTTAACCAACCTTATAAATCCATGCATAAAGATAAATGGTCGGTCTTTGGTATAACTTCCACAAACGCCTTTTGCTCCCCCTCAATATGTGCATCATTCGAAAGAGTTTAGCACATATGTGGGAGCACATTTATTGAGTCCAAAATATTTCATTTTGAATATCAGATTTCATATTTAAATCACATTCTCTCCCCCGATCAAAAATTTCAATTCTTTTAAGATTTTGAATCTCAATTGATTTAAATAAGTTAGAAAGATTTTGGGAGAGAAATGCGGTCAATTTTAATATTTTCTGATAAAAGGAACTTTTTCTTGCTCCCCTTCAATCTGTGAGAGAGGTTGTTATGTGTTAGATTTGAAGAGTTTACAAAAGATTCGAAGTTTTTAACGAAAACCCTTTAAAAATTTCTCATTCTGACACATAACCATCACAAAGTATATTGTTGCAAGATTTTTGTACAAAGTGTGGAGAGTTTTGATGATACGTAAAATTTTGAGAAAAATCACTCCCCCTCAATCAATGATGGATGTTAAAGCTTAAATAAGTGATGTCAATGATTGAGTGAAAAATTTTGTCAAAATTTTGAGTACAAATTGATTTTCAATCAAAATCTCATGGTACCACCAAGTTTTGCATAAATACTTTCCAGAAAAATCATAGAAAGGAAAGTATTTGGCGATAAAAAGAAGATTTCTCTTCTTTATCAAGAAATAATGCACTGAAGCGTACATTAGATCGAGGAAACATGGATATAAAGTAATCCATGCCCAGGTGAACTTCACCCGGTAAAAGGAACAACCGTCTTTTTGGCGACGTGTTTTCCCCATTTTGAAAAACGGGTTGCTATCTGAAGTAATAGCAAGCCATATTTTTGAAGTGCGGGTTGCAGCCAGAAATGACTACAAGCCATAATTTTGAAGAATATTTTGAGGAACGACATATTTTAGAAAAAACTTTATTTGAAACTGAAAAACTCTTGCTCAAGCATATGTATGATTCCGTGTCATTATTGAATGACATTTCTAGAATCGTACATAATATTGATTACACAAGAGACATGTCGTGAGAAGAATATTTTTTGATTTTTGTGAATTTTCAGATTTTTATGGATTTTATAAGTTTTATATTTTTCTATTTTCTTTTTGATATATGTTTTGTACAAAGGATATGTGAAGCCAATCCTTCAATCATCATTCTCTTATTAGAGAGACTTAAGAGTTTCTGGAGTGAGGCTCTTCATTCCAAGTCGTGGGAGAATGAACTGAAATCTTTCTCGAGACAGAGCCTTTGTGAAAATATCTGCCAACTGAAACTCCGTTCTCACAAAGTAGAGTTCCACTATCCCTTTCTCCACTTGTTCTCTGATGAAGTGATGACGAATGTCGATATGTTTGGCTCTAGAGTGCTGGACATTGTTGCAACATAGGGCGATGGCACTTTTTTTATCACAATACATTGGGATCTTGTTGAAATCATACCCATAATCTGATAATTGTGATCTCATCCACAAAATTTGAGCACAACACGAGGACATGGCTATGTATTCTGCTTCGGTGGATGATATTGAAGTGCACATCTGCTTTTTGGAGGACCAGTTGACAAGTTTCTCACCCAAGAATTGAGCACCTCCGGAAGTACTTCTGCTAGTATCTTGGCACCCCGCATGATCAGCATCAGAGTAGGCCGTGAGAGCCATTGCATTGTCTTTAGGATACCAGAGACCCATGTGGATTGTCCCTTGGAGATATCTGAAGATTCTCTTGACAGCTTCCAAGTGCTTTTTGGTGGGCTTGGATTGATATCTGGCACACATGCATACGGCAAAAAGAAGGTCTGGCCTACTTGCTGTGAGGTACATGAGAGATCCAATCATGCTTCTGTATTTGGTTTGATCAATTGTCACACCAGTGGAGTTGTCATCGAGTTTGGATCTTTCAATCATGGGTGTATCCACAGTGTCACTTGAGTCAAAGCCAAACTTCTTGAGAATATCACTAGCATACTTGGCTTGATTAATAAAAATGCCTCTTGGGTTTTGTGAAACTTGTAGCCCCAAGAAGAACGACATTTGTCCCATCATGGACATTTGAAACTGGGAACTCATTTCTGTAGCAAAGCGAACACATTTTTTGGAATCAGACGATGCGAAGATAATATCATCAACATAGATTTGAACGTGAAGGAGATTGTTCCCAGTCTTTCTAGTGAACAAGGTAGGATCAACAACACCTTTGGTAAATCGATTTGCAAGAAGAAACTTGGAAAGTGTGTCGTACCAAGCTCTAGGAGCCTGTTTGAGACCATAGAGTGCCTTCTTTAAGCGATATACATGATTTGGTCTTTCAGGGTCCACAAAACCTTCGGGTTGAGAGACATAAACAACTTCTTTTAAGTCCTCGTTCAAGAAGGCAGTCTTAACATCCATTTGATACATGATCATGTTACTACTGGCAGCATTGGCAAGAAAGATTCTGATGGCCTCGATACGAGCAACTGGTGCAAAAGATTCTTCAAAATCAATACCCTCTTGTTGACTGTATCCTTTTGCAACTAAACGAGCCTTATTCTTCAACACATCCCCATGCTCATCAAGCTTAACTTTGAAAATCCATTTAAGAGCAATGATCATCGCACATTCAGGAGGTGGTATTAATTCCCATACATTAAGACGATCAAACTCATGGATTTCTTCTTGCATTGCTGTGAATCAAGACACCTTTGTAAGGGCGTCTTTGAAGTCTTTGGGCTCGACTTTAGATAATACTGAGTTGAAGAAACACCACAAGGCATCAGTGGCAAGTTGTTGTCTGGTGGATACCGGTCTTGAGGGGTTTCCTATGATGTTGTCAATAGGATGATCATTTGTCCATTTTCTGAGATGTTCATGAGGTTAAGGATAGAGTACAGAAATTACGTTGTTTGAATTTTCTGAGGAAGATGCTTCATTGGAGGATTCTGGTGCAAATACGTTTTCAAATGGTTCTTCCTCAGATGATGCAAAAGGATTGACTTCCCATGAGTTATCAGAGGTAACTCCTTGATGTTCAGAAGACGATTGTATGTTCGAATCAATTTGAGGGTTGCTGCATTCTGGTGCCTCCAGATCAAGAGAGATGGAGACTGAAGGACCATTTGCATCATGTGGTACGTTTCCCGCCATAATATTAGGTTCAACAACTGGCTGTACCGGTTCATGTGGTGGCTGTGATTCAAAGTACTCATCAAACATGGGATCAAATAACCTTTTCAAGTCTTCACTCGAGGGAGGAACATAAGGAGTGACATGATTGTAGTTCTGTACAAGTCCCGAACTTATTGGTCCAGGAGATAGAAGATTATGTGAGGGTCCTGGTGTGTCCTGAAGCCGTATGCTCTGTCAGCTCATCAAACGTGACATGGATTGTTTCCATGATTTGTCGGGTTCTTTTGTTATAGATTCGGTACCCTTTTCGATCTGCAGCATAACCGACGAATACCCCAATATCAGCTTTAGCTTTGAGCTTCCCTAAGTCTTCACTGTCGTTAGTTAGGTAGCACAGGGCACCAAATACACGAAGACAGGAGAGATCAGGCTTTTTGAGATGCACCAGCTCATATGGTGTCTTGTTGTGGAGAGGATGAATTAGTGATCGATTTTGAGTGTAACAAGCAGTAGCAATGGCTTCAGCCCAAAGAAACATAGGAGTTTTTGAGAATATCAGCATAGTGCGAGCAGCTTCAACTAGTGTGCGATTCCTTCTTTCAACGACTCCATTTTGTTGAGGAGTTCGAGGAATGCTTTTCTGATGACTGATGCCGAGACTTTCGTAGAATTTGGTGAGATGTTGGTTAACAAACTCAGTTCCATTGTCTGTGCGGATGATTCTAATAGTTTTGTTGAGCCTAACTTGCAACTGCTTGATGATCTTGATGATGATATCGGGAGTTTCATCCTTGGATCTTAAAAATTTCACCCATGTGAATCTTGAATAGTCATCCACAATAACAAGAATATATCTTTTCCCATTGAAGCTTTGCACTCTCATGGGTCCACACAGATCCATGTGAAGGGTATGGAGTACTTCGGTGTTGGAGTTGGTGGGTTTTGGTTTATGTGTTTGTTTCTTGCTTTTACCCAATTGACATGACGAACAAAGACGATCCTTTTCATACTTCAGTCTGGGCATGCCTCGAACAAGATCTTTGCGAGAGAGCTCGTTTATGGTGCCGAAGTTCAAGTGGTTCAAACGTCGATGCCATAACCATGATTTGCTTTTAGAGGCCTTAGAAAGTAAGCAAATGGGAGAGGACCGCAACATGTCTTCAATAGAGATGGTATACAAATTTGTACCACAACTTCCTTTAAGGAGATCAACTCCGTCCAGTTCTCTAACGAAACATGAGTGTTTTCTGAAGGCCACTTCGAGATCAGAATCACAGAATTGTCCAACAGAGAATAAGTTGTACCCCAAGTCCTTCCACATAGTAAACTCTTGAAATTACACTGTCACCAAACACATAATCACCATACCCCATGATAGCTCCAAAGTGATCGTTACCGAATCTAACTGTCCCGATAAACTTTTTCACAAAATTTCTGAGCCGAGAGCGATCCCCAGTCATATGTTTTGAGCAGCCTGAGTCCAAATACCACAGGACGATTTGTACGACCTGCATTTGAAACCAAACAGATATGGATAACTGAAAAACATGGATCCCCAAGTGTAATTGGGATCCAATAGGTTAGCACATGCATACTTAAGAGATTCATGATCAGTATTATCATTGGTTCTTACAGATGAACCGATACCAGTGGAAACTGTTGTCTTACTATCAAGGCATTGGGTCACTAAAGGGAATATTCTATCAGTAGCCTTCCATCTCTTAACCTCTAACGACTTAGGGTCGGGTATGTAAGTCAAAGGGCACTGGTTTCCTAGAGTGAATTTTCTACCCGTAGGTTTCCACTGATATCCTACACTGTTAAAAACTTTTCCTGTAGCTCTCCAAGTATTGTTATCCTTAGCAGATATAACAGGGGATTTATAAGATGATTGCAAAAATGACACAACACATTCATCATGATTTCCAGAAATCAAACATTCATTACAAGTCTTGCAAGTCGCATTAGAATTCGAATTAATTACAGTACGCTTAACGTAAATACTAGAATCAACACGATTCTTTTCATTCAAATCAATCTTATTGTTCCTAAGGTGGTCTTCTACTTTCTTCCCTTGATCATTCTTAGCAGGCGAGGTCCTATCATTCCTTGTGTTGCCTTTAGGCTTTGACCCGCTAGCTTTAGTAACATTGATTACTCCTGTAGAATTTACGATGGGAACATTAGATTGTTGCAAAATTGTTTGGTTTCTAGGTGTTGATGTGCTATGCACAGAACTAGTCAAGGGTTTATCAAAAGTAACATGCTTCTTCAAGTTCCTAGATGAGGATGTGCCAATTTTGTCACTCATGTTGGGAATTTTGGGACATGTACCTATGGCATATTTAAGCAACTCTTGTGACCTCTTGGTAAGAAAGCAAATATCCGATAGGGTGTTATCAGATGGTCTTACCGTTCTATCAGCTTCTATGGTTTCACGGGTCATGTCAAGGCAGTTCTTAAGATGTCTAAGATAATCACTATGGACTAGCTCATTGTTCTTAAGGGGAAGAGGAATAAAGACAGCCTCACATGCATATTTTTTTACAGTTACAAACCACAGAATTGATATTGTCACTTGCATTCAACGGCATTTTCCCTTTCACTTTTGTCTTTAGATTCTCAATTTCATTAAGCAAAGACGTTATTTTTACATTGGTTTTATCACGAGTGATCTTGATAGAATCATATAACTCTTTGTAATGTTGTTTGACTTTAGAATTTTCAGCTTGAAAACACTCATTTTCATGTTTAAACAAGTTGATCGTGTTTTGAAGTTGAAAATTATGAGAATCTGCAGACATTGGTTTATGGGAGTTAATCACAGCATTCATGGGAGACTTTAATTGGGCAATTTGAGTCCTCAATAACCTGATCGTGTTTGTGTGAGCTTGAATTTTTTCATCCCTTATATGCATCAAATTTAGGAGCATCAGATGACGTTTTTGCCTTTGACATTTTCATTTTTTCTTCTAAATGTTGATATTTTAATTGTAAATTAAGATTATCAACTTCTAGTTTAGAAAGGTGCTTGACCATGTTATCATGATCATCATTTTGAATTTTTCAAGCAATTTCCCATTCTCCCCCTCAAGCTCAATAACACGATTGTGAAGGTTATTCAAAACAATAGACATTTCATGAAACTGACTAGCATTTAAAGAAGACTCTGTAGCAGTATAAAACACATCTTGTGAAATACATTTAGCAATCAAGTTGTTATTCATGATGAGAATATTTTTTCTGGCAATTTCACTATGTTGAAGGTCTATTGTTTTTTGTTTACACTCATTTTCCACATCTATAAACGCTTCTTTCATTTCCTTAATCTCACTGTCAAGGGATTGACGTAGACCCTCAAAGTGTTCTTTGATAAGTTTAAAGAATGGGATGACTTCAGTTAAGTAACACTCCTTAGTTAGCTCAAATCCCCGTTCACCCTCAGTGATTCCCGTTGGTGTAATTCTCTTTTTGCATGTTTTATCGAAATCAGTGAACATTTGACACAGGACATAAATGCTAATGAGAGTTTTACATTTTGTGGGAAGTGACAACTGAACTAAGTGCATCGGTGTATTGGGGGGGGGGGGGGGGTACACCGTTGGGGCAGCTACCTTTAGGGATGTTTTGGCCTTAATTTCCTCAGCTTTTATTTTTTCCATGTCTAGGGGCCAAAATACCTGTTCTGGTGTTAACTTAGTTTGTGGTGCAAAAACAGTCACTCGGTTTTGTTCATAATAGTCATGAGGCTTAACAATGACTCGGTGTTTAATGCACTTTGGATCCTTCATTTTTTTTTTATCAAATTTCTCTGTATTGGCAGAATCAAGTTCCTCTAATTCGTCATCGAATGAATTATTTGGAGGATCATGATTGGGAGTAAGCATAACTTTAGCATCATAGAGGGCAGGTTGAGAGTCTCTAACGCTCTTAAGGAAATTTGTTTTAGGCATCCCTAAATCCTTATTACTATTCTTATCTCGCAATTTCATGTGCTTTTCCACCATTTGAGCTGTTTGAGGTGTTTGGCCAAGAACATACAACTTGTTTTCAAGTTTGTTTTTCAACTGCTTAAGGTTAGAAAATTCGTTTAATAGTTTAGTTTCCTTTTGTTGAAATTCAATTTTTAGGAGTTTTACACTATCCTGAATTTCCTGTTTTTCCTTAAAAGCACGTTCAAGTTGACTTTGAATAGATTGAATTTCTTGTTTAAGGGCCATTTCCTTCAAATTTTGTTCAGTGATGTAGGCATGCATTTGCAATTCCAATTTTTGTTCACGTTCAGTAAGCTCAAATTTAGCACGTTGTTCATAAAACCTTACTTGATCCCTAAGAATGTTTATCCTAGTGTTTAGGGTATCATCTGGTGCAACAACCGTATACTCATGTAAATCACACATTTCTTCATCAGCAGAGGATATATCACTCGGTACAACAGACTCGACGTTATGCTTCACATAATGCTCATATGGGACAATATTGCTATTCCCCAAATTTGCAGTATCTAATTCATCAACGTTCGTTTGTTGTACATTGTTACATATCGATTGCTCATGTATCACATCATAGTCACACACAACAGAAGACTTTCTACAAGATACGTCAGAATGCCTGTCGTGATCCAAATGTTGCTCAGTTGGTAACACTACGATGGTTTCCAATTTAGCCTCATTTGATTCACAAACATTATTTTGTCGTATATCACAGAAGTTCTTCTGTTCATCACATTTATCATATAGTTTTAGTACCTAAGATATGATGGATGAATTGGAGCGACCAGATTGTTGTGCAGGTGAGACAGTTGATGATAGATTAGCCATGAAGATTGTCTGAGCGGTGGGTTCGTCATCAACATCTGAGTCGAAAGCATCACAATCCTCTGCCTGGAAGATGTTTGGATCATTAAGAGCTAAATCCTGAACTGGTTGTTCATCCACATCATCATCAAAAGTCTTTCCATCATCCCCAGCAATGAACGCCAATTCTTCCTCATTGAGCACAACTCCATTCTCTTGAGCTTGCATGAGCAACATTTTGTCCTTGAAGTAATCTGAGTTTTAAGGACGCTTTGGCAGAGTGCAATTCCTGGCGATGTGACCTAGACCCCCACAGTTGTAACATTTTGGTTGCCTTCCTTGTCCCTGATTCAGATTTCCAACTCTGTTCTGAAAGTTGCCCCGCACTGCATTTCTTTGATTCACATTCTGTCTTCCCTGAATGTTTTGCACCATTACTTTTCCGTCTTCCACAATGGCTTGATTTCGTGGATTGGAGGAAGTTCTGAGTTGATTGTTGGAAGATGGGAGTGCAGCCCTGAAATGTTGAACCAGTAGAGAAACTTGATTGGAGAGATTGTCAATCATCTTGTCTGTATGAGAGTATCCGAGTCGAGATGAGTGTTCATGGCGGCTGATGACTGTAGCGATGAGTGATCCATTGATGACACAGGTTGATTAGTTGGCCCCATGCTACTCATGAAAGCAAGTGAGTCACTGGTGACTGTTCGATTGAGTTTCTCTCTTAGTTGACGATCATAAGCAGCATGCTTCTCATGTTGTTGCAAATAAGCAAACAATTGCTCATAGTTTGTATTTCTCAATCCTTTGTTGAGCTTGACAGCAGTGACAAACCGATCCCACTCAGGTGACATGTTGTTCACAAACTTAGAGTTGAGTTGAATGTTGGGCATTGTCATTCTGATCATTCTCATGTCGTTAACCAGTTTGTGAAATCGGACATAATAATCGGTAATGTTTTCACCAGGATTCATTTTGAAATGCTCAAACTCATCATATAATTGAGATTCACAGTCTTCTTTGGTCAGCTCTGAGCCAGACAGAAGCATTTTGACATTATCCCACACCGCTTTGGCTTCAGTGTTGAAGTTGATTAGTTTGTACACATCTTTGGGTAACCCTTGTATTACTATGTTGGAGGCACGAATGTCAGCATCATAGCGCTTCTTTTCAACATCGGTGAGATCATTGTAAGTGTGTGGTCTATCAATTCCCTGAACAACATAGCCATCCTCAGCAGTGGAGATAACATCTCTGGTTGTACCCATCTGCATGGGACATTCATCAATTGATCGTAGAATGTTCTCACCATTTTCTTTACCCAAGCAGTACAATCTGATTCTTTGCGCCCATGATTCATAATCTGTCCTGTCTAGCATTGGTGGTCGGGTGTCGGACCCAGCAGCTTGAATGTCATCAGATACAGTCGACATCTCAAATTCTTCAAACGGGATTTTACAGCTTTAGTGACTTAAACCTAGAAATGATTCTTTCTAGTGATTTTACTAAAGTCAATCAAAAGAAACCGGAAGATATATTCAGCAGTTTAAACTAAAAGAGAGATACCAGATGAGTCACAGTTTGCATCAAGTGTTAAGTTGTGACAAGTCCAGTTACAATATATCCAATTGAGATTAGTCAAGTCGTAAGGAATTACTCACAACGTCAGATCACAATTAGATCAATTGAAACGACTAAGGTTGCAACAATACACGAATTGCAAATTGATTACCCAATCACATGAATCTCATCACTTAGTAAATTGCCAAATAATGTGAGATAGTCGCAACTGTGTGTACTAATCGCAGCAGGAGATAAACATAAGGTGAGCAAATCGCAGTGGAAGGTAACCGCAAGGTAGGTAACCGTAGAGAAAGGTAATCACAAGGTGAGTTAACTGCTGGTAGCAAGTAGCAACTAACCGCAGAGTACACTAACCGCAAAATAGGTAACTACAGAGAAAAGTAATCACAAGGTGAGTTAACCGCGGGGAGGAACTAACCGCAGAGTACACTAACCACAGAATGGATTACACACAAATCACTAACCACAGTAAGTAGCAAACCGCAGAAACTAAACGTAGTCCACTAAACCGCAGAAGCTAAACGCAGTTAGATAGTCTCAGATACCAATCGCAGATCATCTAACCACAGGAGCTAGTCGCAATGACCATAGTCTAAAAATGTCACTTTCCTTGCGATTTGTTTGTATTCCCAGAATAGTAATCACAGACAAACTAACCACAAAGATCAGGAGCTAATCGTAGTGAAGCAATGGAATAGTGGAGATAACCGCAACAATGAAAAATGACCAAAAATCAATCTAAACTTCAAATAAGCTTATGAAATATAAAAACCAACTGAACCACAATGTTGTGCTAACACCAAAGATCATAAAAGTACATCTCTAACACATTTAATAACACAAGAAAGATCAAACTAAGATGTTGTGAATAAAACTCTTCTAACTCACAAAAACTACACAAAAACCACACCAAAGCCGAATAACCAAGGCCCTAAGATGTAACCATGGCTCTTGATACCAATTGTAGAATATCAATCAAGTCTTAAACATGAATGGTTCTTGTGATTAGGATCGAATTAGATGTAATTTTAGAGAGAGAGAGAGAGAGTTTAGAGAGAGAAAGTGTTGGGAGCCTTGAGAGAAACTAGAAATGTATTAGTTTGTGAATGAAGGTCCAACCCTCTCCACATGTGGAGAGGGGTATTTATACTTATCCTACAAAGAAACATAAAAATGCCCACACCCGGGCTGTGGATCAGGCATACAGTGGGTAAGACCCGTCCTTCTTCCACGTTGTTACTTAGACTAAACTAATACTTAACTAAATAATATACTAACTACGAGCTAACTTAAATGCTATTACAATAATTAGGTGACCGAGACTTTTATAGGAATATCCGTATTCCTAACAATTACCTACTAGGCTATGATTGCAACTACTATCCCAATTTCCATTGATATTCGACTACTATATCGATTACTAATGATATTCGACTACTATATCAATTTCCATTTATTCGATTCCTATGTCAATTGCTATTGTTGTTCAACTACTATATCAATTGCTATTGATACTTGACAACTATATCAATTTCTATTTGATATTCAACTACATCAATTTCTGTACAACTACTATATCAATTTCTATTAATATTCGACTGCTATATAAATTTCCTTTCATGTTCGACTATTATATGGATCTCTACTGATATGCAACTATGTTATCAATTTCTATTGACACACCGTATTCTGAGACAAATCAAACTACATCACTGGTAATCCCAGACTCTAGTCCTCATAAGTAACCACACCTCTTCATCGACATCACTCCAACATATAACACACACAGAACTTCGTGACGAAGTTCCCTTAAGGGGTAGAGACTGTAACAATTCGCATTTTCAGGTTAATTTCTATTTCCGAAAATTTCACTATTCATTTTTACTATTTTCTTTCACTATTCATTTTCCGAAATTTTATTTTTATTTCATATTCTCGTGTGATAAATCATTTCCATGATAAATTAAAAGTTTGACACTTAGCAGATCATTTTCGTGAAAGTTATTAAGGAAATACACTTTTAGGTTAAACGTCGTTTAAAAATCCTACGCACAACGAAAATCAACCGCGTCAATTTTCCCCGCATCAGAAAAATGTTTAGTACTCTCATGATTAATTAGAAAATTTTTGATGATTAAGAAAAATGTTACCAAATAGACCTTGGGCCGTGAGAAACAGAAATTTACGTTTTTAAGCACTTTTACTTAGCCGTAACCTTAGCCTATACTTGCACCGCGTTTCTAAGACGATTTGAGTTTTCACATTTTTGGAAAAGTCAACATATTTTTCCCTCCTCCTTTGACCAAAAATCATTCCTTGATTTTTAGGCTTACGATTTTATGTCTAAAAGACATTAAATACCAACCGACACTAGACTGAGCCTAGTCTAGACATTATAAGTCATTTTAATCTATTATTATCCTATTAGAAAAATTACATTTTTCTATTCTCAATTTTATGCAACTTTCGTACGTTTTACGTATTAAGCGTTTTAAACCTACGTTTCCAGCGTTATCAGCATTTTCGCGATCCATTAAACTTATCACTCATTTTTATGAGATAATAATGAGTATATTGATGAGTTTAATCATTCCTATAAGTTTCGTATTTTTACGATACCCGGTTTTACGTTTAGTGGCATAACAACTTATGGTTAGCGATTAACAGGACCAAAACTCACTCCATAAATCAAGATAATATCAAAATGACCAACCAAGTCATCCATATAACCATATGGACGAAATTTATGCACATCACCAAGCATTGGTGACTTGGTGATGAACCTTGGAAAGTTTTGTGGTCAAAATACTTACAAGTATAGAATTTCTAGGTTTCATGTGTTACATTTTGAACCATGTATTAGTATAAACCTAACCTCCTCATCCTAGTATAAATATAAGCTCATTCCTCTTCATTTTAATACCAAAAATCCAGCCATATGTATATTCCAAGAGAGATTCATCTTTGATTTCAAGCTACAAAGTCTATATCATTGTTGAAGCTCTTGTAAAGTTTCACATGATCCTTGTACTAGTTTTCTCATTCTTTTGGTGATCTTCCATCCACACAAGAAGTGTTCTAGTAGAGACTTCAAGTGCCTTCTCAAGTATTCACAAGTTGGTGTCAAGAGCTTGAAGAAGTTGGAAGCTAGAGATCCTAGTTCAATCAAAGTCCTATCCTTACTTGTTACCTTCCTTTCTTTAGAAAGCCTAAAGTTTTAAGAAACCCTAATACACTTTCTTGCTCAATATCATTTTCATGCTTATTATATTTCATTCATGCTATATATGATCTTTGTATTATGTTCATGATGTATAAAAACTATTAAAACAAGTTATGGAAACTATATGTTAACTTATGTTAAGTAAACAAGAAAACTAGTGACATATATTGTGAAATTCGACCAAAATAGTATAACCATGATATTGGACACTTACCTACTGTTAAAGAGGACTTAACAGGGAAAACATAGCAATTTAAATCACCTAAAACGAGTACACGAGTCAAAAGTTATGGCCAAAAGAAGTTAGCAAACCTAAAGACCCGAAACTGCCTAATAGCATTCTGTTTGAAATCCATATTTTTTCGAGGCCCTTTTGGTCCGTTTCATCAAAAAGTTAAAACACGAAAGTTGTCCGGAACGACGTTTTCGTTTAGAAAAAAGAAGCTCGAACCCTGAAAACGCATAACGAGTGATTTTCATCAAATTCTTAACAGCCCCTTTTAATACCCAAAGTACCATGTATTGGTTATGGCTAAGTAAAACCAAGAGGTCTAATGACCTTAAAGCCGAGACCACAGCCATGGCTAAGGCCAAGGATGAGTCTCAAGACCATGGTAGCCATGACCAAAGCCACGGCAAGGCCACGACTAAGACGTTAAAGCTTTCTAAACCGAAATCATTGACTAAAGTTTTAGTCTTAACAAAACAAAACAATTTGGATCTACTCCATCAAATGACCATTAGACTTTGCAAGTAATGTCCACTCTAGACTTAATAAACTCATTGATAATAACAATCTTCATTTAAAATAAACTTTCCTAAGTTTATTCAATTTTTCGGACATGTAACTTTTCGGATCAAAAACTTATATTTTTTTATCAATTACTACAACACTAGGGAGCTTCATGTGAGGGGTTTCATTTGGGTAAACGGATCGACGAGTTGCTGGATTTACGAATTAAAGTGTCCTAGCTCCTCGAATGTTTACTACATGACCTCTGAATTATGACGGCCCGAACGGTAATAAGAGATATACAAACTATACATGTTTCATAAACCATTTTTATTTCAAAGACTTACACTATATACTAAGTACTACATCATGAACAATATGCAAGACATATGTAGGCACGTTTATGTTTTCTTAGACATTATTCCAAACCTAAGTTGCAACAATTATTCTAGGTTGCTCGTAGAAGTTCTCACGGCATATCCATCATTCTCATTATACATCATCCAACTCACGGTGAGTTCATAGCCCCACTTTCCATTACTTAATTGTTTTACAAACCCTTGGGAGGAATACATGCTATTATTTTTCAATCAAACACAATGCTTTTCAACTGTATGCTTGCTTGATTGTTTTATTACCACTAAGTACCATCCTTGCTAAATCCAATATCCCTTATCATGAACGATTTAATCACTAGTAATAGTGAGCGCGAGTATTGTGAATAGGCCTATTGGGATTGACGAATCCCATTTGTATTGACTAAGTTCAAACAAATGCACTATATTTGAGATTTAGGTATGACAGCAAAGTACCTACTGGGATAACTCCGCCAATTGGTATTGGTACCCGTTAACGTTTTGGTGTCATGAGCTTAGTATAATAATATCCGTTTTGTTTTCAAAACCATTGGTGTGAGTCTATAGCTCACACTACCAACATATTGTGTTCATCCATTTAATAAACTCTATGAATTCCACTCAACCTTTGTGTTGACCTTTTAAGCATGTATTTCAGGTTCATGATGTTAGAGGCTGACTCGGAGGAGCACGGATATTCAAGAGGGCTATAAATTTTATTATCATTCGAAAACTCATTTAATGTAAATTGTAAACATTGAACCATCTGGGACCTCATTTTGTAATATCTGATATTTATATAATTTGAATGATAAATCTTTTAGAACGACTCAATTAGAGTTCGTGTTCTATTATTGTGACTATTGTGCCGTCGAGTAACACCCAGTTTGAATTCCGCTGCATCATTGAATTGGGGGTGTTACAAGTTAAATCAAGACAATAAAAATTACTGGACAAATAAAAGTTTTAATGGGAAAAAACGTACCTATATTTTTCAGACTATTCCTGAAATTTGCACAATTTGTTGTAAACCCTTTCCAACTTTATATACATGGCTCTGCACGTTGGGATCAGATGCTATTTTATATATAAGATTAAGAACGACTGTATGGGATTTTGATGTTCTTCTTAAATCTTAATACCTTCCAAAGACCCAAATGAATAAGCCAATGTAAAAAACAGATCAGCTTCTAAACAAATTTTCATTAACGTGCATCACTTATGTGCACGTGTTAACTTTGGGTCAGTTTGATGCTGCAGTCATCTCTATGAGACATGGGATTGGAGGTGAAGTGCTGTTAGGCTCTCCTATAAGCTAATGTAACAAAAATTCTTCCAATTGCGTTGCAAAATTTTGTTTTCACAAACTACGCATGTGCATCGTGCCTAGAACATCATGTCTCAGCTAGTTTATAGCCTTGTTTAGATATCGTGAATAAAGGTATGAAAGAGAGGGAAAAAAATGTATACCTGAAAATTAAAAGACTTATGCACCCAAATAAATCATAAACATGTTTAGAGTACATGTTTCCAATTTTTTATAAATGCTTGTAAAAGTAACTCAAGTACTGTAGTGCACATTACCATTCCCCTGTGTTTCTGATTTCTCTCTGCCTGACCAATGAAAGATGAAAACATGAACTTTATATACTAACCATGTTGGTGTAAAAATCAGCAGGCCAAAACAGGTAACTCTATGCTATTTTCGACCCGTTCGGCCAGTTTATCAATAATAGTCAACGTGAATTGACCTGCTTTCATATGTATTTAAATGTACCATTAAGGTTCTCACAAACACCGTAGCATATGTTAGTTTAATTTGTTATATATTGTTGTTCCAAGCACCCACAAACATAGCTACAAAGAGGAGTGATTCTGATTGTCATGCCTACAAAGAAGAAGAAGAAAACCTAGTGATGAATTTCGAAAAGTCCTATAATAAACAATGATCCAATATTAACATAAAGTAATCTACATCTACTATAATACCATAGTACAAAAATTCCACATCCGTAGATCATACTAACATAAACCAATCTCAGGACCTTTAAAACATAAACATAAGCCCAATCACACAACAACAAAAAACCATAAAACTTTTCAACATGAGTCTCTTACTCTCTTTAAAACCATCAGCAATCAAACTTTTAGAAACCTTACTATCAATCAAACAACTCATAATCCTATTTTGATCTTTCTTCACTATTTACTCTTGTCAACTAACCACTATAACCAGTGGCGAAGCTAGCATATTTTCGGTAGGGGGTCGGGATCTATTTTTTTTTCCTAACGCTATTTTTCGGGTAATACCGAAAATTTGGGGGGGTTGAAACAGAATATACCGAAATTTTTCTACACGAAAATTATAAACCCCCTACATCGCAAAAAAAATTTCGGGGGGTCGGGCGCCCCCCCCCCCCCCCCCCCCCCCCCCCGCGCCCCATAATAGCTGCGCCACTGACTATAACCCCCAACCTATACTCCTTAAACCCGTTACCAACTTGTTGGTCCGGTGTGGAGACGTAATACAAACTATGCCAAATCATCAATACCATCTCTCTACGGTTTCACATGAATATATAAAATCAATCCACCCCCATCGACACATGATAATAATAACGTCAACCTTCATCATATTCAAACCGATTCACCATTAGCTAATCAAAATCACAATCTTAAAAAACAACTAAGCTAAATTTACAAACAAACTTACAAATCAAAGAAACAATAATTCATAATGGTAGTTCAAGTTTAAAGGACCCCTCAACAAAGATGGAAAAGAAAACCTGATGCGCACACCACAATATCACATCATTAATGCATATGGTACAACATGATATGACATAAATTGTGGTGTATGTATCAACACCCTTAATACATATAAATATGTTTCTACAGAGATGAAAAAGAAAACCTGTTGATTTCTTGAGTTTTATTGAATGAGATGCAGACTCTGATGATGAATTCGTTGGAATAAAAAAAAAACCTGGGCTATCAATGAGTTTATATAATGCCAGTTTTAGTTTATTCTAATTCTAATTGTAATACAATATAAACTGGGAAGGAAGGGTTTTTTTTTTTTTTTTTTTTTTTTTTTTTTTTTTTTACAATTAAGTCCTACAATATGTAAAAACTTACTTAACCAACCGAAACTTATTCAAAAATTTCTGAACGCCAATAAATTAAAACAACACAACAGTCTTTGTAACAAAGAACCTAAAATTTGTAACACTGCAAGGAACCTCAAATTTGGAATAACATATCATATGCAATGTAACACTGCAAAGAAGCTGGTTCATATGGTGTTCATTAATTTAGATTATGTATCATATGGTAGTAAAATCACTCAAAAGGAAAACAAAGATTTAAGAAAACAAATCAGAACAATTAACCTAAATTAAATTAAACTTTTAATAACTCAAAATCTCAATCAAATTCAAATCAATAAACCATAAACTTACTATAACAATTAGCCTTATACTCTTCCTCTTTTTGTTTTGGCGCGTGGCTACATCTACCAGAAGCTGCAGCTATGGGTTGTTGAACACTCTCAAACTTGTTTGGTGGATCGCACTGTATTACCATATCGTTTGATTTAATGATTAGCATCATAACTTATAAACCTTAATACATCATGGATCTTTGAGACCTTCTTTTGGTTTAATTAATCACATGGATGCGATTTAGAGTTGCAGAAAATAAGATGAGAATTTTTTTTACTGGTTATGATGAGATGATGCGAGAAACCTTACAATGGGATTTATGATGATATTGATACTTTCGTTTTTTTTTTTTTTTTTTTTTTTTTTTTTTTTTTTTTTTTTTTTTTCTTTCAAATTTACAGTTTCGGCTTACAATTAATAAAAATAGCACGTAGGCCCATGTGTATTTACATGTTTTTTTGTACATATGTGATATAAGAACGCTTTTTTAAACTTTTTAGGTAAATTAGGAAAGAAATAGAGTTAATTATTTTTCAAAATTAAGGGGAAAAACGAATTAAAAAAATTAATTACCAAATAAGGTATAATTTGATTTTTTTGAAATGAAAAAGTCCCCATTAGGGGTTTTATTTTATTATATAAAAGATTTATTTATAAAATTCGTGATACACTTTGATAAAAAGGTCATAAAAACTGATATTTTTGTAAGATTAAGATAAAGATCTAAGGTTTTACATTGTTTGACTTTAGGGTGGAGAGTAATTTGATTTTGTAATGTGTATACTTTAATTAAATGGTCCTAATTTTTTTTACACTAAAAATTGATATTTTTTAACAAAGCATGGAGGGAATTGCCACCCCCTAACTACTACGTAGTTCCGCCCCTGCCCGCTTATCATGGTTCGAAAACCGGACCAAATTAGACAGAAAACCAAATTAGCAAAAACACCATATAAAGGATAGGACCGAAATGTGTTTGGTCAGGTTGATTCGGTCCCGTCCGGCCGGTCTAGTAAAGCATACCGGTTAGTTTTGCATAATACCGAATCGAGAATCAAATACTAGTATGAGAAAAAAAAAATGGAACTGAAAAGTCAAACCGGCCGATTTGGGCTGATTTATAGATTCATTGACTCAGTTCGGCCCATGGTCCATTTGGCTCTACCCTAGTCCACACTCCACAATATAGAAATAGAAAAGTAGCAAAAGGCATTAATTTAGGCTAAAGAAATGAAAAAAAACAAAAAAAACACCCTGTAAATCAATCACTAAGCTGTACTGTACATTTGTACACACACTGACACACTGATATTTCCCTCATTCTCTCTCTCTCTTCCCACTTTCTTATCTCTGTCATTAACAATTTCTCATCATTTTCAACAACCCATTTCACATTATAAATGTGTTCTCTCATTACCACCAACTGAAGCTAGCTTATCTCTTTTGGTTAGTCTCTTTTTTCTGGATCAAGTGTATATTTAGTGTTTAAAGTAATGCTGCAACTTTTATTTAGAAAAGCAATTTTGTTTTTGCTTTTTTAGCTAACAAAGAATCATATCCCACATTTTACAACGGTCTCTAGCTAGTTTTATAGGGAGTCCCGAGACCCCCATAGAATTATGTTTCCTAGTGTTAATTATTTTCCCTTGTTTTACACATCGCGATTATAGAGTTACTTTGGTTCTGCCACTGTTTGTAAGTAGAAATATATGCATCGATGGGGCTTGAGTTTCGGAGCCTCACGGTGCGTGTTGTTATGTGCATTTGTTTTTTGTTGTTGTTGTGGATGAATAATGTTGAAGCACAAACACTTGATGAAGGAAATGATGATAATGTTACTTATTCAAGAAGTGATTTAGATGCTATATTGCAAGACTATGCGTATCGTGCATTTGGTAGAAGACCAAAAACTGGTGTTGAGTACAATGGGGTTCCCCCTTTGGATTTACCCGGGGTTCAGATATCTGCGATGAGGCTTCGTAGTGGTAGTTTGTATAAAAGAGGTGTGATGCCCTATAAGGAGTTTGTGATTCCTGTTGGGGTTCTTGAGGAGCCGTATGTTGAGAGATTGGTTTTGGTGTATCAGAACTTAGGGAATTGGTCCAACAAGTATTACCCTTTGTCTGGTTATGAGTATCGAGCTCCTGTTTTGGGTCTTTTAGCTTATGATGCTTTTGACTTGTCGGCTAAGAACCTAACACTATTGAAAATTCGTGCTTCTAAAGATCCTATATCAATAGAGTTTACACAACTGAATGAGGTGCCTGATGATGCAAAGTGTGTCTCGTTTGATATAGATGGTGTAATGAATTTGACAAATGTGACGTCTGGGAATAAGTGTGTGACATATACACAAGGGCATTTCTCAATTGTAGTTGAATCGAACGGGACATCACCTGTTTTGGTACCTCCACCACCACCACAGAGGAGTCACGGTGGTAAAGGGAATGGTTCTAAGGGCTGGATTATTGGCGGGTCAGTAGCTGGTGGGATTGCATTGTTGGTGTTGTTGGCATTGTGCATACTGTGGATGTGGCGATTAAATAAGAGGAAGAAAATGCACAAAATGGAAAAGGCTGCAGATGCTGGTGAAGCATTGCATATGACCACAGTTGGGAACACAAAAGCACCATTAGCTACAACGACAAGAACGCAGCCAACTTTGGAAACCGAATACATTCCATGAAGTTCATATTTTTGTTCAACTGATGCACGGTATTCTTCCAATTACATCTTGGTAAATTCTTTGGTAAAGTTGTCGCTGTGTAGTGTGTCTGGTTGTTGTGTGAATAATTACGTATCCAATCTCACAAAACCTGTTCATAGTTTTATTTATTATTTGTTGTGTGCATTTTAGGTGTTTAGTTAAGAGTGATTCCATTCATGGTAAATTTTGTGAACCATTGTCAAAGAATAAAATTTTTTTTTTTCGCGCAGGCTCTGAATCATTTCTATTTTCTAGCAATCGAATTTCATTTTACTTGTAGCTATGTGACTAACTTGAAGATATAATAGTTGTAGTTGGTGCGAGATGTTGATGTTATCCCAGATTCTTCATCTTGAAGATTAAGTTCCAATGATTAAAGGAGTCTAGACTGCTTTGCTAAATTGCTTTTGCTTGGGCCATTTGGCATCAATAATTCCATTACCAGGTGTGCATACAAGTACAAAAATATAATTAGCATAATCATGCCAACCGAATTATGCCACAATTACCTGCCTTTTGAGTCACCATGGTGTCTAAATCTTTTGGTAACAAAGTCAAAAGGTCAAGCTCAATCACTCAGAAATGGTCTAGTGACAAAAAAGTCTTGTAACTATTACACTAAAATGTGTGAGGTCTCAAGTTCAATTCCTGTTAAAAGAGAGTTTTACTTGGTTTGAGTATGTGTGTGCATGTGGCGGCGGTTTATATCCTGTAGATTAGTTCGCCAAAAAATCGAAAAACTTGATTACCTGGAAAAAAAAATAAAAAATAGAAAAAATTCAATCTCATTGTCTCAAAAATTGCATTTAACATTTTACATGTTTACAAAATTACAAACACAAATAAAAGAGTAAATTGCAAAAATCTTCCTTGTAGTTTGGCTAATTTGCATGTTCCGTCCTTACCTTTTCAAAAGTGAAGGCACCGTCTCTGTGAAAAACTTACGAGTGCAATTTTCATCCCTGATCAAAACAAAATGACTAAAATGCCCATCATCTCTATTTATTAGATAAAAATAAGACAAGGGTAATCTAGTCATTTCATTTTAATCAGGGATGAAAATTGCACTCATAAATTTCCCACAAAGACGGTGTTTGCACTTTCGAAATGATAGGGACACAACATACAAGTTGGCCAAACCATAGGGACTACTTTTGCAATTTACACCAAATAAAATATAATCTAGTCACTCATCTGTCTTTGTCCCTTTGTTCTTCCAAGTACAAGTATATACTGTAATTGATTATAAAACATTTTTCTCTCCTTAAACATTAATTCTTGTGCTTCATTGTTTGAATGGATTAATATGTGTGTAAACACACACAAGTCAAAGAAAGCGCCAACACGTTTTTGAGACTATAAAATTGCTATTTATTATTGGTATATGCCAAAAGGAATCATTCATGCCGACTAATTTTATTTTAGAGTAAATTGCAAAAATCGTCCCTTTACTTTGGTTGAATTGCATGTTTTGTTCCTGCCTTTTTGAAAGTGTAGGCATCGTACACTTGTACGAAACTAATGAGTGCAACTTTCGTCCCTAGCCAAAATAAACCGACTAAAATGCCCGTCCTTTCTATTTAATAAGACAAGGATGATTTAGTCATTTCACTTTAACCTGGAACGAAAATTGCACTTGTAAATTCCTCACAAGGATATTGCCTGCATTTTTAAAAAGATAAAGATGAAATATGCAATTTGGGCAAACCACAAGGACAACTTTTGTAATTTACTCTTTATTTTATTTACAACACTTGTTAGTGTATTACATGATGCGTATGGTGGCATGGTGCGTATTCCTGTAAACAGTTGTACCTGTCGTATGCAAATCAAAATTGAATATTTGTAAATCATAGTTTTAAGTGTTATTCCAATAACCCCCACTTATATAAAACACAATTGTTATAACATGACATGAAAAAAGAACTATTCAAAAATCTTTTATAATTACTTGTGTACCTAACTTCTTATTTAAATCATTCTAAAATCGTTTTAAACTAAAGGGCTAATTTCAAAAATATATCTTAACTTGTCACTTGTTATATCTATACTACTTATAAAGAAAAAACAGTCAAAGTGAAAAGTTGATTTTTCAACACTTGGTTATATGAAAGAGAAAAATAATATAATTAATACTCTTATTAAAATACCCCATTACTTAAAATTACTATGATTTATTTACATTGTACAAATAATTAAAAACATATCTACCAAATTAAATACAGCCAATTAAAACACAAACCGGGTTAATCCGAGACGCTTCAAACCCGGCGGGTTGACCCGGTTTAATTTGACCCATTTTCGACCAAAACTAGCAAGTTGACTCGGTTTAAATTGACCCATTTTTCAACCGGAACGGTTCAACCGGTTGAACCACCCGGGTCGAACCGGGTTTCAAAACATTATATTTAATTCTCAAATCTTCAAACTTTTATTATAAACTTTTTTTTTATCAATAAACTATCTGTTACTATAAAATCTCGTTGCTATGCACGGGTACTCGTCTAGTAGTTTTATATAGCTAATTATTATTTTTTCTAGATCTATGTAGTAAACTTTTAAATTTCATCTTTTTGGTAATTGTATGATCAATTTCGTATATTATTTGACTGATTTACTCTTCGTTGGTTATAAATTTGAGTGTATAAATTAACGGTAAAGTTGCGAAATAATACAAACAACTGAATACACTATACATCAAAAAGATCGAATTTAAAAGTATGCTACATAGATCTAGAAAAGAAAAAAAAATTGTGACAAATTAGATACATTTTCGTGCAATTCGCCTTAAAATGTTTTGGGCTTTAGTTTACTACATTTGACAAGAAAGAAATAATAGATTGTTTAAGAAGAAGTCGAGAAATATGGACAAGATCTTTGAAATTATTTTTGCAACTACAAGACTAAAGTTGATGAGTCTAAACTTCAAAGATTCGGCGTATGTGACTGACTCAGTTGAAGAAGGATTGGTGTCTTAGTTCTAGTCACTAGCTCGTTTGTTGGTTTTTAACTTTTTATGTTTTTTCTTGGACATTCAGTTAGTTTTTACTAACAGTCTTGGTCATTAGATATGCTAATGACATGAACGTTTGTAAACCATTCGTTCCGATTGTTGTTGGGTTGTGAGGATGATGTTAAAGTAGATGGTCCATACAACATACAATACCCATATATGACTTAATGGAACATGACTTTGAGATTAATCTTTGTTTGGTTGTCAAAGCTGCTTACAACATACAATACCCATATAATGTGGCATGTTTTGACCCAATTAGGCGGTTCAAAACCAGTGCCAAACTACTGAATTGGTTCCTGGTTGCTTATGCCTAAATATCATTCTGGTTTCATCATAAACCTAAGAATTTACGAATTTGAATCAACCAACCATTGTATATACCATATTTGAATCAAAAGGTGTCAAATCATCTCCAATCCAAAGAGTGAAAGAAGCCTCGAGCACGAAATATGGAAATTAAAACTGAGAAACTCTATTATCGTCCAATATGGACAGGAGGCTAAGTTTTGCTAACTAAGTTTGAATCTTCCTTTGTCAATCCGGTATCATAGATATCGTATGAGCTCAACTAAAAACTTTCCTCTTAGCATGATTCTGTTAACTTCTTTTATCTGATCTACCTGACAAAAATGCAAAATACCAGCAGATTAACTTTTTGACAAACTGAACTAAAACATTTGCAAAATGAATAGTACTAATCGACAAATTTCTGTTAGCTAACCTTCAATCTTCCTTTCCCGCTTACAGTTATCATGTCTCCACTCCTTATAGTCGTATTATTCTTTGTCACCGTCACTGAATTGACCCGCACATCCCCATCACTGGAACACGGGAATCCACTATGAACTTAATGCAAAAAGATAAATTTTCTTTAAATATCAAGAAAAATGATAACAAAGGTACCTAATCAAACCAGAAACTTTTGCTCTCGAGATCTTGAATCCTGCACTTGCTACCGAGTCAACCCTAATAGATACTACTTCCGTTCTGAATTTTTTAATCCTACAAAAAGCAACTTCATCTCAGTTTTATGCCAGTTATAAAATCAGCCGCTAGTTAAAAAATATAAGATGGTGTTTTATTGACCTTGGTGATTCATGTTCAAGGGCAATTAATGGCATCTTCTTACATGTGACGGCTACATTCCCAACCTGATATACACAAAACTCATGCTGAGATTATAATAAGATTTGATTTCAACTTTGCTTGGTTTTAATTATCTCGTATATAAAGTACTACCAGTGAAGAAACTATGCATGGAATAAATGTATAGTTACCTTGTCAAGTGACATAGTGAGGAAGTCGACTACTTCTGGAACAACATAAACATGTGCACCCTTTTCGCCCTGCAGCCAGACAATACAAACTCAGAATTGTATTCAACAGATTCAACACTTACGTATTTGTTTATTTCCATCTATGTCTTTTTTTGTTTCTTTTTTCTTGTAACAAAATATTGCAAAACTACATCGGGTGATGCCCTTATAACAAGCTAAAATTTTCAATAACGGATAAAACGGGTAAATACTTTGTGTTGACCCGAAACACTTTCTGCCCAGTGTTTTATACATTATTTGTGTTAGAAATGACCACTAAAATTATTATCCATGATGCTTAAATTTTTTGAATAAAGCGATTAAGTAGGACGTGTGCATTAACAATCAACTTTGGGTGACTTTCGATACATTTGACCGGTTTCTTATTTAGCTAGAATCTTTTTATTTTACCCATAAATATATTCGTTAAAAAAAAAACCCATAAATATATAGCAGAACCCAAAATGCAACTTAAGTAATACCAGCAAAAGAATATCCCCCACTTTTTCTCTTGCAATCCCGGTGCCAAGAATAGAGCCAAGAAAGTCACCATGAGAACACCGTTGAAGACCAAAGTTCCCTGAAATACTACAATAGAAATCAAACTTATAACAGATAAACATTAAAACAAAATTTAACAGTAAAAAATTAAAAGAGCGCAAAAATAATCATGAAACACCTTAGTGCCGCCACAATGTCAGGAACCGTTGTCAATACTTCTGGATGGCCACATGAAAACCGACAACGTTCAGCCTCAGGGTAGCCTCCTTGAGCAATTGTTTTAAGGCCTACCCAAGATTCTATATACTGCACTGAATTTTTTAACACATATGGTGTGATAAAATCTGTATGAAGAACTTCACGTCTTGAGGATGCTCGTTCTGCCTAATACAGACCAAAATCCCAATCTATAAGAATCAAGGATTGATATCTTTTGTCACATGTAAATTGACCTTGTCTTGATTATTTCATAGTTACCATATCATAAATAGGCCACACTCGATAATAGCTCCATTCATCGACTTCCTCTATGGATTGTGCCAAGTGACATATACCGACACCTATAATACGTAAAAAAACTATAATCTATCAGCTCAAAAACAAAAATAAATAATATTAATCGGGTGTTTGGCATTATGTTAAAAAAGTGAATATATAATATGGAATAATCAGAATAAGTTTTTATTTATTATAATATTTTTTTGGTTAATCATAGATTTCGACCTTTTGGCCGACTACCACGGGGTTTGAGCCCATCGTCACACAAACAAAGACTAGGTAACGCGCTCCTTTTTTTCGGAAGGTTGGCATGGCCACATCATAATAAGTTAATACCTGTAATAGAATGGAATGCAAGATATGTTTGAACTAGTGTGCAAGGTAATGAGTTGTTCGAGTGTTTGGCATAACAATTGAGTGTTACATACCGCACGACTAACACCTAGCAACTTACTCAATAGTGCATCACCCTAGCATTCTAATGTCAAACTTAGAATTTCCAAATTGAAAAGATACAATTTTCTTACAAAATAATCACCAATTGTGATCATACTTTTTATTCATGACTAATTACTAAAGTCTTGGCTAGCATATCCTCCACCAGCCAACTTAACGAGCCCACGCACACCTCTGAACAATCAATACCCCTTCCAACACTCAACAGGCCGTGTTCCAAAACCTCACTCCAACAACCCACCATGCCCAATCCACGACCTCACCACATCGGCAGGCCCAATCCCCACCAATTCCTACACCACAGCCCCTCCCACCTCGCCTCGTCACCCTAAGATCACTAGAAATCAAGATGGTACTCGTAAAACAACTCTGCATCTAAATCTTCACGTCACCAACTCACCATTCTTTCTCCTGTCCCAAAATCCCATATTCAAGCTCTAAAAAATCCCCAATGGCAAAATGCTATGAAAGATGGGTTTAATGCTTAATTAAAATGGTATGTGAGTTCTTGTTCCGTGTCCCCCTAAAGTAAATATTGTCCGATCTATGTGGCTTTCCGAACACAAATTTAATCCATACGGGTCCTTAAGTGTCGATACAAAGTCACGACTTATTAATGCCCGCAGTATAAGCAAATACCAGCATCATAACAAGTTAATGAATAATGAGCACAAAATCAACATAAAAACAAGAAAGTAACTTAAAGATGACAACAATCACAAAGGGTATATCCGGCATACAAGATTGTTGAGAGATTATGCTTATTTAAAAAGCACAAATTTCAGATAAAAACATGAGATATCATCAACTCACAAAACCAATCATTAAAATCTTGAAAAGGAATGATGGAGAAACCTGAAAAAGTGAAAGGTGAATGAGACAATAAAGGATGAATTTTATTAGGGTTTGGAACTGCTCTTTTCAAAAACATTGATGCCATGGCTGTTAATTATCTTTAATTGTTTGTTGTAATGAGAAAACCTCACAACTCACCATATGCGAAGGTGTTTGGGATTGCATTGCATGTATATAGCCAACCTAGTACGTCTTGGAACATGAACTAGGGCCCATTTGTTACAATGTACTAGTAAAAGAATTTAGGTCAAAAGAAATTTTTTGAAAGTCTCACAAAACATTATAAAATTTCAAAAATCGTTTTAATATGCACATTTTGTTAATTTGTCATACCACAAAATCTGACATGCGTGACTATTTTCTACGTGACACTTTAAAAAAATGTACATGTTAGGAACATTTTTTTGAAACTTTATAACATTTTATGGGACATTTTCTAGTTAACGTATCAAAACGGAACTTTGGAAAAAGTTCGTTGTTGTTTGGGGCCTAAACTCAATAAGAAATAAGTGCTTTGACCCGATTAGGCGATTCTAAACCGGTGCTAAACTAGTACTACTGAATTGGTTCCCGGTTTGGACCTTTCACACAACCCACTGCTTATGCCGGAATATGACTGATTTTATCGTAAACCTACTACAGTGCTACAAACACACTCACTCTCAATTCAGTTAATATTGTAATACCTAAACTAAGCAGAATTCAAGAATATACAAGCATGAAACTCAAGTTCCATAATAAGTTGCACACTTGCATAACGCCAACCTCCTGAAAAAGGAGGGGTTTACCCAGTTTGAGTTTGTGTGGCGGGTGAGTTCAAACCCGGTGAATTACTCGGCCAAAAGGTCGGAAACCATGGTTACCAAAAAATCAACTATTGTATTGTATATAAATTGCTCAATATGGACGGTATGCTAAGTTTTGCTAACTAAGTTTGAATCTTCCTTTGCCTATCTGCTAAGTCATAGAAATCGTATGAGCTCAACTGCAAACTTTCCTTTCTTGGTTTCGTTCACTTCTCCAATCTGACAAAGATGCAAAACACCAAATATATCTTAATATTTGAAATAAAGCGTATAGCGTGTGATTGAGTAATAACTGACAGATTTCTGTTAATCTGTTCACTCACCTTCAATCTTCCTTTCCCACTTACAGAGATCATGTCTCCACTTCTTATAGTTGTATTATTCTTTGTCACTGTCACCCAATTAACACGTATGTCCCCATCACTGAAACCAAGAATCCACAATGAACTAAATGCAAAAAAGATAACATTCATCAAATATCACGAAAAATGATCATAAATACCTAATCAAACCAGCAAGTTTTGATCTCGAGATCTTGAATCCAGCACTTGCTACGGAGTCAATCCTCATAGACGCCTCCACAGTTTTGAATGTTTTAGTTCTGCAAAAACAGATAATCCTAAGTACTTGAGTTTATCACCATTATAAATAACACGTTAAACTAAGAAATATGGTGGTTATTGACCTTGGTGGTTCATATTCAAGGGCGATTAATGGCATCTTCTTACAAGTGACAGGTACGTTCCCAACCTGACATACACAAAAAGTTGTGTGAGACAGACTTGTGAAAACATGGACTTTAATCCAATTTGCTTCAAATCTTGGGGCAAACTTTTTATTTTCAGTGAAGGAAAGTATATATGAAGAATTCTAGCTATTATAACTGTTATTTTTATAGGCTGTTTAAAAAACCTTTGAAACAGTAGCAGTGTAGATACACGCTCTACAATAAGTGAAGAAAGGATGCATCAAATATATGCAACAGTACCTTATCAAGTGACATAGTGAGGAAGTCAACTAGATCCGGAACAACAAGAACATGCGCCCCTTTTTCGCCCTGCAACCAAACAAGAAAACCAGAATTATGTTCAGATAGATGTACGGTATTTAATTTGTTTTTCTCATCTTCTCATTTACTCTTGACAAACAAAAATCTCGGTAACGGGTAAATTTTGGTTCTCGAAATATCTGTCCCAGAAACAATCAACCTTTTTTAATAAAAATTTGTAGGTCATATGCATATATAAGACTTTGTTTGACTTTTAACACATTTGGCCCATTTCCTTCGGCTATAATCTTTTTTAAGTTACCATTTGACTTTTAAAATATAGAACATAACACATATTGTAAGTTAAAGGGGTGTTTGGATTAGCTTATTTGTAACAGCTTAAGGTGTTTCATGACTGCCAAAAAAAAAAATTCTTCACATATGCAAAAATTGAAATTCCAATATGCTTTGTGTTGGGAAACTACAATAACCAGTAAGCTCTGTAAATAAGCTTATCCAAATACACGCTAAGTAATACCTGCAAAAGAATATCCCCAACTTTATCTCTTACAATCCCGGTTCCAAGAATAGAGCCAAGAAAGTCACCATGAGAACACGGCTGAAAACCGAAGTTCCCTGAAATACTGCAACAAAATCAAGCTTATAACCAATAAAAATCAAGTCCTTAATCCCGAACATCATTCATAACATGTTATAAGACTAAAATAACCATGAACCACCTTAACGCCGCTACAATGTCAGGATCAGTTGTCAATACATCCGGATGTCCAACTGATAGTCGGCAACGTTCAGCTTCAGGGTAGCCTCCTTGAGCAATGGTTTTAACATCTGCTAATTTTTCTATAATCATCAACGACTCCTTTAAAACGGGTGGTGTGAGAAAATCCGTATGAAGAACTTCACGTCTTAACGATGCTCGTTTTGCCTAATACAAACCGAAATCCCAATCTATAAGAATCAAGAAATTATGGTTTTCGTCACATGAAAGCTACAGTATCTGCAATTTTATAATGTTTGCTACTTGCAGCTTGTTCTTTGTCTGGCAAGTTTCAAAAGTAAAATTACCCTAGTCATGACTTTTTCATAGTTACCATTTCGATAATGTGCTTCACTTCTTCATTAGAGCCCCTTTCACCACCTCCTTTTAGCGAAACCTCAGCATCACCCTTTACAGCCTGTGCCAAGTGACATATACCAACACCTGCATCAGTTAATCACTCAGCTAATAAACAAAAAAGAAACAAGACTTTGGGGGTGTTTGGTGTTGCAATCTGAAAGTGATTATTTGATATGGACTAATCAGAAACAAAACGTGCTGCAAAGATAGTGCGTTTAGATAGCTTTTCATTGTTTGAACATGTGTTAATAATCGTATTAGTTTTTTTAAGTGTTCGGAAAATCCGTATTATTAACGACTGACATTCAAAATAGCCCTTATATAATCATATACTCCATAATATATTAGTTTTGTTGCAGCTGGAGGTGATTTGCACACTCCCAAAAATGATTGGCACACTCAAAATGTGAGTGTGTTGACATTTATACCCTTACAGGATATGAATAAGTCCAAATAATGTGAGGGTATAAATGTCAACACACTCAAAATTTGAGTGTGCCAATCACTTTTGGGAGTGTGCAAATCACTTCCCTACTCCTATACAGACTGTCCAGAAGGACCAAGACGAATTATTCTCCAAAGCCCTCCTTGACCGGTTAACTAGACGCTTGCGGTGGGGGAGTGATACCACTAAGGCAATGCCCCAATGGTGACCAAAACCGATAATTAAACCCTCAAATAATCAGAATCAGTTTCTACATACGAACTTGAAAAATAATCTCATACTCCGTCTCAAAACGCAACGTCAAGCTCCCCCCTTACTAATGTCAAACCTACTATTTCCAAAATGCAAATTACATAGATTTTCCTACCAATTGTGAAATGTTTGACTTCCAAAGTCAAAGGGTACCCTTCCACTCCGTATTAGCCAAAATCCAAACAAACCCATGATTTAAAAGCAAGAAATTTCCCCTAAACATAACTAAAAATTGTAACTTTTAATGCAATGTTTGACTTTTAAAGTCAAAGTGCAACCAATTACAACTTTCCACTACAAATTATCCAAAACCCATTCAAACCCATGATTGAAAAACAGAAATATAACATAAAAACAAGAAATTTCATCAACCCATGAAATAAAAGAACAAAATCTTGAAAAATGAATGAAAGTCAAACCTGAAAAAGTCAAAGGGGGATGAAATAATAAAGGGTTAAACTTGATAAATGAGAAGGTACTAGGTTTTGGTATTGATGAAAGTACTGCTCTTTTTAGAAATGGATGTGCGAAGCTCATTGATGCCATGGCTGCCGAAGGAGTGATGGTTTGAGTGTTACCGTTATTTATCTACCTTGGGCTAAACCAGTCCAGTGGTTAAGGTGTTGAAGTTGAGTTGGGGAGACCCCCCAGTTCGATTCTTGCCAAGGCTTAATTTTGAATTTTGATTATTATTAGTTCTGCCACGTCACACATCCACGTCAGAGCCAGCTAAGCCCAGTCAACTCCGGAGCACACGCCCAGCACATGTCCGACACACGCCTAGGCTTAATTTTGATTATTATCAGTTCTGCTAAGTCAGAGCTAGCTAAGCCCAGTCAGCTCCACATTCAACCGGGTACCTGTACCTCAGTCGAGCACACGCCCAACACATGTTCGACACACGCCAGTTTAGTACCATTGGATTTAGGGAGGTGTTGTGCAAAATTATGTAATTACAAGGGCTATTTTGAAAAATGCAAAACTTTAATTTTGGGCCTTTGGTTATGTTATATACCTTTCTCAACCTCAAACACGTCTCTTCTCTTAATTTTTACATTTTATTCTCTCTAGGTTTTTTATAAAAGTTTTGCAAGATTTTAATAGTTTTCTCTTCTTAAGTTACTTGTCTTGCTTTAGTTTATTAAAAGTTGGGTTTTGTGAACAACAATCTTATGGATTTATTTTAAGCATGCCTTAATTAACAATATTTTCAAACTAAAATTCTTCATAATCATAAATACATGATTTCAACCCATAAAATTAAGGTAAGTGAGTTTTAAAATGGCATGTATTAATATCAAGTTAATTCATATTTGAAAATGCTTTTTGCTTATGGTAAGCTTAAAGAACACCCATTGGGTTGTGTTAGCAAAACCCTTAAAAGTTTTAGTGTAGTCTATATATTTCTTGCATCTTTGTACATTCTTTCTTATCTCATCTCTTTATTTATTAAAATCTTTATGAAAGTTAACAAAATTTTTATAAAAATAGTATGTGAATCTTGAGTTTATAAAATTGTGTAGGTGATTTTACAATTGGGTTACACACACATATTCACATCTTTCTATTTTATAAAAGTTTGTCTTGTTTCATAGCTTTTAATAGTTTAAAAATATAAAAAATACAAACATAAATTGGTGGTTTATGTTTACAAATTTTAAAAAGTATTTTCTATAAGTATTAAAATTTAAAAGGTTTAGTTTTGCGTTTTGCATTTTTAAAATTCAAAAACATTTTCTACAGTTTTAACTTTTAAAACATTTTCATTTTTATTAAAAAAAAATAGTTAAAATTATCCAATATATATATATATATATATATATATATATATATATATATATATATATATATATATATATATATATATATATATATATATTGTTAAATTTCTAAGCGATCTATAAAGCTAAGATAAATTTTTCATATTTTTTGGAATTTTTATAGTATTTAATTTAATTAAAAAGTAGTTTTAGATATTAAATAGATAAAATATTTTTTTCAATTCAAAATTTCTATTTTTATCTTTAAAAATTAGTTTTTATTAAGGTTTAGTTATGTTAAAATTTTCGGAATAACTTATTTCGTAAGATTTTATTTATAAATGTTTTTTGGTAGTTAAAAGTTTATGTTTTTAGTTTTACAAATCTATATTTGCTAAGTAGTTATTAAATATTTTACCTTAATATTCCAAGCTTAGATTACCTAAAAGTAAACATTTTTAGTTTTATATATTATTGTTTGTTGTTTGCCATGTTTAATGTAATGATGTTTAATGTTGATATTAACGTAGATTTTGCCATGAGCGAGTAGATCTTATATATGTTTGTTTAAAAATTGGATGTTAGGATGTTGTGATTAATTTGCGAAAGTTGTTGGTGGTGATGTTAGTTGTTAGTTTAGGTTAGTTTATTGACTAGAGATTAATTTCGGGCGTAATTATGAATTTGAGAATCTTCTAAATGCAGTCACTTCACCTTGTGGCCACGAGAAATTTGGATGCGAACGAGTACTACAATTCTCTCGAAAACACGTTCACGGAAGTTCTGCAAAAAGAAAATTCATCTTCGCCTTCTATTTCCCCCAAAACCTCAAAAGCTCTTGTGTCTATTAATTTGTGTACGTCGTCATCTCCATTGTTCAAAATAGAAGTTCCATTATTGGATAAAGAAACTGATCTCACGGCTATGTGGTGACCATGCAATCCACTTAAAAATGTACCACCGTGTGTTACACCCCCAAAATCGGGTCCAGCGGAAGCATACGTGTAGCTGGGGTGTAACTCAATCGGTATCACAACACAAGTACAAAAATGGTTTTCACTTTAATCATTTAGAATAAAATCGTTTAATCAAAAATGTTGAATTTACATCGTTAAAAGTAGTGCGGAAGTAGGCCCTTAAAATAGTTTAAAAACGGTCCCCAAATGAATAATCAGAGTCTTCTATGACCATGCCATGCCCTGCCAAAACCTCCAGTAGCGTGCCATTGGTTAAAACCTGAAAATACATGCTAAAGTGTCAACACGAGGTTGGTGAGTTCATAGAGTTTGTTTAACAAATAAAGTTTATAGAAAAAAAATGGTCACACAGCAAAGGCATCGTAAATCCACTCAGTTACAAGTCCCGCCATAAGAGACTTGTAACCTGTGTGTTCACAACCCACTGCTAATATATATATAGTAAGATTAGACATGTATAAGTTCATCACAACAGTTAAGCAATTAGCTAATGGACATCCAACAACTTAATTTGGAACCACTAGAAGTCTCAATGGTCATCCAACAACTTAATCTGGAGCCATTGGAAGTCTCAGTAGTCATCCAGCAACTTAATCTGGAGCCACTGACAGTCTCAGTAGTCATCCAGCAACTTAATCTGGAACCACTGGCAGTCTCAGTAGTCATCCAACAACTTAATCTGGAGCCACTGGAAGTATGTATGTATGTATGATTACTGGGTGCCATTTCCCAAAGTATCAGTTGCTCAAGAATACACAATCACAGTTTAGTATAACACAGTTAATTATAGCAAAATCACATATGTATGAACTCAAGTATAAATGTAATCAAGTATAAGACAGTCAAGTATAAATGTTTTGAGTATCAAGAAAGTATTTGTACAAGTAAGCAAGTAGTTGAGCATGTATCTCCCCCAAAGAGTTAAAACAAGTATAAAAAGAGTAAAAGTGGGGCTATGACTCACCTGGTGCGATAGCTACGATGACAAAAGTGGATACACAGAAATGAGGTTCGATCTCTAACTGCAACCTAATATGAATGATAGTGATCTACTTAGATCATGAAAGGATGTAGAGAATATGCATGCACATGATACCTATACCACTCGTAATTTGGAAATACTAGTTATTGTCAAAGTAAAATAGTTTCCATTCTTAGGAAAATAAGTCCAAATTTAGAAGTATATAACTTGTCGTAGTATATCGTATAAAAATGTTAGTGTTATATTCCTCGTCTTGAAAACCTTATAATAGTGTCTAGTAGTCGCGTAATAAACCTTGAGTCGTACGTATTTCGTTAATTAAAAATAAACTCCTTGAATAAGAAATCTAGAAAATATATTATTTAGTACGTAGTTATATTATTTTCTAGTAGTGACTAAATATATATATATAGTTGTGACGATTTTAAAACGTGTATAACTTGGTCGTTTTAAGTTCATTTTCCTCGTTCTTTATATCCACGGATTCGTTTTAGTATATACTAATATATTTTCGATAGCTCGGCCCCACTAGGTTACGTCTAACGTCTCTATTTGTCCGTCGAAAAATGTCAAACAGCATGCAGTTTTTCAGAAAATAGTTTTCGTCGTTAAATTTACAAAAATCATATCTCCTTCGTTATAAACTCGTTTTAGTTCGTTCTTTCGCCAAAAGTTTCTTTTTTAAAAGTATTTTCTAAATCTTTGGTCAAAAATTATCCATCACCTACTGAGTTTCCCACGTTTTAAAAATAGCAACAGTAGGTAAATATATTGTTTCAAAAACCATTTCTAGGTTTCTAATCTAATTTCTAATCCAATCAAATCACTTTCAATCACCACAAATCTAGTCTAATCTTACCATACACCTTCTTAGGGTGTCATGGGTCCTTAAACATCATAAATCAAGTGGATCTAACAAGGATCTAACTATAATCCATTTCTAGTGCTTCAAAGTTATATATATATATATATATATATATATATATATATATATATATATATATATATATATATATATATATATATATATATATATATATATATATATATATATAAATGAGTGGTATAACTAACATATGCATGTAGATCTTGAATAGAAATCATATGAACATAAAAATAACATGAAGAAATTATGGAAAAGAGTTTGACAACTTACTTAGAAAGATTTGAGGTGATTTGATGAGAAATTGATTAATAACCTAGGGTTTTTACCACAAAACCCCAACTAGATCATGATTAGGACTTGATTAAACACTTGATTCTTGAAAAACCATGGATTCTCCTTTGATGTTGTTCTTGGTCGATTCACCCCAAAGAGAGAAAGAAAGGAAAGTTTGCTAGTTGTTTAATGTATATGTGAAGAAATGTGGAGTAATGGAGTATATATATTTATTTTAGGGGGCAAGATCCACAAAAAGAGGAAGGAGTCAAGGGGGGGGGGGGGGGCATTTTCAAAAGGGTAGGAAGAAAGTGGATGATTTTGTGTATTATTGTGTTGATATTGTTAGATATTATTAGTTTTAGGTGATACCGGGTACCGAGTTAACTAAAAATAAATTGTAACGAGATAAAATAAGATATAATGAAGTTGTAAAAATTGTAAAATAATATTCCTGATGAAAATCGGAAGTTAAAATAATGATCGGGTTGAAATATCGCAAACCGACGGAGTTATAAGCTTCGACCGGAAAACGTAACAGTTGATTTGAAAACACCGGGTAAATTAATAATATAATTTTTATATTATTATTATGAGTATAAAAATGTGTTAGGACCATAGTTGGGATTGTCGGATCAATTATTCAAAATAATAGCTCATAAGATAACGTTTATTAGGTAAATAACCGTACGTATACAGAAATGACGCAACTCACGCATAAATGACAATTTTTCTCCGGAGGTGAATAGTGTTTTATGAATAGTAAAATTTTTGAACGCTTCTCAGAATCACAAACTAACTCCGAAAAAGATGAATAGTGAAATGATGAATAGTGATCGATGAATAGTAACCGATGAATAGTAAATGTGAAAGTTCGGAAAAAGACCAGAATTTACGAGTTGTGATACCGTGTGTATCCCATAATTTTAAAAATATGTCATCATGACCGGTATAGAAAGTATCGTCATCTGAGCTAAAGCATACTGCAATGCATTTACTTTGAGAAACAATAGAGGAAGTAAATGATACTCTAATAGAATGCCACAATTTTATGGTATTAGCCTCAGAACTCACAATATGGCTTGAGATCGTACACGCGCCAACAAAACTAACTTAATCTTCATGATCCTTTAGAGTAAGATAGATTTTACCCCAACTAGCATTCCAGACATAAAGATCACTAGTGCTGCTAGCTGCGATAATGTAATTGTTATCACGTGTGATATTAAGATGACTAATCCATGACAGCCTTTATACTTTCGTTTTAGTGTGAGTTTACTGGTGGTGGTTGAGTCCCACATTTTCACACAACGATCATTTACATCAGTGAAGAGTCTGCCAGAACCATTCTCAAATACTATGGCAGCAGGAACTTTGCAGTAAGCTGGGACCACATGTGTGCAAAGCTACGGTGTACAAGTTTTTAAGTGGTACTCAGGACAAGCATTGGGATTACATGTGTCGAAAGTTCCGGTATAATCGTTATTGAGTACCATGTAAAAACGACAATATCGGAGCTCTGCACATATGTGCTCCTAGCTTACTGCAAAGTTCCTGCTGCCATGGTATTTAAGTATGATTCTAGCAGACTCTTTATTGTTGGAAAGGACCGTTGTGTGAAAATGTAGAACTCAACCACCGGTAAACTAACACTGAAACGGAAATATAAAGGATGCCATGGATTAGTCAAAGATTTTAGCATCACACGTGATAACAATTTCATTATCTCAGCTAGCAACACTCATGATCTTTATGTTTAGAATGCTAGTTAAGGTAAAATCTGCCATGCTATAAAGGATCATGAAAATGAAGTTAGTTTTGTTGACGCGTGTAAAATCTCAAGCCATATTACGAGTTCCGACGGTAATACCATAAAATTACAGGATCTTATTATAGGATCGTGTATTTCCTTTATTGTTTCTCAAAGTACATGCATTGCAGTTTGTTTTGGCTTAGATGGCGATACTTTCTATACCGATAATGATGACGGAGTTCTAAAATTATGGGATGCACATAGTGGTACATTTCTAAGTGGATTGCATGGTAACCACAGAGCCGTGAGATCGGTTTCTTTATCCAGGAACGTAAATTCTATTTTGACCGGTGAGGATGACGCCGTACACAAATTAATAGACACAAGAACTTTTGAGGTTTTTTCTCGGGGAAATAGAAGGCAAAGATGAATTTTCTTTTAGCAGATATTGTTTTAGTCCGGATGATAGGTATATCATCACTGGAACTCATTGCAAGCTTCATATTCGGAATGTGGCTACTGGGAAATTAAGCTGAAGTCTCAAGGAACATCCAAATTCTTACAAAACGTCACATGTTGTGAATGTATAATAGCATTCTCATTAGAAGAATGCATATCTTCTAGGCACAAAAGCCTATTACTTTTTTAGTTAAAATTTATTTGCTAACACACATATTTGGTTATGTAGTTATTGGAACCGATTTTGAAGAAATACCCGACTGAAAATAAAATGGAAGAATCAAGACCTCTGCTAGCAATGATCGAAGAATCTTTTGTGTTTGTTGATTCACTCCCCCTTGGAAAGAAAAAGAAGGTAGAATTTATACCCTTTTACGCTCTTACTTTACCACTAACACTCTGTTTCCGAGTATAAAACGGAGAGAAGAGAAATGAAGAGATGAAAAAAGAGAGAAAAGAAGAGGAGTGAATTTTTTTTTGATTTTTAATCTTGTGTTCACAAGTTGGAAAGAAAAGAAGAGACATGTTAGCAAAAAAGGCTTTAAAATCACGTTCTCTCCAAATCATCCCAATTTGGGAAGAAGATTATGAGAGAAGTTTTGACATAATTTCCTCCTCTCTTCTCTTCTCTTCTCTCCAGAGAAAAAACTCGGGAATGCAATCTTTTTTGAATTTCCTCTTCACTTCTCTTCTTTTCTCTCCAAATAAAAACTCGGGACAGAGTGTAAATGCATCCGATAGAACGAAAGTGTTCTTACTGAATTAAATTTGTAATCTTACTTGCATTATTTATTTATTTATTTATTTATTTATTTTTTTTGCAAAAGGTGAATTTATATTATTAATTCACATCATCAGTACAAACAATACATCAAAGATACAATGATAACTGCTATCACATATATCATCATCAATTAAATTTGTAATCTTACTTAGTTGCATTAACTTTTTTTTTTTTTTTTTTTTTTTTTTTAGTTGCATTAACTTGACCTTTCGTTCGAGTTTTGTTTTCAAAATTAATATCATATATCATCATCAATTATAATAACTTTCTCATTGTCAAGTAATATTCATCCTCTTGGCAATTTCTAAAGGCATGCGCAAAAGTTAAGCAGTTTTTGAGTTGTGACTCTTCCAAAGACTTCGACCCAATAGTCATCTACTTTTAAGAAGAAAACATTGTGTATATGTGAGAGGCCAGTTTCAACTAATTCTCTGATTCATATTACTTTTTACGTTCTAGATAGATGGTAATCAAGTTATTTGCTTTCTGGGAAATTGCGAATTAGGTGGGAGGCTGGGCTAAAATGGGTTTGGGTCAGTCTTTCAACCCATTCGACACATACAATATTATTACCCTACTCGTCACCTTACCTTCTACTTATGTTTTCTATTTCATGAGTCTCTGTGTAGAAGCAATCCTAGAGCATAGGGCAGACCTGTGAAGCAAAAGTGTGGGGGTGGACCAAACATGCAAACTTAAGCCATACTAGAAACAATACATCTGCTCGTGGATATAAACCCAAAATTTAATGACAAAGTGCATTTTAGAAATATTTGTATATTTGACATAATTTTATATTATGGAATAAAAAACCATGTGATTCATGTGCACCCCGAGAAACCTCTTCGAGCCGCCCGTGCCACTAGGCCAAAGGTTTTGAGTTTGGGTGATAGCATTATTGGACAATACATATGACATCAAACCGAGCTTGTGGGCATATGTTTTCAGCATTTCACATACTCATTCATGTTCAGGTGCTACAAGCGTTATCAAGAGGGTTCGATGACCCAGAGAAGTGTCCAACAAGAGGCTCTCGGATGTCGGCATGGTTGGATTATGGCAAAATGGGGAATCATAAGAAATTAAAAAAGCCCGAAAAGGCATGAGGTTAAGCAACGTACTCACAACTCAAAAATTACAAAATGGATGAATTGCCCTTTTGCTTGTGATTCAAGAATTGCAGAAAAGAAACTTGATTGATCATAAAGATGATCAAAAAAGTAGATACCTTGAAATGTAAGCACAAGAAACTTGTCATTCATAAAGTGTTTTTTTTTTTTTTTTTTTTTTCTCTCTCTAAATAATTGTTCCTACTATTGAAGTTATTTGCTTACCCTTCACAACCTATCAATTATCAAAGAGCGAAGCTTTTAAAAACAGTGCTACACACAACTAACGAGCCGGTGTTTTATAGAACAACCTTAGTTCTATACTTTCAACTTTTTTCATATTTCAAGTACTCTATTAATTTTCACTGGACTTGGGTGACATGTAACCATATATACAATAATGTGACGTGGCATGAATATTAAGGATGTGGAAATGGTGTTGCAAGAAAAACAAAACACATCAGCAGTACATGTAAGTCAACTAGTCAAGAACATTCATAACCTGTAGGTGGTGAACAACGTACACTAGATATAAGTTAGGTAACTGATCCCATATATTTCATCGTATAATAGATTTGACTTTTAAGTAAAACTTTGACTTTCTAATTCAGCAAATTTGTGACTACTAATTTAGCTCTATTTGGTTGATGAGTTGTAACCACGTACGTGGCATGCCACATCAGATGTCAGCAAGTAATCAGTTACACGAGAGCTAGACGTTGTGAATAACTAAACAAAAGTTAGTCAATAACTACCTTTTGCAAGAAATAGTCCCACTTCAAGTACAATTTGAAGGCCCACTTTGAGAGACGGAACCGGTGAGTTCTCGCGGGTGCTCAGGACCCACCTGAATTTTTACGATGTAGTGTTAACTTAAAAAAAAAAATCAATTTTATATTACAGTTCAAAAAATTTTGTGCACCAAGTCATATTTTATCCTGTTTCCGTCCCTGCCCACTTTTGTAACTCTATTCACAATATTTACCAACATGACATATCATGTTCAAATAAATATGAGAGAATCTCTATCCCGTAATTTTGTTGTGTAAAATAGTACAATACTAAAATTGAAAAAAGTGAAAAGTCATAGACGAAGGTGAGTACAAAAGTGGACATACTTGAGGTTAAAGGTATATACGTGCATACTCTTTCATCACCATCCCTAGCATAAACAAAGATGTAAGTTTTGTTTGGTTTTGTTGGTTTGTTTTTTTTGTTTTTTTTTTTTTTTTTAAATTTTATTATTTATTTATTTATTTTTGTTTTTTAGTTTTTTGTTAGTTTTACATTAAATTCAAACCATTTTTGTCATTTCAAAACTATGCGCACCTTTTGTCAAATTTATGGATCCGCAACTACATACCGAAACTTTGAAATTTGAAATTCAAATTGCAAGAGAGAAAGAAAAAGGATGTAACTGAACGTTGCTTATGATGAACTCACCGAGTAGGTGAATGAATTGAATTTAGCTCTTAACGCCTCCCTAGCTATAAGGTACATGAATGGTCCTATGCATTTATGTCAACACCAACACGTTACCCATTTAGTGTCAAAGTACATAGATAAAGAAGTCTGTAAAATTATCAAAATTAGTTCTTCTTTCATGTAGAGCAAGTCACTAAGATCAGTTTTGTTTATTCCGACTTCTTATTAAAAAACCACGCAACTACCCACCCACCTCCTTTGTGTATCATTCAAGTTCCATTTATCATACACCATATAGGCTCACTCATTCAAGTATTCTTTCTACCTAGTTTCATCACATTGCTTCAATACTTTCCATTATATCACTAGCTGAAAAGCATGTATTTGTAAACTAGATTATAACCTACTATATATTGTCGATTTCATGTGTTATCAAGTCTAGCAATACTTACTAGATAACATCTGATGAATTGTTTTTGGCTTGGTATGTTATTTTATGTCAAATTAATCAAAGTACTTACATTAAATGTTACTCCTTATTGAAATGATGAATTTAATTGCTTTGTTTAGGTCTCCAACCATATACATTTATGTCTCAACTACACAATTTTAGGTTACCCCGTATTAATTATCTTCGTTCATTCTATATCACACAACTTCGATTATCTTGTCTATTCTACTACACAAACACATGCCTCCCACTAGTATTTCTCTCCAAAATTCAGCCACCAACTTTTCTCTAGACCCTAACTCCTTTTTATTTCATATAATCTTCTTTTTAAGAACACAACCAAAATCACTTTAGTTATTTCTTTTGTTTAATCTGAAACACAAATTCAAAATCACAAACCTTTAGTTCTCGATTTCTTGATGGGTTTGAAACAAAACAAGAAATATGCTCAAAGAATATATTGCTTCATCTACTGGGCCACTGAATAGGTTGACTAATAAAATTCACGAGAGTATCTGGTTCGGACTCATGGTAGATAGCCCACATACCATCATCATTCACTTCATCTTTGGTGTAGAAACCCTTTGCCATAGAAGATTGGAGCCCTGCTCAAAAGGTGGAGCTGGAGTTGTTAAATCCATGCCAAAGAGTTTTAGATCAGCCAGCACAACACAGAAGACTATGTTTGCTCATACAAAGATATAACTTTTATATATATATATATATATATATATATATATATATATATATATATATATATATATATATATATATATATATATATATATATATCTTTCGGTTTCTTTTTGTGCCGTCTGGATATCTTTTTTATATATATATATATATATCTTTCGGTTTCTTTTTGTGCCGTCTGGATATCTTTTTTACCCTACAACCACTTTCTTCCACCAAAATAAATTTTTGACATATACTCTTCTCTTCTCTGCTTTTCTCCAGAGAATACTTGTTTGTTGTTATAATGTAGGAAGTCCGTAAGATTATTAAGGATAAAAAACCCAATAAACCTCTGAAATATCTAATTGGCATTGATGAGACTTTGGCAAAAGTTATGAGTGAAGCGACTGCTCTGGTAAGTCAGGATGATAAGTCTGACAAAAGTGACCCTGAATCTATTCGAGATCAAGCACATGGATCTGATTAACCTTTACCAGATGAATCTGAGCAAATTTTACATGTAGATATAGCTGCTACTCTAGAATGTCAGGAAGATGTCTCAAAAGACCAAAAGGGAAACGAAAGAAGAACCAATATCGCAAGATTGTGGGTGATAAAGGATTGACCAAAAGGCGAGCTCAGAAGCTAGGCATCGACCCTATTGAGTCTCTAAAGTAGACCCGTTAGATCTGTAGATTGATGTTAAACACTTATGTTTAAAGCGCCAGGTTATGTTGATGTTTTATGGGGGTCACTAGGTGGGTCATTATGCATGTTACTGGGTGTTGGATTTGGTATTCTGATGTTAATCTTTAGTGGCTCTTGCTGCCTAAATACAACTCATTTTAGTGCGAAACAAATGAAAAGCCAAAAACGAGTCAAAGCATTATCATAACTCAAAATCTACACCTCACTAGGAAGTTTAGAGTTTTTTTGTAAACCAGACACACGAACACAAATTCAAGCAGCAACAGCCACTGAAGATTAACATCAGCATACCAAATCCAACACCCAATAACATGCGTAATGACCAACCTAATGACCCCCATAAAACATCAACACAAAATGGTGCTTCAAAGATAAGTGTTTAACATCAATCTACAGATCTAACGGGTCTACTTTAGAGACCAATAGGGTCGATGCCTTGCTTCTGAGCTTGTCTTCTGGTCCATCGTTTATCACCCACAAACTTGCAATATTGGTTCTTCTTTCGTTTCCCTTTTGGTCTTGAGACATCTTCCCGACTTTCTAGAGTAGGAGTTGTATCTTCTTGTAAAATTTGCTTAGATTCATCTGGTAAAGTTGATCACATCCATGTGCTCGATCTTGAACAGATTTAGGGGCACTTTTGTCGGACTAGCAGCTTTACTCATAACATTTGCCAAAGTCTCATCAATGTCCATTAGATATTTGAGGTTTATTGGGTGTTTTTTATTCTCAATAATCTTACGGACTTCTTGCATTATAACAACAGACAAGTATCCTCTCGAGAAAAGTAGAGGAGAGCATATGTCAAAAATTGTTTGGTGGAAGAAAGTGGTTGTAGGTTAAAAAATCCTGAATTTCGGATATATCTGTCTTAAAAAAGAGCTTGAGGGGCTGAAAAAGAAACAAAAGATATATATATATATATATATATATATATATATATATATATATATATATATATATATATATAAAGTTATATCTTTGTTGCAAACATATTCTTGTATGTTGGCTGATCTAAAACTCTTTCACGTGGATTTAACAGCTCCAGCTCCACCTTTTAAGCAGGACTCCAATCTTTTCCGGCAATAGGGTTTCTAAACCAAAGATGAAGTGAATAATGACGGTATGTGGGCTATCTACCATGCGTCCGAACCACATGCTCTCGTGAATTTTATTAGTCAACCTATTTAGTATTTTTATTCTTTATTTACTCTTATCTTGGAGCTTTTATATTGTTAATTTATTGTTTTAATTTTATTAGTCAACCTATTCAGTGGTCATTTTTTTAATTCTTTTTATTCTTTATTTACTCTTATCTTGGAGCTTTTATATTGTTAATTAATTTATTGTTTTATTTGCTTGTCACATATTGTACTAAATAGCAAAAAGATCAGCTAGTATAGTTTTGGAATAGATATATGATATTTAGAACTTGGGTTGGATGTGTATGAAATTAGTCCTACTATAAACAGACATCAATCATAATGCAAAAGAGTGTCCATGCTCTATCTTTCGTAATTACTATTTAGCACTCAATATAACTTTAAAGAAAGATACCAATCAGGCATGTTTAAGTAGGCTTGAACTACTTGCGCTGATTAAGTAAATATTTTGTGCTTTTTTAGTTTCTATAGTTCATTATATGTACACATTATTTTAACTAGACGAGTACCCGTGCATAGCAACGGGGTTTTATAACGGTAGATAGTTTTCGTGATAAAGAAAAGTGTATGGGTTATAAACGAAAGAGGATTTGGTGATCAAACATAATATTTTGAAACCCGGTTCAACCCGGGTGGTTCAATCGGTTGAACCATTAATTCCTTATATTAATTGAGTATATTTATTTTCAATAAATATCTTTGTTCCTAAAATAGTTTATAACCTTAGTTTTGTTATACACAACTCATATACATTTGAACAAAATCACAAGAAATGTGGAACTTATTGCAATTCAGTTATGGATATTAATTAATGCCGTGAGTTAAGAACTGATTTTTAAATGGTGTAGGCAACTTTCGTTAGCTTGCTTGCTATAACTATCCAATTGTAAATGATCCAATTGTTCATTCCGAGAATATACAGAAGGTTGCTCAATCCACTCCCCTTTATCTCGTAAACTTTCCAGCAACAATCTCTCATACCTGTATGTTATATTCAAAAAATACACAAAGAAGTTAACCAAGGATTCAGAATTATTTGAAGGGAAAAAAATGAAATTTGGTATATGAAGCATTTTTCGCAACTTTGAGCAAATATGCTACAACCATAGTCGGGCCATTATGTAACAGAAGTCTTGCACAACTCACTACTTAGGTTTCAAATTGTGTATATAGTAATTAGTGCATTCATCAAGGACCATCCAGTAAACAAACAAAGAATTGTTAAGAAACAGAACCTGCATATAGTAGGGTATTAGAAAATGGGAACCTAACAGATTGGTAAATGAAATGACAAATGATCTAAATTGCAAACACATTTAGCACCTCCCAAAGTGGTCATCCCCCAACCACAGCTCACCACAGATATGATCCCACCAAAAACCTGAGACTTGATCATTGCATTGATTATATCCCATGGTCTAAGAGCTCTCTGAGCCGAATCCAAAATGAGATTAATACTAATCCCGTAAACTCCTTTAGCCAAAATAGCACTGAACGCCATTCCAACAGTGGAACAGATAAGAGTTAAGAATGGTAAAGCTAAAAAAGAAGCAATGACTCGTGGCGTTACCAAATAGTCAACCACCTATAAAAATACACACATGGAATTATTTACGTACGTAATTATGTATATGGCCAGTCTAATAAACTATAAATATGCCAATAGTTTTCATTATTCACATAATTTAGACAGTTTGTAAACCTAAAGCATCTTACTATTGTCTATTTCTATATAAAGATAACAAAATTTTATTTGCCCAGCCAATACAAAAACGAATAACCCCTTTTCATAGGTACCCCGGAGGTGACCACTTGCTGAATAATGGGTCAGGATCTTGAAATGGTTTGTCATTTGTGTCTAGAATATCTTCAGACACAGATATAGCTGATGGATGACCATCCTCTGCCATTGCATTTGCACTTGGAGAATTCCTATTTGTGCTAAGGTTTAGAAAGAATTTGGTTATGTTAAAATTTGCGAAATTCTGACCAGACAATAGAACAACAAAATTAATACATAATATGTTTTAATAAGCAATCCCTTTTCTTTTTGGAATGATAGTATATCACATAGCTTATAAGCAATCCTAATCACACCTTCATTAATGCAACCAAGTTTCAGTCCTTTTTATCAACAATGTAACTGAGTCAGTTTGTTACCAATTTTATGTGACTATGAAATAAGGCAACAAAATAAGTTAAAACAAACACCCATTAATTCTACACACATACGTTCACATTTTTGCAGCCACGTAATAAAAGTGATTCTATCAATGAAGAAAATATATAACAGACATAAAAGGGTCAAAAGTAGCTCCATTTCAGGCTACTACTTTTAATAATCGATCAATGTGGTCTGACATGAATATTTAAAAAAAAAAGTAACTACAAAGGGCCTAAGAATATAAAATGATATCAGGTACTAACCTTGATGACTTTTCATCTTGCTATTGACGTTGCAACCTTTGCCGCTCCACTTCAGCCTTGATGTTGATGACGTCATTGAAGAAACCATCTGGAACCTGAAAAAGTGGTGGTGTGTTTTTAATTGAAAAAACTTGCGTTATAGTTCGAGAAGCAAGATATTGATAAACTAAAGAGATACTAAAACTTCAAAATTACTTTTTGTTTGCCATCTCTTGTTTTCCTCTCTATTAGAGGAGTCCGGGATCATCTATATATGTTTTCTGTTTTCGAGGAATAATAGTGGACGAAGGTTTCTGTTTAACACATAAGCATGACCCCTTTAGCGCCTTTGGACCCGTTAGCCAAAAAACCATTCCTTGGCACACTCCACAGCTGGAATCCCACCCTCCTCACTACTCACCATAGCTTCAAACCCATTCAGCATCTTAACCGCCTCATCACCATGACTCGTCATGAAAAGTACCCCAGAAATGGGAATAATATATGATTAATAATACCAACATGAATACCATAAATGTCGGTTTTGTGTTTTTTCACCCTCATATGTTATCATTGTAAGTAAGATAACAGAATTTGGACGCGAACCAATCTTTTAGTTGTAGCAAGCATTGTATAAGCTTTTTCATTTTAAATTTTATTTCATGCAGGAAAATGTATGCTACATTCATTTTTGTCATTAAGTGTGCTCATTTTGTGGGTGCCAAAAAAAATAAAGATAACATCCCAGAAAGAAAGGGGGAAACTGAAGCAAAAGTATGGATCCTTGGACTTGGACCCATTAGGAAAATAATGCAGTTTAACATAAACATTTTAAACATAAGTTTCACATAAACATTTTAAACATATTAGAAAATGAATGTTTTATTTGAAATAGGGAATTTGAGCATCCTTACCATCATCTCCTCCTTTTGGTGATGGGGGGCTAAGATGATCCTAAAAGCAGCTTTGATGATCTTACTTATAAGGGAATCCTGTAGTAAGAAACAATGAACAAAAATTTAGTAAGAAACTGAAAGGCTAAACTTATTAAGAGAATCAGCCTTTTTACCCATGTCCATCTTACCTTGCATCAAATGCATTCTCCCTATAATATGGATTATGGAGCATTGGGTTGGCCATATGGAATAACACTTTCAACAAAAGCTAAAACGTGGGTCATACACCTCCAAACTACAACTTTAAAAAATCTTATGAGCATAAAAATGGAAAATCAGTTACTATGCAAATAATACAACATACAAAACATGGCTAGTTAGGATCACAGTTTACTAAAGAAAGAAGCAAAATTTTTATTGAGGAATAAGCATCACAACAATACCTTGAATTTGCTTACGACTTTAAAGGGTAGCATGTGATTGAATTTCGGACAAATAAGCCACATAATACTGAGCTACACTATATCTTTAATTCAATATCAAAAAGGTGTCAAGCCCCATATCTCTCTCTTTTAAAATATACGTTTAACTCTAGTGTTGAGCTTAATTGATACTAATATACTATAGAACGATACTATGATAGATCACATTTCGTATTCACAATATACACCAGGTGAAAAGCAGAACTTGTTTGTAGCTTCAAGAATATTCCTCTAAAATAAAAAATACCGATTCTGTCAAAATAAGCAGTTCAGCTGCGACAACAGCTTTTTCCGACGAAACAACGGCAGCGGTGACAACTTTTTTCCGGCAAGAAGAGGCTGTGGCGGCGCTATGTGACGGCTGTAAAAAAACGTTCGAAAATTTATAAAACTCAGATCTACAAATAAAACCATAAAAAAACACATTATATAGATCTATAAATAACTCATCAATAAATAAATCAAATGACTTCGGTACTGGGTTTCGGTGGTGGGTTTCAGAGGTTGTGGGCACACAAGTGTGGTGGTTGGTTTAGGTGGGGCGCTGGTGATGGGTCGACAATGATGGTGGCGGTTGATGTTTTGTGTTTGGGGAGAGAAGCACAGGAGAATAAAATGGTTGAATGGGAGGATACGTATGTTTAGTGAAACCGTGTTACAGCAAAAATTATTGTCATATACTTTCCATGAATATGAATATGACAGCAGGCAACACCATTCACTTTAAGTTTGAGTTTTCACCATTAATTTCCAGAGATTGTTTCCATGAATATGAATATCAGTTTCAAAGTTAATTTCCAGCCGCCATAAATTTCGCAGGGGCAAAATCGGGATTGACCGAAAGTTTAGTTTTTCACATTTCACTTTGACCATTGAGCCATTATAAGTAGTATAGATGAGTACCTTAGATTTATAATTAAAAGTTCTAGTTTTATGGATCAAATCATGTGAACTAAATTGAGCTGCAAGGATTGGTTGTGGCATCTTTTTTAAGTAATTATTATCTATACTATATTATAATGCATGAATAACCCAAACCTAACTCCTAACCAAAAATTATAAAGTGATTTGTGTCTCTTTTCAAGTAACTCCAAACCTAACTCCTAACTAAATATTAAGATAAGAAGCTCAAATTATAAGGTGACATGTGCCACTTCACAACTTAAAATTCACATTTATTTTCAAATTGAAATATCTTTTTATATATTTATTTTTTTTAATGATCTAATTTCACCATATTTTCTAAAATTTTTTGCTATTTAATTCAACATCCATTTTGATATATTTTTATAAGTTTTTAGTGTTTACATTTTTAGTGGCTTGGGGGGAGTGTTTGACGGGTAAGAGATTGCAAGTGTCTGTCTATATGCGGGAATAATGATGTTACTGGGTACCAAAACTTTGAAATTTGAAATTTAAATTGCAAGAGAGAAGAAGAAGGATGTAACTGAAATGTTGTTTATGATGAACTCACCAAGTAGGTGAATTTATTTAATTAGCTCTTAAACCGTACCCTAGCTAGCAGGTGCACGCATGAATGACTCTATGCATTTATGTCAACACCAACGAGTTACCCATTTAATGTCGAAGTATAGATATAAAGAAGTTTGTAAAATTAATCAAAGTTCTTACTTCATGTACATGAAATCAGCAAGGCCAGATTTGTTTATTCTAACTTATTGTTGGTTGAGTTCATCAGTTGTATCTTAAATACCTTATTAAACAACCACAAAACAACCCACCCACCTCCTTTGTGTCTCATTCAAGTTCCATTTATCGCCATATATATTCACTCATTTTAGTGTTCTTTCTACCTAGTTTTATCACATTGCTTCAATACTTAGCCATGATATCACCAACTAAAAGTCATGTATTTTTAAGTAAACTTACATAAGGAACCTAGACACAATAGGCTAACCTTAAACGACTCAATACTAACTAGAATTAACCACAAAATACTAACAATATGAGTTAATACATACACAAGTCATTATATTTTAAGTTTTTGTTCATTTGGATCACTTTAGAACCTATCAATATTTTTGACTCGCTATACTATTAAAACATGATAACCAAGCTAATGTACTATTAAAATTTGTTAAGTGGGTCATTAAACTTTTATAAGATTTTATAACCATTCCCTCAATAAATCAAAACCCTTTATAAAAACTCCTCCAAAAACCATTCATAGCCTGCTATATTTCCCTTTAAAAAAATCACATCCGAAAATCAAATCTCAAACATTTAATTCACCACCAACCAAACCCAGTTTCTTTCTATTACACTAAAAGCTCGTTTTTAGGTTGTCTAAAAGCTGCTTCATAGTAAAGAAGCGGATGTAAATGAGTGTGGTTTATTATGATGTAGGTGAAAAAGAATTGAATTCTACTGTACCACTACCCTCCTATTTCAACAATCACACAACTACCCACCTATCTTCTTTATATCTCATTCAAGTTTCATCACCATATCTACTCACTCATTCTAGTGTTCTTTCCATACCAAGTTCCATCACATTGCTTCAATACTTTGCCATGGTATCACCAGCTGAAAATCATGTATTTGTAAGTAGATTATAACCTACTATACATTTGATGATTTCATGTGTTATAAGTCTTGCAATACTTACGAGGAATTGTTTTCGACTTAGAATGTTGTGTGTATTTATAGATATTTTTTTTTCACTTTATTTGTTCCATTTCAGAAACCAGGAATAGACAAAGACGATGATTACCTCATTGAAATAGGTGGTCTTGGAAATTATCACTAAGATATAATCAAGCTCTTTTATAAGAACTTCACATTCATGCTAAAACTGTTTGTTAAAAACATATTTTGTAGGTAAGTATAAAGAGTTTGAGTGTCATTTATATGCCTATATGTGATGCATAATCAATGATGAGGCTTAATCAAAATATGTATATAAAACTAGCTCTTTACTTGGTCCTCTTATTGTTGGTTATTTTTGAAGATTCTTAAAGTACTTTGAATCTCATTTAAATCAACTTTTTAGATTATACTCCAATCAATTACTTGCTGATTTTTTTTTTTTTTTTTTTTTTCATTTTTATACAAATGAAACAAACCCCACCTCCAAAGAAGAAAGAATCCGTAATTTGGGATATCTTTGCAAAACTCATTGGGGTGGATTTAACAACTCCAACTCCACCTCCACCTCCACCTTTTGAGCAGGACTCGAATCTTCTCCGGCAAGAGGGTTTCTATACCAAGATGAAGTGAATAATGATGGTATGTGGGCTATCTACCATGAGTCCAAATCAAATGCTCTTGTGAATTTATTAGTCAACCTATTCAATAATGGTACTTTTTAAAATTCTTTGTTTTCTTTATTTACTCTTATCTCTCAGCTTTTGTATAGTTAATTTATTGTTTTATTTGCTTGTTATATATTGTACTAAATAGCAGAAAGATCAGCTAGAAAAGTTTTGGAATAGATATATTATGAGATTTAGAACTTGGGTAGGATATATATGAAATTAGTCCTACTATAAACAGAGATCAATCTTAATGCAAAAGAGTGTTCACACTTCTTCTTTCGTAATAACTTTTTAGCACTCACTAACAACTTTAAAGAAAGATACCAATCAGGCATGTTTAAGTAGGCTTGAACTACTTGCGCTGATTAAGTAAATATTTTTTGCTTTTTTAGTTTCCATAGATCATTATATGTACACATTGTTTTAGCCTTTGTCATTGCATACAGTGAGGGAGATTTAGTTTGGCTTATATAAATATTTTGCGGCCCATTAGAGTTTAAATATAGTTTGATAATGAGTATCTTAGATTTATAGTTACATGTTCTACTTTTATGAATCAAATCATGTGAACTAAATTGAGCTGCTAAGATTGGTTGTGGCATTTTTTTTAAGTAATTATTATCTCATTAAAGTGTCAGTTAGCATTTGCACGTGTGATTCGATATGCATACTTACGAAATTTAGTTTGCACAATACTTTCTAATTCAATTACATGGTATACTTGTTTTACATTATCTCAGACACGAATATAATTTCAGTTTGTTTATTTCCTTTTTCTATGCTCTCATGCAAAAGTTCTTTGAAATAACACAATTCACACGGCCTTCCCCAATTCATAAAAAGAGACAATAAAGCCTATAATTAAGTAACGGAGTGCTTATGCAAGCTAGCTTTTTAAAAGTCGTAGATATAAGAACTAAACACAGCAATCGGTATCTTTTAATTTTCACCTTTAATTAAAATCTGCAATTTTAAAAGTATTAAATTCATGTTCTACATATTTATTTGTGTTTAAGTTTTGAATATTGAACTTATCAGCTAGTAAGATTCAATAGTTTCTTAAGTATCACAAATTACATAGGAGTATGGTTACTTACAGTCAAATAAGGCTTTTATAAGTTCCATCGATTATTTGATGTCACGTAACTGCTATTGATATTTCAAGTATAAAATTACTTGCAACATTGCACAAAGGTAAAGGGAAAATTGTATTTGAAATATGGTTTATCATTAGGTTTTTGTGATGCTTATATCTTGAGAGTGAAAGTTGAGGCGTATTTATCCTTTTTGTTCCAATGTTTGCCAGGATTGACACAGGTAGAACCGATAGCACCGGTAGCAGTACCATTGGAGGTTGAGAATGAGGAAGTGGTAGGGGGAAAATGGAAGGACTACACCATTACAGTCCTTGAAAACATGCATTGACTTCCTCGAGTGGGATTTTGGAAATTAGCCTGGGAATTTGGTGTTCCGGAAGAGGTGGTGTGGAAATGTGTTGATGATTTTTTAGACCAAGAAGAGAAATAGCGCTCCCCGGAAGTTCAAAGTATGTTTGATCAATACAATGGAACCATGGAAATAGAACTAAAATAAGATGAAGATGAACACGAACACGCTAATCTACTTGAAGAAAGATTGCATTTAGTTCTCCAATACATACCCTAAACCCACAAGCCGGGCTTGAGCCTATTCTTCTAATAGGTATGTGAGCTATCTAACATGAGTGCGAACTAGATGCTCTCGTGAATTTTATTAGTCAACCTATTTAGTGGTCCGTTTTTAAAGCACATGAGAGTATATGTCAAAAATTGTTTGGTGGAAGAAAGTGTTTGTAGGGTAAAGAATACTAAATTTGGGATATCTTTATCTAAAAAAAAAAAAAAGCTTGGGGCGGCAGAAAAAGAAATCGAAAGATATAAAAAAGTTATATCTTTGTATGAGCAAACATATATATTCTTTTGTGGTGGCTGATGTAAAACTCTTTGGCGTGAATTTAACAGCTCCAACTCCACCTTTTGAGCAGGAATCCAATCTTCTCCGGCAAGAGGATTTCTACACCAAAGACGAAGTGAATGATGATGGTATGTGGGCTATCTACCATGAGTCCGAACGAGATGCTCTCGTGAATTTTATTAGTCAACCTATTTAGTGGTCCATTTTTTAAATTCTTTTTATTCTTTATTTACTATCTCTGCAGCTTTTATATAGTTAATCTATTGTTTTATTTGCTTGTTACGTATTGGAACGGATATATGATATTTAGAACTTGGGTTGGATATATATGAAATTAGTCCTACTGTAAACAAAGATCAATCATAATGCAAAAGAGTGTTCATGCTATCGCTTTCATAATTATTTTTTACCACTCACTAACAACTTTAAAGAAAGATACCAATCAGGCATGTTTAAGTAGGTTTGAACTACTTGCGCTGATTAAGTAAATATTTTGTGCTTTTTTAGTTTCCATAGATCATTATATGTACACATTGTTTTAGCCTTTGTCATTGCATACAGTCAGGGAGATTTTAGTTTTTTTTTTTTAGGAAACGGCTACCATTAATATTTTGCGGCCCATTAGAGTTTAAATAGTTTGATAATGAGTATCTTAGATTTATAATTACATTTTCTAGTTTTATGGATCAAATTATGTGAACTAAATTGAGCTGCTAAGATTGGTATTTGGTTGTGGCATTTTTTTTAAGTAATTATTATCTCTTTAAAGTGTCACTTAGCATTTGCACGTGTGATTTTGCACGTGTGATTCGATATGCGTACTTACGAAATTTAGTTTGCACAATACTTTCTAATTCAATTACATGGTATACTTGTTTTACATTATCACAGACACGAATATAATTTCAGTTAAAGGGAAAATTACCAAAATAGGCCAGTCGCCCGGGCAACTTTTTCGATAGATCGGGCGACCGGGCAACTTGTACAACGGGACACTTGTCGAATTTCATAAGCTGACAAGTGTCCCGTTGTACAAGTTGCCCGGTCCATTTTTGAATTAAAATTACCTCCTGGTCTACAAAATGACAAATTATAGGGCAACGATCTAGTCATATAATTATCCCTCGTTTATTTCCTTTTTCTATGCTCTCATGCAAAAGTTCTTTGAAATAACACAATTTACACGGCCTTCCCCAATTCATAAAAATAGCTAAATAGACAATAAAGCCTATAATTAAGTAACGGAGTGCTTATGCAAGCTAGCTTTTTAAAAGTCGCGGATAAGAACTAAACACAGCAATTGGTCTCTTTTAATTTTCACCTTTAAGGTATTTAATTCATGTTTTCCATATTTATTTGTGTTTAGGTTTTGAATAGTGAACTTATTAGTTAGTAATATTCAATAGTTTCTTAAGTATTACAAATTACATAGGACTATGGTTACTTACAGTCAAATAATACTTTTATAAGTTCCATCGATTATTGATGTCATGTAACTGCTATTGCAACATTGCACAAAGGTAAACAGAAAATTGCATTGGAAATATGGTTTACCATTAGGTTTATGTCATGCTAATATCTAGAGACTGAAACTTGAGGCGTATTTATCCTCATTGTTCCAATGTTTGCCGGATCCCTGCCTCATTTTGTTGTTATTATTATTTCCACTTTCAGTTTAATTGCATTATTTGCCCAACATTTTGACCAATTTAAGTACCGTATTCGATTGTTGCTTGATATATACTTTTATTTTTATATGTAAATAACTATAATATATCAGCCCAAAAACAAAAATAATCAATATTAATTGGGAGTTTGGCATTACGTTTTAAAAAAGTGAATATATAATTATGGAATAATCAGAATAAGTTTTTATTTATTATAATATTTATTAATTACAACAGTATTACTTGCCATCAGCAAGAGAAATGGCACGTTTGTGTGGAGTATGTAAAGGTCCCGTGATACAGAAGTTTCTGAAACAATATCAGGATCAACCACCATTAGAAGCTTTGATCAACAAAGCAGTTTTCAAGACATGAATCTGGATATGTTGTCCTCTTTTACTTTTGTTGCATTTTTAATTTTCTTGATATCTATTCCGGAGGGAACTATTGATCCAAGTATTGCGGGTTTGGCTATTACATATGGACTTACTTTAAACACTTTACAAGGATGGGTAGTGTGGATTTTAACCAATCTGAAACAAAATTATTTCGGTGGAAAGAATATTTCAGTATCTTCTATTCCCAGTGAACCTCCACTTGTTATTGAATCAAATAGGCCCGATGATCAATAGCTGTCACAGGGTGAAGTTGATATACGTCATCTAGGTACTTAAATCATACTATAATTTCTTCAATTACGCTAGGTACTTAAATCATACTATAATTTCTTCAATTACGATACTGTACTAGTCAAGTAATTAAACACTATTATTGAATCTAGTGAGTTCTTTTGAAAAGGTTTGGTATGCAACGCATATGCCACTTGTGTTACGAGGCCTTGCATGCACTTTCAGTGCTGGAAAGGAAACCGGGATTGTAGGAAGAACCGGTAGTCGGAAGTCAACTCTCATACAGACACTCTTCCACCTTGTGGAGCTTGCAGCCGGACAGATTCTGTGATAGATGGAGTTAATATATCCACAATTGGAATTCATGATCTTCGTTCAAGATTGAGCATAATTCCTCAAGACCCAACCATGTTTGAAGGGACTATTCGTAGCAACTTAGATCCCCTTGAAGAGTATACAGACGATAAGATTTGGGAGGTAGCTTTATTTTTAACGGCGATTTGTATTAAAAACTAGCAAAAAGCTAGAACATGTTAGAATTATATAATCATGCCATTCATATATGTAGCACGCAACGGAAGAATTAGATCACATATATATATAATTAATTAACCTTAAAATAAATAGTAAACTTACCTTGCAAGCTTCCACGTGAATCAAACATCAAAATCAACAAACCCTAAAATTAAGGTTTAGTAAAATTCGATTAGGGCAAATCGAATTGGGAACCACCAAAAATCCAAAGGGGATTTTCTCTACGTTTTAACACACACTGACTTTTAGCGATTCAATTAGAATGCTAGTTCAAGGATCACGTAAGCAAACCAATCACTATGGTTATCCTCAAATCGACACAAAACCGTTATTGGGAGATGTAATTAGTCGACAAGGGACAAGAGGAAGAGAGAAGAGAAGAAAGGCTTGTGCAGGGTTTCCAAGGATTACCACACAATGAATACATAGGTTTGTATTTATAGTGTGTTAACTTAGGGACCAAGAAAGCAATCCCAAACCCCTTGGGTTGGGTTATTCGGCCGATCAAGGTATAGGGCGAGGATTCTAGATCCTTCTCCTTACCTAATTACACTCTAACCCTCGTACTTCACATTTAACAACCGTTAGTTAAAACCGTTAAGTATTTAACTACCGTTATGTGTTTTTCGTGATTTAATAATTAAAACTAACTACTATTATCAATTGAATTTCATACGTTACGCGTGCGATCCTATAGGCTCGAGTTCAAATCCGGACATACGTTTATTAAATATCACCCATAAAACTTATAGAACAATGACACAATGAAAAATTGATACAGTTAAACTGTGCAAGCCGCTATAGGGGTGATGATTCATTCAAGCCAATTCAACTAGATGTTTTTGTGTCTATAAGTAATCCAAAGGTGTGGCAGAGTCCTGATTTCTTCCATGAGAATGTCCCAACTTAACGCGAGGGTTTCAAGTCAAAGAAAACTCTATTTCAAAAGCACCAAATGACCCATGTGGAGGTGTTGATAACGACATCGAAGCAATTTTTTTCCTTTCTGTTGAGTTGTGCTGATTCGTGCCAAGAAAGAATGTTATCAAGATTATTTGGGGTGCAAACCATCCCTACCAATCTTTAATCCTAGACCAAATATCAGCACTAACAGTGCACTCGATAAAGAGGTGTGGTGTTGATTAGATGACATCGTTACAAACCAGGCAATGAAGAGAATCAATATTAATCCCACGAGCATCCAAGTTTGAGCGAGTAGGCAATCGGTCTTTCCACAACCTCTATGAGTGGATGTTTATCTTAATAGGGAGAGTTTTATTCCACTTCACCTTATCAATGGTGGAAACCAATGTGGAAGAATCAATAACATACCACATGGAGGAAACGGTGTATGTGTTGAGGGAATTAAGGGAACAAGTCCAGGAGTCTATCACATTAGTAAGTTTGAAGCCCATAAGTAGATTTACTAAATCATCAAATTGGGCCTTTTCAATGCCATCTCTTGGACTTCTATGCTATGCCCAACATGAGATGAGAGGTTGATTGAGCCACCACTAAAGCATCTCTTGGATATCAAGCAGTCTTTGTGAGTTACCAGAGCATACATTCTTGGAACAAAGACATAAAATTAGATGTCCCAAACTAACAATCATGCCAAAATTACATCATATGGTAAATTATACATAGATGCCAGATCCCTTGCAAAGTACACAAATATTGCAAAGCCTAAAAAGAAATTCGGTGCTGCCACGTGTCCCACCTTTATTTTATTTAAAAAATCTGGATAGGGGCAAAATAGTAAAATTACTCGTTTTTTCTTTTTCCACCTCAAATTTCAAACGCACATATCTCTTAAACGATAGACTTTTAGAAAAAACCGATTTCACCATAATTTTTAAAATTTAATCCTCTTTAATTTGGTATAAATTTTGTTAAAAATTTTGAAACTTTTTTTCTACATACGAAATGGGTGTTAATTTTCTTGATTTTTTTGGCATTTTTTACCTTATTTTGTACCATCATAAATGCCGAATCGTGAAAAATTTAGAACATGAAAGTCGTAGCTTCTTGGCCATTCTTTACCCAGAAATTTGAATCACTCAAATCCAATATGATATGAGTGAGATATCGTATGTTAAAGATGACGTTTTACTCATATTTGTTGCACACAACATGTTTGATGAAATATTTAGCTTAGATTTTTAGTCTTAAAATCGAGTTAAATTCACTAATTTTTGTACAACAATGCACCTTTAGTCATTTTATTGATGTAAGATTCAATTTTTTTTTTAACTGATGAACCTTATTAACTGATGAACCTTATTAATTGATTTAATAAATTCATCAATTAATAGGGTTCATCAGTTAATAAGTTCATCATTTAATATAGTTCAACCAGTTAATAAGGCTGATGAACCTTATTAACTGATTTAATAAGTTCATCAGTTAATAAGGCTCTTTAACTGATGAACCTTATTAACTGATGAACCTTATTAACTGATTTAATAAGTTCATCAGTTAATAAGTTCATCAGTTAATATAGTTCAACCAGTTAATAAGGCTGATGAACCTTATTAACTGATGAACCTTATTAACTGATTTAATAAGTTCATCAGTTAATAAGGTTCATCAGTTAATAAGGCTCTTTAACGCGCGATATGTCTTTTTTAAAAATCAGTTAATAAGGTTCATCAGTTAATAAGTTCATCAGTTAATATAGTTCAACCAAAGTAACTGATGAACAAAATGTCTTTTTTAAAATCAGTTAATAAGGTTCATCAGTTAAAAAAACAACAAAAAAACAAGAAAAAACAAAACTTTTTGAATCTTACATTAATAAAATAACTACAGGTGCATTGTTGTACAAAAATTAGTATATTTAACTCGATTTTAAGACTAAAAATCTAAGCTAAACACTTTATCAAATACGTTGTGTGCAACAAATATGAGTAAAACGTCATCTTTAACCTATGATATCTCACTCATATCATATTGGATTTGAGTGATTCAAATTTCTGGGTAAAGAATGGCCAAGAAGCTACAACTTTCGTGTTTTAAGTTTTGCAAAATTCGGCCTTTAAACTAGACAAAATTAGAGCTGAAAATGCTAAAATTTTCAAGAAAATCATGACACAATGAATATGTCAAAAAAAAGTTTCGAAAAAAAAAAAAAAAATTATACCAAATTAAAGAGGATTAAATTTTAAAAATTATGGTGAAATCGTTTTTTTCTAAAAGTTTGTCGTTTGAAAGTTATTTGCATTTGAAATTTAAGGTGGAATTAAAAAAATGGTCAAATGACCAAAATGTCATCTAAGCGAAAATATTAAAGAAAAAAGGGAGGGAGTGGGTGAGGGACACATGACACTAGCTTAGTGGCTAGAAACCTTTTTAGACTTTTTAGTTTTGATCCCCTTTTTAGGGGATCGCAACTCAAATTACATAATAACGATTTCTATTCTTTCAAACATCATATGGTACTACATGGGGTGTTTGTGGTTGCTTACTATAATTGCTTGTTTGGTTAATGCTTTTTAAAATAAGCAACTTCAAACTGTTTTTCTTAACTTCTAAACAATCAAATAAGTAGTTTAGATAAGCTATCCCAAACCCGTTCAAACTTCTAAACAATCAAATATTATTTATCATCAACGTGTTCAAGACAATCTTCAGTATCTTGCGGACTATTACTAATTTCCTCGTTCTCTGAATTGACAAACCTCTTGTAGCCATTTTGAAACTAAATCACACAAATTATGTTAATTTGTAAGCAATCCAAACAAACATTAATGTACTAATTAATTTGATAAAACAAGTACCTTAATACGAGTGGTATGGACACAAGATTCCAATTTGTTTCTTTGGTTCTTACTTTGCTCCAGGGACGGAGCTGTGCTTTAGCTAGGGTTGGCCAAGGCCCACCCAAAAATGATATTTGTTACTACTACTTACAAATGTCATGCACATAGACTTTTAATTTGCGTTGTATTTAATATGTTTTGTATGCTTTTGGCCCATCCGAAGATACAAAGAATAGCGATCCAAATTGTTAATCCCACCCAAATTGACATTAACAGTTAATTATTCCATGTGATGGAAAACAAAAACCACAAATGTTTTATTAGGTTGAAGTGAACACAATCACCGGACCACTTAAATCTTAATCACACACATTATTTAATTACTCACAATGCCATTTGGTTTCAAGTACTGTATGTAAGATTGTATAACATTTGCTTCACTACTTTACTTGTGTATTGAAAGTTGTGGTTGGTTAAGGTTTAAAAATTTGGTACCTTAGTTTATATTGTTAACAGTTATTTCTAAAATTATTAAAAACTTATATTGACAAAGAAGCATAAATTATAAAAACTTAGGGTCGTTATACTCTTGGATATTGATATGTTCATAAGTAATAAGTTGTCGTAGTTAATGTATTAATTTTCCGGACATTTTTTTTGTATTAGCCAACCCGAACGAAAATCTTGGCTTCGTCAATGCTTTGTAGACAATATTTGCTCTATTACTTTTGTTGTATTTAACTCTTCTTCTGTTGTAGAGACATCCAAATCTCAGAAAACATTACAATCTAGTGTGAATGTATAGTAGCATTCTCTCATTTGAAGAATGCATATTTTTTTGTTTAACACCCAAAACCGGGGTTTTAGTATTTTATTACAAGAATGCCATTAGATAGTTTGACTATGACCTTTATAAGTTTGAATGCTTTATGTGAGTGGTTAGTCAACTCCGATAATCAAACTATACGTCCATTATATGTAATAAGGTTTTAGAAAGTTTAATGTGTCACATTTATAACAGAAAAGACTTAAGGGGCCTTAGTTGCCAAATAGGCAAAGTTATAACTATCTATTTATAACTAGATAAGTCTTAACGGTGTGTCGGTTTTTTACTCGGAATCACTATTCTTATGGATTTAATAAAGGGGTGAAATGGAATTAATGGTTATAATTTCATTGCTTATGAAAATTGAGATATGAGTATTAAGTTTGGTATGAAAATTGAGATACGGTATTAAATTACCATGGGTCTCATTCAACTATTAAAAATATTATTTTTTATAAATAATTACTAAATAAAAGACTTTTTTACACCATTAATGCTTGAATGAAAATTATTGTACTTAAAAAATATATATCGAAATGTAGGCCATATAGTGAAACCTACCCATTTGCCCATGAATGAGGCTATGGGTTTGAACTTCCATTTTTGATTCCATTCCCGGTAACCCAACTACAACAATGAATATCATACCATTCCTTGATTCCGAAACGCACATACCAAACGTACCCAAAACTTTTTAGAGTTTCCAAGAGGTGCTAGGAGGTGGTGGTGCTTGCGGGTGATGACACAAGAAAGAAAAAAGGTAGGGAAACCATAAGCTTGATGCTTGATGATTCTAGTGATGAAGGTTTAGTGTTCCATATCAAGAGATAAGCCTACCTATGATTATTCAAGTAAGTAAAATTATATCTTGAGTTTAATTAATGAATTTAGGAATTAGAGTTCATGTAATCAAGTAAGGGGGTTTTGGGTAATTGATATTCATCATATATCTCACAAAAGTAGATACTCACATAACGCTAGAGTGGTGGATACAAACCCAAAAGTTAATGACAAAGTGTATTTTAGAAAAATTAGTATATTTGATATAACTTTATATTATGGAAGAAAAAACCATGTGATTCACGTGCAACACGGGAAACCCCTTCGATCCCCCTGCCACTAGACCAACGGCTTTGAGTTCAGGTGATAGCATTATTGGACAATACATATGACGTCAACCGGAGCTTGTGGGCATATGTTTTCAGCCTTTCACATATTCGTATTGATGTTCAGGTACTACAAGCGTTATCAAAAGCGTTCGATGACCCAGAGAAGTGTCCAACAAGAGGCTGTCAGATGTCGGCATGGTTGGATTATGGCAAAATGTCTTCTAAGTTTTATCAACTCGTAGACAAAGAATTATCAAAGAGTGAAGCTTTTAAAAACAGTAGTGGTGTTGCACTCAACTAACGAGCCGGCATTTTATAGAACAACCTTAGTTCTATACTTTAAACTTTTTCATATTTCAAGCACTCTACTGATCATTTTCACACATTATAATTAAGTATTGTATTTTAACTAAACTTATGTCGTTATCACTACACTTGGGTGACATGTAACCATACAATAATGTGACGTGGCATGAATATTAAGGATGTGGAAATAGTGTTGCAAAAGAACAAAACACATCAGCAGTACGTACATGCAACTATGCAAGTCAACAACATTCATAACATGTAATGTATTTACCAAAATAGTAGACAATTTAAGGACATTTGTTTGCCCAATATCTCCTTTTCTCTCACGCTCTCATCTTCTCCCATCTCACGAGCAAAAGACTAACGGTTCAAGTAGTATTTCTTCTCCTTCCATTTAATGTTGTAGGTGGTGAACAACAATAAATAAAACATTATAAGTTAGATAACTGATTCCATTTCATCATATGATAGATTTGACTTGCAAATTTGCGACGACTACAAACTTAGTCTATGTGGTTGATGAGTTGTAACCACGTGGCATGCCACATCAGATGTCAGCAAGTAACAAGTTACACGAGAGACATTGTGAATAACTAAAAAATAAGTTCGAGGAAGGTTTTAACAAGTAGTGTAACAGTTGGTCACCTGAGTTCCTTCTGAAGCTTGGGGAGGGGTTTTACCGCGTTCGAGTCTCGCAAGTGATAAAGAAAATCCGGATTTTTCTCTTAGTGCGACGCCGTGAGTTCTAGTGGTTTCCCTTCGCGGGTCTCTCCTAGTAGTTCGGGTCTCGGGGCCTACCCGTTCGAATGGTTTAACTCGGCGGTCAAATTTCAAGTGTGGTATCGTTCTAAAAAAAAAGGGTTATTACTTAGTTTATTTTATTAATTAGCATAGTACTTAAATTGAGGAAAAAGTGGAAAGTAATAGATGAAGGTGAGTACAAAAGTGGGCATACTTGAGGTTAAACGTATACACGTGCAAACCCTTTCAGCATCATAGTGTAAACAAAGATGTGCACTTTTTATTAATTATTTTACATTAAATGCATGCCATTCGTCGCTCAAAACAAAATGCTACCATTTCATCAAATTTCTAGATCCGCCACTAGGTACCAAGAGCTTATAATTTAAAATTTAAATTACAAGAGAGAAGAAGAATGATGTAATTGAACGTTGTTTATGATGAACTCACCAAGTAGGTGAACTTATTTAATTAACTCTTAGCATCGTACCTTAGCTAGCAGGTACATGCATGAATGACCCTATACGTTTATGCCAATACCAACACGTTACCCATTTAATGTCAAAGTACAAATATAAAGAAGTCTATAAAATTAATCAAAGTTAGTTCTTCTTTCATGTAGAGCAAGTCAACAAGATCAGTTTTGTTTATTCCAACTTATTGTTGGTTCAGTTCATAGGTTGTATCTTAAATACCTTATTAAAAACAACGCAACTACCCACCCACCTCCTTTGTGTATCATTCAAGTTTCATTTATCATGCACCATATAGGCTCACTCATTCAAGTGTTTTTCTACCTAGTTTCATATCATTGCTTCAATACTTTCCCATGATATCACCAGCTAAAAATCATGTATTTATAACCTAGCTACTATACTATATATTGCTGATTTCACGTGTTATCAAGTCTAGCAATATTTATTAGATAACATATGATGAATTATTTTTGACTTAATACGTAATTTTATGTCGAATTAATTAAAGTACGTACATTAAATGTTATTCAGTACTGAAATGACGAATTTAATTGCTTCGTTCAGATCTCTAACCATATACATTTATGTTTCAACGACACAATTCCATTAAAGAACATTCAGCTTTTAGGTTACCTCGTGTTAATTATCTTCGTTCATTCTATATCACACAACTTCGATTGTCTTCTTTCTTCTACTACACAAACACACGCCTTCTAGTGGTATTTCTCTCCAAAATTAAGCCACCAACTTTTCTCTAGGCCTAACCTAACTCCTTTCTATCTCATATATCTTATTTTACATAACACAACCAAAGTCAATTTAGTTCTTTCTTTTGTTTAATCTGAAACACAAACTCAAAATCACAACCCTTTAGTTCTCGTTTTCTTGATGGGTTCGAAACAAAACTAACACAGGTGTCGAAATCAAACCAGAAATATGCTCAATGATTATATTGCTTCGTCTACCTTAACCCTTGTGTTCTTTCAACCAGATTTCATCACATTGCTCCAATACTTTGCCATGATATCGCGAGCTGAAAATCATGTATTTGTAAGTAAATTATAACCTACATTACTCAGTTCATGTGTTATCAAGTCTAGCAATACTTACGAGATAACATATGATGAATTGTTTCCAACTAAGAATGTTATGCTTTTTTTTCTCTTTATTTGTTTCATCAGAAACCAGGAACAAGGAACAGATAAAGACGATGATTATCTTGTTGAAATATGTGGTCTCGGAAAGACTATTACTAAGGTAAAATCTCGCTCTTATAGTTAAGAACTCACTTACAATTACAAGTCCAAAAGACATGTAAGCACCAACACGGATCATCGAGAGATTGCAAAGATTTTGTCAGATCACATGATGTACCTTCTTGTCATCAAATCTACTTTGATGACCTACTTTGATGACTATAGTAACAAATATTGTTCGGATCCAGGATTTATGTGCTAATGCCAAGAGCAATTTCGAGAATGAAAAGGCACATGAAGTAAATGTGGGGCGAAAGCAAAGGCAAGGTACCAAGGAGTCAGAAGAGCGCTTAGAAGTGCGTATGAAGATTTTCGGTCGTAATGGCCTGAGGCTAAAGAATATGAAAGGTGATGTGACTAATTCGTTGCTTATCTGCAATGTTATTTGGCAAACGAAGTGATGAAGATAGAAGAGGAAGACAATAATTTGGATAAATGGTCAATGATAAGTAAGGTATAGGTTTGACTTGTGTTATGGTGCAAGTCATTCACAATATGACGATTATATTGTTGAAATAGGTGGTCTCGGAAAATTATCACTTAGGTAAAATCTCGCTATTTTATACTTCACATTAATGACTAGAAGTCTAGAACTGTTTGTTTAAACCACTTTTTTTTGTAGCTAAATAGTGTTTGGTGGTTGTGTTAAGGTTAGTTTAAAGGTAGATACGACAACAAACTTTATTAGACTTTGGTGTGAGCATCGTTTGGTTTGGTTCGGTTTTTTGCCAAAACTGAAACTTAATATTTTACACTATTTTGTAGCGTGAATGAGTTATAGGTGGTAATTGGGTTATCGGTCATGTTATTTTTGGAGGTGCAAAATGGGGTTGGGCAATATCTCAACCCAACCTTGTATGAGCTGTGAAAAATTGATGTTATACTTGAGTTACAGTGAAGGATCAAACAACTAAAGAGAAGACCACACCAAATACTAATGGCAATGTTACATCATGTTACATATAGGTGATATGATTAAAATATATATATATATATATATATATATATATATATATATATATATATATAGAATTGAGATCAAATGAGAACTTTCTTAAAGTTGTAAAAATGAGAACCAACAAAAAAATCTCATAAATGACACTCAACTTAAAAGAAAATAAAAACATAATTAATTACAACTAAAACTGTTAAAGATTTGATGGGTTTTCTTATAAAATTGACGTAAACTAGGTGATACACTTTGATTCAACGTGTAATGTGTATCAAGGTTGAGTATTGTGTATCAAGTTTTTAGTGGTTGTTGTGTATTAAGTGTATCAATTTATGTATAAGAAATTAGTTTTTTGAGATTTTAATGTATATGTATCAAAATTTTAATTGTGTATCAGTAATCCGTTTATCATGTATGAGTTGGTTATTAATCGATTTAATGTTAACTTGTATTAATATATAATATTTTGGTGCATCTTTGCTAAAATGGTTATGTATCAATGTTTTAATGGTATTTTAGAATAGTTCTCATTTTTACAACTTTAAGAAAGTTCTCACATTAACCTTCCCCTATATATATATATATATATATATATATATATATATATATATATATATATATATATATATATATATATATATATATATATATATATATATATATAAAACAATAAAAAAAAACACTCGCCAACCTTTGAGCAGATGTTGCAGAACTTAATTTCTAATGTGCCCTTTATGCATCTATGTCATGGTGCATTAATCTTGAAGTAATTGTTTCTAACTCTTTGCGTCCGTATAGTCTTTTTTTCTCAAGTATTGTTTCTACAATTGAAGTTATTTGCTAAACCTATCACAACATATCAGTTATCAAGAGCGACATTTTTAAAAACAGTGGTGTTGCACACAACTAACGAGCCAATATTTATAAATCAACATGAAACTCGTTCAGGCTATATCAGTTATCAAGAGCGACATTTTTAAAAACAGTGGTGTTGCACACAACTAACGAGCCAATATTTATAAAACAACATGAAACTCGTTCAGGCTATAGTTTTTTCAAGTTCAGGCTCGAGCATGTACTGAGAGATTGATGGTATGGATCTTTACGAGTCCCTATTTATGCCATTAAACTTTCCATTTGAGTAGTAATTTCACAAGAGTTTAGTTATGTTTAGTTTCTTTTGTAACGATTTATGTCATGCTATTTTGTGTCATATAAAGCAAAGTACATTTAATGTTACTCAGTATTGAAATGGGGAATTTAATCGCTTCATTCGGGTCTACGAACATATGCATTTAAGTGTTTCAACAACACGATGCATTGAAATGTTACCCGGCCTGTATTAATTATCTCCGTTCATTTTATATCCGTTACTCAGTATTGAAATGTGAACCAACTTGTTACTCAGTATTGAAATGGCGAATTCATTTTGTATCTGTGAGTCTGTGGCACATTATAGAAGTATATCGGGACTTGAACCCGAAACACGTATGATGTACCTTACAATATTAATCTTCTATGTAATATAGAAATGCATCTCTTTTAAAATTGCTGGTGAGGTCACTCGAATTATCCCGCCGTACAGAGCCCATGATTGGATCACCTAAGCAAGTTTGACACATGTTGGGTGAACTATTTCATCAGGTATACCACTTAAATTTCCAACGAACCACTAAACTTATCTCAAGTTACTTTGAAAAATCAACGAGTCTTTTAATATATTGATCGATTTTAGATATGTATGTAGTAGAATATAAGTATTTGCTTCTCATTGTAACGAGTTTGTATAATTAGATGTTACAGAGATTCTAGTGAAATAAAGGATTTTCTCGAACCCATTGACTAAGAGTGGTAAATCCATCACGAAATGCGAGTTTTACTAAACATGTAACCATACAATAATGTGACGTGGCATGAATATTAAGGATGTGGAAATAGCTAGTGTTGCGAAAAAACAAAACACATCAGCAGTACATGCAAGTCAAGAACATTCATAACCTGTATTGTATTTACCAAAATGATAGACAATTTTATGACATTTTTTTGCCCATTATTCTCCATTTCACTCAAGCTCTCATCTTCTCCCATCTCACGAGCAAAAGACTAAAGGTTCAAGTATAGATTAGAGCACAAGGTGCAATACTCGTCGTGCCTCACCGTTCCACCGTGGCATGCTCGCCGTTGCTGCCAACCACGCCGCCCCCCCCCCCCCCCCCCCCCCCCTTGTTTTTTCTTGCCACTTTAACCCTATTCGTCTGCACGACGAGGGTAAGATTTGTACGATTTTTTTTTTTTTTTTTAATCAAGTTGTGTTTTTGTGTGTAAATAAAGCGTGTGTGAGAGATTGAAGAAGAAGAAGCGCATATATATATATATATATATATATATATATATATATATATATATATATATATATATATATATATATGGGAGGGTTATTGTAAGAGATTTGTTAAAGTTGTAAAAATAGGGACTAATCTAGACCGTTAGATCTATTAATTGACATTTGATGAGATTAATTAGGAGATGGTATTTATGAGCTGCACTTTTGTTAAAAACTAGAAAATGAAGGGTAAAATGGGAATTCTAACTTGTCCATTTAGTAACTATTTATTAAGTCTTTCACGTCCAATTTTTTTTACTCTTTTTTTTTTTTTTTTTTTTTTTTTTATTTTTTTTATTTTTTACACCTTATTTATTGATACATACATAAAAAGCTACCTGGTGACTTGAATGTGAATTAAAAAATTAATTGATACAATCGATAATGAAGTTTGTCCAGGTTTGTATTGATACAAATTCGACATGCAATGGATGCTTATAAATTAGTCCAAGTTTTTTCATATTTTCAAAAAACTTTATACACTATAAATATATTATCAATACATCAAAATCTCAAAAAATTGATACATTTATTACAAATTCTTATACATAAACTGATACATTTGATGCACAATACAAAAAAACCCAATATGTACTACATCTCAAAATTTATACGGAGTAATACATCTCAAAAACCTGATACACCATGTCGAACTCGGCCACACCTCAAAATCTCAAAAATCAGATCTTAACGGATGAAAAAACCCAATTGATATACGATGATACACGATATCTGATATACGATGATACACTAATACATGAAGCCCAACATATACGCCAACATAAACTGATACATCGATTCAAAAAAATAAAAAATAAATGTAGTAGTAAAGATCTTACAAATTAAGGGATAAACAACCAAAGAAATTTATTGCTTATTAAAAACTGACCGCATCTTGGATCTTAAAAGAACTGATACAACAAGATGTATCAACGCACCTCATATTTGTTTCGCATTTTGTGTGGGTCTTTAATGGAACCCGAAGCATCACGGGTTAAGAAGCGAAAGATGTATCAACGCCGTCGCTGGAAGATGTCGACTGAGTTTCGAAGCCGGATCTAATCGTTGGAGTTAGATGGTAAGGAACGAAAGAGGTATCAATTACGCCGTCGCAGGAAGCCGTCGACTGAGTTATGAAGCCGTCGACCGGTTCATAAGCAAATCAACTCCCTTATGTGTTCTTATCAAAAATAAAAAACCAATCATAAGATAAAACCCAGATCGTGCATGTGTATCAAACTGCATGTATAAAAAATGCTTGGAAACGGTTGCGGCGGGTATGGTTAAAAACGGAAAATAAAAAGCTTATATCCCCATCACCCGAAATAACCGTCACTAATTGGTGTTAAAAAAAAAAAAAAAAAAAAAAAAAAAAAAAAAAAAAAAAAAAAGTGGAAAATTACGAGCAACCATTAAAAAAATGAAGTGGTGATGGAGCATAAAAGTGACGTGTGTGTGGGATAAAATAAGTGGGAGATGATAAAGTATTTTCTTGTTATTTAACATCTAGATTATATTCAAGTTCATGCCAAATTATGATTATAAAAAAAAAAAAAAAAAAAAAAAAAAAATGAAGATGAAGGCGGCTGGAAGTTTATTTGGAGCGTATGATTAAAAGAGAGAAGAGAGGAGGTTCGTTAGGTAGGGTTAGTAAATATTGAGAAACTGCAAAATTCCTATGGTACCCTTTTGTTTGTATATTTAATTTTCAGTTTTTTTTCTAACTAAAATCCACTTGTCAAAATACTATTGGGTTCTCATTTTAACAATTTTAAAAATGATCTTATTTGAACTCAATTCTATATATATATATATATATATATATATATATATATATATATATATATATATATATGTATATATATATAATTGGGCTGGATTACATGAAGTGGGCTTTAATGAATTTGGTTGAATGTGTATTAAGTGTTTTTATTATTATTTTTTAGTTAAGCTATTATTATTTTTTTTTAACTTTTTTATAAAAAAATTATTTATATTTTTAATTGTATGAATAAAATGATTTTAGTTTATTTGGAAATTTGAATAAAAAAATAAATTTATAAGTGGTGGGATCAAAATGAGTAAGTTAAGGTTAATTGTTAGTGAGGGTGGGTTAGTTATGGTGGTTTGTTAAAGTGATGTGGCATCCCGTGAGCCCCAAATGAGTAGGTTCACTTGCTCACTACACCTAGTGCTCTTAGTATTTCTTCTGCTTCCATTTAATGTTGTTGGTGGTGAACAATAATAAATAAAAAAACATTATAAACTAACTGACTTAACTCAGTTGGCCACTTGAGTTCCTTCTGGAGCTTGGAAGGGGTTTTACCCGGGTTCGAGTCTCGCAAGTAACAAAGAAAATCAGGATTTTTCTCTTAGTGCGAAGCCGTGAGTTCTAGGGTTTTCCCTTCGCAGGTCTCTCCTAGTGGTTTTAACAAGTAGTGTAAACTAGAGTAACTAGTTTTACGTAGTTTATTGTGTAAAATAGTGTAGTACTTAAATTGAAAAAAGTGGAAAGTAATACTAATAGACGAAGCTGAGTACAAAAAGTAAAAAAGGGGACATACTTGAGGGTAAGAGTATACACGTGCATACCCTTTCAACACCATCCTTGGTGTAAACAAGGATGTGCGTTTTCTTTCAAAATAAATTTTAGTTTTACATTAAATGCATGCCGTTCGTCGTTTCAAACAAAATGCAAACCTTTCATCAAATTTCTAGATCTATTACTAGGTACCGAGAGTTTGTAATTTGCAATTCAAATTGCAAGAGAGAAGAAGAAGGATGTAATTGAACGTTGTTTATGATGAACTCACCAAGTAGGAAAACTTATTTAATTAGCTCTTAGCACCGTACCCTAGCTAGCAGGTGCATGCATGAATGACCCTATGCATTTATGTCAACACCAACACGTTACCCATTTAATGTCAAAGTACCAATATAAAGAAGTCAGTAAAATAAATCAGCAAGATTAGTTTTTTTTTTTTTTTTTTTTTTTTTTTTTTTTTGTTCAAACTTATTGTTGGTTCAATTCATCACTTGTATCTTAGATACCTTATTAAACAACCACACAACTACCCACCCTCATCCTTTATGTCTCATTCAAGTTCCATTTATACTCACTCATTCAAGTGTTCTTTCTACCTAGTTTCATCACAATGCTTCAATACTTTGTCATGATATCACCAGCTAAAAATCATGTATTTGTAAGTAGATTATAACCTACTATACATTGCTCATTTCATGTGTTATCAAGTCGTTTTCAACTTAAAATGTTGTGTGTGTTTATAGATGTTTTTTTTTTCACTTTATTTGTTTCATAATTTCAGAAACCAGGAATAGATAAAGACTATGATTATCTTGTTGAAATAGGTGGTCTCGGAAATATTATCACTAAGGTATAATCTCGCTCTTTTATAAGTACTTGACATTCATGGCTAGAAAGGATTGTTTAAATCATTTTTTGCAAATAAGTTTATAGAGTGTGAGTGTCATGTATATGCATGTATGTGATGCATAATTATTGGCGAGGCTTGATCAAAATATATATAATGAGTCATTAAAACCAGCTCTTTATTTGGTCGTCTTATTGTTGGTTGTTTTTGAAGATTTTGAAAGTACTTTGAATCTCATTTAAATTAAGTTTTTAGATTAAAGTTCAATCAATTATTTGCTAATTTTTTTTTCTTTTTTATACAAGTGAAACAAGAAAAAAGCCAACTGGCTGAAGGAACAGGAGAGGCAGGGGATGAGCATGGTCACGATCGTGCCACGTAGATGACTATATCGTGCAGGAATTCAAGCCATATTGCGAGATCCGACGGCAATACCATAAAACTGTGCGTACTTCATCTAGAGTTTCTTAGAGCAAATGCACTGCATTATGTTTTAGCTCGGATGTCGATACTTTCTGGTCATGATGACGGATATGTAAGATTATGGAGTGCACACAGTGGTACATGGCTAAGTGGATTAATGCATGGTCACCGTGGAGCCGTGAGATCTGTTTCTCTATCTTGGAGCGGGAAAACTCTTTTGATAAGTGGAGATGATGTAGTTCGCAAATTAATAGACATGCGAACTTTTGAAGTTTGGGGCGAAATAGAAGGAAAAAATGATTATTCCTGTGGTAAATATTGCATTAGTCCCGATGATAGGTATATCACCACGGGAGCTTTTTGCGAGATTAATATTTGGGAAATGGCTAGTGGAAATTTAATCCGAAAGCTCAAGGAACATCCATATGTGGTCAAGTGTTGTTATTGGAGTGAAGTTGGACAGCGTTCTGGCGCCACATCAGAAGCGAAAGGAAATATTTGCCTTTGGACATGACAATGGAAGCAATATTCAAAATGTTGTTAGACGTGTTTTAATATTTATAAATAGACTTAGCCTACTTTGTGTTCTAGAATGAGGATTATTCTTTTTAGACGATTGACTTTAGTTTGTTTGGCCCATTATGTATTTGGCCTATATTGTATCTCACGGCTCTACTGAACGTTAAAACAGCGTAAGTACGCTATGGAGATTTTGGAGCGCGCTCATATTGTTGGTTGTAACCCTTCTCGGACACTTGTTGATACTGAGTCCAAGTTGGGTGATGATGGCTTTCCGGTTTCTGATCCTAAGTTATATCGGAGTCTTGTAGGTTCTCTTTAGTATCTCACATTCACTAGACCTGATATTACTTATGATGTGCAACAGGTTTGACTTTATATGCATGATCCCCGAGAGCCTCATTTCTCTGCTCTTAAGCGGGTTTTACGCTATGTTTAGGGGACTCTAGCCTATGGTTTACAGTTATTTTCTTCTACTACTGAGTCCTTGGTTGCTTATTTGGATACTGATTGGGCTGGTTGCCCTACTACTCGTCGGTCTACATCAGGTTATTGTGTTTTTATTGGCAAAAATTTACTCTCCTTGTCCTCTAAGCATTAACCGATGCTTTCTCGTTCTAGTGCAGAGGCAGAGTATCGTGGTGTTACCAACGCTGTTGCTGAGACCTGTTGGTTACGGAATTTACTTTGTGAGCTATTATTGTTTATTGTGATAATGTGAGTGTCGTGTACTTGTCCTCTAATCCTGTTCAGCATCAGCGGACAAAGCACATTGAGATTTATATTCATTTTGTTCGTGATTTAGTTGCTACTGGTCAGGTTTGAGTTCTACATGTTCCTTCTCGGTTTCAGTATGCTGATATTTTTACCAAGGGGTTACCGTCAGCCTTGTTTCATGAGTTTCGTGACAGCTTGAGTGTTCGGTCTCCTCCCGCTCAAAATGCGGGGGAGTGTTAGACGATTGAGTTTAGTTTGTTTGGCCCATTATGTATTTGGCCCATATTGTATTTTATATATTTTGATATGTACTGAACGTATGATTCATTCATGATATTATTCACACACAAACTTACACCTAAAGTATTTTTTTTCTAACTATTGCTTCTACTGTTGGAAGTTATTTGCTAAACCTATCACAACAGATCAATTATCAAGAGCACCATTTTTAAGAGCAGTGGTGTCACACACAATTAACAAGCACTACTACACAAACAAACTAATGCAACAGAATTTTGCAACGGTAAAATTCCGTGGCAAATTTGCAAATGTATTGCAACGAAATGATAGATAGCAACCGAAGATAGAGAAAAAGGTTATTGTAGCAAAAAATAAAGTGTTTTCTTTTACATTTATATTTATATTTTAAATTGCAATTCTGTTGCAAATTTTGGAAAATTTTCAACAGAATGGCAACGAAAGACAAAAACTAGATTTAAAATAAATTATTATTTATTTTCGTTGAAATTATGTTGCTAATTTTAAAAATTTGCATCGGATTTGCGATAGAGGATTAAAGTAAAATGTAAAATAAGTTATGTGTTGCACTTGTTAGGAGATGTGCAACAGATTTGCAACGGAAATATCAAATCATAAATCAAACTTTTTCTAAAGGTTTGTTGCAAATTCATTGCAAATTTTGAAATATTTGAAACGAAATTGCAAAACAAACTAATTTATTTTACTCTATTCGTATTTTTGTTGCAATTTTTGGATATTTGCAACCTATATGAAATGTGAAACAATTAGTTTAGTCATGCGTTTTATTTCTCGTTAATCCGAGAAGGAATTCATGAGAAAGGTTAGTGAACCTTGCCGCCACCTGTTATGAAACGCTCAAAAAAAATATTTTAAAATCCGTACCCTATATGCCATAGAAGTAAACATGTCTCTACGCCGTAGGGGCTTTAATGTATTTCTTAAGCAACTTGAAGGATTTTAGTGACTCTAACAAGACTTGTATGAGGTATGGTTGTTGAGATCATGATCTTAAGATATCACAAAAATGATGTGGATCCAACTTAGGATGTTAGCAAACTTAAGATATTATAGGATCCCGATCTTGAGCATATGATCTTAAGTTTTAATCCGATTTAATCTTACTTTTTTTGGAACTGCAAACTAAAAAACTACAAAGTTATGATTTTGTTTTATAGAATTTAAAAAACAATGTATTAATATTTTTTAACATTCTATATTCATAATTTAGAACAAAATTTTCATGAATTAAGAACAACACTCTATTTTGTGTTTATGATATACAATAATTTATAGATTTTAATAAGGGATTTTAAGATCCTGATCTCATTGTACAATCTTTATCTTGAAAAATGAAAACGATACCGAATAAGATCTCGATTTGAAAAACATTTCCATTGAATCGAAAGAGTAAAAATAGTCAGGGGCTGTTTGATAAAAAAAATATGATTTAACGCTGAATGAATCAAAGCTGCTGAATGATTCCCAGATGCTGAGTGAATCTAATTCTGAATGAAAATGATTGTTTGATATTTGTTCTGAATGAGCAATATGAGTTGCCTGAAATTACCAATTTAACCTTCTGTCTGATTTTGTATTGAACAACATATACCGTTTGATAAAAAAAATTATTAACTCAAATAAATAAAATTATAATATAAAGAAAGTAATGTTGGAATAAAAAAAATGTAAATAGTCTTATCAAAAGATCATAAAACAATATAAATTACGAACTAATCTAGGTTGAAGCATTTAAAAATGACACATTAGGAATCTGATTACGGAGATTAGTCATATATTCTTTGCCTTGGGGACCCCATTGCATGTCATATATTCCGATCGTTATTGAAAGAGCATAATACGTTGTTTTTTTGCTACTTTTGACTAAAACAATACAATTGTCGAAATATTTTAAGTAACTGCATCAAACTGAAGAGTATTATGTTTAGCGTTGTTGAGGTGATTATAATTGAGCTTTTAAAAACAGTAGTGGTGTTGCACGCAACTAACGAGCCGGCATTTTATAGAACAACCTTAGTTCTATACTTTAAACTTTTTCATATTTCAAGCACTCTACTGATCATTTTCACACATTATAATTAAGTATTGTATTTTAACTAAACTTATGTCGAAGTATTGTATTTTAACTAAACTTATGTCGTTATCACTACACTTGGGTGACATGTAACCATACAATAATGTGACGTGGCATGAATATTAAGGATGTGGAAATAGTGTTGCAAAAGAACAAAACACATCAGCAGTACGTACATGCAACTATGCAAGTCAACAACATTCATAACATGTAATGTATTTACCAAAATAGTAGACAATTTAAGGACATTTGTTTGCCCAATATCTCCTTTTCTCTCACGCTCTCATCTTCTCCCATCTCACGAGCAAAAGACTAACGGTTCAAGTAGTATTTCTTCTCCTTCCATTTAATGTTGTAGGTGGTGAACAACAATAAATAAAACATTATAAGTTAGATAACTGATTCCATTTCATCATATGATAGATTTGACTTGCAAATTTGCGACGACTACAAACTTAGTCTATGTGGTTGATGAGTTGTAACCACGTGGCATGCCACATCAGATGTCAGCAAGTAACAAGTTACACGAGAGACATTGTGAATAACTAAAAAATAAGTTCGAGGAAGGTTTTAACAAGTAGTGTAACAGTTGGTCACCTGAGTTCCTTCTGAAGCTTGGGGAGGGGTTTTACCGCGTTCGAGTCTCGCAAGTGATAAAGAAAATCCGGATTTTTCTCTTAGTGCGACGCCGTGAGTTCTAGTGGTTTCCCTTCGCGGGTCTCTCCTAGTAGTTCGGGTCTCGGGGCCTACCCGTTCGAATGGTTTAACTCGGCGGTCAAATTTCAAGTGTGGTATCGTTCTAAAAAAAAAGGGTTATTACTTAGTTTATTTTATTAATTAGCATAGTACTTAAATTGAGGAAAAAGTGGAAAGTAATAGATGAAGGTGAGTACAAAAGTGGGCATACTTGAGGTTAAACGTATACATGTGCAAACCCTTTCAGCATCATAGTGTAAACAAAGATGTGCACTTTTTATTAATTATTTTACATTAAATGCATGCCATTCGTCGCTCAAAACAAAATGCTACCATTTCATCAAATTTCTAGATCCGCCACTAGGTACCAAGAGCTTATAATTTAAAATTTAAATTACAAGCGAGAAGAAGAAAGATGTAATTGAACGTTGTTTATGATGAACTCACCAAGTAGGTGAACTTATTTAATTAACTCTTAGCATCGTACCTTAGCTAGCAGGTGCATGCATGAATGACCCTATACGTTTATGCCAATACCAACACGTTACCCATTTAATGTCAAAGTACAAATATAAAGAAGTCTATAAAATTAATCAAAGTTAGTTCTTCTTTCATGTAGAGCAAGTCAACAAGATCAGTTTTGTTTATTCCAACTTATTGTTGGTTCAGTTCATAGGTTGTATCTTAAATACCTTATTAAAAACAACGCAACTACCCACCCACCTCCTTTGTGTATCATTCAAGTTTCATTTATCATGCACCATATAGGCTCACTCATTCAAGTGTTTTTCTACCTAGTTTCATATCATTGCTTCAATACTTTCCCATGATATCACCAGCTAAAAATCATGTATTTATAACCTAGCTACTATACTATATATTGCTGATTTCACGTGTTATCAAGTCTAGCAATATTTATTAGATAACATATGATGAATTATTTTTGACTTAATACGTAATTTTATGTCGAATTAATTAAAGTACGTACATTAAATGTTATTCAGTACTGAAATGGCGAATTTAATTGCTTCGTTCAGATCTCTAACCATATACATTTATGTTTCAACGACACAATTCCATTAAAGAACATTCAGCTTTTAGGTTACCTCGTGTTAATTATCTTCGTTCATTCTATATCACACAACTTCGATTGTCTTCTTTCTTCTACTACACAAACACACGCCTTCTAGTGGTATTTCTCTCCAAAATTAAGCCACCAACTTTTCTCTAGGCCTAACCTAACTCCTTTCTATCTCATATATCTTATTTTACATAACACAACCAAAGTCAATTTAGTTCTTTCTTTTGTTTAATCTGAAACACAAACTCAAAATCACAACCCTTTAGTTCTCGTTTTCTTGATGGGTTCGAAACAAAACTAACACAGGTGTCGAAATCAAACCAGAAATATGCTCAATGATTATATTGCTTCGTCTACCTTAACCCTTGTGTTCTTTCAACCAGATTTCATCACATTGCTCCAATACTTTGCCATGATATCGCGAGCTGAAAATCATGTATTTGTAAGTAAATTATAACCTACATTACTCAGTTCATGTGTTATCAAGTCTAGCAATACTTACGAGATAACATATGATGAATTGTTTCCAACTAAGAATGTTATGCTTTTTTTTCTCTTTATTTGTTTCATCAGAAACCAGGAACAAGGAACAGATAAAGACGATGATTATCTTGTTGAAATATGTGGTCTCGGAAAGACTATTACTAAGGTAAAATCTCGCTCTTATAGTTAAGAACTCACTTACAATTACAAGTCCAAAAGACATGTAAGCACCAACACGGATCATCGAGAGATTGCAAAGATTTTGTCAGATCACATGATGTACCTTCTTGTCATCAAATCTACTTTGATGACCTACTTTGATGACTATAGTAACAAATATTGTTCGGATCCAGGATTTATGTGCTAATGCCAAGAGCAATTTCGAGAATGAAAAGGCACATGAAGTAAATGTGGGGCGAAAGCAAAGGCAAGGTACCAAGGAGTCAGAAGAGCGCTTAGAAGTGCGTATGAAGATTTTCGGTCGTAATGGCCTGAGGCTAAAGAATATGAAAGGTGATGTGACTAATTCGTTGCTTATCTGCAATGTTATTTGGCAAACGAAGTGATGAAGATAGAAGAGGAAGACAATAATTTGGATAAATGGTCAATGATAAGTAAGGTATAGGTTTGACTTGTGTTATGGTGCAAGTCATTCACAATATGACGATTATATTGTTGAAATAGGTGGTCTCGGAAAATTATCACTTAGGTAAAATCTCGCTATTTTATACTTCACATTAATGACTAGAAGTCTAGAACTGTTTGTTTAAACCACTTTTTTTTGTAGCTAAATAGTGTTTGGTGGTTGTGTTAAGGTTAGTTTAAAGGTAGATACGACAACAAACTTTATTAGACTTTGATGTGAGCATCATTTGGTTTGGTTCGGTTTTTTGCCAAAACTGAAACTTAATATTTTACACTATTTTGTAGCGTGAATGAGTTATAGGTGGTAATTGGGTTATCGGTCATGTTATTTTTGGAGGTGCAAAATGGGGTTGGGCAATATCTCAACCCAACCTTGTATGAGCTGTGAAAAATTGATGTTATACTTGAGTTACAGTGAAGGATCAAACAACTAAAGAGAAGACCACACCAAATACTAATGGCAATGTTTCATCATGTTACATATAGGTGATATGATTAAAATATATATATATATATATATATATATATATATATATATATATATATATATATATATATATATATAGAATTGAGATCAAATGAGAACTTTCTTAAAGTTGTAAAAATGAGAACCAACAAAAAAATCTCATAAATGACACTCAACTTAAAAAAAAATAAAAACATAATTAATTACAACTAAAACTGTTAAAGATTTGATGGGTTTTCTTATGAAAATTGACGTAAACTAGGTGATACACTTTGATTCAACGTGTAATGTGTATCAAGGTTGAGTATTGTGTATCAAGTTTTTAGTGGTTGTTGTGTATTAGGTGTATCAATTTATGTATAAGAAATTAGTTTTTTGAGATTTTAATGTATATGTATCAAAATTTTAATTGTGTATCAGTAATCCGTTTATCATGTATGAGTTGGTTATTAATCGATTTAATGTTAACTTGTATTAATATATAATATTTTGGTGCATCTTTGCTAAAATGGTTATGTATCAATGTTTTAATGGTATTTTAGAATAGTTCTCATTTTTACAACTTTAAGAAAGTTCTCACATTAACCTTCCCCTATATATATATATATATATATATATATATATAAAACAATAAAAAAAAACACTCGCCAACCTTTGAGCAGATGTTGCAGAACTTAATTTCTAATGTGCCCTTTATGCATCTATGTCATGGTGCATTAATCTTGAAGTAATTGTTTCTAACTCTTTGCGTCCGTATAGTCTTTTTTTCTCAAGTATTGTTTCTACAATTGAAGTTATTTGCTAAACCTATCACAACATATCAGTTATCAAGAGCGACATTTTTAAAAACAGTGGTGTTGCACACAACTAACGAGCCAATATTTATAAAACAACATGAAACTCGTTCAGGCTATAGTTTTTTCAAGTTCAGGCTCGAGCATGTACTGAGAGATTGATGGTATGGATCTTTACGAGTCCCTATTTATGCCATTAAACTTTCCATTTGAGTAGTAATTTCACAAGAGTTTAGTTATGTTTAGTTTCTTTTGTAACGATTTATGTCATGCTATTTTGTGTCATATAAAGCAAAGTACATTTAATGTTACTCAGTATTGAAATGGGGAATTTAATCGCTTCATTCAGGTCTACGAACATATGCATTTAAGTGTTTCAACAACACGATGCATTGAAATGTTACCCGGCCTGTATTAATTATCTCCGTTCATTTTATATCCGTTACTCAGTATTGAAATGTGAACCAACTTGTTACTCAGTATTGAAATGGCGAATTCATTTTGTATCTGTGAGTCTGTGGCACATTATAGAAGTATATCGGGACTTGAACCCGAAACACGTATGATGTACCTTACAATATTAATCTTCTATGTAATATAGAAATGCATCTCTTTTAAAATTGCTGAGGTCACTCGAATTATCCCGCCGTACAGAGCCCATGATTGGATCACCTAAGCAAGTTTGACACATGTTGGGTGAACTATTTCATCAGGTATACCACTTAAATTTCCAACGAACCACTAAACTTATCTCAAGTTACTTTGAAAAATCAACGAGTCTTTTAATATATTGATCGATTTTAGATATGTATGTAGTAGAATATAAGTATTTGCTTCTCATTGTAACGAGTTTGTATAATTAGATGTTACAGAGATTCTAGTGAAATAAAGGATTTTCTCGAACCCCTTGACTAAGAGTGGTAAATCCATCACGAAATGCGAGTTTTACTAAACATGTAACCATACAATAATGTGACGTGGCATGAATATTAAGGATGTGGAAATAGCTAGTGTTGCGAAAAAACAAAACACATCAGCAGTACATGCAAGTCAAGAACATTCATAACCTGTATTGTATTTACCAAAATGATAGACAATTTTATGACATTTTTTGCCCATTATTCTCCATTTCACTCAAGCTCTCATCTTCTCCCATCTCACGAGCAAAAGACTAAAGGTTCAAGTATAGATTAGAGCACAAGGTGCAATACTCGTCGTGCCTCACCGTTCCACCGTGGCATGCTCGCCGTTGCTGCCAACCACGCCGCCCCCCCCCCCCCCCCCCCTTGTTTTTTCTTGCCACTTTAACCCTATTCGTCTGCACGACGAGGGTAAGATTTGTACGATTTTTTTTTTTTTTTTTTTTTTTTTAATCAAGTTGTGTTTTTGTGTGTAAATAAAGCGTGTGTGAGAGATTGAAGAAGAAGAAGCGCATATATATATATATATATATATATATATATATATATATATATATATATATATATATATATATATATATAATTGGGCTGGATTACATGAAGTGGGCTTTAATGAATTTGGTTGAATGTGTATTAAGTGTTTTTATTATTATTTTTTAGTTAAGCTATTATTATTTTTTTTTAACTTTTTTATAAAAAAATTATTTATATTTTTAATTGTATGAATAAAATGATTTTAGTTTATTTGGAAATTTGAATAAAAAAATAAATTTGTAAGTGGTGGGATCAAAATGAGTAAGTTAAGGTTAATTGTTAGTGAGGGTGGGTTAGTTATGGTGGTTTGTTAAAGTGATGTGGCATCCCGTGAGCCCCAAATGAGTAGGTTCACTTGCTCACTACACCTAGTGCTCTTAGTATTTCTTCTGCTTCCATTTAATGTTGTTGGTGGTGAACAATAATAAATAAAAAAACATTATAAACTAACTGACTTAACTCAGTTGGCCACTTGAGTTCCTTCTGGAGCTTGGAAGGGGTTTTACCCGGGTTCGAGTCTCGCAAGTAACAAAGAAAATCAGGATTTTTCTCTTAGTGCGAAGCCGTGAGTTCTAGGGTTTTCCCTTCGCAGGTCTCTCCTAGTGGTTTTAACAAGTAGTGTAAACTAGAGTAACTAGTTTTACGTAGTTTATTGTGTAAAATAGTGTAGTACTTAAATTGAAAAAAGTGGAAAGTAATACTAATAGACGAAGCTGAGTACAAAAAGTAAAAAAGGGGACATACTTGAGGGTAAGAGTATACACGTGCATACCCTTTCAACACCATCCTTGGTGTAAACAAGGATGTGCGTTTTCTTTCAAAATAAATTTTAGTTTTACATTAAATGCATGCCGTTCGTCGTTTCAAACAAAATGCAAACCTTTCATCAAATTTCTAGATCTATTACTAGGTACCGAGAGTTTGTAATTTGCAATTCAAATTGCAAGAGAGAAGAAGAAGGATGTAATTGAACGTTGTTTATGATGAACTCACCAAGTAGGAAAACTTATTTAATTAGCTCTTAGCACCGTACCCTAGCTAGCAGGTGCATGCATGAATGACCCTATGCATTTATGTCAACACCAACACGTTACCCATTTAATGTCAAAGTACCAATATAAAGAAGTCAGTAAAATAAATCAGCAAGATTAGTTTTTTTTTTTTTTTTTTTTTTTTTTTTTTGTTCAAACTTATTGTTGGTTCAATTCATCACTTGTATCTTAGATACCTTATTAAACAACCACACAACTACCCACCCTCATCCTTTATGTCTCATTCAAGTTCCATTTATACTCACTCATTCAAGTGTTCTTTCTACCTAGTTTCATCACAATGCTTCAATACTTTGTCATGATATCACCAGCTAAAAATCATGTATTTGTAAGTAGATTATAACCTACTATACATTGCTCATTTCATGTGTTATCAAGTCGTTTTCAACTTAAAATGTTGTGTGTGTTTATAGATGTTTTTTTTTTCACTTTATTTGTTTCATAATTTCAGAAACCAGGAATAGATAAAGACTATGATTATCTTGTTGAAATAGGTGGTCTCGGAAATATTATCACTAAGGTATAATCTCGCTCTTTTATAAGTACTTGACATTCATGGCTAGAAAGGATTGTTTAAATCATTTTTTGCAAATAAGTTTATAGAGTGTGAGTGTCATGTATATGCATGTATGTGATGCATAATTATTGGCGAGGCTTGATCAAAATATATATAATGAGTCATTAAAACCAGCTCTTTATTTGGTCGTCTTATTGTTGGTTGTTTTTGAAGATTTTGAAAGTACTTTGAATCTCATTTAAATTAAGTTTTTAGATTAAAGTTCAATCAATTATTTGCTAATTTTTTTTCTTTTTTATACAAGTGAAACAAGAAAAAAGCCAACTGGCTGAAGGAACAGGAGAGGCAGGGGATGAGCATGGTCACGATCGTGCCACGTAGATGACTATATCGTGCAGGAATTCAAGCCATATTGCGAGATCCGACGGCAATACCATAAAACTGTGCGTACTTCATCTAGAGTTTCTTAGAGCAAATGCACTGCATTATGTTTTAGCTCGGATGTCGATACTTTCTGGTCATGATGACGGATATGTAAGATTATGGAGTGCACACAGTGGAACATGGCTAAGTGGATTAATGCATGGTCACCGTGGAGCCGTGAGATCTGTTTCTCTATCTTGGAGCGGGAAAACTCTTTTGATAAGTGGAGATGATGTAGTTCGCAAATTAATAGACATGCGGACTTTTGAAGTTTGGGGCGAAATAGAAGGAAAAAATGATTATTCCTGTGGTAAATATTGCATTAGTCCCGATGATAGGTATATCACCACGGGAGCTTTTTGCGAGATTAATATTTGGGAAATGGCTAGTGGAAATTTAATCCGAAAGCTCAAGGAACATCCATATGTGGTCAAGTGTTGTTATTGGAGTGAAGTTGGACAGCGTTTTGGCGCCACATCAGAAGCGAAAGGAAATATTTGCCTTTGGACATGACAATGGAAGCAATATTCAAAATGTTGTTAGACGTGTTTTAATATTTATAAATAGGCTTAGCCTACTTTGTGTTCTAGAATGAGGATTATTCTTTTTAGACGATTGACTTTAGTTTGTTTGGCCCATTATGTATTTGGCCTATATTGTATCTCACGGCTCTACTGAACGTTAAAACAGCGTAAGTACGCTATGGAGATTTTGGAGCGCGCTCATATTGTTGGTTGTAACCCTTCTCGGACACTTGTTGATACTGAGTCCAAGTTGGGTGATGATGGCTTTCCGGTTTCTGATCCTAAGTTATATCGGAGTCTTGTAGGTTCTCTTTAGTATCTCACATTCACTAGACCTGATATTACTTATGATGTGCAACAGGTTTGACTTTATATGCATGATCCCCGAGAGCCTCATTTCTCTGCTCTTAAGCGGGTTTTACGCTATGTTTAGGGGACTCTAGCCTATGGTTTACAGTTATTTTCTTCTACTACTGAGTCCTTGGTTGCTTATTTGGATACTGATTGGGCTGGTTGCCCTACTACTCGTCGGTCTACATCAGGTTGTTGTGTTTTTATTGGCAAAAATTTACTCTCCTTGTCCTCTAAGCATTAACCGATGCTTTCTCGTTCTAGTGCAGAGGCAGAGTATCGTGGTGTTACCAACGATGTTGCTGAGACCTGTTGGTTACGGAATTTACTTTGTGAGCTATTATTGTTTATTGTGATAATGTGAGTGTCGTGTACTTGTCCTCTAATCCTGTTCAGCATCAGCGGACAAAGCACATTGAGATTTATATTCATTTTGTTCGTGATTTAGTTGCTACTGGTCAGGTTTGAGTTCTACATGTTCCTTCTCGGTTTCAGTATGCTGATATTTTTACCAAGGGGTTACCGTCAGCCTTGTTTCATGAGTTTCGTGACAGCTTGAGTGTTCGGTCTCCTCCCGCTCAAAATGCGGGGGAGTGTTAGACGATTGAGTTTAGTTTGTTTGGCCCATTATGTATTTGGCCCATATTGTATTTTATATATTTTGATATGTACTGAACGTATGATTCATTCATGATATTATTCACACACAAACTTACACCTAAAGTATTTTTTTTTCTAACTATTGCTTCTACTGTTGGAAGTTATTTGCTAAACCTATCACAACAGATCAATTATCAAGAGCACCATTTTTAAGAGCAGTGGTGTCACACACAATTAACAAGCACTACTACACAAACAAACTAATGCAACAGAATTTTGCAACGGTAAAATTCCGTGGCAAATTTGCAAATGTATTGCAACGAAATGATAGATAGCAACCGAAGATAGAGAAAAAGGTTATTGTAGCAAAAAATAAAGTGTTTTCTTTTACATTTATATTTATATTTTAAATTGCAATTCTGTTGCAAATTTTGGAAAATTTTCAACAGAATGGCAACGAAAGACAAAAACTAGATTTAAAATAAATTATTATTTATTTTCGTTGAAATTATGTTGCTAATTTTAAAAATTTGCATCGGATTTGCGATAGAGGATTAAAGTAAAATGTAAAATAAGTTATGTGTTGCACTTGTTAGGAGATGTGCAACAGATTTGCAACGGAAATATCAAATCATAAATCAAACTTTTTCTAAAGGTTTGTTGCAAATTCATTGCAAATTTTGAAATATTTGAAACGAAATTGCAAAACAAACTAATTTATTTTACTCTATTCGTATTTTTGTTGCAATTTTTGGATATTTGCAACCTATATGAAATGTGAAACAATTAGTTTAGTCATGCGTTTTATTTCTCGTTAATCCGAGAAGGAATTCATGAGAAAGGTTAGTGAACCTTGCCGCCACCTGTTATGAAACGCTCAAAAAAAATATTTTAAAATCCGTACCCTATATGCCATAGAAGTAAACATGTCTCTACGCCGTAGGGGCTTTAATGTATTTCTTAAGCAACTTGAAGGATTTTAGTGACTCTAACAAGACTTGTATGAGGTATGGTTGTTGAGATCATGATCTTAAGATATCACAAAAATGATGTGGATCCAACTTAGGATGTTAGCAAACTTAAGATATTATAAGATCCCGATCTTGAGCATATGATCTTAAGTTTTAATCCGATTTAATCTTACTTTTTTTGGAACTGCAAACTAAAAAACTACAAAGTTATGATTTTGTTTTATAGAATTTAAAAAACAATGTATTAATATTTTTTAACATTCTATATTCATAATTTAGAACAAAATTTTCATGAATTAAGAACAACACTCTATTTTGTGTTTATGATATACAATAATTTATAGATTTTAATAAGGGATTTTAAGATCCTGATCTCATTGTACAATCTTTATCTTGAAAAATGAAAACGATACCGAATAAGATCTCGATTTGAAAAACATTTCCATTGAATCGAAAGAGTAAAAATAGTCAGGGGCTGTTTGATAAAAAAAATATGATTTAACGCTGAATGAATCAAAGCTGCTGAATGATTCCCAGATGCTGAGTGAATCTAATTCTGAATGAAAATGATTGTTTGATATTTGTTCTGAATGAGCAATATGAGTTGCCTGAAATTACCAATTTAACCTTCTGTCTGATTTTGTATTGAACAACATATACCGTTTGATAAAAAAAATTATTAACTCAAATAAATAAAATTATAATATAAAGAAAGTAATGTTGGAATAAAAAAAAATGTAAATAGTCTTATCAAAAGATCATAAAACAATATAAATTACGAACTAATCTAGGTTGAAGCATTTAAAAATGACACATTAGGAATCTGAATACGGAGATTAGTCATATATTCTTTCCCTTGGGGACCCCATTGCATGTCATATATTCCGATCGTTATTGAAAGAGCATAATACGTTGTTTTTTTGCTACTTTTGACTAAAACAATACAATTGTCGAAATATTTTAAGTAACTGCATCAAACTGAAGAGTATTATGTTTAGCGTTGTTGAGGTGATTATAATTGAGCTTATAACTATTATAATGGCAATCGTAATATTTCATTTCATTTTAAAGATGAACCAAAACAAATAGAGGTTTTAAATACCGGCATCAATGAATGAGTATAATTTGTAGCGTTTTTGTGGGCGTTTAACGCAATACCAAAAAATAGCAATCGTATAAAAGTCCAAATACAACCTTTTGGATTTGTTAGAAATGCAATCAGAAAAAAGAGTTGTGAAATAAAAATCACTAAACTAATGTTTTTGCCTTTAAGAGGAAAGGGAGTGGGTGAGTGAAGCATGCGGGGAGGGTGGAACCCCGCACGGGAACACCGCCGCCTCGCGAGGAACCCTGCACGGGGAGGTAAAAATCGGGAAATTTTCACGCATGCGGGGAGGGTGGAAAATAGATGTTGGGGAGGAGGAGCGGGGCTAACGGCTCTTTTTTTTTGCTTTAAATACGTAGAGGAAGAACAAGAGGAAGAACAAAGCAAAAAAAAAAAAACACAGCCATAAAAAAAATTGAGCAGCGATACAAAAAAAACAAAAAAAAAATATGGAGCCTAGAAGAATTGGGTCGACGCTATTGTTAGACGATCCGTTTGAGTGGTCTAACGATAGTAGTCTCGAGTTTTTTGCTAACGCGATTGACGCAGATGAGGAGGAAGATACGGCAAGGTCGACACGTACGTCAGTGAAACATGATCGGGTCAGCGCTGCAGAAAGATTGTATCGTGATTATTTTTGTGAAGAACCAAGATATAACGAGCAAGTGTTTGAAGATAGGTATCGTATGCCTAAAAGTTTATTTTTGAAAATCACACATGCTATTGAGGCTAGATTCGAGTATTTTCAGGAAGGTTATGATGCTAGACAAAAAAAAAGCCTCACAGCCATACAAAAATGTGCGTCTGCCGTTAAGCAACTCGCAACCGGTAATCCACCGGATGAGTTTGACGAATATTTATAAATGGCTAAAAGAACGTCACGTGAAAGCCTTCAATTTTTTTGTGATGCTATTATTCAGATATACAGTCGAGATTACCTACGTAGGCCAACAAGCCATGATATTGCATGTTTGTATGAAGCACACGAAGCTCGACATCACATTTCGGGTATGATCGGTAGCCTAGATTGCACACATTTCGATTGGAGGAATTGTCCAATCGAATTGAGGGGTCAATATAAAAGGGGTGATCATCGATACCCCACGATTATGATGGAGGCAGTGGCGTCTCAAGATTTGTGGATATGGCACGCGTTCTTTGGACCGCCGGGTTCAAACAATGATATTAATGTTGTGATGCAATCTCCGCTATTCCTCACCGAGCGTAATGGTACGGCACCTAAGTGCCCATTTGTTGTGAATGGCCATACATACAAGCGTGGCTACTATCTTTGTAATGGCATATATCCTTCATGGTCTACTTTTGTTAAAGCGTTCAAATTTCCTACCGACCCGCAAGAGAGAAAGTTCAAAAAACTACAAGAGTCGGCTCGAAAGGATATTGAACGGGCATTTGGTGTTCTCAAGCAAAGATGGGGTGTACTGAGATGACCCTTACGGCCGTACACAGTAGCCAGAATTAGTAAAATGGTTTATACATGTGTGATATTGCACAACATGATTCTACATGAATCTGGTAACGCAATATCCCCCATTCATATTCGGGATCCTCCGATCGAACCGGTGTTTGACGACGAAGCCTTAGACGAGATACGAAATGAGAACACACATTTTCGTCACCGATTTGATCTTATGGAGCATATTCACGCTCAACAATTACCATACATCGAGGTGGATGATGAAGCCGATGAAGTTTAGTTTTTTAGTATTATGTAATGTTATTTTATGTTTTTTAATATTATTATGTAATGTTTATTTATTTTAATGAAATTTTAGTTTTTAAATAAATTTTAATAGAATTTAAAAAAGAAAAAAAAAATGAGTGAAGGGTGAGTGAAGGTGCCGCCTTCAAAAATGAAGTGAGTGAAGGGTGAGTGAAGGAAAAAGTGGGAGATGATATGGCGCAAGGGGATTGGTTGTGAGTGAGTGAAGGGGAGAGGAGTGAGTGATGCACTCCCCCCACCCTAAATAAAATAATAGTAACCATAAGATTAAATAGAATCATTATAGGTGTAGAAAGAATATAAAGGAGACACGTGGAGAAAGGTTGTGGGGGCAAAATTGCAATTGCTTAATGAATTTGCATACCCAATACGTAGAATCGGTCAACACCAAATTGTATCATTCAAAGGCAAAACAAAATTTATCAAACACACTAATTGCTGACCGAATTTGGACTCAGCACTGAATCAAGCCATTAAGTGCCTATCAAACACACCCTCACTCTGTTTTCATTTATTGTTAATCAAGATAGAAAGTACATTTAATGTTACTTTGTAACGATTTATGTAATGTTATTTTATGTCATACTAATCAAAGTACATTTAATGTTACTCTGTATTCAAATGGCGAATTTAATTGCTTCATTCGGGTCACCAAGCATATGCATTCAAGTGTTTCAACTTTCAACAATAAAATTTTACTCTGAAGTAAAGAAATTTCAGCTTTTATTTTAAGCTATCCGCATTAATTATCTTTGTTCATTTTATATCCGTTAGAGAAATCGAACAACAAACCCGAATTCGTGGAATATAGGACCAACTTGTTGTCGCAAACCACAAACCTAAACTCTTCTTCTGTTTAGATGAATGAATTAAGAACGAATAAAAAACAAAATACTATGAAAATGAACCGAATGATCATTCTTTATATTACCAGAATCCTCGATGGGTTACAAAGAAAGAATAAAAGAAGTGTGTCATCCCTTCACCCCTCACCTGAGCGGAGCCAGAAAGTTTGCTCGAGTGGGCACTTTGATAAATTTTATAAAGTACACTACAAATTGCTTCTTACAAGAGGCAAATTACAAAAAAGCTATATATTTTAGAAATTTTACACTACATTTTTTTCACTAGGGGGCACATACCCCTGGTGCCCCCCCCCCCCCCCCCCCTCACACCCCCTTTTTTAGAGGTGAGCAGTAAAACAAAGCGATTAAGACTTGAATATGGTCTCAGCCGACTCAAACAAACACAAACAAAGCTACACATGTACTTGGCTTGCAAGTCAAGTAAACTTACATGAGAGTTCTATCTCTTTTAATTATGTTGTTTAATTGAGAAAGGATGCCTTGTTTTGTATGTATTTCTCTTTTTTTGGGGTTCTATGATATTGTTATTGTTGTCTTTTTAATAATAATAATAATAATAATAATAATAATAATAATAATAATAATAATAATAATAATAATAATAATAATAATAATAATAATAAAACGCTCTCCCTACTAGGGGCGAATATGGCGATTTAACTGTTTCCCCAGGAGTTCCCTTGACATCATGGATCGGTCCTTCCTATCTTGATTCATTCATCATGGATCTTGTTAAAGGTGAGTATTCGATTGGGGTTTCCTTAGGCTGCTGATTCATCGCCTCTGTACAGTTACCTTTTTTTTAGGGTTTCGTTTGTTTCTTCTTAGGGTTTCGTTTTGAGACCCTTTCATTCATCGCTGTTGTGATCGTTTTGCTTCTCCATAAACGGTTTGTTTGTTTTGTTTGGATTGTGCTTGTGTTTGGATATTGTTTGCTGCTCTTGTGTTTAGATACTGGTTGTGTTGCGCTGGATATTGGGTACTGGTTGTGTTTGCTGCTCGTATATTGGGTACTGGTTGTGCTAGATATTGGGTGCTGGATATTGGTTACTGGTTGTGTTCGCTGCTCGTATACTGGTTGTGTTCGCTGCTCGTATACAGATTGTGCTCGCTGCTCCTATACTGGTTGTGTTCGCTGCTCGTATACTGGTTGACACTGAGTATTGGTTATTGGTTGGTACTGTATTGGTTACTGGTTGGATATTGGATATTGTTTGGGTACTGTTGTTGCTCGTCATTGGTCATAGGAGTTCCCCTACAGTTTCTAGTCTCCTTACGTCCCATTGGGTACTGCTACAGTAATAATACTGGTGTTGCAATGTATAGGGTTCTGCTACAGTAGTTGTACACTAGTTGGTATTTTTTTTCTTGTTTTGGTTTTCAGTTGGTTTTTTGTTGATTATTTCCTATGCCTATCGTGAGGTTTCATTGCCCTTTCGCGGGTCTTAGTGGGTGTCGTGATGGGGGTGGAAATGGATTAACTAAGTCTTATTTGATCACACATCTTTGTGATCGACACTTTAGTGGGGATGCGCGAGCTCTCACTAGACATGCTCTCGAGTCGGATTTGGTTATTTTTGAAAGAGCTGAGGTTACTCTTAAGCGTATGGGATTGTGGTTATGTGGTGGTTGTTTCAAAACGCATACTTTACGGGCTAAGTGTCGGCATAGTGGGGGGTCCGATTTCGTGTCACCTCCTGATTGTGGTGATGGTGTTGTTCGTTTCGTGTTGCATGATCTCACCAAACCACAAGCTCCTTCTCATGCTGCTCTTGTTGAGGATTTGGTTTCTGATGAGTTTGGTGGGTTTGATTTACATCTCCTTGATACTCTACTTTCTAAGGGGTTGCGTACTGTCAAATCCATTCCTCCTAAATGTCGTTTGGGGTTTTCTCGGGTTTTGAAATGAGCTCTTGATAAGGTTGTTTGCTCGCCTGACGACATTTCTTGTTGGGTTGGTTTGTTAGTCTTGCCTCTTTGCCTGCTTAAAACCTTTTGCCCTAGGAGTAGTCAAGAGTGTAGGTCTGCTACTAAGCGTCAACGCCAAGAAGAGTATATTGTTAATGCTATTTCAACTTGGGGCACTCCTGGTGGTAGTTTGCAAGTTGTGCGTGAGGTTTTAGCCGAAACCCCCCCTTTGTGGTCTCATGTTGATGAGGAAAACCTGGACTTGGGTGACCGTAATATCAAGCAGTGTAAGAGGAAGATTTGTGATGGTCACTATACTGCGGCTGTTAGAGTTCTTTCTTCTTCAGGTATTGCGGCTTATGATGATACTACTCTTGCGGATCTTAAAGCTAAGCACCCTTTTCAATCTGCCCCCCTTTTACCAGATATACCTATTGATCATCATCACCTTTTGGCATCTCCTGCTATGGTTCTTGATATGATCAAGAGTTTCCCTCATGATACTTCGTGTGGAAGGGATGGTTTGCGTGCTCAACACCTTTTGGATTGTTTAAACGGGGCTACTGTTGCTATCTCTGATGAGTTAGTCGCTTCTATCACCCAGGTGGTGAACCTTTTTCTTGGGGGTAAATGCCCAAGGGTGTTGGGAGAGTATGTTGCTAGTGCTCCTCTCACGCCCTTGGTTAAACCAGGAGGGGGGATCCGTCCTATCGCTGTTGGTACTGTTTGGAGGCGTTTAGTCTCCAAGGTTTGTGCTTCTATGATTGGCCATTCTTTGGATGGTTATTTTGATGGTTTGCAACTTGGTGTGGGTGTTTCGGGGGGTGGGGAGGCAATCCTTCATGCTGTGAATCGGTTGATTGAAGACCGTGGGGGTGATGTGGGTTTATCTATGTTGTTGGTGGACTTTAAAAACGCTTTCAATATGGTAGATCGTGCGGTTATGTTACGAGAGGTTCGCCTTCGTGTTCCGGCTATTTCACGTTGGGTGAAATTCTGTTACTCCAGTCCTGCTAGATTATATTATGGTGAGCATACTTTATGGTCGCACCAAGGGGTGCAACAGGGTAATCCGCTTGGGCCTCTTCTTTTTGCTTTAGTGTTACATCCCTTGGCATGTAAGATCCGAGACTCCTTCACTCTTTCTCTTCAACCTTGGTATCTTGATGATGGTACTATTATTGGGGATACGTTGGTTGTGGGGAAGGTTTTGGAGTTGATTATGATGGATGGACCTAGTTGTGGTTTACACCTCAATGTTGATAAAACTGAGGTTTTTTGGCCGAAGGAAGACCCCAGGAGCAGGTATGTTGGTGTTTTTCCCCCTAATATTTCTCGACCTTCGCTTGGGGTTAAATTAATGGGGGGGCCCGCCAGTGTGGATTTTGAGTTTAGTAGTAAGCTTGTTATGAAAAGGGTTGCTAAAACTATTGAGCTTATGGATGCTGTTGCTAAGCTTAATGATCCCCAGTGTGAGTTGTTGTTACTGCGTGCATGTGCCGGTATTTCCAAGTTGTATTTTTCTATGCGCACATGTCCTCCTCGGGTCTTTGAGAGTGCTCAGGTTTCTTTTGATGCAGCCCTTCACTCTTCTTTGGAACGTATTGTCACTGCTTCTGGACCTGGATTTGGTGATTGGCAATGGAGACTTGCCACCCTACCCTTTGCTCTTGGGGGGCTTGGTGTGTATTCTGCAGGTAATGTCTTGAACTATGCCTTCCTTGCTTCTAGACTTCAATCTGCCAGCTTACAGACTAAGCTTCTCCGTAGTTCTGGTATTGTGTCTACTGGTCCCTCTTTTGATGATGCATTGTGTACTTTTAACGTGAATATGGATATTGACCTTCTGAGTAACCCTAGTGAGATCGCTGCCCCCAAACTTATGAAGAAATTGGCAGATATACATTTCGCACGTGTTGCCCAAACGGTTGAATCCACTTTCCAATTATCATCTAGACAGATGGCTTTATGGAACTCATTAAAAGAGGATTACACGTCTGATTGGCTTAGGGTGGCACCGATATCTGGATTGGGACAAACCATGAATGCCAGGACTTACCGATGTGTGTTGTGTTATCGGCTGGGTGTTCCTCTTTTTACTGTCCAGATGCAATGTTCAGCTTGTTCTAAGGTTTTTCCTGGAGATATTTTTGGAGATCATGCTGTATCGTGCGCAGGCTTAGTTGGTATTAAACATCGGCACAATATTGTGCGTGATGTTCTTGTTGATATATGTTCTCGATCTGGAGTTTCAGTTCGTAAGGAGGTGGATATTGGGCTTCGTGAAGAGAGGGACAAAACCTTACGTCCGGCCGATATGTTACTTTACTCTTGGGATGGTGGTCTTGATGTTTGTGTTGATCTTACAGGATCGTCGCCTTTGACGCGTTCGTGTATGGTTGATTTTATGCCCGGTCGGGCAGTTATTGAAGCCGCACAACGTAAACGTGTCAAGTATGCTGCTAAATGCGCTGATATTGGATATGGGTTCCTCCCCTTTTCATTCTCTTCCTTTGGAGAACTTGAAAATGATGCAGTGACCTTATTGAAGCGCATTAGACGATTCTCTATGACCCAAGACGTTGGAGCACGTGCTGCTCCGCATATTTTTAGTAGGATTGGTTTTGCTGTAGCTAGAGGTGTGGGGGCTCAGTTGGTATCTCGGCTCCCCACTAATTTCTTGTAAAATCCTTTTTTGTTGTTAATAAAAGTGATGGTTTATAATAATAATAATAATAATAATAATAATAATAATAATATGAGTTAATACAATACACAAAGTCAATGTATTTTAAGTTTTAGAATCTATATATATATATAAAAATGAGTTCCCCCTATTAAATGTGAGCATTAATGTCACAAGCTAAGAAACTTAAATATGTAGTTTAAGCTAATAAATTTAGTACATGTGGAGCTTATTTTGAAGCTTTTAAGAGCTTTTAAGGTAAATGTTAGCATTAATGCATAAGCTTAAATGTGAGCATTTTAAAGCGTTAAAGTGCCATGATTAGATGACACTAAACAATCACCAACACCCTTTCAGGTTTCCATGCACATAAAGAATAATAAATATCATTACTACGTTTATTTTTACCTCTATGATTTGTTGCCAACTTATTGCATCAATTAACCTAAAAACGTTTGAATCTCTTCATTTTCTTTACAATTTGGCTACTCTCAAGACCCTATAAATACAAAAACACACGCATACTCAACACACACATTCATTTCAAATCCAAATATAATGCAAACTCTACAAGAAAAAGCTTCAGAATGGAGTTGCGTTGACCATGAAGATGCATTTGCTATTGACAACCTTTTCTAAAAGTAGTGTATAAAGATTATAAAGTTTTTATGTACTGTATATTGTTTACTGTTCCAGTTTTTGTAATTGGTTTTGAAAATTGTTTTTGGGTTTTGTAGACTTTTAAAAGGGTGTTTGGAAGTTTAAGCTGATTTTTTGGGTGTTTGGATTAACTTATTTCAGGTGGCATACCAGACGCCTTTTAGCGGGAACTGTATATGGAGCTAATGAGGGAGGGTGTTATTTTTTTTAATTTATTATTATTATTTTTTTTAAGCTTATATGCTAACTTGGATTTCTAATTAATTTGCAGAATATCCAAATACTTATGCAGTTCAGTAGATGTGTAAACTGTAAAGATTCAGCACAGTTGGTATGGAGTCTTCAGGCAAAGTATTTCTAAAGCAAGGCAAGGTAAAACAGCATAAGATTGGCTCGATGTATGAACTCCAGTTGCTACTTTTTTTATCATTCATATATGCTCTAATATTTCTGTCATTTTAAACAAGTTTAGCCTTTGGGAGGTTGTCAAACACGACGCCGTATAGTATCATATTCTCATTGCAATCAAGAACCAACCCACTGTTTACATTCCACAATTCGGACTTTAGATATTGGGATTTTTTATATATATGTATTTTTTTTTAAACTGTGGGATTGAGTAACAAGCCTAAATTTTGAATTGCAGGCCATATATATTTGGGATTTGGGTGTATCGGAACAGCTTAATTGGAAACACATTTGGATTCGTGGTTCAAATTAATGGTATGTTAAAGATTACCATTTTATATTGTTTAAGCATAGAATTTGGGTCGAAAAGGCGTTGAATTGCTTCATGTCAGTTTACAAGTACGAGGCCGACATAGATTTCTAATGCAGGTGACGACACTGAGACGGTCGTGCAAATGGTGGCGGCATTATGTGCATTGTAAACGCAGCTCTTGGAATATCCTTCATCATGTGGATTTGCTAATCCTAATGAGTTATTCATCCGAGGTATGTAAACATTATTGTACAACTAAGTTGTGCTTTTAGCACCAGGAAGGACATAAGCTTCTATACATTTGTTGCATTTTAATGAGATTTTCTTATTATATGATGTCTTTTTTTCAAAGTATTCAAAAGCTTTTTTGTTGCTTATGTAGGCAAAAAGCAGCTTCAGCTTGAAACATAAAAAAAGGTTCTATTATTACACGTAATGTGATTTTTTATATAATTTATAGTTTGTATTTTTAATCGTAAAATCTTATAAATAAATGATAAATTAGAGTATGTTTATAAATCTTTTATCTAAACGGATTATCACAAAATAAACCTGATGTCAATGCTTATAGGTGTTTCTTCTTCTTCTTGCTGCAACTTAAGGTGACAACGGGGTCGGCAAGATGTATTGATGTGTCACGTTGTTCGTGATGTTTGTACAAATACACAAACAAGTGAAAAAAACAAGCCGCGTGTTGAACGTGTTATATGGACTATAAAACGCTAAATGTGCATTAAGCTGTTTCAATGTTGTGAATCGTTATACTACAAAGAGTATCTTATTATTTTAGCAGCGTAGTTTTAGAGTCATGTTAAATACCTTTAGTTTTGGGCCTGCCCCGCTGCCCGTCTTTCACCACTTGTCGTTAACCCTAAAACCCGCCTTTCTATTGTTCTTTTGCAGGTATGGGAGAAGAGTGGTTACAATACGGTTGAGTTGGTTAGGTATATTACAAAAGCAGGTTCATACTAGATCAGATGCTAGATACAAATGATGATATGTTTTAATTGTGAGCCTACATGAGTTTGTGAACATAACAAAGTGTGATTGTTCTCACCACACCCCAAAATGAAGTCATCTTGATTGTGTAATGACTAATGGCATGTACATTTTGTTAAAATTATAATTGAACAGTCCATGAAAAATTCAATTTTACGTTTTTAGTTGTAAAGGAGCAGTTTGAGCCGAAGCAAAGAGAGGAAATTTCCATTGTATGTTTGCAAAGAGTTTGTTCTACGGTATTCAACTGATCCATACATTGGTTTTGAATCATCATTGATTGTAGGTTTTATGGATGCCTTTACAAGTTTGCGGAGGAAGTTGATATAATTGGTGTAAATGTGTTTGATTTGATTATTATTTTTGTAGTCGTATAAACGGTTGATGCCTAGAGGTATGTAACACCCCAGTTCCAAAGAAACCGGATGCTAGACAAATGATACATAAATAGACCAAAAGTTACGATGATGAAAGTCACTTATCTGTTTGATACATTTTTATTGAAACAATTCTATTTATAAAAAGTTACTTAAACAAACTTCCTTTGTTCATTTGAGTACCCTGATCGAAACTAACCATAATAACTAAATACGTATAACCTTTGCAAAACAATTGATTATTTATGGTGAACAAAGCCCGTGCATCGCACGGGCCATGATGTCTCGTCTATCAGTATTTTTGACTCGCAATACTATTAAAACATGCTAACGAGTTAATGTACTGTTAAATTTGTTAAGTGAGTCTTTAAACTTTTATAGAATTGTGTAACCATTCCTCAATAAATCAAAACCCTTTATAAAAACTTCTCCAAAAATTATTCATTGCCTACATATTTTCCTTTAAAAAAATCACTTCCGAAAATCAAATCTTAGACATTTAATTCACCACCAACCAAACCCAGTTTCTTTCTATTACACCAAAAGCTCGTTTTTAGGTTGTCTAAAAGCTGCTTCATAATTAAGAGGGGGATGTAAATGAGTGTGGTTTATTGCATGTAGGTGAAAAAGAATTGAATTCTATTGTACCACTACCCTCCTATTTCAACAATCACACAACTACCCACCTATCTTCTTTATATCTCATTCAAGTTTCATCAACATATCTACTCATACCAAGTTCCATCACATTGCTTCAATACTTTGCCATGGTATCACCAGCTGAAAATCATGTATTTGTAAGTTAATTATAACCTACTATACATTAGCTGATTTCATGTGTTATCAAGTCTAGCAATACTTATGAGATAACATATGATGAATTGTTTTCGACTTACAATGTTGTGTGTGTTTATACTTTTTTTTTTTTTTTTTTTTTCATTTCAGAAACCAGGAATAGATAAAGACGGTGATTATCTTGTTGAAATAGGTGGTCTCGGAAATATTATCACTAAGGTAAAATCTCTTTGTTTTATATTTACGTCACATTCATGGCTAGAACTGTTTGTTTAAACCACTTTCGTTTTTAAATAAGATCCTTCTCGTTTTTATCATCTATTTATTAATCTATTCTTATCCTACTTTTTTATATGGGTTGTGTTATACAAACTCTCCATGTGGTGTCACATCATAGGATTTTGGTCAAACTGTACAACCTGTAATGCACACCGTACAAACCGACAATGCATCAAATCATTGGAAACCCTCCCTATGGGAGGGTGTGGATAACTCACCCCTTTTATATTAGATGGCCAATAACGATGCATTGATACCCGGGAAGACCTTGAACCTCGTGACAACACTTGTTTGACATTTGAACAATTAGCCCAAAACTTTGGATTTAAAATGCTAGGCTTTTAAGGGCGATGACAAGAGTGAGTTATTTTGAGTGGAACGGCCAAAGGGCTCATGGTACGGAGGGGCTGGAACTTAACTTCTTGGTTAACCTTCATCCGCATCTTGGTCATGTCTTGTGAATTTATGATGATGGAGACACATTTGATCAAATTATGGACTTGATCGCAGATGATATAGGGTTGCCCTTTGGTCAGTTTATGGTATCATACGGCCGTGTATCGGATCATGGTCGACATTTTTTGAGCAACAACAGAGATTGGCATCATGCTATTTCTTATTTTCGGTTAATGGGACAAGCTGCTCAATGGGCTCGGGCCTACTAGCATAATCTATAGTCTAATAGTGAAATGTTTTCATTGGCTACTAGGAAATTAATTCGAACTCTCAAGGAACATTCATCTACATTGATGTCTTGTTGTTGGAGTGACATTGGAAAATCGTTAGCCACATCAGACAGGAAATGAAACATTTGCTTATGGAGCTGATGAACGCAATACCCAATTTTAATGTCTTTTGTCTGTTGATCACTCTTACTTTTGTTTTTTGATCTTCAGTTTTAACATGAGGGGTTTGTTCCTCCTCACCAGTTATAAGAAAATGCAATAAAGCTTGAATTGATTGATCATGTATGGGCATCATATTAGATGCTTTATAGTGATTATATACAATATGTATGTTTATTAAATAATGTTGTATATTTTAGATGTACATTGTATCCCTATGCATATTTCAAAATTTTCTCTTTGTGACTCCTACTTCATACTTTTATTTTTAACGGAAAAAGGAATGAGAACAAGATTTTCTCACACTTTATTCCTCCTTTCTTTCAATGACCTGCTTACAAAAATGCATAAACTTTCTAAGCTAGGTAATAGTTAAACAAAAATTATCAAAGTATAGATAGAAAAAAGGGGTTAATAGCGTAAAACTTGTACATGTCCACTTACATGTTTGATAGAAAAAAGGGGTTAATAGCTCAAAGCTCTTGTGTTTAAGTTTTTTAATGTGTTCGTGAATCATAGTGACCTTATGTAATCAAGGTAACAATGACGGACTTAGAAAGAAGTTTTAGTTGTGGTCATCCAACTGACGCTCAACTGCAATATATATTTATTTTTTAAGAAAAAATTATTTTCTTTCAGTTAAATTACATTAGTAAATGGAAAATAAAAACAATAAAGTAGTACAATATAAATGTAAAATCAAAAATAAGTTTAAAAGGATCGATTTATCCATAATCCATCTATTTAAGTTAGTTAGATTGTGGGTCGGATCATGATCATTAATAGGTAGGGTAATGATCCGATTGAAATGTGACTCGTTGACAGCCCTACTGTTGATGGATAATGATTTTAATTTCTTTGAGTGACAATCTAAGTTTACTGAATCATACTTGAATCATTCGAGATAGACCTTGGTTTTTGACCAAGTATATTAATCTACATACATCGTAGCACTTTGGTTTAAATAAATTTGTTGTATGTGTGAGTTCACCCACAATCGTCACCACACTCCTCACCACCAATAAAAATATTTACATTATACAAACATATCCTAAAAATGTCCAACACACACTCATAAATCAAATAAACAATAATAAAAACATCATAGGGCCCACAAAATTACATAATGCGTGAGTGGTATAGGAGTCTCACCCTTCCATCCATTTTTCTGCTTCTCACACGTGACAAGGGATGGGTGCAATGGGGTGGCGCGTGACATGGTGCAACCAAAGGTGACCGGTAACATCCATTGTGACCAGCCAAAAAATATTTTTGATTTACATTGTGTGATACTACGTTATAGGTTTGTGTGTAGCAATGGTACCACGACAAGAAGAACGTATCATTATCGGATCTCAACTTTCCAGATTTAGTTCTTGAGACTTCATTCTTTGTTTAAGCATAAAATTAACCAAAGTTCTCGTCTTTCCACTATGTCAAAACATTGTTATAAATACATTGTCTTCACTAAAAGCATTCGCCCAATGCAATTCTCCCATCATGGTGAAGAGCAAAACAATGATATCTATTTTGCAAGAAACGATAAAGTTCTTAAATGGATTGAAACTAATGTTGATTTTTTTGGGTAAAGGGTAATCCACCCGGTAAAATATATTACTCAAAAAAAGGTTTAAAAACAATGAAATGTGGCATTAACCGCAAGCAATCGCTTGACACAACCACTAAATCATTTATGACAGGCCATAAATGATAACTAGCTACAACCAACAAGACCACCAAACCAAAACCAGCATAAAATAAATACATCATAAATTTTATGCAAAACATATAAAACAACTTAGTTAAGAAAAAAAATTTGAATTCCAGCAGCCATTAATTGTGCGCAGGAGAGACCAAAATCATCATCATTATAATTGTTGCCGTCACCCGTATCTGCTTTCCATTGCTCATAAAGACTCTGCTCCTTACATCCAGTTTCAGAATACAACGTCCCAATGTGATTATCAAAAACTTCATCATCATCGCTGTCAAAAACTAATGGTGATTTTGATTTAGACAAGCATCCAAGTTGAGAAACATCTCTTGATAAAATTATAAGTAATTTCAAACTCGATGGTGCAATCTTATTATGCACCGTGAGATGGGTTTTTGCGGGAACAGGAATTCAACATTTTTCCGTTCAAGATATTCAAATCTTTCCGCTTGTTTCAAAGACTTGTAATTCCCGCTAGCTCCTTGCTAGTCGAGTTATTTATTTATTTACATAAATGTTGCCGTTAAAAAAAAATAGACAACTCAAACTACAAATTAATGGTAATTCCTATTCGATAAACAGACACAAGCGGGTCATTTTTAGGACGAGTGAAGGACCTATGGTCATTCGAATGACTACGGTTATATGTATTGTCTTGTACAACATTATGTTCATGGAAGTAATATAAATTGGCTTCAATTGCACTTTTTTTTTTTTTTTTTTTTTTTTTTTTTTTTTTTTTAAATCATTTTGGTCGAGGTTTTTTCAAGTCCACATGCATGGTGCATCACATTATATCAAAGTATAGAATGTATGTAATGGTGTAAAAATATAGCGCGTCAAAAGATATGAACTATAAGACCCTTTTAGTCTTTTATGGTCCGACCACTTTAAAGTTCAAGACAAATGTGTGGAAAACTAGAAGGGTTGAATAGTTTACTGCTTTTTCGATTCTTATTTAGCTTAAATAACCTTTGAGAACTTGACGTTTGGTTAAAGATATAAACACAACTTAATATGTTTGATTCTTTGAAAAGACTTTACATGTGGATAACAATTCTAACTTAACTTGTTTCATACTTTGAAAAGCTTTACTTGTAATGATCCTAACTTTGCTTGTTTAGTTCTTTGAAAAGCTTTACTTATGTTCAAAGATATAAGAACAACATTACTTGTTTTGGTTCTTTGAAAAGCTTTATATGTGATCAACAATTCTAACTAAACAACAACATATAATAAGCAAAGATAGAGAAAGAAACAATCAAACCACAACACGATAGTTTATCGTGGTTCGGCTACAAGGACTCTTTTTCCTTGCCCTACATCCACGCCCCGAGTTTCCAACTCGAGAGTTATAAACACTAATCAACAAGCTCCTTTCACCGTCGTAGAAAACCTTACACGTCGCTTATACTTTTACCGACACAAAGCTAGATGTCGAGTTCTTTTACAAGGGTACAACCACTCCCATTCGTCGCTTACACTTTTACCGACATAAAGCTAGATGTCGAGTTCTTTACCAAGGGTAAAACCACTCCCGTTAGTTCTTTTACTAGGGTACAACAACTCCCAACACACTACGTATTTTGAGGCCTAAAATACTAACCTATAACTTCTACATACATGACACACATGAAGTATAAACTACCAAAGCTTATACATGACCAAGCTACCAAGACTTGCAACTTTAGAGTTGAAGCTTGCAACTTCTTGAATGATCTTGTGGAGTTCCTTGCTACATAAGAGAATCACACAAGTCAAGGGTTACTGTGTTAGTTGAGAGAATATGTGAGAATAAGTCCTAAAGGGTTACACAAAACAAACAAATGGTTTGGTATTTATAGCAAACTATTCTGCATGTCTGGCGGATCAGGCGTAACCCTCAGATGGGTTCCGCCCGTGTACCCCCAGGGTACCGCCGGGTCTGTAGTAGGTTTTTGCAATAACTCTTCAAACCAAACAAGGTCTTGTCTCATAACTCCTATCAACCAAACAATGTCACATCACTTAAATCAAGTCAAACACAAAACTTGTAAGCAACATCAAAGCAAGTCAAACACATTTCTTTCCATAAATGCATAATGACAAAACTTGCCATAAATGTGATGTGACAATTTCTATTTTAAGAAATAAAACCAATGTTTAGTTTAAAAGGAAATGTAAACATTAGTTAAATAAGACTTAAACACTTAAAGTGATAATTTACTTTTAGCTAAAGTTCATACTTTGTTATTAACAAAACTTAGCAAAGATCGTAAAATATAAATAACGTTTTTAGGCGATATTTGTATTAACAATCTCCCCCTTTTTGTTGATGACAATACATAAACTTTATTTAAAAGTAAGCCATAAGATTTAGTGTTAAGTCTTATAAAGTTAGTATTAAAACTTGTTTTTGCAAAGAGTTAGCGAAGCGGAAATATCAAAAGTTGAACAAGTTTAATATAAATTCTCCCCCTTTTTGTCGAAACAAAAAGTAGAGAAGCGAAGAGGAATAATGGCCATGCTCCCCCTTGGACGATACTCCCCCTAAATGGAGTGCCAATAGAGGAGACATGGATTTTGAACCTACAAAAAAAAGTTAGTTTCCGCACAAGATAAGTCATGAAAGTGTTTCATGTCTAAACTACAACTAAGAGTTGTGAAGCGGAATAATGTAATACTCATGCTCCCCCTTGAATATTACTCCCCTAATGGAGTTTCAAGGAAGAAAAACATGGAAAATGAACCTACAAAAAAAAAGGTTAGTTTCTAAAACACAAGATTTATGTATGGTACCATATAAAGGTGTAGTTCACTCATCATACCTAAATGGTCATTTTAACAATGCAAACCCTGTTGTAGAATTAATCTTCATTTAATGTAAAATTTTGACTCTTAGAGAGTCAAAGACATATAATTAAGATTACAACATCCTACTTTTTAAGAAACAAAGAAAAACTAAAAATGAACTAAGAGTATAAAAAGCTACAAGGAAATCATCATCCTTAATGAGAACCATTTTCCAAAAACAAGGATAGGGTTGTTTAAGGATGAAAATGTGAGTTGAGGGTTGTAGCGGGTTTTATTTTGAAAGGTGAGGAGGTGACTTGGTTTTGGTTTGTTGGTTAAAATGGGAGACATTTTCCAAGAGAAACGGTTTTGTTTCATTTTGGAGACTCTAAGGTTGTGGTGGATGAGACAAGGATTGGAGACGGTCCAAAATGTGGTTTAGAATAAACCTCATTTCTTCGGTTAACTCGCGAAGTTCCGTTCGACACCTTTCACTAATGCGAGCGGTTCTTTCGCAATGTCCGCAATCATGGCGGGGGAAGTTTGGTGGAATAGAGGTTTGATTTTTTGGTGGTGGATGGGTTGAACTTGAAGGAGCAAATGTGGATGTTTGAGAGGTGTATTTGCTACCTTCATTTGTTGAATTTAATGTTGTATTGAATTCCATAACATGATTGATTTGAGAATCAACCATTCGTTTGAAGGCATTGAGGTGGTTTAAATGAGTGTTTATTTCCTCATTCATGTTTGGAGGTTTTTCCCACATTGAGGCTTCTATTTTCTTATAAGAAGAAAGTAGAGAATCAAATTGTTGTTGTTGTTGTTGTTGTTGTTCTTGTGGTTGAATTAGGTGACGGAAACTTGGTTCTCTGTAAGGATCACCATGAAGGTTTTTGTAAATTGGATGAAACACAAATGAATGTGAGTGGGTATGACCTTGATCATTTGGAAAAATGGATGGTCTAGCATAACGGTAAGCCAACCGTTCTACCGTAGATGGGTAATGGGGTTCATCATTAAGTTGCTCACTAGGTTGTTGTTGGGTTTCCATTTGAGCAACGGTATCAAAAAGTGAGAAGGATGGTGGTGTTGATGATAGATCATCAAAAGTTTCCAAATTGGGTGTTGGTGATGTTGGTGGTGTATGGAAAAGTTACATTGGTGTAGGTGTTGGTGATTGAGGTGAAGGAGTTTTTGATTTAAAAGCTTGTTGAGAAGATGGAGTTGACTCACTCAAAGGTTTAGTTGATGATGGGTTAATTGCTAGGTTTGAGTTGCAAAGTGGTGGAGAAGGTGGTGGAGTAGCAAGATTAAGCAAATCTTGAATGGTGATCACATTGATATTACAATGTGTTGAGGGTGTAGTTGAGGTAGTAAGGTTAAGAAAATCTTGGATAGGTGAGGAGATGTTGAGTGAAGCATCACTTGATGATGATGAGCTTGACTTTGTGGTTTTGTTGAAGCAACAAGGTTTCACACTAATCCTAGTGGTTTTAGCACATGATTTTGATGACTCGGATGAGGTGTTGGATTTGGTCATTTCAAAGGTTTTGGTTTTGATGTTTGAGGGGAGAAGTCTTGATGGTGATGGTGTGATTTGAATTGTTGTGAAGTTTTCAATTTTATAGGATGAGAAAAGTGTTGAAATAGTGTTTGGATTTGATGTTTTACTATTCTAAGATTGAGGTGTCAAATGATTTTCATGACCATGTCACATCATTTGAGGTCAATCCAATGAATAGGATGGAGTGAAAGACCAACCTAAGCACTCAATGCTTTGTGATCATGGGAAGTGGTTTGGTAGAAAATGTATCAAAGGTTTGAAGGATCCTTTAAAAGGGTTCCTTTGGTTAGTTATGTTTTGAATTTGAATTTTGGCGGGAAGTGTCTTACTAATTGTTTTAGTGAGTGAGGTTTGTTCCAATATGGTTGTTGTAAATGAAAGATGTTTCTCACTTAGGATAATGATTTGACACTTTACAAGTTATGAACCAAAAAAAATAGCAAAAATTTTCTGCAGGTGACTGGCGGATCCCTCAGAAGACACTGGCGGAACCCATTTGAGGGTACCGCCTGGTCTATTGGGCCATTTCTGGAAATCCCAGAAAATACAATGGCGGACCCCAATTTTGGGTACCGCCAGATCCGCCAGGGGTAAAAAATAAGGCAGTCCGCGTTTTTGACCCGCGAGACGATTTTCAAAATTTTTGAAAACTCCTAAAATCAAAAAGATAAGGTATTACTGGTTAGGCAATGCAAAAATTAGACATGTAAACATACATATCATGGGACTTTGACCTTGAGGTCGAGGATTTCACTATACTTAGTAAGAATTCCCATAAGCATAGAAAAGATGACAAACACCTTAAACATTGTCATTATGCATAAAAGTTCATACAAACATAATCCAACAAACATAATAAACCATGAAAGTAAAAAACAAAAACACATAATTCACGTAGTTTTAACACAAAGACAATTCTAAAGCCTTCTTATGCCAAACGCTCCTTAATCTTCTCACAACCGGTCTATCTTCTTTTTGAGCTTGTTTAGGTACCTTCCAAAACACTTGAACATTCCTTTGGTTTGCTTGAATTCTTCGGAAGCATTGTCAATGATGGTGAGAGCATGAAGGTATTCTAAAGGAGGTAACTTAGAGTTGGGAAGTTTATCATCCTCGCTCATTTCGGATGATGATGATGATGATGGTGTAGGTGATCGAGTACGTTTGCCCTTATTTTTGTAAACTCGTTTATCACTTAGGGGAACGAAGGTGTGAGGAACTAGAAAATAGTCAAGGCGTATTCCATCTTCGTTAGGAGAGATGGGTGAGATTCCTCTAAAGAGGCGAGTAAGAAGCATACCATAGGGAAGAGCGGTTGTTCCAACTAGGGATATGTCGGCCATCCTTTTGGCTAGGTAGTAGGCTAAGTTGAAGGGTTGACCGGTTGAAATGCTATAGAGCATATAGCAAAGACATGTGTTGATGTGATCTCTATTTCCTATGGTACTTATGACGTTAGCCCTAAGAATTTCTTCCCATTTCTTAAATTGCGGTTTAAGCTCATTGAGCTCCATACCAAAAGGATCCTTATCTACAGTATTCCCCGAACGGTTCACCCTAGTGGTAGAGGTTCTAACAAAGAGGTGTTCCTTAATAGTTTCCTTACTAGCAAGAGGTGTATCGTATGGATAAAAACGATCCATAGTATCAAGACTTGAAATTGGCCACTTATCCGTGTAGAGGCAAGTTCCCTCATTTGGTACACCAAGAATTATAGCTAAGTCTTTTAAATCTATGTCATGTGATATTTGATTGGTTGTGAAGTTTAATGAAATCCTACCACCAGCACATGAGGAAAGGTTTACGGTTGCATAAAATTCTAAGATGAACCTAGGACAAATGGGCTCATCTATATCAAGGAGACAATCAAAGTGAATTGCGGAAAAGTTTTGGCGAATAGATGTTCCTTCTAGAAAGGATGGATCAATGGTTCTACCTTCATGAACATAGCATTTTTCTAATGCCTTAAAGGTTTCTACTTGAACCGGGTTGAGACCTTTGGTCATATGGTGTTTGGGCATGTACTTAAGGGTTTCTTTGTGATCGGATTTGTTTGCGGGAGGCATGTTGATTCCTAGAAAACATAAAATTGTATGTTAATGACTTTTAACAACAAAGATGTTTTAATATATTTCTATATGCAAAACAATGTGAAGACATGGTTCTCTTGACTCATTTTGATTCCTAAATCATTTTGTTATGCAAATTTTGTTGTAAAAACAAAAGATAACCAACACTCTCCTAATTGAATGTGTCTTCGATTGAATGTACCCGAAAATACATATTAGTTATGTATCCCCTTTAGCATTCAAGAGATTGTATGCAAGTGATGTTTAAATGATGTTTTTCATTTGTTTTAACAATGTGCTGGTGAATCATGTTGCAATTAGAAAAACAATGCACTTGGTGTGTTTGGTAAATCAAAGTAATAATGAAAAGATACATTTCTTAACTAATGAAATACATAATTGACTAGCCACCAAGTTTTTCAAGAATCATGAAGTTTTATGCAAAAGCCCTAAGATTCTAGTTAATGATTGTAATAAAGAATGTTATAATTAAATTAAAAATGCAATTGTGATTAGAATACTTACAAAGTTAGTTGGATTGGAAGAGATTATATTAGAAGCCCTAAAATTCGTGAGGATATGTGTTTTAGAGAGGGTGATGCTGTTTGAAAGTTTTTGTTAAGATTTAAGAGGGTGTTTGGTTTTGAAATTACAAATAATACATTCTGAGGTTTGGCGGACCAGGCGGAACCAAAAAATGGGTTCCGCCCGTATAGTCTGAAGGTTCCGTGGGTTCTGCAGGGAAAAACTTAAAAGAAATTGTTTTGATTTTTGTGGTTTTATCCTAATGTTCAAAACTATGGTTTTAGGTCTTATGAGTCCTTGACTAAGCCTAGGGATGATGAATGCTTTTCATTCAAGAGATTTTGATAACGCGATGATGAAATAGTTAACGTAGAAGACTTTCTTAGTTAAGACGTTCCTCAATGAACAATCTTACCAAGGCGATGATGATGTATCACAATATGTCAATTAAGAACATAATGGATTGAATTGTCGCTGAAGTCGATGCTTCCTTTGTTGAAGGTATAGCAATGTTGATAAGATGAATTCCGTTGTTGATGCGAGTTTGCTTGTTCAAGCAGAGCTTGTTGATGTGCTTCTCCATTCGATACTAATTTGAGAGTCATACACGTTTTGGAGAATCATTGGGTAAGTAAGCATAAAAGTACAAGTACCACTTGAGCTTTTCTTATCAACTTATTACCGACATAATTCCATTTGTCAAACACTATGGTTTCTATTCCCGTTCTTTTGGGAGACCATAATTAAGTTGTGTAGTACTTAATGATGTATCCAAATAGGCTCAACTAAAGAGTTGTTTTAGGATCTTCTTTAACACGAGCACATAGACAAAAACTAAACATAATGTTGGATCTAATTGTTATGAGAACAAGTAGTCTTCCAAACATTTCTCTACATTTAGTTTTACCTACGGATTTACTAATCTCATTCTCGATAAGTCATCAATAACTTAACCATTGAGAACAAGAGAGCAACTAGGAATGTCTTTAAGTTAAAATCCCTTGCTTTTGTGGCTTGCTTTTATTATCAAAAGGTCTTTCAAAAATTGATACTATACTCACTTGATTACTTTGAAATATCAATTTCGTTTCATTAGTTGTTTTATTCTAAATTAAAAAAAAAAAATGTTTTTGTTGAATTTGTTTAGACACAACTATGACCTCTAAATCAAGTTTTATAGCTAATGTCAATTTTGCTTGATTCAATGTTTAACTCAAAGTGAGAAGATGTTGTTTTGTACTTTTACTCCATGCTTGTCTTGCCATCATTGGACTTTCGACTAAGTTATCATCTACCAAAGATGATATCATAGAAGGAGGAGATCACTCGTTAAATGTCATATTCAACGACTCCTCGACTCTTTGGGTTTTCTTACTTAGGACACTATGAACTCTATTTATTTTAAAAAGTCCAAGAGGTACAACATCATTAGACTATGTGTCACATTTGATGTGTAAATCCTAGATGTTGAAAACTTATTTTCTTTCACTCATCCTAATATATGCTAATGTGATTTATTTCACCTTGTGTGTTTTATGTGAGATTATCATAAAGGAGTGATTGAAGAAAAACACAATTTAAGACTCAAAGTATGGTGTTTGAGAATGTTATTTAACAAAGGTTTGTTTTGCAAGCATCACAAAAGTGTTAGACATTTTAACACTTAGGAAATTCTTAGTTAGCTCACTTGTAAGCAAGAGTTGAGTGAGACTCACTCAAGAGTTTCTCGTGTTTATCTCTTGATGGTTAAAGAACCAAAGCACCTTATATCTCCTACCAGTACTAAAGACGAATTTCCTTGTTGCATAGAATCTAATCCTAGTTATTACTAATAGCAAGTAAACACTTATTGAGTATTACTAATAACACATATTCTAACACATAATGCTAGAAGCAAGAGACTATTAAAGTCAAGTTGAAGTAATGTGTACCTTTTAAATTGCATAGAGATGCTATCAAGAGGATAAACACAACGCGTAGAGTCTTGGTTTGACGACACGCTTTGAAACTCAATTACTCATGTATCCAAGAAGGTTAGACAATCATATAAAAGCATAGAGCATGATAATCTTAATTCTTCTATCATGAGTTTCTATTAGAGATAGAATTATCTCTAAATCTCTCTTCTAGGTTAGACAAATTTTACTTGCTTTGTTTTATTAGTTAATGGTGCTTTTGAGTTAAATCCTAATCCGGTTTTATATTTAAACAACCTTTGACTCCTCAACAATCTTTCAAAAGATTTTGAGCTTTCATCAAATTTAACTAATAATTTTTCCTTTCTCATTTTGCATTTTAATCTCATGTTTGTAATCTAGACATAATTTACATTCTAGATTAATTTCAACATTACTCTCAATTCTTGACATTTTATCTTCTAACAAGATTTCCTTTTCAAAGATTTTCTTAAAAGATTTTGAAGACTCTTTCTTGAAGATAGTTTTTAGGTCCATGTTGCATAAACGTTTTAGACTCATTTTCTAGTTTAGAAAACTCTAGGATAAATTTGTCAAAGCAAAAGTGTTTGGTTTCAAAGTGTACCTTGCTTGATGTTTTATCTAGTTTAGAATCACAAACCGGATGGTTGGCTTCATCTTCATCCGTGTTATTCCATGAATCACAAGCAAGTCCACTACGAGCATGACATGAGTAATCATCTTCACTAACACCTTGCTTGTTGTTTCAATAAATTGACAATTAACTACCGGATCATTGTCTTCGTCAACATCCATTTCATTCCATGATACGCAAGCAAGTTCATCAAAACACACGTACTCATCTTCACTTGTACCTTCATTAAAAACATTTAAACTAGTAGCACATGTATTAACTTCTTCTAAGTGTCTATCAATTAGTTTTTCTAAAACTTCTAATTCATATGTAAGATCAAATTGATCATCTTTGACTTGACATATTCTTTGATGAAAGTTTAACATATTTTTCCAAATATCATTAGTCATTTGACAAAAATACATTCTTTCATATTTGGTACTAAAGCTTTATAAATCATTGTTTTAGCTTTAGTATTTTTATCAAGTTTAAGATAGTTATCTTGGTTTTCTAAAACTTGTTTTCTTTGGTTTGAAATCACCAAAAGAATTAGTATGCCAAAGATCTTGATCAATTGATTTCACATAGTTTTCAAAATTACTTTTCCACTCAAGTAAGTTTTCTTTTTCAAATAGCGGTGGGTTTTGAATAGGTTGCCCTTCTTTGAGATTTTCAAAATCCATGGATCGATCCAAGTTTTAAAATACATTCTATTTTAAAGATCTTGAGTAACGTAGCTCCTGATGCCAATTGTGGAAAACTAGAAGGGGGGTTGAATAGTTTACCGCTTTTTCGATTCTTATTTAGCTTAAATAACCTTTGAGAACTTGACGTTTGGTTAAAGATATAAACACAACTTAATATGTTTGATTCTTTGAAAAGACTTTAAATGTGGATAACAATTCTAACTTAACTTGTTTCATACTTTGAAAAGCTTTACTTGTAATGATCCTAACTTTGCTTGTTTAGTTCTTTGAAAAGCTTTACTTATGTTCAAAGATATAAGAACAACATTACTTGTTTTGGTTCTTTGAAAAGCTTTATATGTGATCAACAATTCTAACTAAACAACAACATATAATAAGCAAAGATAGAGAAAGACACAATCAAACCACAACACGATAGTTTATCGTGGTTCGGCTACAAGGACTCTTTTTCCTTGCCCTACATCCACGCCCCGAGTTTCCAACTCGAGAGTTATAAACACTAATCAACAAGCTCCTTTCACCAGTGTAAAAAACCTTACACGTCGCTTATACTTTTACCGACACAAAGCTAGATGTCGAGTTCTTTTACAAGGGTACAACCACTCCCATTCGTCGCTTACACTTTTACCGACATAAAGCTAGATGTCGAGTTCTTTACCAAGGGTACAACCACTCCCGTTAGTTCTTTTACTAGGGTACAACAACTCCCAACACACTACGTATTTTGAGGCCTAAAATACTAACCTATAACTTCTACATACATGACACACATGAAGTATAAACTACCAAAGCTTATACATGACCAAGCTACCAAGACTTGCAACTTTAGAGTTGAAGCTTGCAACTTCTTGAATGATCTTGTGGAGTTCCTTGCTACATAAGAGAATCACACAAGTCAAGGGTTACTGAGTTAGTTGAGAGAATATGTGAGAATAAGTCCTAAAGGGTTACACAAAATAAACAAATGGTTTGGTATTTATAGCAAACTATTCTGCATGTCTGGCGGATCAGGCGGAACCCTCAGATGGGTTCCGCCCGTGTACCCCCAGGGTACCGCCGGGTCTGCAGTAGGTTTTTGCAATAACTCTTCAAACCAAACAAGGTCTTGTCTCATAACTCCTAGCAACCAAACAATGTCACATCACTTAAATCAAGTCAAACACAAAACTTGTAAGCAACATCAAAGCAAGTCAAACACATTTCTTTCCATAAATGCATAATGACAAAACTTGCCATAAATGTGATGTGACAATTTCTATTTTAAGAAATAAAACCAATGTTTAGTTTAAAAGGAAATGTAAACATTAGTTAAACAAGACTTAAACACTTAAAGTGATAATTTACTTTTAGCTAAAGTTCATACTTTGTTATTAACAAAACTTAGCAAAGATCGTAAAATATAAATAACGTTTTTAGGCGATATTTGTATTAACAAAATGTTATTAAGAAGTAAGAGTAAAAATAGAATGATGTGTGGGTGCGTCACATGCATCTTTCTTTCTCTCTTTCTAGTTTCATGTATGAATTTGAAGCTATTAAGGAATGCTAGAGAAACAAAGAAAATTTCCACAAAACATCCACAAAGGGATGTGTCAAAGAATGATTGGTTTAATCATAAAGAGGAAAGAGAAACAATCAGAACATACACCAATGACCTTTTGACACATCACTTTGTGGATGTTTTGTGGAAATTTTCTTTGTGGATCTAGCATTCCTCATTAATTTATGTGTATTTTTGTGAGGCATAATTCACTTTAGCTTAAAAGCAAAACTATAAAGAAGATGTAGTTTATAGTAAATCCGTGAAGAGCTTTGTTTGCTATGAAATGTGAAAAACAAACCCAAAAGAAAGATACAATATAATCTATATAAACCTAACACAAATACCACACAATCTACCAATCATTCACTCCACCTGAACAACTGTGATCGATCTACCGTAGCAACGACCATGGAAAAACAACCATCACACACCCTAAACCTTACTGGAGCCGTTGCCGACTCAAAAAGGATCATCGTAGCCAGTTACACTCATTATCTCGCGTTATCCCTCTTCTACTTCCCTGTATGTGCCACAATTACCTCTTTGTTCCTCGCCACCCTCAATGCTAACATCATGAAAGAACTGTCCAACTCCAACCTTGATCAAAAAACAGTAATCTATCTTATTATCTACATCATATTAGTCTACATCATCACCGTATGTGGCATAACTACAATCACCTACAGTACACACCATCGTGTCTTAGGTGATCTGTTGAGTCTCTTAACAGTCCTCAAGTCACTAAAATGCACCTTTTTCCCACTTTTCTTTACGTCATTTGTGGCTGCCGTGCTTGTCGTTATATTGTAAAGTGAGAATTGTAGAGAGAATGTGTGAAAATGTATTACATTCAATTGAATTAAACTGAGTACATGATCTACTATTTATACTGTTACATTGAACTTCAAAGTATGTGTTGCTAAACTAACAGTTACTTATCTAACTGTCTATCTAATTACGTCACACGTATCCAAGTGAGCTTGATGCTTAATGCAGTGAGGTGAAATGTAACTGTCATCTTCTCCTTTGCAGCATGTTCCTTCATCTTGCACTGTTACATTAACAGTTGACTTTTGAACTGCATTGTTGACTTTGGCATGTATACCTTTATCCCCCCCACAAGTTGGCAGTGTGTAAGGCTCATACATGCCTAACTTGGATAGACATTGATGAAAGGGATATGTAGACAGAGGTTTGGTGAATATGTCTGCTGCTTGCTTTGTGGTAGGAATGTAGGAGATAATTATTTGACCAGCCTTGATTTTGTCTCTCACAAAGTGACAATCCAATTCAATGTGCTTTGTTCTTGCATGTTGTATTGGATTGGTAGTAAGAGCTATTGTGGATTGATAGTCACAGAGAATTCTAACTGGCTGTGGAACCAAAACTTGTAGATCTTTGAGAATGGAGCTTAACCATGTAATCTCACATGAACAATCTGCCAAAGCTCTATACTCAGCTTCTGTTGAAGATCTTGAGACAAATGGTTGCTTCTTTGAATGCCAGGAAATCAAACTTGAGCCCAGATAGATACCATAACCAGAGATGGACCTTCTTGAAGATGGACAGTTAGCCCAATCACTATCATAATAGGCATGTAGAGTGAGATTGTTGTCTTTAGGGAAGATCATGCCTTGTCCTGGGCTGAGTTTAATATATCTAATGACTCTTTGTAAAGCCTGTAAGTGAGTTGTGAGAGGGTTGTGAGAGAACAGACTGAGAAGTTGAGCAGCAAATGCAATGTCAAGTCTGCTGATGGTCAAATAAATGAGCTTGCCTACAAGTGTTCTGTAAGGAGATGGATCTGGTAAAGGATCACCATCAGTGTAGGTTAGCTTCTTCCTTGAATCAAGTGGGGTTTTGGCTGGTTTGGCATCTTGTAAGTCTGCAAACTCAATCAAATCCAGTGCATACTTCCTATGGGTCATAATAATGCCTTTGCTATTTCTCAAAACCTCAATACCAAGATAGTAATTGAGTTGACCAAGATCTTTAACACTGAAAAGCCTTATCCAGTTGATGCTTGATATTTGTGAGAAGATCAGAGTTGTTGCCAGCTAGAAGTATATCATCAACATAGATTAAGAGAATGAGAGTATCTTGACCTTTGTAGTATGTAAAGAGAGAGGAATCTGCATGACTTTGAGTAAATCCATGAGAAAGTAAGAAATTAGTAAGCTTAATGAACCATTGCCTATTAGCTTGCTTCAATCCATACAAGGACTTCTTAAGTCTTCATACAGGGTTGGGAGGAAGATCTATTCTACAACCACTTGGGACTTTCATGTACACTTCTTCACTAAGATCACCATGTAGAAAGGCATTGTTGATATCTAGTTGGTGGACAAACCAATTGTTGATAGAAGAAACAGCTAGTAACGTCCTGACTATGCCCATCTTTGCTACTGGTGCAAAGGTCTCAGTATAATCAACTCCTTCCTTTTGAGTGTTTCCCTTGGCCACCAACCTAGCTTTGTATTTCTGAACAGAACCATTAGCATTATATTTTATTCTATAGACCCATTTATAGCCAATAGCATGTTTGTTAGGTGGAAGTGTGGTGTACTCCCAAGTGTGATTAGTCTCTAGTGCAGTTACTTCATTATCCATAGCTTCTTGTCATTTAGGATTCTTAGATGCTTGAGTATAAGATGTAGGTTCAGTTTCATGATGAATAGAATTAATGAAGTGGAGAATTTGTTTGTTATGAATGTTTTTATAATTAATGAAGTTGGAAGTGTGATGTTTGGTTCTGAATGAGTTGATTGTAGATGGTTTGTAGTGATGAAAATCTTTGAGTTTGGTAGAAGTATTCTTTGCTCTCTGTGATTTTCTTGATGGTGGTGGTGGTGGGGCAGGTGCAGGGGAGGGTGATGGTGGTGTTGGTAGTTGTGATTCAGGAGATAGTGATGGTGATGTATGTTCGGATGAAGATGGTGTTGATGTTGTTGAGGTTGTGTGATCAGTGGGTATGTTAGTAGGTGTGGTTTGTGATGGGTAAAAAATGTTGTTGGAAGTGAAAGGAGTAGGTTGTGGAGAAGAATAAGGTGTGGATGAGTGAAATGGGAAGATGTGTTCATGGAATGTGACATGTCTGCTCACAAAGATTTTCTTGGTGTCTTGAGCTAGTAGAAGATAACCTTTTTGATGTTGAGGATAGCCAAGAAAAATAGAAGGTATGGCTCTGGGTTGAAACTTGTCTGAGGTATGAACACTTGCAAATGCTTGGCAACCAAGGACTTTGAGGTTTGTGAGATCTGGTGGGGTGTTATACAGAACTTCATAAGGTGATTTGTGTTGTAAAGTTGGTGTGGGAAGTTTGTTAATAAGGTAAGTTGCAGTCATTAGAGAATAACCCCATAAATGTATTGGAAATTTGGCTTGATGGTGTATAGATCTAGCAACTTCTAGCAAATGCATGTGCTTCCTCTCTGCTCTTCCATTCTGTTGTGGAGTATAAGGGCATGAAGTTTGATGGATTATACCTTTGTCTTGTAGAAATGTGGTGAGGGAGGTGTTGATGAACTCTGTGCCATTATCACTTCTCAGTGTTTTGATGGAAGTTTTGAATTGAGTGTTCACATAGTTGCAAAAATTCTTTATTGTGGAAGTGACATGATGTTTTGATGGTATGAGAAAAGTCCATGTTGTTCTTGAACAATCATCCACAAGTGTGAGAAAATACTGACAGTTATTGAGTGTGCTGTGTTTATAGGGACCCCAAGTATCAGCATGGATCAATTCAAACAATTCAAGAGCATGAGATTGACTGGTCGGAAAGGACAGTGGTGTTTGTTTAGCAATGGGACATATAGTACAATGAAGTTTGGATACATCAGCAGTAAAACTAGGTAATTGCTTTATTTGTTTGAGTACATGAGTTGAAGGGTGACCTAGTCTAGCATGCCACAAATGTAAATTGCTAGTATGAGACATAACAGTTGGAAATGGTTTAAACAATGGTGTGGTAGAGGGTGTTTGATTGTCTTCTGACTTGATGATATAAAGTCCATCAGAGAGGATTCCATGGGCAATCCTCCTGTTGTTACCCTGAAAGATACAAGTGGTATGATTAAATATGAGAGAAACATTGGTTGTTTTGGTGATTTGGCTTACAGAGAGCAAGTTGTAGGCAAATGATGGTATATACAACACATTGTGAAGGATAAGGTTAGGTTTGATTTGTACTGAGCCAATGGTTGTGACTGTGACAGTGTGACCAATAGGTAAGGAGACAATGATTGGTATTGTGCATTTTATGATATTAAACATGAGATTAAGGGCTTTGCAAATGTGATCTGTTGCACCACTATCTACTACCCAAGCATCTTTGAATATTGAAACACATGAAGCAATGAACAAATATCTCCATGCAGCTAAGATTTTAGAATCACACTGACCTTGAGTGTTTTGCAGCATCATCATGATTTGGTTGAGCTGATTCTGAAGTGAATCCATCTTTGCATAGACTGCATCATCACCTTGTGATCCACTTGTGCTTACTTCAGCCCCATTGTTGTCTTGACCATTTTGTCCTGCCACCAAATTGACTGCTCTCTGCCCAATTGCTCTGTTTCCTCTGTTTTGACCACTTGTTCCTGGCTTGACTTTACCATGTAATGGATGACCAACAGGATACCCTACCAACTGATACCATTCACTCTTATAGTGTCCTTCTTTCTGACAATAACCACAAATAACACCTGGTTTGAAAGCACTTCTTCTAGTGTTTGGTGTAGAGTTAGGTCTGGTTTGTCTGGTGTTTGAAGGAGTGTGGTTGTTGTGTGATGGGGTTGAGTTAGTAAAGGTGTTCATGACTGTGGGTGTGAGATGTTTGGGTATAACTGCTTCTCTTTGCTTCTCTACTTGTCGTAACATTGTGTAAGCTTTTGTTGCATTAGGCATGGGTTGCATCAATAGAATTTGACCCCTAATGTTTGAAAAACATTCATCCAATCTCATTAGAAATTGCAATAATCTCTTTCTTGATTCTCTTGCCCCATTAAGTCTCCCATTAGCACAAACACAGTTACAAGTACACATATATGGAGTCTCAAGAGCATCTATCTCATCCCACAATCCTTTTAACTTCTGATAGTACACCTCAACTGTGCAATTTGCCTATTTCAACTGAGTAACTTCATTTGTGAGTTGATAAATTCGGTGACCATCAAGTTGTGAGTAATGTTCTTGCAATTCTTTCCATAAAGCTGCAGCTAAGTGAACAAAACTGAGATTGTTGCTAATTTGATATGTAACTGTGTTCAAGATCCATGAAATGATCATATCATTGTTTCTTTCCCATAGTGCTCTTAATGGTGAATCAACAGTTGGTTCTTGGTATTCATTGGTGATGATTTTCAGTTTATTCTTTGCATTGAGAGCTATCATGATAGACCTTTTCCATGTGCTGTAATTCTCAGAACCAGTTAACTTCTTGGAGATCAAGATAAGCCCTGGATGATCATTTTGATGAAGAAAGAGTGGATGATTGACTGAATTAGTGTCTTCAGAAGTGGTGTTTGGATCAGTGCTTGTTAAAGGCATTTTGTGGTTTCTTGATGAAATTTGATGACGATCTGTTGCTATTGATGTATTTGATTGGATTTAGTGATGAATATGGTAAAGATTTATGGTGATTTGAAGCTTTGTAATAGTTGTTAATGGCGGAAGAAAAGAGCGGGAAAATTAGTTATTATGGTGGTCAAAGTTTGTTATGGTGGTCAAACTTGACAGTTATGGTAGTTTGTTATGACAGCAATGGTGGTTTGTTACAGAGGCCTTTGGAGGTCAGCTCTGATACCATATTGTAAAGTGAGAAATGTAGAGAGAATGTGTGAAAATGTATTACATTCAATTGAATTAAACTGAGTACATGATCTACTATTTATACTGTTACATTGAACTTCAAAGTACATGTTGCTAAACTAACAGTTACTTATCTAACTGTCTTTCTAATTACATCACACGTGTCCAAGTGAGCTTGATGCTTAATGCAGTGAGGTGAAATGTAACTGTCATCTTCTCCTTTGCAGCATGTTTTTTCATCTTGCACTGTTACATTGACAGTTGACTTTTGAACTGCATTGTTGACTTTGGCATGTATACCTTTAGGTTATGATCACTCTGACTTTTCTTGTGATTTATGGCTTAGTTCTTATGATGGGGCAAGCCTTAGGGTTTGTTAACAGTTATCACAACTACTTTTGGTTTCCCTTGGTATGATATGCTTTAGCTGTGATTTTGGGTGAGATTTTAGGCATAATTATTGCGACATGGTCGTTAGCCTATGTGGTAGGTTTGGCTGAATCTAAATGGGGATTTTCAGCCTTGAAGAGGAGTTGCCATTTGTTTGATCAGGACGAGAGTAAGAGATTGTTGAAGAAGGGGTTGAAATATGATATATTGTCAGGTATATGTATTTTTTGTGGGGGTACTGTACCTGTTGCAGTTCTTTACGTGATTTGGTCTCTTAATTTGATGATCAGTGACTTGAGTTTTACATTGTTAATCGTGTTTGGTTCGTTCTTCTTGATGATGGTTATGCTTATGAAGACTGTTGATGATAGTGTGTTCTATAACAACTATCTTAAGGCTTTTCATGATGAACTAGCTATGAAGATTGATCAAGGGTATGTTCATCCATCTACGGATGTCAAGAAGGTGCCTCGTATTGTTAATGTTGCCGCAGCTTGATATATGCATGATCTGTGTTAACTAATTAAGTGTGCTTATGTTATGTAATTCATGGTGTTTATTGGCGTTTGTTTATTTAGAATCTTGACTTTAAGCAACTAGTATATAAGTTTATGTCAAGATAGTATGTCCTGTATTGACCTTAAGGGGATGTTTCATACGAGTGAATCACATATAATGAAATAATTTTATTAAAGAATGGAATTGTTAAGAAGGGGAATTATCTTAAAAGAAAAAGAACAGATTTCACTGTTTGGCACGAACATAAAACTCGATATAGAGAAAGGTTACAAGATTGATCCCATTGTTTGATAAACGTGAAAATGAAATTCAATGATTTGAAAATGTAACAATAGCCTGTAATCAATCTATCATTTTTCAACCACTGAAATGTAACGAAAGCGTGTACGTTTTGTTGTCATGTAGACCCAAAATCGAGATATTTAAAACAAGTTTTCTGTTTATGTATCAATAGCATCTACCAGGTACAAAATACACGATAACAACAACAAGAAATATACATCATGCTAGATTTTCAGTTCCCCTTATTCATATGTATAGACTATAGATGCTGTTTAAAAAATAAGTCACGGATCTTCAATATAAATATATAAACCTATGCAACTCAGTGATTGGTCATCCAAAACAATCATAATCATTACCCTCTTTTTAATTATTCAACCCAATGAAGTAGTTGCATATAATTACAATTGAAAAAGAATGTTCACTGAAATAATTAAATAGACGGCAATGATTATGAAGCTGTTATAACAAACTGATGATAAAAGCTAGATGAAAACAAATATGACTTGAGAACTATTAAACGCAAGAGAGAAAAAAATTGTTACGTCATGTAAACATTTCCCTAAGAGCAAAAGGTATCGTGGCGCCCTCCCCCGCCAAATTCGACGTGTCCCCCCTTTTTGGCACCGTCAGCCTCACGCCACCATAACACCCCCTTGCCATCTCATCCGTCAATTATCTAGCTTGGATGAAAACACTTCCCCCCCCCCCCCCCCTGAAAGTGCTTGTATGTGTTGATTTTGTCTGTTGGTGAGGATGAGTGATATACAACTCTTTGAAAAAGGGCAGTGTTTGGACGTGGGCTAAGATGGATATTGAGCTAAAGCATGTGGTTTTAGTTTTCTACTTTTCTTTAATGAATATTGGGCTAAATGAAAAATTAGTTTGTTTGAAAAAAATAATAGTAGGCTTTTTGGCTTAAGTTATGAGGGAGGGTATATTTTAGGGTTTGAGTGTTAAAAGTGGGATGTTGAGGTAGCGCTGAGATTCCTATTTGGCATAAACTACGATGCCTAGTGCTCTAAATGAAATAGCATGTGCAACACACATGCCTTCATTATGTATAGCTGCACTTTTTTTTAGTGACCCTCTTGATTCCCATTTAGAACAGAACCCGTGAATTGAGTTGTGCATAAGTTGTCATTCTTTGTATTCTCTTATTTTTAGAGAATCAATTGGCTGGAATAATGAAAGATGATTCCTTATACACCGTCTTTCAACAAAGAGGTCAAAGGTGAGCTCTTTGAGTTTTCATTCTTTTGTTGAATAAAATTTCAGAAAGCTCATTTATTGTACTTTTTTACTCTCTTTCATACTTTCATACCCATAACCAATTAAAGCCTAGACATCTCTAATCATGTTATGTTTTATGTTCTAATAATGATACAGTTCAATCTAAAATACTTTCCTCTTTAATTTGATATCGATTTCATCATGGTTACGAGTTGTATTTTGAAAACTCTAAATGATTGAGTGTAACTTTTCCGTGAAAAAATGCCGAAGGGTTTAGAGAGGACATGTCATCGCCAAAAGTGTACTTCATTTAATAATTTATTTATGTTTGCTTAAAAATTAATTAAAGTGTATAAACTTTTCATGGAAAAAAAAACTTTGTGTTTTGACGAGGATATGTCATCGACAAAAGTGTAATCCATTTAATAATTAATTTTTAATTGCTTAACTATTAAATAAATTAAAATTTCTAGATTAAAATATTAACTTGAAATATACTCATTAAAAAAAATTATAAAGATGTCGTTGTATTAGACTTTAGTATTGTGTACTTGAATTATACCGAAACGTTTTAACAATATTCGTATTTGACATGTGTAACTCAAAAAAGATTTTATCAAGTATTAGGGGTATCAATACAATTTAATGAAATCCGATATTCTTATCGAATGAATAGGACGCTTTATTCATATCACTTTAATATTGTTGGAAGTGATATGTAAGACTTTTAGGAACAACGATACTTTCATATTTGAATTAAGTAGCTCAAATAATGTTGTCGTGTATATATGCTATCAATATAATTTTAAAAAATGCGATGATTCTTATTGATATGAGTTTGTGAACTTTACGAGTTCTGAAACTGCTCGACAGTTTTATGTTTGTGTTACTGGTAAAAACTAGCCTTTATTTGAGACTAAGAAGAATATTGATGTTGTTCGTGCTAGGAGTAAGATACTGTTTGCATAATCTTTGTTATTATTTTGATTTGTTTCTACATCATTTTATTTGATAACATGTTGATTTCGGTTGTTGTACATTATATAATGCAGTAGTAGTAGAACTATTAATTGGTACGAGTAGTATGGTTTGATGATGAGGGGAAGTTGGTTCGGGCACCTGAATCATGGGTCATGACTGTAAGGATTATGTGCAAACAACACAACAACTTTTAGTCTTTTACATTTGCCTTCACAGAAATGCCGAAGGGTCACACCGGTACACACTAAGCAGAACAAGCAAGCTGAAATAAGAAACGAGTTACAAAATGAAATGAGAGTGACGAGGAAATTTAAATATAATATTTTTTTATTTAAGGTCTAAACGGTAATTACCCAAAGTATAACATTTATCCTGTATAAATATTAAACATTTTAGACTTGGTTAGCATTCATTACGATACATTAACATTCATCAGTTAGTTTTGACAGTTTACATTCGTGTGAACCAACCTAGTGTCTTCATATTCAATAGAGATGCATTATCGCATTGCATTCTATTATAGTGATAGCGTTTATACGAAACAACATCTTTTGAATAACGCAAGTCAAATACGATGAGTATCGATTTTCATAAGCAAGTGTTATCACATCCAGAATATTCAATTCATGATCGAGATATGTGAACCAACCAACTATCTTCATATATCAATCGAGTTGCATTATCACATTTCATACCTCTCTTATGTTTTGAGTAACCATGAGTTTACACGCACAAAATAATAATAATAAATAAATATCATGTAAGAAAAGGAATTTAATTTATGTAACTCAAAAGGTACAGTGTTGTCTCGTATATGCATTTAACAATTTAATGAATAGGAAGACTAATTGCTTAGAAATAACGAGTTGGAAAACTCGCGCGTTGCCGCGGGGTTTTTTCCCAAAGAAATATTTCATGCTATATTTAGTAAGTGTTGTGATTCTAAATGTGTGTAACAATATTGTAAAAGTAGGGAAAGTGTGATAACGGTCGTTAGCTACTTAACGTCAAGTTAGTGATTAAGGACTGACTTTGCAATGGACATATAACATGAAGGACCAGTTATGTAAATTATGAGAGCACTAAATATGCAACGAACCTCTGAGATGAAGGACCAATTTCGTACGGATGTTTTAAGAAAATGTTAAAGATAACGGTCATTAGTTAACAGTCGTTAAGTAACTAACGATAGTTAGTTATATTGCTACAATAACTAACGGTTGTTACTAACGACCGTTAGTATAACTAACGGTCGTTAGTCTACAGTAACTAACGGTTGTTACTAATGACCGTTAGTTACTGTAGCTGGGAATAAAATAGTATTATTACTATTCATTGCAAAGTTTTTTTGTCTTGACATCCCAACAAATAGTATATATAGATAATGATACTTTTTTATTTAACTTGTGTAGCTCAAAAGGTGTTGTTACGTATATGCACTATGAATATAACATTTTTTATATAATTAAAAGTGGTCAACGTTGTGATCAAACCTTTGGCGAGGACATATCCTCGCCAAAGGTAAAACCATATCACCAACTTTATTAATTACTCACTAACTATTAATCAAACACATAATTAATTGGTCAGACTTTGGCGAGAAAAGGACATTTTCGCCGAAAGTTTGCAAGGAAAAATGAAAGAGAGAAAGAGAGAGAGAAAAAAAAACTACCATTTGGCGAGGATATGTCATTGCCAAAGGTTTTGATCAAATTTTCTTGGCTTTTTGACAAAGTCAAAGTCTGGAACTGAGTTTTTTGTCATATAGTGGACTTTTGGTAAGGACATCGTATCTTTGCCAATGCCTTCCTCGCCTATTCTACTTATTCTTGTAGTGTTACTAATATATGAGAAATTCTATGTTCACAAAAGGTTTACAAAATTAAATCCACAAATACACATGTAATATGAATATGGTGCGCGTGAAATATTAAAGAGTTATATAACATGATTGGTCCAACTTTCTTGGCGTGTCATTGTGTGGACAAATTTTTGCAAACTTTTAGTGAACATAGCATTGCTTATATATTTTATATAGAGTATTGAGGTAGAGTGGTATTGAAAAGAACCAAATAAATGTAAACCAGTCGAATACACAATTATAAACAACTTTAAAAGCTTTGGAGATTTAGGAGATAAAAGTTTATTGCCAATTTAATGTAAACAAACACTTGTGCGTAGCTTCAAAGCTTCTTATCTTGTACAGACATACACAAAAGCAAATCTTGAAACACTAAAATGACAATTCTCCAACCATATGCATTTAAGCATTTCAACAACACAATTGCATTAAAGAACATTTCATCTTCTATGTTGAGCTATTAAATATTCTCGTTCAGTTGTACTATACAACTTCGATTGTCTTCTATTTTTTCTATTAATTAGTTTCTCCCACCACCGACTGCTTCTATGACCACCGGCATTACTCCGCCACCACCATCCTGCACCATGCAGCCTCCATTTACATCATTTGCCACCATCTTCAAGGTACGTGTTACATATGTTGTTTTGTGTTTTTTATCTCAATATTGATATATATGTTGTTGACTTAAAAAACTAAACCACGTGTTTTATTTCAAAAGTATTTATATGGACATGTTAATACCTTAAAAAGTTATAAAGTGTATATTTGGTTCCAAAACTTTAGACATAACAAATACATACCGTGAAACATGTAAAGTACCTGGCAAACGAAACATATAATTAAGGTTACTTTTTTTTATCATTCAGAAACCAAGGAAAGACAAGATCGTGATTATTTTGTTTGTCTTCAACGTTGAAATAGGTTGTCTCAGAATTATTACACCTGCTAGGTAAATTGTCATTCCTTACTGTATATAATTTTCCTTATGTTCTCAATACAACTTTATTTGATTAGTTCACCAAAACTTACATTAACTTTTTTTCATAACGTAAACAAAATATGTCAACGGTCCTTATATATGTTGTTGACAGTGAACAAACTTTGTTACCATTATTTTATATTAATATCTTTGTGACTATGTTGTGGTTGAACCGTTAAAGTGTACCGAAGAATGAAGTGTTAGGTTTTGTGAATTTAAACTATTTGGAATTAGGATTTGAGAAATCTTGAATTAAGTAATGCATGGTATGTGGCCATTGTTGATGTGTTATTTTTGCCAGCCCATTCCGGCATGGATACGAAAACGTATAATTATATCATGGGAAAATTGTCTAAAAATACTATCAACTTGCCACTTATTGCTTTTGTATGCTATGAACTTTTTTTTTTCCTATTGTATGCATAAACTTTCTTAATCACCCTATTGTATCAATAAAAAGTTTTTTTGATGACGTGGCAATACTTAATCACACTAATTACGGTGTAATTAATAGAATAAAAACCTTGAATTAAGTAATGCATGGTATGTGGCCATTGTTGATGTGTTATTTTTGCCAGCCCATTCCGGCATGGATATGAAAACGTATAATTATATCATGGGAAAATTGTCTAAAAATACTATCAACTTGCCACTTATTGCTTTTGTATGCTATGAACTTTTTTTTTCCTATTGTATGCATAAACTTTCTTAATCACCCTATTGTATCAATAAAACGTTTTTTTGATGACGTGGCAATAATTAATCACACTATCCATAGTCCTGTTAGCAACAAGTATATCAATATTTCTTGTCAAATCTTACAGCACCAAAGGTGACCATGCGTAGTTCTCGTAATCATTTGGGCAAAAACAAAGTAAAAAAATTAACATGAGAATGTAGCCATCTAAGCCAACATAGCTTTGTTTCCGCCCAAACGATTTCTAGAACTACTCAAGGCCACCTTTAATGGATTGTTTAGATTTTTTGCTGGCACATTGTGGCGGAGCTTCAGAAACATCAGTTTCTTAGCAATATCATCATATTTTTGTTAGTACAGTTATATTATTTGTTTGTTTATATATGTTTACATTTTATAATAGTACTAGTTTTTAATCTCATGTATATACACGGTCTATGAATAAATGTTTGTTTTAAAAAAAAATAGTTTTTTATATTAAAAATTAAAAATATTATTATGTGTTTTCTGTAAACACGAAGATAAATTAATTTAGAGTCATACTCTTAGAAAGGAATGGATGGTTAGGAGACAAAAAAATTTATATCTTGTGTTTGTTTGACAAATGTTTGTATGAGCTTTATTTAATTATAATTGTTTTTTGCAGGATTCAAAAGCTGAAGTTGAGTGTTTGAGGAAGAAATTGCAGGTTAGGAGACAAATTGAAACAGAGAATCTGAGACAAATAAATATGTTGACAAATCATTGTATGAGCTTTATTTAATTATTATGTATTTTTTTTTTTTTGCAGGAACCTGAGAAAACAATTGAGAAGTTGAAAAAGATCAAGAAAGAAGGAAATGAGGAAGCTGACAAATAGAAGAGGAGTTTGCATGGTGTAGGTTTCTTTTCATGCGGTTGAGGGTTATGCACAATGGATCTGTTTGAAAATTTTGTCAGCCACCCTTTTGTCAAGTCCTTGGAATTAGGAATCTGGCTGTGTAAACCGGCATAGAAAATTTTCAAACAGATCCATTGTGCATAACCCTCAACCGCATGAAAAGAAACCTACACCATGCAAACTCCTCTTCTATTTGTCAGCTTCCTCATTTCCTTCTTTCTTGATCTTTTTCAACTTCTCAATTGTTTTCTCAGCTTCCTGCAAAAAAAAAAAAATACATAATAATTAAATAAAGCTCATACAATGATTTGTCAACATATTTATTTGTCTCAGATTCTCTGTTTCAATTTGTCTCCAAACCTGCAATTTCTTCCTCAAACACTCAACTTCAGCTTTTGAATCCTGCAAAAAACAATTATAATTAAATAAAGCTCATACAAACATTTGTCAAACAAACACAAGATATAATTTTTTTTTGTCTCCTAACCATCCATTCCTTTCTGAGAGTATGACTCTAAATTAATTTATCTTCGTGTTTACAGAAAACACATAATAATATTTTTAATTTTTAATATTAAAAACTATTTTTTTAAAAACAAACATTTATTCATAGACCGTGTATATACATGAGATTAATAACTAGTACTATTATAAAATGTAAACATATATAAACAAACAAATAATATAACTGTACTAACAAAAATATGATGATATTGCTAAGAAACTGATGTTTCTGAAGCTCCGCCACAATGTGCCAGCAAAAAATCTTAACAATCCATTAAAGGTGGCCTTGAGTAGTTTTAGAAATCGTTTGGGCGGAAACAAAGCTATGTTGGCTTAGATGGCTACATTCTCATGTTAATTTTTTTACTTTGTTTTTGCCCAAATGATTACGAGAACTACGCATGGTCACCTTTGGTGCTGTAAGATTTGACAAGAAATGTTGATATACTTGTTGCTAACAGGACTATGGATAGTGTGATTAAGTTTTGCCACTTCATCAAAAAAGCGTTTTATTGATACAATAGGGTGATTAAGAAAGTTTGTGCATACAATAGGAAAAAAAAAAGTTTATAGCATACAAAAGCAATAAGTGGCAAGTTGATAGTATTTTTAGACAATTTTCCCATGATATAATTATACGTTTTCATATCCATGCCAGAATGGGCTGGCAAAAATAACACATCAACAATGGCCACGTGTTTTATTTCAAAAGTATTGATATATATGCGGTTGAGGGTTATGCACAATGGATCTGTTTGAAAATTTTCTATGCCGGTTTACACACCATTCACTTTTCTTAGCGTATTTTGTCAGTCTCCCTTTTGTCAAGTCCTTGTCACACTTTACTACATTACCATCCAACCAACTTCTTTGTCCTTTCTCACTAGACTACTAGAGTCATGTGGAGTTATCACTCATTTATGTTACTACCTCCGGTCCAAATTTAATATCCTTTATTAACTTTTTCGGTCTTTCTTTCTCAACATTGACTATAAATATTTTTGTTTGTGTTCTACAATTTTTGATAAAAATTATACCAAATAAAAATACATTTAAAACTCAATCCGTTCATATATTTTATATCAAATGTTATGTAATATAAACAAAAATACTTAAGGTCAAAGTTGAAAAGTAAAGACCGAAAAAATCAATAGAGGACAATAATTTTGAGATGGAGGGAGTACTACTTTGTCCTTTTTGTATTAAAGGAAGTCATGGTGTGTAGTAATACGTAGGGCTGAGCATTGAAGGTTCAAAACTGAATCGGCCCGACAAAATTGACCGAACAGACAAAAACCGAGCCGACCTGACACCTCGTCAGTTTGGTTTCAGTTTTGGGTTTTCATGGTTTTCGGTTTCGGGTCGGTTCGGTTCGGCTCAAAACTGACAAAAACACACACAAACACACATGAACCGGACCGAACCGACGGGCCTAACATAAAAACGAACCGAACCGACCATATTCGGTTCGGTTTTGGTTTCGGTTTTTCATGATTTTTGGTTTTTGGTTTTGTTGGGTAGGGTCGGTTTTAGACCGATGCTCAGCCCTAGTCCCACGTAAGCTTCTTAAACATTAGTCATAACATTTATGTGATGAGACATTTTTGCTTTTTAAGTGATATTTCAGATTACTATGTAGAAAAGTAAAGTGCAGATTGCTATTTTTGACATTTACTTTTTAAATGATGTTTCAGATTCCTATGTAAAAAAGCGAAGTGCAGATAGCTATTTTTGTTCAAAAGTAATTTTAGGTATACCAAATATCAGCTTTTTTATACAGTAATAAATATTTGACAAATATGTTGTCTAATAACTTTTTTGTTTCTTTTGCAATAAATATTTGATGTGACAAGTTAATGGTGAAAGAGATTGATCGGTCGAATGGGTTTCAACTTGATTCCTCAACTTGTGGTTGTCAGCTATATAACAGTTGTGGGTTACCATGTGCTTGCAGACTTTCATTGTATATGAACGTCGAACCGGCCAGACAGAGTTCTTACACGAACAACAAGCAACAAGAAAAGAAGTGCGGTTCATTTTCATGCAAGTTTTTCGAGATAGATTTGAATATGCAACCTAGAAGACATGGTTCATTTTCAAACTCTCAAGGAGGCCGGACGCATAACTTAATCCCGGACCTAAATGAAGAACCACCAGCTTCCGAAGATCAATTTAAAAATCTTAGTAGATAAATTCCAAAAGTTTTCCATCCTTATATCTCGAACTCAAGTCTACAAGATGTCAACGTAGATGGAAACTGTGGGTTTAGATCCGTCGCTCTTGGTCTTGGTCTCACAGAAGATGATGAGCCTATAATTCGATCGGATTTGGTGCGCCATTTAGAGTCTCACCAAGAACAATACAGTTGCATATTTGGAACTAGAGGTTATAACCAAATGTATTCCCTCTCGTGTGTCGGTATGTAGATAATGATACCCACAACTTTTCCTTTTCCCTTGTCTTCGTGTTAATAATACCAAATCCCAACAACTTGTCGCTTTTCTTTTCGATATTGACCAAAAACTTGTTGTTTTTCTTCGTTATACACCCAAGTTGTTTTGTTGTTGCATCGTTGTTGTTTTTCTGTCTCCAACTCAATTCGTATGTAACAAAATGTTCTCGGCTTCCCTTGTTTTATTTTGTGTCGAATTGTTTTTTGTCCCAAACAACCAAACGAGTTCTTCATTTTTCTTTTCGGTATTACTAAGTTTTCCTACGTTGCTATCTCCTTTTTGTGTGTCGACTTGAATCCTATTCCCCAAAATGTGCCCTAGATTTCTTCTTGTTCCCGGTATCCTTCCAAACAATCCTAGTTGTTCTCGGTGTCTTTCCAAGCGAATCCTTGTTTTGTTGTTATTTTTCCGAAATCCATGTCTCTTTACCACACAAACCTAATACCCCTCTCAATATCTTTAACCAAAACAAACGAGTGTTTGTTTGTTTTTCTTTGTTGTTGTTGTTGTTCTTGTGTCGTTCAAAATACCATTTTCCACAAACCAATCCTTGATGTTCTCCTCGGTATCCTTCCAACCGTGTCCACAACAACCTTTAAACCTCGCGTTTACCACGCGTTCCTTTTCTTCCCTTTGTGTTTGTTTACAACCGGTTTCACAAAGTTTTATCCCACTTGTCTTTTATCACAAGACGTCGTGTTTTTTTCACCTTCTCCCTTTGCGTTGCGTGTTCCAACAATCCACAAAGTTTTCCCTTTGTTGCCGCATTTTTGCAGTCACCAACAAAGTCCTTTTACAATATTGTTTACTTCCTCTTGTTTGTTGTCGCGTTCCAGAAATCACAACAAACCTCCCACCAATTACGTTTGATGTTTACGTTTGCAACTCCACACAAGTTTGATCGTGCACTATCTCCCTTGCGTTCCTAATTATCCAGGCGTTGTTGCTTTTGAAACACCACAAATCCCACTGAAAACGAATTGTTCCCAGCGTACATTGTTCTTGTTCTCGTTTAGTGTTTTGGTTTCCAACGAGCGTGTGAATAAACGCTTGCTCTGATGCCAATTTTTGTCCCAATATGTGAGTCGAATATGAGTTGCAAATATGTTCTGATTAATTATTTCGTCTAACCAAACAATCGTTGCATGTTTACATATTTATAAGGGACGAACAGTTGTGTCCCTTCGGTTTGTAACCGAATTTAACTACCAACTAACTAACTAACTTAACTGCTTTGGCGGTTACTAACTAACTAACGAACATGTATGGTCCTTCAAGTTTCGTTATATACAAATGAAGCAATGTCTAGATTATAAGTTCACAAATTTCAGTTCCCGTTATTCATATGTATAGATGCTGTTTAAAAAATAAGTCACAGATCATCAACATAAATATCTAAACCTATGCAATTCAGTGATTGTTCATCTTGTTAAAAAAATAAGGTGATTGTTCATCCAAAAAAATCATAATCATTATCCTCTTTTTAATTATTCCACCCAATGAAGTAGTTGCATATAATTACCATTGAAAAAGAATGTTCACCGAAATAATTAAACAGACGAAAATGATTATGAAGATGTTATAACAAACGGTGATAAAGGCAAGATGAAAACGAATATGACCTGAGAACTATTAAACGTTACACAGAAAAAATTGTTAGGTCATGTAAACATTTTCCTGAGAGCAAAAGGTATCGTGACGCCCTCCCCCGCCAAATCCGACGTGTCCCCCTTTTTGGTGCTACCACCCTCACGCCACCATACCAACCCCCCCTCCCCTGCGCCATCTCATCTGTCTGGCTTGCGTGAAAACACCTTTCTTTCTTTCGTTCTTTCTTTCTTTCTTTCTTTCTTTCTTTTTTGTTATTTTTTTATGTATATGTGTGTATATTGACAGTGTGTGTTTTGGTGAGGATGAGTGATGTACAATTTTTTTTTCTTTAATAAATATGACTTTGAAAAAAGGTGGTGTTTGGACGTGGACTAAGATGGATATGGGCTAAAGTGTGTGTGGGGTTTTAGTTTTCTTTAATGAATATTGGGCTAAATTTATGTAATTATTTTTTTACCTCATTTTTTTTAATTTTATATAATTTGTATTTTATTTTAATAAATGAAAAGTTAGCTTTTTTGAAGAAAAAAAATAGTGGGTGGGGGTATGGGGCCCTTTTGGCTTGAGTTATGAGGGAAAGAGTATTTTGGTGTGTGAGTGTTAAAAGTGAGAAGTTGAGGCCTGAGGTGGCGCTGAGATGACTATTTGGCATTAGTCACGATACCTAGTGCTCTAAATGAAATAGCATGTGCAATGCACATGCCTTCATTATGTATAGCTCAGCGTTTATTAGTGACCCTCTTGATTCCCACTTAGAACGAAACCTATGAATTGAGTTGTGCATATGTTGTCCATTCTTTGTATTCCCCTTTTTTTTTTAGAGAATCAATAGGCAATAGGCTGGAATAATGAAAGGTAATTCCTTATACACACGCTTTCACCAATGTCTCAAAGCTTTTTGAGTTTTCATTCTTTTATTAAAAGATTTCTCAAAAACTCATTTATTCTACTTTTTTTACTCTCTAGCCGATTAAATTCTCGACATCCATAATCATGTTATGTTTTGCGTACTAGTAATCATACCGTTCAATCCAAAATACTTTCCTCTTTAATTTGATATCGATTTCAACATGATTTCGAGTTGTATTTCGAAAACTCAAAAAGATTAAGTGTATAACTTTTCGTGAAAAAATACCGAAGGGTTTTAGCGAGGACATGTTAGTTGTTGAAGAAACATCATCATAAGATATTGAAGTTGGATACTAGTGATCATGTTTCAACTTCTGTTATGATTCATGACATACCCAATAAATACACGTACGTTATTTATCGTTATTCTTTTTCTTGAGGAACATTGTAAGAAAGAGAATGAAATGCTGGAAAATGTTGTTAATTCTGCTTTTGATTTTGTCTATCGTCCTATTAATTTTATGAAGGTGTTATATGAAACACTTGTATAGTATAAGATGTGATAACGCTTGGTTAGTTTGACGATACTTTCATATTTGACTTACATAGTTATATGAAACGCTGGTATATAACCTAGTAGTGCCAGAACTGTTAATTGGTACGAGTAGTATGGTTTCATGATGAGGGTGAGTTTGCTTCGGGCACCTAGATCAAGGGTCAAGGTTAAATAAGTTGCGAAACAAACGTCTTCCGTACATATTCAGATAATGTAAGGACACCAAGTTTTCTTTTAATATCCATAAGCTTGGTGCAGGTTAAACATTTCAGACTTGGTTAGCATTCAATCCGATAAGTTAACATTAATTAGTTAACATTCATCATGATACATTAACATTCATCGGTTAGTTTTGACAGTTAACATTCGTGTGAACCAACCTATTGTCTTCATATTCAATCGAGTTGCATTATCACATTTCATTCTATTTTAGTGATAGTGTTTATACGAAACAATATCTTTTGAATAACGCGAGTCAAATACAATGAGTACCGATTTTCATAAGCAAGTGTTACCACATCCAAGAATATTCAAGTGATGATCGAGATATGTGAATCAACAAACTCTCTTCATATTCAATCGAGTTGCATTATCGCATTTCGTACCTCTTTTATGTTTTGATTAACCATGAGTTTACACACAAAAATAAAAATTAATAAGAACCTTGTAAGAAAAGGATTTTAATTTATGTAACTCAAAAGGTGTTGTCGCGTATATGCATTTAATAAATGATGAGTTTGATGACTATGGTCTGACTGAAGCACAACTGAAGTTTGCTAATGCTTATGACATTAGTCTTCGTGGTCAAATTAGATAGGTTGTTTATTTCTTTTATTTTTTGCATAAGTATGGCATGTCATATCTTATGCTAGTTTAAGTATTAAGCACTGTAGGTGCTTTTGGTTTGCCCTTTTTGGGCTGAGATGTAGAACTCACTCATATCCATTTTTACTCAACTGATTTTTTTGAGTAATAATATTTTACCGGGGTAACTCTTTTATCCAAAAATTTAATAAATGGGAAGACTAATTGCTTAGAAATAATGATACTTTTTTATTTAACTTATGTAACTCAAAAGGTGTTGTCACCTATATGTGCTATGAATATAACATTTTTTTATATAATTAAAATTAGTCAACGTTGTGATCAAACCTTTAGCGACGACATCTCCTTGCCAAAGGTAAAGCCATATCACTAGCTTCATTTAATTACTCACTAACTATTAACTAAGCACATAATTAATTGGTCAACATTTTGGTCAAACTTTTGGAGGGGACTGGACATGTCCTCGCTGAAAGTTTGCGGGAAAAAAATAAGAGGGAAATGAATTAAGCAAAAGAAGTCAAAAACAGGAAAAAAAAATTAAAAAGGAAAAAAAAAATGCCTCTAACCATTTAGCGAGGATATGTCCTCGCCAATGGTTTTGATCAAATTTTCTTGGCTTTTTGTCAAAGTTCTTTCTCGAACCGAGTTTTTTTGTCGTGTAGTGGACTTTTGGCGAGGATATGTCCACGCCAATGCCTTCCTCTCTTGTTCTACTTATTCTTGTAGTGTTACTAATATATGATAAATGTTATGTTCACAAAACGTTTACACAATAAAATCTACACACACATGTGTCATGTGAATATGGTGTGCGTGAAAGATCAAAGAGTTATACAACATGATTTGTCCAACTTCCTTGTTGTGTCATTGTTTGGACAAATTTTTATAAACTTTTAGTGAACTATTACTCTTAATATATATTTTATATAAAGGCAAATATTATGTTAAAGCACTATAATTGCCAAGAAAGTCACTTTTAGGTATCGAACAAATTTTTTTCCTTATATGGGTACTGAACTTTCATTTTTTGCCTCTTTGAGGCACTTTGTGACATTTTTGTCCCTGGATTTTTAATAATTTGAGGGGCAAAAATGTCACAAAGTGCCTCAAAGAGGCCAAAAAATAAAGTTCAATACCCATATAAGGAAAAAAAATTTGTTCGATACCCAAAAGTGTATTTTTGGACAAGTATTATACTTTTTTATGGTATTTGCCCTTTATATAAAGAGTATTGAGGTAGAGTGGTATTGAACAGAAACAAATAAATGCAAACTAGTCGAATACACAATTATAGACACATTTAAAATCTTTAGAGATTTGGGAGATAAAAGTATATTGTCAATCCAATGCAAACAAGCACTTATGTATAGCATTCAAAGCTTCTAATCGATCTTGTGCAGATATGCAAAATCAGATCTTGACACTAAAATGGCAATTCACCAACAATATGCATTTAAGCATTTCAACAACACAATTGCATCAAAGAACGTTTCATCTTTACCGTTGAGCTATTAAATATCTTCGTTCAGTTTATACTACACAACTTTGATTGTCTTCTTTTTTTTCTATTAATTAGCTTCTCCCACCACCGAGTGCTTCTATGACCACCCGCATTACTCCGCCACCACCATCGTGCACCATGCAGCCTCCAGTTACATCATTTGCCACCATCTCCAAGGTACGTGGTACATGTTTTGTTTTATGTTTATATCTCAATACTGATATATATGTTGTTGACTTAAAAAACTAAACCATGTGTTTCATTTCAAAAGTATTTATATGGATGTTATACATCAAAAAGTTATAATGTGTATATTTGGTTTCCAAAACATTAGACATAACAAATACATGTCGTGAAACATGCAAAGTACCCCACAAACGAAACATGTAATTAAGGTTACTTTGTTTTATCATTCAGTAACAAAGGAAAGACAAGATCATGATTATTTTGTTTCTCTTTAACATTGAAATAGGTGGTCTCGGAATTATAACACTTGCTAGGTAAATTGTCATTCCTTACAGTATAATAATTTTTCTTGTGTAGTCAATACAACTTTATATGACTAGTTCACCAAAACTTACATTAACTTTTTTTCATAATGTAAACCCATTTAACACCAATTTTCTTTACCCCAGCTAGTGGAGATGCAAGTTCTCCTTTTTCATTGCTTCCATCCATTTTCTTTCTGTGGCAGCCTCTAAAGAACTCACAGGATCACCAGGTCTAGCGAACATTGCCATATTTGCCTCTTCATCATAAAACTCACCCCCGCTTTTATAATGTTGCATCCATGTTGGTTCTCTTCTATCTCTTCCTGTCCTTGGTGATGCTTTTATTTCCCCTCTACTTTCAGAATCCGTTTCAGCCCCAGATGCTTCTTCCACTGAATGTATATCACTAGATGGTGTAACTGTTGATCGATATTCATGCTCCTCCACCACTTTCGTCTCTTTTTTATCCAAATCTAAGACTTGAAATTGTATTCTACTTCTAATTAATATGTTTAAGTTTATATTTAGAACCTGTAACTTCAAATTTGTATTCTACTTCAAATTTGTCTCTTCTGTTACATGTAATTTTACCAACTTTACCACACAAATGATAAACTAAGCTTAACTGATCTGATTTCTACATATAACATGAGGAGCTTAAAGTGGAAGTCTAGAGCAGAAAAGTTCGAGTCGGCACTACAACAATATGACAACAGGACTAGTGAGATAATTCCTGAAAATTTGGTGGTGGTTGGCGATGATAGAGCTCATATGATATCACTGTTGAATGAAAAGACTAGTATTGCCGTCGAAACTCATAATATGGTTTGAATTTTTGAACGCGTCAACAGAACTAACTTCATCTTGATGGCCCTTGATAGTTTGGCATATTTTACCTGTATTAGTATTTCAGACATAAAGATCACGAGTAGTGCTAGCTACAATAAGGAAATTGTTATCATGGGTGATGCTAAAATCTTTGACTAATCCATGATAGCCTTTGTAGTTTTGTTTCAGTGTGAGTTTACTGGTGGTGGTTGAGTCCCACATTTTCACACAATTGTCGTTTCCACCTGTGAAGAGTCTACCAGAATCATACGTACTCAAACAACAAGCCAGCAGGAACATTCTTGTAAGCTGGGACCACATGTGTGCAAAGCTCTGGTATTCCCGTATAGTCGTTATCCACCATACTCGTAGGTTTGGGTTGCTGGATACCAGCTGCGTGAAAATAAAAAGCTCATAGCTTTATATGGAGACATAATAGGTAAGCTTGAAGCCGCTGGTATCTAGCAACCCAAACCAACAAGTAGGATGGATAGTGAATATACGGCAATACCGGAGCTTTGCACACATGTGGTCGCAGCTTACAAGAATGTTCCTGCTTCCTTGTTGTTTGAGTATTATTCTGGAAGAATCTTCATAGCTAAAAACGACCCTGTGTGAAAATGTGGGACTCAACCACCAGTAAACTCACACTGAAACAAAACTACAAAGGCTGTCATAGATTAGTCAAAGATCTTAGCATCACCCGTGATAATAATTTTCTTATTAAAGCTAACACTACTCGTGATCTTAATGTCTCGAATACTAATATGGGTAAAATCTGCCAAACTCTCAAGGGCCATCAAGATGAAGTTAGTTGTGTTGATGCGTGCATGAATTCAAGCCATATTGTGAATTCTGACGGCAATACCATAAAACTATAGGACATTAATACAAGATCGCGTATTTCATCTATAGGTTCTCAAAGCAAATGCACTGCATTATGTTTAACTCAGATGGCAACACTTTCTGTGCCGGTCATGATAACGGATATGTAAGATTATGGAATGCACACAGTGGTACATGGCTAAGTGGATTAATACATGGTCACCGTATAGCCGTGAGATCTGTTTCTCTATCTTGGAGCATGAATACTATTTTGAAAAGTGGGGATGACGATGTTCACAAATTAATGGACACACGAACTTTTGAAGTTTGGGGGGAAATAGAAGGAAAAAATGATTATTCTCGTGACAAATCTTGCATTAGTCCCGATGATTATTCTTATGCAAATCTTGCATAAGTATATCGCCACGGGAGCTTTTTGCAAGGTTAATATTTGAGAAATGGCTACTGGGAAATTAATCTGAAGGCTCAAGGAACACCTATATGTAGTCAGGTGTTGCTGTTGGAGTGACGTTGGAAAGCGTTTAGCCACATCACATGGGAAAGGGAATATTTGCCTAGGGGTGTCAATCGAGTCATGTTCGGGTTGATCTATTCGGGTTTGCGGGTATGCAGATTATTATAACCTCTACCCAAACACGACCCATTTATTAATCGTTTCAAGAAACTCAACCCTAACCCATACCTACTTAACACGTTTAACCCATTTGTGACCCGTTTAACCTGTTTAAATAAATAGGTCAAGCGGCAAATAGGGTTGGTGGTTTGGGGATTTAACTAATTTAAAAGCAAAACATATATAAGAATCTAAAAATTGATTAAAAAGTAACATATAAATAATTATACAATAATATTAATGATATGTGAGTTATAATCATAATTCACTCATATTAAGTACATAACAAAATATATTTAATCCAAATATAACATAAAATCCAAGCTATATATATATATATATATATATATATATATATATATATATATATATATATATATATATATATATATATATATATATATATATATATTTAGAGGCTTATATACTTAAACGGGTTCACGTGTTGACCTGTTTAATACTTACTCAACCTAAACACGACCCGCTTATTAAAAGGGTTAGACGGGTTGACTTGTTTTCTACCCAAACCTGTTTATCCCCAACCCAAACTTGTTTAACTTCGTGTCGGGTTCGTGTCATGTCGAGAATGTTAGCCGTAATCGTGTGCAAGCTGTAATCGTGTGCTATGGATATGCACTGCGTTGGCAAATTAGTTGTTGATGTTGATTAGCTAGAATTAAGGGTGATTGGTAATTTACCCTAAATACTTTAGAGGTAGACTCTATAAATACCATGTATATTGTATGTATTAAATCATCAAATAATAAACACATCATTCCCTCTTACAGAGAATTGCCACCCCTTATATTGCCTTTGCACATGACAATGGAAGCAATATTCAAAATGTTGTTAGACGTGTGTTTGTATAAGCCTTTGGGCTTTTGATATTTATTAATAGGCTTAGCCTACTTTGTGTTCTAGAATGAGGATTATTCTCTGTTGTTCACTCTTACCTTTGTTTTTAAGATGAGGGGTTTGTTTCACTTCACCAGTTATAAGATAATGCAATAAAGTTTGAATTGATTGATCATGTATGGGCATCATATTAGATGCTTTATAGTGATTATATGCGTAGATAAACTGTGAGGTTAAATATTACATGCATTGATTCTCTTTACTTCAAAGTAGCTCCCATTTTGAAATTTGTAGTAGTCCAAAAGCTCAGAAATGTATTAACTCAGGTTAGTCTGAGACTATTGTCATTGTTGGGGACGCGATAATCAATTAACTAGGATTTTATTCCTCAACTTACAAATAAATCTATCACACATGCACTTGTAAGTTATAACATTGTTTTGACAGATTGAATGAAATAAGCTGATGCCCTTATCTGTTATTGAACCTCATGGTTTAAGTTAGTTAGATTGTGGGTTGGATCTTGATCCATTTATATGGATCATTAATAGGTAGGGTCATGATCCGATTGAAATGTGACTCGTTGACATGCCTACTGTTGATGGATATTGATTTTAGTTTCTTTGAGTAACAATCTAAGTTTTCTGAATCATACTTAAATCATGCGAGAATGACCTCCAAGTATATTAATCTACATACATCGTAGCACTTTGGTTTAACAAAATTTATTGTATGTATATGTTTTAAGATAGATTATGTTTTAAATACTTTAATTAAGCTTGAATCATAATGTAAAATTGTAGAATCATAATTCAAGACAAGAATAAAGTGCGGGGAAGGTGGTGATGAACTGATGTGACTCGGTTTTTGTAAAAAAATCACAAAATCCTAATTTTCTTCTTTTATTAATTATTTACACTAAATGAAAAACATAATTATAACTGCTAATAGTATGTGGGCTACTAAATCTGAAAGAGTGCATGACATCGTCCTAGAACAATAATATAAAACGTGGGATGGATTGAGACTACTAGTGCTTCATTTCCTGTTCCTAAACTCATGCATGCAAACAATATTTGACGAGCAAGCTAAGTAGAATTCTTCAACATGCATGTGGCAAAATAAAGTAGTGGCCAAGTCTAATAGAAGACGTATTCTTCTGCTTCCTTAGTCGTCACAACAACTAGGGCCTCGGGACGTAATCCGTATGGGTCAAGTCGGGTTACTAACCATGATACCCGTACCACATCACCACTCATTTCAATTTTCACCAACAATGGTCAGCACTCTCCTTACTACTATTAAAAATATCTACTTTTTACAAACATACCTTATAAAATACCTCACACACATAAATTAAATAAATAATATTAAAAACACCATGGAGCCCACAAAATTGCATAATGTCTGAGTGGTACAGGAGCCTAACCCTTCGTCCCATTTTTCTGCTTCTAGCGTGTGACAAGGGATGAGGTGCAATGGGGTAGCGCGTGACATGGTGCAACCAAAGGTGACCGGTCACACCTATTGTGACCGGCCTAAAAGTATTTTTGACTTACATTGTATGATACTACATAGTTATTATAGGTTTGTGTAGAACAATGGTACCACGAACATGAAGAACATATCATTATGGGATCTCATCTTCGTTTAAGCCTAAAATTAACCACATTTCACGTCTTTCCACTATGTCAAAACATTGTTATAACAACATAGTCTTCAATAAAAGCATTCGCCGTATGCATTTCTCCCATCATGGTGAAGAGCAAAACAACCTTATATATTTTTCGAGAGACGATAAAATTCTTAAATGGATTGAAATCAATGGTGATTATGATTTAGACAAGCATTCAAGTTGAAAAACATCTCTTGATAATGTAGGGCTGTTGTTAGGCTCACTGAACCTAAAAGGAAAACTTTAGGTGAAAGAGGTATAGATTGCATATTCATTGGGTATGCTGAAAACTCATATGCATATAGGTTTTATGTATTAGAACCTAATGAGTATGTTTCTGTGAATTCTGTGATAGAATCACGAGATGCAATCTTTGATGAAGAAAGATTCACATCTATACCTAGGCCAAGGGACATGATTCATAGTTCTAAGGAACCGGTTAATACCGAGGATGTTCCATCGACTAGCACTGAACCAAGAAAGAGTACACGAGTAAGAAAAACCAAAACTTTTGGTGATGATTTTCAACTTTACTTAGTTGAAGGATCAAGGAATGAAATTAATTATCAATATCAATATTGTTTTAATATTGATAAGGATCCAATGACATATAGTGAAGCAATGGCTTCAAGGGATGTTGCTTTTTGGAAAGAAGCAGTCCAAGATGAGATGGATTCTATCTTGCAAAACGAAGTTTGGAAATTGACTGATTTACCTCCTGGTTGTAAACCATTAGGAAGTAAATGGATCTTCAAGAGGAAGATGAAAGTAGATGGTACTATTGATAAGTATAAAGCCAGGTTGGTAATCCAAGGCTTTAGACAAAAAGAAGGTATTGATTATTTCGATACTTATGCTCCGGTTGCTAGGATATCTACTATTAGATTGTTATTAGCATTAGCTACTATACAGAATCTAGTAATTCGCCAAATGGATGTGAAAACTGCATTCTTGAATGGTGAATTAGATGAAGAGATTTATATGAAACAACCCGAAGGGTTTGTTATGCCTGGACATGAACACAAGGTATGTAAGTTGGTTAAATCTCTTTATGGGTTAAAACAAGCACCTAAACAATGGCATCAAAAATTTGATGAAATTGTGTTGTCAAGTGGTTTTGTTTTAAATCAAGCTGACAAATGTGTTTATAGTAAATTTTATGATTCTAATAATGGAGTCATTATATGCTTATATGTAGATGACATGTTGATCTTTGGTACAAACCAAGATCAAGTGGATGAGACAAAGGAATTCTTGTCATCTAAATTTGCTATGAAAGACATGGGGGAGGCGGAGGTGATCTTAGGAATCAAGATCATACGTGAGAACAAAGGTATTTCAATCTCTCAATCACATTATATTGAGAAGATCTTGGATAAGTTCAATTTCAAGGATTGTTCTCCCATAGGTACTCCCATGGATCCACAACTTAAACTTTTACCTAATAAAGGTAAAGCGGTGTCTCAACTTGAATACTCGAAAAGGATTGGATCCTTAATGTATGCTATGATAAGTACTAGGCCGGATATTGCTTATGCAGTAGGAAAGCTTAGTAGGTTTACTAGCAATCCTAGTACATTTCATTGGCGAGCATTGGATCGAGTATTTCAGTACTTGAAAGGAACAGTTGATTATAAGTTAACTTACATTGGGTTTCCTTCAGTAATTGAAGGTTTTAGCGATGCAAGTTGGATATCCAATAAAGAAGATCATTCTTCTACATCTGGATGGGTGTTCCTTCTTGGGGGAGGTGCCATTAGTTGGGCATCAAAGAAACAGACTTGTATAACAAACTCAACTATGGAATCCGAGTTTGTTGCTTTGGCGGCAGCTGGTAATGAGGCTGAATGGTTAAGGAATTTGATTTATGAAATTCCGTTGTGGCCAAAGCCGATTTCTTCTATTTCTATCAGGTGTGATAGTCAAGCTACTTTGGCTAAGGCTTATAGTCAAGTGTATAATGGCAAGTCAAGACACTTAGGTGTAAGACACAGCATGGTTCGTGAGCTCATAATGCATGGTGTCATATCCGTTGAGTGGATTGCAACTCATCGGAATTTAGCTGATCATTTAACCAAAGGGTTATGTAGAGATCTCGTGAAAGGATCAGCTGTGGGATTGGGGTTAAAGTCTATATAAAAGCTCTCATGTTAAGATACCCAATTCCCACCTAATATGACATTAGGTGCTGAATTTTGAATGTGGAAAGCTTAATATCTAGAGTTTGGAACACAACATTAAATTATCCCAAAGGTATGTGTTCGGTTCTGCAAGATAAAGAAGGTTGAAGTGTTCTTCTTAATAGTTCTTTTGAAAAATTGCATTTGCAGGTGCGAGATTAAAAGAACTACCTATATGAGTACGAAGTTTAGCTGCTTCAAGAAGTTGGGACTTGGCTTCGATGTACTCAAGAAAGGATAGGGACATAGGCTAGTAAAATAATGTGTCAAGTAAGAAATTGTGTATGTAAAACTAATGTGTATATTATCTTCATGTATTCAATAGTGATATTACAAGGTTCAATCTTTCGGGAAACCTTGATATCCGAATATTTGGAATGTGTAATATACTAATATGAAATTCAATCGTCTCGACATTTCATTTATGCATTAGTTTGATTGTTTGCTGTGAATTAGTTAGTTAATTTATGATTACACTAAAATGGGGGAGGTTTGTTGGTATTTTAGTGTAAAATAGATTGAGTTTAATATACATATAAGGGTCGACACTTATATGAATATTAACTGGACTAACGGGGGTTCCAAGGGGGCGGTAGCCCCTTTGGTGGGGGTTCGGGGGCAACGCCCCTGAGAGAAGCAGGGTCCAAGGGGCGGCAGCCCCTGGCAGGGTCCAAGGGGCAGCGCCCCTGGCTGGGGTCGAGCTGCCAGGTTTGAAATCTTTCGGCTTGAAACCTTGAAACTGCCAAAAGGCAGTTAACCCTAAATAACGTTTATCACAAAAACGGTTCTAATAAACAGATAGAAAAAACAGAAACGATTCTGATTGCAACCAGAACAACATACACAAACTTGAATCAATTAGATTTTATCCGATTGTTAATTGGTATCCACTCCAATTAATCGATCTGAAAACGTTTTCTCGTGACTTCTAATTGCTATCAGGATACCCATTACCCCATATTTACAATAGATAACAATATAAGTAATTTCAAACTCGATGGTGCAATCTTATTGTGCACCATGAGATGGGGTTTAACAGGAACAGGAATCAACATTCTTCTGTTCAAGATTTTCAAATCTTTCGGCTTGTTTCAAAGACTTGTAATTCTCGCTAGCTCCTTTAGTTGAGTTATTTATTTATATAAATGTTGCCGTTAAAAAATGGACAACTTAAACTACAAATTAATGGTAATTCCTATGCGATAAACAGACACAAGCGGGTCATTTTTAGGACGAATGAAGGACCTATGGTCATTCGAATGACTACGGTTATATGTATTGTCTTGTACAACATTATTAGTTATAACTCCCGTGCACGTACGGGGTTTGCACAAATTTTATATTTTCTATCGTTATTAAATATGAAAATCATACAGAATACTAACATTCAAATACCTCTTTGGATTTCAAAACTGGGTTTAATTATGAGCAAATAATTTAAAAAAGTATCATACTTGCCATGGTTTCCTATTCAGGGTAGCGAACAAATTTTTTTTCTTATCTGGGTACTTTTCTTTCAAATTCATCATTTTTAGGGTACTATGTGATATTTTTGCCCTTCGGGGAAAAAAATTTCTATTAGCTAATGTAGAATCGTTGCCCAGGTAGATTTCTGGATCGAAATTATTAACACTCACAAGATTAACAAGAATGATTCTAATATTATATCACATAATATTGGTTACATTGTAATATGAGACACTATAAAATGTTACATGTACTAATCTATTTATAGAGGTTCTAGCGAACCATCATGTCCCTTCATGAAAGGCTACAACCAAATTCTGTAACTACCATAACTACTAATAACTAACTTCTAACTACCTTTAACCGCTATTTGGTTATTAACTAATTAACTAACAAGTTTAGCCCTTTGGCTTTCGTTTGCTATACTAACAAGACTTATGCAATTAAAGTCCTACATTTCCCCCCTAATTGTTTAAGTCTTGTTTTTCGAGTCTTCATGCTCTTCTCCGCTTCTTCGTTGGTGTTGTTGTTTTTTGTTTTTGTGTCGACTCCAAAGTTGTTTCCCACAAAACAAAATCCTTGAACTGTTCCTTGTTCCTCACGGTTATCTTCACATAAACTTGCTTTTGTAGTTTCTCAATACTTTGTATCACACAGTTTTCCTTTTCCTTTTCAACCTTCACGGTTGTCTTCTTCAAACAAGCCAGCACCCATTTGTTGGTCTTCAACTTTGGCATCACACCCATTTTCTTTTACTTGATCATATCACATGACCTTTCTTCTTTGTGGTTGCTTCACACAACAAATTCTTCGCGGTTTCTTCACACAACTTGGCTTCACACCGTCTTCAGTTTGATCAGTCACTGATCTATTCTTTACGAACCATCCTTTACGGCTAACTTGGTTATTTCGCACAACCTCTCTTTTGTACCAATTCGCATCACACGAATCAAATCTTCCTCCTCTTGTAGAACTTCTCTTATACGTCACGTCTTCCTTTTGACTAAAACTTTCTCGGTTATAATCTTGAACTTCATGTTCTCTAACACTCTCTGCATTTGTTCCTCAAATGGTATTTCTCTTTGTCTCATCTCCAAATTTGATCCCTTGATCAAATTTCTTTTCTCTGAATTAATCGATCCTATGATCGGTTTCAGTCTCTTTCCTGCATTTTCAAGAAATCAAGAACATTCCTAGTTCTACTCTTGTTCCTAACATGCAATCTGTCTCTTCTCTATTCGACTTTTCTGAATCGAATTTGGGTTTCTCTAACCCGTTCTGACCGGGCTGCTCACGGTCGATTCTTCTCTCAATTGATTCCTCTAAATCAACTTGTCTCTATTGATCTAATCCTGATCAATTTCTTTCAAAAAATCCTTGTTCTTTTCTTAATTTATCTGTCTTCACAACCTAATACCAAAGTAAAAACCTTTTATTCCTTTGTTGTCGCAACAATACCCGTTACCCTTTTAATGCTTTTTAAGAAAACAGACGCCCCTTTCTCAGGCCCAATACACCAAAACCCAACAAAAACAACTTCAACTTTCCTATACGCAATCATCAAATACCCTTCTGGATTTAGTTAACCACAATTGGTGGTTTCAATAAATCGATTGTCTTCTCTGGTTGTTTAGGGTTTCAATCAGCGATTCTCCTAATCGCTTGGTCTCTAGTTGTCTTCTCCGGCAATCATACGGCGACATTGGTACGGTTTCTCTTCTTCTCCGGTGGCGGTTTCTCCTTCGCACAACCGGTATGTCTATTTCTCTTCTTTTTCTTTCTCTGATTCGACCTTCTTCTTTTTTTTTTGAACCAGCAAGAACACACCCATAGTGTTTTTCTTCCTTTGTAAAAATCGGATCACACCCCTGGTGTTCCCTGTTGGTGTCTTTTCCCTTCTTTGTCTTTTGATCTTCTTGAAAAAACTTGTAATCTTTTAGCCTTCGCTCTTGATTGGGTTTTCCCAGGTTTTGAACCTTTGGCTCTGATACCAATGTGGAATCGTTGCACAGGTAGATTTCTGGATCGAAATTATTAACACTCACAAGATTGACAAGAATGATTCTAATATTATATCACATAATATCGGTTACATTGTAATATGAGACACTATAAAACGTTACATGTACTAATCTATTTATAGAGGTTCTAGCGAACCATCATGTCCCTTCATGAAAGGGTACAACCGAATTCTGTAACTACCATAACTACCAATAACTAACTTCTAACTACCTTTAACCGCTATTCAGTTATTAACTAATTAACTAATAAGTTTAGCCATTTGGATTTCGTTTGCTATACTAACAAGACTTATGCAATTAAAGTCCTACAGCTAAGAGGGGCAAAAATGTCTAAAAATTTCGCAAAATACCCTAAAAATGATGAGGTTAAAAGAAAAGTACCTACAAAAGCAAAAAGATTTGTTCGCTACTCTAAAGAGAAAACCATGACATGTATGATACATTTTTTAATCATTTTCCCTTTAATTATTGGTGTATGTATATATGTTTATAATAAGTTAAACATAAATGTTACAAAAAACTAAAATAAAATAATAAAATAATAGAAACAAAATCAAGTGAAGATTACATATCCTCACCAGTCACCACTATTTCATCTGTAAAGCTAATAAAACTAATAATGTAAAATTAAGTCCAAAAATGAAGCAAAAAAGGTCTCATTTAATTTTTAGAGTAAATTACTTAAATCTCAGGTTTTGAATGAGTGGGCGGAATTAGTTGCTAGCCAACTAACCCAATTTACCTAAAGATGCAATCAAAATAAAAAAAAAAAATGAAAATAAAACTAATTATACTAATTTGGTGTAAACAATGATGGGAAAAGTTGTGTTTACTTAGATTTCATTACTCCCTAGATATCTTTTACAGGTTAATCGCTTGTTACAATTGCGTGGATGACGGTTCATATTCCTTAATACTAGTCATAGGGCCGTGTACAATATTCCCTAACTCTATAGGATCCTACTTCACTCCTATGTCGAGCCGTTAGAAGCTCCTAACATGGGATCATTAGAATTCTCCTACGCATTAAATACAACCAAAAATCGTAGTACACCTCCGATCATGTTTCTTAAGACGTTCAAGCAAGTTACCAATGGAAGTCTGCCAATTTTCTTAAGCCTAACATCGAATACAATCATCCGTAACAATTATAAACAAACAATCAACCCATAATTAACATCTACGTTTCACTACATCTAAGCAAACACAAAAGAAATCTAGCCTAACATGTTAAATAGAAGACAAGCGTAAGATATAATCAAACAACACATAGACATATTGATTGATTTACAAGAGTACTTATCTCTAATTGAACATGAAAGGTTCAAAGGGTTGAAATCCTTGAAGAAGCTGGAAAATTCGGACTTAGGGTTTTTCCCTCAAAGTTGCACACTAATGAATAAAATTTGGAAAACTATATATAGATTTTACAGGGTGACGGCGTCAAGAAGAAATTTGTGACGCCGTCAACTCGCCGCCATAATGAAATCGTATTGTCTAGATCTGCTTGTGACGCTGTCATGTGTAAAATTTTTTTGGGCCGTCACCAATATTTGGACCATGACGGCCTTGGGTGACGCCGTCATCTCCTATGCCTAAAAACTCACTGGATCGTCACGGATATCTTCCACATCCACCCCCTTTGTGACTCTTGACGCCATCATTAAGGAAGTTGTGACGCCGTCAAGTACTGTCCCCAGCAAGGAAAATTGAGACTTTGCCGTTTTCTTTACTTTTATGCTCCAAAAACGTCCAAAATGCTTCATTTTCCAGATTTCTCTCCAAAAGTACCTAAAATGACAAAAGGAACTATTTAGGGCAATATTTGATCAAATAAATTCGAATGCAGGCTTAAATGACCCCTTAAAAGCGGTTCACTTTTCGCCTTATCAAATACCCTTACACTTGAGATTTGCTAGTCCTTAAGCAAATGCGCTTTTATTCTAATCAAAATACAAGTTAGGGGTCATTTAACACTAATATAAAAGTAATTACAACAAATAATCGTTCTAATAAAAACCAGAAACAAGCATGGAGGTCATACACTAACACCTCATAAATAGTGTTTAGATACTCACATCTCTCGGGTGTAATAAAGTAAATATCACAATATGGAAATGGAAAACATCTCTCACTACCTGTCATAGCAAATAGATTACCATAGGCTTGGGAAAGGATCAAACCTCCACCATTTGGCGTAAGCACCTAGGATAAACTATCAAAGAGGTCTTTTATAGGGTTATAACGTTAGGTGTAGGGATATGGGAAACACGGTTTTGTTGGATAAAGGCAATATTTACTAGTGGCGAGTTAATCATCTTGGTTAATTATATGTACAATAAGGCGTTGCTAAGCCAAGACTAGACTCGAATTAAGCTAATGAATCAAAAATAACAGAAACATAAAACAAACAGAGAATGAAACGGGATGGTAGTCCGTATGTTTTTCTCTCTTTTCTTTTCTTTTTTTTTCTATTATTTTTTTTCTTTTTCTTTTTCTTGATTTTTTTTTTTTTTTTTTTTTTTTTTTTTTTTTTTTTTTTGCATTAACTTTTACCCTACCATCAAAAATAATACATCATAGGGAATGTACATTCCCATTACACTTGAATTTTTACATACTTTACAATAAACTATTCTGATGACTCGAATCAAGATAATCAAAACACTTGGAGTAATTTTAAGATTAACGCACATATGGGGGTAATAATTTGATGTTCTTCCCCATTACTCCAAAACACAAGTACTTTACCCATGAGTCACAATCGTCCCAAAACAATATGTACAAGATATGACTCGACTTAGCAACCATGTAATCAATTATATAATTAACTAGGGGTTTAAACATACAACAATAATGCACTAAAGATGAGTGCATACAAGGAAGGCTAAGGCGATTTGGTTGCACATTTGGGCGGGTTGTAACAAATTCTTCCTTTAAGTAAGATGCTTAAAGTTAGAAACGAAAAGATAGGCTCGGAGGGCTGTACTAGGGGTTTCGTGTACTAAAAATGAGTACAACGCTAAGGTGTGGGAAAAATTAATTGACTTTACTAGCCAAATAATATGACTTAAATGGTCAAGTAATTATGATACCGGTTTAAAACAAGGGTGATCCAAATGTCTCTTATCATGTAGTAAATCCTACTACACGAATGTAGTCTCAATAGCGGTCTCGGGATGCATCACTAACGCAAGTTCTAGAATCTAAGTACTACCGGTACACTCATAAGCTCTAAGGTTTCTCCTAACAAGTCTAGGGGCGAATCCTCACTTAGTAGAAGGCTGGTACGAGTCTTTGACGCCTCAACTAATGGATGCTAACTAATGCACTTCTTGGATGACTTGCGCGTTATTTGCATAACGGATGGTCACCAAATCATAAACTAGCGCTGGCGCGTTAGCCAATTAATCTAATACTCGGATGGTCACTACCTTTTTTAATAAAAATTTTGAGTGGTACGGTTTTTTTTTGTGCTAGTCATATAACTCCTATCCATGAGACGCTTATTAAGGCTAAAGTTTCACTCCTAAATGTTGTAAAAAATTTCAAATTTGGCGCTAAAATTACACTGACAAGTATTTCTCTTAGTTTTATTACACACCTACCATCGAACAAACAAACTCAAGTGCAATAGTATCCTATAAGGTATCATCATTTACCCTCCCCTTACACTTAGGATAAACATTGTCCCCAATGTTCAATTAAAGGATGTAAAAGTAAAACAGGTAAAAGAATGAAAACAAATACTCCCCTAATTCATTCGGTGTGGATAGTGTGTTAACAAGGTTAGATCTTCCTCCAAGAAAATGAACGTTCAAATCTTCCCTTCCAGAAATATAAATCATCTTCTTGTCATATATAACCTGTTAAACCTGAGAAAACAAACAAGGCAACCTCGCATAAAATCGGCGGTAATCTATATATACTAACAAATTCTAGAAAACAATGTAAGATATAATGCTTGTGGAATGAATGTTTGCAGATTTCCTGTAGTTTATAAAACTAAAGAATTAACAAAAACTTCAAGACTCCGTTAGAAAAACAAAACTCACAAAATTTCCAGAATTTTACACATGACGTCGTCAGGAGTTAATTCTTGACGCCGTCAGAAGTGACCTGCAGAAATCTTTTCGTTAAGTTTCCAGAAAATTTCTGGAAAAACTTATGTCCTACTTCCTGGAAAATCCTGCAAAACATCATTATAACTCAATACAAGCATTTGACTCTAACAAATACTAGTATACATGTTCATTTAATATTGTGGCGAATCATGATCAATTTCGTTCTTATAAACAAATTTGGGGTTTCCTCTTACACTTAGCTTTTGCAAAATACCTTTATATGAAGTTAAGACGAAGTTAAACAACAAAATAAAGCATTTTCACAATTTAGTTTGAAACATGCTCTACAACAATAAAAATAAAGCATGCATACGGAAACAAATAACAATCAAACAAATAAAAATTACACAAAACATGGGTTGCCTCCCAAGAAGCGCTTTTCTTTATTTACGAGTCTTGTAGCTAGACTCAAGGTAATGGGCAATTACGTGACCTCGTCATTGGTCTCATTCTCTAGGTCATCTCCAATCTTAGTTTTGTATTCCGGGCCTAGTTGCAAGCATTCCTTGTAGAAACCGAATATTCTACTCGTGACATAATCTACTCCTCTAGGTCTATCCTCATCATTCCTATAGTAAACCACTTGCTTGTGCTCCTTTTCTAGGTTTGATAGAAGATGGTATTGTTCAATCTTATAGGGCATTTGGTAAACAACTTCATCGTTCTCATCCTTGAATCTAACTATCCCTAAGGATGGGTCATAACTCATCTTAGAGGCCTCAACAAACGGTTTTCCGAACACTACTTGACTTAGGCAATCATCTATTACCGGACGAATCTCCTCTACAATCACAAAGTCGATAACATAAGTGAAGTTTCCTACAAAGACATGTAATCCTTTCACTCTTCCTACAAATTTGCTCATCCAATTTGTGTTAGGCATTATCCTACATTCAAGTTGCTTCTTCATTACCCAATTATAATAGGTCCTAGTCATGATGTTTATAGGAGACCTAAGATCGATGTAAGCTTTCCACAGATGCATATGCCCAATGTTGCATGGTATGTTGATGTTAGAGGGATCACCTATTATAGTAAGGGGTGAATCAAGGACGTATGGTGTCTCGGGATCATCGAATAGATCCTTGTGATATTCTCGTTCCTCCTTGGTGGGTGACTTATCAAAGTATTCTTCCATGTTTTCTACCTCCTCTAATTTTTCTCCCTTAATATCCTCAACTTCCTTACCCTCATCCTTAGTCTCGGTTTCTATCCCAACTTCATCCCTGTCACTTTCTTCTATATTCTTATCTATTGGCTTAAGGGTGACAACGTTGACAAAGTGGACGTGTTTGGATGATGAGGGGTCCTTAATTTGGATTCTGCTACTAATGTCCCTAGTATCCTTCCTAGGTGTCGTTAGCACTTGGTTGTTGAGGGCTTTCAACAAGTTGTCAATCTTATTGGTCATCTCCGTTTGTTGTTGATTGAATTCGGTTTCAAACTTAGCTATGCGAGCTTCTTGAGATGCCATAAATTTGGACATCAACCCTTCAAGATTATTGGTACTACCATACTTATTGGAAGAGTTTTTGTTGAAAGTATGGTTGAAGGGTGGACCGTTCGATTGGTAACGATTAGGTGGATTGGAAGAATTGTTTTAGGGCATGCTTTGGTTTTGTTTCCACCTAAGGTTCGGGTGATTTTTCCAAGAAGAGTTGTAGGAATCACCGTAAGGGATTGGCTCGGGTTTGAAAGTGTACCACTTATCTCCCGCTTCGTCGGTACGCGAGGATGCGTAGTCCGCAAAAGCTTGTCCGGGGAGTTCCATACAATCACAAGTGTCATGGGGACCACTACATAATTCGCATGAAGAAGTGATTCTGTTCACTTGGCTTGAAGGCTTAGGAGCTTCGTAAGATTTCATGAGAAACTTGACTTGGTCTTCAAGTTCCATGATCCGACGGTCAGGAGTGCTAGAATTGTTCAAAGGCAAAGATATTGCCTTGACCGTTTTGTTCAAATCACGGGAATCGTTCCAACTTTCGTTGTCATAGAGAGCAAGATCTTCTATGAGTTCCCATGATTCTTCTGCATTTAGATCACGTAGCTTGCCACCGGCCGATTGGTCAATGGTTCGCCTTGTGGAGAGATCGATATGGTCATAGAAGATTTGGACTTGGAGCCAAAGATCTATGCCATGATGAGGGACTTTTTGGAGTAAGTCCTTGAAACGAGTCCATGCTTCATATAGAGTTTCACCTTGACGTTGTTGGAACGTCAAGATATCATTTATAAGCTAGTTCTCCCCGGTGGGAAAAATTGAGCAAGGAAACGAGAGGTAAGATCATCCCATGAGGTGATGGATCCCGCGGGTAAACGTTCATGCCATTGACTAGCTTGATCACGTAGAGAGAATTGGAATAGGCGTAATCGGGTCGACTCTCTAATTGCAACATCAAGGTCTATGGAATCTACGATTTTAAGGAAATCCTTGAGATGTTGATTAGGATCTTCGGAACGAAGTCCATGAATTGCACATCCGCTTTGCACCAACCGGATGGTGTCGGATCGCAAGGGAGACACATTGGCTCCTTGCGTGAGCTCAATGGTGTTTTGATAGCCTTGGTGGCTAGGACGGGAATACTCTCCTAAAGTTCGGGGCCTAGGAGGTTGGTTTGGTAGTGGTGGGTTTTGTGGGTGGTTTTGAATTGGTGGGTTGATGGGTTCAAAGATGTTACCACCTTCCATGATGTCGGATGGTAAAGGTCACGAACAAAGACACGAAGAAATAAGATAGACTAAAGATGTAACAACCGTGATTTTAACAGGTTAGTTAGACTTTTAGCCTCGAGTTAATCTAACTTTGTTTGGTGTGTTTGGGTAGTTTTATGGGTGTTATTGTGTGTTATAGTATGGTTAGTATTTGAGTTAGCACTAAATCCCTTCGCGTTGTGGTTGTTGTTATGATTTTTTTGATGATGTTGATTTTGGAAAAGTTCATTTTGATCACTTATGTGGTGTAGAAGTGACTTGTGTATATTTGGCGTTTTGAGTTTTTGCGTAACGAGTCTTCGTTCAAGTTATTGAGCGTTAGTAAGTTACGAGGATGTTGTTTTTGTGAGGAAATGTTTATGGAGTGTGTAAAAATCTATTTTTGGAAACTTTATTTTGAAAATGAATATTTTCCGGTTTGTCGTAAAATTAAGGTTTATCGCGAAAGACGTTAGGTTTTGTTATGGGAATACATAAAATATGAAAAGTATGAGGTTTTGAGTGTAATAAATTAATTAATAAAAAAATATATTATTTAGGGGGGGCGGCCGATTAAGGTGTTAGGGGGGAAAAAGGAAACCAAATTTGATACCAAATACAACTCTATGCCTCAGGGATTATCCAAATTAATTATAAATACAAAATCAAAACTCCCCTATCCCTTTTTCCTGCATAGTAAGTCGACACAAGGGGGATCCAAGAATGAAAAATTAGGGTTTCATAATTGTCTAGCAATAATCAAGAATCAAGGTAAAATCTTTAACCCTTATGTGTAGTTAATCAATTATTGTTATGATTCATGTAATAATTAATATGATGGAATTTAGGGTTTATATACTTCTGTAAATTATTGAAGTAAAACATGTTAGGATGATTAGATGTTAATATTATTGTTAATGGTTAAGGGAATTGAGCGTAAAACATGCTAGTTATTGAGTTAGGGTTTGGACAGATTTGTAAGGCTGTAAAGATGTGAGTGTACATAACATGTGGTTGTAAAAGTGGTATTTTGACTTGGCCTTCTGGAATAGTTAATTTTTAGGTTATATTAGACTACCACGAAGAGGATTCGCGATAAAAACTTGTGGAAGTAATTATTAAAAATCAAAACTTTTTGGTGTGCGTTCAGATCCGAATTTGAGTAGTTGACAAGTTTGAATTTTCTATGAATACTTGTGTGTGTTATTGGTACATGGCCTTCTGGGATTAGCTTCTATGCTTATGAGAGACCATGGTAAATTTTTGGTGTGAGTTGTTAAGCTTTATTTGTCGTGATTTCATGTGAGTGAATGTACTCAAAAATTCTGCGTTTTCTGAGTTTTAGAGTGCAAGGGATTTAGTGAGTATTAAGTTTTGGTAGTGGTTAGTGTGGTGTCTAGGAGATCCATGGTGGATCATATGAGTCTCAGACATCCATCATATGTGTATTACATGGGTTGTAGCTTTTAGCTTGACCTTGTGTGATGTGGATTATTTTTGTGTATTATAGATTGTGAATTGTTTTGTGGAGCTGCGGAGTTTAAGGTGAGTTCATAGTCCCATATTTTTAATTTGTTTTAAACTTGGGATGGGAGTGATGCTTGTCTTATATGATTTGATTTACTGTGATTATGTGTGTGGTATTAAAGAGCTTGGACTTATAATGTTATTGTATGTATGCTATATTTGATTATTTGCTTGCGTGGATGTTTTGGGATTCAATTAGGATAGCGACCTAATTGATGATATATTTTGGGATTCAATTGGGAGGGTGCTTACCCTGTTGCTCGCGCATGCGACCTAATTGATGATTATGGGATCGGGGGACACGAGCCGTCCTGATATGGTAATGATTATGGGATCGGAGGACACGAGCCGTCCTAATGGTTGCCTTATGAGTGTTGTTGCCTTTGCGTGTGGAAATTGACTTGCAAATGCACGTAGCTATATGATAACTATAATTTATTTGTCCAGCTATATTTTGTAATCACAGTAAATTCGGTTGCCTGGTGTGTTGAGTCTAAAACCTATGAATCTCACCAACGTTATGTTGACATTTTAAGCATCATTTTCAGGTGAGCATTCTAAGGCCAAAGTTGAGAGCAGCAATTAGGCGAGACCTAGTTGCATGGAAACTTATTTATGTTTTGGGATTTGATTTATTTGGTTTTGGATTTAATACATTTATGTTTTATGTTTGGTACTTTCAAACTTATTGAAGTTACCTTTTGGATTTTATTTTGGTCATCTTTGGGTATTGTTACAACACTGTGTGTTGGTACATTGCTCCATTTATGTGCATGTAGTTGTTCTCTATGTTGACACCAGGTGTTGTGATGATATCCATGAAGTTACACCCGCGCGTTTCCGCCGTGGCGGGGTGTGACAGATTGGTATCAGAGCCTTGGTTATAGAGAATTAGGTGGTTTAACCTAGACTATAGCTTAGGAGTCCCTCATATAGTTGCATTTAGGACCTATGTGTAAGTATAATATCTTACATGTCTATTTTCTTAAACTATGAGTTATTTTATTGAGTTTTTGAACGTCTATCGAACCCTGTACTTAGCAACGTGTGTGTGTCATTTATAGAATGGCACCTCCTGCAAGAAAGACACTTTGTTGGGCTACTATAGTTGCTAAGGGACGCAAGAGAGTTGGGAAAATGAAGAGAACCAACATGAGGATATTGGTCCCCGCTAGCATGGTACCATGTGTGATTGAGGAGAAGATGACACTGGAGAATGTGAATAGGGAATTGGTGGAGAGATATGAGACAAAGGTAGCTGATAAGGAAGGCTTCACCACCAAGTACCCGTGCAAGTGTCCTCAGTTTTTGGAAGATGATGGGGTAGTTTGGGCGAGACCCCGAGGATTGTATGATTTTGTGGATATGATAGATGAAGAGTTAAGAGATCGTGAGGATGGTTTTGCAAGACATCCTCTACCACCGAATCATGGAAATAGGAATGGGTGGGTGAGCGAGGAGGTGGAAGTGGATTCAGACTTAGAATCCACTGCACGTACACCGTTTTAGGTCTTAGATAGGACTCGAACTGCGTACGACTTGTTTTTTTTTTATGTTATGTTTTAATGTTTTATGGTCTTGTTGAGTTGTTTTGACATTAATTGTATGTTGGAATGTGAATTCCTTCGGATTTTTGGGATTTATCCCGTGTTTTAATGAGAAGCCTTGGGCGAGTTTGGATATTTATGGTGTGTATATTATGTGTATTGTGGGAGTACATTTTGGTTAGTATTGATTGCGTGCTATTTGTTATAAGATGTTACTATTGTTAGGTGTGGCTTTGGAAGTAAGTACACATGTGGAAGGATACATCTAAAATTGTGGGTGGCCAACATAATTATAAATGTATCACGACATATGTGAACTTACAGCCAATGTTACATTGAATCAATGGTGATATGTTTGTGTGTGGTAGAGTTGAGTTTGTTTGGTTATATGATTGAGAGTGTTTCATGCGATGGGAGGTAGATGATTGAGTAGGATTATGGAGATTATAGAATCTTGTGAATGGTCTCTAATGGTTCTATTGTCCTGCGTGTTTAGGAAATGGCGCCAAGGAAACCAAGACGACCTATCAATAAGTCACCTATGAGTGGAGCTTACCGGACACCCAAGAAGTCCAAGAAGTCGACACCTATTATTGGGGATAGCAACCCTATCTTTCAGCAAATGATCAACCAGCAGCTAGAAGCTTTAATGCCCGAACTAGTGACTCAATTGAGTGCGCAGATAGGCAGTGGAGCTCATCCTGATGGTACTGGAAGTGGAGGAGGCAGAAATAATGGGTGTACTTACAAGGAGTTCATGGCCTGTAAGCCTAAGGAATTTGATGGAAAGGGTGGTGCGATTGCACTCACTCGATGGATAGAGAAAATGGAGTCTGTGATGGATATAAGTGGATGTAGTGAGGGCCAGAAAGTTAAGTATGCGGTTAGTTCTTTGGTTAATAAGGCGTTGACATGGTGGAACACGCAACTTCAGGCTAGGGGACGAGTTGCGGCTTTGGGTATGACTTGGGAGGACTTCAAAGCCTTAATGACGGAGGAGTTTTGCCCAGTCAATGAGCTGCAAAAGTTGGAAGAAGAGTTGTGGAATCATACTATGGTTGGAGCTAATCATATGGGGTATACTGATAGGTTTCATGAGTTAGATAGGATGGTTCCTCATTTAGTAACTCCTGAATCGAAGCGAATAGAGAAGTATATCCGTGGATTGGTTCCACAGATCCATTCGATGGTTAGGGCAACTGAGCCGACAACGCTTCTAAGTGTTATTCAAAAGGCTGGGGCACTGACGGATGAAGTAGTTAGGAGTGGAACACTGGCAAAGTCGGGAGAGAAGAAGCGAGAGGAAGTTGATACTACTAAGACAGCTGGTTTTAGTGGTGACAATAAGAAAGCAAGAAAAGGAAAGGGATTCGTAGCAACGGATTCTATAAAGGCAGCGGGTTATGTGGGAACAGCTTCTACAGCTGTGACTGGTAGTAATGAGAAGAAGGGAAATGTTGGTAACGCCCCTAGATGTGCTAAGTGTGGTCACTGTCATCTCGAGAACACATCATGTTGTGGGTGTTTCAGGTATGGCAAACCTGGACACTTTGCTAGGGATTGTCGTGCAGTGATTACTCAAGCGACTCCAATCAACTCGGTTGGCGCAGGGGTTTATCGCAAGGCATGTTATGAGTGTGGTAGTGTTGATCATATGCGAAACTGGTGTCCCAAACTTGTTGGAATGTTTGGACGGCCTGGGAGTCAGTTGGCTATTGAAGGAGGACAAGGACAAGGGTTTAATAGAAATGCAGCTAAGGGAAAGGCATTTGCAATGAATGCAAGCGAGGCGTGCCAAGACCCGAATGTTGTTACTGGTACGTTCTCTCTCAATGGTCATTATGCTACTACGTTATTTGATACGGGTGCGGATTATTGTTTTGCTACTACTGAATTTGCTAGAATATTGGGTGTTAAGTTTAGTGAACTTAGACCTAGTATTTTGATTGAAATAGCTAGTGGTATAGAAGTAGAAGTTGATAAAGTTATACGTGAGTGCGTTATCATGTTAGAGGGTGTTGCGTTTAAGATTGACTTAATACCCTAAGGACATGGTAGTTTTGATGTAGTAATAGGGATGGATTGGTTAACTAGGCATAAAGCTGAAGTAATATGCCATGAGAAGGTGGTTCGAATTCCATTAGAGAGCGGTGGTGTGCTGCGAGTACAAGGAGAAAGCGTGGAGAAGAATTTGAAATCCCTTTTGAGTGCGAAGACTAGAGAACTCAAAGTGGGGGATATTCCAGTTGTATGTGAGTTTTCAGGCGTTTTTCCTGAGGATTTGTCCGGATTACCGCCAATACGGCAGGTGGAGTTTCGTATTGAGTTAATTCCTAGAGCAACGCCGGTAGCGAAAGCTCCTTATCGATTGACACCTACGGAGATGCAGGAGTTGGCTGCACAATTGAAAGAACTACAGGATAAGGGGTTTATTCGACCTAGTCATTCTCCGTGGGGAGCGCCTGTTTTGTTCGTTAAGAAGAAATGTGGTTCGTTTAGAATGTGTATTGATTATCGAGAGTTGAATAAATTGACGGTGAAGAATCGGTATCCTTTACCTAGAATTGATGATCTCTTCGACCAGTTGCAGGGTGCGAGATTTTTCTTAAAGATAGATCTGCGATCTGGTTATCATCAGTTAAGAGTGTACGAGGAGGACATTCCCAAGACAGCTTTTAGAACTCGTTATGGACACTTTGAATTTACGGTTATGCCATTTGGGTTGACTAATGCACCAGCGATATTCATGGATTTGATGAATCGTGTGTGTAGACCCTATTTGGATAAATTTGTAATTGTGTTTATCGACGATATTCTGATTTACTCTAAGTCGAAGGAAGAGCATGGGGAACATCTGAGGTTGATACTTGGTTTGTTGTAGAATGAGAGATTGTACGCTAAGTTCTCTAAATGTGAATTTTGGCTGCAAGAGGTACAATTTTTGGGTCATATAGTGAATAGTGAAGGTATACATGTAGATCCTAGCAAGATAGAAGCGGTCAAGAATTGGAAGGCTCCTACGACACCTTCTGAGATACGCTCATTTTTAGGACTGGCAGGATACTACAGGAGCTTTATAGCAAATTTTTCAAAGATTGCTAAGCCTCTCACTATGTTGACTCAGAAGAATAAAAAGTATGAGTGGGGAGATGAGCAAGAAGTGACTTTTCAAACGTTAAAGGATAGTTTGTGTAATGCACCTATTCTGACATTACCTGATGGGCCTGATGATTTTGTGGTATATTGCGATGCGTCGAATCAAGGATTGGGATGTGTGATAATGCAAAGGGGAAAGGTGATAGCTTATGCATCACGACAACTCAAGGTTCATGAGAAGAATTATACTACTCACGACCTAGAGCTTGGTGAGGTGGTATTTGCTCTCAAGAATTGGAGACATTATTTGTATGGCACGAAGAGTAAGGTCTATACCGATCATAAGAGTCTTCAGCATATTTTTAATCAAAAGGAGTTGAATATGCATCAAAGAAGATGGATGGAGCTGTTAAGTGATTATGACTGCGACATTCGTTATCATCCTGGAAAAGCGAATGTGTTGGCTGATGCGTTGAGTAGAAAGGAAAGAATTAAGCCAAGGCGTGTGCGAGCTATGAGCATAACATTGCAGTCGGGAATTAAGAGTAAGATATTGGCAGCACAAGAGGAAGCTTTCAAGGATGAGAACCTTGTGGCCGAAATGTTGCGTGGTTTAGATCAACAGATGGAAAGGAAGGAAGATGGTGGACTATATTTCTTAGATCGAATATGGGTTCCACGGGTGGGAGACGTGAGAAAGGTGATCATGGATGAGGCTCATAAGACGAGATACTCGATTCATCCAGGGTCTGATAAGATGTACTATGATCTTAGAGATGCTTATTGGTGGCCGGGTATGAAGAGGGAGATAGCTGAGTATGTCAGTCGATGTCTAACTTGTTTGAAGGTTAAGGCTGAACATCAGAAACCCTCTGGATTGTTGCAGCAGCCGCCAATTCCTGAGTGGAAGTGGGATAATATAACTATGGACTTCATTACTAAATTGCCTCGCACAAGTAATGGGCATGACACAATATGGGTTATTGTGGACAGATTGACGAAGTCTGCACATTTTCTGGCCATTCGTGAAGATTACAAGATGGAGAAGTTGGCAAGGATCTATATAAATGAGATTGTGGCAAGGCATGGTGTGCCTGTGTCTATCATTTCAGATCGGGATAGTACGTTCACTTCGCGGTTCTGGCAGTCGTTGCAAAAGGCTTTGAATACACGGTTGGATATGAGTACTGCTTATCATCCATAGACCGATGGACAAAGTCAGCGAACGATTCAGACATTAGAAGATTTACTTCGTGCTTGTGCTATTGATTTTAGAGGAAGCTGGGATACTCATTTACCTTTGGCTGAGTTTTCTTATAATAACAGCTATCATTCAAGCATCAGATGTGCACCGTTTGAGATGTTGTACGGGAGGAAGTGTAGATCACCGGTGTTATGGGCAGAGGTTGGGATGAGTCAGTTAATTGGACCTAAATTGGTACAAGAGACTACGGATATGGTCTTCCGGATTAAGGAAAGACTTAAGGCTGCGAGAGATCGTCAAAAGAGTTATGCGGATAATCGCCGCAAACCTTTGGAGTTTAGTGTTGGAGATTTTGTAATGTTGAAGGTGTCACCATGGAAGGGTGTTGTGCGTTTCGGTAAGAAAGGCAAGTTAGCACCTAGATATGTTGGGCCATTTGAGATTACGGAAAGGATTGGACTTGTGGCATATCGGTTGAGATTGCCTGAGGAATTAAGTGGTGTGCATGATACGTTTCACGTGTCTAATTTGAAAAAGTGTTTGGCGGATACTAGTTTGCATGTGCCACTAGATGAGATTAAGGTTGATAAGACGCTTCACTTTGTGGAGGAACCTGTTGAGATTATGGACCGAGAAGTTAAGAGTATGAAGCGTAGTAAGATTGCATTGGTAAAGGTACGATGGAATTCCAAACGTGGTCCTGAGTTTACTTGGGAGCGTGAGAATCAAATGAGAGCTAAGTATCCTAACTTGTTTGCTGAGGAGTCTGATGATACGAGTTGTTAAATCTCGGGACGAGCTTTCCCTAAGTGGGGATGATGTAACAACCGTGATTTTAACAGGTTAGTTAGACTTTTAGCCTCGAGTTAATCTAACTTTGTTTGGTGTGTTTGGGTAGTTTTATGGGTGTTATTGTGTGTTATAGTATGGTTAGTATTTGAGTTAGCACTAAATCCCTTCGCGTTGTGGTTGTTGTTGTGATTTTTTGATGATGTTGATTTTGAGAAAGTTCATTTTGATCATTTATGTGGTGTAGAAGTGACTTGTGTATATTTGGCGTTTTGAGTTTTTGCGTAACGAGTCTTCGTTCAAGTTATTGAGCGTTAGTAAGTTACAGGGATGTTGTTTTTGTGAGGAAATGTTTATGGAGTGTGTAAAAATCTATTTTTCGAAACTTTATTTTGAAAATGAATATTTTCCGGTTTGTCGTAAAATTAAGGTTTATCGCGAAAGACGTTAGGTTTTGTTATGGGAATACATAAAATATGAAAAGTATGAGGTTTTGAGTGTAATAAATTAATTAATAAAAAAATATATTATTTAGGGGGGGGGGGGCAGCCGATTAAGGTGTTAGGGGGGGAAAGGAAACCAAATTTGATACCAAATACAACTCTAAGCCTCAGGGATTATCCAAATTAATTATAAATACAAAATCAAAACTCCCCTATCCCTTTTTCCTGCATAGTAAGTCGACACAAGGGGGATCCAAGAAGGAAAAATTAGGGTTTCATAATTGTCTAGCAATAATCAAGAATCAAGGTAAAATCTTTAACCCTTATGTGTAATTAATCAATTATTGTTATGATTCATGTAATAATTAATATGATGGAATTTAGGGTTTATATACTTCTGTAAATTATTGAAGTAAAACATGTTAGGATGATTAGATGTTAATATTATTGTTAATGGTTAAGGGAATTGAGCGTAAAACATGCTAGTTATTGAGTTAGGGTTTGGACAGATTTGTAAGGCTGTAAAGATGTGAGTGTACATAACAGATGGTGATGAGTTAGATCACGAATTTTAGGTCTAAATTGTAGTATAATGAAAGAGCTTTCCAAAAAGTCCAGCCACGATCAATTTTTAGCTCGGGAAGTCGGTCTTTTGATTTTTTCTTTGTTAAGGTGTCAAAGATGTCAAACCGGGACAGATTTTGGGTAAAAGTTTGAGGTTGGCATGTGGTTGTAAAAGTGGTATTTTGACTTGGTCTTCTGGAATAGTTAAGTTTTAGGTTATATTAGACTACCACGAAGAGGATTAGCGATAAAAACTTGTGGAAGTAATTATTAAAAATCAAAACTTTTTGGTGTGCGTTCAGATCCGAATTTGAGTAGTTGAGAAGTTTGAATTTTCTATGAATACTTGTGTGTGTTATTGCTACATGGCCTTCTGGTATTAGCTTCCATGCTTATGAGAGACCATGGTAAATTTTTGGTGTGAGTTGTTAAGCTTTATTTGTCGTGATTTTATGTGAGTGAATGTACTCAAAAATTCTGCGTTTTCTGAGTTTTTGAGTGCAAGGGATTTAGTTAGTATTAAGTTTTGGTAGTGGTTAGTGTGGTGTCTAGGAGATCCATGGTGGATCATATGAGTCTTAGACATCCATCATATGTGTATTACATGGGTTGTAGCTTTTACCTTGACCTTGTGTTAGGAATACAAATATTCCGGTAAAAGTCTCGGTCACCTAATGATTGTAATAGCATTAAGTTAGCTCGTAGTTAGTTAGTTTATTAGTTAATTAGTATTAGATTAAATAACATCGTGGAAGAAGGAACGGGTCTTTACCCACTGTATGCCTGATCCACAGCCCGGGAGTGGGCGTTATATTGTAACTATAAATACCCCTCTCCACATGTGGAGAGGGTTGGACCTTTCATACATTTTCAATCTAATCTTTTCCTTTTTCTTTCAAGGTTCCTCTCTTTCTCTCCTCTCCTCCTTCCTTCCATTTCTACGCCTAACTCACCACCACTTAATCATGTTTCCAACATAATTAGTATTCTACAATTGGTATCAAGAGCCATGGTTTCATCTTAGGGCCTTGAAGAATCGAATTTGATGATGTTTTGAGTGGTTTTGTGAGTTTAGTGCCACTTTCTTGGAAAACATATTGGTTTCATCCATCTAGTGTTGTTATACATGTTTGTGATGTCCTTTTATGTTCATTAGTGTTTGTGGAACATTGTAGTGTAGAGTGTGTTACAATATCATCAAGCTATTGGAAGTTTGGAATTGTTTTTAGGCGTTTTTCTTAGTTGCGGTTAAGTCCACTGGTTCATTTCTTAGTTGCGGTTAAGTCCTGCGAGCTGCGATTAACTTTCTGCGTTTACTATTTCGGGAATACAAACAAAACGCAACGAAAGTGACAGTTTTGGACTTTTGTCTCTGCGGTTAGATTCTGCGGTTAAGTCTCCCTCAGCTTGCGTATTGCTTCTAGGTTATGCGGCTAAATATTTTGCGTTTGGCTCTAAGTACTGCGGTTAGATTCTCTGCGGTTAAGTGTGTTGCGGTTAACTCATTGCGGTTAAGTGTCTTGTGTTCAAGTGCATTGCGGTTAACTTTTTCTGCGGATAGTTATAATCTGCGGTTAGTGTCTTGCGGTTAGTATTTTTGGTCTGCGGTTCGTGTAGGTTGCGGTTAGTTTATATTGCGACTGGATTTTGTTGCGGTTTGGTATAACTTGCGATTAGTACTCTGCGGTTAGTATCTTTGGCCTGCGGTTTGCTCTGGTTGCGGTTAGCTCATACTGTGGTCGGATTGTGTTCTGCGGTTTGGTCAAGTTGTGGTTAAGTTGAGGTTGGTTTTTATTGTGGTTAAGTTGTGGTTAACTTATTTGTGATGTCGACTTCTTCCGATGACATTCAAGCTGCGGGATCTGACACTCGACCTCCGATGTTGGACAGAACTGACTATGAATCATGGGCTCAAAGGATACGGCTGTACTGTCTAGGTAAAGATAATGGGGTTAACATTCTGAAATCCATCGATGAGGGACCCTTTCAAGTGGGTACTACTAGAGACACAATCTCAGAAGCAACTGATCAATTACCGGCCGTGTTTGGTCCTGATAGACCTTGCACTTACAATGAGTTGTCTGAAGAAGAAAAGAAACGCAATGATGCAGACATCAGAGCATCTAATATCATCATTCAAGGCCTTCCCAAAGATGTCTACAAACTGATCAACTTCAACACTGAAGCAAAGGCAGTCTGGGATAATGTCAAAATGCTTCTTGCAGGGTCTGAGTTAACTAAAGAAGATCGTGAGTCACAGCTATACGATGAATTTGAGCATTTCAAAATGAATCCAGGTGAAAGCATCACTGACTATTACGTCAGATTTCACAAGCTGGTCAATGACATGAGAGCTATCAAGATGACAATGCCCAACATACAGCTCAATTCAAAATTCGTGAACAACATGGCACCGGAATGGGATAGGTTTGTCACGGCTGTGAAGCTCAACAAGGGTCTCAGGCATACCAATCATGAACAGCTGTATGCGTATCTCCAGCAACATGAGAAACATGCAGCTTATGATCGGCTAATGCGAGAAAAGCTCAATCCGTCTGCAACAAATGAATCTCTTGCTTTTGTCTCCAATGTTCAACAACCCAGTCAAACCTCTAAAGATCAAGTTCAACCATCACAATCATCCTCCAGGTCTACCCCAACCATTAGTCAATCATCAACTTCCTCACCATCTGCATTGAATACTCAACTTGATTCTGGGTATTCTCATACTGACATGATGATTGATAATCTCACCAACCAAGTGTCTTTACTGGTCCAACAGTTCAGGGCTGCACTCCCATCTACTAACAACCAGCTCAGAATCTCATCTAATCCACGTAATCAGGCAGTCATTGAAGATGGTCGGGTAGTGGTGCAGAATGTGCAGGGAAGACAGAACTTCAACCAAAGAAATGCTGGTAGAGAGAATGGGCAGTACAGAGTTGGGAATGCTCTTCAAGCACAAGCTAAGCAACCGAAATGCTACAACTGTGGAGGGTTGGGCCACATTGCTAGGAACTGCACTCTCCCAAAACGTCCCCAAAACTCTGAGTACTTCAAAGACAAGATGCTGCTAATGCAGGCACAAGAAAATGGGACTGTGTTGGATGAAGAAGCTCTGCTCTTTCTGGCTGGTAATGATGGGAACACCTTTGACGCTGATGTGGATGATCAACCTGTTCAGGACATGGCTCTTAATGATCCAAATATCTTTCAAGTTGAAGAGTGTGATGCATTTGACTCAGACGTGGATGATGAACCAACTGCTCAAACAATCTTCATGGCTAATCTGTCTGCAGCAGCATCCTCTTCACAGCATCCTGATTCATCCATCACGTCTGCTATCTCTGAGGTACCAACATCTGCTATACATGATCTAAATGATTCTGCACCTGTACAGGGGGCATGTGGCTCTGTACAACTCAAGAATATTGTCAACACAGACATCACAAATATGGGTAATACCAATAATATCCCATATGAAATGTATGTGTTTGACAATGGAACCCAAGTTGTACCGAGTGACATGCCGTCTATTGATTCTAGTAACCATGAGATGTATGAGCACTCTATATACAACCCTGATGATTCTCTGATCACTAGAATTAACGCCCTTAAGGATCAAGTAAACATTTATGAGCAGCGTGCTAAGTTTGAGCTGAATGAACGTGAGCAGAAAATGGAATGGCAACTGCGTACTTACATATCTGAAAATAATTCCAAACAAGAATCATTAAAAAGGGAACTAGTTTCTTTAAAGAGCCAATTGAATCAAACCGTCAAACAAAAACTTGAGGTTCAAAAAGGTTTGACTACAATCAAACAAGAATTCAAGGATAAAGAAACTAAACTTCTAAATGACTTCTCAAAATTAAAAACGTTAAAAAATAAATTGGAAGATAAGTTGTACACACAGGGCCAAACCATTCAATCTGCTCAAATGTTGGAAAACCACAGGAAGTTAAGTGATGAATTTAGTGAACATGATACCTCCAAACCCAAAGCAAGATTCCTTAAAATAGGTCTAGGTGCACAACCTGCATTATATGATGCAAAAACTATGCTTGAACCTAACCATGCACCTCCTGATACTCGATCCTATGACCACATCAATGAGGCAGAGGATAGAACTAGGGCGAAACTTGCTGAACAGTTAAAGGATCCTAAATGCATTGCTAAGAATCTCGTGTTTCACTATGATTATGCCAATGACAATCACACTGCAATTTTTGTTCCTCAAAAGAGAATTTGTCCTGAAAAAGTGTTTTGGAATATTGACATTGAGAAATTGCAAGCTGAAAGAGTTGTAGGCAACACACGCACTATGTTTAGAATTGCTCACCCAACTGCCTATCCCCTGAACACACCCAGGCACCTTGTCCCTCTCACTCTTCCCACACAATGTAATACTCTAATTGGGCTGTATGTGCTTGGTCAATTGTTCAATGACTTTGAGAAAACCTGTAAAATAAGAATTACACCTACAGGGATTACAGAAGGGGAAAGGGGTTTTGAGCAAACAAAACAGTGTTACCTAACTGAAGTTATGCCATTTTTTAAACTTCTAAAAGAACATTTTGAGGGACTTAAAAACACCATTAATGATGATGTGAGTCAAATGAAAAAGGTTTTTGATGAAGTGGAAAGTGAGGGTAACCAACTTGCCATTGATCTCAAACACAGTGAAATTGACAGGAAAAACATTCTCATCATGAATGATAATTTGATTGCTAATTGCATTGCTAAAGATGTGTTTTATACTGTTACTGACTCTGCGCTATCTGCTCGACAATTTCATGAAATGTCAGTTACTCTGAATGTCTTCCAAAATCGTGTGATTGAGCTTGAGGGGGAGAATTACAAACTTATTAAAAAAATTCAAAACGATGATCATGATAACATGGTCAGGAATTTCTCAAAACTAGAAGTTGATAATTTGAACCTACTATTAAAATATCAACATCTAGAAGAAAGTATAAAAATATCAAATGCCAAGATATCTTCGGATGTTCCTGAATTTGATACATGTTTTGAATTAGCCAAAAAGGATGAAGTAATTCAAGCTCACTCTAACACGATTCGGAAGTTGAAGGTCCAAATTGCACAATTAAAATCGAACAGAAGCGATGTGATCAATACCAATTACCAGAAGTCTATGGATTCTCAAAATTTTCAAAAACAGGGCATTATCAATGAATTACAACATGAAAATGAGTGGCTTCGTGCTGAAATGTCCAACGCTAAACAACGTTATAAAGAATTGTTTGAGTCAATCAAATCAACACGTGACCAAAACAATGAGAAAGTCACTTCTTTGTTAAATGAAATTGAGAATCTAAAGACCATGGTAAAGGGTAAAATGCCCGTTGTTTCATGTGATCATGCAATGTCCAAGATACCTGCTTGTAATAAATATGCGTGCGATGCTGTGAATGTTTCTCTTCCCCTTAGGAACAATAAGTTAGTTCATAATAACTATCTTAGAAATCTTAAGGATTGTCTGGCCATACTTAGAGAAACCATTGAAGATGAGAGGATTGCTAAACCACTTGATGATGGTATTATTGGTGCGTGCTTTCTCACTAATAGGGCCCAGGAATTGTTAGAATATGCCATAGGATCATGTCCCAAGAATGATACCAAGTCGGATAGGACAACTGCATTGCACCCTCTCAGTGGCAACAAGCATGTCACAGTTGACTTTCCCCAAATCATGCCTCAATCCTCCATCTTGATCACCAGTAAACAAGTAGCAACTAATCAGACTAATGTTCCCATCATTGCTTCTACAGGAGTAAAAGGTGTATCTAATGCTAGCAAGTCACAGCCTAAGAGAAATACAAAGAATGATAGGACTTTGCCGGCTAAGAGCTCACTTATGAAGGAAGTAGAAGAATCATCTAGGAACAATAAAGTGTTGCTTAGTGAAAGGAATCGAGTTATTTCAAACATTTGTGTGAACAATGATGTAATTAATTCGAATTCTGATGCTATTTGTAAGACATGTAACAAATGCTTATTTTATGGTGATCATGATGCATGTGCTGTGCCTTTTCTTAAATCTATTATACGATCACCAGATATGAATGTTTCTAGTGTTAAACGAGCAAAACAAGTCTGGAATAAAACAGGAAAAGTGTTCACTAATGTTGGTTATCAATGGAGACCTACTGGAAGGAAACTCACTCCAAGGAAAATGTGCCCAGTAACTAGGACTACTAACTCTAGAGATATGCCTATTAGGAAGTGGAGACCTACTGGTAGACTATTTCCTATAGAAGCAATAGATACCACCTCTAGTTCTAGTGCATCAAAATGTGAACACTTCAGTGAGATACCTGTTACTTATGATAATCCAATATTTGTGTGTTCTAACCAAACGGACCCCAATTGTGTGTGGGGCTCCAGCTTTTTCAGTTATCCACGATTGTCTGGTTTCAAATGCAGGTCGTACAAATCGTCCTTTGGTATTTGGACTCAGGCTGCTCAAAACATATGACTGGTGATCGCTCAAGGCTCAAGAATTTCGTGGAAAAATTTATTGGTACGGTTAGGTTTGGGAATGACCATTTTGGGTCTATAATGGGTTATGGTGATTATGTCTTTGGAGACAGTGTCATATCCAGAGTCTACTACGTGGAAGGTCTCGGGCACAATCTATTTTCTGTTGGTCAATTCTGTGACTCAGATCTCGAAGTCGCCTTCAGAAAGCACACCTGTTTTGTTAGAGAATTAGATGGTGTTGATCTTCTCAAGGGGAGTCGGGGCACTAATCTTTACACCATCTCCATCGAAGATATGCTACGGTCCTCTCCAATTTGTCTGCTCTCTAAAGCATCCAAGGACAAGTCATGGTTGTGGCATCGACGTTTAAACCATTTGAACTTCGGTACCATCAATGAACTTACACGAAAGGATCTTGTTCGAGGCTTGCCCAGACTCAAGTATGAAAAAGATCATCTGTGTTCCGCCTGTCAAATGGGCAAAAGCAAAAAGCATACCCATAAACCCAAAACCGTCAATTCAATCATGGAAGTTCTTCATACCCTTCATATGGATCTTTGTGGACCAATGAGGATTCAAAGTATCAATGGAAAGAAATATGTGCTGGTTATTGTTGATGATCACTCTCGATTCACATGGGTGAAGTTTCTACGATCAAAGGATGAAACTCCCGAAACCATCATCAAACTCATCAAGATGTTGCAAGTCCGTCTCAACAAAACAGTTAGAGTCGTTCGTACTGATAATGGAACAGAATTTGTGAACAGACAACTTACTCTATTTTATGAAGGTGTCGGGATTAGTCATCAAAAGAGCATACCAAGAACTCCTCAACAAAATGGAGTTGTAGAAAGACGCAATCGCACTTTAGTTGAAGCTGCAAGGACTATGCTCATCTTTTCCAAAGCTCCTCTATTTCTTTGGGCTGAGGCAATTGCCACCGCATGTTACACTCAGAACCGATCCTTGATACATCCTCTCCACTGCAAAACTCCCTATGAACTGGTCCATGGCAGAAAACCCGACCTTTCGTTTCTTCGAGTTTTTGGTGCACTGTGCTATCCTACAAATGACAGTGAAGACCTTGGGAAACTCAAGGCCAAGGCCGACATTGGTTTCTTCGTAGGCTATGCTCCAGAGCGAAAGGGGTACCGAATCTACAACAAACGTACCAGAGATATAATGGAAACAATCCACGTTACTTTCGATGAGCTGACTGAGCACCCGGTTCCTGGACAATCAAGTTCTGGACCCGTACCTAACCTTTTGTCCCCTGGACCAATTAGTTCCAGGCTTGTACAGAATCCCATTCCTGCTGCTCCTTTTGTACCCCCTACGAGTGAAGATTGGAAGAAATTGTTTGACCCAATGTTTGATGAATACTTTGAGCCTCAACAGATGAATGCTCCCGAAGCTACAGTGGTTCAACCACCAGATGGGGTGGTGAATGATCAAGATGACCATAACGGTCCATCCACTTCATTGTCATGGGATTCTGAAGCCCCCTCCATCAGTCAATCGGTCAGCACGTCCAATGTCCAACCTTCACTTGCACATCGAGCGGCAAATGTAGATAATTCATCTGAAGTTAATCCTTTTGCTCCACCTGATAATGAGCCATTTGTTAACATCTTTGCCCCTGAACCATCAAATGAAGCAACATCCTCTGATGAATCTAACACGGCTACCTCAGTTCCACATTCTCAACCCCATGAATACCTTCGAAAATGGACCAATGATCATCCTATTGACAACATCATTGGGAACCCTTCTCGTCCAGTATCAACCCGCAAGCAACTTGCAACTGACGCATTATGGTGTTTCTTCAATTCTGTTCTCTCTAAAGCTGAACCAAAAAGCGTCAAGGATGCAATGTCTAAACACTCATGGTTCACTGCTATGGTGGACGAGATTCATGAATTTGATCGACTGGACGTCTGGGAACTAGTACCACCTCCCGAGTGTGCTATGATCATTGCTCTCAAATGGATATTCAAGGTCAAACTTGATGAGCATGGAGATGTTCTGAAAAACAAAGCTAGGCTCGTGGCAAAAGGATATCGACAAGAAGAAGGTATTGACTTTGAAGAATCCTTCGCCCCAGTTGCTAGAATAGAAGCCATAAGGATCTTTCTAGCTAATGCTGCAAGTCAAAACATGGTGGTTTATCAAATGGATGTCAAGACCGCATTCTTAAATGGGGATCTGAAAGAGGTGGTGTATGTATCTCAACCCGAAGGTTTTGTGGATCCAGATCGCCCTAATCACGTGTATCGATTAAAGAAGGCTCTATATGGGCTTAAACAAGCACCCAGGGCGTGGTACGACACCTTGTCTAAATTTCTTCTGGCCAACAAATTCTCCAAAGGGGCTGTTGATCCTACCCTCTTTACCAGAAAAACAGGCAAACACCTTCTACATGTACAAATCTACGTCGATGACATCATCTTTGCCTCGTCTGATCCCTCAGAATGTGATCGTTTCTCTCAAGAGATGAGCTCCGAATTCCAAATGTCTATGATGGGTCAAATGTCATTCTTTCTAGGACTGCAAATTTCTCAAAACCCCAATGGCATATTCATCAATCAATCCAAATACGCCAATGAAACGTTGAAGAAATTTGGATTCGACTCCAGTGATTCAGTTGATACTCCAATGATTGAACGTTCAAAGCTTGACGAAGATGATGTGGGAATTCCGGTCGATCAAACCATGTATCGAAGCATGATTGGCTCATTAATGTATCTTACTGCAAGCAGACCCGACCTTCTGTTCGCAGTTTGCATTTGTGCCCGGTATCAATCTAAACCCACCAAGAAACATTTGGAAGCTGTCAAGAGAGTCTTTCGATACCTTAAAGGAACAATCCACTTGGGCCTTTGGTACCCTAAAGAAACTTCTATGGCTCTCACAGCATATTCGGATGTTGATCATGCTGGATGTCAAGACACTCGTCGCAGTACATCTGGGGGCGCACAGTTTTTAGGAAATAAGCTAGTCAGCTGGTCTTCAAAGAAACAAATGAGTACATCCATCTCCTCCACTGAAGCTGAATACATTGCCATGTCATCATGCTGTGCTCAGATCCTCTGGATGCGATCTCAACTTTCTGACTATGGGCTCATCTGCAATAAGGTTCCTATGTACTGTGACAACAAAAGTGCAATTGCACTCTGCTGCAACAATGTCCAGCATTCAAGAACTAAACACATTGACATTCGACATCACTTCATCAGGGAACAAGTTGAGAAAGGAATTGTGGAACTTTACTTTGTGAGGACTGAGTTCCAACTAGCCGATATCTTCACCAAAGCACTTTCTAGGGAACGATTTCACTTCATCCTCCCACGCCTTGGTATGAAGAGTCTCACACCTGAGGATCTCAAATGTCAACAGGAAGATCAAGAGGAGTAAAGGGGTTGCTTCACATATCCTTGTATAGTATCAAATCAAAAAGAAAATAGAAAATTATAAAACCCATAAAAAAACCATAAAAAATTAAACAAAAAAAAAAAAAAAAAAAAAAAAAAAAAAAAAAAAAAAAACTTTAATTACAAAATCTCAAAAATATTTTTCTCTCGACATGTCTCTTGTATAATCGATATTATGTACGATTCTAGAAATGTCATTCAATAATGACACGGAATCATACATATGCTTGAGCAAGAGTTTTTTCGGTTTCAAATAAAGTTCTTTTCAAAAACATGTCGTATCTCAAAACATTCTTTAAATATGGTTTGCTATTACTTCAGATAGCAACCCGGTTTTCAACATTAAGGAAAACACGTCGCCAAAAAGACGGTTGTTCCTAACAAAGGGTGCCGTTCATCCGAGCGTGAATTACTTTATATTCATGCACCCTCGATCTAATGTACGTTTCAGTGCATTATTTCTTGATAAAGAAGAGAAGTCTTCTTTTTATCGCCAAATACTTTCCCTTCTATGATTTTTCCGGAAAGTGTTTGTGCAAAACTTGGTGGTACCATGAAATTTTGATTGAAAATCAAATTGAACTCAAATGTTTGATAAAATTTTCACTCAATCAATGACGTTAATAGTTTATGAAAATATTTATGCTTTAACATCCGTCATTGATTGAGGGGGAGAGTGATTTCTCAAAATTTTATGTATCATCAAAACTCCCCACACTTCGTACATAAAACCTTGCAACAAAAAGACTTGTGATGGTTATGTGTCAGAATGAGTAAACTTTCAAAGAGTTTTCGTTAAAACTTCGAATATTTTGATAACTCTTCAAATTTGACACATAACAACCTCCCTCACAGTTTGAGGGGGAGCAAGAAAAAGTTCCTTTTATCAGAAAATATTAAAATTGATCGCATTTCTCTCCCAAAAGCTTTCTAAATTATTTAAATCAATTGAGATCAAAAATCTCGAAAGACTTGAAATTTTTGATCGGGGGAGAGAATGTGATTTAAATATGAAATCTGATAATCACATGTGATCTTTAAGACTCAATAAAAGGCTCCCGCATATGTGCTAAACACTTTCGAATATCGATGCACATATTGAGGGGGAGCAAATGGCGTTTGTGGAAGTTATACCAATGACCGACCATTTATCTTTATGCATGGAGTTATAAGGTTGGTTAAGGTTAGGTATGAATTCCCATGATCCACCAGAACCGGAAGGATCTTCCCAGGGACAATCCTCTAGATAGATTAGAAGTCCTTAGGAATGATTGAAAAAAGGAGTAAAGTGAGAAAGGGAAGAGTGCGGACTGAGATAGAGCTAGGACTGGAACAAACCCAACAAGGTTCTAGTGGTGAAGTCTCGGTAAGCACTGAAGGGGTTGAAGAATGAAAAAGAAATATAATGAGAAAGGGTGAAAAGAAATAGCCCTCCATATATTCAACCTTAGGGCAGAAACCGGGTTCAATTCATAATCTACTGGCGGTTACTAAGGTAACACCGGTATTGAAGACAAGACGTCATGGACCCAGTGACGCACTGCACTAAAACTTCCCAACCACTCAAGTTCTCTTAAAAGAGCTTGTTTCATTCTCACGGGGAACCCTGTGCAATGTATCGACCGCTCATTGCGAGCTATGTTGATACCTAAAACAGGAGACGCCTCCCCAGTCTCCAGGAGCGGATCAAAACGCACTATTGAGTCTAGAGCCATGAGATCATCCATAAATCTCGCTAGGACACACTTCCTAATATGCTTATTGTTTCACACAATGTGGAAAATAAGATAAAATACTTAGAGTCCTACGCATTATCCTTGTGGTATTGCCAGAACATCCGAGTGATATGTAAATATTCACAATGACGATGGAAATCCTTCTAGAGCGAACATCACTCAAGCTCTTGGTAGGTGACATGTGAGATCCATCTTGGATCAATGATCAAGTGACAACTGGAAAGCAACAATGGTGCGATTCAACATTGAATCAAACTTGTTCCAGGATATGGATTGACGGATACTTTTGCTAAAACCTTTCAATGTGCTCACAAACTTACCTTTCGAGCACATTGATTGTGTAATATCTTTCAAACAAAAGTATTTTTGATGGAAATGTGATTCAAAGTATAAAACTCTCGTCGTGTCTCAAAAGTGTTTATCATATGACACGCGAGTGATTTCTGTAAATCAATTTCTCATCAATCCGTGAATGTCAATTCACCGATTCACTCTATCGTGCTGTCTGCTTTGAGACGTTCCGGTATGAGAACATGCTAAGTATGAAGATTCCAAAGTGGATTCTTTGGAAAATTCATTACTACAAGCTGGAAATTCCTGTCAAGGAGAGTCTTCTTTAAAAAGGACTCTACCTGATCACAGGTCGGTTTTCACAAAACCGGAGGGTAGTCTGTCCTCGCAGAACGAATGACAAAGCCATATTCGTTCTCTATCTTTATTGCTAACTGTTTTATTTCAGGGACACATATAAAGATGGCGTTGATGGCTCCAGTTTCCAGCTGAATCGGGTCAATCCATACCTCATGCTCACACATCCTCCACACTATCAATGAAGATGAGAGACTTGCTACAACAAATGTTGAGAGACTACCAACAACGTTTCCGCAACTCTGATGAAAAAGTCTCCTGATCTACAATTCTAATGCAACGTCTCCAGACACAGAAGGGTGTGAGCATGATGGTCCTTAGTCACTACATCACATGAAGGCAATACAACTATGGATGAGCTTGGAGATTTACTTTGGCTGATGATCTCAAAGGAAGCTCAAAGATCACATATCTCAAAGGAATTCAAAATCACAAGTTCGTTGCTTGAAGTACAAAGTGTGAAGTAAAGTGAAGAATCAGACCCTACGAGCTACAGAGACGAAAGAATGCTTAAAGACCAAAGAGCTTAATTTCAAAGGTGACCTCGCTTAGGGGGAGATTGTTAGGAATACAAATATTCCGGTAAAAGTCTCGGTCACCTAATGATTGTAATAGCATTAAGTTAGCTCGTAGTTAGTTAGTTTATTAGTTAATTAGTATTAGATTAAATAACATCGTGGAAGAAGGAACGGGTCTTTACCCACTGTATGCCTGATCCACAGCCCGGGAGTGGGCGTTATATTGTAACTATAAATACCCCTCTCCACATGTGGAGAGGGTTGGACCTTTCATACATTTTCAATCTAATCTTTTCCTTTTTCTTTCAAGGTTCCTCTCTTTCTCTCCTCTCCTCCTTCCTTCCATTTCTACGCCTAACTCACCACCACTTAATCATGTTTCCAACATAATTAGTATTCTACACCTTGTGTGATGTGGATTATTTTTGTGTATTATAGATTGTGAATTGTTTTGTGGAGCTGCGGAGTTTAAGGTGAGTTCATAGTCCCATATTTTTACTTTGTTTTAAACTTGGGATGGGAGTGATGCTTGTCTTAGATGATTTGATTTACTGTGATTATGTGTGTGGTATTAAAGAGCTTGGACTTATAATGTTATTGTATGTATGCTATATGTGATTATTTGCTTGCTTGGATGTTTTGGGATTCAATTAGGATAGCGACCTAATTGATGATATATTTTGGGATTCAATTGGGAGGGTGCTTACCCTGTTGCTCGCGCATGCGACCTAATTGATGATTATGGGATCGGGGGACACGAGTCGTCCTGATATGGTAATGATTATGGGATCGGAGGACACGAGCCGTCCTAATGGTTTCCTTATGAGTGTTGTTGCCTTTGCGTGTGGAAATTGACTTGCAAATGCACGTAGCTATATGATAACTATAATTTATTTGTCCAGCTATATTTTGTAATCACAGTAAATTTGGTTTCCTGGTGTGTTGAGTCTAAAACCTATGAATCTCACCAACGTTATGTTAACATTTTAAGTTCAGGTGAGCATTCTAAGGCCAAGTTGAGAGCAGCAATTAGGCGAGACCTAGTTGCATGGAGACTTATTTATGTTTTGGGATTTGATTTATTTGGTTTTGGATTTGATACATTTATGTTTTATGTTTGGTACTTTCAAACTTATTGAAGTTACCTTTTAGATTTTATTTTGGTCATCTTTGGGTATTGTTACAACACTGTGTGTTGGTACATTGCTCCATTTATGTGCATGTAGTTGTTCTCTATGTTGACACCAGGTGTTGTGATGATATCCATGAAGTTACACCCGCACGTTTCCGCCGTGGCGGGGTGTAACAAAAGAAAACCTAAAAATAAAAATAAAATCTTACTAGAAAGGAATCTAGTAAGTATACCTAATAAAAAGAAATCCTAACCTAGACAATAACTATTCGCCGGGCTGCGGCGCCAAAAACTTGATGCATGGTTTTGCAACCTTGAAAAAGGTTTTACCTCTCAAGGGATCTTGAGAAGCTTACAACCCCCACCAGGCAGTGTACCTGATCGTTGTAGTATAGTTTAGTGACAAGTACCGGGGGATTGATCGTTCAACTCAGGAATAGTGTCGCTAGGATTAGAAAGTCTACTAAATTAAGTCTAGAGGTGAGGGATGATTCTTTTTTATTTTTATATTTTTATAAAAGCAAGTAAAATCTCGGGTTTTGAAGGAGTGGGCGGAATTAGTTGCTAGCCAACTAACCCAATTTACCTAAAGATGCAATCAAAATAAATGAAATGAAAATAAAACTAATTATACTAATTTGGTGTAAACAATGATGGGAAAAGTTTTGATTACTTAGATTTCATTACTCCCTAGATATCTTTTATAGGTTAATCGCTTGTTTCAATTGCGTGGATGACGGGTCATATTCCTTAAAACTAGTCGTAGGGCCGTGTACAATATTCCCTAACTCTATAGGATCCTACTTCACTCCTATGTCGAGCCGTTAGAAGCTCCTAACATGGGATCATTAGAATTCTCCTACGCATTAAATACAACCAAAAATCGTAGTACACCTCCGATCATGTTTCTTAAGATGTTCAAGCATGTTACCAATGGAAGTCTGCCAGTTTTCTTAAGCCTAACATCGAATACAATCATCCGTAACAATTATAAACAAACAATCAACCCATAATTAACATCTAGGTTTCACTACATCTAAGCAAACACAAAAGAAATACAACCTAACATATTAAATAGAAGACAAGCGTAAGATATAATCAAAAAACACATAGACATATTGATTGATTTGCAAGAGTACTTATCTCTAATTGAACATGAAAGGTTCAAAGGGTTGAAACCCTTGAAGAAGCTAGAAAATTCAGACTTAGGGTTTTTTCCTCAAAGTTGCACACTAATGAATAAAATTTGGAAAACTATATATAGATTTTACAGGGTGACGGCGTCAAGAAGAAATTTGTGACGCCGTTAACTCGCCGTCATAATGAAATCGTATTGCCTAGATCTGCTTGTGACGCCGTCATGTGTAAAATTGTTCTGGGTCGTCACCAATATTTGGACCTTGACGGGCTTGGGTGACGCCGTCATCTCCTATGCCCAAAAACTCACTGGATCGTCACGGATATCTTCCACATCCACCCCCTTTGTGACTCCTGACGCCGTCATTAAGGAAGTTGTGACGCCGTCAGGTACTGTTCGCAGCAAGGAAAATTGAGACTTTGCCGTTTTCTTCACTTTTATGGTCCAAAACGTCCAAAATGCTTCCTTTTCCAGATTTCTCTCCAAAAGTACCTAAAATGACAAAAGGAACGATTTAGGGTAATATTTGATCAAATAAATTTGAATTCGGGCTTAAATGACCCCTTAAAAGCGGTTCACTTTTCGCCTCATCAACTGGCAAAAATATTCTCCGAAAAAATCCCCCGAACGATAACCGAAATGATGATAAGGGTTGATGATTTCATCCGCTCTGAAAGAGCATATCGGTTAGCTCATACAGTAGAAATTACCAAAGCACACAACGGCCCCCTTTCAGAGGAAATCGCCGAAGGGATAACCACAGAGATGAATTCAGACCCCGCCGAAATGATCACTTTACGCCTTATGGCCCGATAAGAAATGATAACACCCACAGGGCAGACTATCGGATGGATTACCACCGTAATGACATAAACCGGAGGGATACCAGACCAATAGTCCTGAATGCACTCACCAAAGCCCCCAAAGAAATCCTGGCAACCGAACATCAACTTAGACTTCCGACGTCACCCCCGTTAAGAGGAAGACCATCGAGGGAAAATATGGACAAGTATTGCGATTATCATGGAGAGAAAGGTCATCTCACAAACGATTGTCACAACCTGAAAGAGCAGCTCAAAAAAGCCATGGAAATGGGCAAACTAGACCACCTGATCAAGGACGTCCGGCAAAGAGATAGAGCACCTCCACGAGGAAATAACCAAACCAACCATGGGCGAATCATTAACATGATCCGATATCAGGAGAAGGGACAAAAACGTAAAATCATAGATCAGGAGGAGGAATGGATGAATGCCCGCATAAGTTTTACACCAATCCTGCCCGGAGATGCTTCCGACGAGCCACTGATTGTAGAAGCAGAAATTGAAGGATACACTGTACGAAGGTTATACGTTGATCAGGGTGCTTCAGTAGAAGTAATGTATGAACACTGCTTTTTAAACCTCGATTCCTCCATCCGGTCTCGAATGACAAAAACAAACACACCCTTAGTTGGGTTTGACAAAGAAGCTATAAAGCCGTTGGGAAAGATTGGTTTGGAAGTATCTTTCGGAAGTGAAGGGCTATATCGCCGGACAACCATGAAGTTCGCAATAGTCAGATCCCCCTCCCCATACAACATAATACTCGGACGTTCCGGAATTAAGAAACTAAGAGCCATCCCCTCAACAATACATTCCATGATGAAGTTCCCAACTCCGAGGGGCATAGCCACTTTAGTCACTCGTTCGATCATCATTTCGGAGTATAGGAAGCTTGAAGAAAAATTTCTGCTAGAAAAAGAAGCCAAAATAAAGACTCCCCCGGTAACCACAGCCATAGAAGAAGTCACGGGAACCGAAGAGATATTGGTCCATCCAGCGTATCCAGATCAATTGGTGACTATAAGGAGAAATTTCTCAAAAGAAGGGCGAAGACAGTTAATAACCTTACTTAAGAACAGCCAGGACGTCTTTGCATGGGAACCATTGGATATGACTGGTGTACCTCGGTGGGTGGCCGAACACAAACTCAACGTAAATGTTCGCGATAAACCTGTGGCACAAAAGAAGAGATTCTTTTCGGAGGAAAAGAACCAAGCCATAAACAAAGACGTAGAAGAATGTTAAAAGCCGGAATCATCAGACCCGTCCGCTATCCGACATGGATCTCAAATCCGGTGCTAGTAAAAAAAACCGGATGATAGTTGGAGGATGTGTATTGACTTCAAAAACCTCAACTCATCTTGTCTCAAGGACTACTATCCGCTGCCTGAAATAGATTGGAAGATTGAGTCAGTAATGGGATTCCGTTACAAGTGTTTCCACGACGCTTACAAAGGGTATCACCAAGTTCAAATGGCAAAAGAAGATGAAGAAAAAACGGCCTTCTATACTGATCATGGAACATATTGCTATGTCAAGATGCCGTTCTGACTGAAAAATGCCGGAGCAATATATCAGAAGCTAGTATATACCGCCTTTCGGACACAGAACGGTCAAAATTTAGAGACATATGTAGATGACATGGTAATCAAGAGCCAAACGGAAAAAGAGTTGCTAGCCGACATAGCCGAGACATTCGACAATCTCAGAAGAATCAATATGAAGCTGAACCCTAAGAAATGCTCCTTCGGAGTGGAAGAAGGGAAGTTCCTCGGCTATATGGTAACTTCGGAAGGAATCAGGGCAAACCCCAAGAAGACCAGAGCAATTGCCGACTTGCAATCACCAAAGTCACTAAAAGAAATGAAAAGCCTAAGTGGCAAATTGGCCGCATTAAACCGCTTCCTTTCCAAGTCTGCCGAAAGGTCTCTACCTTTCTTTGAAACCCTGAAAAACATCACCAAGGATAACAAGGATAAATACCGATGGACAGAAGTAGCCAAAAGGGCTTTTCAAGAAACGATTTTGGAACCCCCTTGCCTAACTACACCAAAATATAAAGAAGACATGTACTTATACCTATCGGCCACAAAAGAAACAATAAGTGGGGTAATGCTAGTAGAAAGGGAAGGACGGCAAATACCAGTGCACTACGTAAGCCGAACGTTGCATGAAGCCGAAAAGAAGTTTGCTCCAGTGGAAAAATTGGCTCTAGCTCTCCTACACCTGTCCAAAAGATTGAGGCGATACCTATTAAGGTCATAACGGATCAACCCATCAAACAAATACTGAACAAAGCGGAAGCCTCCGGACGGTTAGCCAAATATACAGTGGAGCTTGGGGCTTACAACATCACTTATATACCATGAAATGCAATCAAACGACAAGTCCTTTCTGATTTCATCAACGAGATACCCATCGGCATGACTGATCAGGATCTGAAAGGGAGGGGCAAGGTAATATGTAACATTTCTGAAGCTAAGGAATGGACCCTATATACCGACGGAGCATCCAGCAAAAAAGGTGTCGGAGCAGGGTTGGTGCTAATCAGCCCAGATAAAGAAGAATATACTTATGCCCTCCGGCTGAACTTCGATGCCACCAACAACATAGCAGAATACGAAGCGCTATTGGCCGGACTAAGAATCGCAAGAAAAATGCACATCAAGGCACTAGACGTACGAGTAGATTCAAACCTAGCGGCAAGCCAAATCAAAATTGACTTCACAGCGTATACGGAGAGCATGACGAAATACCTTGCCAAGGCCAAAGAATACATTACTAGCTTCGACCGCTTCAAGATAAAGAATATCCCAACAGCCCAAAACCAAAAAGCTGATGTGCTGAGCAAACTAGCGTCCGTAGCATTTGACCATTTGACAAAAGAAATCTTGGTAGAAGTGTTGGAAAAACCATCCACTGAAGAAGAAACGGTTAACGCAATAGTGGAAGAAGAAGAAGAGAATTGGATGTCACCTATCCTCCGGTGTCTAAGGGAGGGGATATGGCCGGAGGATCAAAACGAGGCCCGAGCCCTCTGAATGAAGATAAGTCACTATACGTTGGTGGACGATGTATTGTTCAAAAAATCATACCTAGGACCAATGCTACGTTGTGTAGGACCTCTTCAGACCAACTATATAATCTGAGAGGTGCATGAAAGAGCATGCAGAATGCATTCCGGGCCACGATCCGTTGTAGCTAAACTCATGAGACAGGGATATTATTGGCCTACTATGCACAGATACACTAGGGAAGTAATCCAGAAATGTGATTCATGCCAGATACATGCTCCAATCCCCAAATTACCAAAAACAGTACTGACCTCCGTCATGGCACCTTGGCCTTTTTACCAGTCGGCAATGGACGTGCTAGGACCCTTACCCGAAGCTCCAGGAAATGTTAAATACGTCATAGTGGCCACAGACTATTTCACAAAATGGATGGAGGCAAAGCCATTGGCCAAGACAACCGGGAAAGAGGTAAAGAAATTTGTATGAGACAACATTGTCTGTAGGTTCGGACTACCTAAGATAATCGTCATGGACAACAGAAGCAACTTTATTGGTGACCCATTCAAAAGTTGGTTCGAAAGACTGAACATCACCCAAATCAATACCGCCGTAGCTCACCCTCAGGCCAACGGATTAGTAGAAAGGGCCAACAAAAGTTTGATGAAGGGATTCAAATCGCGGCTAGGAAGAGAAAGGGCCGGATGGGTCGATGAATTACCAAACGTATTATGGGCATTCCGCACCTCCCTGAAGACCAGCAATGGAGAAACACCCTTTAGCTTGACATACGGAAGTGAAGCAGTTATCCCAGCGGAAATTGGCATGCCTACTTTTCGGACGATGATGGCAAACGCCGAAAACAACGATGATGAAATCAGCTTGAACCTGAACTTGTTAGAGGAGCGACGAGAAATGGCAGCCATAAGAGAGGCCAAGTACAAAAAGAAGGTGGAACACTATTACAACCGAAGGGTTAGACCCGAAGCATTCAAAGTAGGAGATTTCGTATACCGGAAGAACGAAGCTAGCAGAGTGGAAGACCAAGGAAAGCTAGGGCCGAACTGGGAAGGTCCCTATCGGATAACAAAAGCTTACCAACATGGCACCTACAAACTCCAAACCATGAATGACGTAGAAGTACCCCGGACCTGGCACGCCATTAATTTGAAAAAGTGTTTTATGTAACCGGAGATATCCGAAAGACTCGTTGTAAGGCTCATAAGCCATTTTTCTTATTTCTAATAAAAGTTATATGCAGTTATGCCCTGAAGAAAGAATTGCTTTTCATATAATGTTATAGTTGCCCGAACGACTAAGACCCCAAGTGGGTAATGTATAAGGTCAAGTGCCGAATGGTACAAGTTGCCTGAACGACTGAGACCCCAAGTGGGTAACGCATAAGGCCAAGTGCCGAACGGCACAAGTTGCCCGAACGACAAAAACCCCAAGTGGGTAATATATAAGGCCAAGTGCCGAACGGCACAAGTTGCCCGAACGACAAAAACCCCAAGTGGGTAATATATAAGGCCAAGTGCCGAACGGAACAAGTTGCCCGAACGACAAAGACCCCAAGTGGGTAACACATAAGGCCAAGTTCCGAACGGCACAAGTTGCCCGAATGACAAAAACCCCAAGTGGGTAATATATAAGGCCAAGCGCCGAACGGCACAAGTTGCCCTAACGGCCAAGAGCCAAAATAGCTAAGGTCAAGTACCTAACGGCCAAGAGCCAAAATAACTAAGGTTAAACACCTAACGGCCAAGAGCCAAAATAGCTAAGGTCAAGTACCTAACGGCCAAGAGCCAAAATAGCTAAGGTTAAACACCTAGCGGCCAAGAACCAGAACAAGTGCCTAACGACACTTGTTACCCTAACAACTAAGAGCCGGATCACTTAGGCCAAAAACATAACGGTCATAAGCTAAATTACTAAAAACAAACACCCTACGATAATGATCCGTGCCCTCCCGCATGTAAACATATATAACTTGAATATAACAACGAAAAAATAAATATGCACAAAAGGAAAAGTAAAAAGATATATATATTCAAAGTATCCAAAAAGCTATTACATCATTTGTCCAAAAGATCTACATCACAAAAGACGGAACCATAATCCGTACCATCATCGAGGTTCAACATCAACCAACGGAGAACCCAACCCTAACTAACACCTACTCAACTAAGAACTTGAGATAAAAAAAGCTTCACAAGGAACCCGGAGCACCTAAGTCCATAGTCAAAATGGATGTACCCAAGCCCCAATGTACATCAACCAACGGAAAGAAATTTCAATAAAACAGCTTCACAAGAATTCGCAATACCTATACCCATAGTCAAAATGGAGGTATACGGATCCTCAAACAAACCACACTTCACACAAAGGCTGAAACATCATGATCCGAGGAGCCTTGAATGGAAGGATTTTCAGTTTGAAGCCTAGTCACAGGCTCAGAAGTAGTAGACCCTCCGACCTCCGAAGCAGGAGCAAGATCAGTAAAGAGTGCCATCAACTCATCATACTTATGGTCGATGGTTTTGCTGATCTTTTGGATGAAAGGGTAATCCTTGGAGAGTGTCTGATCATACAACGCTTGATATTTCTCGTCAGCCTCCATATCAATACCCTCCACCTCTCCTAACACTTTGGCCACCTTCTCTGGCTCATCAAACATATTAACTCCGTCTATCAACCCAGATTGATAATATAAGTTCAAGGGCTCTGCAAGGGTCGTCCTAAACTCATGGCTGCCCAACAGATGGCGAACAGCCTCCTGAATAAATTCATTAACAATCCGGTTCCTGTCAACCTCGGTATTCCCAGCAGCAATGGCTATATCCTGCTTCTCCTGACGAAGCTCCTGATATGCCATTTCCTCATCGCTCAACTTCAACCTGGTCTCTTCCAACTGAGCCTCCAAGAGCTTAATTCTCTCTGCCTGATCTCTGGATACTTTCCTCCACTCCTCCTTCTCCGTCTCCAGTTGAGAAACCCTATCCTCCAAACCAGCATTCTCCAAACGTAGTTTCTGCACACCCTCCAGATCAACACCAGCACACTCTGCATGCTCATCTTTAACCTTCTTCAGCTCCTCGGCCATTTTACCAAACTTCTTCCAATTATCCGTGAAGGTTTTCTCGCAGACACCATGAGTGGCAGTTAACTTTTGATGTTCACCAAGAAGAGACTCGAAATGGAAAATAAGATCCGCTTGAGCCGCAGTATTTTTGCCCAACAACAACCAAGACCTTCGAATGGCATCACTATCATCCTGAGTATCCAAATACTTCTCTTCCCCAGGAGTAGCAAAATTTATCAGCATATCCCTACACACGTTGGAGTTGTTCATCCGTGTACCCCTCTTCACTAACCATCCGGGCACAAACGTGTCATCATCCTCATCATCCCCCTCAATATCAACATCAGCATCATCCTCCTCAACCGCCTCTTTCCCCGAACCAGAAGAGGTACCCTTCGAACTCCCTAAAAATATAAAAACAAAAAACTGTCAGCAAATAAACAAATAACGCACATATTATAATGTACGAAGTGTACAATTTGATACAAACAAAAAGAAAGATGCTCCCACCAACGTACCAGCCTTAGAACCTCCAGCCTGATCATTCCGTCTCTCAACTCCAGCGGACGGAACCTCCTTTGGAAAAACTGATCTGATAGGCTCCGGATTAGCGACACCCTCAACAGCATCCAAGTCTATGACCGTATCATCAGCAGACAACTTGCTCCTCTTCTGAACACGGGAGGAAATGTTTCCTCCGGATCTTTTGCTGGGAGGTTTCTTCAAACCAAGCTTGATGGCCTGCTCTTTTTTCTTATCTTTAGCAGCCAGAACCTTCTCATTTGGAACTTCGACCTTTTTAAACTCAGCACTCTTCTTCGGACACTCAGTATTAGATGCCAGGGGCCTAGTGACGTGCATCTCGCGAGCATGACCTTCCGGATATTGATCCCCCTTCACCACATTAACATTCTTATGTAGGGATGGTTTCTTCAAATAACTCGACATAGTGACACCTGCGGACAAACGAAACCCACCGTCAAACAAGAGAAAATTTTACAACTTTAAATATAAAAGCTTATACTTATAACAGAGGCCATACCCCTCCCCTGCTCATCCCTCAAAGCCGGACGAAAGCTGGGAAACTCCCAGTGATCAGACAAACCCAAGGCGTACAAGAACGCTTGTGGAACTTGCAATGGCTCAATAATTGTCTCGGCAAGCCTTTCGGCATGGCTAGCATCATATTCATTCTTCTTCGGAAATGGATCTGAGACATCCGAATCTTGATGCCTCCAAGGCATAGCAAACGGAATAGCCCGCCTATCGATCAAGAAAAATTGGTGTTTCCAACCCTTCAGACAAGAAAGAAAATCCCCGAAGCAAACTTTCCTTTTTGCATGAACACGCTTCTCAAAAGAAAACCAACAACCTTGTTTACTCAGTTTTTAAAAAACACGAAACAAAGGAGTGGTAGGAGGAATGTGCATGCTTCGGCAATACACCTCGAAAAGGGTAGCACGATGCATACCAAGGGGAACCAACTGAGAGATATGAACTTTGAAATACTTAATAACATCTAAGAGGAATGTGGAGAAAGGAATGGTGAGACCACCCTCAAAGAAATACTCCGCATATAAGCCAATAGCATCGGCAGGAAGTTGATTCATCGTCATACCCTCCAGAGGAACCCGCGGGTGTAAATCCGTTGGTATTCCAAAGGTCGCAACCAGCGCGTGCACATCGGTTTCATCCATCACAGACTGCCTCTTAAGAATATTTTTCTTGAGATGAGAGTCTTCCGGCATTGAAACATCTTCATACTCGAACGAATCAGTAGATTCCAACATAACGAATCCGAGAAGAGGAAGGGTATAGCCAAACAACCAAAAATACTAAAGATATACACCACGGACGAAGACGTACCTCAAAGACGACGAGAAAAAACCGTTCGGATTACGGACGAGAAAATGTCAGAAATCTGTGTGAACATAGAGAGAGAAATTACAGTAGTAAAAATGAGAAAAAAGGAACTATTTATAGGCAGTAAAAATGGACGCAAAAATGACACGTCAAACGCAGGGCTGACGTGTCGTCATCCAAGCCGCACACCTCAAAGCACGACCACGCATTCCAATCCAAAAGACACGGTAAAAAACGACGACACTCCTTAAACGACACATTAATTACGTTTGGCACTTTGCACACGACTTTAAAATGACAAAACCATGACTCACCCTTAAGAAAGTCACAAAAACAAAAGATTTTGAGTATCACACCATCGGCATAACTAATACTATGATACTGGGGGGGACATGTTGGCGTATGTACCCTCCGGATACATGCCGTACGGAGTACATACCCTCCGAATACGCATCAGACAGAACGTATTCAAACATGTTCAAACAGAACAGACCAACATCCGAAGAGTACTAGGCGATGCCTTCCGAATCCTGATGTCCGCTCGACCAGACCTTCCGTCCATGAACCAAAGTACAAATAAGTACAAGAAAGTACATGGTAGTGGAGCATAAACTAGTAAACACTAAGGGATTAAGTACAAACCAGCCTGGCACTTCATATGAGCAGCCTATAAATAGAGAAGAAATCGTCATTTAAGTTTAACTAATTCTCTCACTCACTAAAGTTTACTTATACTTTCTCCCTCTAAAAATATATACATACTCTCAAGCCGGAGGTTGGTCCTGGGATATACTCCCGGGGCTAGACTAACGGACGTATCTGTTTTGTAGATATCCAAAGGAACACATCACAAGCAAGGACCACCTCGAATCCGAAGGACCTGTCACAGTCCGGAGGATTCATTTCGCTTGTCTGAAGTAGAAGCAAGATTTTACTTCAACAGTAAGCTTGAGGATTGGGAGTATAGTTGGGAACAAATGTGGATGGAGGATTTGGGTGAGGACGAGTGAGGAGATATTCAATCCAGGAAATATCTTCACTCAAGTTGAGAATTTGTTTTTGAAGGAAAATGCACCAGGGAGAATAGTGAGTGTGGTTTGTAACTTGATCCAAGTTGAAAGAGTGAGGTAAGCAATTTGAGTACAGAGAGGAAGGTAGGTGATGCAAATTGCATTGTGCAAGGTGCATAGTATTGAGATCACGAAGATCATGGAGTTGGTCAAGTTCTTTACGAAACTTCAAGGTTTCCAAGGAAGATGATGATGGAGGAATTTTGTTGTTGTTTACATGTAATGTTGGTGGGAAAGAGAGTGAGGTGTTAGGGATGTAATGTTGATTGTTGTTTGGAGGTTGAGATTTTTCAACGAAAGGATTGTTTAGAGGAAATGGATGAAATGTAGGTACGTAGTTGGGAGCATAGGTGGATGCTTGACCATTATGAGGATTGAGGAAGGGTTCATTTGAGTGAGCTTGAGGGTGGAGTGTATAGTTGGAGACATAGGATGAATTTTGATGTTGGATGTTTGACAACATCATTTGGTTCGATGGGTTTTTATGGATGTTAGGCTTGCTTCTCCAAACGGGTTTCTCGGTCATCTTAGCTAACCTTGAGGTTTTTTTTTTTTTTTTTTTTTTTTTTTTTTTTTATGGGAGAGGACATGATGAGAAGAGTGTAGATTGTGAGGAATGGAAGTGTTTATAGTGTAGGATTGATGTGATTAAGGAATAGATAAAAAAAATTTGGATGGATTGGAATAGGATATGTTTGTTAATTTTTTGAAGTGTAGGATGAAATGGGGTAAAAAGAATAGAAAAGGAAACAGCATATTCGACCATCAAATGGCCAGTCCCCTTAAACAGGGGTCGTTCCCCTTAAATATTAAGGGAGCCGCCCATCTGTTGGTTCTCATAATACCAGAAATAGGTTTTTGGCATAAAATTGTAGAAAGGGTTGTGTTTTTAGGTTTAGTTTCAAGCAAGTCCAACTCTTTGAGGCAATTAAGCATGTAATAATTATGTATGCAAGGCATGTTCATTAAACACATTGAGCAAACAAGCAAATTTATCTAGCATGCAACCTACTCATTAAGCAAGCAATATATATGGTCAAAGAAACAATAAACAACAACAAGTATTTCATAATACCATTATTAGGAAGATTAATAAACTAGTGAATAAATCCTAATCAGTGTTTATGTGCAATAAGTGGGGAGTTGTGATAGCATGGACTTCTAGAATTGTTACAAAGTCTTAATAGACAAACCATGGTCCGCTTGATTTGATTTAGTTCACTTATAAATATCATGTACATAAATATAGATGACAAATATGAGATCACCGTGCATGATTTAAAGAAATGTTTTTAGCATTATTCAAAAATGATTGAAAGTAGGTTTTTAATGTGGATGTGAAAGTTATTTGAATAAAATAGAATGGGTTTTATTTCAAAATGTGTTTATGAAGAATGGGTAAGAGAAAAATTTCCCAATCTTTGACTTTGATCGAAAGAGAATTATGGACATAGATTAAGAAGAAAAATGAAATAGTAAAACATGTTAATAGAAAAGTGAAATAGCCATCTAAAGAAAATCATTTTTCCAAAATGTGAAGTTTTTGTATATTTTAAAAGATACTAGATTTTTGACAACAAATAACATTATTCATAGAATTTAAAAGATGGTTGTTAAAGGTCTCATGCTCAAAGGAATTGGTTAAGGCTATTGTCACATGCTACCCTTTTCTACATATCCTATGATCATAAGCAAGTGATGACTAAATTTTATATGTTTGATGCGAGAGTGTTGAATGGGGTATAACCTAACATCTATAACTCCTTTGTTGTCGCACACTTATCTAACTTAATGCCATAGTCTACGAGAGCTTGTTTCATCCATAGTTTTCTAACGCGAGAAATCTAATCTTACTTCTATGTTAATGATTAATCCACTTAACTCATTTCACTTCATCACCATGAGTTTCCTAATAATGGACATAGAAGATTTCCATTTTGAACGTTATAGCTTAAGAGGGCCAAGGGGAAAAGAACAAGTGATTCTAGGTTATAAGTAGATTCATATAAGCTATTATGAATCTAAATAGAACTAGGCATTATGAGCTAAATGGGCATGAAATAACTAGTCATTAATCTACGCATATATTACAATAATGAGCTTAAAAGGAAAGCGTACCTTTTAGTCTTCAGTAGATTTTCTTCGAACACTTCAAGGTGTCAATATTGACTTATAGAAGCCAACCGTAGATGAGTTTCCGAATTATTCAATGAGTAACGATTTAGCCACTTGGTCCCCATTGTTTCATTTGTTCAAAATTGTTTGAACCAAACATGATTTGCATTTGCAAGTATGGTGGAAGTATTCCTCAAGGGTTAAAACTTGGTTGATGTGAATAATTCCACATTGGGTGACTATTATTAGGAAAGTTTTGTCTACCTTGATTTCTTATAGGTTGAGGGGTTTTAGACCGAGGATGAAGATTATTTGGTCTATTTGGAGGTGGAATTTTAGATCTTAATTTTGGTTTAGAAAATCCGGTTTTGGCTTTTAATGATGGTTTATAAAAACTTTTTACTTCCTCATCACTCGCAATGGGTATTTTTCTATCTTTTATAAGTATATACTTAGGTTTTGACTCTAATGGTTTTTGTTTACTAGATTCACATTCAAACTTTATATTTTTATTTTCACTAGTTGAGGTGAATCCTAGACCGGTTTTATCTCCCGAAGTTTCTTGAACACTTATTATTTTCTTAAGTGAGTTACTACTATTTTTAAACTTGTCAAGTTTGAAAATTTTATCTTTAAGTTTTTTGTTTTCATTTTTGACCTCTAGGCATGTTTTACATTCTGTAAAAGCTTCTTTTCCTTTTTCCAAATGTTGTAGTTTAATTTATAATTCGAGTACTATATTTTCTAATAGATTATTAATATGTTTTAGTGACTTATGTTTAGCTATAACCTTTTGACCTAATTTGCATAACCTACTATATTCATTATCTAGGTCTTTTTCATCTAATGATTGATTTTTATCACTAAAGTATTCGGTTTTGGAAAGTACCTCATTGGATGCCTTGGCTATAAGACATTTTTTGTCCTTTGTTATTTCTTTCTCATCTTCATCGCTATCACTCCATGCTCTTCTAACGAACGCCTTTTGATTTTGATCCCTTGACATCATTGGACATTTTCCTATTAGATGATTTTGGTCACCGCATTTATAACACTTCCTTTCGCTCTTGTTATTTTTGCCATCTGTGTATCTTTGGAATGCCTTTCTTTCATCATGTGGTTGTCTAACGAATCTTCCTCACCATTTGAAGAATTTCTTGAAGTCTCTTACTGTCATGGCATATTCTTCGTCATCACTTTCGGAGGTTGAGCTATCCTCGTCACTAGATTCCTTCCTAGCTTTCAACGTAATTGACTTGCTTTGCTCTCTTTTTCCTTTGACCATCTCATAGTCCTTCTTTATTATTGCTTCGTAGACTTTCAAGTTGTCGATCAACTCGTCAAGTTGAAGAGTTGACAAGTTCTTCGATTCTTCAATCGCCGTAACTTTAGCTCGCCATTTTGGATGAAGAGCCCTAAGAAATTTCTTAACAAAATTCTTACTATAAAAATTCTCATCAAGTGCTTTTAAACTTGTGATGATAGTGTTAAACCAAGCAAAAGCATTATCAATTGATTCCTCTTCCAGAATCGTAAATTGCTCATATTGTTGAACAAGAAGATCTATTTTGTTATCTTTGACTTGACTATTACCTTGGTGAGTTATTAGTAAAGAGTTTCAAATTTCTTTTGTGGTTTCACACATAAAGATCCTTTCGTATCCTTTACGTGGTAACGCCTTCTAAATTACCATTTTAGCTTCGTTATTTTTAGCTAGTTTCTTTTTCAAATCATCATTTTGTTTTTCAAAAGGTACAATTTTATCCATTTTAGTTTCGGGATTATTTTGAATAGGGGGGAAATCACCAAAGGTAATAACATGCCAAAGATCTTGATCCTTTGATTTCACATAAGTTTCGAATCTATTTTTCCAACAAAAAAACCATCACTTTCAAATAGTGGTGGTCTTTGCATAGAGTGACCTTTTAAATATTTTTCCGATTCCATAGATCGATACAAGTTTTAAAATACAATATATTTTTAAAAATCTTGTTTAACGTTGCTTTGATGCCAATTGTGGAAAACTAGAAGGGGGTTGAATAGTTTTACGTCTTTTTAATTTATTATGAAAACTTTTACTTTTAAAAACTTAGATTCGATCTTATGTGAACTCAATACTTGGACAATATGAACTAATAAATCGAAGTAATAAATAAATGTAATGAAAGATAGGGATGGAAATATCAATCCGAGACATGAGGGTTTTATAGTGGTTCGGCTACAAGGATACATTCCTTGCCCTACTCCATTCCCGAGCACCTAGCTCGAGAGTTTTCTTCACTATGTCAACAAGCTCCCTTATGGCGGAGAAAACCTTACACACTTTTGCTTACACCAATTTAATGACACAAAGCTAAATGTCGAGTTCTAATTCTAGCTAGAACCAATCTCACGACTTCTTCACAACTTCTTCACGACCACTACATACCACAACTACTTCACAACTTCTCACTACTTCTACTCCACTTCTTCTTCACAACACTACTACTTCTTCACAACTACAATCTAGTTCACAACTATGCACTACTTCTTCACTTCCTAATACTACTTCTTCAATCCTCTATTTCTTCACACCTTTGCTTCTTCACACCTTTACTATACTTCTTGCACACTAAACTAACCTAACCACTTTATGTGCTACCTATCTAATTAATATACACACCTTATACACAAATAAATAAATGATTACAAAATATAATACATAAACAACTTAAGTAGCAAGATGATACTAAGTTGCAATACTTCTACTCTTGATAGATGGAAGTATTCTTCTCTTGCACTTGAATGATTTAAGCTTGGATCACTTGGAAACAAAAGCTTATGATTAAATGATCAAAGGATTTAAAAAGATATGTAGAGAGATTTAGAACACAAAGTTTTGGGTGCAAAAGGTGAGAAAAAAGTCCAAGGATTGCCCAGTATTTATAAGCAAAAGATTCCAGCTGGAGGAGCGGGGCCGGTCCCCTTATTTAGAGGTCAGCCCCCTTAATAATTAAGGGAACCGCCTAGGCAATTAAGGGGGCCGCCCCTGTAACGGCTAGAATCTTTGTCTTTTACTGGGGAAGGTTTTCTGGAATATTTTTACCATTTTTGGTTGAAAATTTGAATTCATATATTTATAATTGATTTAATATATTTATATAATACCAAAAATGATTTTCTAAAAGATATAAAATGTTTATGAGATTTTATAAAAAATTTAGTGATTAAGAAAATATTCCTTTGATCATAAAATGAATTAGTCATTTTGTTTATTCTTACCTTAAGTGATTTGGTTATTAAGATGAATATTTACGACTAAATACTTGTTTACGTCATAATCTTTGATTTGATTGAGTTTACATTTGTGATTATCAAAACATAGAGATATCGAAAAATATTAATAACGTTTTTAGGCATTATTTATATCAACAATATTACCATTTAACACATCGTCACTCCTCTCACTTTTCACCCACAATCGTCACCACACTCTTCACCACCATTAAAAATACATACTTTATACAAATATACCTTACAAAATGTACCACACACACACATTCATAAATCAAATAAACAATAATAAAAACATCATCGAGCCCAGAAACTTACATATTCCCCGAGTGGTATAGGAGCCTCACCCTTTGTCCCATTTTTATGCTTCTCGCGCGTGACAAGGGATGGGTGCAATGGGGAGGCGCGTGACGTGGTGCAACCAAAGGTGACCTGTCACACCCATTATGACCGGCCTAAAAGTATTTTTGACTTACATTGTGTGATACTAGATAGTTATTATAGGTTTGTGTGTAGCAATGGTACCACGACATGAAGAACGTATCATTATCGGATCTCAACTTTCCATATTTAGTTCTTGAGAACTTCTTTCTTCGTATAATTAAGCATAAAATTAAAAGCTAATTACCTAACTGAACTTTATAGATATTGATTTTCCCGAACTGAGCTTTTTTTAAGATGATTTTCGAGAATGACCAAGATATATCACCATCAAGGTATTCATTTTGCCATCAGCCTACATACACTCGCCCAAAAAATTTATTCGCCCAGTTATCCAAATATGTATTCGCCTCAAATATCACTCGCCTACTTTTCTCAGTATTTGTGTTTCACAATCGCCTCCTTTAATTATCACTCGCCTACTAATATATCTGCACAACATTTATATAATAGAAGAAAAAAATATAATACATGGTCTATTTACTACTACCTGTAGTCATGAATAGTAAAAGAATGATGACAAACATTTGTTAATCTCCACAATGCCACATATCATATATTAAAGTTCTGTTAAATATATACGTTGGAATTCAAAATTGTTTTTTTAAATGAAATGATAATGAAGAGAATTGACTTGTGTCAACAAGCGAATTGTTTCTAACCATGAAAAAGAAGCCGCCTTTGTGCATTATCATAAAAGACAAATGCAAACATAAATCTTAAAGCTAATTATATCTTGCCCAGCATCATGGGACTTGTGGTCTAGTAGCAAAAGCTTAAGTAGTTAAGCGAGCTCAAATGAGAGTAATACCGGTTTGAAATCTAATGATATCAGGCAAATCGGGAATAGGAGTGGGGTTATCCCCTAAGAAGAGGCTCGCGGTTAGTATCTCTGCCCGAGGATGCGACACTAACTCTAGCCAACAACTAACACGCCGTTCAATATATATATATATATATATATATATATATATATATATATATATATATATATATATATATATATATATATATATATACATACTAGATTTCGAAGCCCGCCCGATGGGCGGGCATGACTTATAATTATTCTGTGGTAGGTAGTATTTAACGGAAATTAATATTTAAGTAAGGCGAGCATGATGTATAGTTATCGTTGGCAGGTATTAGTTATCGGTAGGCGGGTTCGCTTCATAATATTGTTTAAAAAAATCTAATTGCATGTAAATAAATAGTGAATAATGGCAAAAAAAAATGTTAAATAAAAATAATGGAAATAAATAGACAGTGCTAAACGAAAAATGATAAGTTTGAGAACAAATAAATTATATGATGCTTATTCATATACGAATAGAACTTTTTTGTACACAATGTTTGTTGTGCAGTTTGTGTATTGATCGTCTTTGCCACAACAAATAACCTTCATACCTTTTTGTGTCTTAACTCTTGAAACACTTTCTTATTAGGGAATTACTTTTCCCAAAACATGCAATGACAAAATGGCTATAATCTGAACATTTAAACACTTTTGCTCTATAATTTCTACCAATTTTAGTTTTGATATTACTCTAAGTTAAGTAGGAAACAATATAGTTGGTTTATAAGTAACATTTTTAACCCACTTACATGTAAATGAGTTTTATAAGTCTCTGTATGTGAAGCTTTGTTGTAGTTTTAAGAGCGTTAAAAACAATATTACCTCTTCTTCACATTTAGTTTCGTCTTCATAATTAGAACTAATAACATTTATCGCTTCCTTCAAAAGGGTAGTAGCATTTGTTGCACCACCGAGTAATGGAAATTGACCAAAAGGGTAGTAGCATTTGTTGGCTCAGATACGTTAAGAATCAGAAAAAAAATACTTACATCTAGCATGGCTGCAAATACGATAATTTGTCGTCGATGCATCTTTAATCAAACCTTTTTAGATTTATCACAACCTCATAAAAAATGATTGAGAGTGTAATAAGCAAATATATAGCCAACCTAAGTTCCTAACCTGTTAGAATCGAAGAACATGAGGCTCCAATGATGCTTTGTTTAGTAGCATTGGCAAGGCAAGCATGAGCAAAAGATCATTATCTCATCTTATATAAACATTGAGAATGCTATGTTGCTACTGATGCAGCCACAAATATTTCGAAAGCATGTGTCATTTACATGCCTGCAAAAAAAAGTAATATAAGTTTGTCAAGCAACTTTTATTCATCACGAAATGTGAATAACTGTTTCATGCTATTATTTAACAAAACACATAGCAGTGTGTTCGCTAGCTACTAAAAAAAATTATTGCAACTCGTTATCATAACTCGCCTAGTAGTACTCTATCACTGTGACATTTAGATCTTCCACTTATATAACCTCCTTCTATTACAGGCCTCATAACATAATGAAAATGTCCATGTCGAAGTGAAAGGGTATACCGGCCATGTGTAGGTAGCCACTCCCATGATCCTAATCCCGAGGAATGTTGTGTACGACAGGTGGTGCATACCGTGCCGGGAAAAAGATCTTCCTCCTCCGACTAAACGACTTTTGCCGTTTAAGGCCCACCCTATGAACGGGCGGTGTAAAGAAATGCGCCTTATGTGTACACATATGACTGTGTAATCAATGGCTGCAATGGATTTAAAATACAAAAAAGAATATAACCAAGTATATAAGCAAATCTATAAAATTACAACTACTATTAATAATACAAAAAACTCTATTTCTTAGACGTGTCACCCACAGACCTAAAGAAAATCCAATTGTTTGACGATGTTGGATTAAAAAAATAACTACCTTTGAGGCTTGGAATGACATTCTATGAGATGAGATTATACTTATATAAAAATCATGTGAAACGCATAACATGTCAGTGTCTGACATTATCGATTTCAAACGTCTTTATATATAACAATTGAAACTTGGGTATTCGCTCCAGAGGAAGTGGGAGTTCACATAAGGAAGTATATCACTGGCATGGAGTTAGTTTTTAATTACTTTAGATCCCTGAGCTTTGATTTTCTGAAATGATTTAATGTAAAAATCAGGTAAAAGAAATAATGCGTACCATGGTTCAGTTGAATGAGCAAAAAAGGAGCCTTTGGATGAAGAACCAAATGAGAAGTAACAGGTGCATGTTTAATAGGTGCATCAGAAAAGCAGGACCTAAAGAAAGGATTGTTCATCATAATCGAAACTGCTTATTTAGCCAGTGTCATGAACATGCAATCAATGCATAAATTATTGAATGAAAATAGCTAGTCAAATATCGTGGAGTTACTCACCAGCGTTGGTTATTCCAAATCCGCTATCAACAATGGTCAAGGTGTTGGTAGCCTTGTCGGGGATGATGTGGATGAAAAGCTTAGGCTGTCCATCTAGCTTGCTCTTGTCGGTCGAGCTCTCAAATCAGATTTTGTCAAGAGCCTATACAACAGCGTACAATGTTTGGTATTATAATATTACTGATAAATGTGCAGGCATAAAAGATAACCTTACCTTGGGCGAGCAAGCTTGGGTTGTCCATCTAGCTTGCTCTTGTCGGTCAAGCTCAGGCTGGATTTTGAAATATTTTAAATGTAATCGCCAATTAATTAATTTCCAGATTTGTCAAACAACAACTATCAATAGAATGAGTATTAATGGGTTAAGCTACAACATACTGGTTATAATGCTTTTTCATATGATGAAAGTCCAAATATAAATGATATACTTATAACTAATTATAAATAAAAAGGATTAGGTATATACATACCTAGAGTTAATTTGTCTTAGGGGATGTAGATGCGGAATAGGTCCTGATAGGAGACCATTAGCATACATTTTGTACATTCAGGTGGATTAAAAGCTGCAAGTTGTATGCACCCTTCACAAAAATATGACCACAATTAGTAGCCGTTAAACCAACCACCTGTCTGAAGCAAATTAGACAAGGGAAGGTGGGTAACTATAGTGGTGGTGGTGGTAGAGGCCTAACAGGGAAACAGACCCAGATGAGATCCTGATGTGTGAGTTCATGCCTGCATATTGGGCATCTCGGTTGATCCGTAATTGCTCTTCCTATGCAACATTAAATAGTGATCAGAATACGAAAGATGGTCTTGTCACTCCTGCAGCCGCTGCGGTTATGGCCATTGCTGCAGAAACTGCACTTAATCCATTAGCACACATCACAGGGTTCCTAACAGCATCTGAAATTAAATATGTTGTTGTGTGTCTCACTAACTCTAGAATTAAGAGTATGACACAACTTGAAAACACAAAAATAATGGGTTAGGCAATAACATATTGGTTATAATGCTTTTTCCCTATGTACTCTAAGTCTAGCACGAAGGGACTTTTTAAAGAATAATTATCCAAATGTCTGTCATCAGATACTCATTGAAGTCGCACAAGCAACGGTTCTCCTTCTTTCTTTTTCTTTAAATTCTGTTCTTGATCCTCAAGGCGATATAATGGATCACTTAGCTTACTTTTTTCTGCAAAAACATATATTTCAGTAACAGGTTAATGTTTAATTCTTATTCCATTATTTGACAATACACAAAGGGTTCTCTTGGTCCTTTTATCTTATAGAAATAGCCTACAACAATATACTTAATATCTAACAATCGGGTGCCTTAAAAAGAATAACAATCTGATGATTACAACTAAATATTATACATCCATGTTACTAAAATATCCCTTATAGAACTGTGTATGGATTCATGAGTTCTACATTTATAAGATGATACACAACAAACAATGCTCATGCCTATAAAGTAATACCTATTTAAACACATAATTGGATATGTAAACCGATTCATGTCCTGAACCATCCGGAAGGATTACAGATTAGGGTTAAATCAAGATATAATTTGGTGGACTTCTGCTTAAGGATTTGATGAAAAAGTTCAAATTGGAAGAAACAATAAGAGTCCAAAACTTGAACTCGAACACGAACATTGAGATCCAGTGAATATAGTCGAACAAACATACCTTTGATTAATGAGATTGAATGATATTGCTACAGGGTTTTCCTAGGTCGCTTTAGGCTTTTTTTCTGGTTGTGTATAGGTCAAATGAATAAGATAATTAGTTGAGATAAAAAGAAACATGATAGATAGTTTAACAGGCGGAATTTTACCTTTTGGGGCTCATCCTGATCCGAAGGATTCATGTCGTATCATGAAAGCTTGCTGGAAATAAGTCCAACTTCTGCTAGGCCTGAAGATCCAAATCTATTAGACATGATATAGAAAAAATAATTCATCCCAAACATGCAACAACATATCTCAAAATATTAAGATTAAGAAAGTTTAGATTTCTCGCTTTAACTTGAATAGATGAAAAATCAGGATCTTCAGGTGTATTGTCATCAAATGCAGGTTCAGTAACATTCTAAATATACATTGCAGGATACACTTTTGACATAGTGCTCCTACACAAAGAACGTTTACAAATAATTTTTTATTAGTTCAACACCAGCTCTTTTTCTGATATATTAAACAGCAAAAATTCAATGTACAACACATGTGAGTTAAAAAAACAATATTATGCAAGTCTAAGCACCTCAATAAAGCACTGGTGGCAGAAACCAACATGATATTAAAATACTATATGATGATAAAAAACTGATAAAACTGCAAAAACAAAGAATGGAGACGACAGTGTAATGAACTTATACGATCATATGAGAAAAAGATTAAGAAATTATGGCTGTGTTAGGTTTGGAGAGATCATTAGGGTTTTTAGAAAAAAGAGGCGTACGAAGGGTTTTGCTAACAATGTATTACCACCTTGCACATATTCAGATTTCAGATTTCATGTGTTCGAATCCTGAGTATTGTTTTTTAAAAACCATACAAACCATACGAAATTTATTAATATGCATATATATAAAATTGCTTACATGGCGACAATGTGATGACATATGTGATGACATGGCACATAATGAATTACTGGGTAATGAGGTGGCGTTTATGTGGCATTATCTACGTGTAACGCCTCCTGTTATATATATAAATAAAACCATTTTGCATTGATTTGTTGCACTTAACAGGTTTTTATATGAACATGTATGTTATGCATGTATGTGTATTAAGGTGTATGTAAGAAAACATACTTGTTTTATGTGAACATGCATGTTTTCTAATGCAAAATTGGAGTTTTCGCAGTTCCCGCACTTAACAGGGTTCTGAAAATAAAGCCCATATATATATATATATATATATATATATATATATATATATATATATATATATATATATATATATATATATGGGCTTTATTTTCAGAACCCTGTTAAGTGCGGGAACTGCGAAAACTCCAATTTTGCATTAGAAAACATGCATGTTCACATAAAACATGTATGTTTTCTTACATACACCTTAATACACATGTCTGCGTATTAAGGTGATGTTTTATATGAGCATGCATGTTTTGTAATGCATAATTTGAGTTCTCGCAGTTCCCGCACTTAACAAGGTTCTAAAAATAAAACCATTTTGCATTGATTTGTTGCACTTAACAGGTTTTTATATGAACATATGTTATGCATGTATGTGTATTAAGGTGTATGTAAGAAAACATACTTGTTTTATATGAACATGCATGTTTTCTAATGCAAAATTAGAGTTCTCGCAGTTCCCGCATTTAACAGAGTTCTGAAAATAAAGATACACTATATATATATATATATATATATATATATATATATATATATATATATATATATATATATATATATATATATATATATATATTACATACTAATGCATTTAGGACTTCTAAATGAGGAAGTCTTAAAACTTTTAAGACCAAAAACATTTCCTTTAAAAGAAATCTTAAACAATAAAGTGGTGCAGATTTTTATTCACAATGTATAAACAATATATCATGCTTTCAATGCACTCAAATAAAATGTGTGAAATTTATACGGAAATTAAATGTCTTTAACAACCCATTTCCATAGCTATCGATGTCTTTAATTGACTTGTAACAACCCATTGTACATATCATGCTTTCAATGCACTCAAATAAATGTCTTTAATTAAAAACGTATAACCGCTAAAAATCACTAATGATTATTAAAAATACGTAACAGCAGCCACCATATAAATCCACACAAACCATCTCATATCTCTCACACACAAATATTATTATTTTTTAATTATTTGTGATGAAAATCGTTGTTCATATATAGCAAAAATAGTAAAACAATCTTCATTGATCCAAAGGAAAAGAAAAACGAAATGACACGACATCAATCAACACACAACAACTACAACAACCTACAAATTGTCATATTACCCATCTCAAATTAACAACATATCAACAACTACACCCTCACAACCTCAAACACATCTACAACACAACCTTCAAGACTCGAAGACAAGGAAAAGAACTAAGATCTCAGTGTGTTCATCTCAAATGTCAAACGATCTTTTTAGATCTACCACACACTCATCATGGATCTTTACAAAGAACGAAACTTAAAAGAAAATCAAAGATCAATTCGTTACAAAAAAAGATTGTTACAATCTTAACGAAGAAAACACATCATAGATCTTAAGCACCGAAAAACAAACACATACGACACCTTACCTTACACCTTCTTATTTCAGATCTTAAAGGCTTTTAACAAAATGAAATCAAACAAAATTTGTTTGGTGCTCGGTTCTCGAAGGGCAGTAAGAAATCAAAAAGGATTACTTAGATTTTTTTGCTTATGTGATTGAAGGATATGGAAAAGATTTGGTTTTGGTTCGTATGTTTGAAAAAAAAAGTATATAAAGATAGGGATTGTGTTGTCCGGTTTTTGATTTGAGCTGCTGCAAGTGACGACTTTATTTTGCTATGAGAAAATTTAGGATAGTGAAATGTGGATTAGGGTTGGTAGTGCCAGTATATAAAATTATTATATAAGGTTAATATAAGGACCGAGTATGTAGTTTGTGGATTAAGAAAACTTGGGCTTTCATCCCATTTTTGGGCTTGCTAATTAAGGATTTAAATTGTTAATGGGATGGTATCCAATTTTAAGAGTGCTGCAAATTCTTTTTTGTGCCGAATTGTTGTATCCAAATTTTTCATAAGTTGGTTTTTAAGGATTAATTTTAACTTAATTTTGGACTATGGTTGGTTTTGGACTTGCTAATTTTTTACGAGGTTGATTATTTCACATGGTTAAGTTTTAACTTAATAACCGGAAAAAAAATTATCATGCATTGTAGAATGAAAAACATAGTTCCTTGTTAAATAGTTAAAGTTTATTGACATTAATTTCCGTACATTTATTGTAAAAAAAATGTAATAGTTTAAAATACGTAGCTCATCGGAAATCAAAATACGTAAAGTTATTGTTTGAAAAAACATACAAATAAAAAATATTTGTTCGCCACAAAATTTAGTCATATAGTACCCGCCGCCGCATTGCGCGGGTACCATGCTAGTATATATGTATATATATATATATATATATATATATATATATATATATATATATATATATATATATATATAGTGTATCTTTATTTTCAGAACCCTGTTAAATGCGGGAACTGCGAGAACCTTGTTTTAGCCATTGGATTTGTTGATCAAGGGTTAAGATCACTTGTGGCATAAATGTAATAAAGTAAATCACTAAATTAATTTTTAAAATGCTGGAAGGGTATTTTAGGGATTACAAAATTATCTTTTTGTAATTGGATATTAATTTTGAGAACACGTATTCCTATCTCTTTGGTTCTCACATAACTGCCTCCTTCCCCTAGAAACCCTAGCCGCCCTCTCTCTATATCTCCTTCCTACACCACCATCTTTCACTGCTTCCCTCTCTAATAAAATCAGTATTATTCGTTCGAAATATATATTATTTGAAAAGGGTTCGTGATTTTTAACAAAGCCCGAAGAGTTACAACCAGGTAATATTGTCTCATTATTTCGATTTAATATATGTTAATCGAATGTTTTTTTTTTCGATCTGAAAAAAAATTGACTTCGAATTGAATTTTTGTTGGCTTTCGACTTGAAAACGAAATATTGTTTATATAAAAAACTAAAACCTTTTTCGATCTTAAATTAACTCGATTGATTCTTGTGATTGAAAAAAGGTTTCAAGTCTTGTTAGTGGGTCTTTGTTCACAATGGTGACAATGCTCTTTATTTTAATTGTATTCTGGGTGCCCACGCTCCATTTATCATCTGACAACCAAAGGTTTTATATTTTGATAATAAGGTTAACAACTTACTAATTTATATTATTATTATCATGCCCTCTTTATCTGATCTATAATTTATATTGCTAATGAGCCTAGTTGATTCTCATGCCTTATGTAGTCCTTGGAAATAAAAGTACGTAGGATAAAAAAAAATATATGTCATTTTGTTTTAAATGATCATTAGTTCATGTAGATAAAAAATATATATATATGTTCAAAACATATATGTTTTAAAACTTGAATGCTTTTAAACATGTATGTTCAAAACATGCATGTTTTATAACATGTATGTTTTAAAACTTGAATGCTTCTAAACATGTATGTTCAAAACATGTATGTTTTATAACATGTATGTTCCAAACATGTATGTTTTACACGTGTTTTAAGGTTAATTTAAAGTTAGTGAAAATGGTGCATATGTGTTCAAAAGTTAATATAAAATCTAAAAATTGTACCCTCTTTTTCTAGTTTAAAATTGTTGAAAATTTCATTTTCTATTTGTTTTGTTTGTAATTGTTTTTGTGTATTATTCTTTCAGATTAATGAAGATGATGATAATTGAAGACCAGGAAGTTGATGATGATAATTGAAGACCAGGAAGTTCATGAACATATTTGTACATGAAGATAATTTGCCATTTTTTGAAAAGATGCAATTATTTCATGTGTTTTTTGTATTTGTAATTAAATGGAATGTAACATATAAATTTATGAATCTTGTTTTATATTTTATAAATGTTTATGTTCTTTGATTTGTGTTTCAAACTTTCAAAAAAGTAATCATTAGACAAAAATATTGATAGGTTGATAGAAAAAGTGTAAACATTACATACTATAAACATATTTTAGTTTACATTATTTAAAAAACATACATGCACCTCATCTTTTCTTAACAAAAAACATATATGCACATTTAATATTCTGGAACCATGCTAGCCAAAAAAAAAAAAAAAAAAAAAAAAAAAAAAAAAAAAAAAAAAAACATGATAATTTTGGAATATTTAAAATCCGAATTAATTAAGGAAATCCAAAAAGAATATAAAAATTGTATTTTACTATAATGCCCTTTTCAATTATTAATAATTTTTAATATTAAAAAAAATCTCATTGGTTTAGAAAGGTTCTCGCAGTTCTCGCACTTAACAGGGTTCTGAAAATAAAGCCCCCCTATATATATATATATATATATATATATATATATATATATATATATATATATATATATATATATATATATATATATATATATATATATATATATATATATATATATATCTTGCCCAGCAAATTATATCTCGCCCATTAAATAGGTTCCATCGCCCAACAAATTCATAAACTTTTTTACTCAGTGTCCCATCATTCGCCCTGATTAAACTCACTCGCCCGAGAACCCAATACTCGCCCCACATATATGTATTCGCCCAAAAAGGGACACTCATAACCTCACCACTCGCTCGCCCTACTTCAAGACTCGCCCACGGCTCGCGTAGCACTCCTTTTATGCACGTGTATGGTTAGAAACTAATCTAGTAATGAATCTAACGGATAATATTTAAAAGTTTATTTTGAAAAATTTTGTGTGCCAGTTTCATATTCGTAAAGTAGTCCAATAAATAGTTCATTTAAAAAATTCTCTCAAAAATTAACCACATTTCACGTCTTTCCACCTTGTCAAAACATTGTTATAACAACATAGTATTCAAGAAAAGCATTCACCGTATTAATTTCTCCTGTCATAGTGAAGAGCAAAACAACATTATATATTTTGCAAGAGACGATAAAATTCTTAGATGGATTGAAAGTAATGGTGATATTTATTTAGACAAGCATCCAAGTTGGGAAACATCTCTTGATAACATTATAAGTCATTTCAAACTCGATGGCGCAATCTTATTATGCACCGTGAGATGGATTTAAACAGGAACAGGAATTCGACATTCTTCCGTGAGATGGTGCAATCTTATTATGCACCGTGAGATGGATTTAAACATCTCTTGATAACATTATAAGTCATTTCAAACTCGATGGTACGGTGCAATCCTATATAGCAGGTGCACATCTTGGAAAGAGAATCGCAATATGCCATGAACCTTTTGGTTTGGCAGACATGAATAGACACAACAGGACAAGGGCGACTTAAGCTCACCAACCATACTTGGTTTGGATGTTTTTTTGACACCGCGTCCCAAAATTATTGTCCAGTTTGAATTTGCAAAGTCAAACTGGTTCAACTTTGACAATAAATATATATTTTTTACTATATAATACTTGATGAAAAAAAATATACCATTGAAAAGTACACTTAAAACCCAATTCATTTATATATTTTACATCAAATATTATATGACACTCACAAAAATATTTAAGGTCAAAATTGAAGAAAAAAAACTAAAAAAGTCAATACTGAACAATAAATTTGGGACGGAACGAGTATCAAATAAAGTCGGAAAATAAGTGGTAATAAAACAGACTCGTTGTTGTCTGGATGTACTTCATGCCTCTCAACACCTCTTTTTTTAGGAGTTTTGCATATGAACTTCAATTAAAATAAGTAACAACTAATTTACAGAAAAATAACACATAACATGGACAATTTAATCATACCTTGATTAACAGGTTGTTAGGTGCATATAATATGAATTTTTGTTGTTGCCTACGTTGTTGCATGTTTTATTAATTTAATCTGGGTTCTGACATAGTTAACTGAGTTGTGAATGCTTAGATTCTTCTGAATCGGTTTAGGATTATATAATTAGGTTTGTAAGGTTTTAGGAAGTGATTGAGTGTTATGGGTTTAAAAGGGATCAAGTGTATGGGAACAAATATAGTTCCGCTTTGTTTTTTTAAATTTATGATTTGGTCCAATTGAATGAATGATAAAAGAACCCAAAGATCCATGTGTATTTTCGCTTTCATTCAACATCCAATTTTCAATTCGAAAATCAGTCAATCTTTGCCAAAGAATTAATTAATTTTAACGTTTATTGAAAAGATTTGAGTTTTTTATATTAAAAATATTACTTAATAAGGAAACATTCTTTTCTTACGAAATACAGAAGTCCCTACTTGATGAGTTTTCCTTTATTATATAAAAGATGTTCATGAAAGTAATATAAATAGGTGTTTTCCTTTATTATATAAAAGATGTTCATGGAAGTAATATAAATTGGCTTGAGAATTGCACTTTTTTTTTTTTTTTTTTTTTTTTTTTTTTTAATAATCATTTTGGACGAGGTTTTTTTCAAGTCTTGCATGGTGCATCACATTATATCGAAGTATAGAATGTATGTAATGGTGTATCAAAATTTATAGCGCGTCAAAGATATGAACTATAAAGCTCTTTTAGTCTTTTATATATGGTCCGATCACTTTAAAGTTCAAGACAAATTTTATTAAGAAGTAAGAGTACAAAAAATAGAATGATTTGTGGGTGCGTCACACGCATCTTTCTTTTTCTCTTTCGAGTTTCGTGTATGAATTTGAAGCTGTATATTTTTGTGATGCATATTTCACTTTAGCTTGAAAGCAATACTATAAAGAAGATGTAGTTTATAGTACGAAATGTGAACTTAAAACAAACCCAAGAAAGACACAATATTAATCTATATAAACCTAACACAAATACCACACAATCTACCAATTCAATCATTCACACCACCTCAACAACTGTGATCTACCGTAAGCAACGACCATGGAAAAACAACCATCACACACCCTAAACCTTACTGGAGCCTTTGCCGACTCAAAAAGGATCATCGTAGCCAGTTACACTCATTATCTCGCGCTATCGCTCTTCTACTTCCCTCTATGTGCCACACTTACCTCTCTGATCCTCGCCAACCTCAATGCTAACCTCATGAAAGAACTGTCCAACTCCAACCTTGATCAAAAAACAGTAATCTATCTTATTATCTACATCATATTAGTCTACATCATCACCGTATGTGGCATAGCTACAATCACCTACAGTACACACCATCGCGTCTTAGGTGATCCGTTGAGTCTCTTAACCGTCCTCAAGTCACTAAAATGCACCTTTTTCCCACTTTTCTTTACGTCATTTGTGGCTGCCGTGCTTGTGGTTTTGATCACTCTGACTTTTCTTGTGATTTATAGCTTAGTTCTTATTCTGGGACAAACCTTAGGTTATGACAACTACTTTTGGTTTTCCTTGGTACTACAAACTGTGATTTTTGGTGTGATTGTAGGCGTAATTATTGCGAAATGGTCGTTAGCCTATGTGGTAGGTTTGGCTGAATCTAAATGGGGATTTTCAGCCTTGAAGAGGAGTTGGCATTTGTTTGATCAGGACGAGAGTAAGAGATCGTTGAAGAAGGGGTTGAAATATGATATATTGTCAGGTATATGTATTTTTTGTGGGGGTACTGTACCTGCTGTAGTTGTTTACGTTATTTGGTCTCTTAATTTGACGATCAGTGACTTGAGTTTTATATTGTTAACCGTGTTTGGTTCGTTCTTCTTGATGATGGGTATGCTTATGAAGACTGTTGATGATAGTGTGTTCTATAACTATCTTAAGGCTTTTCATGATGAACTGCCTGTGAAAATTGATCAAGGGTATGTTCATCCATCTACGGATGTCAAGAAGGTGCCTCGTGTTGTTAATGTTGCCACAGCTTGATATTTATGTTATGTAATTCATGGTGTTTATTGGCGTTTGTTTATTTAGAATCTTGACTTTAAGCAACTAGTATATAAGTTTATGTCAAGATAGTATGTCCTGTATTGACCTTATGGGGATATTTGGTACGAGTGAATCACATGTAAATAAATTTTATTACAGAATGGAATTGTTAAAAAGAGGAATTATCTTAAAGAAAGAGAACAGATTTCACTGTTCGGCACGAACATAAAACTCGATATAGAGAAAGGTTACAAGATTGATCCCATTGTTTGGTAAACGTGAGAATGAAATTCAATGGTTTGAAAATGTAACAATAGCCTGTAATCAATCTATCATTTTTCAAGCACTGAAATGTAACGGAAGCTTGTACGTTTTATTGTCATGTAGACCCAAAATCGAGATATTTAAACCAATTTTTTTGTTTATGTATCAATAGTTATGCCATGTACAAATTAAATACACGATAACAACAGAAGAAACGTCATGCTGGAATTTCAGTTCCCATTATTCATATGTATAGATGCTGTTTAAAAAATAAGTCACGGATCTTCAATATAAATATATAAACCTATGCAATTCAGTGATTGTTCATCCAAAACAATCATAATCATTATCCTTTTTTTTTTAATATGTGTGGTGTATGTGTTGATCGTATATGTGTATTGACAGTGTGTGTTTTGATGAAGATGAGTTATATACAACTCTTTTTTTCTTTTTCTTTTTTTTTCTTTTTTTAATGAATATGGCTTTAAAAAGGGCAGTGTTTGAACGTGGGCTAAGATGGATGTTGGGCTAAAATGTGTGTGGTAGGGGTGAGCATCGGACCGGACCGGACTAGCAAGACCGATACTAAAATGGCCCAAACACCTATAAAGAGGACAGGATTAAATGTGTTCGCTCCGGTCCGGGTTAGTCCGGACCTTCGGTCGGTCCGGTCCAAGAAGGCAAAATAGTCGGTTGTACGCCGTATCGGACCGAGACCGAAATAAAGAAAAAGTTTTGACCGAAACCGGACTTGGTTCAGTCGATTTGCTCAGCCCTAGTGTTGGGTTTTAGTTTTCTTTAATGAATATTGGATTAAAGTCCATGTAATTATTTTTTTTACTTTAATTTTCTTTTAGTTTTATATATTTCGTATTTTATTTTAATAAATGAAAAAGTAGTTTGCATAAATAAAATGAAAAAGAAAATAAAATAGTGGGTGGGGCCTTTTTAGCATGAGTTATGAGCGAGATGATATTTTGGTGTGTTAGTGTTAAAAATGACATGTTAAAGTGGCGTTGAAATTGCTATTTGGCTTGAGCCACGATACCTAGTGCTTTAAATGAAATAGCATGTGCAGTCATGGAAGTAAAAGAAGGCGAAGAACCTGGATATACGTTTGGTAAATCTTGTATCTGGAGTGATACTGGAAAACCATTAGTCACATCAGACATCAATCGAAACATCTGCATCTGGACACGAAGGATATAGGCATTGGCCTCTATTGGAGAGATGGTCCGACATTGTGAATGACCATCAGTATGTTGCTATGCCATTCGGATTTAGTTCTCTATTTCTAACATTCATAATTTGTAAGTTCATAACCTGATATGATGTTATTAGCATAGTACGATATTCATAACATTATAATGAGAGAGAATTGCAAAAATCGTCCATAAAGTTTGGCCAAATTGCACGTTTCGTCCCTAAAGTTTGGAAAGTGCAAGGATCGTCCCTGTGGAGAAAACTTTGGTGCAAATATCGTCCCCACAGGGACGATACTTGCACCAAAGGTTTCCCCCAAAAGGACGATACTTGCACCAAAGTTTTCCTCACAGGGACGATCCTTGCACTTTCCAAACTTTAGGGACGAAACGTGCAATTTGGCCAAACTTTAGGGACGATTTTTGCAATTCTCTCTTATAATGAGAAGCAAAACTAGGAAAAACATCATTTGGAGATCAAAAGATTCAAAACTGATCTTTTTTTTAGACCAAGATGGTTATGATTTTGACTACGGTTCTTTGATGTAACTAAACAAACAAATTAAACTGTTGTATCACATATGAACACATACCTGACGTAAACTTATGAGTCATGTCTATCAACTTGTTGGCCGATGACCTGATAAACACATAGATAATGCTAGCTATCGTAGCTTCAAGCTATCGTAAAATTAAAACAAGGTAAAATAAGCCCTGTATACGACATTATGACATATAAGCAATTTATATCACAAAACAAAATTATGTTTCTGAAGCAAAAAGCGAAATGTCAAAAATTTAAAGTAGTCCAAAAACAAGTTCTATTGCTGCTTCTCTGGTACACGTTTCAAGCTACCTCTTTCTAAACCATATATCATGTTCTCAGTCTGCAAATACAGCTCAAAAAAAACAACGAACCAAAAACAAAAACCGACATTACTTCCAAACCAAAAGTACCCCTTTAACTCCCTTTTACTCGACCCGTTTGTCTACTGCGCATACAAGGTGTACCCAACAGCTAAAAGCACAGTAAGAACTGCAGCAGCACCAGCAGCATAGTAATACATGTAGTTGTTTGACTTCTTACGTTTAAGAATCACCTTTGAGATCGAGTCAGGCCCCTTCCCTCGGTTGCTTCTGCTTCTCACTCTCACGCGCTCTGTGGTCTTTGTTGTCAGTTTTGCCTTTTCTTCAACCTTCTCTTCCTCAGGTTCCTCTGCAACGTCCTCCACCGTTGCTTCCTCTGAAACCTCGACAGTGCCAGATGCCTGCATTTTCTTCTTGTCTTTCTTTTCCTTATCCTGTAATCAAATTTTAAACATTACTCGTCATTTGAAGTCCACAAAGAAACCCTAATAACTGTTTGTTATTACTTTTGACGCCTCAAGCATGTAACCAATTTCGCTTTTGGTCCTAAAGAGAAACGAACGAGGGGCCAAAAGTGAAAGCAAATTGTGTGATTAGGTACACCTTATTAAAATAGTATCGGCAATGGACCACTTTTGATAATTTCAAATTAGTTATTACCTTAAGCTTCTTCTCTGCTGCTTTCTCAGCTTCTTTCTCGGCTTTCTTTTTTGCTTTTGCTGCTGCCTTTTCAGCGAGCTTTTTCTTCCTTTCTAAAGCCTGTTTCGCCTTTGCAATCTCTTCTTCCCTCTTGATCTCCTTTAGCTTCGACTCATCAACTTCTATTGGTTTAGCTGGTTTTGTATTCAAACTGAAAACCTCCTCTTCTTCTTCTTCAACTACTATTTTCTCCTTTTTACCCTTTACTGTACCGTTTGCCTCCTTTGTCTTTTTGTTGTCTTTTTCCTTCTCGACAACTGGTGGTGGGACAGAAACAGGAATAGGATCTTCTTTTGGTTGCTTTGCCTTTGGTTTTGCAACAACTTCTGTCTCAACTGGAGCAGGGGTCGGTTCTGGTGCAATCAAAGGCTTCTCTCCTGGGTTTCTCATACGCCCATCTTTGCTTAGCTGGCGCATGTCGAGTGATTGCAATAGTCTTTTCTCGTAATCTTCTCTGAACGCTTTGCTACTGGTCCACTCAGCCATGAACTTGTCCAACTAAATGCATTAAGTCGAACATTACTGGTAAGCTCAAGAAAGATAACCAAATAACTAGTTGCAATGTGACGGATCTACAAAATTCTGCTTCTACGTTGAATGTTTATTACATCCTGATTCTTAACATTAACGATAAAAGGATCAAAAAAACACATGTGAAAAGATACAACATTTTGTGAAATGTGAATAAAAGTCTATTAACGTAAGTTTAAAAAAAAAAAAAAAAAAAAAAAAAAAAAAAAGTGAATTTATTCTACCCATTGCAGCGGATGAAACTGATTATTTGACTTTTGACTAATGATAGCTAGAAGCACAACAATCAGATACTCAAACCCAAGACTTTTGTACGAAGAGTTAACAAACCTCTGATGTAGAAAGCTCTTTAAGGGCGGTAACGTCCTTATTTGCAGCCAGCCTTCTTGCATCATTCAAGAGCGAGCGGTTCTGGTAAAAGCAAGTATTCTGGAAAGATAGGAAACAAAAATAAATGATCAAAACAGTCCTATCTCAAACACAATACATATCATACATAACCTAAAGACAAACTTACCCCTTCTTCCTTTTTATTCCTCAACTCACGAATCTTATCATAGACCTTGTCCCTTTTCTCAACCACACCATGCAATTCATCTTCTAAAGCAGCAATCACACTGTTAATGGCCTCTTTTTCAGTCTCGAGTGTCTTAACTTTTGCCTTAATAGCCTGTTGATCTTTGCGGGCTCCATCAAGATCAACGCCAATAAGCTACAAGAACACGAAAATCATAAAAAGATCAACACATAAACGGATAAACCACATTGTCCGGAGTCCAGACAGGTTCCTAGCTGAACAAGAATTTGAAAGAGGTTGCAGGCCGCAATTTTAACTCGTTTATATACAAATGGGTCAAATTTGGTTATGATTTATCTTCAAGAGTAATTTCTTATGAAATACCCGCACACTTGTTTATTCATCCTTTGTTAGTTTTAGTACTTTTTGTACATCGAAGTGACTAAACAATGGTTTAAGTAAAACATAAATAAATAAGGGAAATGAATATAATAAACTAAACTAAATAGAACATGTTCAAAACTAGGGTATTTTATGCAAATAACCCTATCTTGAATGGGTCAAATGGGTAAAGCTTAAAAATTAAGGAAACGGGTAAAGTGAGTTGAAATTTAACCCACGCATATTCAAATGCATATAACCCTCCATCTTGTTTTACCAAAAAAGTTTAGAATTATATAGTTACACGCACAGCTATTCTAATCATGTTTAACAAATCAATTATTAGTTGAACCTACAAAAACAGAAAAAGTTGTTGTGGATCATGTTGGCATCCAATTTCGATACATGTACTAAAAACTTGCCCATTTTGACCCGTTACCCGATCCACCCGTATTGACACCCCAGGATAAGGCATTCTTACTTTGACCTGGTCTTGAATGACATCTTTGTCACCAACAGATTTCTGAACTTCAGCCCTCATGGCAGCATTCGCAATAACTTTATCTCTTGTCCCTTCAAGTTGTTTGATTTCCCTAATGATTTGTTTTTCCTCGTTTAGGGTAATACTCTCATGTTGAATACGGTATTGCATACTCTTAATCTACATAGAAAAAGTGTGGGGAAAAAAATCATAAACAACAAAAAAGGAAATGAATTGAATGTTGTATTTCGTGATACATGAAAACAGCACTTACAACACCATTGAGCTCTTCCTCAGATGAGCATATGTAACTTCGATTGTCTCTACTATCATTCTTGGGACCCCGTAACTTGCCCAAAGCCTGCTGCAGAGGCTCAATTTCTTTTCTCTTCCCATCCATAATCGACCTGAAACGGTTCTTCTCTTCAACTTGTTCCTTCAATTGGCTTATTACTTTAGCTCGTTCAGTCTGAAAAATCACCAATTAAATTAGAATTATAAACATACTTTTTCATTATCACGTTTTGGACGTAATAATCTTTTTTGTACATATGAGGAATTAATAAAAAAAATGGATTTGTGTTTTTGTTTGGGTTATTTTGTAACCTGTGAATTTACTATATAACTATTAACATATTTATACATGATTTGAGAATTTTAATACATAAAAGTATCATTTTGAAACCGATTTTAAAACGTTTTTAAAGCGTTTTAATACAAAATGTAGAGAAGGATACACAACGATCTTTTGATCGCCCAAATGTATGAAGAACAGAAAAAGAGCAGTGATTTGGACAGGACACATAAAAAAGTATGTCAAAATTTTATACAAAAAAACATTTTACTTTTAAACGTGTATACAGACAATAGTGTCAATATAGCTAATTACCCTCTTTGCTTTCAGCTGGTCAGTGATCGGTTCCCGGGCCAAATTGAGCTTTCTAAGATCCTTATCAGCCTGATCTAATTTAGCTTTCACACTCTGATCGTCAAGTGATCTGTACTTAACAAAGTAAACCTGATGAAACTTTTTTTCCTCAGGCCACTCATCAACAACATTTGTTGGAAAGCTGGTGTCGGGTGACTTTTCTACACGAACTGGCTCACCAGAATCAATTTCGCCAACATGCCCATTGACACTAGTCTCTTTCTTCCCGTTCTCAACAGCTACATGGGCCAGCTCAGACTCAACACCGTCAATACCACCCATGTTTTTTCAAGATGAAAAACTTAAAGAACCTTCAAAATTCGACAACCCTGAAGCACAGATAACAAAAAGATCAGCCAAACATAGAAAAGTCAACACCTTTTTAATAAAAGCACTGAAATTTAAGCTTTACAAGCTTTATGCACACCAATTATAGAGATAAAAATATTAAATGTAACGAAATACATCATCTTGAACCATCAAAAAAAGCCTAATCGAACAATCTAAGTGACCTTCAGCGTAACATGATTATTAAACTAATGGCAAATAAATAAAAGTAAAGAGCTTTTCGCTGTGCTTATAAAGTGAATAGTTCAATAGCAGTATAAAGTTTAAGTGATCCGCGAAATCCAATCAAGATTATTTAAGGTTAAAAAGATTCTATTTAACAATAACCTGCAATCGATATGAAGATAAAGATACCTAATTACCTAACTGATTATTGTATAAACACGAAGCGTTTGGATCATTTTGTGACTGCTAAACTTAACAATTCTTATATCAAAATTTAACATCTTTATACATAAACTTAACATTTTATATGATCTCCAGGTAAGTCAACATTCAGCATAGACTTAACATCCCCATATGAAAAATTAAACATCTTTATATAAAAATTCAACATTAGTATATCAAAATTTAACATCTTTACATACAAAGCCAAGATCTTAAGATAAAATTTCAACAATTGTATATAGAAAAATCATTATTTGATTATTCCAATGCAAAAACAAAAGTACAATAACTAGAAACAACACAAACATTAAAGTAAAGTTCCATTATATGACCAAAAAAAACCAAAAACAAAAACAAAAACTTGTCATTTTAATAACCAATCCAATCCCAATCCTAAATCATACATCCAAACACCCCTTAAAGGCTTAAACCATCAATCAAATAGTACTAATCACAAAAATTCAGACCCATGATCTTGATCAAGATCAAGATGACAAGATCCATAAATCTTTATAAAAAAAGATCCAATCTTTATACAAATCACATCACAAAACCAATCAAGAATCAATCTTTACATGCACTAAACACAAAATCATGAAAACCCAATTCATAAAACTAAATTCCAATAATGAAAAACACAAAATTTAATAACCCCAGATCAGATTCAACCCAGATCGAATTAATTCATAATAAAAGGCTAAAATGGCTAAAAATAAATAAATAAATAAATAAATAAAAAGTCATACCAATTAGCAACAAAAATTGAGATTTGAAGTGTTGTTTTTTAAAGCATAACTGATTTGAGATCTCTGTGTTTTTTTGGGAGAGAGAGAGAGAGAAGTGTTTTAAGTCTTGAAGACTTATGGATTTTTGTATTTATATAAAGAGAGATGTGATGTTATAAAGTCTTTTTCCCTTTTTCACTAAAAATGAAACAAATATAGATATGATAGTACTTTTTACATACAACAAATATTATTAAAAGTGCTATAAATATGTATAGCGGAAATTAATTTTTTTACTAGTTTAGTAAAGTGGATGCACGTACATGAAAGGAAGAGTAAATTGTACATGAACGGAAGAGAAAAATATCATTAAATTCTTTTACTTATTAAATAAAACAACACATTCAAATAAACACATTACATAAATAAAAATGAAAATACACCGTTAGTCTCTGAACTTTCTTAAAAGCACCGCCTGAAACCTTAAGTTTCTAAAATCGTCACCATGCGTCCAAACCTTGAGATTTTCCCTTGACCAGTTTAGTCTCGGTCAACGCTCATTTTTTTTGTATATTCCTAAGGGTATAATAGGTAAAACACATTTATAACTACACTTTAGTTAATCAACTAAGAGTGATAGTTTAAGGATCAACTAAGAACTTTGTTTCGCAATTTGAGCCTATCTTCTCTGATGCGCTAGTTATTATTCGCGCGATAACCAATTAACCCACTAACCAAACCCATTTACACACCATAATTACACAAACCCTTATCTAGACCATCACCGGTAAATCAAAAACCAAAACCAGACACCCATTTCCAGAACTCAAAGACCAAACTAAAATTTCAGCAATACAATGTCTTTGTGGAGATAATGTGAGCATTGATATGGCAGATTATATCATCGATATGCCAGATAACGTGACCACTAATATTATGAATCGCTTGCCACTAAAAAAATGCGGTGAGGACCTGTACTTTATCGAGAAGCTGGCGGTTTAAGTGAACCTTGTTGATCGATGTCATAGTTGATGAGGATTATTTTACTATTTAACAAATAACTTTGATGGGGGGGGTCATATTACTGGTCTTTTACTACAGCTTAATGGTCCAATAAGAAGGTTTGTGTTTTCTGTAGAGCCCAAAACGCTGTCTGGACAAGACGACTTGAATTATGAAGACATTCATGAGTGGCTTTTGTTTTTGGCTAGGGTAGAAGTTGAAGAGGTCACAATTCGAAACTGATATGGTGAACCAGTTACGTTGCCAACCCAACTTTACTATCGTATGGAGTTGAAATTTTTCGAACTTCATTGTTGCACTTTTCCCACTATGACAAGTTTTAGGAGTTTTTCAAAGCTACACAGCTTAGAATTGTGTAATGTCAATTTTCATAGCGGTACAGTTTGGGACTTTGTTACTGGTTGTCCCTTACTTGAGTCTCTAAAAATGAATCGTTGTACTACAAACGAGATGAGACTATGGGATATTGCAATTCTTAGCAATTTGAAGAAGTTAAATTTGTCATTCGGTGTTTGGAACGATCCTATGATAATAACAATTTCCAATATCTTTCACTTGGCAACTCTTCCTAAACTTGAGACCCTTACCTTGGATTTTCAAGACTGCAATGTAAGACATATTTCAATTTTTCAATTCAAATTATAGAATGTTAAAGTAATTTGTAACATTTATGCAATGTTATCTTTGAAACTAAAGAAAACTCGACATTTTGTTGTTGTTGGCCGAAGGTACCTCCTGGATGAATGTCCGTGTGGCCTTTGTATCCCTCAAGACTCTTGAGTTATCCGGGGTCGATTTTGGGAATAATGCAATGGTTTCATTCATCATTCAAATGATTCATGGGTCTCCAAATATGCAAATGCTAAAAATTAGAGTACGTGGAATGCATATGTATGAAAGACATCATATTGAATTCCAATGGTTGTGCATCTAATTACTCTCTCATTTTGCAGGCCTTATACATTCTTAGTGTTGTACCATTGGAGATTGATTCATTTGATGTAGACAGCAACACAATGAGCCCGGGGCAGCTTCAGAGTGTGGTGTTTCGTTCTTTCCCTAGAACAGAGAATGAAATAGCCATAATAAAGTTCATACTTGCATGTTCCCCCTTACTCAAGAAATTTTATATCCATGACTGCAATTTGAGTCATGATGAGAATGAAAAAATCAAGATGAACTGGGAGTTGGCAAGGAGGCTGTTAAAACTCCATCGAGCTTCCCCCACAGCTGGGGTAGAATTCTTTTACTGTTTCTAGTTTATGTATGGGTTGTATACCCTAAGACAACTATTATCGTATAAGTATGTTGCTATTTAGTTGTTGGTTATGAATATATTTGTGTTGCGAATGTTTACTCTACATACTGCCTATGTTGCTCACCAAATACAATGGGAAGTTTGACTTTAGGAAGTCAAACTTGCAAATGGTAAAGGTTATTTGGCATTTGCATTTTGACTAACTAAAGTCAAAGTTGCCACTCCATTATTAAATCCAATTTAGAATATGCACTTTTAACTTTCTAATGTAAATCTTGCAAAAACATTATTAAACTAGTCACATTTACCATTGTCAAGTTTGACTTTAGAAAGTCTAACTGAAAATGGTTAGTGACCTTTACCATTTCCAGTTTAAGTTTCTAAATACAAACTTGCCAATTCCACTTAGGAGTCAAATGTGGTAAAAAAAAAATATATTTTTACACAATACGTATGACTTGTAATTGGATATGCAAAGGCACGAAAATAAACATACTTTATTTGTTATGTGGCTTCATTTTGTGTGTGTGTGTTTGCTAGTTTTTACGTATTTTGAGCAATGAATATATGTGTTTGACTTTCATATGGGTCGGTAAGGATTTAATGGGGTGCCATTAATTTTACAAAAAATACATTGTCGGTCCCTAAGCTTGCCAACTCAATGTAACATATTGTGAACACGTCACTAAATTATGGGCAGGAATTTTGAGTAAGGCAACGAAAATGTAGACAACCTTAGGGACCAACTTTGAAATAAAAAACGTTATTAAACCCCTTCACCGTCTCTTCCCTAAGACGGTATTTACTTTTGCGCATAAACCAATAAACCCATCCACAACCTTTTCCTCACACATTTCCCCATGGAAGATTTCCCAATGTTGAATGAACTTATGGAAGTCGCCGATTCATCACATTTACATGATCGTATGGCCCTGTGGTTTAGTCAAGAAGCTGTTGAAGAAGGGTTTTTTTAAAACCTTATTTGTGCCACTATTTATCATCTAAAGAGGTTGATACCAAAGCTTAGGGAGCTGATTCAAGAGAATGAAGCTTTGGGACCGCGTGGTATGGCGCTTGACTGTTTGGAGGCGTTAAGAAAAACCCAGGCCAGGCAAATCGACCTACTTGCATGTTTGATCAAGATTTATGGTTAAGCTGATGCTGATATTCGCATGCAGGAAGGTTATGTTCAGAAAATGGCTCAAAATAATTAGTGAAATGGGGTCTTTTGGGTATTTCTTGGGGTAGGTTAATGGGGTCTTTTGTGTTCTTGTTTTAGGATTTTAAGGTTCTTCTTGTAGTCTACGTGCCACTATGATGAATATATAAATCTATGTTTTAGCATTTAATCTTCGTGTATTCTCCTTTTTTGTGTACTGTTTGTATGACCAAAAACAAAACACCCCTTTATGTCAACATATCCAAAGACAGTGGTTTGGGGGCAAAATGTAAAGGCTTTTGATCATTAAATGTTATTGTGTGGACAATGGTAGATTTATTATCAAAAAAATTGTATGTTGTTAGTGTTGACAGTGGGAGCGAACAAACGAATAGCACAAACCAAATAACCCTTTTATGTAATGTTTCTATCGGCAAAAACCAAACACCCCATTATATGAGGAAAACCAAACATAGTGGCTATAAATTTTGTAACAGCAAAATCAAACACCCCTTTATTGACAACCTTGTATTGTTTATGCCCCGTAATGACTTCCCTGAGTTAAACCTATTTACCAGATGGCACAAATTGTAACCTCTATAGGTTTGACTTCCCTAAGTCAAACCTATTTAGCAATGCACAACCAAAGCAAATACCACAAAATGCAAGTCTTGATGTCTAACATAATTAGTCAAAACTCAGGACTCCCATTTAGCAATTACATTTTAACTTTCCTTAGTCATACCGCAAATGTTAAATGGGAGTTATGTACGCACTCATGCCAAACAACCTCATAGTTGTGTTGTTGTTACTTTTATCACATCTGGAAACAATAAAAGGGAAATGGGTTGCCAAGTAAAGTTCATAGTTGGTCACTAAAATATCACTTTTGGTTGATTAACTAGGGTGTAGTACACAGTTGCTCCCTGAAGTTGAATGTTGTGTTAGATTTAACTAAAGTGTAGTTATAAATGTATTTTGCCTATTATACCTTTGGGAATATACCAAAAAATGAGCTTTGATCGAGACCAAACTGGTCAAGGGATGCATTCGACCTAAAAATCTCAAGGTTTGGACGCATGGCGACGATTTTAGAAACTTAGGGTCCCAGACGATGTTTTTGGGAAAGTTCAGGGACCAACGGTGTATTTTTGTCTTAAATAAAGCAAAACAATACATTTAAACCAAATTTTATATAATACTTGACTAGCTAACAATTAGGGATTAAAAATAAAATAGTAAATTCTATTGGGTTAAAAATGAAAGAAAAAAAGTATTATATATGCCTTCTTCTTGCCTGCAAAAATAAATAAATACAAAACACAAAACAGACACATAAACACTACACATACAAACAAGCACAAAGACAACACATTTACACACATAAAATTTGAAAAAAATGGGCTATGGCTTGACTGGTGAGGGTGGCGTTGGGCTCTGTAACGCGACCACCGATATGACGGTTCACGCCATAGGCTGACGTTTTAGCCTATACCACACCTTCACCGGGTGTTATGTGATTGAACTACCAGAAAAGTTGAAATTGATAAAATATCGAGTTAGGTACAGCTTGGTTTTCAATTCATGGTAAAGAGAGCAAATATATATATATATATATATATATATATATATATATATATATATATATATATATATATATATATATATATATATATATATATATATATATATTCTCTCTTTTTTTTTTTCTTTCAAGTTTAGTTGCATGTTTTGGTTGCGAATTACCCTTTAATTGGCTACAACCATAATGAAGTTGATGTTGATCTAAAAACTAGATCATGAATAAAGTTTAATCTCTAGCCTGAATTAACGAGCGGCAATAATGATGTTACATTTGTACGTGTAGACGTGTAGTTGATTTAATACATAGACAAGGAAATTATCATAATCTCTTTTTAGAATACGTGATACTACAATATTTTGTCACACAACATAACATAGCATTCGAGCACAATTTTATAAACTATCCGAACACTCCTTAACATTACATAACGTTGGAAGATTGTTTTTCTTAGAACATCGTGAATTTGTTTGGAGTGTGTTTATTTATGTCTTTTAACTGGGCATGTATAACGTTTTCAAAGACAACATTAGTTGTTTGGCTTAAAATTTTACATTAATTTTCTAATTTTCTTTTTATAGTAATACTTTTTGTTTTAAAATTTTACCTTTTTATAGAAAGTCTCAAATGCTTTATAATCTATCTATTTTCTCTAATAAAATAAGGTTTTGTACAAGTCCTTCTAAGCACGGAGCATTAAAAATTGGTTTAATGTAGTGATGTGGATTACCTTATTTAGATCGAAAGTACAACACAAATTTGCAATAGGTTTTTGATGATTTTCTAATTTTCTTTTTATAGTAATACTTTTTGTTTTAAAATTTTACCTTTTTATAGAAAGTCTCAAATGCTTTATAATCTATCTATTTTCTCTAATAAAATAAGGTTTTGTACAAGTCCTTCTAAGCACGGAGCATTAAAAATTGGTTTAATGTAGTGATGTGGATTACCTTATTTAGATCGAAAGTACAACACAAATTTGCAATAGGTTTTTGATGAAGTCTACTGATAATTCATTAACTGATTCATCAATTTCACTTCCTCCCTACGTTTCAATTTCACTTATTTTTGTAAACTCATTGATGAGTGATTTGGTTTTGAGGATGAAAACCAATCAATCACTTCCTCCTTACGTTTCGCTCCAATTTTTAACAAGAGGAGCGTCCTGTAGATTCATATAAATTTAATGAAAAAAAGTGGTACGCTCCTTCTTCAGTTATATTTGTAATCCCGATGTCATTTCTTTCAGTTTCAATTTTTCAATTGTTTTGATTTATTGCTTCTCCTGTTTGTCGTGATTTGAGAATAGATAATTAATTAACATTTTTTTTATTTGTTAATGGTTGATGCAGATGAAGAATAGCCAAAACATGGACCAAACATATCAAATAATCTAATAGCTCAAGTCGGTTTTTGTTCAAAGGTAATGGATTAGATCTTCAATTCAAATGATCTTCAATTCAAATGATCTCCAATTAAACATAATACATAATCACAATTACTACCATTAACATCACAGTATTTCAGTGTCTTCATTGACGGCCTTCATTGACTATCCAAGTTTTTTTTTTTTTTTCCTTTTCTAATCAGGTTCTCAATTTTCTCCTTATTTTTGTTATGATTTGATTTATCCTGTCTTTTTTTTTTTTTTTTTTTTTTTTTTTTTAATTTTGGCTATAGAATTGATCAAATATGAGTTGCTTAATTGTATTTGGGATGGGAAGCTTTTCGTGATCCTTTAGAGGCACATGGTCTTGCACACTTTCTTGGTATGTTATGGTCCTATTATACATGAATCTGATAATTGCGGTATAGCGTGTTGTGTTATCTCGAAATATATGAATGTTAATGGAGTTAAATAGAAATTTTCTTGGAGTTACCCGACATGTATTGCATTTCTAGTAGTGTATACTTTGCACATGATATATAAGAAGTTAGTTTTATTTTGCTTTACCTAATTATTTGCTTTGTCACAAATAAACTTAAAATCTGGATATATAATATGGTGGTGGAAGCTTCAATAGCCAAACGGGTATGTGTTTTTCGGTAAAACTTGAGAGTTATAATTAAAATGGTATACAAAGTCATAAAATTAAAGCTTTATTTTTTCGATTTTATGGGTTAATTCATTCGATGGTAGTGGTCAAATAAAGTTTGTGTATTTATATCGTTACGGTCAAATAGGTGGAACTGGACCACATTCTATTGCAATGGTTTTCGTGAGTAACTACTTTTAAATTGAAGGAGCTACCCCAAGGGTGTTTCTGATGACGTAAGTTGCATACTTAAATTGAGTGTAGCTCATCTGATGTCGAAAAATGCTTGGTTTTGTCTGCAGAAATATTGGACTGCTAGATACAAACCTCAACCTTCATTATAAGGTAAACAAAGTATGCAATTGGTTTTACTATTTCATTGTGTTAGTTTATTGTCCGTGCATGTGACTTTTAGTTATTTGGATATTTGGTTTTTCATAACTGTTATTAAGAATCAAGAAACTAGTATGCACATTCATCATACTTTAGAGTCACATATTGCTTTTAAAACTTGAAAAATTGATATCGATCTCTGTATTTTAATATGAAGATATTGATAATACCAAGAGGAAATATATAGATTTTGTTCAGACATCTCTTTTAACTACAGATTTTCGTGTGTCCCGGCCTTCACCCCTTAAAGTAGATGTGGTAATTTTGACCTGTTTGTTTCTAAATGGGTTGACATGAATATTATTTTATCTTCTGTGAATCAAAATCGTCTCAAAATGTTTTGGTATTGCCGGTTGGTTAATGGGTAAACAAGAGTAATGATGTGTGCTTTTTCACACTGATGAGTGTGTAAATACTCATCATTTTTGTCTTATATGAACTGCCAAAACATCCAAAAACACCCAATAATGCATCAAAATACTGAAATTATCTCAAAAGTGTGTTTTATATGTTTTAGATGCAAAACGTTTAAAAACAAATGAAAAACGAACAAAGTTTGCACAATTGACAGTTTCAGTCCCTCAAGTTTCAAATATTAACAAAACTAGTCCCTGATGTTTTAAAACGAAAGAAAAGTCAACCCAAAGTTTTTTAAAAAGTAAAAATTATCAAATTTAGACTTTGGGTAAAAAGTTTGAGAAAATTACATGTTTAGTCCCTAAAAATCCAAATTGGCATAAAAGGTCCCTGGAGTTTCAGAAAATGACAGATTTGGTCCCTGGTGGGATAATTTTGAAAGAAAAATCATTTTGGGTCCTTGGGAAGTTACAAAAATCGATTTTAGTCCTTGGTGTGAAGTTTGTGGAAATTACATGTTTGGTCCCTCAAGTTTGGCAACTTGCCAAATTTGGTCCCCGGGAATTTGAAAAATGAAAAAAATGTAATTTTTATCTATGGACTTATGAAACTTGGCAAAAGTGGACCCTTGAAACAGGTTTGGAAAACTGACATATTAAGCCCTCAACTTTTGAAAAATTACAAATTGGTTCTTGTAAAATACAAACACCATCCGGACCCTTTTGTAGTTATTATTACCCAACCAAAACCAAACCTGGTACACTAACACAGCCCACCCAATACCTAGCCTACCCCAAGCCCAACTTACCAACCAAGCCCACCCACAAATTAAATAAACACCCCGTTTTATTTTCCCCCGGTCAATACCCAAACTTTGACCCACCCTTTCTTCCCCACTTGCAACTGCAACACCAAACTAACACTCCTCCCCCCTCCTCCAGCTCATCACTCACCCACTCCATGTTCCCTTCCAAACCACAACACTCCAAGATACAATTAATGATCCTTGAATTGCTCCAAGAAACCATTAACTGCCAAAAGTACCATTTCCCGCCAAAACCATTTGGACGGCTGAGATCAATTGGAGACAATCAAAAGGCCAAGAAACAAGTGAGATTTGATTCTTTGACTGCCAAGGCTTATAAAAGAGAAGAAAAGAAGGAAGCAGTTAGCTAGTGAGAGTAGTATGTAGTTTTAGATTAATTTAGTTAATTTCAAGTTTATTGTAACTTTTAATTCTCAGTTGAAACTCCAAGTTTGTAATTTGTTACTTTTAATTAATCTAAGTTTCAGTTAGATAAATTCAAGTTTCTGCTTAATTCTCAGTTTTATAAAATATATATATATATATATATATATATATATATATATATATATATATATATATATATATATATATATATATATATAATAAAAAGGAAGCAGGAAAGAAGAAAAAGCAAAGCATTAAAAAGGTTGAATGGAAATGGTTTAGAAGCTCAGTGGTGAGCTATTAGGATGGTTACTTAGACTTGTTTCTCAGTTTGGTGCATTGGAAGCCTTGTAAGCTCATTTTCATACTTTTAAATTCTACTGTTCCTGTGCTTATTTACTATTTTTATTTGATTTTATATGCTCAGTTAGTGTATGATAGACCATTAGTTGCTTAGTGTAGCTTGGTGTTCATTAGAATTCAAGTTTGATCAACCTCTCTTGATCACTGCCTAATTTAGTATCTTAGTGATTTTCACATTAGAGTTGTTAGTTTTGAGGTTTTAGTGTTCATTTAAGTCTATTTGACCCTCACAGTTGATCAGGATTCAGTTTCATGATTTGAATTCACCATATACATTGAAAATCTTAAAATCAAAAGCATAAGGGAGTGTTTGGTTCAGTGAATCTCACTGAGCCACAGTGAGTTTTGTGGGTTGTTTTTGCTTGGTACATGTTACTTATGGTTCTAAAATCCTAGTTAAACCCTCAAATGCACAGGTTCTTTAATGCAAAGTCAAAAGTTCACCTTTACCCTTTTTGCTTGTTAACTGTTGGTTATTTTAGTATCAAGTTCTCTCAAATCAGTTCATTAGGAGTTAAAGTAGTTAAAATGTGTTTTATTATAGCTGAATATAACATTATTAGTCATTAGGATTAGATCAAATTCCATTAAAGTCAAAATTTAAGTTCTTAGTAAAAAGTCAAAATTTTAGTTAGTCAGTTTTTCCAAAAATTGGACGAATTATTTTGATTTATGTGTTAGGTTTTAGAACCTGAGATTTTCACACATTGTAGTTTACCACTAGGGCTTTAGGAATCAGCTTACCTTGCATTTTTGTGATTTTTTTTGTGGGGTCCACAGACCCTCAAAGACAGCTGCAGGGCAGCTATCTGCTCTGTGCAGCAGATACCATCACCACCACCACCACTTGGTGGTAGTTTTCCGGCCAACTCAGTGGGCCCCAAGCCCCCACCTTGGTTCCTTACAACCCCCTCCTACCAGACACCCCATTTTGACCATGGCTTTGACCTGGGAACCACTGGGACCCACCTAGTTTGAGCCTTGAAATCTGTCCCAGTTCTGAGTTCCTAGAAAATTCCAAGTGCTTATTTGTGGCTTTATAGCTTATTCTGTGGGACTTTTTGATTTCTACTTGCTCACACATGTTCCCTAAACTCAGTTAAACCAGACTTAATCATTGTGGGTCCCACTTTAAGCCATTTTAGCTCAATTCCTTGTTTGGTCAATGAAAGTCTACTGTCTTGACTTTTGGCTTATTCTGTGCTTATTTTTAGTTTCTAAAAAGTTTGTTTTTACAAAAGTTTGCTATTTTTAGATGTAAAGTAGGTTTCTAAAAGAAAAATCCAGAAAATCAAAAGTAATTTTTAAGTGATAGTTTCTATTTAATTTTATGTAATTTTAATTTTCATTTTTATATTTTTATTAAGAACTTAGCTTTTTTATATTTTTCTTAATTTCCTATTAAGTTAAAGTATTTATAATAATTTTTTCAGATTTTTATTTTATCATCTAGTATTAATTAGAATTAATTTTAGTTTTATTAATAATTAATTAATATTTAGTTTAAAATAGCATAATTAGTTTTTATTAAGTAAAACCTAGTTTTTATATTTTTTATAGCTTTTATATGTTGTAAAGTAATTTTAGACATTTTATTAGAATTTTTACTGTTCATTTAGTATTTTTCTTAATTTAAAATAGTTTAATTAGTTAATTAGTAATTAATTAGTAATTAATTAATAGAAAATCCACAAAAAGACAAAAACACTTATTTTTATTTTTAAAACTTATTTTTAGTTATTTTATAATTTTAAAAATTTTATTTTCATTTTTCTAGTGCTTAATTAATATTATATTGTATTTAAGTGTTTTAAATATTAATAATTAGTAATAATTAGTATTTAATTAATATTAAATAATTAATTAGGGTTAAAATTTATTTTAAATTTTCTAAAAATTTTCTTTTACTCTTAGGTTTGTAAAAAAGTCATTTTCACCCCCTGGGTGTTTTCAGATTTTTGTTTTTACTTTTTATTTCGTACGCTTACGTTTTATTTAAACGTGAACGTACGCGTTTTAAGTTTTAAACGTTTCTGGTTTTCCTGACTTTCCAGTCTTGTTAATATAGTGTATTTAAGCTGTTATCTTTCATATTCCAGTAGTATAATCATCACAACTCACTTATACCCCTTTCCTGTCCAAATTCACCCGATCACAAACCGTTTTGATACCATCCACACCTCATCGGGACATAACGACCCGGGGAAACACTATATTCTGCGGAGCATTGACTCTAGGCCTTTGACCTTGTTGACCATCACCTGGTCAGTTTAGGTTGACCGTTTGGAGCCAATCACACACATCCTTTTTAGGCTTAAATCAGACCAAATACACCAAATACTAACCAAATATGCCAAGAGAATGTGTGTTTTTGTATTTGTGTATGTGCAGGTACGGATATGTGAAAAATGAACAAAAACAAAGCAAACCCGACAAAAACGAGCACGAGAATGGAAAAAGGTCAAAAGCCGGAGCCGGGGAAGCAAAATGTTCAATAAAAGCTCAAAATGTCATAAGGAGTCCTCAGAGAATCACAAAGTTGCATAATTAGTCCCTAGTCAAAGATTTGAAAATATGGCAACTTTAGTCCCTGCACTTTCAGAGAATTACAAAAATAGTCCCTCAAAGATAAATTGAAGAAAACTCATCAGTGATCCTCCAATATTCAGAGTTTGACAAGAAATACCCTTGGGAGATACTTTGAAAGATTTTCAGCTTTAGTCCCTAAGAAATTCAGAAAGTTCAAATTTAGTCCTTGTCAAAATCCTAAAATACTAATACTATAAACCAAAACCGGATCCAGTCCATATATTAAATCCACAAATCCCCAAAGCCCAAAAGACTAAGCCCACTACCCTAAATATATTACCCGATCCACCCAAACCCCACCCAAGTCAACAACCCGGTCAACCTACTAATAAAATACCCAAAACCCCCAATTCCCTTATTCCCGCCCCCCAAATACTTTTTACCCAGATAAAATTACTATTCCATGAACCCTAATTCCCACACGTCCCAAATTAACCCACCTCAGTAATAATTGGGTAATCATTTGGCTTCTAGAAGCTGACAGCTGGTGTCAGGGATAGCAGGGACACGTGGTCCAATCAGGAAAGACACGCATGATCAATCACCTCACTTAATCAATCTAAGGGCTGAGATTGTTGGATCGGAGGCCAAGGGATATCCAATGGCTAAGGAGCACTCAGAAGAAACACACTCTCACTTGGATCAGTGACGTGGATGACCTAGAAGCTTCACCCAAGCTCCCAGCCTCAACTATATAAAGCCCCCCTCCTCAGTCATAGTGTGTAGGTTTTTAATAAATTTAAGCTTTCTGTTTTAAGTCTTATTATTGTAATTTTCATTTTAAAGCATTGTACTCAATTTCCTTTTATTAATAAAAGTCTTATTTCAGTTTTTATCTTATTATCTTAATTTTAGCTTATTCTGTTTAATTTACTATTTTTAGTTTAAAATCACAATTATTAGTTTCATTTAAATTCAGCTTCAAGTTATTGTTATTGTTTTTTTTCACTTATATAAAAAATCCAAAAAATAATAAAAATCAGAAAAATATAAAAATATTGTTTCTATTCTTCATTTAATCTTCAACTAGCTTATTCTGTTTTCATTAAGCTCATATAAGTTAGTCTATAGCTTACTGTGAGTTTATTTTATCATTGTCTCTTATTATTCAAAAGTCAATTAAAAAGTCAACTGTGAGCTTATTTACAATAAGCTGAGCTTATTGGGAGTTAAAGGCAGTCAAGTAGGAGCACTTGGCCTGTCAAAAGACAGGCAAACTTAGTGAACCCCCTCTGTTTGAGTTGAGGGGGCTTGTAATTTGTAAGTTTCATGTTAATTTTCCTTTGAATGCATCAGTAGAGTAATATTAGTTTAGATCTGTTTTTGCTTATTCCTGTTGCTATTTAGGTATTTGCATCACATATATACTCTGTCTTAGTTTAAATTTCATTCAAATCATTATTTGCTTATCATTTGATTGTGCACTGTTTCACTGTTCTGTTCTGTGGATCTGTGTTGCTATTAGTTTTTGGATCTGAGATTTGATTTTCCTAGTAACTTGAGAATTATTAGATCATATTGGTGACATAGGTTTGGATTGGATTAGCATTTGTTGGTGCTGTGGTAATTTTTGTGAGACAGTCACATATATAGGGGTGTTTGGATTTGAGTAATTTGCTGGTCTCAATGGTGTTTTAGAGGTAATTGTTTGATTAATTACAACACTTAGGGTCAATATAAGTTGTAGCTTGCATATAATTCAGTAGTCAATACATAAAAAGTCATAATCACTTCTAATTCATTATAATTGCTTAGCTACTAGAATATTAGGTTGCATAATCATTAGTTTAGTTGCATAAGTTATAGAGGTAGTTTATTTCACTCATATTTTAGGTTTATACAACATTTTCATTCATAATTAAGCTATCAAAACTCATATTTGTCAAAGTTTCTGTTTATTAAAAAGTCAAAATAACAAGAGGAACTCAGATTTTTGGTTAAACTTGATAAAGACCCGTAGGGTTCATTTGTTGTTGGAAATACATTGGGGTTGCTGTTTTATAGAGATTATCAGTTAGGAAAACAATTTCAAAAAGAATATTTCAATTTGAAACTCCTTTGCTTACTGAAAAAGCTATTGGAAGTGAAATGTTTGGACCATATAGTGCCCTGCTTCTCAGTGGGTGTTCAGATTTCTAGGCTACATTTGGATTAGTAAATAGGATCCTGAGTGATTTCTTTTGGTAAATTAGTATTCTCAGTTGGTTTGGTGATTGTTTGCCCCCATAAGCTCACTACCTATAGCTTATTAGGACTGCCTATTCAGCTTAACAAGTGGTGTAGTTGAAACTAGGATCTGTCATAAATTTTAGGGCTGCTATTGAGTTTGCTTGATCATTAGCTAAGTTTTATTGTTGAAATAAGTTCATTTGAACCTATTGTTGCTGTTTACATTGTGAGTTTGGTCCACTACTTCATCTGTATGCTTATTGCTCATTTCATATTGCTTATTTGCAACTGAATTTGGTCCACATCTGTTTTTTTCTTGATCATTTGCTCTCAATACTGTTCCATTAATCATATTTGAGTCCAAATATCAATTTGTCAAAATTTGGTCAACACTGGTCAACTGTGCTTATAAATAAGCACTCCAATTAAGCAGTTTCAAAGCAAAAAACAGTTCCAGTGCTTATTATTCAACTTTTAAACTTTTCTTAGGTTTATTATAATATTTTAGAATTTTCCTGAATTTTTCATATTTTTTTGAATTCATTTGCTATTTTTCTTATTTAATTTTCATTTTTATTCAATTTTAAATACTTTTTAATTACCAAAAACTCCAAAAAATCAGAAAAATCCAAAAATATTTTAGAAAATTATTTTCAGTTATTTTAGATTTTAGAAATTTAACTTGCATTTTTCCCATTTATTTTGAATTTAATTTGAATTTTTAATTAGATTCACTAGTTTTTAATTCTCAAAAATTACACAAAAATCCAAAAAAAAAAATAGTTTTAAGTTTTAAAATTATTTTTTAGTTATTTTATAATTTTCAAAATTTATTTTTCATTTTTCTCACCTTATTTGCATTTTATTTTAATTTTTAATTAGTTAATTAGTTTTTAATTCATAAAAAATAATAAGAAGTATATATATATATATATATATATATATATATATATATATATATATATATATATATATATATATATATTTTCTCTTTCCTAAAATTTTCTTTTATCATTTTTAAGTTTTTAAAATTATTTTCAAGTCCGTAGGAGTAGTGTAGCTTAAAATTCGCGTTTTATTTCGTACGGTAACGTTTATTTTACGTTTAAGCTTACGTTTTTTATTTTACTTTACGTTTCTAGTTGCCTTATTTGAAATATGTGCTTAATTGATTATTTGTGCTTCATTTACTATTTCATTAGCGTAATCTCATCAAAATCATTTTTTACCACCTTCACGACACGTTTCACGATTCAGGAATTGAGAATTCCATTCACCCTTCACACGGACTACGACCTCGGGTTATCCGTATTTCTTTGCGGATCTCTTGAGTAATACTTATACTATAATATATATTGATTTTCACGAATCAAGTAACTTTTTTATATGGGTCCTAAAAGTCATCAGTTTATGTTCTTATATCCACTTTAGCTTCCCTGTGTACCAACTAAATATTACTTAAGTTTCTATGTTTCAGGTTTTTCTTATTAGTTGTCAATAAACAACGAAAACGTATTTTTCTGATGGACCTATACACTTATGCACGATATACTTATGCACGGGTCTGATTGGGTCATTTTATCGTCTCTGCAGGCCGAATAAGCAAAACAAAATAATTAAGTAGAAAAAGAAATAGTTCAAATGGGTAAAAAAAAAGTAAAGCGGGTCAAAAGTTACTGAAAGTGCGATGATATTCAAACCACCAGATTAAAGGGTCAGAACAAGATGATGACATGTTCTGAAAGCTGGCAAAAAATGAAAGCAGCAGAGTGGGTAGACGTAAAATAGCTTATGTGCAGCAAATTTCACATGAAAATTGTCCCATTATCATTTGCTATCTTTTTAGTTCTATTCAAACACTCAAACCGTAGGATAAAAGGGTTAACACAAACACCCCTCTAATAATTGGGCTTTATAGTTTATAAGTAGTGTTAGATAGTGAAATTAGTAGCTTACGTCCCACTTCAGTGTTTATACATTTTTTCTTAATCAAGCAATCTCAATAATATGCAGGATAGGAGCTGCAGAAAAGAGTTCCAGCATGGATGAGGGAACGCTCGAGATTGGTATAGGTAAGCTTTGGTGCGCGTAGTGAGTACATAAACTGTGGTTGCATTTTTGTTTTTATGTTATTGTGTTTTTATGTTGTGGATTATTGATGCTAAACTAAAAATATAGGGTACTTTCGACCGTAAAGTTATAGAGCAAGAGGAATGGAGCTATTCTTGCAAAAAAGCAAATCGAAAAGCTGCAAGATAAGGTATATGCTTATACATTTATTGTATTGTGACTTATGCACGGGTCTATTTGGGTCATTTTATCGACTCCGCGGGCCGAGTAAGCATAACAAAATAATTAAGTTGAAAAAGAAACAACTGAAATGGGTAAAAAAAAGTAAAGCGGGTCAAAAGTTACTGAAAGTGTGATATTATTCAAACACTCAAACAGCCAGATAAAAGGGTAAAACAAAGATGATGACGTGTCCTGAAAAACTGGCGGAAAATGAAATCCTCTGTTGATAAGTAAATAACCTGATGTTACAGCCCCAAAGCATGACTACGAGAAAGAAGATTAGTTGAAAGAAACGTCAAATGATCTCTTTTAAAAACCACTTTTGGCTTTTCGTTTTTATATTCATAGCTAATTTAGTTACATCACCGATCATCAATTAGGCTGTCATTGAGAATGGTAATGTTTTTATGTTGTTGATGATTTGATGGACGTGCGGGTTGAAATTTGTTATGTTGTGATAGTGAAATAAGTCAATTATTTAGTGGTAAAGAAGAGGAAGAAGACTTAAGTCGTGAAACTTCTACCGAGCATTCTGATTATGGAAAATTTGAGTGGTAATTAGTTTCATGTTTAACTTGCTTGGTAGAAGTTGTGTGTTGTCTTCAGTTGTACCTTTGTAGAGGTATATTAGAATTAAATTAGGTTTATATTATGTTATAAGAAGTTGACAATGTTTTTTAAGATTTCTATTATAATCTCTGAAAAGGGTGGGAGATGAACTTACTGTGAAATGCAATCACATACTCTTAACAGTTGATGACTACTTGCTCCCATCATAAAAACCTGAGAAGCATCTATCTTATATAATAAATTGTGAGTGTCATAGATGATAAGACATTTTGAGTATGGTCAAATTCGTGATGAGACCCTTTTGTTACAAATGTTTACAGGAAGGGTGATTACTATAGCTACTTGGCTGACAGATCAGCAAGAGGCTACATCTCAGTTACAAAAAGTTTATAAGGTTGCTATTAATATTATAAATTCCTTGATACTTTGTTAATTCGAAACAGTTCGATTAGTTGGCTTACTTATCATATTTCTGGCTGAAACTTCTATTACCGAATCAGATCTTCCGCCTACTAATCCAATCAGAGTTGCCTTGGCTTTGAACTTCTCGATCCTCTATGAGACAATGGCAGATGCTAAAAGGTTTGTCATTTTTTACTTTCTACTGTAAAATATTAGTTCAGATGTAATAAGATTTTAGATATACAATATGATTTTTGCTTGTGCAGATGGACTTGAGAATGCAGTGAGAGTTGTGGACACTGAAAATGACATTAACAACTGAAACTTATAGTCACATATGAGATTCATGAAGCGTCCTTTAGACAATTGGAATTGTAGTAACTTTACAGGTAATGAACACAACCGAGGAAAGGCTTAGATGACAACACAATACAATCATGTATCAATTGATGAAAAGGAACTATTGGTAGCAACAACACAATACAATACAACCCGGTTTGTGATTTGTATTAATTGTTTTAATTGGTTGTACAATGTGTATAAATCATTGTACTTTTAAGTAATGGGGTGTTTTAATAAGAGTATTAATTATATTTCATAATTTCCTTTTATAAATTTTTCCAACATTTCACATTACTTGACTTTTCACTTTGACTATTTTTGCTTTATAGGTAGTATAGATGTGTCAACATCCTTTTTATACACAAAATTAAGCATGTTGTTTAAGCAATTTTTCGTAGATGGTTTTAGTTTTGATTCTATGGAGTATTAGGTTTCTCCTGCGTCACTTAGCTGAAATAAGACAAAGCACCGTTAGCTCGCTCTGGGTGTTGAGTTTGAGACCAAATTTCTGTGTAAAAATAAGTGTATGCTTGGTACTCAGTATTAATTTTAGTAAGATAAATTAGATAAAGAATGTGTGGTGAGAAACGGAGTGTGTGTGATAATCATTCATTGAGGTGAACGACTCTATTTATATTACTTGACTCATGCTTCGTGACACGAGATTGTGGAGAGGTTATCGTTTTGGTGAGGCATGAGAATCGCTACCAGGCACGAGCCTTTGCTTTCGGGGCTCGGGTTGTCATAACGTACTTAACGATCTTTGTGGACCAGGCACTCTTCCATATGTACCTCGTCCTCATCGTACAATTGTTGTTAGCGTTTGTCTATTGAGCTCCGGAGGAAAGAATTCTTCATTCGCTATTGCTTCCGGATCTAGTATAACCTTTGTTACCTTAGCTGCTTCGAAGAACTGTTCTAGCATGAAGTAATTGTTCGCTAATCTTTCGCGAGAGATATTTGATTAAAGATGGTTAGCTCCTCCACAATATCCGAAAGACATGATATCTCATCACATGTCAATCGGTATTTTTTTATCTTTACTATCTATAAAGGAAAAAGGGTCAAAGGTGAAAGTGAAAAAGTCAAAAAAGTGAAATGTGAAATGTGAAATGTTGAAAAATGTATATAAGGAATTATTGAAATGCATTTAATACTCTTATTAAAATACCACATTACTTAAAAGTACAATAATTTATTCACATTGTACAACCAATTAAAAACATATCTATCAAATTAAATACAACCAATTAAAACACAAACCGGGTTGACCCGGGACCCTTCAAACACGGCGGGTTGTCCCGGTTTAATTTGACCCATTTTCGACCCAACCTAGCAAGTTGACCCAGTTTAAATCGACCCATTTTTCGACAAGAACGGTTCAACCTGTTGAAACACCCGGGTCGAACCGGGTTTCAAAACATTATCCATTACTTAAAAGTACAATGATTTATTCACATTGTACAACTAATTAAAAACATATCTATCACATTAAATACAACCAAGTAAAACAAAAAATGGGTTGACCCGGGACTCTTCAAACCCGGACGGTTGACCCAGTTTAATTTTCCCCGTTTTTGACCCAACCTAGCAAGTTGACCCGGTTTAAATCGACCCAGTTTTCGACTGGAACGGTTCAACCGGTTGAACCACCCGGGTCGAACCGGGTTTCAAAACATTATGTTAAATTCTCAAATCTTCAAACTTTTTTATTTTTCGTTTATAACTTATAAACTTTTTTTATTAATAAACTATCTGTCGCTATAAAATCTCGTTGTTATGCACGGGTACTCGTCTAGTAGAATCATATAAGCGTCTATAATTGAGTAAGTGATAATAGTAGTCATGATCTTAGTGGACCAACATGATTATTTCCAACTTGTCTGATCACTAGTTCCCAACTAAATGAAGAAAAATGCCAATACTTGCCTTATATATACATATAAGTGTGTAAGATCATCAGATTTTGTTAATTAAATTTAGATGATTTTTGCTTATTTGCTTGATAAACAGATTTTGTGCTTATTTAAAAATGAAATTATCTTTTTATCTTTTTTTCTTTTATAAACTTATAGAAGAAATATGAAAACTGAGAATATACACTTAAGATAATATATAAAACCGACTTTAAATGTTTTGAACATAATTGTAAATTATATTAACTAATCAAAATATAACGTTATTTTACATTTATTTTTAGAAAAAATAATAGAGCTTATAGGTACTTGCTATTTTTTTTCTTTAAAATAATTTGATTTAATTTAGATCAAACTAAGCCTCGATTATGATTTTTATTAGCTAATAAGAACATTTTATTTTCTTGAAATGTAAATTTAGTTTTTCTATTGGTCCAATTTAACTGTGACAAATATTGATTCTCTCATAATAGTTTTAGAGTGACGTTTTTTCTTTTATTATATTAAAATTTTAAATAAACCATTTAAATGATTTAGATTACTATTCTTTGATTGATTTTTTTTTCTTTTTTCTAGTATTACTTTTGACACAGTAGTATTGCATATATCATAATATAAGCAAACCCTAACACAACTAACTTGCTTTTTAAGCTTGTGTAAGTACTTATTTTAGACAAGTTTTGCTTATAACTTCGTGTTTACGAAGATTTTTAATATTACGATCAGGAATAAGATGTCTAACATTGACAAAAACAATCTAATTTACTTTTAACACATGTATAGCATTATGTTATTTCTTATATTTATTATCTTAGGATTCTATTTTAGATAAGATTAAACATATAAGTTAAACATAACAATAAATATTTACTTAACTCATCTAACTTGATTGTGAGAGCTATGGAGACCGGCCCATGCAACATTATTTGTTTTTGGGTGATAAAGGATCAACTTTCGTGAGTATACAACTTATTAAGATATTAACCTAAGTTTATTTTATTTTATTTTTTTGTTATTTGGAATATTAAATAAAAACAAGAATAAAAATATGTGGCAAAAATTAAAATAAAAAATAAAAAATAAAGAAAGAGGGTGATGGTTAAGAAGTGGAGAAAGTCGCGGAACACGTGTTATGAATTGAATATCGTGTGGGCCCTACACTCTTCGATGATATCGAGACATCAAAATTTACGTTTTTACTCTTTAGCATAATATAGTTCCATAGTTCCATATATACCCTTATAGTTGATATTTGCAAACTCTAACAAAAATTTACAACTTTGCTATTAAAAAAAAAAAAAAAAAAAAAACAATTTTTTTACAACACTTCAATTTGGTGACATAATTGTCTAACGTAGTATTTGATATGCATAAATCAAAGCTGAAATGGAATAAATTATTACAATAAAATGAAAAAATGTTGTTTGTTTTTAGTTTGTAACAGAATGATTTATTAATTACGGAGTAGTTCATTCTATTACGACATGGAATCACATTTTATCATATTTTTTCCAACGTTTGTTGCATTGTACCAAACAACATGCATTAAATGTTTTATTCTATCTCAACATAGCGACCAAATAGATCAATAGAACAGTAATGACTTATAAGTTCATTTCATTACATCATCGATTACATTTTTTTATTAATTCATTACGTTTAACCCAGTGGCGGATCTAGGAATTCGAACTAGGGTATGCACTATTGCGTATTTTTTTCTTTCTTTCTAGATTTGATGCTTTAGTTCGGGATTTTTTTTATTTTTTTATTTTATTTTTCTTCAAATTCGCGTTGTGCAAACCATTTTTTCTATAGACCAGCCTGATTTGGTCTATCATGAACTATGAACAAGGTAGTAAAAAAGAAACAAACTAGCTCTTAATTCGTTTACGCTAAACGTTTTATATAACAATAGAGAGAACCATAAGTCCATAACCCTCCCAATCAAATAACTTGAGTAACCCATGTCTTCATCTTCTTTAACGTGAAAGTCTGACCACAAAAAACCCTAAAATGGTGATTTCTCACGTACAACTTTATTTCTTTTTCTTTTTTCTGGGTGTGCACTAATTGCAAATCATTTTTTTCTGGGTATGCACTCTCTGCAATTTGGCTCACAAGAGCTTCGACCATCAAAAAAATTACACTACAAGGAGGATCACAGGGTATGCACGTGCATACCCTGTGTTGGCTGTAGATCCGCCCCTGGTTTAACCAAACAGACCCTCCCTAGTCTAAACTTAGCTACAAAGCTAATTCGGTCAACAATGTCTAGCAATTCATTTAACAAAAGTTTGATGCTAGTGAACAAATCCTCATTTATGATGTCTCAAGCAGTCAAGTTTGTCGAGATGTAGTGACTGAGACTCATGCATACCATGACGTATTAGATTATGATAACAAAGGCACTAGTAATATAAGGAATTCGTTTTGAGCTAATTCAAAATGACTTGGTAGGATACGATATTTGTTGTGATGTGAAATGTTCTTTCATCAAATCATTATGAGTGGAATTCTCAGTTAGAATAAATATACAATTCTTTGTGTGCTTGTAGAAATGTGAATTTCTTACTTAGAAAATTGACATGCTGTTAAGGTAATATCTTGTGAGGATGTACTTCTTGTATAAAACCTTCGGACAAGTATAGGGACCTGCACACAAGAAGCACACGTTAGGCTCGCCCCGGGTACGTACCCAGGACCAACCTCCGGTGTGAGAGTAAGTATGAATGATACGGAGGGTAAGGGAGCAGTTAGGAGTAAATGCAATATGTGTGTTAGTTGTGTGACATAAATGAGGTGGGGGTATTTATACTATCCCACCTCCTTACCTGCTTTACCTCGGGAAGGAGCAAACAGTGTTACACTGTACATAGTAGGTAGGTTGTCAGATCACGTGGGTAACACAATCCCTGAGAATCTGGGATGGCAGCGTGACCGCAATTAATGCTATTGTCCTTTGTGTAAAAGAGGAGTCCTCGGATAATATGATAGCTGTGTTTGACCCTCCGGCTTCTGGATGAGGATCCGAAGGGTTAGATACCGAAGGCGGTGGAAAAGTCCGAAGGGTGTACACCGTTCGGACACATACGCCAACATGTCCCCCCCCCCAGTATTGGAGTATTGGTTGTAGACCGATGCTTCAATACTTGACATTCCGAGTAATTTTAGCGTGGCGGGCTCATATCGGGCTTTAGGATCCGAGCGGCCCATGGGCCGATTAAAATAATATTATTATTCGGTTACAGCTGGATGCCACTAACCTCTCTTCCAAGTATCGAACGGTCCACGTCCTGCCACGTCATGATGCGCTGTTCGACACGACGTTCACGTTTCTCAAGGTTTGCCCCTGTAAATAGCGCCCTCATGTTTTTTTCATTTCACACCTGCCCTTCTGTTTATTCCTTGCATAGTACCGTAATTGCCGGAGCGTTTCACATTTTGCGTTTCAACTTTTTTCCGAGGTGCGTTATTTTATATTCGTAGTTTTCTTTTCATATAAGTATCCCTCGGTATCCTTTCTTAAGAATGGCCGCGAGTGAACCTGGTGAGATGCATATTCCGGATAACGAACCTACAACTAGCAGATCCAAACCAATAGGAAAGTTTGATATGCATGTACATACATCTAAATTATCTCAACATACCCTAGATCGCCTTTGTATAGAATACGGCATTCCGGCCGACTTACATCCGATGGTTCCTCCCGATGGGCTTACCATGAATGAGTTACCGGAGAGTAAGATAGGGCTTTATGTACACCAGATTAAGTTGGGAGGTGTTAGAGTTCCTTTCTCTTCTTTTCTTCTAGCCGTGATAGGCTACTTTCGGGTACATATTTCCCAACTTGTCCCTATAGGCTTGAATAGGGTTACCCTTTTTGAGGTTCGGTGCTATAGCTTGAGCGTTGTACCGACCATCCCACTCTTCAGAGTTTTCTATCGGCTGTGTAAACAAGGCCATTGGTTCTCATTTGAGAGTCGTACCGGGAAAAGAGCCATGAAGTGTTTTGAGGAACAGCTGTCAGGTTTGAAGTTCTGGAAAGACTTCTTCTTTCTGATCGACCGTAGGGCTATTCCGGATGCCATGCCTTGGAGGCATAAAGATTCCAAGATCTCGGACAGGTTTCCTGAGAATTATTCGTTGAAGGATGCAAAGAAGATTGCCAATAAGATGATTGTCCTTCGGAAAACACCTTCCAGCCTTTTGTACATATACGGATTGTGCAACGTTTTCCAGATTACCGGACATAATTTGGTTATAAAGGATGCCGAGGGGCGTGGTAATGCTTTACTTTTTATTTAATTCTCTTGCACTTATCTTTCTCATCTGTCTTATTTGTTCTTGCTTTGGCTTCCTTGTAGTTATCTCGATGTCTGAATACTTGGAGCTCCCGGACCTGGAAGGTACAGTGGTGAGTAAGGGAGGCCCCTTTCCCGAGGGGCATGTGCGTCCGGACAGAACTGCTAGACCCTTGTCTCCTGGAAAGAAACCTCCTGCCAAGAGCAATCTGCAGAAGGTGGTGGAAGTTGCTGATGATGATGTTGTGACAGCCCGGGAAGAGAAGGAGAGAAAAGCCAAAGAGAAAAACCCTGCTGTAAAGAGAAAAACGGCTGTGGTCAGCAAGAATGCTCCGAAACGTAGGAAGCATCTGGTAGTGGAGGAGATTGTCTCTTCGGAGAACAAGACTTTGGATGTTACCCCCATCCACCAGGCTGAACCGCAACCCGATGCTGGTTCCCAGAAAAAGAGAACCCCAGCTGATGAGGAGGGTCAAGAAGAAACGCAGCCGGATAACAACTTGGCAGAGGGGTCCGGTCATCATGACGGAGAGAACCCAGAGCCGTCTCCGAAGCCTCACTCTCATGGTATATGATTTTTACTTTTCTAACCGTCTTGTTTCTTTTGTTGATCATCTCTTATCTTTTGTTCTCAGATGTATCGGTTCATACTGCCCATTCTGAACATCATGCTTCTCCCCCACATGGGCTTTCGAACAAGTCGCCTCCGGTTGAACCTGGTATGTTTATCCGAAGATTACCCTGGCTTCTTATCTTTGTTCTCACTTTTTTTTTTATTTAACATGTTTCTGCACTAGGTAATTCGAATCAAACCGGAGGGTACTTTGTTCCTGGATGGACCCTCCGTGATGATGTCCGTATGAATTCTTTTCGGGCTTGCCGGGAGATGTTGAATCACCTTGCCACTCCAGCCGAAGAAGAGGCCATCTCAGGGCTTAATAACAATCAACTGGCCCGTCAAGTTTACATCAATTCTGGTTCCGGGGTGGTTCTCCAAGCTGCACTCCTACAGCGTTTCAGTCAGCTGAACCGAGATCATAGGGAGCTGGCGGAGGCCCATATGGGGTGTGGTGATTTGTCCGATAGGCTGAAGGAAGTTGAAGAGGAGCGTGATGCTGGGACAGCCAAGTTTGACAAACTCTTGAAAGAATTTCACGCTCTGGAGGACGAAGTGAGTGCTGCTTCCACTCGTCAGGAAGGTTTGGTTGAGCAGCTGGAGGAGATGGAGAGGGATAAGAATGAGTGGAGGTCAACGGCTTCATCCCAAGCTGCTAGAATCAAAGAACTTGAGAAGCAGTTGGCCGATAGATCTGCAGAGGTGAATGAGCTGAAAGCACAAGATAAAGATTTGACAGCCAAGCTTGCTCAGTCCAAAATGATTCGCCATAATACTGTGAAGGAACTCATTCCGGCTGTCTGCCGTCGACTTTTTCAGTCTCGTGAGTACAAGAAGAGTATGGGCCGAGTGTACAGCCTCTCTTATACCGCCGGCTTTATTGATGGTGTGAAAGCCGAGTTTGATGGTGGAGCCAAGGTGAGCCGCAAGGAGGAGGATGTTGAAAGGGTCTTAAGTCAAGTGAAAAACCTTAACCGGGATGCACCGGTGACTTGGAAAACTGAGTTCAACAAAATCTTTGATGCTGAGTATCCATACGTGCAGAAAGTAGCTGGGTCATACCGCCTGCCGTTGGGGGATTTAATGAACTTACAGCCGGATGGGTATGTACCTCCCGAACCAAGCACTCAGGTTAAGGAAACTCCAACAGTGGCTGCTGCTGAACCCTCCACCTTGAAAGAAGGGGATAAGAAAGTATCCGAGAGTGTCTTCTTGTAATTATGTCTAGTCGGATTATTTCCCAATCTTTGTATTTTGATATACCGGACGTCTGTGTCCGTGGTGAAACTTTTTACATGTGTAGTTTTATTGCTTGCACTTCTGACAAATGATGCTTTAAGATACTCTGGCCGAATGGTATATTATAACGACCCATTTTTGTGTTAGAACTTTTTACATAATGCTGTCATGACCGACGAGTGTAAGCTTACCGATCGTTTAGAGATGGTTAACAATAATGAACCGTTAGATTGACGGTGTAAAATAACAAATCACTGGACGAACGGTGCAGAATAACGAACCGTATGATTTTGACTTTTTGTAACTACGATGGTGTAAAATAATCAATCGTTAAGCTTTATCATGACTTAATCACTACGGTGTGATATCGCGGACTGTTTGATTAACGGTTTAACGTAACGACCAAATGTAAATTAACCACAACGGTGTAATATAACGAACCGTTTGATTCTTGATACGATTTAATCACAACGGTGTAATATAACGATCCGCTTGATTTGGCTTGTGTTAACCGCAACGGTGTAAGATAACGGACCGTTGGGTTTTAATATAATTTAATCACAACGGTGTAATATAACGATCCGCTTGATTTGGCTTTTGTTAACCGCAACGGTGTAAGATAACGGACCGTTGGGTTTTAATATAATTTAATCACAACGGTGTAAGATAACGTTCCGCTTGATTTGGCTTTTGTTAACCGCAACGGTGTAAGATAACGGACCGTTGGGTTTTAATATAATTTAATTACAACGGTGTAATATAACGATCCGCTTGATTTGGCTTTTGTTAACCGCAACGGTGTAAGATAACGGACCGTTGGGTTTTAATATAATTTAATCACAACGGTGTAAGATAACGTTCCGCTTGATTTGGCTTTTGTTAACCGCAACGGTGTAAGATAACGGACCGTTGGGTTTTAATATAATTTAATCACAATGGTGTAAGATAACGATCCGCTTGATTTTAACATGACTTAATCATAACGGTGTAAAGCAACGACCCGTTTGATTTTAATATAATTCAATCACAACGGTGTAAGATAACGATCCGCTTGATTTTAACATGACTTAATCATAACGGTGTAAAGCAACGACCCGTTTGATTTTAATATAATTCAATCACAACGGTGTAAGATAACGATCCGCTTGATTTTAACATGACTTAATCATAACGGTGTAAAGCAACGACCCGTTTGATTTTAATATAATTCAATCACAACGGTGTAAGGTAACGATCTGCTTGATTTTAACATGACTTAATCATAACGGTGTAAAGCAACGACCCGTTTGATAGAAATGAACATTTTAGATGGATGGGGAAAATTCTTCTCCGGATATGGAGAAATATAGATTACTACCAGAACAAAGTTGTTACATAGTACATTTATCGGAAACAATTCCGGAGGTTGATAGCGTGCCATGTTCGGGGGATGCTTCGGCCTTCCGGTGTTTCCAGTTTGTATGACCCATTGTGATATGCTTCTACTATTCGGTAAGGGCCTTCCCAATTTGGGCCTAACTTTCCCTGGTTTTCCACTCTGCTAGCTTCATTCCTTCTATAGACAAAATCACCCACCCTGAATGAGACTGGACGGACCCTCTGGTTGTAATATTGCTCAACTTTTGCCTTATACTTGGCTTCCCGAATCGCAGCCGTTTCCCTCCTTTCCTGTAGCAAGTCTAGGTTCAGACGTTGCTCTTCTTCATTGTCATCCGGGTTGAACGTCATTGTACGGTATGTGGGCATTCCAATTTCGGCTGGTATAACGGCTTCACTTCCGTACGTTAGGCTGTATGGCGTTTCACCGTTGCTTGTCTTCAAAGAGGTTCTGTATGCCCATAAGACGTTGGGTAGCTCATCGACCCATCCGGCCTTTGCCCTGCCTAGCCTTGTTTTTATACCGTGCATGAGACTGCCGTTGGCTCTTTCGACTAAACCATTTGCTTGAGGATGCGCAACGGCCGTGTTTATTTGTTTGATCTTTAGCTTTGCACACCAGCTCTTGAAAGGATCATTCACGAAGTTTGTGCCATTGTCCGTGACTATGATAGCTGGCAATCCGAACCGGCAAACTATGTTATCCCATACGAACTTCTTAACTTCCTTACCCGTCGTCTTCGCAAGAGGCTTCGCTTCGATCCACTTGGTGAAGTAATCTATTGCTACAATTACGAACTTCACTTTCCCAGGGGCTTCTGTTAGTGGACCGAGTACATCCATCCCCCATTCATAGAAAGGCCATGGAGCCATAATGGAAGTCAACGTAGTTTTAGGCAATTTCGGCACCGGAGAGTGAATCTGACAGGAGTCACATTTGTTTATTTCTTCCCGAGCATCTTTGTGCATGGTTGGCCAGTAGTATCCTTGACGGATGAGCTTTGCCACAATTGCTCTTGGACCGGAGTGCATGCCGCAAGCACCCTCATGAACTTCTCGGATGATATAATTAGCTTGTAGGGGGCCTACACAACGAGCCATCGGACCCAGGTAAGTCCTTTTAAGCAGTACGTCTCCCTCCATGACATAGTAGGGAATTTTCATCCGGAGAGTTCTTGCCTCATTAAGATCTTCTGGCCAGATGCCGGTTTTCAAACATTTTATAATTGGAGTCATCCAATTGTCACCTTCCTCCTCTACTATAGCTTTAACTTCTTCCTCCGACGTGGAAGGCCTCTCCAATACTTCGACTAAGACTTCTTTAGTGAGATGGTTGAAGGCTACAGAAGCTAGCTTGCTCAATACATCGGCCTTTTGATTCTGCGACCTCGGGATGTTTCGGATTCTGAACTTTTTGAATAATCCGATGTGCTCTCTTGTTTTTGCTAGATACCGTATCATACTTTCTTTGGATGCCACAAACTCTCCATTTATTTGACTTGCCACTAGCTTGGAATCTACTCTGACATCCAGGGCTTCGACATTCATCTTTCTTGCTATTCGGAGACCGACGAGAAGTGCCTCGTATTCTGCTTCGTTATTGGTGCTAACGAAGTTTAGACGGAGAGCATAGGTATGTTCGACCTGATCAGGACCAATTAGGACCAGCCCTGCTCCTGAACCCTTCGTGCTAGACGCTCCGTCTGTATATAGAATCCATTCGTCCGAACTGGATACATCACATACTTCTTTTGTTAGTGACATATCATTCCTTCCCTTAAGGTCAACCGATATTTCTGAGATGAAGTCAGCGAGCACTTGTCCCTTTATGGAACTCTTTGGAATGTATGTTATGTCGTATGCTCCCAACTCCACGGCATATTTAGTCAGCCTCCCTGATGCTTCGGCTTTGTTTAAAATCAGCTTGACGGGCTGATCAGTTATGACTCTGATTGGGTGCGCTTCGAAATATCTTCTCAGTCGCCTAGATGCGTGCAAGAGCGCCAAAGCCAACTTTTCGATAGGCAAGTAATTCCTTTCGGCCTCTTGCAGTGTTCGGCTGACATAGTGAATCGGTAGTTGCCTTCCGTCCCTCTCAGTTAGGAGAACGGCACTGATCGCTTGACCAGAAGCAGCTAGGTAAACACATAGGATTTCCTTCGGCTTAGGGGTGGTTAATAATGGGAGCTTCAAGATTAATTGCTTCAGTAATTGAAACGCTTCTTCTGCTGCCTCCGTCCATTTGTATTCATCCTTGTTTTCCTTTGTGATATTTTTCAAAGTCTCAAAGAATGGAAGAGATTTTTCTGCGGATCTGGCCAGAAAACGGTTCAAAGCGGCTAACTTTCCACTTAGGCTTTGCATTTCCTTCAAAGTGGACGGAGACTTCATCTCAGCAATCGCTGTGGCTTTGCTTGGGTTAGCTCGGATCCCCTCCGATGTTACGATGTAGCCTAGGAACTTCCCTTCTTCCACACCGAAGGAACATTTTTTCGGATTCAGCTTCATGTTTATTTGCCGGAGGTTATAAAAGGTTTCAGAGATGTCTGCCAACATTTCTTTCTCAGTTTTGCTTTTGACCACCATGTCGTCCACGTAAGCCTCCAGATTTCTTCCTATTTGACTTTGGAAAGCCGAGTCTACTAACCGTTGGTAAGTTGCTCCGGCATTCTTTAGACCGAAGGGCATCTTGGTATAGCAGTACGTGCCTTGCTCTGTGTAAAACGCCGTTTTCTCTTCATCTTCTTCGGCCATCTGGACTTGGTGGTATCCTTTGTAGGCATCTAGAAAACATTTGTATTTATAGCCTACCACCGACTCGATTTTCCAATCAATCTCGGGTAACGGATAATAATCTTTCGGACATGAGGAATTGAGGTTTTTGAAGTCGATACACATCCTCCAACTTCCGTCACACTTCTTCACTAGAACCGGATTGGAGATCCACGTCGGATATTTGACAGGTCTGACTATTCCTGCCCTCAACCATTCCTCCACTTCCTTCATCACAACTTGATTTTTCTCTGCCGAGAGACTTCGCTTCTTTTGTGCCACCGGCGTGTCTGCCACATTGACGTTTAACCGATGCTTTATCAACCATCTAGGCACTCCCGTCATATCTGATGGTTGCCACGCGAACACGTCTTTGTTTTTCCTTAACAGTTCAATAAGGTTTCTACGACCTTCTTTGGAGAAATTCTTCCCGATGGTTACCAACTGTTCCGGATAAGCGGGATTAACCAGGATTTCTTCGGTTGTTACTGTAATGTCCTCTCCGTCATTTATTTCCCGAGGTTCTGATCGAGGTCCCTCGATCATTTGCTTTTCCTCTAACCTTCGGCACTCGGATATTATTGACGGACGAGTCCTTAAAGTTGCTATTCCCTTGGGAGTGGGAAATTTGATCATTGAGTGTATGGTGGATGGTACAGCCCTTATTTCCTTCAACCCTGTTCTTCCCAAGATCACATTATACGGTGAGGGGGAGTTAATGACACAGAAGCTCATCATTGCTCTTCGGTACATGCCATGGTCACCGAAGCATACTTCTAACTCGATCTTCCCCAATGGTTTGCTTGTCTCACCGGAGAAACCCACTAGGGAAGTGGTGGTTTCTTTTAGCCTGTTTTGGATGTCATTGCTAAGATTGTTGAAACAATGTTCGTACATAACATTCACCGCAGAGCCTTCGTCTACATATATTCGCCGAACGAGATACCCACTTATGTCCCCTTCAATGATGAGGGGCTCATCGGATAAATCCTCCGTCATGACAGGAGGGAAAATAATTGGAGCCTTCATCCACACTTCCTCATGGTTATAACTTCGTCGCTTTATCCCTCCGGAACACCTTATCATGTTAATCACTTTCTTTCCTTTGTCATAATTTCTCACCGGTTCCCTGTCTCTTCCAGTATCTCTCTGTTTCCATTCCTTTAACAAATGATCGAGTCTACCGGACTCCAATGCCACTTCTAATTGCTTCTTCAACTCTCGACAATGGTTGGTTAAGTGGCCAGCTTCTTTATGATATTCACAGAACTTACCCATGTTTTCACGCGAGGGTTTACCGCCCGTGGGCCGAGGGGGCGGTAGGTTCAGATGACGTTCTGTGGCCAGTATCTCTCTCGGGGGTTTTGTGAGTGCATTCAATCCAGGACGCTGCTGTCCTTCCCTGAAGGCCCCCACTGGTCTTCGATCTGGGCGATAATAATCATTTCGGTTCAAGTCTTTTCTTGGGGCCACATACGGGTGATATGCATCTTTGTGACGAGGTTCATTCCTCCTTTCATTTCGGTATTTATCATCTTTGAAGCTTCTCCTTCTGTTTGACTCAAACCCTTCCCCCCGGGGTAACTCCGTGTTCCGGTACGCGTCTTCTGCCCTGATAAAATCATCCACCCTTGCAAACATTTCGGTTACCGTATGAGGTACCTTGTCCGAAAATTTCTTAACCAAAGTTGGACATCTGTGAGCATTCATGAAAGCCGATATGCGCATGATTTCCGGCACACCACTGATGTAGCTGGCTTCGTCGGTCCATCTTTCCTTAAAGTCCGCCAACGACTCATGGGCTCTTCTGTCAATCTTGGTAATTTCCGTGGGGTCCTTTGTACATTTTCTTCGAAGGGCAAATCGTGTGGAAAATTGTTCTCTTAATTCATTCCAGCTGTTGATGCTGCCAGGTTCTAAACGCTCAAACCACCCTCCGGCCGCTCCGTCCAGGGTCTGTTGAAACATTAAACACCAAGTGGGCATCGGCCATTGCCCCTGGTTGGCTGCTCCAGTGAACCGGGTGAGATGATCATTCGGATCTGTGGATCCGTCATAAAACTTCATGTTTAGAGGCATTGTATATTTTTCCCCAGCAAACTCTACAATCCGGCTAGTAAATGGTGACCGTAAAGCTTCTTTGAACGGTTTGCTTAAATCTTCATTCACTTCGACCACCCTTTCTCTTCGGACCTCATTTCCATCATCCCCAAAATCCAAACGTATCGGCCTGAGCACATTTTCCCCCAGAGCATTATGCATCTTAATCAGGTCGGTAAGGGATGCCATTTGTCCGAGAATTAACTCTTGAAGGTTCGGGGAATTATTCAAGGGATTGTTTGTGTTGGTGTTTGAGTTGGTGTTTACTCCACTCCCTCCGGCCGATGTAATCGGGGTATGGAAGGGTGGAGGAGGAGGATCAGTCATCGTTCTTTGGTAGAATGAATAACGTGTCCCACGGATGGCGCCAATTTGTTAAGGTAATATCTTGTGAGGATGTACTTCTTGTATAAGACCTTCGGACAAATATAGGGACCTGCACACAAGAAGCACACGTTAGGCTCGCCCCGGGTACGTACCCAGGACCAACCTCCGGTGTGAGAGTAAGTATGAATGATACGGAGGGTAAGGGAGCAGTTAGGAGTAAATGCAATATGTGTGTTAGTTGTGTGACATAAATGAGGTGGGGGTATTTATACTATCCCACCTCCTTACCTGCTTTACCTTGGGAAGGAGCAAACAGTGTTACACTGTACATAGTAGGTAGGTTGTCAGATCACGTGGGTAACACAATCCCTGAGAATCTGGGATGGCAGCGTGACCGCAATTAATGCTATTGTCCTTTGTGTAAAAGAGGAGTCCTCGGATAATATGATAGCTGTGTTTGACCCTCCGGCTTCTGGATGAGGATCCGAAGGGTTAGATACCGAAGGCGGTGGAAAAGTCCGAAGGGTGTACACCGTTCGGACACATACGCCAACACATGCATATGCAAGTTGCAACCTTGGGACCAAGGGGGATGGACGAATGGTGGAACATCACCATGCGTGAAGCTACTTTTCTAGGCATAGTCATGCATGATCTTTGTTCACATGTGAAAAAAATAATAATAAAATATATATATATATATATATATATATATATATATATATATATATATATATATATATATATATATATATATATATATATATATATATATATTTTTTTTTTTAAAGGCTGAAGATATATTAAAAAGACTCCGAGGAGGAATCAAAAGAGTACAAAGGAGCAAAAAGCAACAAAGGCCACATGCCAATAACACAAAAATTATTAATTATATAAAAGCTGGAATGGCCTAGCTATCCACGAGCTCCAGTTAGCATTCTGAGCCTTTAAGCAAGCCGACATCCAAGTCTTCGAAGTCCTTTGAATAAAAGGGAAAATATCCTCGTCAATGAGCTTGTGAACCGAGTCAGGATGAGCATTCACGATCTTGTTCCTTCTCCTCCAAACAGCCCAGAGAGTGCAGCACATAACCCCATGGAGAATTTTATTCACACGCGAACAACCATGAGAAAGAATGTTACCTGAAGCGATGTCGGAAACAGTAAACGATGGAAATACAGTAGGCTGATCCAGGTTCCACCAACTCCAAACTTTTCTCCATATTGGTAACGTACGGGGGCAGCTGATGACACAATGATCCAAGTCTTCCATAGCGTTATTACAAAGATGACAAAAGGAGGAGGTCAAGGGGATATCACGTTGAGCAAGATTTAAGCGAGTAGGCAAGCGGTTGAGAGAGGCCCTCCACACACAAATATTGACCTTCCGAGGGATATAGGAGTTCCAGAGATGGTGTACTCCTAGAATAGAATCACTTAGAATCAGATTCTGGATTGATCTTGCCAAAGTCTTAACTTTAAACTTGCTAGAGGCATCCTGATCCCAAGTCCACTTATCTACCTCATTGTGAGAGAGAGCAAAATCACCAATAAAGTCAACCATGTCAGAGAGGTCATCAATGGCCCTTCCACAGGGGTTGAGGCGCCATGACCAATTCCCACCCCAAACTCCATGAGACAAGGTCCAACGCTCAGCAACTTTGCACTCCTTATTATTCTCGAGGGCATAAAGCCTCGGGAACCTATCCATAAGACGAATACCATTCCCACACCAGGGGTCAGACCAGAACATAGTATCTAAGCCATTGGAAACTCAAGGGTGAAGGAACAGTTGAAGGAGTTGTCAATTTCATCTATATATGAAACTGCTTTGATAATGTCACACTACGTGCCTCCAACACCAAGCGAGTTATGAGTTGATCGAAAACCACCATCGGACCCATAATACTCTTTGATAACAGTACATCAAAGAGCATTACTTTCATTTAGAAATCTCCATTTCCATTTTCCAAGTAGACCAAGATTTTTTGCCAAGAGACTACCAACTTCAAGACCTCCTTTATCAAGATCGTGAAGAATGCTACTCCATTTAACCCAACTAATACCTCTTTGAGACTCTTTAAACCCCCAAAAGAATCAACTTCGAATAGACTCCAACAGGTTGATAACCTTCAAAGGAGCTTTAAATAGTGAGAGAAAGTAAACGGGAAGGCTACCAAGAACGGATTTAACAAGTGTGAGTCTACCACCAATAGATAAAGATTTGGCTTTCCAAGAAGAAAGCCTAACTCGAAAAGTATTAACCACATCACTCCAACTGCTACACATACTTAGACGTATTCCAACAGGTAGACCGAGATAGGAAAACGGGAGAGATTCATGAAGACAACCAATGGCATTCGCCATGTCCTCGACCTCAAATCGAGGGACACCCACACCGATGACCCTACTCTTTGCAATATTAACTTTGAGACCCGAGGCAACCTCAAAGCACTTAAGGATTTTAATAAGATTCAAGGTGTTTCTCCTTGACCATTCACCAAAGAATAGGGCATCATCCGCATATTGAAGAAGGGAGAGATTGGATCCATTTTCTGCAAGGAATAAGCCTTTATACAACCCCTTCTCGCAAGCTTCCAACATAGAGACATTAAGAGCTTCAGCGACGATAAAAAATAAGAATGGAGAAAGAGGGTCTCCTTGTCAGAGACCTCTTTCGAGTTTGAACTCCTTAGTTGGAGATCCATTAACAAGCACAGAGATAGAAGCCAAAGAAAGACACGAAGCAATCCATCTCCTCCATTTGGAACCAAACCCCATCTGCCTCAAAGTGTCAAGCAGAAACCCCCAATTAACACTATCAAAGGCTTTCTCAAAGTTGACTTTAAATAGGAGCAATTTGAGATCTTCTAAATTTGCCATGCGAATCACCTCATTGGCAATAAGACATCCATCAAGGATTTGCCTTCCCACAATGAAGGCCGATTGATTAGGGCTAATTATAGAATCAATGACCTTTGATAACCTATTTGCGAGGATTTTAGAGATAACCTTGTAAACACAACCGATTAGACTAATAGGGCGGTAGTCCGAGAAACTAAGGGGGTCACCCTTCTTAGGGATCAAGACAATAAAAGAGGGATTACAGTATTACACCCATTAGCAAGATTACCAGTGGATTCGAAGTATACATAGTCGACACTCGTGATTGAAATATGTTATAACCTCGTGCGTACACATAGTTTCGGATATTAAGATGAATCAAACAAAATTTACGTGTGTGTCAATATGTGGGTGTGTTGAAGATTATTTGTGTTTGTTTAACTGGTGATAATCCTCTCTCATTACTTGACTCAAGTTGGCCATTTGTGAGCCATTGGATTTGATCTAATGGCTCACATCGTTTAACTGAGGTGTTAATAGATGAGATAATTACTTAGGAATAAATGTATATTTTTTATTTTATTATTATTATTATTTTTTCCAAATATTACGTGGATGTAAAAGTAATTGGTGGGCGTACACTTGTAGGCAATTCTATCATGTAGCATCTATACGTAATTGAGCCACACATTATTCACCAACTAGTGCCAAATGATAATCATCTCAAAACATTATACCTTTTCTTGACATTTGCAAAATAATATATTGATCTGATAGTTAATTTTCGCCTATACAGTATTACAGTCCAATAGTCCATGCAATGTTTCAACTTAGTGTTAAAATATTATCATGCTTTAGTGAAAAGGGTGTTTAAATGCAACTTACAAACCGAATGTTGTGACTTGTTACATGTTTCTCAAACCTGATCACAATTATAGTTACATTACAAAGTTAAAAATAATAATTTTTGAACATCGAAAAGTTTGATTTAGAGGCACATTTTAGATGAATTTATGAACAAGACAATTTAATCATAGTGAAAAAAACAAAATTCTTAACGAAATTGGGTCAGCCCACATAAATGTTCTGAAACCTGAATCATATTTTGTTGGGCTTCCATCACTTGGACTAATTACTTAGTTGGCCATCAATCCATCATCACTTATTCACTTAGGCTAAACCATCCAAAATCAATTTGAAAAAAAAAAAAAAAGATAAAAGAAAAAATGTTTAACTTAGTTAAGCTTACCCCTTGTTCAACCAAAATAATTTTCTACCATTAGGGTGTAAATTGCACATGAATATCGTTTTTGCTCTAAAGCCATTCAACACAACCTAAAGTTATGAAGTATATTAACAAGCTTCGTTAAGGTCTATCGAGTTGCTAAATGTCTTACTTTGTATTCTTTAATTTAAAGGCTATATGCAATACACGGAGGCTCCAATAAATGACTTTTTCTTTCAACATTTCTAGTGATTAAACCCCATTTTCCTATTTAAGAAATAGCATTGTAGCCATGCACTTAAAATATCCCATGAGTAGTAAAAACAATATGTACATAACATGTTAAAAAATCTGTACTTATGTGATTTAAAATGTGTATATGTCACACATCACATTTCTTCGTGACTTACAAGGTATGGTCACTTTTTGTTAGTACATAACATGTTAAAGGATATAACAGTTGTTTATGGCATGCGAAGATTGTTCAGAATTGGACTTATTGACATGCCAGGAATCATGAACGGACCTTAATGGAGACCGGTTTGAGGTCTTACTTATATTTGCTTACAGGAAATACAACTTTGGTTCCTCCAAATTAACTGATATAACGCTCGGCCCTCCCAATAAATTCACCCAACTGCCGTCTATGCCAGGAATGATACGCAAAGACAATTATTTTAGATGAGATTCATGTGTAAACATCAATACCGCAATCTAAAACATGCCTAGCCTGTGTGTGCTTATATGGAATGTAACCAAAGTGACGTGCAACACATGTGAGCAGTATTCCAGTGGAGAGACATATACGTATCACGTAGTTTGTGATAATTTCTCGTCGTTATAATTTCCATGGTGAGTTGTGCAACGTCTATTTTGCAGCAACATAAGAGTTTAAACAAAACTTAATTCTATCATGTTTGATGTATGTGTGGTATAAGAGGAGTTTTTTTTACATTGTGATCCTGAGTAGGAAACGAGGCGTTACGGGGGAGGGGGGGGGGGGGGGGGTACAAAAAAATGTAAAAATGTTCCAACATAAGAGATGCAAGTAGTTGCTAGTGTGCTAGTCACATTTTTTGTTGTGGCATGTGTGGCTTTGTGTTTCGTTTTAATCAGGGGCGGAGCCAGATATTTTTTAAAAGGGGGCAAAAATTTTTTTTTTACGGCAAGCTGAAAAAGAAACAAATTTGTGTATGAGTGTCGCCAGAAAAGACCTTTGTCCAAACTAATAAGTAAACTAAATACGTCAAATCAAACCAAAAATCTTATATTGCTTGACGATAAAAATGATATCCCGACTAGATGTTATAAACAAAAATACCATTGTCTTTTAGTGATTTAGCGAAAAACAAAAACAATACTTACATATCAATAAAACTATAAGTTTTAAACAAATAGTAGTTATCACATAAATATGTGACCAATATTTCAAATAAATTTTGTCAAACATTTTATAAAATTTTATAAACTTTGTTAGAAAATAGTTTGTACTCATCTGCTTATACAAAAAATTAAATTCATATCAAATCTCGTAATTATACTATTATATTTTATCACTCATGCCATTTGTTTTCAATTTGAACAAAGAGAAAGAGAAATAAATGTTAGAAGTAAACAAGAAAATAACTAAAGCATATAGAGGAATATATTAAATAAAGAGTAAACTGCAGAAATCATTCCTGTGGTTTATAGTTTTTAGCACATATCATCCCTATCTCAGAAAGGTATAAAAATGGACAAAAATGTATAAAATGGACGAAAACGTATGAAAAAACATATAAATACGAACGAATACGTATGAAAAAGTATTAAAACGGATGAAAACGTATAAAAGCGTAAGAAAATGTATAAAATTTTAAAGAACAGACGAAAATGTAAGAAAACCTTTAAATACGGAAGAAAGCGTATAAAAGCATATAAAAACGCATAAATAATAATAATAATAATAATAATAATAATAATAATAATAATAATAATAATAATAATAATAATAATAATAATAATAATAATAATAATAGGTTTTATTTATTTTTTAGTAAAACTGCAAAAATAATCCCTATGGTTTATGTTTTGGCACTAATCATCCCTCATGTGATATGCACGTGGGGTATTTAACGGGTAAAATTAACGACATTAATGCTCATGGATGATTAGTGGCGATAGTTTATGGACTTAGTAATGATTAATGCCAAAGGTTTGAAATAAGGATTATATGTGCTAAAAACTATAAACCACAAGGATGATTTTTGCAGTTTACTCTAAATTAATAACTTTTCCAATTTCCATTCACTGTACATGACCAATGAAATGTGAATAGAGAGAAAATAACATCATCTTCATTCGTTATATCTCATGGCTTTTTTTTTTCTTTCCAACCTTCAAACAAGAAATTTTCCGGCAAGATTATTATTATTATATTTTTTTTCCATTTCTATGTTTTTCCTATTCCATCATGAATGTTAAACTTTCCAGACTTTATTTCGTTTACTTGTATGGGGGCAAAAGGATGAAAAACATGAGCATCTATGAAAAATTACACTACACCGGAAAGTTTGGAGGGGGCACTTGCCCACCGTGCCCCCTCCGTAGCTCCGCCTCTGGTTTTAATGTATTGCCTTTAAAAAAAAATAATAATAATAAAAAATAAAAAATAAAAAAAAGATGCAAATGCAAGTAGTGTTTGGTAAGCAACCTTTGAAGGGGCATTGGAATATATGAATGTTTAGTTGTCATATGATAGTTACTTGGATGGTGACATAAAAAACTGTATATGGATGGTTGACCAACAAAGATGAAGACCAATGGTAGCATATGTGAAAACATTTACCATGATAGTTGATTAAAGAGTGAACCTTCGAGTTTAGATAACTAAAGTGTGATTGCTAAAAAGATCAATACTATAATAACATCTCAAGTGAAGGTGTTGAAAAAGAGTATACTTTTAGGTTATTTTTCTATTTCTAAATCTTTAAATATTTTTTCTTAATGAAAACATTAAACATGTCTGAAATGATACACCTAAATTTTTTAATATCTCATCTTACCTTTTAAAGTTTAAACTAACAATAAGGTGAAAACTAGACCTCTTGGACTCTTGGTAGTGGATGTGGAAATTACAACTAGAAGGTTGTTGGGTTGGGCCCATTTTGAATTTGACATATTGACCTATCAACATGCATTCCAATTTCCAAATTTTAGTTTTGAAAAAAAATGTCTTCCTAATTCATAAAGATTAAAAGTTAATTTCATGTTTGGTCGTTATTGTTAAGGTTCTTTGAGTACGATAGAGGCGAGCAGTGGCGGGCCTGGAGTTCCAGGGGTTCACGGAACCCGATAGATGTTTGCCGCCTAATTTAAATTTTTGTTAAAAAACTCGATTTTTTTCGAAATGAACCTAGTTTCGAAATTTTGTGTCATACAAATATATGTCTCTTTTAGTTAGTTCACTAAAAAATAAAAAGATACACATCTTTTTAATTTTTTTTATTAGTTTTAATAAAATCGTACATTTTAGTTCATTTTTATTTCCTTTATACTCGTAAAATAATTTTGTGCATCTGATGACTAAGAGTCCTTAGTCCGCTCCTGAAGTCGAGGAAAACCTTTCCGCTACTTGCGTGCCTATGGAATCAAAAGTTCAAAACATCTTAAATCCTAGTTCTTCAAAAAGCTACAAACACTAATTGATTTAATGATTAAATGGCTTGTTAAACTATTGAGGCATAACTGTATGTTGAACGTACTAAAGATATGGGGTTTGTCTGAAACTTTTGCTAGTTAGCTCTTCTTGATTAAACATGTAATCATCGAATATGAAAAGTGAAAACTAGAAAACAAAATTTGTGAAAACGGATTAAATAAATAAACATGGTTAATTGTAAAATTATTGTTGTCACCATCTGGTTTTCGACTTTTCGTAATTCTTCATTATTTTATCCTAAAAAGCATAATATCACCTTTTTCCAAAGAATAATTGTGACTCCTTAATTATATAAAGTGTCTTAAAAATTTTCACTTGTATAATGACATGTGCATGCATAATTATATCCTTATAACAATAAGAGGGCTAAAAATCCCAACACTGTAGCATTACAGTGCCCATATACCACTGTAGCACAACAGTAGCAATCCTCCCACCCATAAAATCCACCCCTCCCTCATTATATACCTATACCCATTCTCGATCTTTCTTCTTCCTCTCACCCGACCACATATAAACATAACACACCCATTCTCGATCCTTCTTCTTCCCATCACTCGCCTCTCACAACCTTAATAACAGGCAAGATTGAAGATCAAAGAATGAAGATTGAAGTGTAGTGAGAAGTGAGTTTTGATCTTCAATCTTACTTTGAAATCATTGTTATTCATTAATCAGGTTTCATTCAATCCTAATCGTTATTATTATTTTTTTATATTTAATTTTTTTAATTGGATATATTGAGATTGTTATTCATTAATTAGTTGGTTAATTGGGCAGCAAATCGTATTGTTCGTACTGTGTGAGCATGAAGAAGCTGTTGACTGAGACTGGTGCTTCATTCAAAGCTCTTCAGCTTGACCAAGAAAGTAATTAGTTTCTCCTCTTTCTCTCTATTATTTTTCGATATCGGCCGATTTTGATGAAACCTGGCTTATTCTGTGTTTAATGATATAATTAAGGTTGTATATAATTGAAACCCTTATATTGGATATGATTTAATGGTTTATGGGTATGTTTGCCAAATTAGTAGTAGCCGCTGTTATGAGTACTTTCAGTAACATAACTGTATTTTGTGATTCTAAATTGTAAAATGGCGTAAAAATCTAAATGTTGTTTACGTTAAATGCTTTTTCAAGTAGCGGTTTACAAAAAAAAAAAAAAAAAAAAAAAAAAAAAAAAAAAAAAAAGGTTAAACGCTCCTTGCCAAACAAGCTTTTGATTTTAAGTGCTAAATATTCTCAAAAGCTCCTTTTTTCCAGGTTCGGATATGCTATCAAAATTTCATGTACCTTATGAGGGGCATACAAAAAGCTCAAATGGTTTTTTTGGTTGGTGATTTGCTCAACTGGCCTCTGATAAACAGGTTCGAAAGGCATGTTTTTTAATTGTCACGAGTCACATGTTTGCACCTGCGAGCTGGTACGATGGTTTCTTTACTCCTCAACCATAGAAATAACCTTGGTTAGAATTAATGAATTTATTTGCTTTAGCCTGTTTTAGTTGTAACGTTATTTTTCTTTATAAAGTTTCTATTCTATATAAATAAGAGATGGTGTAAAGTTTATTGCATTTGTAACAAGTATTTTAGTGTCAAAAACATCTAAAATTGACGCTCTACTGGAAAATGTTGGTAATCATACTCTGCACACTAATTACTGAAACAAATCTAATAGTATACACAAAAAATCATGAATTTGGTGTAAATGTGTAGAAGGTAAGAAGTTTATTATAAAACTTAATCTGATGTCATGTTTCTCGATGAATGTAGGATCATAGTGAAGCCTCGGTGAGGAATACCGTTAAAAAATGACCAATTTACCTCAACGGGAATACGGATTCAGAGTATGAAGAATGCCCGCACAAAGTAACATTGAGGAATACTTAGGTGAACAGGAGCTGAAATATCTCTTAACTTATGGGTTATTTCCAGAAATTTCAAAAACTTAATGTTGAGTTTTTGGAGTACAAGGTAACTCCCGGCAACTTTTAATTATCTAGGGGTTCAAATGTGTTTGCAATTAGTAGTATTGGCAGTGTACATTGGTTTTTTAACCAATTAATACTGAATAACTGATGTTTTTTTTCTTATTGTAGGCGCAGATGATGCAACTGAATGGTGCACGAAAAAAATGCAAATGAACTAAAACTGAAATCCATTAATTGGAACGTGAACTGTATATGTAGAAGGAAGTTATGTCAAGGGCAAAGGAGAAACGGGAAGCAATAAGCTAGCCACCTTTCTCTCTTGAACATTACAGGTCGATGTACAAACAACTTCGTCAAGCATTTGTTTACTGCAAAAGGTATGCTGTTTTGACTTCTTAAAGTCACAATATCTGCAATTAAATTGCATTCCCTGAATAGCATGTCAATGTTAGTTTAGGAGCTTCCATTCACTTCGGTTTATGAGTATTTACTGTCATTGTTTTGTTGCACCTTCAAACTGATCAGTTGTTGGAGATGTACTTACAAACCAACGTCTACGGAGGTTAGCGCACGCAGACCATATAGGAGTAGTCGTACACTACCAGCTGCGGATTTTCATGCTGCCAGTGCTGAAGCTATACATTCTTAATGTGGCATAAATAACGGTGAGTGTTTTTTATTTCAGGAAAATGTTTTTTTAGATTATTCATGAGTTATTATGAATGTCTTCTCATTCCGATTTCCCCCATGTAATAAGCAGCAAATACACCTCTCTAAACTGATTCCAGTTGTGTGTTTGGAAAAAGGAGAGCATGTCCTACCAGCAACAATTGCCCGGACCCCAGTCCTATAGTAATGGTGGTGAACGGAATGTTTACAGGTGTGTTGCCGGAGCTGTCGAACAAATAATTCCGGAGGCAGTCGTTTTTCCACCTCAGGAAGGACCCACTTTAAACGTCAACCAAGGTATGCGTTTCAAAAAAATTTCACACTTCTTCAGTTTTAATATTCCTTTTAATTTTTCCACCCACTTCAATGAACTGCAATGAAAATTGTATTATGACTCCACTAATTTACTATGCGCAAATGTTATTTTCATATACATAAACCTGCTTTCTTATTAGTTTTTAAAATGGTGTTTTCACACCATATATTTTTAAACACCAACAGCTGCTGGCACCTCTGATTCCTCAATTCACATGCCTGCAAAAGACTGCCATCACAAGGCGTGCCAGGATGCTGCTCACGTGGTCAGGCCAGCACAAGGAATGTGCAGCGTCGTATTCCCGTTTGCAGCCTATCAACAGCGACCTGCAACCCTATCAGCTGTCATCATTAGGTAACCCAACCTTAATTTCATTCACAAAGGTCAGCATAGCTGCCGTTTTAATGTCATATTGACCAATCCACCTGATACAATACATCTACTACTTTTTTTCCCTCTGTGTACTGTCGTATGTATAGACATCTGACAAATGCATTTACAGTTTCCTCAAAACACATCTTAAACTTATGCGCTTATTATTTGTAGAAAGACCAAGTGGGCTTGAAGTTGAGACCGGAGGAATAAGGTATGTCACTTAGTACTGAGGCAACTAACGTTTACTCATACATGTGTGTCTCAACAGATATTTTAACTTTAATAACTAGGAAATTGTGTTTAACCTTCGACTGTGATAATGGCGACATGGCATCATGACAATAAATGTTAATACAAACGCCAAATGATCATATCATTCAATATCAAGATAGTTCAAATATCATAAATATTATTGCTTATTGTACTATGATACCTTATTTAGGATGAAGTAAGTACTATATGGAAAATAAAATATCTTAAATTACTTTATTAAATACTTAATTAGTACTTAGTATTCCGTTATTGAATGATTTTGATTACCTTTCGGTTTCTTTGATTTGTCTACAAGTAGTTAAGGTGTAATTTTGATCATGTTTGATTTTAGCATTGAGAAGTGTGTTAAATTGAAATCTATGTATTGAAATGGAGGTTTAAATAAATTGGAATTTGATGTTGGTTTAATTGTGTTTAATTTTATGGTTTTTAAATGTAGGGTTTTTGGTTTATCCAAATTACTGAGAATGCGAGATGGAGGTAGGAGTTTGGATGAGTAGCTTATTATTTGATTTTATAAAAAAGCTTACGAGCTCATTTTTTATACCCTTATTACTATTGACTTATTGGCTTAAGCCAATAAGGTCTTATTGAAGTTGATAAGGTCCAAAGGGTGTGCTTTTCGGCTTTCCTAAACACAAATAAGCCCATAGGATTAGGAGTTGAAGCATATAGAGTGTGAAGGAGTCAGTATGATGTAATATTAGCAGCGTTTTCAGTTTAATTTCATGTGAAAATTTCTTTTCTTTATGTTTTGGCGAAAGACATGTTATATTGTAGTTAACAGATTTGAATACATGTGAGTTTCTTATTTCATAAACGTGATTTGGATCCCGCATAAGCATCGTTTTCATTATTCTAATAATTTATTTGCAATTTGGGTATTTCAGGCTTTCGACAAAATTAGGCTCCTTTCTCTTACTAATAAGGAGGTGTTGGGTGAAGGTGATGATAACAACCTTGAAATCCAGTTTCGTAGTTGCTGTTTTTTTTTTACATGTCTTTGTAATGCTTTTGCTTTGTTGCTGCTCGACAGATCACGGCTAGGACAAGACAACCACGTGCCACCACGCGTTCTGCTGCCCGTGTACACAACAATAGAGGTATGATTGCCATTCCTGTTGTGATAAACTTTTGTCCCTGTAGTTAACGATTATGTGAAGTACTTCTTTATGATGACCCTTCCCGATGCACACTGCTGCTTTATCTGTTTTTCTTTACTCCGGTTTCTTGCAGAAGCACCGGCTGCGTATGTGTCTTTAGGGCTGTGTGACCGAGTTTGTGCAGTTGTGCATTCGAAAAATAAATGAGATGCGCGCATACAGAAAAATGACATTTGTGCAACTGTACAAGGTTGGTTAGAGATAAGAAGACTAGAGAGTTGTTTGCTGTCAAATACATTGAAAGAGGAAAAAAGGTATAATATTTTTTTTTTACTAATTTATGGATAGTTTTTATGTTTTTGTTGGATTTATGTTTCATGGTTGAGTTGATATTTGGTGACTTTTTTTTTTTTTTTTTCCCGGTTTGTGCAAGATTTACATTGCTTAGTAAAGCCTTTTTTGTGTACCATATTTTTTTTTCTGGTTTTAGTAGATTAGATTTTAAGAATATATTATGGAAGTAGTTATGGAGCACCAAGTTCAATTTCAAGAATACTATTAAAGTGAAATATAGTTCATTAAAGTTTACTCCTGATACACCTCACTTTAGAAGCTAACAGCACCGCACTTTTATATGTTCTATAAATGCCTTGCTGTTTTAAACATAAAAATGAGATAGCCCATCAAATGAGATACAAATTACATTCCTTATTATTGCATTATCCTACTTTATTGCTAATAATACAATTAGAATATTTTGTTAAGCAATCGGTCATAAAGATTGTACACACTCAATTGAAATTAATGTGCTTGATGGTGATAATGTTAATAATCAGATACTTAAATTGAATCTCAAAATTTGTTTTGCATATATACATTGGTTTCCAGTTGCCTATACCAAAGAATGGTCTAATTGTTGTTATGTAGTAAGACGTTTATTTGATATAATACGATACAATTCATCTAATTCGTACGACATTATTTGTTGTTGACAAGTTTGGTTGAGTCTGATCCAGATGACACAGTTGATGATTTTCCCTTAGTGGTTCAGATGGCATCTGAGAAAACACAAACGTGCATATGTTAGGATGGTGTAAACGATTGTAGAGACAATATTGTGTGGTAATGTAATAGGTTACTGGTTATGTAACCCTTCTTTTGTGCAATAGTATGATCATTAAGGATGTTTGGATCTGCATTACTTTCTGGGAGACCTCCAAACTCATTTGACCCGTTTAGCAATGTAATACTTCATATGAATGTGTTCCAATAATAAATTAAATGATTATGCTTGGCTGTTTTGCGTAAAAAAAAGGCTGATATGATTTAGCATCTACAGCTTTGTCGTTTTCTCCTAAGCGCTGATTATAATTTTACTAACTGAGGTATTCCTTTGATTGTACAGGTGTATTGTGAGACGGTTAATGTTGCCATTGCGTACTGGAGCAACGCATTGATGCGTGGGAATCGCACCTTGCTTTACCTCTCGAGGGATCTCGCGAGGCTTACAACCCCCACCAGGCAGTGTACCTGATCGTTGTAGTATAGTATAGTGACAAGTACCGGGGGATTGATCGTTCAGCTTAGGAATAGTGTCGCTAGGATTAGAAAGCCTAATTAATAGTTCTAGAGATGGAAGATGATTATTTTTGTGTTTTTATATTTTATGAAAGCAAGTAAAATCTCGGGTTTTGAAGGAGTGGGCGGAATTAGTTGCTAATCAACTAACCCAAAAACTACTTTATAACTAATTAACTAATGAAAATGAAATTAAACTAATATTAAACTAAGGTTGTGAGCAGTGGTTGGAGAAATTGTGTTTACTTAGACTTCATTACTCCCTAGATATCTTTTACATGTTAATTACTTGTTACACTTGTATGAATGACGGGTTGTATTCCTTAATACCATTCGTGGAGTGGCATACATAACTCCCCAACTCTATGAGCTCTTATCTCCTCCTACACCATGACCCAGCACAACTATAGGGATTGTAAATAGTGGCTCATGCATTAAATACAACCAATAAAGACCTAGTACGCCTCGGTTCATGTTTCTTAAGACGTTCAAGCATGTTACCATTTGGAGATCTGCCAGTTTTCTTAAGCCTAACATATAATATCATTCATTCAAAACAAGAATAGACAAGTAATCAACACATAATCAACATCTAGGTTTCATTAGATCTAAGCAAACACAAAGGAAATTTAGCCTAGCATAGTAGAATTAAGATAAGAACAAAAGATAGACAACCAACACATAGACATATTGATTGAATTAAGAGTATACTTATCTCAATTACAATGCAAGGTCTCAAGGGTTTGGAACCCTTGAAAAACCTGTAAAAGAGGCACCAAAATCGTCTTTAGGGTTTCACCAAAACTTCTCTCCTTATAATGAAAAAACTAGAAAACTATATATAGGAAAATCGTCCTGACGGCGTCAAGAGTAAAATCTGACGCCGTCAACTCGCCGCCATATACTTCCTCGGACGCCCTAGATCCAATCGTGACGGCCTATGTGACGCCGTCACCACCCTCGGTAAATTAATCTTGGTCATTTTGACGCCGTCATCTCTTCATCTGACGCCTTCACAACCTTCGGTAAAATATTCATCCTTTCTGACGCCGTCAAGAGTAAATCCTTGACGCCGTCACCTTGTAATTCCAGCTTGGATTTGGTACTTTGTTGTTTTCTTCACTTTATGCTCCAAAAAGGTCCAAAATAGCCTCTTTTCCAGAATTCACTCTCCAAACACCTAAAATCACAAAAGGAACGATTTAGGGCAATATTTGATCAAATAAATTCGGATTCGGGCTTAAATGACCCCCTAAAAACGGATCATTTTTCGCCTCATCATATACCCTTACACTTGAGATTTGCTTGTCCTCAAGCAAATGAGCTTTTATTCTACTCAAAAGACAAGTTAGGGGTCATTTAACACTAATATAAAAGTAATTACAACAAATAATCGTTCCACTAAAGACCAATAGACAAGCACGGAGGTCATACACAAGCACCTCACAAATAGTGTTTAGATACTCACATCTCTCGGGTGTAATAAAGTAATATAACATTATGGAAATGGAAGATATCTCTCACTACCTGTCATAGCAAAATAGATTACCATAGGCTTGGGAAAGGATCAAACCTCCACCACATGGCGTAAGCACCTAGGATAAACTATCAAAGAGGTCTTTTAAAGGGTTATAACGTTAGGTGTAGGGATATGAATTACACGGTTTTGTTGGATAAAGGGGATTTTACTGGTGGCGAGTTAACAATCTTAGTTAATTACATGTACAAGATGGCGTTGCTAAGCCAAGACTAGACTCGACTTAAGCTAATAAATGAAAAATAACTAAAAATATAAAATGAACATAGAATGAAAACGGGATGGTAGTCCGTATGTTTTTTCTCTCTTTCTTTTCTATTTTTTTTTTCTTTTCTTTTTCTATTTTTTTTTTCTTTTTCTTGATTTTTTCGATTTTTTTTTTTTTTTTTTTTTTTTTTTTTTTTTTTTTCATACACTCTTACCCTACCATCCAAAATAATACATCATAGGGGTTTGAGCATTCCCCTTACACTTGAATCTTTACATACTTTACATTAACTATTCTAATGACTCGAATTAAGAAAATCAAAACACTTGGAGCACTTTTAAGATTAACGTACATATGGGGGTAATAATATTATGTTCTTCCCCATTACTCCATAAAATAAGTACTTACCCATGAGTCCCAATCGTCCCAAAACAATATGTACAAGGATATGACTCGACTTAGCAACCATGTAATCAATTAGAAAGTTAACTTAGGGTTTAACAAATAACAATAATGCACTAAAAATGAGCGCATACACGGAAGGCTAAGGCGATTTGGGTGTACATTTAAGTGGGGTGTAACAAATTCTTCCTTTAAGTAAGATGCTTAAAGTTAGAAACGAAAAGATAGGCTCGGAGGGGTGTACTAGGGGTATCGTGTACTAAAAATGAGTACAACGCTAAGGGTGTGGGAAAAATTAGTTGACTTAACTAGCCAAGTAATATGACTTAAATGGTCAAGTAATCGTAATACGGGTTTAACACAAGGGTGATCCTAATGCCTCTTATCATGTAGTAAATCCTACTACACGAATGTAGTCTCACTAGCGGTCTCGGGATGCATCACTAACGCAAGTTCTAGAATCTAAATGCTACCGGTACACTCATAAGCACCAATAATAAATGCTTTTCCTATCAAATCTAAAGGCGAACCTCACAATTTTGGGTGGAAAATTTTTCTGAATATACGGTTATGTGCTAGTCATACAACCTCCTATCCATGAGACGCTTGCTATGGCTAAAGTTTCACTCCTAAATGTTGTAAAAAATTTTAAATTTGGTGCTAAAATTGCACTAACAAGTATTTCTCATAGTTTTATTACTCATCTACTATCAAACAAAACAAACTCAAGCGAAAGTGCATATGTAAGGTATCATCTTTTTACCCTCCCCTTACACTTAAGATGAACATTGTCCCCAATGTTCAAGTAAAGAATGTAAAAGTTAAAAGTAAAGAGAATGAATTCAAATACTCCCCTGATTCGCTCGGTATGGATTTTAGGTTGGCCAGGTTAAATCTTCCTCCAAGAAAACGAACAATCAAAGCTTCCCTTCCAGAATATAAATCATCTTCTTGTCTCAAATAACCTGTAAATCCTGACAAAAGTAGACAAGGCAACCTCGCGTAAAATCGGCGGCATCCTATATAAGTTACTAAATCCTAGAAAACAAAATAAGATATAATGCTTGTGGAATGAAGTTTGCAGATTTCCTGGAGATTATAAAACTTAATAATTCACAAAAACTTATAAGACTCCGTTAGAAAAACAAAACTGGTAAAATTTCCAGATTTTTGACTCCTGACGCCGTCAAGAGCAATTGCCTGACGCCGTCAGAATGAACCTGTAGAAATCTTTATGTTAAGTTTCCGGAAAATTTCTGGAAAAACTTTGTCCTACTTCCTGGAAAATCCTGCAAAACTACATTATGACTCAATACAAGCATTTGACTCTAACAATACGAATACACATGTTCATTAAATATTGTGGAGAATCATGATCGGTTGTTTCTTAAAAACATATTTGGGGTTTCCCCTTACACTTATCTTTTGCAAAAATACCTTTAGGTTGAAGTTAAGACTAGGCTAAACAACATAATAAAGTATTTCCACATTTTATTTTAGAAGCATGATCAACCAACAAAAAAAAACAAAGCATGCATACGGAAACAAATAACAATCAAACAAATAAAAATCACACAAAACATGGGTTGCCTCCCAAGAAGCGCTTGTTTTTGTTCGAGTCACGAGCCTGACTCTATCCTTATTTAACGGAAATAGCGGAGGTTCTCCCTACACTTAGGATTAAGTGTGGGTGAAAGTAGCGATACACACCCTTAGGGTGGAAATATGCCTCATGAGGAAAGAGTGGTGGATGAATTATATGCTCAAAGGGGTGTGCTCCTATCATCATAACCTTACCTAATTCAATCGGGTTAATGGGTGGATTAAGATTTTCTCCTAGAAAGGGATCATTTTCTAACAACTTCGAGAGATTCCTAGTTGGGAATCCATCTTGACCCAATAGACCCGGTTTAAACCCATAATGTTTCTTATGATCAATCATGAATGGGTGATGTAAGTGTGTACGGTCATTTTCCACTCCTATATTTGCTTCCTCTCTACAAGGCTTAGAGTCCACTACCTTCAACGTAAAACTACCCGGACTACATGGTTTGATGGGTGGATCGGGACCTATTTCAATTCCTAAATCTTCATCCAAGGATGGAAGATTAGGAAATGGTTTTGGTTGAGGCTCCGGTTCATCAAAACTAGGAACTTCCCTAGAACTAGGAGTAAGGTTATCACTACAAGTGTTCAAACCTATATCCTCTAGTGGTGCTTGGTCCAAGGGTTCTACCTCTATTTGGGCTCCTATAGTCTCTTCTACTTCTTCCGGGTAAGTCACAGGTGGTGTGTATTCCTCAAGTGATGGTAGGACTTGTGGGGTACTTATTGGGCTTGGGTTTTCTACTATCTCTTCCATTTGTGTTGTGGTGAAATCATACCACCCCGTATGCCCAGTTATCTCATCTATAGTTTTATCCCCAAACAGTCTTCTTGCTTGTTCCCTTAAACTTGCTATCAATTGATCCGTAACAACGTTTGTTAGGTTGTCCATTTTTTTGGCAAGTATGGCACAATTCTCTATGGTTTCCCATGCTTCATCAGCACTTAATCCCCAAAGGTCCCCATGTGCGGTATGGTCAATGTCCATTTTGGTATAGTGGTCGACACGATGGTAAAATATTTCAATTTGGGACCACAGATCAAAATTATGATGAGGGACTTTTCGGAGTAAATATTTAAAACGAGCCCATGCATCATAGATAGGTTCATCCTCATGTTGTTTAAACATCAAGATGTCATTTGGAGTGAGTGAATTTCGTGGTTTGTAGTATGGTGGATTCGCGTTCTCCATAATGGCTAACGGAATAGTCAATGGAAAGGTTTTTACAAACAAAGACACAAAGAAATAAGATAGACTAAAGAAGACCTAAAAAAATAAAAACAAAATCTTACTAGAAAGGAATCTAGCAAGTAGACCTAATAAAAAGAAATTCTAACCTAGACAATAACTATTCCCCGGCAACGGCGCCAAAAACTTGATGCGTGGGAATCGCACCTTGCTTTACCTCTCGAGGGATCTCGCGAGGCTTACAACCCCCACCAGGCAGTGTACCTGATCGTTGTAGTATAGTATAGTGACAAGTACCGGGGGATTGATCGTTCAGCTTAGGAATAGTGTCGCTAGGATTAGAAAGCCTAATTAATAGTTCTAGAGATGGAAGATGATTATTTTTGTGTTTTTATATTTTATGAAAGCAAGTAAAATCTCGGGTTTTGAAGGAGTGGGCGGAATTAGTTGCTAATCAACTAACCCAAAAACTACTTTATAACTAATTAACTAATGAAAATGAAATTAAACTAATATTAAACTAAGGTTGTGAGCAGTGGTTGGAGAAATTGTTTTTACTTAGACTTCATTACTCCCTAGATATCTTTTACATGTTAATTACTTGTTACACTTGTATGAATGACGGGTTGTATTCCTTAATACCATTCGTGGAGTGGCATACATAACTCCCCAACTCTATGAGCTCTTATCTCCTCCTACACCATGACCCAGCACAACTATAGGGATTGTAAATAGTGGCTCATGCATTAAATACAACCAATAAAGACCTAGTACGCCTCGGTTCATGTTTCTTAAGACGTTCAAACATGTTACCATTTGGAGATCTGCCAGTTTTCTTAAGCCTAACATATAATATCATTCATTCAAAACAAGAATAGACAAGTAATCAACACATAATCAACATCTAGGTTTCATTAGATCTAAGCAAACACAAAGGAAATTTAGCCTAGCATAGTAGAATTAAGATAAGAACAAAAGATAGACAACCAACACATAGACATATTGATTGAATTAAGAGTATACTTATCTCAATTACAATGCAAGGTCTCAAGGGTTTGGAACCCTTGAAAAACCTGTAAAAGAGGCACCAAAATCGTCTTTAGGGTTTCACCAAAACTTCTCTCCTTATAATGAAAAAACTAGAAAACTATATATAGGAAAATCGTCCTGACGGCGTCAAGAGTAAAATCTGACGCCGTCAACTCGCCGCCATATACTTCCTCGGACGCCCTAGATCCAATCGTGACGGCCTATGTGACGCCGTCACCACCCTCGGTAAATTAATCTTGGTCATTTTGACGCCGTCATCTCTTCATCTGACGCCTTCACAACCTTCGGTAAAATATTCATCCTTTCTGACGCCGTCAAGAGTAAATCCTTGACGCCGTCACCTTGTAATTCCAGCTTGGATTTGGTACTTTGTTGTTTTCTTCACTTTATGCTCCAAAAACGTCCAAAATAGCCTCTTTTCCAGAATTCACTCTCCAAACACCTAAAATCACAAAAGGAACGATTTAGGGCAATATTTGATCAAATAAATTCGGATTCGGGCTTAAATGACCCCCTAAAAACGGATCATTTTTCGCCTCATCACGCATGCAGCGGAACAGAAAGGCTGTAGGTCAAGTGCGGAACTGAAACAACCAAGAATGTGAAGACATGCAGGTGGAAAAATTAATACCAGAATCCAAGACACTGAAACAGGAAGCTGCAAAGGCTTCTAAGGTAGGTATTGTAGTAATGTTACGAAGGGGTATTTGGAATTGTAGAAATACCAATCTTTTGTATGACACATGCAGCAGATGCACATGAAGCTTATGTATGCACAGCAACATGACAATCTTGCAATCTTTAAATATTGTTTCTACCATTTCTGTTTTGCAACGCTTACTGAACATACGGTAAAATGCTTCTTTAGCAAAATACCCCGCGGCAACGCGCGGGTTATCCACCTAGTTTGTTACAAAATAAAGAGCTGTAATTTCTAGACAAACAGGCCATGTGAACCAGGATGATGTCCGAGACTTTTTGTTGATTATGCGGCCAACTAGAATCTAGGAAAGGCCACGCCGTAATAGATGACTTGTTGGTGCTAAATGTTCTTTTTCATTTATGATTTCATTGATGATATAGAGTTCTATAGTGCTATGGTGTGTGTTGTGTTAGATCGATCCTAACTGCGAAAATAGTTATAAAAGTTATGAGAAATGTGATATTCTCTTACATATCTTCCTACTTATCTTCCTACTTATCCTTCTTTCACTTAGGTGTCAATCATCCATAAACTTATAAACATAACCCATTTTCTCTTTTACTCTTAGATGATTGAAACCTAAACAATAGGATGATAAGTAGGAAAATGTGTAATAGGATATAGTGTTTCTCATAAAATATGTGCTGGTGAGTTGCATTTGCCCTACGTGTTTGGCTCTAGCCAGCACGTGGACATCAAAGCCGACTCTACGAAAAGACCATTGAATAAATGGTTTTAGGCCTCAAAAAAATTTAAGGCCCTAAAGTTTATACTATGACAGACAATTGGTTAGTGTAGAAAAGCCTCAACTTTTTGTTTAAAAATTTGAGCAAACACAAGTTAGAAAGATAATTTGTATATACAAGTACAACATAGCCATTATTTTTGTAGTATGTATTTTAGTGGTAGGTGATGTAACCAATCGTTCAAGGTCTTATAATTATTGTGGCTCCAAAATTTATGATGGAATATAAATTTGACTATTAAACAAGCTCGATGTCACGGACTTGTCTCTACAAGGTTCTTCTGTGCGGTACTTAGTCTCGACTAAGTCAGCCTTGCTCGAATACTCAATTATCTAGACAACTAGAGAAAGCTTTAAAGAAAGGTACAAGTGAAATGAGAAATACTTTGTATTGCTTGAGAGAACTTTACAAGAGATTACAAGTGATTTAAGAGGTGTTCTCTACAAATGAGGCTACATCTATATATACTAGTATGTACATGGTTCTAGAAAGTTCTACGGGAAGCTTCTAGGATTTTCATAAGCTTCTAGTAAGCTTCTAAGAGGTTCTAGAGCTTCTAACACTTTCCATCCTCTTCCAAGGGCTTCCAAGATTATCCAAGCTCTTCTAAGAAAAGTGTGGAACAATCTGGAATCCTGAACACCCTTGTAAATAATTATATCGAGTAGCCGGGTCGTGACATCCTCCCCCACTTAAGCTCACGACGTCCTCGTCGTGCCTTTCTTCCAACAACGTTGGATCTCGTACATGGCGTGCCTTGACAAGTATACTTGATTCTCCTTTGGCTTCTTCCATGATTGATCCTTGTCCGTGTTCTATAACACGACGTCTCCTCCTTATACGTCTCCTACATTTGCAACAACTCTCTTGTGTATGTTGCTCGGGTAATACACTCGATAGTGCGCCCCTAAACTCCTCAAGGACGTCTTTGGTGACTCTTGACGTCTCTACGTCGCTTGATACACCGCTCGTATTTTGCTTCAACTCCTTGAAGCCGGTCTCGAGTTGCATTGCAGACATCATCTTGGCTTCACTCTTTGTGCCTCTCTCCATTGTCACCATGCACACTTGACCTTTATCTAAAATGCACAATGTGTTAGTAAACGTGATGAGAATGGCTTGTACCTTATCGAAGAATTCCATCCCGAGTACGAGTTTGTAATCATCCATAGGAACGACCGATAAGTCTAACTCTCCTTCCCATTCCCCGATCTTAGCCTTTACGCCTCGTGCAACCCCTCTAATTGGTTTGGCATCTCCGTTTGCAGCTTTGATCCATCCACTACCCTCCATTGTCTTAAGCCCAAGTCTCTTAGCTTCATCTACCGAGATAAAGTTATGAGTTGCTCCTGTATCGACTAAGGCTCTTGTGGATATCCCGTTTACAATTGTGCACACAAATCAAAGTCCATTGGCCTCTGCCTTTGACTTTGTCCTTGGTTTAACCTGGGTCTCTACCATAGGTGCTCGTTGTCTCTTAGCATCTATCTTGGACGACATCACTCTCACTTTGTTTTTCGCCTCAACTGTGGGCAACTCCTTCCATGCATTAATGGCATTGAGGATTCGCATTGATCCCAAGTGCGCACCCTCTTCCTCACACGGACACTCTTCCATATTTGCCATCATAGCTTGGAGGCTCATTTTCTTAGGACAATCTCGCGCTCTATGTGGTCCATCGCACACGAAACACTTTATACTCTTATATGGTATTTTCTCTTTTCGTTGCGATCTTCGTGCTCCATCATCCCAATCTCGGACTTGTTTCTCTCCCCCACCTTGCTCATCGCCACTATCTTCATTTGTGGGTTTGAGCGACCTCCGCTCACCAAGGTCAATAAATGCCTCTGCATGCGCAATAGCCGTAACAAGGTCTTGGACTCCTCGTCTCTCCAACTCCGTCTTGGCCCATCCTTGTAAACCATCAAGAAAATAGAAGAGAGAGTCTTGCTCAGAAAGATCCGGAATCTCGAGTACAAGAGTAGTGAATTCTTTGACATACTCCCGGATCGTCCCGGAATGCGTAAGTTTGCGAAGTCGACTCTTTGCTTCGTGCTTAGCATTCTCCGGATAAAATTGCTTCTTAAAGTCTTGAACAAAATCGGCCCAAGTATTGATGGTACACGTACCTCGTTCGATATCTCCATATCGACGTCGCCACCATAAAGCCGCAGTGTCCTTTAAGTAATGCGTCGCCGTCTTGATCTTTGATGCATCGTCAACTATGTTGACACCCTCCATGTATTGCTCCATCTCCCACAAGAAATCATCAACCGCCCTAGCCTCTCGCTTTCCCATGAACGGTGATGGTTTAGGGACCTCCAACTTTGAAGCAATGTTGCTAGTATTACCTCCTCCACTAGCCATCGATCGCTTGCACAATACCATATCCGTTTGCAAGCCTTCAATGGTTTGATGAATCGCGGAGATCTTTTCTCCAACCTCTTTTCGCAACTTCGTGATCTCACCCATGAACATATCTCTTATGTCATGGATCTCACATCTCAAGTCGCCGCTAAGAGTATTGATGACCACCCTAAAGTCATCCGTCATGCCCCTGAACTCGGAGTCTAGACCTACCAAGCCCTCAACTTGGTTCTTCAACTCCGTCATGGATGTCTCGACACCCTCCATCCTTTTGGCCAAACTTGCTACCGTGTCTCTAGACGCACCTCTACTCCTCATGTCTCCTTGGCGAGACTCTTCCCGACCACGGTTCTCATCAATCACAACATCATTTCCACCACCCCATATTCTTGTTACCTTCGTTCGCCATCTCCTTGAATCAACCTAGCTCTGATACCACTTGTCACGGACTTGTCTCTACAAGGTTCTTCCGTGCGGCACTTAGTCTCGACTAACTCAGCCTTGCTCGAATACTCAATGATCTAGACAACTAGAGAAAGCTTTAAAGAAAGGTACAAGTGAAATGGGAAATACTTTGTATTGCTTGAGAGAACTTTACAAGAGATTACAAGTGATTTAAGAGGTGTTCTCTACAAATGAGGCTACATCTATATATACTAGTATGTACATGGTTCTAGAAAGTTCCACGGGAAGCTTCTAGGATTTTCATAAGCTTCTAGTAAGCTTCTAAGAGGTTCTAGAGCTTCTAACACTTTCCATCCTCTTCCAAGGGCTTCCAAGATTATCCAAGCTCTTCTAAGAAAAGTGTGGAACAATCTGGAATCCTGAACATCCTTGTAAATAATTATATCGAGTAGCCGGGTCGTGACATCGAGCTCTTTTGGGCTTTATGATGGATTACTAAGTATACTCTGCTCGGGTTTGTTTAATTACGTTCGGTTCTTGAGTTTTGAGTGAAGGGAAGTGCAAAAGAAAGTAAGTGTTAGTTGTTATGCTTTTTAAATAGAGAAAATAAAAAAGAAAGTAATCATAATTATGTTCTAGAATGAGAGGAAAGGAAAATAACTTGGTCAAATTACATATATGCCTTTTAGTTGTTAACATCAAATCTTTTAAAAATGGTATATTAGTCTTTACACAACATACGGTTCCTTTTCCTCCTAAAAGTGGTAGAAAAAATTATTTAACAAAACTTCCTCCCTATTTCTTTTCCACTTCCCTTTCTCCTTTAAAAAAATTCAAGAACACAAAAAACTATCCATTTTCTTTTCTTTCCTCTTCCATTTCAACTCGAGAACTGAGCGTTAGATTTTACATAAAGATTTACAAAAGTACATGTATAATTAAACGTATACAAAATATATTTACATATACTAACAAATATTTCTTTGACTTGTTTAGGATCTCAAGCCTAATCAAGTTTTGAGTATGGAGCTCGAGCTCGTTTTTCAAATAAGCCCCAAAAGAGCTCGAGCTTGTTTAAGCTTAACTCATTTCGAATTGTTACCGAGTCGATCCCAATTAATTTGGTCATTTACAACCATAGATGAAACCTCTTAGATCAAAGAGGCTTATTACTATTATAAAAAAATGTATAAAAGCCTCGCTTAGAAAGAAAATTGTTGATCATGCAATGGGTTTTTTTCCTTGGTGTCACTGTGCTCGACTTTGGGGTTGCTCGATGTTATTGTTGCAGACAACTCGGGGTCAACTCCTGGTCAGGCGCTCAACCTCCTCTTGTCGAGCAAGACACGAGCAAATTTCTTTTTCATTTTTTATCTTAAAGATGGTTAATAGTGAAATGATTATTCTGATAAAAGTAATAAGAAAATAATATAACATATGACAACACTAGGATGACAATGGGAGTCGTCAAGTCAACAATAGTCATAACGACTATAGGTAATAGTAGACTATCATGGACACGGATGATCTAAGACAGTCTCTAACCATGCTCTTCAAAAACGCATTTTCTCAATATTTGAAGAATTGAGACATGAAAACAACTACAATCGTGCTCCATATTTGATTATTTTTTGGGTTATTTACACATATAGGTAATGAACTTAGAAAAATTTCCTGTGTTATGTAATTGACTCTCGAAAATACTAAGTTAGATAACAAAACTTGTTGCAACCTACAATGTTAGGTAATATGACCTGATAAGTTATTTGGGCCCACATGTGATGTCACATACCCACTTATATATCTTTTTTCCCCTTTCTTCCCCACTAATATCTCTGCTACACTTATTCTGTTTCCAAAAGCTTAAGAGCATCTCCAATGGCTCAAACAAGCAAAAGCTTTTCACTATTACAAAAAGCTTTTGAGGATGGTTTTTAGCATTGCATGACAAGCTTTTTGTAAAGCTTTTTAAGAAGACTTGGTGAACTCCAAGTCATTCCTAAAAGCTTTAGTTATTAAATGTGTGTAGCATTAATGGCATTAAATGCTCCAAGTCTTTATGACTTGGTGCCATTGTAGATGCTCTAATAGACAAAACACCAGATAGAAAATGTCAACGCCTCAAGAAGATGACTCCAAAGATGCCGGCAACATTAAACTTCTGAATCTTTAACAAACAAATGCAGCAGACAAAAAACTCGTTGTAATTACATACATTGAAAATCACGATTATCAAGAAAACCTCAGACACATCAAAAAGCATATGCTGGAATATGTTGTTTCTTTATATACACTGTTCGTTTAGTGTAACGGGTCAGTGTTAGCAATGGCAGGGGATCAGCTTCAAGTGTTACATGCACTAGATCTTGCTAAAACACAATGGTATCATTTCACCGCTATAATAATAGCCGGAATGGGTTTCTTTACTGATGCATATGATCTATTTTGTATCTCACTCGTCACTAAAATCTCCATTTGCATCACAAGATACACTTTCATCTCAAATTTCCATCAAAACCAAACCGTGCAAAAAAATGGCTACAACTCAACTCGACCAAGACTACGACTCGACCAATCCATATTATTACTTTTAAAATGATTATAAATCGTGTTTTGGACCCCGAAACCAATCCTAATCGAAAGAAAAACGAGGAGTACGAGTCGGAATGAATCGACTCACACCGAGTCCACACTCGGTGGAGTTTTTCGGTGTAACCTACCTTCTTGAGCTTCGAACAATGAGAAGATGAATGTATTGATGGAGATGGTGGTGTTACGCGGCGGTATTGGGCGCGTGGGTGGTGGTGGTGGAGTGTTTTAGCGCGTGCGGTGTATAGACGTGATGGGGAGATCATAGGGAACAAGGTAGTGGTGGCGTTGTAGCTCGAGGATGAGCGGTGGTGACGATCGGAGCTCACCGGAACTCGGCCGGATATTGTTGAGAGAGAAAGGAGGGGGCGGCTTGATATTTTCAGGAGAAGTTTTGTTGACTTTGTATATTCATGCCACATTTATTAATATACAAGATTTTAGAGACATTTATATTCACACATTTATATTCATGCGACATATATAAATAAAGGGAAGTGATTTGCACACTCCCAAAAATGATTGGCACACTCAAAATGTGAGTGTGTTGACATTTATACCCTCACATTGTTTGGACTTATTCTTATCTTCTTATCTTGTAAGGGTATAAATGTCAACACACTCACATTTTGAGTGTGCCAATCATTTTTGGGAGTGTGCAAATCACCTCCCATAAATAAAAAAGACAATGGTAACCGGTTGCATCGGTTACCAGTCGCGACACCTGGCATAATTATCTAACTTTGACGGTTTAACAAAGTTTTGTTACATAACTTAATATTTTCGAGAGTTCAATACTTAACATAGAAAATTTTTCAAAGTTCGTTACCTATATGTGTAAATAACCCTTATTTTTTTTATTAAAGATACTTAGTATTTGAAGAATCAGTACAACCGTGCTCCAAAATGATTTTTGAAGTATGGCATGTTATAAAAGATGCTTTTTTTGCTTTCAAATAATGGAAGACGGCCTTTATGAAAGACTAAGGAGTGTTTGATTTTAACTTAATTGACTTAATATAAAAAAAAAAAAACTATATTAGTTAAGTCATATGAAAACTGTTTATTTGTGACTTAATAGAAAAAGATGACTTAAAATATTAAGTAATAAAACTGATGTTGTCTGTATTAAGTTATCTGTTAATTAAAGATGACTTAATAAAAATAGTTAACAAACAAGCCCTAAATGTTATAGTCACCGAACCCACGATCTTCACATCATCATTATATCAACATTTATCATACAACTAAATCCACTGTTAAATAAGTGTTTTGGCCACCAATAAACTACAGATTTTTAACAAATTAAATTAATGTTTTATTCATAACTAAAACATTACATTGAATAAATATTTTATTTTATAGGCAGATATTTTATAAAAATAAATATTTTATTAAACTAATTTATTGAGGAAATAATAATAATAATAATAATAATAATAATAAATAAATAAATAAATAAATAAAAATCATATTCTCCAACATTTTCACATCGTTTTCTGCATCATTTACCTCCAGCCACACAAATTCACACACAAATATTGTTTTCTTTCCTTTCCTTTTAATAAAAACAAAAAGGTGACAGTTAGAGAATGTTTTTGCACGTTTAAAGAAAATGAAAATGCATTTGAGTCGGTGGTAGTCACCACCAAATAATGGCCAAATGAAACGGACTACGCGTCATCGTTGTAGTGTGTTAACACCACCGCGTGGTGGTTACATTACCAGGTGGTCTCACACACCGTAACACCACCTTAATTCTACACGATTCCAACGTGAAATACATCGTACTTTCAAGAAAACGAGTAGGGAACAACGAATAATAACGATACACATGTCAACATTTATATGGTTCTTACAAAAGTCAAATTGTACACACTTATTCCTTTTCTTTATTGAGCAGCGTACACACTAATTCTACACTTGACAATTACGTCGAATTTTCAAATACCATAATAGATCTCGATTTTATCTAATAATAATTTTCAAAAACCTTTTTTTTTTTTTTTTTTTTTTTTTTTTTTTTTTTCAGTTAAATAGTGAGTAATTACAAATATCGTTACGTAGTTGTTCAAACAACAAACGGAATCCTTGAAACTACAAAAGTTCAAATATCATATTTTATCAAAAGCTTTTTAAATAATTAGAATGTCGTTGTCTTGTTCCTTTCTAAATTTAACTAAACCAAGAGTAGTTGCAAACGTTAATCTAACCAAAAGTTTCTTACATGAACACATAAATTATGTTCAATAAAAGCTTTTTCTAAAGTTTTTTATAACACAAAAAAGGTCATTGCAATAAACTTTTTACCATTGCAATAAAAGACTTTTTATGGCAATAACTTGAGTATTCTTAAGTCATTGATTAATGACTTTTTTTTGATAAAAAATTAATATATAAATTATATATCATCTTAAATTATCTATCTATACTATTATATAATGCATTTGAGACTATTCTATATTAAAAAAACTTAAAATTCAGATTTTTTTCTTGCTTATTATGGAAAGATTTCAAAATTAATTTGTTAGAAAATAAGTTGGTTAGAAAGTTTGTTAGGAAGTGGTTGGTTATTCAAACTAAAATTATTTACTTATAAAGTATGAAGACAACTAAATGTGTAACCAAATAACGCAAAATATAATCACACGATACCCGCCGCCGCATTACGCGAGTACCGTTCTAGTCTTCTTAAATTATTATAACATTTAAGAGTATAAAAACTTTTAGAACGCCTTTTTTACCATTAAAGTTAAAATTTTATCATATAGCTTTTTTCTTGTGCTATTCCAAAAAAATAATAATAATAATAACAACAACAATAATAATAATAAAGACTTTTAGCATTGTGGGTGCTCTAGGATAGTTGCATATCTTTAAAAACTACATTTACGATTAGACAAATGTTTGGTAACGAGCGTTTAGTAGCATTTTGAAGCAAGTAGCAAAAAGCGATTAGAGTTTTGCAAAAAAATACTTGTTCGAAAACAAGCAACTAGCATTGTTACGTTTAGACGCTCGATATCAAACGCTACTTCTAATTGCATTTACAACTTACAAGCAACTAACATTCCCATAAATTAATTATTACTATATAACTATGGCTATGTTTGGCAAAAGTAGCTGTGAGCAGTAACTGTGAGCTGTGAGCAGTAGCCAAAAAAGCTCACAGCTTCATAAAGAAGCATTGTGAAAATGAGCTTTCCTAAAAAATAGCAAAGCACACAACTCTCATGCCAAACAAACATCAAAAATAAAAAAGCTCATTCTCACCGCTCATTACCCAAAAAGCTCCAAAAAAGCTCCGCACCAAACATAGCCAAATTAATAAACACTTTATCAAAACAAATAACTAGTGCTTACTGCGCTACCGCTCAAACATGGCAAAGTTTTTTCAATTTACTCTTAAATAATTTTTTTTTTGAACGGTTACTTTCTTTCAAGGGAAATCCATGTTCAATTTGAAACCCGATGGGGGAAAACCTTCAACTTAAGCCGCCCGAAGGCACGACACTTAATTGAAGTAAACCCTGCCTTCTCCAGATTCGAACCCTTGTGGGTTGAAACCTTCATTGAAGGATTTTGAAATCGTACCGACAGGGCAGTGGTCCACAAGTGAGGACCACAAGCCCATTAGTTACTCTTAAATAATTAATAAAATAAAAATATTTATATTACAAGAAAACAGCCGTCGGATATTATGCTGTCGTGTCTTGATCTTATAAAAAGAAAACAATAAAAAAAAAGTTTCTTCCCCAACAAAAACAGTAACATCAAGATTCAAATCATATAAACGATAAAATATATATATATATTTTTAAATAAGTAAATAAATAATAATGTTGTACAAATCATCAAATCAATAAACCAACTTTTGTTGTTGTTCTTCTTCTTTCCCACTGTTGTTAATTATTACTACTTTTCTTTATATTCCTTTGAACGTGGATACTCATACTTTAATTTCAAGATTTGATCAAGGTGATTGATTACTTTTTTTTTTTTTTTTTTTTTTTTTTTTTGTTATTGTTTTTTGTTTATATTAATTGGGTATGTTTTGTTTTATGTTAATTTGTTGTGATTTGATTGGTATTTGATGATTTGTGGTGTTTTTGTTTGTGGGTGTGTTTTGTTTTTACATAAAAATGTGATCTTGATTCCTGATTATGAATTAATGATGTTAAGGTTATGTGGGTATGTTTTGTTTTTGCATAAAAATGTAATCTTGATTCATGATTATGGATTAGTGATGTTAAGGTTTTGTGGGTATGTTTTGTTTTTGCATATAAATGTAATCTTGATTCATGATTATGAATTAATGATGTTAAGGTTATGTGGGTATGTGTTGTTTTTGCTTGAGAATATGATCTTAATTGATGATTATGGATTAGTGATGTGAAGATTTTACGGGTAAACGAATGAGGTTTTCGTTGTTCTGGTAACTTCGGGAGGGCTAGTCTTTGACGTAGATGTACGCAGCGTAATTGAATCAATTAGAAACTTCATAATGGGCATGATTTGTTTTTGCATAAAAATGTGATCTTGATTCTTGATTATGGATTAGTGATGTTAAGGTTTTGTGGGTATGTTTTGTTTTTGCATAAAAATGTGATCTTGATTAAGGATCATAAATTAGTACTTTGAAAGTTATATGGGCATGTTTTGTTTTTGCATAAAAATGTGATCTTGATTAAGGATTATGGGTTAGTGTTGTTACGGTTATATGGGTATGATTTATACGGGTAGAGAGATTAGGTTTTCGTTGTTCTGGTTACTCCGGGAGGGCGAGTCTTTGACTCAGATGTACGCAGCGTAATATAATCAGTTAGAAACTTCATCATGGGTATGCTGTGTTTTTGCATAAAAATGGGATCTTGATTGATGATTATGGATTAGTGATCTGAAGGTTATATGGGCATGTTTTGCTTTTGCTAAAAATGTGATCTTGATTGATGTTTTTGGATTAGTGATGTGAAGGTAATATGGGCATGTTTTTATTTGGCTTAAGAATGTAATCTTGATTGATGATTATGAATTAGTGATGTGAATGTTATACAAGTATGATTAATTATTGCTTAAGAATGTGATATTGATTGATGATTATTAATTAGTCACGTGAAGGTTATATGGATCTATATGCTTATCTTTGAGTATACTATTTTCGTATTTAGGATTGTCTAAATTTGATTGCGCATACTAATAAGTTTGTGTTTATGTAGTAAAGTTGACGTTCTTATGCTATTTGCAGATTTAAAATGGTATTTGAGAACTAACATGTGAACTATTGACGATTTGTTTATATGTTTGATTTAGATTTGTTTTGAATATATATGCAAATCTTTCACTAAGTTTTATTGCATAGATTTAATGACACTCACAAAAGTTTGCGTCATGGTGTTCCTTTGCTATTTGCAGATTTTGTTATATTGTTGCTCTTTCTGACTTGATTATGTTTGATTGGTGGCTACCGTTACCATTATGGAATTGTTCTAGCTCATGCACCACAATAACAATTTATTTATTTACTTCTGGGTATTCCATGTAGGTCTGTTCACGGTTTGATCCGTTGCCATAATAAATTTACATGTTTCTTTTTTGTTATGTTGTTTCAACAGGCTTTAACTAGACTGCCACAATCGATATATGATGATCTTGTAGGACTTGCGGGCGCTTGAATTGTAGTAAAACAAAGGTTTAGAGGACAAGGGAGGAATTTTGTATAAAGATTCAAGAAAACACGTTGAAAGAGGGATAAATTATGATAAGACTAAAGGAAATCAAATCTTTTCATTCGGAAAGACGATGGGCATTTCCTCTTGCTATAACCTCAATTATATGTTTATTCCTTTTAGCAACTTGTTTCAATATGGGCTTTCTTCCTCCTTTGTACAAAATAAATTCATTTTTCCCATTATTCAACTCTCATGTTGCCCCAAATTCATCAATTCCACATTTTGCCGAAGAAAAAATTAAACCTCCAATATTACAATCTAGCCCCTCCCTCCCTCCTCATTTCGCCTATTTGATATCCGGTTCAAAAGGTGATTTAAATAAGCTTTGGAGGACACTTAAAGCATTGTATCATCCATGGAATTATTATGTTGTGCATCTTGACCTTGAATCAGAACCCGATGAGCGAATGGAGCTTGCATCACGAGTTGAAAAAGACCCCATGTTTGCTTCAGTTGGGAATGTGTATATGATCATGAAAGCGAATATGGTAACTTATAGAGGACCCACAATGGTGTCGAATACTCTTCATGCTTGTGCTATTCTTTTAAAGAAGAATAAAGAGTGGGATTGGTTTATAAACCTTAGTGCCTCCGATTATCCACTAGTCACCCAAGATGGTTAGTTCTCTGCCACACATGATATAAACGATTTTGAACAAAATATTGCATGTAGATTCTCATACTATATCCAAAATTGCTCTTTTTTTAGGGTAGTGCTACTTCTTTTACGTCTTTTTCTATCTTTGCATGAGTGATAGTTTCTAGCAACGCATAGTGTTTTATTTGGCATTTTTGCAAGAATAACAGGCTATTTGCAACTTAAAGTCAATCTTTTGTAAACGATATAAAGTCAAATACTTTACTTAAACTGAAGTGATTGATTTTTTAAATTTATTTGCAGATCTTCTTGCTACGTTCCGTAATCTGAATCGAGACTTGAATTTCGTTGAGCACACAAGTCAATTGGGTTGGAAAGAGTAAGCTCCCCCACTTTAAGACAATAAGAGGGTGTTTGGGATTTGATTATTTAAGTGTATATCTACACATATTAAAAGCAGATAAGAAAATGTTTGTTTGGATGAAACTGCTTATCTGCTTATTTTAGAGTAAATAAGCACCTTAAAATAAGCAAGATGTGTTAAAGTAAGCAATCACAAACACCCCCTATGGCCTTAGGGTGGAAATTTCAGTATGTTTATGTGGAATTGGGTTAAATTTTGGCATTATTTTCATGCTAACTGGTGAAAGGGTGAAATATTAAATTCTAACCAAACGTCCAAACAGGAAACGGGTCAAATTTTTAGATATAAACCATAAGGGAAACAGGTCAAATGGGTTGAAAGTATAAAACCTTCTAAACCCAGTTTGACCGAGATACATGTTTTGAAGACAGTGGCACACAGATCTGAATCTAATTGTATGTGCAGGGATCAAAGAGCGATGCCATTGATGATTGACCCTGGACTATATGAGAATAAGAAGTCTGATATCTTTTGGGTGCAACCAAATCGACCTCTGCCAAGCGCGTTCAAATTGTTTACCGGTAACTTTTTGCCTTAATCTTCAATTTTTTCCATTGTTACTAAATTTGAAAAAATTCACCTTTCTTTTGTGTACAAATGCAAAAAGAACGCGATATTTATTGAAAAGGAGGGATTTTTGCGTTTTAAGGACAAATTTCAATAAAATGTAAAAATTATGGTAAATACAAATGTCAGCATGGTCAAAGTTACCTACTCATCATCTACCCGTGTCATCGTTCTGTACCTTAAAAGACTGAAATTCCTATATTTGCAGGATCCGCTTGGATGGTTCTATCACGTCCATTTGTAGAATATTGCATATGGGGTTGGGACAATCTCCCACGAACTCTCCTAATGTACTACACAAATTTCGTCTCATCACCTGAAGGTTACTTTCAAACTGTTATATGCAACGTTCCAGAATTCATCCCAACTGTCATTAACCACGACATGCACTTTATTTCATGGGACAACCCTCCAAAACAACATCCTCATGTCCTCAACATAAACGACACTTCGAAAATGATTGATAGTGGGGCTGCATTTGCACGGAAATTCAACCAAGATACTTCAGTTTTAGATAAAATTGATGATGAGTTGTTAAACCGACCTGATGGGAGCTTCACTCCTGGTGGATGGTGTAAAGCTAATTGTACTAAAGTTGGGAAACCCACGCGGGTTAAACCTGGTCCAGGAGCTAAAAGGTTGAAAAAACTTATAAGCAAGTTAATTAAGTCGGCTAAAGATGGAAACCAGTGTCGATAGGTTATATTCTTTATTTTTCAGATAGAAAAGTTGTAGTTCTGATCATATGTTATAGCAATTTTGCTTGTCGAAATACTAAAATATATATTTGATTTGCATGCCCAACATTGACTCGTTGGGATTGCATTTTTGTTGTTTTATAATAGTTACGACTATCCGTTAGCAATGTTCTGAAAGGCTCAAGGCGCACTAAGGCGCAAAGGGGGTCAAAGAGCCTTGAGTCGAGTCGCAAATCAAGGAGCGGGATTCATAAATATGAGTCGCACTATACATTTAGGTTTTTTTTATAACACATGTGACAACTTATGTAGCTTAAATAACATAAAAATATCAATATTTAATGCATAATGCCACTTAATAGTTATTACATCTAACAAAGCTTGCATTTAAACCCAAAATATCAAGCAAGCAACATATCAGAATCCATGAACTACCCTAAATACCTGAATATACATTACAATATACGAGTTTATGACTTATAAAATTTAACAAATTACCATGTATCTCTATTAACTATCAACATCAAAAAATCTATAGTTGTTTGGTAACACTTAACACTAAAGAAACAACATTTGTATCTGTTAATAAGCTACTATTCTTAGACATTAGATTACAAAAAAATGTATATTTCTTTGTTGATTGTGTGTTTTAGTTATTTTCTAAAATATTAGGGTTATTAGATACTTTATAACTTAAAGGGTCCAATGTATATAATATGTAAGCCCAAAATGTATCTTACTATTAAGAAAAAAAGACCAAAACCCCGTTACATCTTCTAGGCGCAAAAATCCCCAAGGCGCAAAAGCGCAAAAATCCCCAACGCGCTACGATTTTTACGGGATTCATGCATGTCGTGAGCCTCGATCTGAAAAAATCCCAAAGGCTGGAGCCTCATGGGATTTAGGGAGTAGGCGCGCCTTAAGCGCGCTTTTTAAAACATTGTCCGTTAGTGCTTACAAGTTTTGCTCATTAGGGTTGTTGGTTGATTGACATCCATATGCTTAGTTTGTTTATACTTGTATTTAAGATCAATTAATGCCTTGCCATTGTGGTAAGATAACGACGCTATGTGATCTAGAATGCACAAAGGGAGGGACCTTATTGCCTATGGTCTGGTCTCTCGGCGATCAAGCCTTATCCTTGAAAGCCACTGCCGCGGTTAGACCTGATACAGTGTCTGAAAAGGGCCTCACCAGGACTGCCAAATGCAAGTTTCACAGGCTTGCTTGGTTGTAATTCATTTTTAACAATTATACCACACAAGTCTTAAAAAGGTTTAAATCGGCTGAGCAACCTCAACTCCGTACACCCGGGGGTGTTGACATAATAAGTATACTAAAGTAAACATTTATTCCAATATTTTTACTATGTATATAACATAATATCACACTTTAAAATTTTAAGTTTTACAAAAAAGCAACTGAGTTTCTGGTATAAATGTTGACTTGGTCCTAATAAGTCAATATATTTACACACTAATTATATTGGTTAGCAAGTGAATGAAAACACTAAAGAATTAAACAATGTACAAGAACATGATGATCTTAAGACCATCAACCTATAAAAAGGCAAATTATTGTCCCAATTTTTTTGTCTCGATAAACAATTAATCCTGAAAGTTCATATTAGTTTACCTCCTAAACCATTTCCAAGAGCTTAATATTGCCCATGGAATTTGCTGCAACCAAAGTGGAAGACTGGTTACGCCAACATACTGATGACACAAACTGTTCTTTATCGTCAACTTCGTCTCCTGAAATTGGATCTATTATGTTGAATTTGTATGACAACGCGGGCATTGGGAAAGCTTTATGGTAGATGAAAACCTGCAACATGTTTAAAACCATATTCGCTTTTATATATGACAGTTCTAAGAAAAACAAACAAGAATTGTACTAGAGTGTGTGTTTTCTGAAGTACCTCGTTTGTTTCTGAACCAGTAGCTATGTAACCATCAGATACAGATAAACCGACAAAGTTCTGCAGAGAAACGATAGCAAATAATTTGTGAGTCGATTCAAGACTGTTCATGCATTTAACATGCTCACCAAACTTATATCAACTATAAGAAAATGAAATGATGCCATCAAACTTATGAATAGAGTTACACCAAATTGAGACCAAATTCACCATAAATGTGCATATTTTTAACAGGCAAAACATAAAACACGGTAAGCATCAAGTAGTTTAAAAATTGTTGACATCTCAATGCAAAATAGTTTAAAAAATCACAATCAAGCCTATAGGATTACCTTTAAATTCGTGTGCCCCTTGAATGACTGAAGTGGAGAGCTTACAACATGAGATGAGCATTGTGACAAATCCCAAAGCTTCAACGTGTTATCAGTAGACGATGATACAAGAGTCGTTGCGTCTATAAATTTAACATAGCTAACAGTTTTGTCATGTCCAATGAATGTGTAAAGTGGCCTACTCGGATTCCTAAGATCATAATAATATATTCTATGATCTGCTGAACCAAACGCGAGTGAGTTGCTAGAATCTGTAGGGAACTGAACACAACAAACATTCGCCTTTGTCTTGATTGTACCGACAGTTACTCCCTGCAGGTGCAATACGATGTTATAGATACGAGTTTTTAGCGTAAAATATCACGTACTTTTTCATGTGTCCAGTCTAAATTACGTGTCATTCTGTAACAAAAAACCCGTTACAAAACCAGCTTTAAAATATGATAACTTTTAAAAATAATTATGCTAAATCAGTGTAAAAAAATATTAATATTACGGGTTAGAAAATGACTCAAATGAGAAACAAAATCATCTGGTAAAGACTTAAATGTAAAAGAAGGTACAATGACTGAAATAGTATATATGGACATTCGAAAGGAACGTTAATATTTCAGCATAAAAAACACGTAACTTATTAAGCGTCCATATATTAATCTAGACAGCGTTCTTTATAATCCCATAATAATATAATTGCCTGATTGATATTTGTTTTAAAGCTTTGACATCCACCAAGTGCAAGAATAAAATTGCCTGATTGATATTCCAGAGCTTAACAGAACCATCATCGCTTCCACTTGCTAGTAACTTTGGGTCAGCTGATGAGAAGTCCACAGACCATGCTCGCCTCTCATGCTCTCTCATTTCCATTAACACTTGACTTCTTGTAACGTCCCATACCTAGAAACTTTCCAAATGAGCACACGATCACGTTTAAAAGACATATCCAAACACCCCACTAAAGTATTTAACTTTAAGTAATATACCTGCACCACGCCATCGAAATTACTTGAAGCAATTTGACCTTTGACATATCTATTCCAACATATACTACTAAGCTTCGAACCACTTCCCATTTCAACAACAGGGTAATGAATGTCATGATTTCCATTTAAGATTGAATCATATTCAAATACCTTAATCTTTTTATTAACTCCAGCCGTCGCAAAAAACTCTCCATCTCGATCAAAACTCAAAGAACATACCAAGTTGGAAGAACTCAACAAGTCAACTTGGTTCAAGTCAGCTTTGACTTTAAGTTTACTATAAGTCAAATACTTGCAAATTCCATCCATAAATGAATTTATCCATCGACTTTGCTTACCTGCCCGTTTCCTAGTTAAAAAGTACGCCGATTCTAGTTTCTTGAAATTTTTCATCAAACGAGGAGACTTAAAGATTGAACTTTCTTGATTTTCGGATGTTTGATGGATGCGTTTTCTTGATCTTGAGCTAGCGCAATCATTGAGATTTAAACTTGATACTTCTTTTTTGTTGACGGACGAGTGCAACTTCATAACTTCTTCTAAATCTGAAGTTAACACAGAAATTGTGGTACGTAAGCTATCTGCGGCTTCTTGTTTGCGATGTTGCATCATCAAAAGAAATTCTAGTAACAGTTCCTGTTCTTCGATCTTTTCTTTGATATCTATCACTGCTACCCGTTCATCTAAGTTGTCTTTTAGTTTAGTAAGAAACTCACTTTGCAACACTTCACTGATAATACATGAGACAATATTAGCATAAGAAGTTAATGGCATGCAGTTTATATATTTATAGATGATGCTTAAGGGAGGACTAAACAACGAAAAATTCATACACAGCAAATCTAGCTTAAAGTAGACAAAAATGACAAACTACCCTTAATTGGTAGTTTGATACTCCCTCCGTTCCAAAATTATTGTCCAACATTTCATTTACGAGTATTGCAGGTTTCCTTACTAGTTATGAGTATTGCAGGTTACATGAGTTTACTAAAGGGAACTTACTCAATTTTTGGTCTGCTGGCTGGCTCGGGATGCAGTAACCACAAGCAAAACAATGCTTCTTTAGGCCACTTCAGCAATAAATGTGGAGGAAACACACGATGTCTCAGGCTAGACATCGTTGCATACTTCTCTTCTGCCGAGCTACACGTACAATACAACTGTTGATGAAAATAGACTCAGATTGGTTACAAAAGGCTATAGGTGGTAACAGGAGAGGATTTGATGGAAATGCACTTTTGATGCTGTTCAGGTCAGGTTTAAATTTTTTGATATATAGTTAAGGCTATAGGTGGTAAATTTATTTGTAACCGTTTAACCCATTAGCATAATAATAAATCAATCAATACGTTTTCACAAAAACAAGAGTATAATTGCCACCCATACATAAGGTGATATCAGAAACGCAAGAGTTGAATATAAAACAGACCTCAAACAGAAGGGCCCCGAGTCGATAAATATCAGAAGCACAAGAACTTGACAAACCAGCAGCCTCTTCTGGGCTTGTGTACCAATCATTTTCCATTTCTAAAATACGTTTCATGGGGAAACACGGCTTCTTTTCTTTTGCTTGCTCAAAGCAACTCGTGTCTACATTATCCAAACCAGATTGCAACCAACTGGTATCTGATACCATATTAGACTCAGAATCTGAATCTGAGCAAGAAGCTGATTCTATAAACGACACACGATTTAACGATGACATAACAAAACAAGAAGGCCGGACGTTTTGAACCACAAGCCCTTGAGAATGAGCTAAGTTTACTATTTCTACTATTTGCATAAATATATGCAAACATTCAATGGCGTCAACAACTCGTTTTTTGTTATCTAACCATTGTCTCAAGCTAACATCTTTGTGATCAACTGGACGAATAACCGCGCCACCATCTTCTCTAAAGTAACCAAACTGAGTTCTGACTCGATTAAATTCATGATCTATAGGGTTTCTGTTTGAAGCTTCTGAAGAATTCAACCCTCTAGAAGTACCCGAAATCTGATAACCCAACTCAGATGAATTCTTGTCCATTATAATCTACCAACTTCCTTATAAAGATCCAATTTAGCTCCATAAACAAGGTCTCAAACATCCATGATTCGAAAAGTTATATACTTAACTCTAGTTCTCAGCAATTCCATCTTTCCCTGAAATTAATGATGCTTGATAAGTCTTTAAGATCATACAAAACAACATAGAGAAGGGCTAACTATATAAAACAATTTTCGCCATCAAGAAGAATCTTGAAAACTTGAATTTTAAATAATTGCTTCATAAAGATTACAACTTAGCTTTATTAACAATTTTTCTAAACACCCATAATACAAATAGCTCTAAACTTTTCTCTAGTTCTTAGCAATATCATATTTCAATACCAAAAATCCTTAAGAACATACAAATTACATAATTTTCACCATCTAGAAGCAAATTCTTGTTGAACATTGTAACTTTAGTATAAATTCATAAACTAAGTGACAATATTAGTAATACCAATATGTAGCTAATATGCAAATTTCAGTAGTTACGTATATACAAAAACATAAGAACATATAGTAGTACCAGTAATCACCATGAGTCAATGAGACTATGAATCAAGGTTGAGGTTGTTTTTAGCTTAACTAAACAAGAGCCACAAAACACAAACAAACCTTTTTCTTGAGCTTTTGCTACCACAAAAAGATGTTCATAAGCTCTTTTTTATATTATATTGTATATTGCTATAAATAGAAAAAAGACAAATAGAATCTCCCCACAAAAATCCCTGGCCTCTTATTTTAGTCTCTTCCAAGTTACAAGGGACTGTACATGTCACATACTGCTTTTATATTATTTCTAACTTAATCTTGATCAGTATAAATAATAATATCATTAATCTTACTATTAAATTTTCATAAAGTTGAATAAGAATTTGTTAGGTATTTTCTTAAAGAAATTTTTGATCATTTCAAAATTTGCCAAAGTGTTATTTTCTTCCGCGCAATTATGGTTTCTAACCGTGTTGACCTACTAATCCTCGGGTTTTAAATCCCCGCCAACTCGCCAAGCGCAACATATAGAAGCATATTCAAACACTGTTTCCACGATCTTTTTACGATCAATTACTCAATTGTAATCGATTTATGCTAAAATGTCGTGTGTTTCAAGCTGAAACGCAAGCTTGCATGCATGATGCAACAATGTGTTAATAGTGCCTACTAAATGAGAAATGAGCGTGATGACTACAAACATGTTTACTCTTGTATGTAAAGCAACATGTTAGTAGATTGTTGGTTACACATACAATTGAGTATGCATTTAATCATCCCAATTATTTCTTCTAAACTAAATCCAATCTTTTTTAAAGAAAGAAACCTTAGACAAGATATATAAAATACAACAAAGTTACTAGTAATAAACTTGAAGGTTTTCCCAAAGAGTCAAAACACCCCTAACTCCATGACACAATTGTTTTTCACTCAAAATGAATATAAAAAAACATGTAGACATTATTGTATTGGTTTTTTTTATTGATCCCTATGCAGACACAATGTCTGTAACCCACGCATTTCACATCAACTTACGTGGTACTTCCATGGCCTCTAAAAAAAGATATTTGAACATGTGATGATCAGAAATCCTGGTGGTGGGGTTAGTAAATAATTCTATAAATAGAAGTAATAAAGATTTGATTATGTTTTGTTAAGCCAATGATAGTGATCAACTAACATAACTACTTGATTAGGGATTAATTAAGTTAAATATATCTATGCATGCTATAAAGGAAAGGTGTAAATCAATAAATCATGATGGACGTGGGATTAATTATGTTAATTATAGAGGAAAGGTGTAAATCATGATGCACCTCTCTAAATCTTTTTTGTGATTGGACAAATCTTACTCGATAACCGGAATCCTATTATTTCTATGCTTATCCATGCTTACTTGTGGGTATGAGGAGCATTTTTATTCGTTAATAAATGTCAAATTTGAAGTGATTTGGTCAAACATTTAACAAATTTAGTTAAAAAAAAATACAATAATAAAAATACACAGTTTATTTAATTTTATTTTTATTTTTGCCTTTTTAGTTTTAAACTTAAGTGCAAATAAATGTTATATTCCATATTGGTTCATAATAATTTATAGTCAAATCTTAAACTTTTAAAAATGGGTTAATCTTAATTATAATTTTATGAACTTAAGTGTAAAATACTCTATTTTCATAATTTTAAGAGAATTTACGTATTTAAAAAAAAAATACCCCATGCATTTTATTTTATAAAAGAACTACTACAATTATTATTATTATTATTATTATTATTATTATTATTATTATTATTATTATTATCCATATATGAGTCGTACTAATTGGGTTTGTCACATATCTACTTGTTTAATTGTGCTCTAAATAAGAACATTACAAGCTACAACATTATACAATAAGTATAATACCCGTTTACTGTTCATCATTGGCTCCAAATAAAAAATTCATGCTACAATTTTCTACAGGACACAATGTGAGTCTTGCTACATGATCTCTCCCTAAAAAATCCACTACCCTCCCCATTTGTGTTTCTTGAAGCTTCCTCCCTAATACCATAAACTTCAAGCACATATCCAGAACTCTCTTCTCCACTCCCTCCCACACACACCACCTACTTCCAGCAAATCTATCAACATCTAGAAACACTACCCTAAACACCAACTACTTCCACCAAATCTATCATGAATCACGGCGAGGCGTGTCCATCCAAATCCGGCGCTGTAGGTATGTGTGTCTACGATCTCACGACATCACATCTACTTTTATTTCTTCTAAACCCCAAAACTAAAAACTCATTTACCTATCACTAATTTTGATCCAAATCATTTGTGTCAGATTCGATTACCCTTTAAAAAATAGACTTTGTTGTTTCGAATAATTTCAGGTACGTGATGGGTTTGGGTTTAATTGTGTTTAGGTTTGTGGGTTGTGAAATTTTGGGTTTTAAGAAATATAATTAATTGGGTTTGTAATTGATATGTGAGTTATTTGCAGGTCAAACAGGAAGATTGTTATGGTGTTCTTGGAAGTGCTTTTGACTATTAAGGATATAGTTTTTTTTTTTTTTTTTTTTTTTTTTTTTTTTTTGCTTTGGACTACTAAGGGATTTGCAGGAATTGTGAAATGACTAAAAGGGTTCTTCATTTGGTTACTTTGTGGTATGCTATGTGAATATTTTATCTTAGATTTTAAATTGATTGCATCATGTACTGAAAATTACTATACTACGTGTATGTGAGGGCTTTATGAGGTGAACGTGAGGATGAGTGATCAGGCGGTTGATTGGGCCGACAACTTTTATTTCAGTAAGTTTATGATGAGCTGCTTAGGATTACTTAGTAAGAATGCTTAAGTGATAAGTGTTTTTGGCTTATATAGTTGCCCTTACGGCTTATTTGGTTTTGGGCTTATGATTCATAAGCTCAGTTTTTGTGGCTTATTTTCATATTGTTTTGTTAAATTATGTATATCTCTCATTTGTTCAAGCATTTATTTTGGAATGGAGTGACTAAAATGCTTGGTTGCTTGCTATTTGTCTACTAAAGAGGAGTTGCGCGCTTTGTATTATTTTGGTTGAAACGTTGATTTGTTAAACATAGTTTGATTTTGTATGCATTTCTTTAAAGTCTAATTTGCTTCTTTACGGGTTTATGCAGCAACAGTAGGAGAAGGGGAAGGGAGCAAGAAGGCACCACCAGAAGCTGCATCTGAAACAGCAGCAACAATGCCTTCTACACCTACCGATGAGTTGATATTATTTTTCATCTCTTTTTCTTTAACTTGATTGTTAGGACCGAGATTACGAAGTGGTTATATTGAGGAGACATTTAGATTATCTATTTTTTCCGCTCATAAGCTGGAAATAATGAACTCACGTGCTTTTCCAAATTCAGCTTAGCCAACAAAATAGGTTAATTCAGCCGACCCCAAAGTAGGCTCATTGTTATGCGAGAAAGTTACCCACATTTCATATATTCTTATGACACGATAGTCTTTCTTCTGCAAATTAACTCCATTATATTATTATTTTTATAGGTATGAATGTGTTGCTGCAGAATTTACATGACCACTTACACGGTAGCAAAATCCGACTTACAAACATCAAATAGCAGTAGGTTATCCTTTACATCGCGTCTTGCAGAATCTACCTTCGATGGGTAACATTGATGGTCACGCTAAAGATGAAATAATGAAGGCGTTTTTTAATTTCTTAGAGAGGTGTTTAAGATTGCATATGTTAAATTTCCATTTACTAAAAAAAAAGGTTACAATGTCATTCCAAATCTACTTATCAGTGTCTGGGGGCTTACCATGATGTTATCAATTGCGAAGGTTTTAAGGATGTTTGGGATTGCATATTTTCAAGCTGATAATTCCATGGTGACAAAAAGAGCACATCAGGTACCATAGTTGTAAAACCCACAAATTCCATAATAAGTGAAATTACTAAAATGCCCTTGATATTTAAAAATTTCAATAAAACACTTATAAACACCAAATAAATCACAAACACTTAATAATTGACAACCTATGACATATGATAATTTTTATATGAATATTATAATATTATAGATGCCATAAAAATACTTGACACATTTATTTTGTTAGAATTGGGCCGAAATACATTTTTGTGTACACATTTTAATGATTTAAATGCATAAATTAAAGATAATAGCATGATATACTTGGAAATTATTTGCAAATCAGTTTATGGGCCGAAAAACACTCAACCCCCCCTCCCTAGTCCCTATACACGGATTCAATTTAATTTCCACACTTTATACATTTTTCAAAACCCTAAAAACACCACAAAAATACCAAACGACGGCTCATACCTCTTGGGGGTTCTTGAATAATTTTCGTGGGTTCTCTCGTACCCAAGGAAGGTTAAAAAAATAGTGGGTGTGGCTGGGATAGCTTGGTTCGAAGGTTGGAGTTTTAGTTGTTCGATTATTCCAAACCGAGAAGAAAGAATTGTTCTGCTCCTTTTCACTCGTTAATTCTTCAACAAGGTAATTTTTATATGTTATAAGATTAATATTAGAATTGGGAAAAATATCCATGCACTCCAAAAAAATCGTTTGAATTAAAACACAATCAAAAACCCTAAAAACAAGGAAAATCGATAATCGGCCACATATATTTTTCTGGGCCTTTTTCATATTTTTTCGATTCTTATACATGTTTATATTACTCACATAAAATAGATTAAAAATTATTTGAAGCTTGGAAATCGTTGTGGGAATTATTTCGTTTTTACCGATTTGAAGAAAAATTGAAAAGGGATCGATTTGCCTATTAAACTAGGGTTTCTTAGTTTTAATGTTTCATTTATGATATTATTGATTGAAAATTAATGTTTTAGGGTTTTGGAAAAATTAGGGTTAAGGGTGTGTAAATTAAATATATACCGATTGCGCTTTTTGATATATAAGGGGGTGTTTGGTAATTTATTGAACCTAAGGGTTATTTTTGTTAATTATAAAATTACATATAAAATCTGTATAAAATTAGTATGGGGGTGTGTTGTGTGATTTTGATAATTAAAGGGTGTAAATTGTAAATTAAATATGAAAAGGGGCGAATTGAAATTATATAAATGCAAGGGTTTGTTTTGGAAACTTATATAAATATAAAGGGTGATTCGTATAAATTATAAAAATGGTATAAAGTGTAAGTTTTGTAATTAAAAGGATTTTATTGTAATTTATATAATTAAAAAGGTATAATTTGTATTTGATTTAAATGCAGGGACTATTATTGTAATCAAATGAATTTCAACTTGAATTAATATAAGAGGGACTAAAATTGACATTTTATGATACTTGATGGATTTATGTGGTTATGTGATTAATTATGTGATTTATATATTAATTTGATAATTAAAAGGTTTAAATTATAAAAATGATAACTAGAGGGACTAAAAATGTAAATATGGGTAATTATGCGTATCTCGACCTAAAATAACTTGAGGGACTGAAATTATCATTTTTGTATAGTTGTGATGCTTATGTGATAATTTTATTAATTAAAGGTTTAATTATGGTAAATTGAATAATTAAGGGATTAAATTGTAACTTTGGAAACTAAAGGGTGTAAAGTGTAAAATTGACATATTTGGCATCCTTGACTTATGTTTCTGTATTACAATGTGGATATCATCAATTGTGACCCCTAACTTGTTATATTGACACTTTTTGCCCTAAAACATGTTCAGTGATCTAACGAAACCCTAATCTCAGAAAATGACTATAAAATGAAATTCGTGATGCATGAGGCTATGAAACTTGATATGGTATTAAAACTAACCTATAAGAATAACATTGGAAAACTTTCTAAATTGGGTAATCTGCTAATTATGGAAAGTTTCTAAAAATTGGAAGATAACTAAAAGAGGTAACTTGTTTGAAATGAACTCGTCTTGATTCGTATCCATTCTCTTCTAGGTTCGGTGAAGCGGGAGTGATCCACTACTTCTTGATTGTTTGACCTTGCTTTTGCGTTTGGACTAAGGTACAGATATTCCGTACTCTTTCAGCAAGAGTACAACTTCTTTCTCTCTCATGACCTTTTCTCTCTCTCTCTCTCTCTCTCTCTCTCTCTCTCTCTCTCTCTCTCTCTTATATTGCTTGATATTGAACCCTTGATATTGAACCTTTGATATTGAGCCTTGATATTGAGCCTTGATATTGACCCTTGATATTGAACCTTGATATTGACCTTGATAATTGAACCTTGACTTGAACCCTTGATTATGACTTGACCACTTGTACATGACATTGAACCATGAACCCTTGACCCATCAGTATTTTACCCAGGAGCTACTTGTTGTGGAGTAGCCACAACCATAGCATTGATGCACCAATGTTATGTACTCTAGTGTGGTTGGAGAGATGTACTACACCGTCCCTGATTCTTGTGATCTACTGCTGCTATGATTATTATGATTATTGTTATTGGCCAGCAGGGGCGTATGGATGCATCCTAGATTTGTCTTGACTTGTCTTGGGCTACGGCCATCTTGATTATGATATGGACTACATGATATATATTACTTGGTGACTGGGCGTGTGTGCATTACAGCCCCTCACATCTTCGGAGTTGATCACTCCATCTTGGGATACTTGACTTGATATTTGTGTGCCTGGGGGTTAAATACTGATAGCCTTGACACTTGACACCTGATAGCCTTGACCCTTGACACTTGACACCGGATAGCCTTGACCATTGACACGTGACACCTGATAGCCTTGACCCTTGACACTTGACACCTGATAGCCTTGACACTTGATACTTGACACTTGATACTTGATACTTGATACCTAATACTTGATACTTGACACTTGATACTTGACTCTTGGTACTTGACCTTGCAAACTATTGATACTTGATCTTGCTTAATTCGTGGAAACCTTGAAACTTGGTAACCTTTGACACTATACTTAAACCCTTGACATTATACTTGACGATCCTTGAAACTAGTTAATCATTGCTATTACACTTGACGATTCGGGATACTTAACCTTGTTGACTTTTTCTTTGATATACCTTGTGACACCATATGTAATTTCTATTCATACTATCTTATCTTATTACTTGATGTGCTTGTTATCATCATATCTGTTCACTGAGCTTTTTATGCTCAGCCGCGTTTTCTTTTCCATGCGGCAGGTACTTAAGCTAGGATGCGGGGTTTAGCTTTGGGGATGAGAGAGTGTGGACCAAACTTAGAGTTCCCTTATATTATGGACATGGTTTTATTATTGTAATTCCCTTATTTTGGAATTCATTTGTAACCTTGTACTCATTGTATTATTAAAGTATAAAGCTTGTGTTTTGCTCTGTTGGACACTATTTATTGTGATATCTTTACCCTTGACGGGTTGGGGTGTTACAATTTATGGTATCAGAGCCAGGTTGACGACTTATAATACATAACCTGGACCTGTGAGTTTTGGGACCATGAGGTTTCCACTGTAGGAACATTGATGAACACCTTGAGAACTTGATTTAGGATTCTTCCATGTGCGAACTTAAGTTTATACCTGTGAGGATTGGGTAGATATTAGGCTTCCTTCGGCATACCTTTACATTTCATGTTTATTCTTGGCTTCCCTATCCTGATCAATTGGTAACCGTTCAGATGGTTAAATCTCGTCACTCTGGATCACCTAACGAAGACCGAAAGAAAATGGTAACTCAGGCCATAAAGGATGTTTTGAGACAGACCCAGCGCGTAAGTACGAGTAAAGGAACTACTGTTAATGCTACAGGCTGCCAGAAGGCGGAGGACAAGAAGAAAGAGAAGTATGAAACTACAACAATTGATAACAAAAGTATTGGCACCAAGTATTGCGGAAATTGCCATGAGTTGGCAGAAGAAGAAGAGAGAGATTGCAAAAGTGGCTTCGCTAGCCGCTTTTTGCCGCAACACGAGAATAATAAGAATGGCTGGATTAGTGAAAGAGAGGAGGAGAAGGAAGAGAATGATGTGGACTCCGATCTAGAGTCTATGGCGACCAACCGCTATAATCCAAGTTGAATGAAGGGAATTTGTAATCATGAACTAGTTTCTTTTACTCTTTCGTTTAACTTCAAATTTCATTTCCATTTCCAAGTTACTCTCATTGTATTAAAATTTTGAATTAAGTTTCCCTCTTATGCGCTTTGTTACAGCAATCTTGTTTGTATTCATCAGTTAATTGTTATGGGAATCTTGATGATTTTGGAAGTATTGGTACGAGGGTTTTGCACCCTAAATTAATTGACTTGATAAATTCCGTTTCTTTCGGATAATTCTCATCTTTTGACCCCATTGACGGTGTTAGCAACTAGCATTCCATGCGTATCATTTTGACAACAATACAATGTTCGTATTCGCAATAAGGCACACTTGGGCTATGAAGCTGAACAAACTTCCAACCTTTTTGAATAGCTGACTTGTCCGCCTAAAGACTCTTGATAAACCTTACACTTGATCCTAATTCGTGAACTATCCGTCTGGTTTGACGAATGTAGTTACAATTCTGTTTACCTTGATATAATTTTGGACCTACCCTTGAAAATCCGTTCCCGATGACTTCACTTGAAAGACTGAAGAAACAAATGAAAGAACTTCTAAGAAATTGGTTACTAACCAAGAGTAAGCCGTGAAGTATATCAGTTTTATTGGTGAAGAAGAGGAGAGACGACGTAGAGTGAACGTGAAGGTTTCTTAAGATGATTGTGAGGCCGTAATTGTATTTCGTGATAATAAGTTAACTATTCCAATTGTATTGGCTATCATGTCAACTATTTTCGTGTACATGATGAGGTTATGTTTTCGTGAATATTTGGAGAAATTGTATAGTACGACATTGTGGTATGTTTTGAAATGGAGTTATGAGTGGAGGTTATTTTGAAATCGCTTTCCGTATTCGTGACGACTACTATGACGGTTAGTGACGCTAATGGTATTAGCTAAAGCTCTGACCATCTTGTGAAACTGAGAAATACCGTTTTCTCGTGAGTACTTGGACAAACAGTCATGGTATGACGTAATAGTACATTCGAAGACGAGAAAGGACATGGAAACTATTTTGTACCTTGTTGAAATTTGGCGACCACTTGTGCATTTTGGGGAGATTGATAATTGTTGGACAACGGTGTTCTTAGATTAGAATATCTCTTTAAATTCCGCAAGATCTGAAATTTGCACCAAGTGATCAAGACCAACAATAAATTTGAAACTCTAGTCTTTTAAATCTTACAGAAGAATCTTGGAAGATGATTACCAGTTTGCGTCAACTAGAAACTTATGAGAAGATTAACTTCACTGCCTGACCTGGAATTGTCAACAACAGTGGCTACCATGAAGCGTGAAGACACTCCTTACAAGACAGAAGTGTTGACGATGCAGGGAACAAGTGCTGGGCAAAGTTGCGAACCTGGAGCTGATGAAGACATGCAGTTTCACTTCCCTATTCATCTTGGTTGTACTAAGATGAATTAAGGGTGGAAGCAGACTGGATGATGAAGAAATTTAAAGGTCGTGTCAGAATTTGCATTACTCCATCGCATTCCAAGAAGAACTGCGGAAGGCTTGATGAATCAGACTCAAGATCACAGTTTTGTGTCATTTCCAGATTGATAGACAAAAGAAGATAGATTGCTTGGACTTGAAGACATTTGATGTTTAGTATCGGTGATCTTTGGAAGAAACCATTTTGTTGTTTGAAAGAGTTGATTGTGTGGAAGATGAAGTTTATGTTAACTAATGCTCACTCTTGTTAAATTCTTGAGTTTCGTTACTTGGTAATGTGATCCTTGGATGATTTAGGTTCTCCAATATCATCTCTGTTTCGTGTTCATTCTGCGTATGCTTGATATTAGTCTTGTTTTGGAAATTTGGCAAATTTTGGGAAGATGGATGCTTTTGAGACAACGTACCTTGATTGTTGATATGTTAGAATTCCGTTACTCTTGCGGGTAGTCTTGTTTTCCTCTAGTTATTCATTGAGACTTCCGCTGTCTTGTTATTGGATGTTCCTCTTGGTTATGACGTTTGATGTCGGTTGACCTCTTAGGTGATAGAAGTAATAGGTGAACTAAGATTGACTTGTTTGTTTATGACTCGTGATAAAGTATGACCATCATGAGAACATATTTATATGATGCTAGTATTATGACGCCTGGCCAACGTGATAATACTCACATCATATAACGTGCACTTATTGTGGTTATAGGATATCTTGGGGAGTATCTAAGAAGTTTAGAATTTGAACTCCATTGAAATTTCTGCGACTGGTGAGACTTTATGTTCATTCTACCTATGCGTTGACTCTACATCTGTTCGTTGGATAATTGGATTAAAAGTTAACTCTCGATTTTGTATTCTGTTGACCTCGATACAACTGTCACCAATCTCAAACTCTTTGAAGAGATCTCTACTGCTCGATACAGTTAACTTGACTTGAAATTCTGTTCGTATCTCATATGAACTTTCCAGAAGATACAATTATCATCTTCTACATATGGTGTCATACCCTTTTGATCATATTCAACCAGATATGTCACTTGCAAACTCTTGATAGACATGAGAGAGTCATGAGAAATAAGTTTTTCATTTTGTTAAAGTTCCTTGGAAGAACCATCCACCACGTGAAGCTACCTGAGAGACCGAGGAGTCTATGCGAGCCAGCTATCCCCATCTTCCTGTGTAATCTGGTAGACTCTCGTTTGTTTCGTTACCTATTTCTTCATTCATTTTCGCGGACGAAAATTCTTTTGATGGGGGAATAGTTGTAAAACCCACAAATTCCATAATAAGTGAAATTACTAAAATGCCCTTGATATTTAAAAATTTCAATAAAACACTTATAAACACCAAATAAATCACAAACACTTAATAATTGACAACCTATGACATATGATAATTTTTATATGAATATTATAATATTATAGATTCCATAAAAATACTTGACACATTTATTTTGTTAGAATTGGGCCGAAATACATTTTTGTGTACACATTTTAATGATTTAAATGCATAAATTAAAGATAATACCATGATATACTTGGAAATTATTTGCAAATCAGTTTATGGGCCGAAAATCACTCAACTCCCCCTCCCTAGTCCCTACACACGGATTCAATTTAATTTCCACACTTTATACATTTTTCAAAACCCTAAAAACACCACAAAAATACCAAACGACGGCTCATACCTCTTGGGGGTTCTTGAATAATTTTCGTGGGTTCTCTCATACCCAAGGAAGGTTAGAAAAATAGTGGGTGTGGTTGGGATAGCTTGGTTCTAAGGTTGGAGTTTTAGTTGTTCGATTATTCCAAACCGAGAAGAAAGAATTGTTCTGCTCCTTTTCACTCGTTAATTCTTCAACAAGGTAATTTTTATATGTTATAAGATTAATATGAGAATTGGGAAAAATATCCATGCACTCCAAAAAAATCGTTTGAATTAAAACACAATCAAAAACCCTAAAAACAAGGAAAATCGATAATCGGCTACATATATTTTTCTGGGCCTTTTTCATATTTTTTAGATTCTTATACATGTTTATATTACTCACATAAAATATATTAAAAATTATTTGAAGCTTGGAAATCGTTGTGGGAATTATTTGGTTTTTACCGATTTGAAGAAAAATTGAAAAGGGATCGATTTGCCTATTAAACTAGGGTTTCTTAGTTTTAATGTTTCATTTATGATATTATTGATTGAAAATTAATGTTTTAGGGTTTTGGAAAAATTAGGGTTAAGGGTGTGTAAATTAAATATATACCGATTGCGCTTTTTGATATATAAGGGGGTGTTTGGTAATTTATTGAACCTAAGGGTTATTTTTGTTAATTATAAAATTACATATAAAATCTGTATAAAATTAGTATGGGGGTGTGTTGTGTGATTTTGATAATTAAAGGGTGTAAATTGTAAATTAAATATGAAAAGGGGCGAATTGAAATTATATAAATGCAAGGGTTTGTTTTGGAAACTTATATAAACATAAAGGGTGATTCGTATAAATTATAAAAAAGGTAGAAAGTGTAAGTTTTGTAATTAAAAGGATTTTATTGTAATTTATATAATTAAAAAGGTATAATTTGTATTTGATTTAAATGCAGGGACTATTATTGTAATTAAATGAATTTTGAATTGAATTAATATAAGAGGGACTAAAATTGAGATTTTATGATACTTGATGGATCTATGTGGTTATGTGATTAATTATGTGATTTATATATTAATTTGATAATTAAAAGGTTTAAATTATAAATATGATAACTAGAGGGACTAAAAATGTAAATATAGGTAATTATGCATATCTCGACCTAAAATAACTTGAGGGACTGAAATTATCATTTTTGTATAGTTGTGATGCTTATGTGATAATTTTATTAATTAAAGGTTTAATTATGGTAAATTGAATAATTAAGGGATTAAATTGTAACTTTGGAAACTAAAGGGTGTAAAGTGTAAAATTGACATATTTGGCATCCTTGACTTATGTTTCTGTATTACAATGTGGATATCATCACTTGTGACCCCTAACTTGTTATATTGACACTTTTTGCCCTAAAACATGTTCAGTGATCTAACGAAACCCTAATCTCAGAAAATGACTATAAAATGAAATTCGTGATGCATGAGGCTATGAAACTTGATATGGTATTAAAACTAACCTATAAGAATATTCTAACATTGGAAAACTTGCTAAATTGGGTAATCTGCTAATTATGGAAAGTTTCTAAAAATTGGAAGATAACTAAAAGAGGTAACTTATGTGAAATGAACTCATCTTGATTCGTATCCATTCTCTTCTAGGTTCGGTGAAGCGGGAGTGATCCACTACTTCTTGATTGTTTGACCTTGCTTTTGCGTTTGGACTAAGGTACAGATATTCCGTACTCTTTCAGCAAGAATACAACTTCTTTCTCTCTCATGACCTTTTCTCTCTCTTATATTGCTTGATATTGAACCCTTGATATTGAACCCTTGATATTGAGCCTTGATATTGAGCCTTGATATTGACCCTTGATATTGAACCTTGATATTGACCTTGATAATTGAACCTTGACTTGAACCCTTGATTATGACTTGACCACTTGTACATGACATTGAACCATGAACCCTTGACCCATCAGTATTTTACCCAGGAGCTACTTGTTGTGGAGTAGCCACAACCATAGCATTGATGCACCAATGTTATGTACTCTAGTGTGGTTGGAGAGATGTTCTACACCGTCCCTGATTCTTGTGATCTACTGCTGCTATGATTATTATGATTATTGTTATTGGCCAGTAGGGGCGTATGGATGCATCCTAGATTTGTCTTGACTTGTCTTGGGCTACGGCCATCTTGATTATGATATGGACTACATGATATATATTACTTGGTGACTGGGCGTGTGTGCATTACAGCCCCTCACATCTTCGGAGTTGATCACTCCATCTTGGGATACTTGACTTGAAATACTTGACTTGATATTTGTGTGCCTGGGGGTTAAATACTGATAGCCTTGACACTTGACACCTGATAGCCTTGACCCTTGACACTTGACACCGGATAGCCTTGACCTTTGACACGTGACACCTGATAGCCTTGACCCTTGACACTTGACACCTGATAGCCTTGACACTTGATACTTGACACTTGATACTTGATACTTGATACCTAATACTTGATACTTGACACTTGATACTTGACTCTTGGTACTTGACCTTGCAAACTATTGATACTTGATCTTGCTTAATTCGTGGAAACCTTGAAACTTGGTAACCTTTGACACTATACTTAAACCCTTGACATTATACTTGACGATCCTTGAAACTAGTTAATCATTGCTATTACACTTGACGATTCGGGATACTTAACCTTGATGACTTTTTCTTTGATATACCTTGTGACACCATATGTAATTTCTATTCATACTATCTTATCTTATTACTTGATGTGCTTGTTATCATCATATCTGTTCACTGAGCTTTTTATGCTCAGCCGCGTTTTCTTTTCCATGCGGCAGGTACTTAAGCTAGGATGCGGGGTTTAGCTTTGGGGATGAGAGAGTGTGGACCAAACTTAGAGTTCCCTTATATTATGGACATGGTTTTATTATTGTAATTCCCTTATTTTGGAATTCATTTGTAACCTTGTACTCATTGTATTATTAAAGTATAAAGCTTGTGTTTTGCTCTGTTGGACACTATTTATTGTGATATCTTTACCCTTGACGGGTTGGGGTGTTACAATTTATGGTATCAGAGCCAGGTTGACGACTTATAATACATAACCTGGACCTGTGAGTTTTGGGACCATGAGGTTTCCACTGTAGGAACATTGATGAACACCTTGAGAACTTGATTTAGGATTCTTCCATGTGCGAACTTAAGTTTATACCTGTGAGGATTGGGTAGATATTAGGCTTCCTTCGGCATACCTTTACATTTCATGTTTATTCTTGGCTTCCCTATCCTGATCAATTGGTAACCGTTCAGATGGTTAAATCTCGTCACTCTGGATCACCTAACGAAGACCGAAAGAAAATGGTAACTCAGGCCATAAAGGATGTTTTGAGACAGACCCAGCGCGTAAGTACGAGTAAAGGAACTACTGTTAATGCTACAGGCTGCCAGAAGGCGGAGGACAAGAAGAAAGAGAAGTATGAAACTACAACAATTGATAACAAAAGTATTGGCACCAAGTATTGCGGAAATTGCCATGAGTTGGCAGAAGAAGAAGAGAGAGATTGCAAAAGTGGCTTCGCTAGCCGCTTTTTGCCGCAACACGAGAATAATAAGAATGGCTGGATTAGTGAAAGAGAGGAGGAGAAGGAAGAGAATGATGTGGACTCCGATCTAGAGTCTATGGCGACCAACCGCTATAATCCAAGTTGAATGAAGGGAATTTGTAATCATGAACTAGTTTCTTTTACTCTTTCGTTTAACTTCAAATTTCATTTCCATTTCCAAGTTACTCTCATTGTATTAAAATTTTGAATTAAGTTTCCCTCTTATGCGCTTTGTTACAGCAATCTTGTTTGTATTCATCAGTTAATTGTTATGGGAATCTTGATGATTTTGGAAGTATTGGTACGAGGGTTTTGCACCCTAAATTAATTGACTTGATAAATTCCGTTTCTTTCGGATAATTCTCATCTTTTGACCCCATTGACGGTGTTAGCAACTAGCATTCCATGCGTATCATTTTGACAACAATACAATGTTCGTATTCGCAATAAGGCACACTTGGGCTATGAAGCTGAACAAACTTCCAACCTTTTTGAATAGCTGACTTGTCCGCCTAAAGACTCTTGATAAACCTTACACTTGATCCTAATTCGTGAACTATCCGTCTGGTTTGACGAATGTAGTTACAATTCTGTTTACCTTGATATAATTTTGGACCTACCCTTGAAAATCCGTTCCCGATGACTTCACTTGAAAGACTGAAGAAACAAATGAAAGAACTTCTAAGAAATTGGTTACTAACCAAGAGTAAGCCGTGAAGTATATCAGTTTTATTGGTGAAGAAGAGGAGAGACGACGTAGAGTGAACGTGAAGGTTTCTTAAGATGATTGTGAGGCCGTAATTGTATTTCGTGATAATAAGTTAACTATTCCAATTGTATTGGCTATCATGTCAACTATTTTCGTGTACATGATGAGGTTATGTTTTCGTGAATATTTGGAGAAATTGTATAGTACGACATTGTGGTATGTTTTGAAATGGAGTTATGAGTGGAGGTTATTTTGAAATCGCTTTCCGTATTCGTGACGACTACTATGACGGTTAGTGACGCTAATGGTATTAGCTAAAGCTCTGACCATCTTGTGAAACTGAGAAATACCGTTTTCTCGTGAGTACTTGGACAAACAGTCATGGTATGACGTAATAGTACATTCGAAGACGAGAAAGGACATGGAAACTATTTTGTACCTTGTTGAAATTTGGCGACCACTTGTGCATTTTGGGGAGATTGATAATTGTTGGACAACGGTGTTCTTAGATTAGAATATCTCTTTAAATTCCGCAAGATCTGAAATTTGCACCAAGTGATCAAGACCAACAATAAATTTGAAACTCTAGTCTTTTAAATCTTACAGAAGAATCTTGGAAGATGATTACCAGTTTGCGTCAACTAGAAACTTATGAGAAGATTAACTTCACTGCCTGACCTGGAATTGTCAACAACAGTGGCTACCATGAAGCGTGAAGACACTCCTTACAAGACAGAAGTGTTGACGATGCAGGGAACAAGTGCTGGGCAAAGTTGCGAACCTGGAGCTGATGAAGACATGCAGTTTCACTTCCCTATTCATCTTGGTTGTACTAAGATGAATTAAGGGTGGAAGCAGACTGGATGATGAAGAAATTTAAAGGTCGTGTCAGAATTTGCATTACTCCATCGCATTCCAAGAAGAACTGCGGAAGGCTTGATGAATCAGACTCAAGATCACAGTTTTGTGTCATTTCCAGATTGATAGACAAAAGAAGATAGATTGCTTGGACTTGAAGACATTTGATGTTTAGTATCGGTGATCTTTGGAAGAAACCATTTTGTTGTTTGAAAGAGTTGATTGTGTGGAAGATGAAGTTTATGTTAACTAATGCTCACTCTTGTTAAATTCTTGAGTTTCGTTACTTGGTAATGTGATCCTTGGATGATTTAGGTTCTCCAATATCATCTCTGTTTCGTGTTCATTCTGCGTATGCTTGATATTAGTCTTGTTTTGGAAATTTGGCAAATTTTGGGAAGATGGATGCTTTTGAGACAACGTACCTTGATTGTTGATATGTTAGAATTCCGTTACTCTTGCGGGTAGTCTTGTTTTCCTCTAGTTATTCATTGAGACTTCCGCTGTCTTGTTATTGGATGTTCCTCTTGGTTATGACGTTTGATGTCGGTTGACCTCTTAGGTGATAGAAGTAATAGGTGAACTAAGATTGACTTGTTTGTTTATGACTCGTGATAAAGTATGACCATCATGAGAACATATTTATATGATGCTAGTATTATGACGCCTGGCCAACGTGATAATACTCACATCATATAACGTGCACTTATTGTGGTTATAGGATATCTTGGGGAGTATCTAAGAAGTTTAGAATTTGAACTCCATTGAAATTTCTGCGACTGGTGAGACTTTATGTTCATTCTACCTATGCGTTGACTCTACATCTGTTCGTTGGATAATTGGATTAAAAGTTAACTCTCGATTTTGTATTCTGTTGACCTCGATACAACTGTCACCAATCTCAAACTCTTTGAAGAGATCTCTACTGCTCGATACAGTTAACTTGACTTGAAATTCTGTTCGTATCTCATATGAACTTTCCAGAAGATACAATTATCATCTTCTACATATGGTGTCATACCCTTTTGATCATATTCAACCAGATATGTCACTTGCAAACTCTTGATAGACATGAGAGAGTCATGAGAAATAAGTTTTTCATTTTGTTAAAGTTCCTTGGAAGAACCATCCACCACGTGAAGCTACCTGAGAGACCGAGGAGTCTATGCGAGCCAGCTATCCCCATCTTCCTGTGTAATCTGGTAGACTCTCGTTTGTTTCGTTACCTATTTCTTCATTCATTTTCGCGGACGAAAATTCTTTTGAGGGGGGAATAGTTGTAAAACCCACAAATTCCATAATAAGTGAAATTACTAAAATGCCCTTGATATTTAAAAATTTCAATAAAACACTTATAAACACCAAATAAATCACAAACACTTAATAATTGACAACCTATGACATATGATAATTTTTATATGAATATTATAATATTATAGATGCCATAAAAATACTTGACACATTTATTTTGTTAGAATTGGGCCGAAATACATTCTTGTGTACCCATTTTAATGATTTAAATGCATAAATTAAAGATAATAGCATGATATACTTGGAAATTATTTGCAAATCAGTTTATGGGCCGAAAATCACTCAACTCCCCCTCCCTAGTCCCTACACACGGATTCAATTTAATTTCCACACTTTATACGTTTTTCAAAACCCTAAAAACACCACAAAAATACCAAACGACGGCTCATACCTCTTGGGGGTTCTTGAATAATTTTCGTGGGTTCTCTCATACCCAAGGAAGGTTAGAAAAATAGTGGGTGTGGCTGGGATAGCTTGGTTCTAAGGTTGGAGTTTTAGTTGTTCGATTATTCCAAACCGAGAAGAAAAAATTGTTCTGCTCCTTTTCACTCATTAATTCTTCAACAAGGTAATTTTTATATGTTATAAGATTAATATGAGAATTGGGAAAAATATCCATGCACTCCAAAAAAATCGTTTGAATTAAAACACAATCAAAAACCCTAAAAACAAGGAAAATCGATAATCGGCTACATCTATTTTTCTGGGCCTTTTTCATATTTTTTAGATTCTTATACATGTTTATATTACTCACATAAAATATATTAAAAATTATTTGAAGCTTGGAAATCGTTGTGGGAATTATTTGGTTTTTACCGATTTGAAGAAAAATTGAAAAGGGATCGATTTGCCTATTAAACTAGGGTTTCTTAGTTTTAATGTTTCATTTATGATATTATTGATTGAAAATTAATGTTTTAGGGTTTTGGAAAAATTAGGGTTAAGGGTGTGTAAATTAAATATATACCGATTGCGCTTTTTGATATATAAGGGGGTGTTTGGTAATTTATTGAACCTAAGGGTTATTTTTGTTAATTATAAAATTACATATAAAATCTGTATAAAATTAGTATGGGGGTGTGTTGTGTGATTTTGATAATTAAAGGGTGTAAATTATAAATTAAATATGAAAAGGGGCGAATTGAAATTATATAAATGCAAGGGTTTGTTTTGGAAACTTATATAAACATAAAGGGTGATTTTTATAAACTATAAAAATGGTAGAAAGTGTAAGTTTTGTAATTAAAAGTATTTTATTGTAATTTATATAATTAAAAAGGTATAATTTGTATTTGATTTAAATGCAGGGACTATTATTGTAATTAAATGAATTTCGAATTGAATTAATATAAGAGGGACTAAAATTGACATTTTATGATACTTGATTGATTTATGTGGTTATGTGATTAATTATGTGATTTATATATTAATTTGATAATTAAAAGGTTTAAATTATAAATATGATAACTAGAGGGACTAAAAATGTAAATATGGGTAATTATGCATATCTCGACCTAAAATAACTTGAGGGACTGAAATTATCATTTTTGTATAGTTGTGATGCTTATGTGATAATTTTATTAATTAAAGGTTTAATTATGGTAAATTGAATAATTAAGGGATTAAATTGTAACTTTGGAAACTAAAGGGTGTAAAGTGTAAAATTGACATATTTGGCATCCTTGACTTATGTTTCTGTATTACAATGTGGATATCATCACTTGTGACCCCTAACTTGTTATATTGACACTTTTTGCCCTAAAACATGTTCAGTGATCTAACGAAACCCTAATCTCAGAAAATGACTATAAAATGAAATTCGTGATGCATGAGGCTATGAAACTTGATATGGTATTAAAACTAACCTATAAGAATATTCTAACATTGGAAAACTTGCTAAATTGGGTAATCTGCTAATTATGGAAAGTTTCTAAAAATTGGAAGATAACTAAAAGAGGTAACTTATGTGAAATGAACTCGTCTTGATTCGTATCCATTCTCTTCTAGGTTCGGTGAAGCGGGAGTGATCCACTACTTCTTGATTGTTTGACCTTGCTTTTGCGTTTGGACTAAGGTACAGATATTCCGTACTCTTTCAGCAAGAGTACAACTTCTTTCTCTCTCATGACCTTCTCTCTCTCATGACCTTCTCTCTCTCTCTCTCTCTCTCTCTCTCTCTCTCTCTTTCTCTCTCTTATATTGCTTGATATTGAACCCTTGATATTGAACCCTTGATATTGAGCCTTGATTTTGAGCCTTGATATTGACCCTTGATATTGAACCTTGATATTGACCTTGATAATTGAACCTTGACTTGAACCCTTGATTATGACTTGACCACTTGTACATGACATTGAACCATGAACCCTTGACCCATCAGTATTTTACCCAGGAGCTACTTGTTGTGGAGTAGCCACAACCATAGCATTGATGCACCAATGTTATGTACTCTAGTGTGGTTGGAGAGATGTACTACACCGTCCCTGATTCTTGTGATCTACTGCTGCTATGATTATTATGATTATTGTTATTGGCCAGCAGGGGCGTATGGATGCATCCTAGATTTGTCTTGACTTGTCTTGGGCTACGACCATCTTGATTATGATATGGACTACATGATATATATTACTTGGTGACTGGGCGTGTGTACATTACAGCCCCTCACATCTTCGGAGTTGATCACTCCATCTTGGGATACTTGACTTGAAATACTTGACTTGATATTTGTATGCCTGGGGGTTAAATACTGATAGCCTTGTCACTTGACACCTGATAGCCTTGACCCTTGACATGTGACACCTGATAGCCTTGACCCTTGACACTTGACACCTGATAGCCTTGACACTTGATACTTGACACTTGATACTTGATACTTGATACCTAATACTTGATACTTGACACTTGATACTTGACTCTTGGTACTTGACCTTGCAAACTATTGATACTCGATCTTGCTTAATTCGTGGAAACCTTGAAACTTGGTAACCTTTGACACTATACTTAAACCCTTGACATTATACTTGACGATCCTTGAAACTAGTTAATCATTGCTATTACACTTGACGATTCGGGATACTTAACCTTGATAACTTTTTCTTTGATATACCTTGTGACACCATATGTAATTTCTATTCATACTATCTTATCTTATTACTTGATGTGCTTGTTATCATCATATCTGTTCACTGAGCTTTTTATGCTCAGCCGCGTTTTCTTTTCCATGCGGCAGGTACTTAAGCTAGGATGCGGGGTTTAGCTTTGGGGATGAGAGAGTGTGGACCAAACTTAGAGTTCCCTTATATTATGGACATGGTTTTATTATTGTAATTCCCTTATTTTGGAATTCATTTGTAACCTTGTACTCATTGTATTATTAAAGTATAAAGCTTGTGTTTTGCTCTGTTGGACACTATTTATTGTGATATCTTTACCCTTGACGGGTTGGGGTGTTACAATAGCAAATTGTTGTTTTATGCTTTTTTAATTATATGGCATAGAATACTCAAGGAATTGATACAGTAGGGCGAAACAGAATTAGACGGGTGCCATGTATTTGTTTAAAAAATAGAATGCCATGTATTTAACAAATAGGAAGAATTGATTAGTAAATAAATTAAGTCATGTATATAAAGAGAGTATACCACTGAATATTGAATATGTGACAGCATGCATCGAATGGAAATGAAACATTTTTAAACTTTATGTTAATAGCTGATGATTAAATTTTATAGCATTTGTGTCACATTTCGAAATAAATGATAAGTATTATTGTAGAATACGTAGAAAAAAGGTGCTGCAACCAACAAAACGGAAAGTATTAACTGATGTCAACAATCTTTAATGCGCAGGGATCGGAAAATCATGCCTTCGCCGTAACTGTAATTTCATAATGATGTGGCAGTAAAGAGGTAAATGGGTCATTTTTAGCAAATGTTTGGGTGGCTTTTAATAGGATTTTGGGTGATTTTTGGAACTTCTACAAAACAATAGCAACAAATTAGTATCCCAATTGTTTTTTTAATGGGTTTTGGGTGGTATAAATGGGTGTTCAGGGGCTGCTGTAACCATTTATTAAAACCTCTTCGTTACTGGTATGTAACTTTTTTATTCGATCTTAGTTGTGTTATGCGTCTTTAGGCACTTCTTAGTTGTTCTCTCAATTGCTATTAGGTAGGGTTTATTTTATTTATTTATTAATTTTTTTATTATTAATTTTTTATTTTTTTCATGTTTGACAGTAAGGTAAATGGGTATGTTGCCCACTGATTTAACACCTAGAAATAAGCTTAAACAAACTGCCTGGAGTAAGAATGTACTTTGGTTTATGATGACTGAAACTCTGCAAGCGATGTGTGTTCCAGTAATGTGCGTGCGTAAGTTAACGTGCTTATTGTGAGAATTTGGAGCACAAGTTCACTATAGTTGGACTTAGTAGGAATGACTTAATTGCGTTATAGCGTGATATGTTCTATATATGCTCGAGTTTAAGTCGTGCAAAGTACAGTAAGCTCCTTAGGGGCAATGACTGTTGAATAGCACTATTAAAGTTTTGAGTACCTTAATTTTAAAAAGTTAGCTCCTTTGTTAGATTACTATAACATAAGATAAGGCCATTGCTAATGTTCTTCTATTATTTGTTCATTGGTTACCAATTAGGATCACAAGTTCACAACTATGTCATTGCGTTGTGGAACTATCATATGGAATAATCAAATTCGAATAATTTAGATTGATAAAGCGAGTTGCAGGAGGATGCTTTCTATCAGTATGGAAAATGTTAAATGTTTACATGTAATATGAGCCTAAATAATCTGTTCATTGATATCAGTTTTGTTGCACCTAGAGTATTTGACCCATACATGACTTACAGTCTAATTGACCTGTTTTCCTTCTAAGGGTTAATTTTATCTTATTTTATTTTATTTTTAATTTTTTTCCGTTGGCCAGCTTGAAATAAAACACAACCTGCCGTGTCTATAGTTATAAGTAAATAGGTCAAAATTGCCACCTTCAATACAAACGTGTACGACTGTCCTTTATTTTTCTCTTGCAGGAGATTGGAAACTTGAGTTTTGACAAGGATGACCATCTACATGTACAAATTGTAACTGCTGCTTGCAGGTGGCCAATCTTTCTTACATCCAAATCCAGTGAAACATGGCTTATTGAGATCCATTATCTCAACTTGATACGCTCATAAGCCACAATGTTTAATTCTCACATTCCAAGTTCTTTGTTAATTCTGAAATATTTTAGTTTTAATTGTTGAATGCATCATAATGTAGTGTTCCTTCCATTATGCAGGTCGAGACCTCTTGGGAATGAAGTTATCGGGTCTCACTTGGGTACCACAGGTGCTCAAGGATTAAAAGAGGGGTATATGTTAGTCCCCACCTCAGGTGTCTTTTCCTTCTTAGTTACTGATCCATCATCTGAGATGGCCATCTTTACCAAATAGGGAACCAAAGACTTATCTCCATCTACGCCAAGTTGACCATCTACCTTACTGTCAAGGATGCAATATATAATTGTAACCATTTAAAACATGTTTAGACCATAAGCATTTGACATGTTAAGGAAAATATTTTAGAAGTTATATTTATCCTTTTGACCGTGAGGCCCACTTCTTCTTTATGTTTTTGACATCAACCTGAATCCACCCATTTCATGTGAATGTATTGAAATCGCCGCCTCTTTGGCTTCTCAACAGAAGGGGTATATAACTTTATTGGTTTTGTCTTTCTTTGCTTGGATAGGTACTAAAAAGCTTGATACTTTAATCACCTAGGCTGTAGAAATATTTCTTTTTCTGAAATACGGGTTTTGTTAGATACTTACAGCCACTTGGTTTTGTGTGTTGCAAATGTGCAGGTTTAAAGGGTGTATGGCTAGGCCAGCTGTAATGGTTTTCTGAGAAGCAGCTCAAGAGGACATGCAATTATGTTAGAAGCAGCTCAAGAGGACACAACGGAAAGATGAGGAATGGCTCACATTGTACCCATATAACCGCCTTACAACATCATCCTTCGACCCTACTGCATATATTGATGTAACCAAGAGAGAGGTATTATTTGTGGAAAAAAAATTGAGGAGTTATACGATTTCTTTATATATAATTTAAAATTGAGAACTTGCTATATGCAGACATACCTGTCATCCGCTGAATTCAGGGAGAAGTTTGGAATGACTAAAGAAGCCTTCTACAAGCTACCAAAATGGAAGCAAAATAAACTGAAAATGGCCCTTCAGCTCTTCTGAGTTCTATGCAGCCTGATTTATAAATTGGTATTTCTTTTCTCTTTCTAAGAACTCATTGCAATGCATTGGCATGTGAGCAGATGTATGGTACATCATACATGTGAAACCATAGATGAGACATTATGTTTGTATTATGCGACCAATGGAAGCATATAAAACTATTTTGAAAGATATGAAATTAGACAGCACCAGATAGGATAAAAGGTGTACACCTAATGCGTATGCCAGCAACCAACCATACATTAACCTTGAAAAGATGACTTTCTGTTGCGATAGGCCTGTTATTTAAAATGTATACTTTATAAGCATAAAAAAACTTGAAAAAATTGACTTCCTGTTGCAATTGGCCTGTTATTTAAATGCATAGTTTATCTGCATAAAAGTGAATTTCCCCCTCGCGCGTAAAAACGTTTACTGCTACAAAAGTAAATAGCGCTGTGAGTTTAATACTCTCCAGATTTATTAGTTTCTGATATATTTGCTTTTCAGCTGAACCTGGACTAACTTAGTAAAATAAATGATTGACAACTGTTAGTTAGATTTATGATGTGGTAATACATTTAGGTGAACTGATGTTCTTGCTGCACTTATAGCTACCACTGTCAACTCGGATTGTGGTGGGAGGTCATATTCTAAAGAAAGAAACTGCTGAGATGTTGCGATGTTTGCAGTCTTTGATGCAACCACATGGCTGACATCTCATTTTCAGGAGCATGAGTATCATAGATTCTTATTTTGGATTACAACTTTATTAGTGGTGATTACAGGTTTTTTTTTTTTTTTTTTTTTTTTTTTTAAGGTGGTTTGTTCTATTGCTAGAGCCCCCTTCTCAATTTCTTGACAGTGTTTTTTTACAAGTTTGCTTATGTTTTGATTAAGCTAATGTGACCTCTTTTGGTTCGTGACATTATTGGTTCGTGGCGTTATGGGTTAGGGATTGCTTATTAAGTGCTTATATGTTTATTCCTAAATCAGATAGGCAACGAAGTGTGTAGATATGTGTTTTCAAAATGCCTGTTTGCAACTTAAACTTCTACAATCAGATAATATGCTAATTAGATAATCATGTGGTTTAAGTTAGGCGCATGGTTACATAGTTTTGCATTTGCGTTGTGTAACATTTTGTTTATGCTCATTCTTCCCTGTAAGTTATATACTTTGTTCCTTTTTTGCAGTGCGTACCTGATGCTAAGGTTGGATTGAGCATGAATTCAGAAAATTGATAGAAGGTACCCACGCCGATGCCAAACTGGTGAACCTCACAGAGATCTCAACCAAGAAAACGCTAAGAAGTTTGTTCCGTAATCAAGTGGCATTCCACAATCTGGTGATTGTGGTATAAAATGGATTGTATGATGTATGGTAAAATGGACTGTATGATCTATTCTTTTTTCTATTACTGGTGCCCGCTGTATTTGCATTATATGAGACATTTACCAACGATGCTTCACTTTCGTATACATTATACCTGTCAGATTGAGATGTCTGCAATATAGTAACTTCGTACCTTTTTTTTTTTTTTATTTTTTTATTTTTTATTTTTTTTTTGGCTAACCTGCCTATACAAAAACCCCGCGGCAACGCGCGGGCTAATACCCTCGTTAACAATAAATGTTGTTTTCAAAACAAATATAAATTTTATGGGGTATTTGTGATATAAAATTTAAGATTAGATATTTTTATAAACTTTAAATGTAGATTTTATTTACCAGTAAAATATAACATTTATTTAAATTTAACCTTATAAGAGCATCTACAATGGGGAGGTTTTGCAAAAGCTTTTTACTATTCAAAAAAGCTTTTCAAAAGCTTTTATCCATTGTAACAAAAGACTTTTAAAAAGCTTTGAACCCAAGACTTTGCACTAGCAAAGTGGTTGAAGGAAAAGGTTTTAGTTGCTAGCATTATTAATAAATGTTTCTAAGACAAAATAGCTTTGCATTTAATGCCATAAATGCACCAAATCATTGAAAAACTTGGTGCAATGCGGATGCTCTAAGTTTAGTTAATTGCCTCTCATGTTTTATAAGTTTATTTATTGCCAATTTACACTAATTCTTTATATTCTACAACAGATTACATAATTGAATTTATTAATTTTAAAACTTAACCACTAAATTTCAAAAATAGCCTTTTTTTTCCACACATATTTTTTATGCATTTTTTAACTTATGATAAATTAAGCAATGTTAACTAAAAAAACTTGGTTTTGACTTTTCAATTGGCAAATAGGATGTATCGATTTTGAAATTGAGATCTCTTATTAATTATTGCAATACATCCATTTTCATTTTTCCCTCATTATACAAGAGATTATTATTATTATTATTATTATTATTATTATTATTATTATTATTATTATTATTATTATTATTATTATTATACCATCACTTTATTGAAAAACAAATAGGATTTTACAAGAAATTAGTGAGGAGCCGAGATACTAACTGAGCCCCCACACCTCTAGCTATAGCAAAACCAATCCTACTAAAAATATGTGGAGCAGCACGTGCTCCAATGTCTTGAGTCATAGAGAATCGTCGAATAAGCTTTAATAAGGTCACTGCATCTTTTTCAAGTTCTCCAAAAGAAGAGAATGAAAAGGGGAGGAACCCATATCCGATATCAGCGCATTTAGCCGCGTACTTGACACGTTTACGTTGTGCGGCTTTAATAACCGCCCGACCGGGCATAAAATCAACCATACACGAACGCGTCAAAGGTGACGATCCTGTAAGATCAACACAAACATCAAGGCCACCATCCCAAGAGTAAAGTAACATATCAGCTGGACTTAAGGTTTTGTCCCTCTCTCCATGAAGCCCAATATCCATTTCCTTACGAACTGAAACTCCAGACCGAGAACATATATCAACAAGAACATCACGCACAATATTATGCCGATATTTAATACCAACTATACCTGCGCACGATACAACATGATCTCCGAAAATATCTCTAGAAAAAACCTTAGAACAAGTTGAACATGGCATCTGGACAGTAAAAAGAGGAACACCCAACCGATAACACAACACACATCGGTAAGTCCTGGCATTCATAGTTTGTCCCAATCCGGATATCGGTGCCACCCTAAGCCAGTCTGACGTGTAATCCTCTTTTAGTGAGTTCCATAAAGCCATCTGTATAGGGGATAAATGACGTGTAATCCTATTTTATTTTATTTTATTTTATTTTTATTTTTATTATTAGCATTAGTTTAATAAAATTTGTAGGGTTTACGAGAAATTAGTCGGAAGCCGAGATACTATATGGGCCTCACTCCTCTATTATTATTATTATCATCACTTTACTATTATTATCATTATTATTATTATTATTATTATTATATTGATCATAATACCAAGACTTCATAAACGCATGCTTTATAAATATGAAGCTGAAACACGTGTAACTGAGTGATGGCACGAGATTAATTATAACATATATAACTAATTGTATTCACTGAATTTGAAATATGTTATAATTTGAAATTAAACTATTCAAACAATAACATCATTAAACAAAATTTGATTTTATTTTCAAACCCGAACACATACAGTAGATATATTATTATTACTTGTAGTCGTTGGATAAAAAAAAAAGTGTAGATTGGCAGAGACACCTCAACCCTGTGTACCATAATGGTACCCATCAACCCTACCCAATAAAAGTTTGATTCCTGTGAAATACCTCCACCCAATACCCAACCATACTTGTAGTCGTTGTCTGAACCTAAATCGCATTTAATAACCAATGCATACACATGTTAAAAAATTGAAATATGGCTAAACTCAAATTAATTTAATTATAATACAAAAAAGTTGTAGCTGCACGAGATTATGAATATCGAAATGAATGCACGACTTATAAGTAATGGTAAACAAAATATAATTAATAGTTGTACTTATAATCTGAATCTCATGCATTAAATATCATGATTACAAAACATTAAACCCGACAAAATTCTTATACAAGCGTATATTAAACTAAACTTTTAAAATAAATCGGATTCATGTTTAAACCATGTATGTGCACGAGGTTTATAACTTGTTAGTTTCTATAGTTAAGATAAATACATTCATGTGTTTAGATAAAGTTATAAGCTTATTTAAACGAGAGTTTGAAAATAAATATGCTTACGCTTATATTTCTATTCTAGTATGCCATAACCTAATTCAAATACTTAATTTTAGCTTTAAACTCGTTCGTCATAAGTTATAAGTTTCTCCTTCATACATACAGGATAGTGATGCAATGAGAAGAAAAATTAAAATGAAAATAATGAGAAGTAAGTATAACCACACATTTAAAACGCATCAAAAGTGATTTTTTTTAACAACTGATTTTATTAAAAGTCTAGCAAGGAGCTAGAAAGCAGACATTACATGATTACAAGAGAATGATTTTTTAACCAATCTACCAAACTAAATTTTAACTTGCATCTATATCTACACCAATATTACGATATCGTCGAATAACATTGCTTTTGAAAGAATACTCGGAACAAATAACGATTTATTCCAAAAATTCCAAACATGCCACCACATTATGTAGAAGATACCTTCCAACACCTATTTAAGATTGCATGGAACTAAAGATTCGTCAACCAAACCACCCATTCCTCGTACGAAACAACCCTCGAAACATTAAAATCCCACCAAGTAGTAATCTTACTGTAAATCTCTCTCGCCATTGGACATGCAAAGAAGATATGACATGTAGATTCTGCAAACTTTCCAAAATTAAGACATAAAATGGATTGAATATCCACACCTCTTCGAGACATATTAAGCCGAGTGGGTAAACAATCCAATCTAACTTTCCAAGCATGAATATTGACTTTAATAAGAACAGCATTTATCCAACGAGTTTTAGAAGATACATCTTATAGTCATCAATAAGTCTCCTAACCGAAGCAACAAAGAAGACTCTCGAGCCCACCAACGACCACACCCACTATCTTGCATCACAGGAAGCTGGAAACCATCCACGTTGGCCAACAACTATGTATACTGATCGAACTCCGCTTCACCCTTCGGATTGCGTCGCAAAGAATAACCCATATTTTCATGAGCCAATTTTGACGCTATAGTGATCTTCTTGAAAGATTCCTGCTCAAATACTCTAGGATATAAGAATTTAAAAGCAATATCTCCTTTCCAAGCATCCTCATAAAAAAAAGTATCTTCACCATTGCTCACATTTTTCTTAATAAGACCAAGTAGATCAATCCCTTGATTCTTAAGATGTGCCAAGTCGCGAACTATGTCCATCCATATAGATGGATGGGAAGACTTAGGCAATTTCCTAAGAGTACCAAACCCTAGGTTGGGCAAAAAGAGTGATTTTGAAAAGCATCGAAAGTGATTTTGAAGTGAAAAAAGATGCAAACTAAAATAATATTTGACATGTAGATGACTAAAAATACATAGGATTTAGCTAATTTGATAAAATGCACCTAATATATGTATAGGGATCTAATTTTGAGCTTGAAAATACATTAGGATTCATCTAAATGAATAAAGATGCATATAATTTAAGTTGTTGTATCTTGAATGTGTAGTTATAGTTATTTCTCATTTTAAGTGTTCTTTTCATTTGATCCTAATTTAGTACATACATTTGCTTGAGATCTTCATGAAAACAGTCACTCTTCTCTTGAGTTTAGCCTAAAGTAGGGGTATGATTTGTCTACATTTCCCTCCTCATACCTTGTTCAGACATACTTAAGTGTTGTTGTTGTATCATAAGTTATTCCGTACATATTAAGCATAAGCTTAAACCCAAAGATTAACTTAGACACGATTCATGTCACTCGTGAGCTTACTAAACTGACTAGCTCAACGCAATGGAAGTGTTGAATCAAGATGAGAAGTATATTCTCGTGCATAAGGTTAAGGGGATCTAAGTTTAATTCCATGAAACGTGTTATGCATTGGTCGGGTTAGACTTACTTATCTTTGATGTCGGAGAAAGTTTGCCTATATTATTCATAAATAAATTTCTCATAAAACTTAGGAGTTAAAGTCTTTGAAAGTAAGTGACTATTTTTCTTTGATACGATGGGGAAATCATTCCAAAAGAATGTTGTAAAATAGTGGAAATTCATAAGAAAGTCAATAATTCTATTGAAAAACTTGGCGAGTAAAGGGAAAATGTCCATTTCTTCGGTCTTATTACAAGCAAAAAAATCATTGCACAAGAAAATGTGATAACATGTCTTTTTTTGTTTGTGTAATCATTAAGCATTTATTTTCTTCGAAAACAATCCTGGTGATGTTTTATCGACATAACTTTTTACTTAAAGGATACTTATTTTATCAAACTTTTATTATGGTTGATTTTCAGAGGGGAGCTAGTATGGTGACTAGTGGGTGCTGAGCCACCCTTAATCAACCCACTTCATTCATTATTTACTTAGATTACGAGCCATTTTTCTACTAGTTTTTTATATTCAGCCATCCTTATTTTATAGGTATACCTACAAAATTCAATAATGAATAACTTAAACAATAAAAAACAACACTATAGATTAAATTCTGAAACAATATCCATCACTTATGGCTATGTTTGGCGCGGAGCTTTTTTGGAGCTTTTTGGTGTAATGAGCGGTGTGAATGAGCTTTTTTATTTTTGATGTTTATTTGGCATGAGAGCTGTGGGCTTTGCTATTTTTTAGGAAAGCTCATTTTCCCAATGTTTCTTTATGAAGCTGTGAGCTTTTTTGGTTACTGCTCACAGCTAACAGCTACTGCTCAATGCTAATGCTCACAGCTACTTTTGCCAAACATACTTGCCTTAAGCACGGTCGGGCCCCCTTAATTAAAAATCCTGGCTCCGCCCCTGTTGATCCTTACAGTGACGAAAATTTAATAGACTTTTGGCAAAAGCACTTTTAAATGAGATTATTTTGTATGATAATATTTGATTAGATCCTTTTGCATTTGTAATGCAACTTGATTCATATTTTAAGTGCACAGACAATTAACATGTTGACGTAAGAGAGGATGAATATGAAAATATAACATTTTTTAGCATTAAACTTACACACCTAACTCGGGTGTGCATACTTTGGTGGCCTGAAAACCAACCCAAAACCTGCCACAAACCTTCTAGTGATCTCGCCTACGTACGGGTTCCGAATTGATCAAAATTCGGGGTTTGGTTTGATCTAGTCTGAACCAAATAAAAGAAAACAGGAAGCAAAACTATTATCGAAATTCGGTTTTGTATTCTTGATGTACATTACATTCATATATATTTCTCTATTTCACTGGTATTCAAAAGATTGCTATTCATGATAACATACTCACTGAATTTGAAAGCCTATTGCAAGTAGGCCTGTCCGTGGTATTTGAACCGGACTGAGCCGGAATTGAAGGAACCGAGAATTGAAAACAAGGGAAAGGTGGAACCGAGAACCATATCAAGTTCCTCGGCGCGGTTCCAATTTGTTACTCAGTACGGATCTTTGGTTTTTTCACTACAGGTTCCGAAACTCGAGAAGTGTTAACAAAAACTAGGTTTGTATTTAAAGCTAATATATAACCTTCATAGTTAACAACACAAACGCAAATAAATGATTCCAACAATGCTAGTGGTTATAAATAACACAAAATATAAGTTTATAATTGTTCCAATAATTACAATTGCTATAATAATCAATAGTTTGGTGTTATTTATGGTTTTGATTTTTTTGATATTTTTCGGGTTCTAAGTCACATAATAGTTGACCGACAAATCTGGCATTTTTTTTTTCCTCGAAAGGCACATGTACACAAAGTCCCAAAATAGATTCTTTCAGGTTTCATACTTATAGGTTCTTTTGAGAAGTGTCGAAAATGGCCGGTTTTGAACCGGAGCCGTCTCGAAAACAAAAAAAATTGGATTTTCTGGTAACGAGAACCGAACCGTAGTTCCAATATTCAAATCGATTCCTAGTTGGTACGTATCGGTTTTCAGTTCTTTTAGTTAGTTGGTTTTTTTGACAACACTAACCGCAAGTGCGAGCATTGGCACTGAAAATCTACGCAAAGGTTTATCATTCTGGTATCTACAGCGAATCTTGATCGAACTATTAGAGCATTTGGTGCATTTGGTGTCGTAACACAAGTTAAACCTTAACTCAGTGCCACGTCAATGCCACATCAGCTGTAACCTTTTCACTTTAATTAACTAAAAAGAAAAAACATCCATTATCATCACTCAACCTTACACTGTGTCCTCAAGTTGAGTAAAAGAGAGGAAAGAAAGTGAAAGTGATTTTGGTTGTGTTGTCCGGTTTTTTTTAGGAAGTAAAGTGACTGAAACTAAATGAAGGTGGTGATATTTTAGTTATAAAACTTTCACCACACTTTTGGGGTGAAACTCCGTGAAAGTCACTTTACTTACTCCCTCTAACTTTATTTTCTCATTATTTCACTTTTTTTCCCCTTAAGAATACAGCGTTAACTCAACTTTAACTCAATTATTTTCAAAGTCAACCCTAAACTAAAAGTAATACTTCATTTATTAAAAAAAAAAATAACATTAATTCTTAAAACATATTGAAGATTTTGGAAGTTGGAGTTTAATGTGTTTTGTTGGCTTTGTTCCCAATATTGCATACGTTGATGTTGTAGGTAAAGTTCTTGACTCGACATGCTGAGTGGGTTAGGGAAAGAGATGTTTAGTGATGATGAACCCGTGTTCGGGTTAGAAGATGAACCCACGTTTGGGTTATTCCACCCACCAAGGAGATTCAAGAACGAATCGTCATTGTTGTAGCTTCCCGACATTTTTTTAGCAAATATAAGTATATGATAGATTAGATTGAGTAGTGGAAGCATGAAAAAAATTGTGAGTTTATTAGGTATTTATAGTGGTGGAAAAATGATTTTGAAATTTTATTTTTTAGTCAAAATACCCGTTAGTTTACGTTAAGGGGACTGAAAGTGTATTTTATATATATATATATATATATATATATATATATATATATATATATATATATATATATATATATATATATATATATATATATATATATATATATATATATATATATATATATAACAGCTACTTTGGCCGTTGTAAGGGGTGAAGTGATTATTTTTTTTTATTTTTTATTTTTTTTAACGCTTATAGCCCTTAACGTAGCGTTAAATGCTTAACGTGGCACGTTGACGCGAGTTTCACTTAACTTCTCGGTTTGGTTAACACGAAATGCACCACTGTGATGGTTTAACGCAGCTCTAGCGTTAGGATACCAAATGCTCTTAATACATATTTGTTGCCGAGTATTTATACAGAATATCAACTCTATTGTCACCAAAAAATCTACGGGTAAATTTAGGGAAATATTATGCAAGTATAAAAATGATTCTAAATATATTTTTCTATTTTCATATAACAATTGTAGTATGTGTGTACTTCATCTTTTATGACATTTAAGTGTGAATCGACAATGAAAACATCTAAGATCAACAAAAGATATTATGAGTGCACTTCATCTTTTATTGTACTCCTATTGGAAAATCCTTTTAAGTTTTTATAACGGATCACCGTAACAAAGCACTACACGTGATGATGTGAATCTTCGTCTCATTGAATAAGTCTAGATTGTAAAATTTTAAAGGCGGACAATATTGTTAAGTTTTAGAAAAGGAGGCAATATTATAGACAAAATGAATTGAATGAAGATTCTTTCATCATGAGCTCTAATTTAAGTGGTGCCTAATGCCTTCCATGAAATCCTTTTATAAAATAAATTAAACCATATTGCTTTAGTACTGTAATAAAATATTTAAACTAGAATCTAATGCGATAATGTCAAAGTGCATGCTACTTTTCTTGTTATGGAAATCCAATTTTTTTAGTAACAAGTTTGCTTCCTGTAATCTGAAACATTTAACAGCTAATTCATAATTTATTTTTGTTACATACCATCATATGAAATAGCTAAGACCACTTTTCATAATAATCTAAAAATAAAACGGGATGCATAAATTTTAAGATTAGCTCGTATGTTCGTTCAACGGTAAAGACGTTTTGTTAAATGTGTTATATAATTATTGTTGAACCGTAAGCACTGAAATCATAAAATTACTTATTAGTGAGCTTAGAGGCTGTTTGACAAAACAAAATGATTTAGTATTGAATGATTTAAAGGCTCTAAATGATTTATAGTGTCTAAATGAAACTGCAGCCGAATAAAAACATGATGTTTGATAGTTGTTCTGAATAGATACTTCTCAATGTCATAAACCACAACCATATTTTGTATAAATGATTAAAATCTTGTATTATTATATGTCTTTGTATTTTAAAAACTTTATGAATTAGATGCAATAATACTCACAACACTATTTGAGTAATATACAAGTCATGAGTTAACTTGTAAAAGCTAAAATAAGGATCAAAGCAAATGATAAATATTAAGTTGGTAATCGAGATGTGCATTTGTTGTAACAAATAAAGTTGAATATGGTATATATGTACGTTGCTGAATCATTTTGTATATCCTTTACACTAACCGACTCAACACCCAAATGAACGATTAGGATAAGAAAATAAGATTATCAAACAACCATTATCACTTACCCGATTAGTGTAAGGCCCATTAAGAGGCTATCAAACAGCCCCTTAGTTAAACTCACACGACTTTATGTAGCTTCGCCTCCATGTTAATCCCACACTTGATAAATGCATTGTTACTCTCCTCTTATTATGTTTTTTTCAACATCATTCTAACCACACAAGACTAATGCTGCGTTCTCGAGTTTTCCTAGGTGGGGATAGAAATGATGTGTAAAGATTAGAAAAGCAAGGAAAAGGAAAGGAAAGAAAGTTGATTTTATATTTAATGTTCTCGAGTTGAAATGAAATGAAAGGAAAAGAAATAATGTTGTGTTCTCGAATTGGGAAGAAAAGAAAGAAAAAAGAGACATAATTACGTTTATGCACTTTTAAATATGTTCATTTTATTATAAGAGTCGAATTTGAGTAAACATTAAAAGTTTATTATATCTGTTATTATATACTAAAACGTGCGGGTGTAGAATTGTTTTCGTCCAAATCCGCCCATATTTGGGCGGAAAATTCCTGTAGGAAAATGATAAGAATTTTCCTTTCATTTCCTTTGTGTTTCCTTTCCTTTCTGTCTAAGAAAAACTCAAGAACACAATAAAATTTCAGTTTTTTGTCATTTCCTTTCCTTTCCTTCTAAAAATGAACTCGAGAACGGAGCGTAAGTGTAATGGTGAGAATACATTATCATGATCACCACTACAACATCAATGTTAATTCAGCTTTCTCTTCACAGCCTTATTCATGATCAACTTAGTGTAATAAGACGACCGCGGTCACCACAAAAACATACGCCACTTAAACCAAATTATACCTCCACAAAAACCATTTAATAGAAACACCCACACACACAAACTCACACGACTCAGTCATGCAGTCAGGGACGAAACTAGGACATAAAATGACCGGGTGCACTTAAGATAAACTAAACAATACTACAAACAGAATTTTAAGGACCAAGTGCATTTAAGAAAAATCAAGGTTCTTTTAACAAAATTAACACTACGTTGTCCCCCCCCCCCCCCCCCCCCCCCCCCCCCCCCCCCCCCCCCCCCCCCCCCCCCGCGACTCATGGGACACACCCTGCATCCATCACTGCATGCAGTCGACCGGCTCCTTCCTTTTGGGCTTAGGAGACTCGTTAAGAGAACTTGTTTATTGTTGGGGTGACCGAGCATAATTACCATCCATTAGGGATGCTCTAAGAAATTGACTCGTGTATTTCAATAATTTTCAATCTTATCCGATTGTCTTTTTAAACATATCATAACAAATACTCCGTACTATAATTTTGTAAATATTTAATCTTATCCCAAATGTTAACATTAACTTCTTATAAAATAATCAAATTAGTCGTAGATGATAACCTTTAACCAACAAGATATTAGATTAGTACTATTTCATAAGATAATCACATGTACAACCATTACTGCACAAAATACTATTTCCAAGATCGACATCCATCGTCGGCATCCAAATATCTTGAAAATTTTAATTACCAAAATACCCTTCAAAATCCCACCCCACAATTGCTGTCATTGTCGGGCAATATTGATTCTTTCTTCTATAAACCCTTTTCCAAATCTTCAAGATTTCTCACTTAATTTAATTATATCCCCATTTCTTGATTTGTAGGGTTACTATTTCATCTTTCTGTCCAAAATTAGGGTTTCCAAATTTGTTAATAATTTTGGGGTTTTTTTTGTGATTTGATCATCTGGGTGTTGTTAATTTGAGCTAATTAGTACTGGGTATTCGTTAGTTTTTGATCTTGAGTGTTGGTTTTTGGTGGGTTGATTTTGGCTGTTTTTTAGGGTTCTTGGATTAGGGTTAGGGTTTTTGTGATTTGAGGGTAGATTTCATCTGGGTGTTGTTATTTTGAGATTTTAAGTACTGGGTTTGCTTAAAGTTGTGATCTTGACTGTTAATTTTGGTGGGTTGATTTAAGCCTTTTTAGGGTTTTTTTTTTTGTAATTTAAGGGTTATTTTCATTTGGGTGTTGATAATTTTGGTTTTTTAAGTATTGGGTTTGCGTAAAGTTGTGATCTTGATTGTTAATTTTGGTGGGTTGAAATTAGGTTTACTGTTTTGATAAAAATGAGTTATTTGGTTGTTTAGTACTTTTGTGAGTATAAGGTTATAGATATTTGATATGTCCGAAATGGGGTTTCTTTAGCATTGGTTAAAGGTTGATTAAGTTCAAGATATTGGTGGTTTGTGATATGGGATCATCAGGGTTTTTTTCGATATGTTTAATCCACTCTTTAGTGGCTTTAAGTTGTGGAGCATTGATGATGTTCTATAGCCATGAGGTTTTTGCGTTTAGTCATGGGAATGAAATTGCGACTAAGTTATTGGGATCAACACCTCATGATCAGTTGTTGATCCAGACGTCTGATTCGTTCTCTGGGTTGTTGCTGTTTGCTATTGGGATTTTGTTGTTTATGGTGGCATTTGTGAAAGATAGGGACTTTCAGAGCTTTTTCGCGAAAGGGTGTGTGCTTTTGCACATTGCGATGGCGGTTTGGAGGATTTACTTCGAGAGGAAGCTCGAATTGCTTGGTGCAGATTGGATAAGGCTGGTTGTTGGTGATTTTGTTTTGGCACTTTCGTGGGTGCTGTTTCTTGTGTACAGTTGGAGAGAAAAATATGATTAGCCAAATGCTCAGTCAATTGAAGATTTGTTCTTGAGTTGGGTCTCAACCCGTCCTTGAATTGGTTAAGGACTTGTTCTTGAGTTGGTGAAAAATCTGTCCCTGAATTGGTTAAGGACATGTTCTTGAGTTGGTCAAAGACCTGTTCTTGAATTGGTTATATACACGTTCCTGATTCTTGCATCGATAACGCAGCTTGCGCCATTGTCTGTGGTGACTTTTGAAGAAATGGCTTCCAGTAATGGAGGTTGCGAAGGTTCTTTTCTTTTTGTTTGATTTGTAGGAAGCTAGGAGCACATATTTTCTTGATTGTGATTAGTAATTGCTTTTTCTTTTCTTTCCGTTTTCATGTTTATAAAGAAAAAGTTTGATCACTGCCTTCATTTGTTCGTCCGATGTAAAACTTGCAATGTCTGGATATAAATATGAAATTTCTTGATTGTTGAACTTGTTTCGTTGTGCTTTCATCTATGTCACTGAATCTACTAGTGTTTTGACTTTTGACTATGTCGGTTACATGGTCAATTGAGTTGCCTTCACATTTCTATCTTGATTTTGCTTTGTTTGTGCATCCATCATTGCCTTTTCGTTGAGGTTTGCGAGTAATGGTCATAATGGAGTAGCTTTGTTTTGGTAGGCTGCTATAGTATTAGATAACACTCTTACGTCCACACAATATAACACACTATTTCCGTTTGTACCCGTAAATGCAATTTTCTAATTTAGTAATAATTTGTTTGCATATAGAAAAGTTATTACCGAGTGTTTGAGATAATAGCTATATAGTATTAGATACCACTTCTGCTGTCCACAAAATATAACTTCCTACTTCCGTTTGTACTGAAAATGCAATGTTGGTTATTTGAGTTAATATTTGGTTGGGTGTTGTAATCGTGTTATCGAGAGTAGAATTTGTAGCTTGTGCTTAGTTACGTTTTTGGTAGATCTTCTTTCAAATGGCTAATTCATTTGCCATAAGATCTATAATCAGTTGTAGTAGTTCATTGTATAGTATTCAACAATTGTTGATTCTCAATGAGGATACAATTTTCGCCAATAAAAAAAAAAAAAAAAAAAAAAAAAAAAAAAAAAAAAAAAAACTTGTTACCAAGTATTTGACGTATAGAGGTTTTGGGTTCGAGTCTCGTATCATGTTTTGCCGAGAGGTTTATGTGATTCACCTCACACCATAATGGTATCTGGACTGGAGTGGTGGTGGGGACTAGAGGATGTGCTACTCTTTAATTGTTTGAGATAATGATGTTGGTCCATGCCTCTGATCATCAGTACCTGATCTTGAATTCATTACTGATATCTTGAATATTCAATGCATGCATTCAGTCTAATCTGAGTAGGCACATGACATTCGCTAACTTCACGTGTAGTGTAGAGATTTAGAGAGAATAATGTTAATCTGGTTATAGTTTCATTTGATCCTAATCCTTTATACTACTATCTTCTAGTACAGTGGTTAAGCACAGTATTAGACGTATTTTTGCACTAAGATTTTGTCTTAAATAACATAGCTATGCTTTTGACTCGAGTATTTAGAAGAAAGGATCATATAACATAAAGTTTAGTTGTAAATGAATTGTTGTAAAGAGCCAAGTTGCGCTTTTGACTCGAGTATTTTTGCACTAAGATTTACAAACCAAACAACCACCATTTGACCCTATTAAAAAACCTTGAATGAAACTTGAATTGTGTTGACGGAATTGAAATGATGGAATCATGGAAACTACATTTGATTTTTGAACCTATGATACATCTTTGCTTGCTTCTGTGCGTGAAATCGTGAGAACTGACCCAAATTGTTGATAACATGATGAATCCTGATTAGTGCTAATCGAGTACTATATTTTGTTTAGGAGGAAAGGTGCTACAAAACATTGGGTGTGTTTGGCGTAAAGCGTTTAGGAGCATTTAGGATCGGTGAGTGTTGAGTGTTGTGATTTTTAATATTCGTTTAGCAAGCGGCAAGTAGCTTTATCTTTTTTTCAGAATGCTCATTTTTCAACGCTCCATGAAGTGGCTTAGGCTATGTTTGGAAAAAGTAGCTGTAAGCAGTAGCTGTGAGCAGTAGCAGTGAGCTGCGATCAGTAGCTGTGAAAAATGAGTTTTCCGCTCACAACTTCTTAAAGAAGCATTGGAAAAATGAGCTTTTCTAAAAAATGAGCTTTTCTAAAAATGAGCTTTTCTTAAAGAAGCATTGGAAAAATGAGCTTTTCTAAAAAACATTTTAGCAAACATAGTCGAATGTAAAAGCTACAACCTCCGTTCTTACAAGTTCTGGCCCTATAAGCTATAGTTCCAGCTTAAACTTCTACAAGCTTTGTGTCCTTGTAACCAGTTAAGGCGGCCTAGTGGCAAAATGGATTGTTGCTATCACTCTAAAATGTGTGAGGTCTCAACTTCAATTCCTGTGAGGTGCAAACAACCTTAAATGGCCATGCAAGCCTCCTGAAAAAGGAGGGTTTTACCTGGTTTGAGTTTGTGTGGCGGTGAGTTTAAACCCTGTGAATTAGTCGGCCAAAAAATCGAAAATCATGGTTACAAAAAAAAAACAAAAAATAAAAAAATAAAATAAAAGTCTTGGGGCCCTTGTAAGCCCCAGCGGAGCCAAAAAGTTTTAGTGGGAGGGTTGAAACAAAAATTTTCTGAAAAAACATCAACATACTTAACTAATAATATATTTGGGAGCTTGGGTATGCCAATTTTTTATTTGGGCTTTAAGAAGAGAGGGACAAACTTAAATATTGTTTTTGTAGCACATGAAATGCAAAAAATTATATATTAGCGGGCCTAATTCAAGGGGGCCAACACCCTTTCCTGTCTCGCTGTAGCTCAGCCCATGCCCCAGTCTAATTCTAGCTAGTTTGCTAAACACAACTCTAAAAATATATTCATTTAACTAACTCCATAAAGCTTAAAGTTTTATTAAAATGAGCTTCTAATTTTATAAGTGCTTATGAGAGTTTGAGCTTGTAAATTTAAGCTTACATAAACATAACTTGTTAAGGGAATATACTAGTATTATGTATAATTTTGTGTAGCCGATTATCTATAATTTTGTGCTATAATTTGTGGGTTTTTAAGTTCTTTTGTGGTTTCTGAGATATTTTTGTGGTTCTGAATCTTTTCTTGTGTAATTTTAGTGAAGGATTGTAGCCAATTGGCTATTTCGATTGTAGTCAAGATATCCCTTTCTGTTAATTTAGAAATACAAGTGGTTTTTGACTCATATGTCGGGTATATCATGACAAGTTCAAAACCTTCTCTTTTGAGTAAATTGCAAAAATTGTTTTTATGATTTGGTCAAATTGCATGTTTCGTCCTTGCTTTTTCGAAAGTGGAAGCACTGTCCTCGTGAGAAACTTACGAGTGCAATTTTCGTCCTTAATCAAAATAAAATGACTAAATTTCCCATCCTCTCTATATTATTAAAGAGAAAGAAGACAAGGGTAATTAAGTTATTTCACATTAGGTAACGACAAAAATACACCAGTAAGTTTTTTACCAGGACGTTGCATGCATTTTCAAAAAGACAGACGACTATGTTTGGTGCGGAGCTTTTTGTGTCAATGAACGATAAACAATGAGTTTTTTGATTTTTAGTTTTTTATTATTCGTTTAGCAAAGTAACGGTAGACTTTGTTATTTTTTAAGAATGTTTATTTTTTCAATGTTTCATTAAGTAGCTATGAGCAGTAAGTTGTAAGCTGTAACTAAGGCTCACAGCTTACTGCAACTTTTACCGAACACACCGAAACATGCAATTCGACCAAATCACGAAAACGACTTTTGCAGTTTACTCCATTCTTTTTTATCCAACAAGTTTTGACCTTGTTCTACTAGTCAAATACAATTTTCCTATAACACACGTGGCAGTCTCTCATTCGCCAGAACCTTCTAACAACAATAGTCCGCATCACACATCAAGAACTCATTTTCTTCTTTATTTCATAAGCGGCCTTCAAACGCAACGCGTTCCAAAATCAACAACTCTAAACTCTTCCATTAAAACCACCCTCTTTCTAATTCAAACTAATCCATTTCTTCAACAAAAAGGTACTATTTTTAATCTTTTATTGTATTAAGTTTTACCTATTTTGTAAGATTATTGATTTATCGTGTGAATTGTGATTTGGGTCTTTTTTAAATGATGAAAATTGAATTAGAATTGTGGGTTTTGTTTGGTTTTTATAAGAAATGTATTATTTATTTGTTTCTTGATGTTTAGGATATATAATTTGGGGTTTTTCTAGGGTTTAAGGGCTTTTTTTTGGGTTTATTTTCTTGAATTTGTAAACTTCATTTTGTACTTTTATGCCTACCAAAAACCCTTTTTGTAAAAGTAGTTATTTTCTAAAAAAAATGTTGAATTTATAACAAAAATGTTGAATTTATAATAAAAATGTTGAATTTATATATATAAAAAAAAAAAAATTGTTGAATTCATGCATAAAAGTGTTAAAGTTCCCTGTTGGCAGGGCTTCTGCTAAAAAATAAGCTGATAAGCAGAAAAGATAAGCAATTCTAAACACCCTCTAAGGTTTTGATTTTCCGTAATTTGTGCGATTTTGGCTTGAGCTTGGTTGTTTATGATTTAGGTTTCTTTTTATTTATTTTGCTGCTGAGAATTGAGTTAGAATTATAGGTTTTGCCTAACCGTTTTTCATTTGTTCGGTTGTTCCATTTTAGTCGCTATATATAAACATATATTTTTTGTGAGTTTACTGGCATTGATAGATAAACTTTTATTTGTTTCTGTCATTTGGTAATCAAGAATTAAGCTTTTAAAAATGATGTAGTATTATATAAAGTGTTTGATGACTGGTTATAATGATCCAAACGGGATACAAAACTATCTTTCAATAACTTAGACTCATGAAACAGAACACTAGCTAAAAATGACAATTGAAATTCAAGAGGAAACGTGCACTTAGGTAAAGGATTTGATCTTGAATATATTATGTAATTGTATGATGTGATTAGTTATAGTTTTTCATATTAGGAATATGAATCTGTGAGGTGAGGTGAGCTATGTGAGTACGTCAAACTTGTGAATAAGATTAAAAAAAGTATAATTATAGCTTCATGAAGTTGGTCTATATATCTGTACTCTGTAGTATGACTTACGGTGATATAACTCATATAAGTAATGCACGTTATTTGTAGTTAGTAGCATGAGTTAATAATTGTACATAGATAAGTGATGAAGAAATGAACTGTTCAATGCTTTGCGAATTTTGATCTGTTTGTTAGGGGGTGTTTGGGATTGCATATGCAAGTGCTTATCCACTTATTTTTTGAGCAAACAAGAAATGTGAGTGTTTGGATTAAACTACTTATATGCTTATTTTTAGTGTAAATAAGTACTAAAAAATAATCAGGTTTATCAGATAAGCAGCTTCAGATTAGCAATCCCAACACCTATTTTAAACTGCTTAAATACCAACCTGCTGTTTTAAGTGCTTATCTAGTTTAGAATAATCAGATAGGTGGTTTTAACAAACAATCAAAAATGGTTATCTGCTTTAATAAGCAGATAAGCTTTTGTCAAAGCAATCCCAAGCATCCGCTTAGTCATCATCAGTATGTTTATAGTGTTACGAGTTCTGTCTAGTAATTTTATCTTGTTTATTTGAAACATTTAATTTTAAGTAGGTTGTTTTAAGTTTCTTCTAGGCTATGACTCGTATTCACGTATTTCAAACTTTCAGGAACTTGTAATCATGAGTGGTTTACAGACCCAAGACTTATCTTCCGCCTTAGGATTAACCAAAGCATCAACAGACCAAACACCAGTTGTAACAACAGCATCATCTGAAACAAAGCCGAAAAAGAAAATCTGTTGTGCATGTCCTGACACTAAGAAGCTGAGGGATGAATGCATTGTGGAGCATGGTGAATCGGCTTGCTCAAAATGGATTGAAGCTCATCGTTTATGCCTTCGTTCTGAGGGCTTCAATGTATGATGTCGAACACAGTTATCCAATTGACAGGAGAATGTTCAGTTTTTCACTTTTTAGTTCAGGATTTACATGAACTATAGACTATTTGAGAATAAATGAATTTTGACTGATTACATTGTTGAGTTACAGAGGTCGATCCTCATTTTTTTATATATTGGTTTACTTTTACATTATTGACGGAATCTCAATAATAACAGCATGGCTCATAATTAGTGATTGTGAATTGCTATTGCAATATCTCTATTTACTAACTTATCAGGATCAGAATACATCTATTATCTGTCTATCAAACTTTTGTGTTGTGTCTGCTTTGATTTCCTCCAAGAAACCATGGGTAACAGTTGTAACAAAGAGGAAACATGACAATTAAATGTCAATTTATCTCAAAGAGACGTTTTTTATAAGACAGTGTTTGCTTAAATGACTGCATCTGCAGACGGGTGCTGCTGCAGCACCTCACTTGCACTCATCATCAATGTCAGCAGCTAGAACCCAACGAAATTACAGTCTCAATGGAGCTTCAAAAAGGAACAAATTGAAGCTCAGAGATAGCAGTAGATTGCAGTTAAGTTTTTCATAGATGAATTTGTCGCGTTTTGTGAACAACGTTAGTCTAATGATAGCAACTAGAATATATACACAGACGAGTGTTCTGAAGGTGTTTACAGATTTTCAAGCTTATATCCACATTGATGTGTTTACTTTGTTGTTTATAGATGGTAGGAAGTGTCATTCATAAGTTGGGAACTTGATGACGGATTTTATGTGTGTAATATGCTGTAAATTTCTTCCTCATATGACAGCTTTGTGTAGAGAATAAGAAGGTCACACTACTTAAAGAGTAAGTATATTTATATAACCATGGACCATGGCCACATGTGCTTGACCATCATACACAGACACAAACTACACTTACCTTTTTGACTCAAATCTAGAACATAAACCTGCAGTTTTATTTAACATTAGATATTGGACACACATGAGATCCATTTACATCATATTGTTGCTTCAGTGACCACATGTGCAGTTGGTGCAGCTGCAGTTAGCACCACACTTGCACTTGCCATTGTTCTCAGCTGCAGGAACCTCCATCACAATAGTCTCGACCGTACTGCCAAAATAATAAAAAGTTACTAGTACTTTCTTTTGATAACCATAGACAAACTTAACCAATGGGATTACCTTTTCTGAGTCTCGACTAGGGTGACGTCATATCCGTTTCCTTTCTTGCTGCAATTCAAGTCAAACTTAGTTAGAAAATAAATGTTCTAAACTTCGAATTAGATGTGGCAAAATGACTGGTTGGGCATGTTGGGTAACGGGTCGGGTTGACTAGAAACACCTTTTTGTCTAAATGTTACTGTATAACTTTTAACTTTTTATAACTATATTTTATTTCAATAATAATATAATTTGTTTGAATAAAATTTTATTCCTCTTAAATTACACTTTGGACGACTTGCGACCCAATAATTTATGAATGGGTCCAATTAGATTGTGTTTTTATCTCAAACGGGTCAAACAAAACAAAGACAAAAGGGGAATGGGTCGAATGGTTCAAATGAGTTGTATGTCATATAATAACAGAAGGTAAATAAACATTATAAAACACACTTCGTAACTTATACTTAAAATGATGATATATAAACATGGCCTTGTTACTTACGTGCACATGCTCTTATCGTTACAGTCACAGTTGCTGCAGGAAGACATATTAAGTAATTTGAAGTAGGAAAGGGGAACTCTGAATGGTTTGAAGCTGTGATTTGCTATATCTACAAAGCTTGTGCATCGTCTGGTATTTATACATGTGATGGTCATGGTCACGGGTCATTGGGACCGATTGTGGAACCCGAAATGGAATCTGCATAAAGGTTGCAGTTTCATGCCAGGCCATCCAATTTGTGGTACTTTATCAGCATATATTCCTTGCATAATTAACTTTTATTTTGCAGATATATGCATAAGATTGTTTCTGGTGTTATTTTACTAAAGTGTAGCCTTAAATTCCCTCTGTCTTCATTTTGGAATATTTGCTACATTGGATGGTTAACATGTAAGGCATGATACGACACGGAGTTGTAAAAAGGTGTGCTGCTATATTCCTGTTTCGATTCTGTTGTGACACGAAGCGAAGTAAACACTCCATTATTTCCACATCAATGGTTCATTACATTGTTGGGAATATTTATGTGTCGTTTGTTTGAAAACCATTAAGTGTTAAGACCTTAAATCAGTAGTGTATTTTGTTCTTCCGGTTCATTAGCAACATGACTAGTCCATTTGTGTATATTCACACTTCTGCCCATTATTTTCTTGCCTATGATCAAAGTTTTGAACTTTAAACGCTCTAAGCGATCCCATATTATCTACAGTATTAACTTAGTAACTTGACCCTCAATGTTATTAGCTTCCACGATGGAGCGAAGAGACTGGAACCAGGACTCAACTTAATCAGACAATCCCCTGAAAATTTAAGCAACTTACAAAATTCATATGTGAAAAAAAAAAAAAAAAAAAAAAAAAAAAAAAAAAAAAAACGACAACTTAAAATAATCAATGGAGAAACCAATTGAGAAAGAAGTCATGGGTTCAATCCTAACTCTAGCTGAATCACTACGACATCTCAGTTAGCATTCACAGGTGCAGAGGGTTAGGGTTTCTCTGCGGTCATTAACCTTTCAAGAAAACAATAATTTTTTGGTATTTTTTTAACTTGTTCATGTATAGTGTGCCTTCTTTTTTTTTTTTTTTTTTTTTTTTTTTTTTTTTTTTATCTATTTATTATTTATTTATTTATTTATTTGGATAGAATTGTAAAACCAAACTAAATTTTTTAGGTGGTCAGAACTGTTGACTTTTTATTTTTGGATAGGTTTGACTTTTTTTGGAAACAAGGAAAAATTATGATTGTTAAAACAAATTGAGATTTTTATTGATTTTTCGTGAAAATTTAAGGAAGCGAATATTAGGACTTCAATTCTTATATAAATATGCTAATGAAATAATTTCCTTTATTACACTGGTATGATATTATTAAGCTTTTTCTGTATATATAAAAAATATTTTCTCTTCTATATTTTTCTTCTTTCCATATTTAAAATTCAAAAACTCTACATAAAAGGTTCATGGAATGTCGTCTAGTTGGTCATCCTCTGGAAGACAATATGCCTCAAAAACTATCAAGGGGCTTCTGGTCTAGCGGTATGGAGATTTTACCCTTCTAGACAACACAGTGTTCTAAGAGGATTCAAGACGAATGGAGTATTCTTCGAAACGACTTACCTGGTCTGTTATGCGACATTCAGGTTGGTTTAACTTCCGTTATTTAAAAAAAAAAAAAAAAAAAAAAAGGTACCATATATGTTAGGCTTTATGAATCGAGGATTGTTCTTTTAAGAGCTGTGATAAAGGGAGTAGAAGTCCGTATCATGATATTCGTTTTCTGAAAAAATATCCTGATAAACCACCTGTATGTCTAGTACAATTTTTTTTTCTCTCATTTTTATTCTATGTTTTTATTTTTTAATGTGACATAAGGCAATTAAACAAATTTTATATTTTAGAAAGTGCATTATCGCTAGGGTGGAATAAGTATTAATCCAAATTTGTGGTTGGATGGCTATGTTTGCTTGAGCCTTTTAAACAATTGGAAACAGACCTACAAAGAAGACCCGTATGATGATGGTGATTTTGATTCTCTTGGACTTACCGAAGATCAAATGGCTTATGTTAATGAGTTTGACATTAATCTTCGTGGTCAAATTAGATAGGTGTTTATAGTAATTGTTCATAAGTTTTGCTTGTCATTCTTATGACAAGCATCATACCCGTTAAACTTGATCTCGAAAAATCTAACTATTCTTCTTGGTGTTTCCTCTTCAAAACTCATTGTGAAGGGCTTCAAGTTTTGGATCATATACAAGCCAAAGAGACATCCTCAAGTGCCGACGCCATCACCCCTGCCTCCTACCATCGAATGGTTAAAGGTAGATCCTATTATCAAATCTTGTATTTTCTTAACGTGTTCTGACATTCTCGTGGACCCTTTATTTAAGGTGAACCCTAAAACAGCCTTAGAGGCGTGGTCCTTTCTTGAATCTTCATACACAATAAACGTACAAAAATCATTGCTCTTCGCCCTCACTGTTGATGCCTATTTCGCAAAAATCAAATCCATTGCTACCTTATTATCCCATCTCGGATCTCCCATGCACTATAATGACTTAGTCACTTACACCATTGATGGTTTAAGCCACTGTTATGCACAGTTAGGTCTATGGTCACGACCGAAGAGCTTCCTCTTAAACATAAAGTGGGTTTTTCAACTCTCCCTCCCTACTACCCCCTCCGCTCCAACAGTTTTGTTGGCTGAGAGTTCTCGTCGTGACTCTCGTGATTAAAAGGCTCGTGACTCTCGTGCCCCGACCTCGCCTAATGTATGTCGTCACTATGGTCGTACCCGTCAATGCAAATGGGGTAATGGGTGTACTAAATTACCAGGGTTAGAATCCTTGACCAAAAAAAATAAAATAAAATAAAATTAAAAAAAAAAAAAAAAAAAAAAAAAAAAAAGAGAGAAAGAATGAAAGATTGGTACCCGGGGTGTCTACTATGCTCCAAGCTTTGGTAACTTTACAGGGTCTCGTTTGAATGCGAAACCGTATATCAACAGAGATGAAGATATCCATTGGGATGGCATGGATGGTGGAGCTGAGAATCTAAATCAATAAAATACTATGAGCGTACCTTAGCTTGCTCTTTGAAAACTATGGTCTACAGTTCTATACTATATATAAACCACCAAAGGTATGATTGTAATGGCTAATTAGACAATACTATCATAGTATTATTATCTACTAAAGGTGAGATTTATGACTAATCTATTTCGTGGTAACTCTTCACACTTTGCGAGTTACTATCTTTTGAATTTAGCCTATTTTTTACACGTTTTTTCATACATTATTTATTGGTCGATGGGCAAAATCTTGGGTGTGTTATGTTTTTAATCCATTTTGCAGCTAACAAATGAGTGGAAAGCAAGGATCGACAGAGAATAGAAGATTCTCTAAGATGGCTTACCTGGTATGTTTTGCTAGCTTTCAAAACTTGTTTAATTCTATTTACATTCGGGTTGATTATACTAATCTTACTGTTTGTCAAAGATACAATACATGTTAGAGTTTATAAAAAGAGAATGGATCTTTTAAGAGCTGTGATAAAGGGAGCAAATAGTTTTGAGTGATTGATTGAATGGATCCACAATATCTTTCCTTAAGATAAAAACACTACATCACTAAGGGGGTGGCAACCTTGCCTCACTTTGCCTCCTCTTTTAAAGAAAACAACCAATCAAGGTTGTCCAACACATTTTTTGCTTAATCTTGCCTAAACACTCTTTTTTAGTGGCAATCTTGCCTAATTTTTTTTGCCTAATCAAGCATTAAATGTATAAGAAAAAAAATTAAGTTTTTATGGTTTTTTATTTATTCCTTAAACGACAAATTATATATAATATTAGTTTAACGAATATAAATGTTGATATCCATCCCCTTCAAACACCAAATATAGATACCAAATATAGATAGATGTTCCTCTCTTTCACCTCCCCTATCTCCATCCCCAAACACCACCACAAACCACCCATCACCCACCGCACCAGCTTCACCCTTTTCGCCACCAAAAATGACAAGAAGAACATGCAAAAACTACCCAAACCCCTCGTGCTAGAAAAGTTCAAGAAGCTCAGTATGCTAAAGATCAGAATGTCTTCTTGAAAGCTATTGAGAATGTCTTCTTGAAAGCTATTGGTTTTCAAAGCAATACACGCTCCTCCATTTAATGTTAAACAGTAACATATTTCTTGAACCTCTCCCCACCGATTCGGTGAATTCTACCGCATGAGGTACCGAAATTTGGATGCCGCATGAATGGCAATGGTCTTTGCCGATCGGCAACACTTGCCGAACCTTGCAAACCGCAAGGTTGCCACCCCTAATTCCTTGCATTTATTCTTGTTAACATTATATCTTGACTTAAATTAATCGTAATTATATATTTTATTTAGCAAATGCATGTTTTCTAACTACTACAATACCTCTTGTGTTAATGGTGCGCATTAGGCATTTTTTAAGATGTAAATGAATAAAAAGTTTGATGTATTAAGTGAAAAATCATATTTAATTATAGTAATTTAAAAGTTTAACTAATGTTTATTAAATGCATTTTTGATTCAAAAAGGAAATTGGAGTGTATTAACTACATGTTAAATGCATTTTTTACATTTTATAAGGGGGTGGCAATGGTGATGCAAAAAAAATGTGGCCAACACATTTTTAACCAATCAAATGCTAACAACACATTTCATAATTCACCATGACTTTTTTTCATTTTTTAGTGGTAATGGTGATGCAAAAAATAAAAAAACTATTATATTATTTTATTTATTTTATACTTAACCCACACCAACACCCCCATCTCCATTTCATAATTCACATCTTAACCCACACAAACACCCCCATCTCCCTCGCCACTTTGACCGACCACCACGGCCACACCGCCGGCCACCCTCACAAACCACCACCACCATTTTAATCCCCTAGTTCCCCTCTTTATTTTGGTATAACTCACGCACTTAAAACCCACCATAAACACCACGAGTTCATATTAATCGAGCAACAAATCATCACCATCTTTGTTACCCTTGTTAGAATCGTGATTTTTGAAGACGAAAGAGGTAAGTAACATCGTGTTTGTGAAAACACGGATTATCTTGATGGGTTTTTATGTATTCTTGTTAAAAACATGTGGGAAAACGATTTTTGTTAATAAAACTTTAGGTTGGTATCGTGTTTGTGATGAGGTAGAGAGGATTTTTTTTTTTTTTTTTTTTTTTTTTTTTTTTGAAATAAGCCACAAACGGCTCCATGCATTCATTGCCAACGTTCGAAAATTAAATGGGAGAGTCTTTGCCGAATCGGTATCACATGCACTTCTACCATGCTGATTCACCCATGCCGCACCAGTGGTTTTCGAGGATGCCGAGCGGCATCGGATGCCGAAGGTCGATGACCTTGCCATTGCCACCCCCTAAGGTGCCCAATGAGCATCCGTTAGTAAATCCTTTTTAATATTTAAAAGATTTTTAGACAATAATTTTAAAATAACGATTTTTCATTCACTTATCACATATATTAACATAAAGTTATCATATAGTAGCTGAAATAACAACTATAAGAGGTGGTTTCTCAGGTTGGAACCACGTGGATTTTACCGGCGTAGTGTAAGATATAATAAAAAGTATCGATTTTTCCAAAATGCATCACGTCCATAAATTGTGTTACCGCCGCCAAGTGCATAGCTATATATATGTTAATAGAATCTCACATAACCGTAGGATAAAAACGACATGTATTTTCTTCCTAGCAATATCAGTTGTATACATGGAATCCCAAATGTAAAATCATATATGAGATTAGTGAGGCTAGAATTAAGAAATGAGCTAATCCTGTTAGAGAATTTGTCTGATAGTACACATTTAATTGATTATCATTTTGCACATACATGTATCACACATGAGCACTCCTCAAAGTTTATACATTCATAATGATCATGCTATGATTTTTCATGATGACAACCGTTGGAATCCTTCAAGCAAAACGCTTGTTAGGCCACTACAATTACCTGACTAAAACTCTGTCATCGTCTCTACTAAACTACTTTGTCCAACAATCCTTTCTATAACTGTCCTTGACTATGGTCATCACGAGATTTCACCGTCCGATCACAAACTATTTCTGTATGTGTACACACTAGTCCACTTTGGGTGATACAATATTCTTAATTAGCTTTCATAAGTTACATCAAAAGTTTGTGTGTATGTCATTATGAAGCATCAAGTGAAGAGAATGTTAAGGTTGTCCACAGAAGGAGAGGAATATGTTGAAAGATTCGAGAGCTTACACTTAAATGCAGCCAAAAGAGTGTTTGGTCATCTATTTCGTAATCCTACATTGTTTGAAGATATTGTTGAAACATTCTCTTTTTTGCGCAATGTATTTATCGATTCTCCTTTGTGCAATGCATTTATTAAAGATAAATACATTGCACAAAGAAGAATGTTTTAACAATATCTTCAAACAATGTAGGATTACGAAATAGACGACCAAACCCTCTTTTGACTGCATCTAAGTGTAAGCTTTGGAATCTTTCAACATGTTCCTCTCCTTTTGTGGACAACCTTAACGTTCTCTTCACTTGATGCTTCATACAAACATACACAAACTTTTGATGTAACTTATGAAAATTAAAAATATTGTATCAACCAAAGTTGACTAGTGTGTACACATACCATAATAGCTTCGTGATCTGACGATGAAATCTAGTGATGAACATAGTCAAGGACAGTTTTATGAAGGATTGTTGGACAAAGTAGTTTAATACAGACAGTGACAGAGTTTTGGCCAGGTAATCGTAGTGGGCTAACAAGCGTTTTGCTTTAAGGATTCCAACAGTTGGGTGCCATCATGAAAAAATCCATGTTTGCATAGAGCTTTTTCCAATAAGGCTAATTATAAAAAAATGTATCTTATTTGTCACTGTTTATAGTTGTATGTAGCATCATTTCAATTCGATTATTTTGTAACTAACTTTTTAAATTTCGTTTATTCTTTGTATCAAATTCCTAAAATACTTGATTCGATTTCAGAAATACGTGATTCGATACCAAAAAATACGTCAATCGATACATCGAATAATCAAGATTTAAAAGGTTAGTTCCAAAATAATCGGATTGAAACAATGCTACATACAACTATAAACGGTGACAACTAAAATGCCTTTTTTAAACAGTTAGCCCTTTCTAATATAAATGTCCTCTATGGAGTTGTTCATCATTATGAATGTATATACTTTGAGGAGTGCTCATGTGCGATACACATATGTGTAACATGATTAGCTGATTTTTTTTTAATAAGATTAGCTGATTTCTGATTTCTAGCCTCGGTAATCTCATAGATGATTTTACAAGTTGGATTACAAGTTAGACTTAGTATATGATGAATGGTTTGGTTGATTTTATTAGTTGATTATAATATACCAAAACCATAGGCAAACTCACGACACCTTCTTTAGACAAATATGAGACTCGGTTCTTCGTTTTGTGTGTGTAGGACACAATTGACGAAGGATAGAAAAATAAGATTCCCTCTTTTATCTCTATACTCGATCGGGATGGATAAAACTTTAGGGTTTTATTAATCGATCAAAACCAAAACAAGAAACTAGCTTTTCGTTGTTTGATTTGTAAACAAGCACTAGCATACTAACGTTCTTGTTAGACATGTAGTGTAAGCATCCCTTAAAGACAACATTCTTGTTAGACGTGTAGTGTGACACAAGATCCAAGTAGATTCAAGATTCAAGAAGGTTACTCGTCTTAGTAATCCGAGTAACAAAGGTTAGTAATTAAGTGTTAGTTATTTGTTAATCCATTATCATCAAACTATATCCTTCCGCTGCGTACTCGTGGTAATAAGAGTTATTAGTTTTTTAAATCCCAACATCTTACACAGCACGGGTAAAATCCATGTGGCTCATGGGAACCCCAAGAAACCACTCCTGGTAGTTGGTATTTCAAGTACGTATATGATAACTTTATGTTAATATATGTAACAAGTAAATGTGAAAAATCGTTATTTAATTATTTACTAATCGACTATTCTACAAGTTTTGGTATCTATACAGGGCATGATTTTGAATGAAAAGCCATATTTGAATCAATTTGGACATGAAGGAATGCGCGGCTCTTCCAAAGGAGAACAAAATCACTTAAATACAACAAGCGTATTCTATTATGCTCTATGGTTGATACCATGAATAAACCATGCAAGGTATGATCGTAATAACCTAATGGCTAACTATATGATGGCAATATTTGTTTTTTTTTACTAAAGGTAACTTTCAAATAAAAAATGTTGGCTAAAAGGGAAATGTTTTGAAAGTCGTCCAAAATATATTTTTAGTAAATACAACCTCCTAACACGGGTCCACCGCTAACTTTGCTAAACTAAACCACCCTTTTCTCCAGCAAATGTTAAATCTTGTAATGCATACCCACATTTTTTTTTGTTTTTTACGAAAACTAAGTTTGCCACTAACATTGTGTAAATCGTAGTGAACACGTCCTGTGATGTATTTTGGTTTCGGAGGTGATATATTTTGTGTTTGAGAATTCAATGTTTTTGACGTAGAGTTTTGAGGACTTAGTGATTGGCCATTTTCATTATCGCGCACGTGGTATTCTTACGATATCTCAAGCGTATGTGGAAGGAATTGAAGTCGTAAGTTCTCTTGAGGTACATATTTAAGATGAATGAAGAGTAACATATAGAAGACACTCATTGGTGCTTCTCGAAAAATAGGAGTCAGGGGTCTACGAACTCACAAGAGTCCAACTCAAAAGATAAAAACCTTTTTGTGTTTCTAAGAGATGTTTCTTTCAGTTAAAGCCCTAACAGTTATGAAAATGACTATAAAACATGTTCCTTTTAATCTACTGCCATATCTAGCTTCTAAGTTAAGGCCGAGATTTTTTTGGTTTTGTAATAAAGAGTTAGGATCAATTAAGAAATAAAATTAAAATGAGAAAGGTGAAAGAAAATCACAATCGCACATTTCAAATGAACGTACGAACATAGATGCGCATCTCCCCTTAAATTTTCCCTTGTTAGAGACAAACAGAAAAACATGCCTTGAGCAAGGTATATGGAACACAAATAGTCAAAGTGAGCCTAAAAAAAATTTCAAGTGCTAAGGGAAAGGTAAGAAACTGGCTAGAAAAGTTGCAAAAGTTGCAGCAAAGAATGTTACACCAAAGAAGACACAACATAAAGGTAAGAATGTTGCAGCAAAGAAACAAGTTGTAGGTACAAAGTCAAGATATTGCAGTTCAAGCAAGTTGTGTTCAATTTAAAAGTCAAGTTCAAGCTATTGGTGTTCAATCCCAGTCCGAATCTCACGTTATTTCAAGTGGTGTGCATTCATCCTAGCCTACTTCACCAAGGACTTGGAAGCAAATTTCATTAGAAAGAAGGATGGCCTCACCACGTGTTATGCTTTTGCATTAGACAATGTTTCATATATTATGTTTTTTACAGACAATTTATGTACTTATTTGCATTATCTACGGAACCATGTTATGTCTGTCTATTTTCATAGTCATTTCTTGAACATAAAAGTCAACATTAACCAAAGTCAATACTAATTAAATTCATAATAATATTGACGATTGTCATTGTGTACTTTGTTAATAACGCTAAAACATAAATAATCTTATAATGGACTTAATGGTTAATGACAATAATACAATCGACTCCCTGGGTTGTTTCCTGTCCACGATGTGCACCACACCGACAACTAACCATTTTTTTGTAGACTTAAGATTTTGGAGAAGAAAGCTTTTGGGAAAAGTTTAGGGATGATAATGATGATGAAAATTGTGGTAGAAGATTCATATAAGAAAATGAGACAAACTGTACAACGGCTGTAAATAATTCATCTCAATAAAAAGACCATTATGCCCTCCCCTAAAACACACGTTTAGGAGCTAACGGATGTTGATTGACGGCAGGTAGTCAAAGGGACCTCAAAAGATGCAAAGTATGAACAATAGGGATCTCAGACATATTTAAGTTTTTTGAGGACTCGGCGCGTATTTTGGGCACAAATTCAGAGATGAACGGTGTATTTTACTCCTTTTAAAATGATAATTTCTCACTTTATCTTTAAAAAGAAATAAAAAATATATCACTCCAAAAGTGAATAATTGCATATATATCATTTGTATAAGTTTTTGATGCATATAATACAATAGTTTTTATGCATGCTTTGGATATACATGTAATTATGTATTTTCGAAAAAATATATATGCAAAAAGCCCATTATTTTTAGGCTTTGTCCCGACTTTACCTAAATAATGCACCCGGTTAAAACAAATGTTGTGTATCTAGTCCATATTAGCTATATAGTTCAAGAAAAAAATTGTGCGATCACTTTTAATTTTGCTTCCGCCATTGCTTAGTAGTCCAAATTTGACCCCCGAAAATGTATAACCATTTTTGAAATTTTGATTCTTTTGTTTTTATGAGCTGTAATCTATGCTTTGATATTTATGCCTAAGTTAGGTGGGTCATAATTGTTTACCTTCTTTTTGGAAAAAAAAAAGGCAAAGTTATTGTCTATTGTAAACTTAAATGAATGTATATGGTCTTTTGTATATCTATTTGAGTAGGCTTATTTGGTGAAAGTATTAAAGTATTGATAAAAAAGTGATATTGATATTTCGTGAACGTGTTGTCTTACTATAATAACATAGATACATGCATAACAAAAATTGTTATTTTAAGGAAAAGATTAGGACTTATACTCTGGTGTAGTAAATAAATATGCCAATGAAATTGCTAAGTTATTTCCTTTTTACAAAACTTGCTATGCAACTATTTCCATTCTTACTGTATTATTATGAAGCTTTTTTTTCTATATAAAAATTTATCTTCTTTATTTTATTTTCTTTCCCTTTAGAACTTGAAAACGCAACATAAAAGGTTCATGCAATGCCTATAGTTTGTCATCAATGATGGCTCACGATGACAAGATGTCTTTCCATTCAGGAGAAATTACCGAAATCAACGATGATAATATCGTGATGAAGTATCGGAACTTCAACAAGTTTGATATTGTCGACGACTATTCAGATCATTACTATTCAGGATCAAAACCATCATCACAGGCAAGTGTAGCTGTTTTAAGTCGGCCTTATTTAATTGTATCCGACTCACACATTTTATTTGGTACCCGTGAGCCCTCGTGGTGTTTGGATTAGCTTACTATATTTGAGCTTAATTTAGATTGGGAAAAGAGCTCAATAATTTTATAAGCTCACTTTTTAGACATACGGGCTTATCAACATGGGCTTATAAACTTGAAGAAATAAGCTCTAGTTTATACAAAAAAGCTTTTAATTTTTAGTGAGTATGAAGGATTTTGATTGGCAGAGAGTATAGTTAGTAAGATTTTTAAAACTTTGTGTATTTTGAAAGTGAATGTACGGGAGCTTATTGGCTTCTCCAATTGCTAATAATCCCATAAGCCCAAAAAGTAAGTTAATCCTGTAAAAAAAAAAAAAAAAAAAAAAAAAAAAAAAAAAAAAAAAAAAAACTTATTTAATTGTTATTATCACTTTTGCAGCCAACTCCAAAATGGTCAAAAAAGATTCAAAAAGAATGGAGGATTCTTGAAAAGGACTTACCCGGTCTGTTTTGCTAGTTTTCGCCACTTCTTTTTCTGTCAATTATTGACATTCATGCTCATTTAACTTTGATTTTGTTATAGATACAATATATGTCAGGGTTTATGAATCGCGGATAGATCTTTTAAGAGCTGTGATAATGGGAGCAAAAGGAACTCCATATGATAATGGTCTTTTCTTCTTCGATTTTCATTTTCCGGAAAAGTATCCTGATAAACCACCTGTATGTGTTGTATCATTAATTACTAACTTGTCATATTTATCCTATGTTTTAGTTTATAGTAATGCGGCAAAATCTTATGACAAGTTAACGGTTATTTTTCGATCTTTTGTACTTCAGAAAGTGCACTATCACTCCGGTGGGCTACGTATTAATCCGAATTTATATGCGAATGGCAAAGTTTGCTTGAGCCTTTTAAACACTTGGATTGGTGCCAAAAATGAGAAATGGACACCCGGGGTTTCGACTATGCTCCAAGTTTTGGTGTCTATACAGGGTATGGTTTTGAATGCAAAGCCGTATTTCAAAGAACCTGGATTTTCTGGTAGCCGCGGCTCTGTTACTGGAGAAAAAAAGTCGATTGCTTACAATGAACGTACTCTAGTTCTATCTCTAAAAACTATGGTTTACACCATGAACAAACCACCCAAGGTATGATTATGCGATGTTTATGACTAATCTATATATATGAGCCGTGTTTATAAAAAAAAACATGTCACCATAGGTCAACCAAAAATATTAGCTAACAAAAAATTGTGTCGATCAAATGATTCGACAAGGTTGAAAGTCGCCAAAGCTTATTTTTCATGATACAAATTCCTAAAGTTTGACATTTTGATGCTTTTTTATTGTAGAACTTTGAGGATTTGGTGATTGGGCATTTTCGTGATCGTGCAAATGGTATCCTTACTACTTTTCAAGCCTATATTAAAGAAAGGAATGAAGTCGAGAGTACTATTGACAAGGTTAAGAAAGAGACGGTGTCCGAAAAATTCAAGCAGGATGTAAAAGGGTACATGAAGACACTTGTAAAGGCTTTTCAAACAATAGGAATCGAAGGTTTGGAAACATTCGTGCCCCCAACTCAGGAACGAAAACATAAGAGTATAACTCAAAAGATAAAGGCCTTTTTCGGCGTCTAAGAGGTTTATGTAAATACCATCCAAGAAACTTGCTCAATTTTAGTTTACATTATTATCTAACTTTAAAAAGTAGAGCTAGATCTTTATGCCCAAACAAGACATCAAGATCCAGCTTAGAGACTTTGGAGTTTGGAAGCACTAGTTACTTCAAAATTCACTAATCTTTCATTTTAGAATTTTGCTTTTAATACACTTAAACTAGAGAGTGTGATTTATGAAAGTGTTATAACTTTGAAGTTCCGAGATCGTATGTGTTTTTCTTTTGCTAGTTTTGTGTATTAACTTAGAAAACTTGCACAAATAGCACGTAGTCTTTCTTGTCAACGAAACCATAACAACAAAACCAAAAGCTATCTTGCCAACAAAAAGAAACCAATAAAAAAAATGTAAGAATGTAGACTCTGGCATTTTCTTTCCTTTCTATTCTTAATATTTCACTAATTGTTTTGAAAATCGGTTCGACTCAGCCAGTTGAACCATTTTTTTTTAAAAAATGCCAAAATTATTAGGTTTTTTAAGGCTTAAAAACCGAGTTTTTCCCACCGAGTTTCATGTGACCCAAGTCAACCCGGTTCACTAAATTCGGCCGTGTTTGATATTCTTTTTTTAATTTTATTTAAAAAAATATGCATGACAAGTTTGGGTTGATAGTGGTGATAGGTAATATTGTTTTTAAGTTAAAAACTTATATTCTCGTTGAATTGTACGTGTTAGTATTGCATAACATATGTTTTATTTATGTTGAAGTTTTAGGTTTTATGTATTTTTGTATCAAATACTAAAGGTTTTATAGACGTTTGGTGAACCGAAATATTACAATTTACGTCAATGATTGACCGTCGGTCGAACCGGTTAAACCGGTGATCCAGTGACCCGGTAATTCGACCGGGTCAATTTGAGACCTGGTTTTTAAAACATTGATTTAAATGTGCATTTTCCTTTTCATTGATTTTAAATTTTGTTTAGTTTTTATTATTAAAAATACTTCCAACACACATTACCAATTTTGGTATCTTTTTTATATAATACAACAAAACCCCTATTGGTAATTTTTCATTTCAAAAAAATGCATTCATACTTTATTTAGTAATAATTTTATTTTAAAAAAAATATATTTTCTTATTAGGTAAGATTTTAAATTTATCCATAACACAAGTAGAAGATAAATACAAAAAATATAGATAAGATGCAATTAATAATAAGATTAAAATTTTTAAATAATTATATTTAATAATAAAAAATTATAATTAAACATTATAAATCAAATAAAATAAAGATTAAATTATTTATTTTTTAATAAATAAAAATATATGGTTAAAATTTTTTTTAAAAAAACTCGCGCGTGCGCGGGTATTATAACTAGTATATTGCTGCTAACTTTTCTTCACCACACCTTCCTCTTTAATAGGTAGTATTTGTAAAGTGGGATAAAAAAAAAAAAAAAAAAAAAAAAAAAAACTAGACGAATTGTTATTAAAAACTTTTGATTAAAAGGGTCTTGTTGTGGAAACATTGTGAATATATACGAGTTGGGGTCGTATTGTATATTTCCTAGTGACCAAAGGGTTATAAATATTGATTCTTATAAACTAAAACAATTTAATTCGTGATTTATTAATCTCAAACCTAAGAGACATCCGAGGAAGCCTATTTAATTGTTTCGACAACTAACCCAAGGTATTTTCTTATATTGTAGCTATTAGTTATCCAATATGTGAGTTTTATGTTCGAGTGGTCATGTTTCCAAGTTTAACGATTCGAGATAATGAATCATATAGTAGGTTTTAATCCATCAATAGTGTGGAATACATCAACCATTCAGTATTCAGTATGATTATAGTTATGAAACTAATGATTTTAATAATGATATGGTGTAAGTTTAGTAGTATATTAAGTTTTGAACCCATTCAGTTTTTGGTGAACAGCAAGCCACTACCTTTAGAGAAAAAGTTCTAGCAAGAGATGAAGAAGACTCACAAAATAGCATTAGTCCTTTTTGTTCGGCGTTAGAAAGCCCATGAGTCGTTGCTTTTGGCTGAGGATATGACGGTTTTATATTTTCGAAACCCGTTTAAACCCGAAAATTGGTTTTGTATATTTTTTCCGAAAATTGTGGTGTAAGCTTAGACTAATTAGTATATACATTAAATATATTTTAATTTTTAATTTAAAATTATTTCTTAAATTTCCTTAGATAAATGACTGAATTTTTTAAGCTTGACCATGACTGAATTTTTTCACTTTTCAAGTTTGACCATTTTTATTATAGATAATCTACTTTAAAATCATAATTACGAAATTAAAACTTCATTAAAATTTTATGCATGGGCATTAAAACAAGTATATTCACGCCAATATTCACGACTAAAGGGTTATAATTAATATCGACATTTATAAATTAAAACAATTTAATTCGTGATTTCTTAATCTCAAACCTAAGAGACATCCGAGAAAGAGATAGCCAATTGACAATCCAAGGTATTTCTTATACTTATTCGACTTTAAGAAGTTATTAGCTATTTCATATGTTTTAGGTCGAGTGGTCATGTTTCCATGTGGAACGATTCGAGATAATAAATCATATAGTAGGTTTTGGGTAAAGGGTTTTTACCCTGGTAAATAATCATATAGTAGGTTTTAACTCGTATATAATATGGAATACATCAACCATTCAGTATGATTATAGTTATGAAACTAATGATTTTAATACAGATATGGTATAAGTTTAGTAGTATATTAAGTTTTGAACTCATTCAGTTTTTGGTGAATAGCAAGCCACTACCTTTAGAGGAAAAAGTTCCAGCAAGAGATGAGAAGACTCACGACATAGCATTAGTCCTTTTTGTTCGGCATTAGAAAGCCCATGAGATGTTGATTTTGGCTGAGGATATGATGGTTATTTTTTGATGTATTGATAGAAGTTGCAATGTCTGAATTTGTAAGGCTTTTTTTTCTTTTTAAATATATACAAATTTATAGACTAGTTTTCTCTTCTTTTCTCAGATCAGCTTAAAAGGGAAAACTCAACGTGCAGGTTCCGACAATGTCTAGTAAGTTATCAATGCAGGTTCCTGATGAGCCCACTAAAGATCCAAAAATATCATCCGGTTCATCTCTACCAATCCCAGAAAGTGAACCAAAGGTCAAGTCTGTAAAGAAGCCACTCAAAGCTCAAGATAAGAATACGCCCTCTAGTTCCATTGTGATAAACTATCAAAAATTCAAAAAGTTTGATATTGTTGACGACTACTCAGATCATAAATTAAGCGTAGGAAAACAACCACTGCAGGTAAGTGTAATTTTGATAAATATATAAACTATGTTTCAAGCGATTTACAGCAAAAGGTTAACAAAATAAAAACTGAAGCTTTTAGACGGTGTTTAGGTTTGCTTATTTTAAGATGCTAATCTGTTTAAAAATTAACAAGTACTAACTTATGCTTATTTAAAACTTAAAAGAGCTAATTAACTAAAATATTTAGTAGATAAGCCGTTTCCTCGAAACATTAATAGCTGCTTATATGCTTTAAACAGTAAGTACATAAACACTTGAATAAGAAATTCCCAAACATTCTTTTAGAGCCCGGATGAGAGGAATTTGTTTTCCCGCAACATTTGGCCTGTCACAGGCTTTCTGTCCATGAGTAAGGATCAAATGAGAAGAATTCTTAAAATAAAAAGGATGGAAATAATTATAACTACACATTAGAGATGCATCAATTTGAATTAGATGCATCTCTAATCTTGAGATGCATCATAATATATTTTTCTAACTAAAAATTAGAAGAATATACATATATTAGATGCATTTCATCAAGTTAAACGAATTCTATGTATTTTTCTTCATCTGTGGGTCAAATTTGTTGCTAGTACTATTTTGCATAGTTTTCACTTCAAAATCACTTTCGAAACTAATGGTGATGCATCTAAATGAATAGTGATGCATCTAATTGAAGTCGATGTATCTCAAATATGCCATTATAGCCATTTCTCATTCTTCTCATTTTTAGATTTATTCTTACTGGATCCTTACCCGTCCATGTGTGGCATGATTCGTAACTCATCACACTTTGAGAGTTATTATCTTTTGAATTTGGCCCATTATTTACACATTTTTTTTTCATGCATCATTTAATGCTCGATGGACAAAATCTCGGATATGTTTGTTATGTTTATAATCAATTTTGCAGCTAACAAATGAGTGGAAAAGAATGATCAACAAAGAATGGAAGATTCTTCAAGATGGCTTACCTGGTCTGTTTTGCTAGTTTTCAAAACGTGTTCTATTCTATTCTATTTGTTCAGTTTGTTTTACTGTTTGTCAAAGATACGATATATGTTAGAGTTTATGAAGAGAGGATGGATCTTTTAAGAGCTGTGATAAAGGGAGCAGAAGGGACTCCGTATCATGATGGTCTTTTTTTCTTTGATATTCGCTTACCCGAAAACTATCCTCATGATCCACCAGTATGTCTTACGTTTTTCCCCCCCTTTCTGGTTTCGTTTTGTTGTGACAAGTAGATCTAATGCCAAATGAATGAATTCATTTTTCTTCAGATAGTAAACTATCACTCGGGTGGGCTACGTATTAATCCGAATTTGTATGAGGGTGGCAAAGTTTGCTTGAGCCTTTTAAACACTTGGAATGGTGCCAAGAATGAGAAATGGACACCCAGGGTTTCGACTATGCTCCAAGTTTTGGTGTCTATACAGGGTATGGTTTTGAATGCAAAGCCGTATTTCAACGAGCCTCGTTATTCTGGTAGCCGCGGCACTATTGATGGAGAAAATAAATCGATAGCTTATAATGAAAAGGAAAGTGATTCGCACACTCCTATTTTTTATTTGGACACTCCATTGTACAAACTGTTAAAGCAGTTTATACTTAAAGTACAACTGTTTAATGCATACTATGGAGTGTCCCAATAAAAATTGAGAGTGTGCAAATCATTTCTCTAATGAAAATACTCTAGTTCTATCTCTAAAAACTATGGTTTACACCATGAACAAACCACCCAAGGTATGATCGTAATAACCTAATGCCTAAGTATATAATATTTATTTTACTTAAGGTAACTGTCAAATAAAAAAGGGAAATGTTTTGAAAGTAGTCCACTAACAAAAACTAATTAAGTCTGCCACTAACATTGTGCAAATCGTAGTGAACACGTCCTGTGATATATTTTGGTTTATGAGGTGATATATTTTGTGTTTGAGAAATTTATGTTTTGGATGTAGAATTTTGAGGACTTGGTGATTGGCCATTTTCATGATCGTGCACGTAGTATTCTTACGACATGTCAAGCATATATGGAAGGGATCAAAGTCGGGAGCAATATTAACGAGGGTAAGGAGATGACGGGTTCCAACATATTCAAGAAGGATGTTGAAAGGTACTTGAAGACACTAGTCAAAGCTTTTCAAAATATAGGAGTCAAGGGGTTGAAGTTTAACTCAAAAGTTCAACTCGTGCTCCCACCTAAACTCGTTCCCCCACCTCAGCCTCAACTTGTGCTCCCACTTAAACTCGTTTCCCCACCTCAGGAACGAACTCATAAGAGTTTAACTCAAAAGATCAAGGCCTTTTTCTGCGTCTGAGAGATGTTTAAAAACATAGGAGTCGAGGGTTTGGAGGAATTCGTGCCCCCAACTCAACTTGTGCCCCCTGCTCAGGAACGAACTCATGAGAGTATAGCTCAAAAGATAAGGGTCTTGTTTGGAATCTAAGAGCTAAAGGTTTATGTAAATAAGCAGAAACTTTGTTCCTTTTTATCTACGTTGTTTCTATCTCCACATATAATCATCTTGTTAGGAAGATATTTAGGAACAAAAATTAGGAATCGAGAATCATTTCCAATATTATTTAATGCAGAATATGGAGTTGTCTTTTAAAGTGTCTTTTATAGTATTAATTAAAAAAAAAATAATCACTCAAAGGTGGCCTACTGACATAAAGGCTTGTAACTATTACACTAAAATATGTGAGGTCTCAAGTTTAAATTATGTTAGGTGCAAATAACCTGAAGTGGCCACACCAACTTCAAAGCTCATTTGAGTTCTTGTGTGCTCCATTTTTTAGAATTTGTGTCGAATGCAAAATTGCTAGTGGTTATGTACGTGTTTGAGAATTTTTTTGGAGACATTCATGTTGGTTTAAACCGTTATCCAACTGTGCTTTATTTGTGGTTTCATTAAAACATTATTTGGAAATGGCTACTTTGTTGCGAGATCACTTGTAAAACTGCAACAGCCCAACGTACACCGTGTCGTTAAATTAAAGAAGCATACCTTTTAATCATGTTGCCACTCATTTACCTCTCGTGTTGGTTGTAGGACCGGGTTAATTTTCGTAATCAAAAGTAGTAACTGTTTCCGTTGTTAGCAAATACTTTGATATCAAACTTTTTTGTCATCTATTTAAAGGGTTAACAACTTAACATAATTACAAAAAATATATCTTATAATTATCTTTGATAAGTGTATTTTAGATGTGAAATTGACAAAAAAAATTAAAAAGAAAAACTGATAATAAAACTGTATATTTGAAGGGTCACGTTGTGTAAATAATGGTAAAACGAGAGTCGCGAACATTTCGTGATTCTGTGATATTTACAAACCAAAGAGTTGGGAAATACTAAAATATTCTACGTACCCATAAGATATGTTATATACTTCGTTATGTTCAAGATCATTTACGTTTAGTATTTAGCTTTATAACTCGTACTATGAGTTCATGATAACCAAGTTAACGTTTATGACCTATGCGCGTCATAAGTTCATCATTTCATTAGTTATACGATATATGCACGTGAAAACCCGAGTAATCCTAAATTCAGCTTGTGATGACCTGTATGGTCATATTATAATAATTCAGTGTCATGTCGGCCTAGGTGGTCGTATATGGATGACCTATAAGTTAGTTTGAATAAATGAGTGACCTAAAAGAAATATATTTAATAGTTGAGCGGTTCCCGAATACATAATCCTTTAAAGTATTTCCCACACACACATTACCAATTTTTCAGCAGTCGCGGATATATTGCCGGCTTGCCGCTAACTTTTCCGCACCACACCTTCCTCTTTACTAGCCTAATATTCTGTAAAATGGGATAGAAATAAATATTAGAGTAATTATGAGGTAAAATAGAAGAAAAAAAAAAAAAAAAAAAAAAAAAAAAAAAAAAAAAAAACACCCTAGAAGGATTGTTATTAAAAACTTGTATTCAAATGTGAATATAAGAGTTGGGATCGTATTATAATTAATTTCTTAATGTTATTCATGCCGATATTCACGACTAAAATAAAGGGTTATAAATATTGTTTTTTTAAACTAAAAACAATATAATTCCTCAATTCGTGATCTATCAATCTCAAATCTAAGAGACATCAGAATACAGGAGAAGGCAGCCTATTTGTTTCGACGACAAGCCAAGGTATTTAAATTTCTTATACTATATTTGATTTTAAGAAGTTATTAGCTATTTAATATGTTTTAGGTCGAGTGGTCATGCATGTTTCATTGTTTCCATGTGAAACGATTGGAGATAATAAGTCATATAGTAAGTTTTAACTCATAAATAATATGGAATACATCAACCATTCAGTATGATTTAAGTTATGAAACTAACGATTTTCATACAGATATGGTATAAGTTTAGTATAAATTAAGTATAGTATAAATAAGCTTTGAACCCATTCAGTTTTTGGTGTAGAGCAAACCACTACTATATATCCCTATAGAGAAATAGTTCTAGCAAGAGATGAAGAAGACTCCATTCGAGAGTCGTGATTATAGCAACATGCATTAGTCCTTTTGTTCGGCGTTAGAAATCCCTTGAGTCGTTGCTTTTGGTTAAGCATGGTTATTTTTAATGTATTTAATTATTTATAGAAGTTGCAATGTCTGAATTTGTGAAGCTTTTTTTTTTTTTTTTTTTTTTTTTTCTTTTTCTTTTTCTTTTTAAATATACAAATTTATATACTAGTTTTCTCTTCTTTTCTCCAAATCAGCTTAAAAGGGAAAACTCAGCGTGCAGGTTCCGACAATGTCTATTAAGTTATCAATGATGGTTCCTGATGAGCACACTAAAGATCCGAAAACATCATCTCTACCACTACCAGAAAGTGAACCAAAGGTCAAGTCCGTAAAGAAGCCACTCAAAGCTCAAGACAAGAATACGCCCTCTTGTTCCGAAGGAAGTAGTTCTAATACTGGGCATGACCAAATAGACTATCAAGACGTGACTTTAAATCAAGATTTTTGCAACATTAATGATGACATTGTGATAAAGTATCAAAACTTCAAAAAGTTTGATATCGTTGACGACTACTCAGATCATAAATTAAGCATAGTATATCAACCACTGCAGGTAAGTGTAATTTTGATAAATATATAAACTAACTTATTGGTTTAATTCTATTGTTTATCTGAAAGCCCTAATCTGCTTTATGAGTTATTGGTTTAATTCTCCATTTATGTCTTTGGGCTTAAAGTTGTGTTTCATGATGTCTCTTGATTCTTTTGCGGGTATAAAATTTGTGGTCGCTGTTTTTCAAATGCACTGTGCAGAGACACCCTTGGAGTTATCTGTAACTTCTTATGTCTCTCATGGATCGCTATAGGTAAGGGCATTTAACTTAGTTTTGGTTAGTTGATAGGTGTTGCTAGCTATTTGAGCATGTCCCAGTCCCAGTGTGCGTAATGTTGCTTTGTATTCACTCTAGCTCCTTGTAAAGGTTTTTTTTTTTTTTTTTTTTTTTTTTTTTTTTTTTTTTTTATTATAAGTTGCTAGTGTTTTCACTCGTACTTGATAGAAAAGAAGCACAATGACACACCCTAAATTTTGGAAGAGTGATCCACAAAAAGGTGTAGATTAGCGGGAACACCCTAACCCCGGGTACTTTTTGGCACTAGTCATTGTCCACCCCACAAGGAATAGCTCTGGGCAACTCTCCTGGCCTAGTGGGGTATCAACTGGAGTGAGCCGAGACTCTCGGACTCTTGAGCTCTTATCCACAAAGTCTCTCCAGTGAGCCCATAGGTTTTGCGGAGGTGGCCTATCTGTGAGCAAAGTGTTTCATGCGATTTACAACAAAAGGTTAACTAAATAAAAACTAAAGCTTTTAGACGGTATTTGATTTCTTATTTTAAACTGCTAATCCGACCAGCATGCTTAATTTAAAGAGCAAATTAACTCATATATTAGTAGATAAGCCGTTTCATTGAAACATTTAAAGCTGCTTATATGCTTTAAACAATAAGCGGATAAACACTCGAATAAAAAAAAAAATCTAAAACATTCTTTTAGAGCCCGGATGAAAGGAATTTGATTTCCCGCAACATTTGGCCGGTCACATGCTTTCTGTCCATATGTGGCATGATTTGTAACTCTTCACACTTTGAGAGTTATTATCTTTTGAATTTGGCCCATTTTTTATATTGGATAGGTTTGCTTATGATTAATCAATGTTGCAGCTAAAAAAGAAGTGGAAAAAAATGATCAACAAAGAATGGAAGATTCTCCAAGATGGCTTACCTGGTCTGTTTTGCTAGTTTTCAAAACCTGTTCTATTATATTTACATTTGGGTCGATTAAACTAATTTTACTGCTTGTCAAAGATACGATATTTGTTAGAGTTTATGAAGAGAGGATGGATCTTTTAAGAGCTGTGATAAAGGGAGCAGAAGGGACTCCGTATCATGATGGTCTTTTTTTCTTTGATATCTGCTTCCCTGAAAACTATCCTTATGATCCACCAGTATGTCTTATGCCTTTTTTTCTTCTGGTTTTGTTTTGTTGTGACAAGATCTAATGCCAAATGAATGAATTTATTTATCTTCAGATAGTAAACTATCACTCGGGTGGGCTACTTATTAATCCAAATTTGTATGAGAATGGCAAAGTTTGCTTGAGCCTTTTAAACACTTGATTTGGTGCCAAGAATGAGCTATGGACACCCGGGGTTTCGACTATGCTCCAAGTTTTGGTTTCAATACAGGGTATGGTTTTGAATGCAAAGCCGTATTTCAACGAACCTGGATTTTCTGGTAGCCGAGGCACTATTGATGGAGAAAATGAATCGATAGCTTACAATGAACGTACTCTAGTTCTATCTCTAAAAACTATGGTTTACACCATGAACAAACCACCCAAGGTATGATCGTAATAACCTAATGGCTAAGTATATAATATTTTATTTTTGTAACACCTCCAAAATTTGATACAGCGGAAGACTCAACAAGCTTTCGGGGTGCTACGGGGATTGGTATCCAACACAAGACAATATAGAACGAGATAAAGTAAACATAATAAAAACACAACCAAAACGGGGTTTTAAGGTTTACAATTATCCCAACATCATTCAGAGTCAGGCCCAAAATAAAATAGCAGTAGGTCCAAATTTAATTATCAGAGTTTAGAAAAATAGATCCATGAACCGTGAGCCTTGGCCGAGCCTTCCATTCCAAGCATGCATCTCAACACTTAATTACCTGAGAAAACGTGCTAAAAGTCAGCTTTCGCTGGTGAGATCATAGGTTTAAATTCAACTAACAATATAGTGGACATATACGCAAAACGCTTGCTAGCTAGACTAAGGATTCGCTAAAAGTCTGCGGATACCATCCGCTCCAACATAACACACGGATACCCTTCCGTACTAACATAGATATTCGGGTAGCCCCCGCAATACCAATAATAACTCGGATAACCTCCGGAATATTAATAACCTATAGGTGCACACTATAGTATCTAAATAAGTCAACCTTGAATAGTACACACGAAACTATGTGACTAAAGCTGACAATCCACCGATAACCAAATAAGCCAACCTTGAATAGTACACACAAAACTATGTGACTAAAGCTGACAATCCACCAATAACCAAATAAGCCAACCTTGAATAGTACACACAAAACTATGTGACTAAAGCTGACAATCCACCAATAATCAAATAAGCCAACCTTGAATAGTACACACAAAACTATGTGACTAAAGCTGACAATATATCCTAGTCCATACGCATAGCAAGTTTAGAAAGAATATAAAAGCGATAGTAGTCCACGTAAAATGATTTGCACGTTTCTCACCCCAATCATTGAAAACATAGTTCAAGAGTAAAAAGTGGGGCTATGACTCACCTCAAGTCCAGAAAATAGCAAGAAGTAGTCGGTAGAAATAAGATGTATGATAACTCACGAAACAGCAACTACGGACTTGGCACGACCTAACAATATTAACTCTTTCAGAAATCATTTCCTCAAATTTATAATATTCCCAAACCCGGACGAGAATCCGTTTTATTTCCGAAAATTCATTTCGTATTAGTTTGGTGTATTTGCGTTTGGTATCCATACGGGTAGTGGGTTGACTAATAACAAACCAAAAAGATCACATAAAGAATAATAAAATAAACTCTGGATCTAATAGTAGCCCAATATATCATTTAAATAAATCGCCGAAGTTTATCAAATCCGTCGATTTGATAATCCTCATATTTATTTACGTAACATACCGTTCCAAGATTACACCCACCTAAAGCACATAGCACATAATTACTATATAGTATATATCATAGTTTAATAAATTCCTCATATATATCGTCAAATTGGCCAGATTTCCTGATATATACTGTTGGATCGTGAACACCTTGAACTTGTGTTGATAATGATACTTTGAGTGATACCACTAAGTATGCGGAATCTACTTAATGATACTTAGAAGATTAATAGTAAGTGAAACAATGTATGAACAATGAATATAACAAAACGACTAGCTCCAATATTATTAATAATAATAATACGAGTGATCTGAGATATCACTAGGGTTACACCTTGAAGCTCTAAGAAAACGTATATCTAAGTTATCATCTAGGATCTCCTTTTATACAACAAGGAGTCCTCTTGTACAAGATAAGTATAATACTAATAGAATAAGATATACACAAAATCTTTTCTATGTTTATCAGTACGCGTTTCTCTAACAGCTAACAAGTGAGCAGTGGTAATATTTGTTCTTGCAGTGGTAATGAGTTTCCACTGCAAGTACAATCTTCTTGCAGTTGTAATATCTTCACTCACCGTGGTAACTGATAGAATAATTCCCAACAATCCTCCCCTAAACTTATGATTTATTAGTAAATCAATAAGTTTCTTCAAGTATACAATAAACCTGAGGATATGGGAATTCTTCCAAACACTTATCTTGTTTTTCTTAACACTTGATTAGCTCTTGCACATTGATCTTGAATCTTCTGAATCAAAGCTCGAACCTTTACAGTAACTATGACATGCTGAGAGCAATCCTCCCCTGAATCTGATAATCATTTTTCTCCTCCCCTGTTTGGGAGAATCTCCACCAAAGTCAGCAGAATCAGATAAAATTCAGAAGAACTTCCATCAATTTCATTTGTAACCACCTGTCATGAGTATTTGGTACACAGTTCCATCAATTCCTTTTGTAACATACTGCCTTCAGCACTTCCAGATGTATTAACTTCTGGGAGAGGTGCATCATTAGATAAAGGTGCAATTTCATAAAAGGTTTACACTGTCAGTGGTAACTGAAAACCTGCAGTGGTAAAAATCAAAAGAGTTTTTCAAAGAGCAATGATAAGTAAAACATGGAAAATTTTCTGCTCGAATTATAGTTTTTAGCAAACTATCAGCTATCAACGGATTTGATATGTCTTTACCATAAGCCGTTTGCTATGGACTAGCCAACTCTTGATCACAAAGATGTATGGTGAGTTGATAACCTAGTTTTTGGTAAACTATCAACCATGAACGGATTTGATGTGTCTTTACCTGTAGCCGTTTGCTCAGGACTAGTTGATTCTTATGTGGATTAGACATGGTGAATCAATAACCATTTATTATGTGTCTTAGATTACACATCTTATAACTCCATTCTCTTGAAACATCTTAACGACCAAACTTAAACAATATTCATTAACCCAAGTAACTTTTTAATCAAGTTACTATTTATGCATTAATTGCTCCAAAGTCAAACCGATAATTTCCATAATAACTTCTCCAAACTACCAAAACGGATAGAAATAACTATACCTCATTAATTATCCATTAGCCTTGACTTTTCTTATAAAAAGGGTCTCAAACCACATCTATCAGCATCAACCAAATCATCTTTTTAACAAACCCTAAACTGCAATATGAGTTGGTTCCCAATAGTATACATCTCCTCTGACAATTCTTCTGATGAAGAATTTAGCTATTGCTCTGATTCTGAAGAGCTGTCCACTGGATGGAGTGGATACTTTCCACCAAGTGCTTGCACATCAAATACTGCATCAGCTTCATCAGTAAATAAGAAGTCAAGTAAGGAAAAGACTTCTGCAGCATCAGCATCAGCTCCATCTCATGATATTGATTCAGAGAGACATGATCCAACCTTCAACCTGTCTGAAGAACTTCCCAAGGCACTGACAACTGCTTTGAAGACTGCCATACAAAACATGAACTGGCCAGAGACTTCCCAGCCTGCTACAGATCAGAAACCTCCACCACAAGTGCTTGGGCTTGCTTGTCCAAGAAAACAACTGTCCTTTGATGAGAAGAGGAACAAGCCAACTAAGGGCAAGCATTCTTATGAGAGCAAGGGGAAGAAGCCTAAGGAGTAGAGTCTGAAGATCTTAGGTTGTAGGTTGTTGGTAGTTTGTCTCTGACTTGTGTGTTGAACTTTTTATCTCTTGGAAGAATGTACTCTTGGTGTCTTTATGAATAATAACAAAAGTTCAATGTTTTTCCTTTTACCACTGAGAGAGCACATCTTGCCACTGAATAGCATATAGTTTCCACTGATCTTCATATTTCTGCATAAGTGTTAGTGGAAAACCATACAAACATATACAAATAATAATAGTACATTAAAAACTATCCTGCAACACTAAAGAGTATTAGACATCAAAAGTTTATGGATTTAGCATTCCAATACCTGTTACCAAGTACTGAAACCTACCCACATCAAGCCCTTTTGTTAATAAATCAGCATAGTTGTCATCAGTGTGAATTTTGACAACATTAATAAGCTTTTTCTCATAACAATCTCTAATAAAGTGATGTCTAATTTCAATATGTTTAGTTTTAGTGTGTTGCACAGGATTCTTAATAATGCAAATTGTACTACTATTATCTATATATATGATGGTGTTCATGAAATTGTACCCATAATCCAAGAGTTGATTCTGAAGCCAAAGGTTCTGGGCACAACAACTAGCAGCTGCAACATATTCTGCTTCAGTAGTAGAAGTAGCAACCATTGTCTGTTTCTTGCACTGCCATGACACCAATCTACATCCAAGGAATTGACATCCTCCTGTGGTTGACCTTCTATCCAAGCTTGCACCAGCATAGTCACTATCTGAGTATGTAATCAACTCCAGAGGGGATTCCCTTGGATACCACAATCCTAGATTAGGATAAGTCTTCAAGTATCTAAAAATCTTCTCCACTGCTGTCATATGTGATGTCTTAGGAGTCACTTGAAATCTTGCACAGGCACAAACAGCAAACATAATGTCTGGCCTTGATGAAGTAAGATACATCAAAGAACCAATCATTGACCTGTAAGTGTGGACATCCACATTAACTCCACTAGAATTCTTCAACAATAAGTGAGTTTGTTTATCAGCAGGAGTATTAGAAGATTTTGCATCAGTGAACTTGAACTTCTTTACAATCTCAGTCACATACTTGTCTTGACTGATAAAGATGCCTTCTTTACTCTGTTGGACTTGTAGCCCCAAAAAGAATGTGAGTTCTCCCATAGAACTCATCTGAAATTCATCTTTCATGAGCTTCTCAAACTCTTTACACATCTCTGGTTTAGTTGATCCAAAGATAATATCATCAACATATACTTGAACAAGTAGTATATCACCCTTATCTTTCTTGATAAACAAAGTTTGATCTATCTTGCCCCTATGAAACCCATTATTCATTAAATAAGTAGCTAAGGTTTCATACCACTTTCTTGGAGCCTGATGTAGACCATAAAGAGCCTTGACTACTTTATAAACTTTGTTGGGGTGATGTGGATCTTCAAAGCCTGGAGGTTGAGCAACATATACCTCCTCATCAATAGTACCATAAAGAAAGGCACTCTTAACATCCATTTGATAGACAGTAAAGCCCATAAATGATGCATAAGCTAGAAATAGTCTAATAGCCTCAAGCCTTGCAACAGGAGCAAAAACTTCTTCATAATCAATACCCTCCTCTTGAGTGTATCCTTGAGCAACTAATCTAGCTTTGTTTCTGATGACAATTCCTCTTTCATCTTTCTTATTTCTGAACACCCATTTAGTACCAATCACTTTCATACCATCAGGTAAGTCACAAAGAACCCAAACCTTTTGAAGCTTAAACTGCAATAGCTCTTCCTGCATAGCTTCAACCCAGCTTGATTCTTCTAAAGCCATAGAAACATTTTTAGGCTCCATTTGTGATAGAAAGCAGAAGAATAAACATTCATTCTTGGTAATATGATTCTTGGACTCATAGACTTCACTTATGAACCCATGAACATCTGTCATCCTTGTTTGCCTTCTTGTTTTCACACCTGAATTAATTTCACCAATAACATTCTTAATTGGATGAGCTTTATGAATTGTAGACTGTGATGTGTTTGGAATATCATATGATGATGGCATATTTGTGATTTCAACATCATCAATTGGTGTCTCCTGAGCTATATTTTCTACAGCTGGACCTTCAGTGGAACCATCATGTGTTGCAGTGGTAGTAGGATTACCACTGTCTTCAGGAATATCATCATGCAGAACATCAAAATTCACAAATTCATCTTCCTGACTAGTATTCTTTGAAGGTTGTGAAGGTTGTAAGTCTGCATTAGCATCAAGGTCCCAAATTGGCATAACAAATTGATCTTTGTCATCCTCATCATCTTGACAAGATTCATCATCATCAATAAACTCTTCTGAATCTTCAAGATCAACATCACTTGAATCTGAAGCAATAGGAACATAATTCATAGTATTTGATAAAGTCTCAAGATCAAATAGCCATTCAGGTCCTGAACCTGCTATATTAGCTTTATTTTCAAGAAACTGAACATGCAAATTCTCTTCTATCTTTCTTGTTCTTAAATTGTAGACTCTAAAAGCCTTACTAACCATGGAATAACCAACAAAGAAACCTTCATCTGCCTTTTCTTCAAACTTTCCCAAATGATCAATGGTATTCAGAATTGTGACATGACATCCAAATGGCTTCAAGAAATCCAAAAGTGGGGGTCTTCCTCTGAAAAGCTCATACGGTGTCTTGTTCTTTGACTTGACCACTAATACTCTATTTTGAATATAGCAAGCAGTGTTAACTGCTTCAGCCCAAAATGTCACTGGTAACTTTGAATCAGCAATCATAGTTCTTGCAGCCTCAATTAGTGTTCTATTTCTTCTTTCAGCAACACCATTTTGCTGAGGTGTTCTTGCAACACTAAATTCTCTTTTAATACCTTTGTCTCTGCAGAAGTCATCCATTACTCTATTCTTGAACTCTGTCCCATTGTCACATCTGATGATCTTTATCTTCTTTTCAGTCTGATTTTCAACTTCAGTGATGAAAGTCTTGAGTATGTCAGTGGTTTCATCCTTGGTATTTAAGAAGAAAACCCATGTAAATCTGCTAAAATCATCAGTCACAACAAGGCAATACTTCTTCAAATTAATGCTGCTAACAGAAGTAGGACCAAACAAGTCCATATGTAGCATGTAGAGTGGATGATCAATAGTATTAACTGTCTTGGTCTTGCATGAAGCTCTGTGTTGCTTTCCTTTAAGACAAGCAACACATGTTTGATCATTTTCAAATCTCTTCAGAGGTAATCCTATGACCAGACCATCTTTTACAATCTTATTGATAGTCTTGAAATTAACATGACCAAGTCTTCTGTGCCAAAGCATAGATTCATCCAGAGTGGCTTTTGCAAGTAAACAAGTAACATCATTCTTAGCCACTATCTTCTTCATGTCTATGCTATATAGATTACCTTTTCTAGGAATTTTAAGCAAAATGTCTTTTTCTTCAGGTAGCTTATAATCCTTAGATAAGATAAAGCATTCATCTTCTGAGAATAGAACTCTGTGTTTCTTGTCACACATTTGTGGCACACTGAAGAGGTTGTACTTGAGTTCTGGTACATAGTATACATTCTCAAAGTCCAAGTTTCCAGCCTTGATAGTACCTTTGCCTGAAACTTTTCCACCAATTCCTCCTCCAAAACTGACAGCTTGCCCATCAAGTGATTTGAAATTAGAAAGATAAGCCTTGTTGCCAGTCATATGCCTGGAACATCCACTATCTGAATAACCTTGATCTTCTTTTGTCTTTGAATGTCCCTGCACACATCATAAAGGAATTAGTACCTTTTGGGGACCCAAGCCACAAATGACTTGGATCTGCCTCGTGTATCAATATAATTATATCTATCAAAGGTCATTGATACACCATTGGGATTGTTTGTTGTTCCTTTTGGTTTCCATTCCCAACGAGCTGAGGCCTTAACAACTTTTCCCAAGTTTACCCTTTTCTTTTGAACATCAGTGGAAACAATTGGTCTTGCAGTGGTAACTGCATGCCTAGCAGTGGAAACTGCTGGATTTGAAAATTTTGGTCTCCACATGTGGTTCTTGTGATCATTCTTTTCAAAATAAGTCTTTTTCCCTGTTTGGTAAGATTTAACAAAAGAAGTGACAGGGGACTTAGGATAAACTCTGTTATTACTTTTGGCAGTGGTAACTGCTGGTCTAGCAGTGGAAACATGTTTAATGCCAGTGTTAAGCATAACAGACCTGGGAACTATTTTGCTTAGGGGATTTGGGTGAGTCATTTTATTAGAATTTGATCCATTCACCCTTGTAAAAACTTCCCTTCTTCCCATGTGGTAGGTACAGTCTTTAGCTAAATGGTCAAAGCTACCACATATATGACAAGCCTTATTGTTAAACACAAAGTCACTACCAAACTGTCTAGTTTTAACATGATTCCAACTTCTCATGTTACCTCTAGGAGATTTAGGCCTATCCCTGTACATTTCAGCATACCTAGTAGTAGACCTATTGAAATTAGACTGTGTTCTAGGCTTCTCTTTAACATCTTCAGGAATGCTTTTACTTTCCTCAACTTTAACATTTTCAGTAACACTAGTTTTAGACTCAACATTCAAACATTCATCTTTAAGAGATGAGTCACTAGCACTATCAAAAGTCTCAACCTCAACCTGAACCTTTTCAGTTTCAACTGGTTTAACAAATTTTGGTCCATAGGTCATGGGTGGATCCTGAAACTCTTCTAAGCCTGTGTGAGCTAGATCAATACCAGGAGGTGCTGGAACACCTCTTAGAGGTGGTGGAATAGTATTGTATCCAAGACCTGATTTAGCTTTGCTCACAATTTGGGCTTCCCAAATTTTGTCAATGCTCTTGGATTGATGGTCTAGTGTTTTCTTAGTAATCTCAATGTTCTCACTAGCCTTTTTAACTTTCTCAATCTCTTCCCTAAGAGCTTTATTTACTTCAAGATAAAAATCTAAGTCTCTTTTTAAAACAGCAATATCATCTCTGAACTTAGATTCATTAGCCCTATAATGCTCTATCTGCTTTTCTAAAACACCTAGACCTCTTTTATGATTTGCTAAATTATAATTAGTATGATGTAAATCTAGCATCAGTTCATCATATTGTGTTTTAGAAACCTCTAACTCTTTAGCAGCCTTACAGTTTTTAGAACAAGCATTATCAGTATATACCTCAGAGTCAGAGAAAGCCATGAGTGCATGCTCAGTGGCTAGCATTGCAGATTCTGTATCATCTTCTCCATTCTGACCCATAAAGCTCCAATCGAAGCTTACTCCATCAATAGCCAATAGCACCTTTGGCTCTTCTGTTGTAGGTTCTTTGGTCTTTTCCTTCTTGTACCAAGTTGACTTATTGTCAGATTTCCTTGGTTTTCTGCATTCTCTTGCAAAGTGCCCCTTCTTGTGACAGTTATAGCACTCCACCTTCTTTTTATCAAAACCTACAGTCTCATCTCCACTTATATGAATCTTTCTCCCTGTCTTCTTCCAGAACTTCTTTGATCTTAAGCTGAGCAATGCTACCTGCCATTTGATGTCCATCTCCTCCATATCATCTTCATCAATTTGATCCAAGTCCTCATGATTGAGGATTGAACCACCCACATGGCTGGATATGAAGGTATAGAAAGTAGCATCACTTAGTCCTGCAATCTGCTTCTTTGAGCTCCTAGTGGAAACATTTCCATTACCAGTGGAAACAATCATGTTACCACTGTCATCATCACTGTCACTTTCATCATCAGAACTGTCATTACCTGATGATGATATGAGTGCAACTCCTGCAGAACTTGTCTTTAACTTGCCAGCTTTCTTAAGTCTTTGTTCAATAACTTTGAAGTTATTGTACACATCATTAAGCTTCATTGTCTCAAGATCTGACTTGTCCTCCCATACAGCAACATTTGTATCAAACTCAGCAGGTAAACTTCTTAAAAATTTAAGATTGAGGTCTTCCTTTTCTACCTCAATTCCAAAAGCAGTCAGCTGAGTTACAATCTTTTGAAGCCTTGTGAATATGCTATCAAGAGATTCATTGCTTGATGAGCCAAAATTCTCATAGGTCTGCTTCAGTAGAGTCTTTTGAGTTTTCTTGGTATAGTCATTACCACCAAATACTTCACATATCTCATCAAAGAGAGTCTTTGCATCCTTGTATTTGGTAAAAGCCTGGACTTGTTCTCTAGGTAGAGCCATCAATAGCAAACCTCTAGCCTTCAAATCATTCTTAAGTTGGTTTCTTTCATCATTTGTAACTGGACCAGCATTTACTTTTGTTACTGGCTTGCCACCAACTGTCTCAACAGTTGTACCAGGTTTGAATGAATTTCCACACGTTATGATCTCCCATAATGTGTAGTCTTGAACCATAAAGAATTGTTCAATCATAAGCCTCCACATCTCAAAGTCATTAATTTTAAGCTTGGGAAGCTTTGCAGCAATATTAGATTGGCTTGTTTCTGTCTCCATTGTTTCTTTTGAATCTGCCATAGGATCTTCTAAATCAAAATATCAAAGCCTTGCTCTGATACCACTTGTTGGATCGTGAACACCTTGAACTTGTGTTGATAATGATACTTTGAGTGATACCACTAAGTATGCGGAATCTACTTAATGATACTTAGAAGATTAATAGTAAGTGAAACAATGTATGAACAATGAATATAACAAAACGACTAGCTCCAATATTATTAATAATAATAATACGAGTGATCTGAGATATCACTAGGGTTACACCTTGAAGCTCTAAGAAAACGTATATCTAAGTTATCATCTAGGATCTCCTTTTATACAACAAGGAGTCCTCTTGTACAAGATAAGTATAATACTAATAGAATAAGATATACACAAAATCTTTTCTATGTTTATCAATACGCGTTTCTCTAACAGCTAACAAGTGAGCAGTGGTAATATTTGTTCTTGCAGTGGTAATGAGTTTCCACTGCAAGTACAATCTTCTTGCAGTTGTAATATCTTCACTCACCGTGGTAACTGATAGAATAATTCCCAACATATACACTCGCAATCTATTACACTTTACATATACTACAACCTATGGGCGTCGTAGGATACGATGCCCACTAATATATTCATTTCATATAGCCAAATAACCCGGTTCAACCTTTCGGTTAAGTGGTTATTTAGTTATAGAAAACGTCTATATTAATCGTCATATATCCGTGACAACACGAACGTCACAAATAGTAACTTACCTGGAACCGAGTGACAACGATTTCGCATAACTCAATAAGTTTATCCGTTATATATCCGAAATGACATTTTATTAACCGTTTAATAATTGTCGGGAGTTTCCCGTTTTATAACACACTTTTATAGTAATAATACGTTCAATAATATTACGCCACTTTAGTAGCCTAATATATATCTAATTGTATTATTTATAATGCGACTCGTGATTATTATTATTATTAATATACGCGCCTATATAATTATATATACGTTATTCACGTATATATATTCATATAAACGTTCATATTATCAATAATTATTATTACGAGTTTTATTATCTTCGTTTTAATTTTAATAGTTATCGAGTCATACGAAATGGTCACAAGTCCGAGTCATGACTCTCGGCTCATTGTCCAAGTCCAAAATAATAAGTAAAAGTCATAAGGTAATACATCTCCGTCCAAACAATCTCAAACCACGTGCTACAACATGAGGGTCCGACTACGGCACCCGACTAACCTATCTCCGTCAATCTAACAACCGTCTCACAATCGGTCCCCAATCACACTTTTCGTCAACACTTCTTCAAATAATACCACGAGTTCAAATATAACTCGTCAACCGTTACAAAATCCAATAAGCCGCAAAGATAATAGTAACAATCAACATAAACCAAAAATAGTCATAACAAATAAAAGTTAGCCGAAATATATATATTTCGACATCTACCACGGTTCTCAAAATTAACCGCATTCGGGTCAAAGACCAAGTCAACTAAAGTCAAATAATATACCAAGTGCCAAGAGAGTCCCACCCGAGACCACTAGGGTCATGGCTAGCTCACACGAGCTCGACTCAAAAGCCTCCAATCGACCCATTTTGGGTCTTCGATTCCCACAAGGGTCGGCCACAACCAAAAATAACCAAACCATGGCCAAACTAGCAAAAACCAATTAATCACCATGACCACAAATGGTCAATCATCAAGAAAAAATGGGTCAAAAAGACCACATCGACCCGAAACTAAAAGAAGTCGAGGAGAGGGCCTCGGCTAGGGGTCGACCACGCATCACAATTCGACCAAACCACAAAAACCCGGATACCAAACGTGATATTTATCATCAAAACATCATTTCCCATTAAAATAAATTCGATTCCCATCGAAAATAATCCGTGTAGCCACGGATTAGTGCCCAATCGTGGCACCCAAAACCCGAAAATCGATCCATCTCACCTTCTTGGACCTCCAAATGAACGGATCTAGTGAAAATAATGATACTCCGTTCGGATTTAATAAGATTTCGTGATGTTAAAAGGTGTTTTAGGGCGCGTGTTATAGTTCAAATGAAAGATCTCGACGAGAGGGTTAAAGTGGTGGTGTTATTTTTGGTGTGGGAGTGGCGGTGTGACGGTGGTGGCCGGCCAAAGGGGCGGCGGCTAGGGTTAAAGAAGTAGGGGAGGGAGATGATGAGAGAGATGGAAATTAGTGAGTGTTTGTGTATGGTGTTTGGTGTGAACCGAAAACCAAAGGACCGGGTTTTGTAGTTTACTTCTTTTTTTTTTTTTTTTTTTTTTTTAAAAGTTAATAATAATAATAATATTAGTAATAATAATATTACTACGGTGTGGAGCGGGTAACGTGGGTAAATGTAAAAACATGTGGCCCGAACCCGAACTCATTTCAACTTTTAATATCTTCGAAAACATCTCGTAACTAATTAAAAATATAGTCGGACTCGTTAAGACGAATCATAAACTTTCGTTAGGTAATCCTAGTGCCAAAGTCAACGTAGTACCAAGTGAGAATTCAAATATACATCACCGAGCATTAAATCAAAAATGAATTATGAACATAATTCACGAATTCCATAACGTCATTAATTAAAAATATCCATAAAATAGGTCTTACAAGTTTGTTGTGAAATGAAAATTTCAAATAAAAATTATAAACGAACTTAAATCGTAATGCGGGTTTTTAAAATAGCTCCCTAAACTGCCGGTTGTCACATCCTCCCAGTCTCAGAAGGAAACCCGTCCCGGGTTTCACTCGGAAAAATTCATCTACGAAGTGAAAAGCTTCGGATATCTCTTCCTGAACTCGTCCTCACGTTCCCACGTGAATTCTGGTCCATGTCGGGAATTCCAACGAACCTTGACGAGCGGAATGCGACTTCTCTTGAGTCGTTTAACTTCACGATCTAAAATCTCAATCGGTTCTTCCACGAAATTCAGTTTCTCATCAACACGAATATCCCTCATTGGAATGACGGGCATTTCATCAAAAAGACATTTCTTCAGATTACTCACGTGGAACACGTCGTGAACTTTACTCAGTTCATGTGGTAATTCCAACCTATAAGCCACGGGCCCAATTCTTTCTAAGATCAAGAATGGTCCAATGTAGCGTGGGTTGAGTTTACCACGTTTCCCGAAACGTATCACACCCTTCCAAGGCGAGACTTTCAGCATCACTTTGTCTCCAACCTGGAACTCTAAAGGTTTACATCTCTGATCGGCGTAGCTCTTCTGCCTATCTCTAGCCGCTTGCAACCGATCACGAATCTGAGCTACTTTCTCTGTAGTTTCTAAAATAAGCTCAGGGCCTGTAAGTTGACTATCTCCAACTTCCGCCCAACCAATAGGTGAACGACACTTTCTGCCATATAAAGCTTCGAATGGTGCAGCCTTAAGACTTGTGTGGTAGCTATTATTATAGGAGAATTCCGCAAGGGGTAAATACTTCTCCCAGCCTTTACCAAAGTCTATGATGCATGCACGAAGCATATCCTCTAACGTCTGAATGGTCCTCTCACTTTGACCATCGGTTTGGGGATGATATGCAGTACTCATATCAAGCCTCGTCCCCAAAGCCGTTTGAAGTGATCGCCACAAAGCTGACGTAAAACGACTATCACGATCCGAAATAATAGATATCGGGACTCCATGACGCGAAATAATTTACTTCACATATAACCTCGCAAGCTTATCCACACTATCATCTTCACTAATTGCTAGGAAATGAGCAGACTTTGTCAGACGATCCACAATTACCCAGATAGTGTCACAACCGCTAGCTGTCCTCGGTAATTTGGTAATGAAGTCCATAGTAATCCGCTCCCATTTCCAGACTGGAAGTTCTGGTTGCGTTAGTAATCCTGACGGTCTCTGGTGTTCAGCTTTAACCTTAGCACATGTCAGGCACTTACTAACGTACGATGCTATATCTGCCTTCATATTTGGCCACCAATAGAACTTCTTAAGATCCTGGTACATTTTATCGGACCCAGGATGAATGGAGTACCTTGACTTATGCGACTCATGCATAATCAACTCCCGAATTCCTCCATGCAAAGGTACCCAAATTCGATCTCTAAAGCATAACAATTCATCAGAACGCTTAACAAATCCTTTCTCATTATCAGCCATCCCAAATATATTCTCGGCAGATCTATTTTCTGCTTTCAACGCTTTCGTTTGAGCTTCGAGTATTTGAGACGGTAATGGCGACACAATAGTCATTCCTAATGACCTAACTCGTAATGGTGGTACTCTTTCCTTTCGACTAAGAGCATCAGCAACAACGTTTGCTTTACCAGGGTGGTAGCGAATTTCACAATCATAATCGCTTAGCAACTCAATCCAACGTCGCTGTCTCATGTTGAGCTCTTTTTGATTCAAGATGTGTTGTAGACTTTTATGGTCAGTAAATACAACACACTTTGTTCCGTACAAGTAATGTCTCCATATTCTTAAAGCGAAAACTACAGCACCGAGCTCCAAATCATGGGTAGTGTAGTTTTTCTCATGCTTTTTGAGCTGTCGGGAAGCATAAGCTATCACCTTCTCTCGTTGCATTAACACGGCTCCCAAACCTTTATGTGAGGCGTCACAATAGACGACGAAATCCTCGTTACCTTCCGGTAACGCTAAGATAGGAGCACTACACAACATTTTCTTAAGCAATTGAAACGCTTCCTCTTCTTTATCTCCCCATTCATACGTAACACTCTTTTGGGTCAATTTGGTCAATGGTTTAGCTATCTTCGAAAATCCCTCAATGAATCTTCGGTAATAACCAGCTAAACCCAAGAATTGACGAACTTCGGTTGGGGTTGTAGGTGCAGCCCAATCTTTTATCGCCTCAATCTTAGCAGGATCCACATGGACTCCTTGTCTATCCATCACATGACCCAAAAATTGTACCGTCGGAATCCAAAATTCGCATTTCGAAAACTTGGCATAAAGTTTCTCCTTCCTGAGCAATTCCAAAATGAGTCTTAGATGCTCCTCATGCTCTTTCTCACTCTTTGAATAAATCAGAATGTCATCGATGAATACAATCACAAACTTGTCTAAGTAAGGCTTACACACACGATTCATGAGATCCATGAATATTGCTGGTGCGTTAGTCAACCCAAACGGCATCACCTGAAACTCGTAATGCCCGTAACGGGTTCTGAAAGCCGTTTTCGGAATATCTTCCTCGCGAACTCGAAGTTGATGATATCCCGATCTCAAATCGATCTTCGAATACACACTCGATCCTTGAAGTTGATCGAACAAGTCGTCGATCCTAGGTAACGGGTATCGATTCTTCACCGTTAACTTATTCAACTCTCTATAATCAATACGCATACGAAACGATCCATCCTTCTTCTTCACAAATAAGACTGGGGCTCCCCAAGGTGAAGAACTTGGTCTTATGAATCCTTTTTCGGCTAACTCCGCCAATTGTTTCGACAACTCTTCTAGTTCGGTAGGTGCAAGACGATAAGGCGCTCGTGCTACAGGCGCAGCACCAGGTATCAACTTAATCTGAAACTCCACTTGTCTAGTCGGCGGGATTCCTGGCAAGTCATCGGGAAACACATCAGGAAAATCACGAACTATAGGCACATCTCCAATGCACCTTTCCTTTTTCTTCGTCTCTCCCTTCTCAGAAATTTGAGCTAAGAAAAGGTAACATCCTTTCTCCATTAGCTTCGGTAACTTTGTGCAAGATATAACTGCTAATCGGGATGGGCTCCTAGAATCCTTTCGGTCTCCCAATATGTTTAGGACTTCCTTTCCGTATGGTACACGCACGATCTTCTCGTCGCAAAGTATGTGAGCACGATACTTCGACAACCAATCCATACCAATGATAACGTCAAAACTTCCTAACGTGATGGGTAGAAGATCTATATTGAAAGGGTGGTTCAAGAAATTTAACGTACAACCGCGAATGATGGTATTAATTCTTTCTAGGTTTCCATTTGCTAACTCAATATCATATCCAATTCCTAAGGCCATCGGGGTTTTCTCTAGTAAGGGTGCAAACGTAGTGGACACAAAACTCCTATCGGCACCAGTATCAAATAGTATGGAAGCATAACGATTATTGAGAAGGAACGTACCAGTAACGACGTTCGGATCTTCTCCTTTCTCGTTCCCGAGTGCATACACTCTTCCCTGAGCAGCTCCAGCTTCCACACATTGGTCCCCATTATCTTGTCGTCCACGGTTTCCTCCAGCTCCACGATTTCCATAATTGTACCCATTACCACCCGAGCCTTGATTTCCACGGTTCCGCGATTCTCTACACTCATTCCTATAGTGTCCCTTCTTTCCACACCCATAACAAGTAACATCTGCCTTATTTCTCATCTCAGGAGCAGCTTGAACCATAGTAAGAGGTCGAGCTCTACAGTCCCTAGCTGTGTGTCCTTTCCTTGAGCAATTCTGGCATTTCACACTACACCATCCATTATGATGCTGGTGGCAACGATCACACTTGGGTGCATCACCGTTCTGCTTCTTCTTATCTCCATTCCCAATAGCATAAGCCTTAGCTTGTCTCTTGCTTCGGTGATCATTATTCTTAGATTGACGGTCCCTCTTTCTCTTTCCATTCTTTTCCTTATCAGCTTCTTCTAATTCTAACGAATCCATAAGTTGTTGAGCAATTGTGATTGCCTCATGGATGTTTGCAGGCCTAGCAGAAATCACATCATTTCTCGTAGCTACAGGCAACCCATCAGTATACCTCTCGATCTTTTGAGTCTCAATTTTCACCATATCTGGGCATAACAAGGCTAATTCCTGGTAACGACGATTGTAAGTCGCCATGTCAGTACCTTTCACCTTGTGGTTCCAAAACTCAATCTCTAGCTTCTTGACCTCATTCCTTGGGCAATAAGTCTGAATCAGCAAAGACTTAAATTGCTCCCAAGTCATAGCATACGCTACATCACTCCCAACTGCATTTCGGTAGTTGTTCCACCAAGTCAAAGCTTCATCCTTGAAAGTAAAAGAAGCAAACTTTACCTTCGCATTCTCCGCACAACCGCTGACATTAAACACTGACTCAGTCTTCTCAATCCATCTGACTAAGTAAACCACTCCTTCAGTTCCACCAAACTCAATGGGTCCACAAATCTTGAATTCCTTGTATTGACATCCATTAGCACGGACAGGTGGAAAAGTTCCAGCAGAATTGTTGGAATGATTTGACTCAGCTAGTAGTTCAGCAACTCTTTGCTCCACGAGTTGGTTGATCATTGCTTGATCCACAGTAGGTGCATTAAGTGGAACATGATCATTGTCTCCCTGAACATCAACATTTTGATTCCTGTTGTTGTGGTTAGTGGTGTCCAGGTTGTCAGGAGTAGGGGTTTCAACATTTCGAGTAGGTCGACGACCTCGGCGACCAGGAGTAGTCACAGCAGGACCAGTTCTGGTAGACCTAACAGGGTTTCGACATGGTGCCATTGATCTGTAACATCATACAAGTTCATGAGTCACCAATAGAACTTATCAATAGGCTCAACAAAACATCTCAACAAAATCAAGTCATGGAAAGGATAGCAACAATACACCACGTAACAACAAATAAGCGAATAAGGACTCAATTTCCTTAACACCCAAAATCACATAATACCATATACTAATAATCATCAACCATACAATAGCGATCTAACATCGTTCCAACTAACGGATAACACAAAACATACTAATCGTTCCAAAAGAGACGAATACTGAGCAAAATACATCAAAATATGATAAATAGCTTTTCTAACCGAACACTCCTCGGTTACGAAAGCAAAAAGATAACATAATCCAAACAACTAGCCACGTGGCTGGCGGAGACTCCTCATCTCCTGCCTCAAGCGATCAAGATCCCTCCATAACGATCCTAGCTCCACGCTATGGGTGTCTCGGTCTCTCTTGAGGTCAGCCACCTCCTTCTCTAGCTCGGCATTCCTTTGCCAAAGCTTGCGGTCGGCCTCACGAGCAGTAACAAATCCTCGCTGCAAACTATCGATATGCTCGTGGACATCCATCAAAACTCTCCTCAGCTCAGTAGTCCTGCCCACAACGACAGTCAAATCAACTCTCAAATCTGCTAAAAACTCTCCAATGACTCTCTCAAGTCGATCAGATACACGTGCAACTCTCTCACTAAGCTCAGTAATCCGAGCCCACAACCTGCCCATCTCACCTAACTCTGCATGCTCAGCAGAAACCTCAGAAGATGCATCCGACTCAACGGGACTACCAGGTGGCAACTCAAACAAGAACGGATGATCAGGTGAATCAGGCTCAATCGGGTGTACAGGTGAATCAGGCTCCTCAGCCTGGGCTGGTGGTAATAACTCATCATCATCATCATCAGGCATCTCGTCCTCCTGAGGGTCATCCTCCTCCTCAGGGTCATCATCATCACCCTGCTCAGCCTCCTGAGGGTCATCCTCCCGCTCAGGGTCATCAGCCTCATCCTCACCCTCGTACTCCTCCTCCTCCTCATCGGAAGAGTACCTCATCACTCGTCGTCTCCTACTAGGTGAACCATGTGGAGATGTAGTAGGTGATCTAGGACGACGACGCAATGATGTGGGTGGCGCCTCAGACAGAAGAGAATGAGCATCAATCTGTAAAGGTGATGGAGTAGGGCGTACCGACATGCGTGCCGTAGCTCGGTGGGCAAAGCGTGGTGCCACACGAGCCAAAGCCTGATGAAGAGTAAGCTGCCTCGATGTACCAGGGAGCCCTAGAGAAGATGAGGGTCCCTGCGTAGATGCAGCAGGTAGTGCTGAAGTAGAAGTTGCCTGTGATACAGTAGCTGAAGACATGGCCATCTGGTAAGGGTCATCAGATGCCATAGTGAACTGTGCAGGTAAAACCGGTGCAGTAAGAATATCCTCGACGACATCGGGCATATGGGAGGCCATAGTCTGTGACAACGGCGTAGGGTAGGTGTAAGTGTTTCAAAACAACGAAATCACAACTCATAATACCATACCAAATATACTCATCAAATAGTTCAATCATATAATCTTAATAAAAAGAATTTCAAACACCGCATTACTAAAATGTTTATCAAAACATATAGACCATATAAATCCTCGAGAACGCCATCTTATTGCTAAAATCCATAAACCTCAATCATCTCAATAAATTTCAAATCTAACAATCATCTCAAATATCTCATAATACCTCAAATAATCGAAGATGCTTCGGCTTGGCGGGCTGGCGGGCGGTGGTCGAGGATCATTTTCTATAAAAATACGGTTATAGTTTAGGCGTTTATTTACCTAGTTCTCTATAACCTTGGCTCTGATACCAATCTGTAACACCCCCAAAATTTGATACAGCGGAAGACTCAACAAGCTTTCGGGGTGCTACGGGGATTGGTATCTAACACAAGACAATATAGAACGAGATAAAGTAAACATAATAAAAACACAACCAAAACGGGGTTTTAAGGTTTACAATTATCCCAACATCATTCAGAGTCAGGCCCAAAATAAAATAACAGTAGGTCCAAATTTAATTATCAGAGTTTAGAAAAATAGATCCATGAACCGTGAGCCTTAGCCGAGCCTTCCATTCCAAGCATGCATCTCAACACTTAATTACCTGAGAAAACGTGCTAAAAGTCAGCTTTCGCTGGTGAGATCATAGGTTTAAATTCAACTAACAATATAGTGGACATATACGCAAAACGCTTGCTAGCTAGACTAAGGATTCGCTAAAAGCCTGCGGATACCCTCCGCTCCAACATAACACACGGATACCCTTCTGTACTAACATAGATATTCGGGTAGCCCCCGCAATACCAATAATAACTCGGATAACCTCCGGAATATTAATAACCTATAGGTGCACACTATAGTATCTAAATAAGTCAACCTTGAATAGTACACACGAAACTATGTGACTAAAGCTGACAATCCACCAATAACCAAATAAGCCAACCTTGAATAGTACACACAAAACTATGTGACTAAAGCTGACAATCCACCAATAACCAAATAAGTCAACCTTGAATAGTACACACAAAACTATGTGACTAAAGCTGACAATCCACCAATAACCAAATAAGCCAACCTTGAATAGTACACACAAAACTATGTGACTAAAGCTGACAATCCACCAATAACCAAATAAGCCAACCTTGAATAGTACACACAAAACTATGTGACTAAAGCTGACAATATATCCTAGTCCATACGCATAGCAAGTTTAGAAAGAATATAAAAGCGATAGTAGTCCACGTAAAATGATTTGCACGTTTCTCACCCCAATCATTGAAAACATAGTTCAAGAGTAAAAAGTGGGGCTATGACTCACCTCAAGTCCAGAAAATAGCAAGAAGTAGTCGGTAGAAATAAGATGTATGATAACTCACGAAACAGCAACTACGGACTTGGCACGACCTAACAATATTAACTCTTTCAGAAATCATTTCCTCAAATTTATAATATTCCCAAACCCGGACGAGAATCCGTTTTATTTCCGAAAATCCATTTCGTATTAGTTTGGTGTATTTGCGTTTGGTATCGATACGGGTAGTGGGTTGACTCATAACAAACCAAAAAGATCATATAAAGAATAATAAAATAAACTCTGGATCTAATAGTAGCCCAATATATCATTTAAATAAATCGCCGAAGTTTATCAAATCCGTCGATTTGATAATCCTCATATTTATTTACGTAACATACCGTTCCAAGATTACACCCACCTAAAGCACATAGCACATAATTACTATATAGTATATATCATAGTTTAATAAATTCCTCATATATATCGTCAAATTGGCCAGATTTCCCGATATATACACTCGCAATCTATTACACTTTACATATACTACAACCTATGGGCGTCGTAGGATACGATGCCCACTAATATATTCATTTCATATAGCCAAATAACCCGGTTCAACCTTTCGGTTAAGTGGTTATTTAGTTATAGAAAACGTCTATATTAATCGTCATATATCCGTGACAACACGAACGTCACAAATAGTAACTTACCTGGAACCGAGTGACAACGATTTCGCATAACTCAATAAGTTTATCCGTTATATATCCGAAATGACATTTTGTTAACCGTTTAATAATTGTCGGGAGTTTCCCGTTTTATAACACACTTTTATAGTAATAATACGTTCAATAATATTACGCCACTTTAGTAGCCTAATATATATCTAATTGTATTATTTATAATGCGACTCGTGATTATTATTATTATTAATATACGCGCCTATATAATTATATATACGTTATTCACGTATATATATTCATATAAACGTTCATATTATCAATAATTATTATTACGAGTTTTATTATCTTCGTTTTAATTTTATTAGTTATCGAGTCATACGAAATGGTCACAAGTCCGAGTCATGACTCTCGGCTCATTGTCCAAGTCCAAAATAATAAGTAAAAGTCATAAGGTAATACATCTCCGTCCAAACAATCTCAAACCACGTGCTACAACATGAGGGTCCGACTACGGCACCCGACTAACCTATCTCCGTCAATCTAACGACCGTCTCACAATCGGTCCCCAATCACACTTTTCGTCAACACTTCTTCAAATAATACCACGAGTTCAAATATAACTCGTCAACCGTTACAAAATCCAATAAGCCGCAAAGATAATAGTAACAATCAACATAAACCAAAAATAGTCATAACAAATAAAAGTTAGCCGAAATATATATATTTCGACATCTACCACGGTTCTCAAAATTAACCGCATTCGGGTCAAAGACCAAGTCAACTAAAGTCAAATAATATACCAAGTGCCAAGAGAGTCCCACCCGAGACCACTAGGGTCACGGCTAGCTCACACGAGCTCGACTCAAAAGCCTCCAATCGACCCATTTTGGGTCTTCGATTCCCACAAGGGTCGGCCACAACCAAAAATAACCAAACCATGGCCAAACTAGCAAAAACCAATTAATCACCATGACCACAAATGGTCAATCATCAAGAAAAAATGGGTCAAAAAGACCACATCGACCCGAAACTAAAAGAAGTCGAGGAGAGGGCCTCGGCTAGGGGTCGACCACGCATCACAATTCGACCAAACCACAAAAACCCGGATACCAAACGTGATATTTATCATCAAAACATCATTTCCCATTAAAATAAATTCGATTCCCATCGAAAATAATCCGTGTAGCCACGGATTAGTGCCCAATCGTGGCACCCAAAACCCGAAAATCGATCCATCTCACCTTCTTGGACCTCCAAATGAACGGATCTAGTGAAAATAATGATACTCCGTTCGGATTTAATAAGATTTCGTGATGTTAAAAGGTGTTTTAGGGCGCGTGTTATAGTTCAAATAAAAGATCTCGACGAGAGGGTTAAAGTGGTGGTGTTATTTTTGGTGTGGGAGTGGCGGTGTGACGGTGGTGGCCGGCCAAAGGGGCGGCGGCTAGGGTTAAAGAAGTAGGGGAGGGAGATGATGAGAGAGATGGAAATTAGTGAGTGTTTGTGTGTGGTGTTTGGTGTGAACCGAAAACCAAAGGACCGGGTTTTGTAGTTTACTTCTTTTTTTTTTTTATTTTTTTTTAAAAGTTAATAATAATAATAATATTAGTAATAATAATAGTAATAATAATATTACTACGGTGTGGAGCGGGTAACGTGGGTAAATGTAAAAACATGTGGCCCGAACCCGAACTCATTTCAACTTTTAATATCTTCGAAAACATCTCGTAACTAATTAAAAATATAGTCGGACTCGTTAAGACGAATCATAAACTTTCGTTAGGTAATCCTAGTGCCAAAGTCAACGTAGTACCAAGTGAGAATTCAAATATACATCACCGAGCATTAAATCAAAAATGAATTATGAACATAATTCACGAATTCCATAACGTCATTAATTAAAAATATCCATAAAATAGGTCTTACAAGTTCGTTGTGAAATGAAAATTTCAAATAAAAATTATAAACGAACTTAAATCGTAATGCGGGTTTTTAAAATAGCTCCCTAAACTGCCGGTTGTCACAATTTTACTTAAGGTAACTATCAAATAAAAAATGTTGGCTAAAAGAGAAATGTTTTGAAAGTCGTCCAAAATATGTTTTTAGTACAATCTCCTAACACGGTCCATTGCTAGCTTTGCTTAAACCACCCTTCTCTAAGCAAATGTTAAGGGTACCTTTGCTTTGTACACATGATTAGAATTGGATTTAAATTTGGTTTGGGATTTGGATTTGGATTTGTTTTTGAGGTTTGATAAAAAAATATTTAATTAAAATTAAAATTAAATTTAAGAAAATGCTGATGGCAACCTTTATGGCTTGTGGTTAAGAAATTTGGATTGGGATTTGGATTTGGATTTGTTTTTGAGGTTTGATAAAATAATATTTAATTAAAATTAAAATTAAATTTAAGAAAATGCTGATGGCAACCTTTATGGCTTATGGTTAAGAGGAATTTTTTTATTACAATTTAATGTAGGAAATAAAAACATTCAATCAGAATCAAATGTTTGTTGTGAATTCAGATTTTTAAGGATTGTATCCATGTTTTTCGGGAATGACATCCAATAATAGTGATTTATAGATGACTTTCTAATAAAATTGATTCTCTTAACGACAAACCTAAGTGATGTCATTAGCAAAACCCTTAAATTTATTATTTGAAAATTAAAAGTGTGTATGTGTGTGAGAGATAAAGAGATTAAAAGTGTCAATGTGTGTGAGATAGTGTAATCCATTTAAACCTCACCTCCTTTGCCTCCTATTGGTTTTGTGGGCCCGTTGTCACTATTTCAAATCTAAACTGCCAACCAACAATTGATTTTTATAGCACAAATCCAAACCTCACCCAAATCACCCCACCCAAATCACCCCAACCAAACGCACCCTAAATCTTGTAATGCATACCAACACTTTATTTTTATTGTTTTTTTTGGTAACAAAAACTAATTAAGTCTACTACTAACATTGTGTAAATCGTAGTGAGCACGTCCTGTGATATATTTTGGTTTTTGAGGTGATATATCTTGTGTTTGTGAAATTTATGTTTTTGGATGTAGAATTTTGAGGACTTAGTGATTGGCCATTTTCATGATCATGCACGTGGTATTCTTACGACATGTCAAGCGTATATGAAAGGGATCAATGTCGGGAGTAATATTAACGAGGGTAAGGAGATGACGGGTTCCAACATATTCAAGAAGGATGTTGAAAGGTACATGAAGACACTTGTCAAAGCTTTTCAAAACATAGGAGTGGTGGGGTTAGAGTTTAACTCAAAAGATCAACTCGTGCTCCCACCTAAACTCGTTCCCCCACCTCAGCCTCAACTTGTGCTCCCACTTAAACTCGTTTCCCCACCTCAGGAACGAACTCAAAAGAGTTTAACTCAAAAGATCAAGGCCTTTTTCTGCGTCTGAGAGATGTTTAAAAACATAGGAGTCGAGGGTTTGGAGGAATTCGTGCCCCCAACTCAACTTGTGCCCCCTGCTCAGGAACGGACTCATGAGAGTATAGCTCAAAAGTTAAGGGTCTTGTTTGGAATCTAAGAGCTAAAGGTTTATGTAAATAAGCAGAAACTTTGTTCCTTTTTATCTAGGTTGTTTCGATCACCACATATAATCATCTTGTTAGGAAGATATTTAGGAACAAAAATTAGGAATCGAGAATCATTTCCAATATTATTTACTGCAGAATATAAAGTCTTTTGAAGTGTCTTTTACAGTATTAAGTAAAAAAAAGTAACCACTCAAAGGTGGCTTAGTGACATAAAGGCTTGTAACTATCACACTAAAATATGTGAGGTCTCAAGTTCAATTTTTGTTAGGTACGTGCAAACAACCTGAAGCGGCCACACCAACCTCAAAGCTTATTTGAGTCTATGTAGCGGTGGGTTAAAACATCATGGGTTAATTGCCAAAAAGTCTGAAATCATGGTTACAGAGGGGAAAATAAATAAAATAAATAAAACTCTTGTGTTCCTGTGTGCTCCAATTTTTTAGAATTTGAGTCGTATGCAAAATTGCTAGTTGTTATGTACGTGTCTGAGTTTTTTTTTGGAGACATTCATGTTGGTTTTAAACGTTATCCACTGTGCTTTATTTGTGGTTTCATTAAAACATTATTTGGAAATGGCTACTATGTTGCGAGAACACTTGTAAACAGCAATAGCTCAACACCTGTGAAGTTAAATTAAAGAGGCATACCTTTTAATCATGTCGTCACTCCATTTACCTCTCACGTTGGTTGTAGGACCGTACCGGGTTAATTTTCGTAATCAAAAACTAGTAATTGTTTCCGTTGTTAGCAAATACTTTGATATCAAACTTTTTTGTCATTTATTAAAAGGGTTAACATAATAAACAAATATCTTGTAATTATCTTTGATGATGCTTTAGAGTAAAGTGTATTTTGGAGGTGAAATTGACAAAAAGAAATTAAAAACAAAAACTGATGATAAAACTTTATATTTGAAGGGTCACGTTGTGTAAATAATGGTAAAACAAGAGTCGCGATCATTTCGTGATTATGTGATATCATCCATACCGAAATTTGCGACCAAAGAGTTTTACAATACTAAAATATCCGTGTTTAATCCCATTATCTCGATTAATGCAAATGAAAACCTAAGTGACCTCCAGAGGAAGAAACATCCTAGTTGTTTCGACAAACCAATGTATTTTTATACCACATATATACAAGTTCAATTAAATAATTATTTTTATTTAGTTTAATGCGAAGCTTTTCATCCATGGCCGTCTCAAGGTTTCAAGAGACCTAAAACGAGTTATTTTTTTTCATAATTTCTAAATCATTTAACACCTTCTAAACATATTATTGCTACATTCACAAAAGAATCACAAAGAAACATCCACAAAAATGATGTGATATGTTTTAATTGGGTTAATCAAAGCGAAAAGAGGAAAATTATTTGAAAAGCCACCAATCAAAACATGTCACCTCATTAATTTGTTGATGTTTTTTTTGTAATTCTTTTGCGGATGTAGCATAACTTTTAGAATTTTGTGCTAAACACATTTGAAGTTAGTCCATGCTCTGACACAAAAGCTTATAAAAAAAACGATTCACTTTAAACATGTTATTTGTTGTTGTTGAAATAAACATGGATGTTAACTTTATATGCAGAATGTTTTTATGCAAATTGTGGTAATTTACAATTTACTAGATTTAGATAGAGGTGATGTACTCTCAAGTTAAAAAAAGTGATAATACATTTATCTGTGATTCATATATTAACGTATTTAAATACACTTTCGGAAATGGCCACTGTGAATCTATGATACCTCAGGTCCTCGGTTAGGCCATATATGTGAGTCAAAGACTCGGGCTATCTGGATAACTTGAATAGAAAAAACCTCATCAGTTTACCCGTTTTATGGTGAAAATATCTTATAAGCATGGTCTTAGTAAATATAGAGATAGAATGACTCACAACTTTTCGCAATTGTATAACAGATACATAGTACTATTCCTCCTGAATGTGACTTTGTTAAAAGAATCATTTTAGAAAATGTTAATTTTTAATACACTTAAATTATAGATTGTGATTTATTTAAGTGTTGCAAGTTTGAAGTCCTCTATTTGTGTTTTTCTTAATTATTGTTTAATAGTGATTTTAAAAGGTTTGCAAATTTAGTGTAAAATATTCAATTTTCATAATTTTAGCAAAATTATTTAGTATGTTTTAAGTCGAGTGGTCATGTGTCCATGTCTAACAATATAAGATAATAAATTATGTAGAAGTTGCTAACTGGTATATAATGTGGAATGTTGAAATTGAAGATGTTAACATGGACACTCAATACATTAACCATTCAGTGTGATTTCAGTTATGAAGCTAATGATTTTATACAGTTATGGTATATAAGTTTAGTATAAAATAAGTTTTGAACGGTGAATAGCTAGCCACTACCATTAAGAAAAGAGCTCGATCTAGCAATTAAGACGAATAAGACCCCAGTACTCCACTCGTGGTTATTGCAATATAGCAGTAGTCCTTTTTGTTCGACGTTAGAGAACCCATGACTCGTCTCTTTTGATGATTAAGGATGGATATTGTGTATTGATAGAAGTTTCAATGTCTGAATTTGTGAAGCTTGTTTCTCTCTAGATAAATGATTTTAAGGGTTTAAGCTATAAAACAGCACCAAACTTTTTTTAATGTCACGTTTTGGTACGTAAAGTTAAAAAATAATGAGTAAATATAACAAACTTTTCATAAGAGTTCCAATATACATATTTTGATGTGTTGTCATGCGAGAAAATCTGACACATTTGGTATTCATAAGGTGACAATACATCAAAATGTGCATATTAGAACACTTTATGAAGGTTTCTTACATTTACTCATATTTTTAAAAGTTTACATACTAAAACGGAACATCAAAGAAAGTTCGCTGTATTTTATGACCTAAACCCTAATTTTAAAGACTAATTTTCTCTTTGGTTATCTCCACTAAAAAGTGAAAAACACAGCGTGCAGATTCCTACAATATCTAGTAAGTCATCAATGATGGTTCCTCATACTAAAGATCCAAAAACATCATCTGGTTCATCTTTACGACTACCAAATAGTGCTCCAAAGGTCAAGTCAGTAAGGAAACCAGTCAAAGCTCAAGATAACAACCTGCCCTCTAGGTCAAAAGAAAGTAGTTCTTATAATACACATAACCAAACAGACTGCCAAGACATGACATGGGACCAAGATTTTCGCAAAAATGATGCTACTTTTTTGAAGTATCGAAACTTTAACAGGTATGGTACTGCTAAGGACTATTCGGATCATAGATCAAGAGAAGTGAAACCGCCACAGGCAAGTATATAATGGTTTTTGGTTTTGTTCAACACATATACTAAGTTGCTAGTGTTTTCATTCGTCCTTGATAGAAAGGATGCGTAACTATCATGTAGTAAGAAAATCAAATGTTTCACGAGATTTACTACAAAGATTAACAAATTAAAACTAAAGTTCTTAGACGGTGTTTGGGAAGACTATCAATACTGCTTATCTGTTTACAAAGTTAACAAGTACCAACCTGTATAATTTAAAGTGCTATAATTAACTTTAAAATTAGTAGATAAGCTATTTCATGGAATGATCAAAACACTCAAATAAACAAAATCCCAAACACTCTTTTCGATCCCCGGATGAAGGAATTTTGTTTCCCACAACATTTGGCATGTCCATATGTGGCATGATTCGTAACTCCTCAGAGTTTGAGAGTTATTATCTTTTGAATTTGGATTATTTTACCCATTTTCTATATATTCTTCATTGCTCGATGGAGCTAAACTTGGATATGTTTGTTATGTTTTTTCATCAATTTTGCAGCTAACAAATGAGTGGATGAAATGGATCAACAAAGAATGGAAGATTCTCCAAGATGGCTTACCTGGTCTGTTTTGCTAGTTTTCAAAACTTTTTCTTGTCTATTTACATTCGGGTTGATTTAACTAATAATTTTATTATTTTGTTAAAGATACGATATATGTTAGGATTTACGAAGATAGGATGGATCTTTTAAGAGCTGTGATAAAGGGAGCAGACGGGACTCCGTATCATGATGGTCTTTTTGTCTTTGATTTTCGCTTCCCTGAAGACTATCCTCATAAACCACCAGTATATCTTATGCCTTCCTTTCTCGCTCTTTTTTGTTTCTTTCCTTTTTGTCTTATGGTTTATTTTATTATGTGACAAGATCTAATGGCAACTGAATGAATTCATTTTTCTTCAGATTGTAAGCTATCACTCGGGCGGGCTACGTATTAATCCGAATTTGTATGAGAACGGCACAGTTTGCTTGAGCCTTTTAAACACTTGGTTCGGTGCCAGTTATCAAAAATGGACACCCATGAAATCGACTATTCTACAAGTTTTGGTGTCTATACAGGGTATGATTTTGAATGAAAATCCTTTCTTCAACGAACCTGGAACTGGAATTTTGCCTGGCTTTATCTTGGGAGAAACACCGTTGAGATACAACGAGCGTACTCTAATATACTCCCTCAATACTATGGTGTACACCATGAATAAACCACCTAAGGTATGATGGTATTGGACTAACGCTAACTATGTGATGATATTTTTTTTCTAAAGGTAACTGTTGTGTGTTTCCACAAGTTGTGTTTGGGAAATGGTTTGAAAGTCGCCCGAAATCTGTTTTTAGTAACACAACCTCCTAACATCTATTGCTAGCTTTCCTTAAACTATGAAACCTTCACTACGGAAAATGTTAAATCTTTTAACGCATACCCACATATTGTTTTGTAATAACAATCGATCCTCTGCCATTATCATTGCGTAAATTGTAGTGAACAAGTCCTGTGAAATATTTGCGTTTCTGACTCTTTTTTTTTTTTTTTTTTTTTTTTTTTTTCTCATTATGGACGAATTGAAGAATTTTGAGGATCTGGTGATTGGGCATTTTCATGATCGTGCACGTGACATTCTTATGACATGTCAAGCATATATGGAAGGAATGAAAGTCGGGAGTAATATTAACGAGGGTAAGAAGATGATGGGTTCCAACGAATTCAGGAAGGATGTTAAAGGGTACATGAAGACACTTGTAAAAGCTTTTCAAAAAATAGGAGTCAAGGGTGTGGAGGAATTCTTACTCCCAACTCAACTCATGCCCCCAACTCAGGAACCAAGTCATAAGAGTATAACTCAAAAGATAATTGCCTTTTTCGGCATCTAAGAAACATGCTCATTTTAGATTACGCTATTTTCTAACTTCTAAGTCACAGGTTTCTCTTTATTTAAATTTTGAACTCTTAAAACACTTGAATTATAGAGTGTGATTTATGGAAGTGTTACAACTTTGAAATCTTGTTTAATATTTTTTCAGAACTGGTTTTAAAAACTTGCCGTAATCTTTCTTGTCAACAAAACCAAGTTCATCTTAACCGCAAAAGAAAACAGTAAAAACATGTAAGAGCGGAGGGACAGGACTACAGGAGGGTGTGGTTACACCTTCCCCTCCATAAACGTTAGCATCTTTTTTCTCTTCTTTCATGTTCTGAATATTTTGTAGTACGTTATCTCTCATTCAAAAAAAAAATTTTTTTTTAGTGCATTGATCCCTTTCTCTTTGTTTTTTTGTCTGGCAAAACGTCCTTGAGTAAACCACAAAATATGCTGCAAAAAGTGAGGTGGGATGTTGTTACCAAATTTGAAACTATCGCGGCATATCTTGCGCTAATTTTACCACACCACACACCTTCCTCTCTAATCTTTTACATATAAGAGAAAACCAAAAGTGGACAAGTGGATTTTTATTGGAAAAGTTGGATCAGTAAGAGTTTTTGATTTTTTTCACGTGTGTGGCAAAGTTTATCGGATCTCACTGACTTGAATGTTGCTTTTCAGCTCGGGTACTTTACTTGTTGATACCGCATTAGTCAGGTAAAGTATTTCATCAGATGGTTTTCGACGTCACTGAATCTTGTCGCTTATAAAGCTTTATACAACACTCGTTGATTTCATATCAGCAAGTAAACTTAACTTAGCTATTTTATATTTAAATATTTTGATAGACAATTGGGCAAACAATAAAGTGCATCTTGGAGGTAATTAATTGACAAAGAGGAACTAAAAAAGTTAATTATATAACTTCATATTTGAAGGGTCACGTTGTGTAAATAATGGTAAAACAAGAGTCGCGATCCTTCCGTGATTCCGTGATACGATCCACACCGAAATTTACGACCAAAGATTTATTAAATGATATAATATCGATATTTAATGCCATTTTCTCGATTCATGTAACTCAAAACATAAGTGACATCAAGAGAAAGAACACCCTAGTTGTTTCGAAGATCCAAAGGTATTTTTATACTAGATACAGGTTTAATAAATTATTATTATTTTTATTTAGTTTAATGCCAAGCTTTTCATGCATGGCCGTCTCAAGGTTTCAAGAGACTTAAAACGAACTCGTCCTTAAGGCAGTTATTTTTATCATAATTTCTTAATCATTTTACACCTACAATTCGTATTAGAAATTTTGTGCTAAGCATATTTGAAGCTCAATATTAATTAAAAAGCTTGCATTGGAAATGCTCTAAGAGGTTATCGATTGAAATATCTCGTACACTTAGCATGAAATATTTGTGCGAAGTTAAATGATTTCATTCTAAACATAGAAAATATAGAGTGGTTTTTTGAGTATATTTCGCTAAATTTGAAGTCTTGTGTTCAAGTTTGGTGTTTTCTTTAGTTAGAAACTTAAAATTGTGACAGGAAGGTTGGAAAATGTAACAAGTGTTCTGTGTATGAGGTAATTTGTCATTAAATTTGACATTTAAGTATCTATCGAATAGTGTAATTAGCAGTTTTTTTTTTTTTTTTTTTTTTTTTTTTTTTTTTTTTTTTTTTTATAATACTGTGTACCTATTATAATTTGACATTTAAGTAATTAAGTAAATTTATATATTAGAATAAGGTGTAAGTTTGAGATGAAATTGACAAGAAGAAAACTAGAAAGGTTCATGCTGTAGAAATAGCACCAAATATATTGTCTTTAATTAGTGCTTCTCGTTATTATTAATTAATCATATTATTATTGCATTATCTTGGCAACCAAGTTAGGGTATTTTCTAGTATCAAAAGGATCATTAATTAGGGTTGTACCCATGATACGCTAAACTTTATGAATGTATTCATGACTTAATCACTATCTTAATTTGTTCTCTATTGTTTGATTGTATCTCGATATTATATCCAGTTTGTTAGGTTCCTGCAGTAAGTGCCTAGTTTGTCATCAAGGATGCCTCCTACCGAGCCTGCTAAAGGTCTAAAATCATTATTTGGTTCATGTCCACCGCAACCAACTGGTGCGCTGAAGGTCCTATGTAGATATAAACTGGACCATTGGTCACTCCGTATCTCGTATGATGAAGTTTCAATGAAGTATCGGAACTTCAGCAAGTTTGATATTGTTGATGACTATTCAGATCATCACTTTAAAGGATCAAAACCATCACAGGCAAGTGAAGTTTTTATATTACCCATAGAGTAAATTGCTAGCATTTACCAGTCTTTGATAGAATCAAAGCGCAATTACAAGTATAGTAAATAGCGTGTCTTGGGATAAAAGTGACTATAGCTGACTCTTGGATCTCTACATCGATTGTTCTCGTTTATATGTATTTTTAGATCAATTTTGCAGACAACAAACGAGTGGACTAAAACTATTCAAAGAGAATGGAAGATCCTCAAGAAGGACTTGCCTGGTCTGTTTTGCTAGTTCTCGCAGCTTGTTTCTGTATACATGTGTTTATTTAACTTTGGTTATTTTGTAGATACGATATATGTCAGGGTTTATGAATCGAGGATTGATCTATTAAGAGCTGTAATAAAGGGAGCAAAAGGAACCCCGTATCATGACGGTCTTTTTTTCTTTGATATTCATTTCCCTCAAAACTATCCTAACGAACCACCTGTATGTCTTATATTCTACATTTTTATCCTGTGTTTTTTATTCTCATATGTGTACAAAGATTAAATGGTATTTGAACGACTGTTTTCAGAAAGTGTACTATCACTCAGGCGGGCTACGTATTAATCCAAATCTGTATAAAAATGGCAAAGTATGCTTGAGCCTTTTAAACACTTGGTATGGTGCCGATAATGAGAGGTGGACACCCGGGGAATCGACTATGCTCCAAGTTCTGGTGTCTATACAGGGCCTGATTTTGAATGAAAAGCCGTATTTCAATGAACCTGGATATGAAAAAACGCGTGGATCGCACCATGGGGAAGACAAATCGTCGAAATACAATGAGTATACTCTGATATACTCTCTCAAAACTATGGTTTACACCATGAAGAAACCACCCAAGGTATGCTTGTAATAATGGTTAATATGATGATATTATTATTTATAAGCTTAAGCAAAAGCATTAAAATAAGCAAGCCCAAACGTACACCCTTTTAAAAGGACACGTACACAAGTAAATGGGTTGAAAATTGTCATCTCTAAAACATGAAAAATACTAGATCCACAAAAAATTTACAAAACTTTTCCCACTCGCTGACGTGGCAGAGTGTTGATTGGTTGGTTTTCTGTGGGCCACAGAAAACCAACCAATCAACACTCTGCCACGTCAGCGAGTGGGAAAAGTTTTGTAAAGTTTTGGTGGGTGTAGCACACCTCCTAAAACATATATAGCATTATATATGGCAGCCCTGTGTAAACCTTTAAACCTTAATGAGGTAACAAATGTATTTGGATGCAGAATTTTGAGGATCTGGTGATTGGATATTTTCGTGATCATGCACATCGTATTCTAGCAACATGTAAAGCTTATAGCAAAGGCGTTAGATTCGCTGATGAGGAGACAGCTTCAAAGTGGTTCAAGAGCAGTGTGGAAAGATATATGAAGACTCTCATAGCAGCTTTTAAAGAAGTAGGAGCTGAGAGTACTGAATTCATGCGCCCAACTCTCACTCGATCAAAAGATAAGAGCTTTTTTCATCATTCAAAGCAATTTTGTAGGATATATTGCTTCGCAACTTTGTCTTTAAGTCTTCCATTATTATTGGCTTTGAGGAAAAATGGAAAATGATGAGTTAAAACTTAAAAGACTTGGATGATAGCATGTTCTTTTTGAAAGTCTTTGCAACTTTTAAGTCTTCAAATTTTTTTTAGCACAATAATGAGTCTATTTTATTTTCAAGTATGAAGTATGTACAAATCGCAATAGACTTCTATTTTTAAGTATTCACAGCAACGTACTCACGGTGTGGTTAATCTTAACAAGAAAGATAGATAGTTTTAGATTGTTTGATGTTTTCATATTTTAATTAACCCAAGATGGATGCTTAGAGTACTTACAACAATAACAAGCACTTACAACAATAACTCAGGTTAAAACTTAACACAACGCCATATCAGCTTTAACACTTTTACCTTAACTCACAAAAAAAGACCCTGATTCATAACTCAGGTTTAAGTCAACTATTTTCAAATTCAACCCCTAAACTAAAACTAACAATTCATTTAATAACCACATAACATTAAAACTTAAACATTACAATATGAAATATAAAAAAACTTAAAATAACAATAACAACGATTAAGAAAAAAACCGAAACATAGGAAATTAAACCATACGAATTACAACTAATTATTCATCGTTTTCGGAATATTCTTCTTCATGTTGTTGTTGGCTTTGAAGACGTTTCTGCCAAACATGCTCCATAAGGTCTCGTTGGAGCTGAAAATGCATTTCTGAGTCGCTCATTTCCCTTGACTTGCGTTGCTGGGTATCACATCTGTCGATCCACGTTTGTTGCCTCAAATGTGGTACCTGATCCACATACAATTTAACATAGTCACAGAGCGCAAACTTTTGATCCTTCAAAATCATGTTATGCAAAATAATACAGGTATACATGATTCGTTGTATCTTGACAATTTCATAAGCACGTGCCGGTTGTTGTAGTATACCCCACCGTCCTTGGAGCACACCAAAAGCACGTTCGACATCCTTTCGTGCACTTTCTTGCTTACTTTTGAAATAACTATGTTTCTCGTCAGTCGTTGCCGAGAAGATTTGACGAAAGCACGTTCGGTCATCCAAGTAATACCCCTGTTCATACCTTCTTCCATTTACCATATAGGGTGCCCTTGGGGATTCGTCAGCAAGAATGTCGTCGAACAAATTAGAGTTATCCAAAACATTAGTATCATTATTTACCCCTGTCATACCAAAAAATGCATACCAAATCCACAAATCTTGTGAAGCAACAGCTTCAAGCATTAACGTTGGGTATCTTTTATCACCCTCACCAAATTGCCCCTGCCAAGCCACCGGACAATTTTTCCACGCCCAATGCATACAATCAATGTTACTAAGCATTCCTGATGAGTGCTCAAACACTCATCATTTTTGGTCAAATCTGAACTGCAAAACATACAAAAACACTCAGAAATGCATCAAAATACTAAAAATATTTCAAAATTATGTTTTATATGTTTTAGATGCAAAATGAGTAAAAACATATGAAAAACGTACAAAGTTTGCAAAATTAGCAATTTCAGTCCCTCAACTTTCAAAACTAGTCCCTGGATATTCAAAATATGGAAAATTACCACCAAAGGTCCTTTTAAAATCATAAGTTGTCATATTTAGTCCTTTGGTGAAAAATCTCAAAAGTTTTGGAAATTACAAGTTTAGTCCCTGTACTTTCAGATTTTGCCAGTTTTGGCCCCTGGGAGTGCAATTTTGGAGAAAAAAGTCAAATATGGTCCTTGGGAATTCACATTTGTCACTTTTAATCCCTGGATGAAAATTTTGAGGAAATTGCATGTTTGGTCCCTGGACTTTGGAAAATGTCAATTTTGGTCCTCAGGGTTTAAAATTTTGGAAAATTGTAACTTTGGTCCTTCTATTATTCACATGTGGCATAAATGGTCCTTATGATAAATTTTGAAAAGTTACATTTCAGGGCCCTCAACTTTTGGTAATTTACACTATTGGTCCTCGTTGTTTACTACTTACCAAACGGACCTATTTTATTCATAAAACCAAAATACCAAATCCAAACACACACCCTGATCCAACACCTTAGCCCAGCCAAGCCCAAAAACCAAAATAAAAATAAAAAGCCCACCCCAGGTCAAATGGTCAACACACCAGGGTCAAACCCCTAGTCAACACCACCATCCCAAACCTCTTCCCTGGTTTTCTGCTTCCTGCTCCCCCCTCCTCTCCATATTTTCTCACCAACCCTCCTCCACAATAAATATTACTCACCTACACCACTCCAACCCCCTCCTCATTAATTATCCCCAGCTACCATACCCACCCCCACTCAAACCTGCCAAACAAGTTTCCCACCAAAATCCAATTTAATGGCTGGGATCACATGAGGCTATCCTACGGCTCACAAAGTGGTGGGAAAGAAAGAGAAGAGTTCCAGGAGCTATAAAAGCCAAGGAAAATGGAGAAAAAAGTAGTAGTTAAGTTAGTTTAAGAGTAGTATAGCTCAGTTTTAGGTTTTAGCTTAATTCTCAAATTCTGTTGTAATCTTTTGCTTAAGATACTTGTATTCAGTATTATTAGGGTAATTGAAACCCATTTCACTTATTAATTTCAAGTTTGCAGCTTAAATTCAAGTTTACTTATTTTACTTAAAATTCCATTTTACCTTTTAGAGTTGTTGAAAGTGTTGTGTAATGATCTTTTGGCTTCATGTAAGTTACTAAATAGCTTTTACCAGCTCAGTAGTCTTTAAAATAGGTTTATTCAGTTTCTCTACAAAAATAACAAAAATATATAGAAAATAGGTGAAAAATTAAAAATCACTGTGTGAGAAGATTGAGGCATGGATTATGGTTGATTCTGGTTTGGTATGGTTTAAAAGCTTTGTGGAAAGCTTTAGATGTGATTGGTGTACCTTGGTTCTCAGTTGATCACTTGGACTCCACTTTGTAAGCCATTTGTCTATATTTCTTTTTATATAATCTGTGTTAGTAGTATATGGTTTAAATATTGTTTAATCCTGCTTAATCATGTTCATTATTGGTTAGTTTAGGCATCACAGTCACTTTCATGGTTTAGGTTGTGAGTTTACCTCATATAATCTTCAATTTCAGTTTGTATAGGGGTGTTTGGTTTAATAGACATCTCTGTGCTCAGGGTGTTTGTTGTTGTTGTTTCCTCTTGTAACAAGTTTCTTTAGTCTCACTTAGGTCTTAGGAACCAATAAACCAATGGTCTTTTAGCTATAAAATCAAAATCCCACCCATAAAACCTCAACTGCCCAACTGTTAGGACAGTTGGTTTCCAACTCACCCAAACCCTTTCCCTAGTTGTTGTTTTAACTTAATATAGTCCTAATATAGCTTATTACATGTTTTCAGTCATTAAATTAAGCTCAAAGTTCAAATAAGTCAAATTAGTGGTTTACATAAAAAGTCAAAATGTGCACTCTTTCAATTTTTATCAAAATGGCATGAATTGTTTTGATTTATGTATTAGGTTTTAAGCTTTGAGCTTTTTAGGAAAGATAGCCTCCCACCTCATCTACAAAATCCCATCATCCTTTCATTTTTAGGATTTTTTATCTGGGCCCCACCTTGGATCAAAGTAGGCTGCAGTGGGCATCAGTCCCCTGCTGCAGCAGACATCACAGCAGCCACCACCACTTTGGTGGTTGCTACCACCTTCCTCAGTGGGCCCCACTACCCCATCTTTATCCCTTTCAACCCCCCTCCTACCCCTCTTGAGGTTTTGACCTTTGGTTTGAACTCAAACCCTCTGGGACCCACCTGATTTAGCTCCTTATCTTTGTCCCATTTTCAGTTATGCACCAAGAAATCCAAGTGCTTATTCTAGCTTAATTGCTTTTTCTGTGAGCTTATCCATTTGAAACTTGCTCAAACATGTTCAAACAACTCAAGTGAACCTGAATCACCCATAGTGGGTCCCACTTAAGCTCATTTGAGCTATTTTACCCACTTGGTCAACAAAAGTCAACTGCGGAGCTAATAAGCTTCCACAGTGCTTATTGTTAAGCTACAAAAAAGTTGTTTTCACAAAAAATGTTTGTTTTTAGGTCTAAAATAGATTTGTAAAAGAAAAATCCAGAAAAGTCAATTTAATTTTAAGTGATAGTTTCTATTTAATGTAATTTAAATTTTAATTTTCATTTTTACATTTTTTTAAGCACTTAGCTTTTTTATATTTTTCTTAAATTCCTTTTATATTAAAGTAATTTTAGTAATTTTCTCATATTTTTATTTTATCATTTAGTATTAATTAGATTTAATATTAGTTTTATCAATAATTAATTAATAATTAAGTTTTAAATAGCATAATTAGTTTCTATTAGTAAGACCTAGTTTTTATATTTTTTCTAGCTTTTATATGTTATAAAATAATTTTAGGAATTTTTCCATAATTTTCTAAGTCATTTAGGTATTATTAGTAATTTAAATTAGTTTAAATAGTTTAATTAAGATAATTAGTTTTTAATTACTAGAAAATCCATAAAAAGACAAAAATATTCATTTTTAATTTTTATACTTTCTTCAAGTTCATTTTAAGTTTTAGAAATTATTTTTGCAAGTTTTTAGTTTAATTTGTAGTGTTTATCATTTTTAGTTTATTTAAATTAGGTTTAATTTACTTTTTAAATAGTTTTAATAAATTAAATAGGATTTAAATATTAAAATAATCATTTTAATAATTTCATTTTCATTTTAAAATTTCTTTTTATTTTAAGTTTGTAAAAGTGTCATTTTCACCCTCTGGGGGTTTTCAGATTTCAGTTTTCACGTTTTATTTTGTACGTTCGCGTTATTTAAAATGTAAACATACGCGTTTTAGGTTTAAATCGTTTCTGGTTTTTCTGATTTCACAGTCTTATTCATACAGCTTGTTTAAGCTATTTCTTTGTAGATTCCTTAGTATAACCATTCACAAACCCTTTTCCTGTCCAAATTCACCCGATCACAGATCCGTTTGATAACCATCACACCTCGTCGGGACATAACGACCCGGGGAAACACTATACTTCCGCGGAGATTTGGTCTGAGACTTTTGACTTAGTTGACCATTCACCTGGTCAATTTAGGTTGACCGTTTGGGACCAATCAAATTTTGGCGCCGCTGCTGGGGAGGTGTGTCGCTTTTCTAAACGGTTTTGCGTATTGGTGAACCTGGATATACATCCATTGTATATTTACCACTCTTGTTCATATTATCTTCTTATTATCATATAAAAACAAAACCATTCCCGAAAATATTTTAAACTCAGTTTTCAATGAACACAAAAACACAAAAACATTTTCTTTATCATTTGTACAAAATGTATTTTCAAAAACCCAAAAATATTCATCTTTACCCTCCTACCCTTTTGATTCTTCATTCCTTACCCTCCCAAATCTTTTGATTCTTTCTATGTCTCACCCACACCTTCTTACTTGCCATTGGTGTGGTAATCCTTATAATGGTGGCAATTGCCTCAGTTGTGGCATGGTAGAGTCAGGAAACGGGTCTGTCTATAACCAAGATCCCTATTCCTACCATGACACGACTGATTTATTCCATCAGTTACCACACCATGAGACTCAGCAGTTTTACTGTTGTGAGTACTGTGGTGGTTCACATTACAGTTCTGATTGTCAATCGGGAAACACGCTTGTCTATGAGCAGTTTCCTGATAACGATTATAACTTTAGCACATACGACTCACAGCCACATCAGTTTCACTGTTGTGATTACTGTGGAGGTCCACACTCTAGCTCGGATTGTCAAACAAGGAATCCATTTCCTTGTAACAATTACGACTATTCGTTTTCAGACCCACCTCCACAGTACCAAATGATTCACACAACTCCTCATGATACTGAGCAAGACCTTTTACTAAAGGCTCTTGATATATTGAAAGAACTTAAGGAGGAGTTGGTTACTACATTGTTTCAAGACTCTCGTGAGAAATCTATGGCAGAATTACTTGCTGAAGAACGAGATGCTAGAAACGAATTGAGCATGGAAGAATTACTTGTCATAGAACAAGCAGCTATAACACGTGCCAAATTTCGTCAAGCTGCTCTTCTAGACTGTGATGATGATAGTGATAATGAAGATACCCATGATATCCTTCAATTTTATAAGGGTTCGTCAGATTCATCATTTGTAATTCCTTCCATTGAAAATCAGGGAGAAAATAATGAGACGGGGAAATTACTAGCAAAAGATCAAATGGAACTCGTACAATCCATGAATGCTAGCTCCTCTCATCTCCCTCAGTCTGTTGTTATCACACCCGAAGTTCCCACTCACTCTCTTAACATGGGGGATGAGCATCTTAGCACTGTTCCTGATAAGGAATCGGATGAATTAATAAAGTCTAGTGTTGAGATCCTTGTCCCAATCCCAGGAGAGTCACAGGGAATTCTTGAGCATATGTGTGATCTTCCTTCCCCTCTTGAGTGTTCAAACGATCATTTTGAGACTTTATCAGATTTTAATGATGATTGTACATCTCATGGAGACATTGAGTATATTGAGGCATCACTCCCACAGTCTGATGCTGATCCTCTTCTTGAGGAGTTCGCCGATGAACTTACTCACATTAATCCACTTTCATTGGAAAGTAATGATGGTCTCCTCGATTTCGAAGCCGATCTGGGAGAAATTGAAAGTCTCCTATATCATGATCCGTCACTCACTTCTGATCCTGACAGTCCAATAGAGAATGTTAATCTCTTTGTTCCCGAAACATTCAATACTACTCTCACCAATCCTCTATTTGAATTCGACTCTGAATTCACTTTGATTTCTGATAATCCACTCTTTGATATTCAGAATGAGGATTGTGATGAGTCTATTCTGGAACATGAGTTCACAAATTCACATCTTGTGAATAATTCTCTTCATGAGGAGTTCTCCGGTGAACTCACTCATCATATCATAACTATTCCGGAGTTTGATAGCCCGGGGGGAGATGCACTCAATCATGAGGATTTGCAAATTCCCACCCACCCTCCCGGGATGTTTTTGAGCTTAACCTTTGAAATCCAAATTCAGGCTAATGAGCCTGCTTTCGAGGAAGAAGATCAAATCATGATTTTCATCATGGGTTTCTTCCTTTTCTTCACCTATAAGGTGACTTCTTCTCTTCTTCACTCCTTCGGGAATGAAGATACCATCTTTGATCCCGGCATTTTCATGTATCATTATCTTGAGGCGGATACTTATCTCATCGGTATGGAACTTTCACATGCTTCAAATGTTTGTCCAAACATCTTGAATGAAAGTCCGATTGAGATTTTTTCTTCCACATCATGCTTCCCCAAGGACAAATGAATTTGGGGTCGAGTCAAGCTAGCGACTCGGTAAACAAAAACAGTAGCATACTTATAGGGTTTTCACCCTAAGTGTGGGGGAGTCACCCACGCTATGGTTACCAATATAGTGAAAAAGCAAAAATGGTGTTTTCCACATTTAGCTTGTAATGTTGCCCTTTTACGTTAAAAATGTCGGCATAATAGCCGGGACTTTGAATATTGAGGATAATATTTATTCTAAGTGTGGGGAGGTATTCTAGCGAATTTTATCACATTTTACTATCTAGTACCCCCGTTTTTGGCCAAAATCTCAAAAATTTTAAAAAATTTTCACTGGTGCTTCAAAATTTTTGTGGTTATCAGTCCGCCTTGTCTAAGCCGACAAAAAGGATTGGCTAATCCAGAAGCAAACGGCTCTTGGTAAAGATATATCAAATCCGTTGATGGCTTGCAATTTGCCCAAAATTGTATGGTACCTCAACTCGCCATATCCTAAAAAGCGAATGAGTTGGCTAGCCCGCAAGATTATGGCTTGTGGTAAAGGCAGTGGAAAAATCATAATTGGTAATCAGCTCACCAAGATGTTGACTTTTTCCATCAAGAGTTGGCTAGTCCAGAAGCAAACGGCTTTTGGTAAAGACTAATCAAATCCGTTGACAGCTGGTGGTTTGCTCAAAATCACATGGTTATCAGGTGGACCATAGTTCTTACTTGAATCAATACATCTGGCTACTCCAGAAGTGATGGATTTTGGTAAAGAGTTTAAAATCTATCAAGTTTTCAAAACAGTTTATTGCTAGGGACTAGCAATAGTTTAGTGTGGGGGATTGATGAGTGCTCAAACACTCATCATTTTTTGTCAAATCTAAACTGCAAAACATACAAAAACACTCAGAAATGCATCAAAATACTAAAAATATTTCAAAATTGTGTTTTATATGTTTTAGATGCAAAATGAGTAAAAACAGATGAAAAACGTACAAAGTTTGCAAAATTGGCAATTTCAGTCCCTCAACTTTCAAAAATTGTCAAAACTAGTCCTTGGATATTCAAAATATGGAAAATTATCACCAAAGGTCCTTTTAAAATCATAAGTTGTCATATTTAGTCCTTTGGTGAAAAATCTCAAAAGTTTTGGAAATTACAAGTTTAGTCCCTGTACTTTTAGATTTTGGCAGTTTTGGCCCTTAGGAGTGCAATTTTGGAGAAAAAAGTCAAATATGGTCCTTGGGAATGCACATTTGTCACTTTTAATCCCTGGATGAAAATTTTGAGGAAATTACATGTTTGGTCCCTGGACTTTGGAAAATGTCAATTTTGGTCCTCGGGGTTTAAAATTTTGGAAAATTGTAACTTTGGTCCTTCTATTATTCACATGTGGCATAAATGGTCCTTATGATAAATTTTGAAAAGTTACATTTCAGGGCCCTCAACTTTTGGTAATTTACATTATTGGTCCTTGTTGTTTACTACTTACCAAACGGACCTATTTTATTCATAAAACCAAAATACCAAATCCAAACACACACCCTGATCCAACACCTTAGCCCACCCAAGCCCAAAAACCAAAATAAAAATAAAAAGCCCACCCCAGGTCAAATGGTCAACACACCAGGGTCAAACCCCCAGTCAACACCACCATCCCCAACCTCTTCCCTGGTTTTCTGCTTCCTGCTCCCCCCTCCTCTCCATATTTTCTCACCAACCCTCCTCCATAATAAATATTACTCACCTACACCACTCCAACCCCCCTCCTCATTAATTATCCCCAGCTACCATACCCACCCCCACTCAAACCTGCCAAACAAGTTTCCCGCCAAAATCCAATTTAACGGCTGGGATCACATGAGGCTATCCTACGGCTCACAAAGTGGTGGGAAAGAAAGAGAAGAGTTCCAGGAGCTATAAAAGCCAAGGAAAATGGAGAAAAAAGTAGTAGTTAAGTTAGTTTAAGAGTAGTATAGCTCAGTTTTAGGTTTTAGCTTAATTCTCAAATTCTGTTGTAATCTTTTGCTTAAGATACTTGTATTCAGTATTATTAGGGTAATTGAAACCCATTTCACTTATTAATTTCAAGTTTGCAGCTTAAATTCAAGTTTACTTATTTTACTTAAAATTTCGATTTACCTTTTAGAGTTGTTGAAAGTGTTGTGTAATGATCTTTTGGCTTCATGTAAATTACTAAATAGCTTTTACCAGCTCAGTAGTCTTTAAAATAGGTTTATTCAGTTTCTCTACAAAAATAACAAAAATATATAGAAAATAGGTGAAAAATTAAAAATCACTGTGTGAGAAGATTGAGGCATGGATTATGGTTGATTCTGGTTTGGTATGGTTTAAAAGCTTTGTGGAAAGCTTTAGATGTGATTGGTGTACCTTGGTTCTCAGTTGATCACTTGGACTCCACTTTGTAAGCCATTTGTCTATATTTCTTTTTATATAATCTGTGTTAGTAGTATATGGTTTAAATATTGTTTAATCCTGCTTAATCATGTTCATTATTGGTTAGTTTAGGCATCACAGTCATTTTCATGGTTTAGGTTGTGAGTTTACCTCACATAATCTTCAATTTCAGATTGTATAGGGGTGTTTGGTTTAATAGACATCTCTGTGCTCAGGGTGTTTGTTGTTGTTGTTTCCTCTTGTAACAAGTTTCTTTAGTCTCACTTAGGTCTTAGGAACCAATAAACCAATGGTCTTTTAACTATAAAGTCAAAATCCCACCCATAAAACCTAAACTGTCCAACTGTTGGGACAGTTGGTTTCCAACTCACCCAAACCCTTTCCCTAGTTGTTGATTTAACTTAATATAGTCCTAATATAGCTTATTACATGTTTTTCAGTCATTAAATTAAGCTCAAAGTTCAAATAAGTCAAATTAGTGGTTTACATAAAAAGTCAAAATGTGCACTCTTTCAATTTTTATCAAAATGGCATGAATTGTTTTGATTTATGTAGTAGGTTTTAAGCTTTGAGCTTTTTAGGAAAGATAGCCTCCCACATCATCTACAAAATCCCATCATCCTTTCATTTTTAGGTTTTTTATCTGGGCCCCACCTTGGATCAAAGTAGGCTGCAGGGGGCATCACTCCCCTGCTGCAGCAGACATCACAGCAGCCACCACCACTTTGGTGGTTGCTACAGCCTTCCTCAGTGGGCCCCACTACCCCATCTTTGTCCCTTTCAACCCCCCTCCTACCCCTCTTGAGGTTTTGACCTTTGGTTTGACCTCAAACCCTCTGGGACCCACCTGATTTAGCTCCTTATCTTTGTCCCATTTTCAGTTATGCACTAAGAAATCCAAGTGCTTATTCTAGCTTAATTGCTTTTTCTGTGAGCTTATCCATTTGAAACTTGCTCAAACATGTTCAAACAACTCAAGTGAACCTGAATCACCCATAGTGGGTCCCACTTAAGCTCATTTGAGCTATTTTACCCACTTGGTCAACAAAAGTCAACTGTGGAGCTAATAAGCTTCCACAGTGCTTATTGTTAAGCTACAAAAAAGTTGTTTTCACAAAAAATGTTTGTTTTTAGGTCTAAAATAGATTTGTAAAAGAAAAATCCAGAAAAGTTAATTTAATTTTAAGTGATAATTTCTATTTAATGTAATTTAAATTTTAATTTTCATTTTTACATTTTTTTAAGCACTTAGCTTTTTTATATTTTTCTTAAATTCCTTTTATATTAAAGTAATTTTAGTAATTTTCTCAGATTTTTATTTTATCATTTAGTATTAATTAGATTTAATATTAGTTTTATCAATAATTAATTAATAATTAAGTTTTAAATAGCATAATTAGTTTCTATTAGTAAGACCTAGTTTTTATATTTTTTCTAGCTTTTATATGTTATAAAATAATTTTAGGAATTTTTCCATAATTTTCTAAGTCATTTAGGTATTATTAGTAATTTAAATTAGTTTAAATAGTTTAATTAAGATAATTAGTTTTTAATTACTAGAAAATCCATAAAAAGACAAAAATATTCATTTTTAATTTTTATACTTTCTTCAAGTTCATTTTAAGTTTTAGAAATTATTTTTGCAAGTTTTTAGTTTAATTTGTAGTGTTTATCATTTTTAGTTTATTTAAATTAGGTTTAATTTACTTTTTAAATAGTTTTAATAAATTAAATAGGATTTAAATATTAAAATAATCATTTTAATAATTTCATTTTCATTTTAAATTTTCTTTTTATTTTAAGTTTGTAAAAGTGTCATTTTCACCCCCTGGGGGTTTTCAGATTTCAGTTTTCACGTTTTATTTTGTACGTTCGCGTTATTTAAAATGTAAACGTACGCGTTTTAGGTTTAAATCGTTTCTGGTTTTTCTGATTTCACAGTCTTATTCATATAGCTTGTTTAAGCTATTTCTTTGTAGATTCCTTAGTATAACCATTGACAAACCCTTTTCCTGTCCAAATTCACCCGATCACAGATCCGTTTGATAACCATCACACCTCGTCGGGACATAACGACCCGGGGAAACACTATACTTCCGCGGAGATTTGGTCTGAGACATTTGACTTAGTTGACCATTCACCTGGTCAATTTAGGTTGACTGTTTGGGACCAATCAATTCCCGAAAAACCATGTTCCCGTTCATGCTTTAGGTAAATACTTTGAATGTCCGACCATGTTGGTTTTCTTAAAAACTCAGGCATAAACAAATCCATAACACACATGTTAAAATTATCAAGACATAAACACATAGTACTCGCACCCATTTGCAAATACTCATCAAACGCATCGGGTGCGCTGCCGTATGCCAATTGGCGTATGGCAGCTGTACACTTCATAAGAGCACTAATACTCCCTCGACCAATACAATCATGTCCTGACTTAAAGTAATGAAAGTGATTTGGAATAACATCGGATTCATAAGATTCAATACCTTTGACTATTTTTAGAAGTAGTTTTTGGCGCATGCGAAACCTTCTTCGAAAATTACGGGGCGTATACTTACAACCCTGAACAAAATAGTCGTTTAGCAAACGGTCTTCAGCAAGCTCGCGTTCACGAAATATGTGGGCACGAGTCACCTGAGGCTGAGGATGAGCTTCTTCTTGTTTTAAGCGTTGCTGATACTTCATCGCAGCAATCATAAACTCTATATCTTCTTCTTCATCTATGTCTGACCAAGTCCGAGATGTTTCGGCATTTTCATTTGGGTCCATTGTGAAAGAAGAAGGTTTTTTTTTTTTTTTTTTTTTTTTTTTTTTTTTTTTTTTTTTTTTTAGAGGAAGTATAAAGAGTTGAGAATTAGTAGTGGATGTGTGAAAAAAAATTATGTGTTGAGTTGGTATTTATAGTGGTGGGTAAATGATTTTGATTTTTTTAATAAACTTTGAAATATAGCCATTATTAATAAAGTTGAGGGGCTGGAAGTGATTTTTTTTTTTCTTTCTAAATAACGGATATAAATATGACCGTTGAGGGGGTCAAAGTGATTTTTTTTTACACAACATTGCCTTAACGCCTCGTTAATACACTCACACACGGCGTTAACACCGGTTTAACGCAGATTGCTCCATCGGGTCACGTCCATTTAACGTGCGTTAATTGCTCTTTAACACCGGTGAGGCGTTATTGCTGCAAGTGCTCTTAGTGAGACACGTGAAAGAAAGCTATACTACATGAATATTCTTTAGTATTATTACCAAGAACCTACAACTTGGGATAACTTATTTTTAAAGCTTATTAACTTATTTCGGTTTCGAAATTCAACTAACTGAAAAAAAAAAAAAAAAAAAAAAAAAAAAAAAAAAAAAAAAACATATTTGAGGGCTTGTTTTAAGTCAATCAAACCGGAAATTAAACCTTTACCTTTAATCTACTCTAAATAACACCAAACTATTAATTTTTCAATTACTAATATCATTGAAATATTAAATTATCATCATCAACATAATTTATGGACGTGGATTTTCTTTTTATTCTATAACTTACTCTTTTAATTATGAACGTGTCTTTTTATTATATAACTGGTTTTAATGCTCATGCAAGCATGTAGTTCAAATAATAAATACGAAACTATATTCGTTCATTGTGAACTTGTAAGTTTTATTATTTCTAGAACAGTCATGAGTATTTATTAAACACAAATTTAAAGATGCAAAATGACATGCTCACGGTTTTAATTTTAAATTGAATCAAATTTAGGTTGAAATTTTAGTTTGATATACGTGACTAATAATAAAAAAATTTCGTGTATAATTTTTGATATAGTTTTCCGGATACTATTACTTTAACTTTAAAGAGGAATTGTCGTAATATGTACAGTCATTCATTTGCATATCACACTAACTCGTGCTTTCATATTAATATTTATGATCCCTTGCATATACGGATTTGTTGGTATTGTAACTAATTTAATCCGTGTACGCATCGGTTAGTCAACGAGGATTGTAAAGAATAGTTCTCCATATATCCACACTTAAACTATAAAAAGGAATTACATGAGTCTTTGCTATATGTATAATTCCGTGTATTTATTTGCATATCGCTATAACTTGTGCTTTCATTTTGATATTTACAATCTTGTACATATTCATTAATCTAATTTAATATTGATAATAATATTTATAATAACAATAATAATAGATGTTTTTGTTTCAAATAAATATTAAATTCAGGGGATTTTGTAATATTTTTAAAAATGACGGAAACTAAAAATTTTACATTTAAAGTTCATAAAATTATATTTAAATTTAGATTACTTTATAATGTTTTGGACTTAGTTGTAACTTTATTAGCCAATAAAAATATGACTTTATTAAATTCAACCCAGAAGTTTTTATTTATTTATTTTTTATTTTTTTTAAGTTTCTTTTTGACAGTTTACACTTTAGACCCAATCTTATATATATATATATATATATATATATATATATATATATATATATATATATATATATATATATATATATATATATATATATAGTGTATTTTTATTTTCAGAACCCTGTTAAGTGCGGGAACTGCGAGAACTCCAATTTTGCATTAGAAAACATGCATGTTTATATAAAACATGTATGTTTTCTTACATACACTTTAATACACATACCTGCGTAACATACATGTTCATATAAAACCTTGTTAAGTGCAACATATCAGTGCAAAATGGTTTTATATGAACATGTATGTTATGCAGGTATTTGTATTAAGGTGTATGTAAGAAAACATACATGTTTTACATGAACATGCATGTTTTCTAATGCAAAATTGGAGTTCTCGCAGTTCCCGCACTTAACAGGGTTCTGAAAATAAAAGCCCCCTATATATATATATATATATATATATATATATATATATATATATATATATATATATATATATATATATATACACACACACACACACACACACACACACACACACACACACACACACACACGACAAGATAAGAATACAAAATTATTATAGTGTCTAAATCACCTTCAATTTTGACTTTTAGTACTCAACGAGCGGGGTAACCCGCGCGTTGCTACGGGAGTGTTGTTGTATATACTTGATGACAGTAACGTAGGTGAAGATGAGCCTATGATAAACGTGTATACATTACAACATTGTGTAAAATGATGAATCATGTGCAATAATAACGTACTGCCAAGAAAAGTATGTATATATTTTCGTTCACATGCTTGTACAAAGGGCAAGAACACAATTGAACCTTGATTCCTGAGTAGATGTCTACTTTTGTGGCACAATAAAAACTTTTCAAATGAGAATGTCTTGCTGATATGACTTCAACTCTTTTTCCGTTAGTCATTAGACAAAACCACGATGATATAATTAAATTAAATCGTAATATATGAGTAATGAGTAAATGCATGTGTAGCATCAAATGGACTAATACTATGGATAGTGGTTTTTATTATTACACTCCACTTTCTATATACAAACTTGCTGGAAAGTAAGTAAAGTAACTTATAACATTTTTATTTCTTCAATGTTCAATATTGTTGCTGCAATTGAATGATTTGCTTACAAACAGTTGACAGCTTCATAAGACGATCTGTAGCCCCACCACCAATGTCTAGCAATAACCTTTAGATTAGTTGTAATATACATGTTACACCTGAGTTTTTCTTTCTATAAGTTTGCATATCAACGGCATGAATCCTACTTGTTTGTTTGACTGTAATGAATATGTCCTGCACCAGATTTACATATCAGAAGCTGAGAAACGACATTAATAACAGTGAAAAAGAGAGTATTTAGTTGAAGGGGTTGTTTAAATTTGTTTCTTTAAATGGCTAGTTCTTAAATAAAGTAGCACTTTTCATAAGCAATTTTAGGAACTTGTACATATCTTACATATATATTGTTTATAGAAATTGGGGTATTTAAAATTGTTTCTTAATTTCCCAGTGCTTAATCAATGCAATAAACAATCTTAGCATGAACTTGTAAATCCCACTTATAAATTGCTTAAAGAAACCGATTAAGGTTTTCAAGAATTACCAACATATTTAAGAGTAATGGGCATGGAGGGCGGTTGAAGTTTTCAAAGTTTCGGCTGCAAGAAGTTCCTGGCCGGCACCTTCGGCTACAACAATAACCATGTGTCCACACCTGAAGTTTATGCAATTCATGCGACATTGGTCTATAAGAATTCATGAGGAGTTTGTCCTGCTTCTCCAAGTGTCTGCAAATAGAAAAAGATTATTATCAATGTTAGAATTTCTAAAGGTAATAATTTAAACATAAAATACATGTCGGTAACGATTACCTTAACATCTCTCCAGTGTATGTAGGATCCATTATGCTATGGAAATAGTATTTGATTCCCAAATCTTAGCCAACTGTCGACTGAGGATTCTGAAACAGAAAAAAAATGATATTAATGCAATTTATTACTGAAACGATAAGAGATCCTTGATAACTATATAACCTATAATCTGATTAACTTCGTTATTAACCACACTCAGAAAGTAGCCTAGCTTAGGCAGTTAAGCTTCACATTAAAACATGGCAACGCATCATGAACTGTCAGGATTTGGTGAAACATGGCAAGGCATTATCAGATACACGAAAAACAGCAAATGAATGACTTCCCAGCCTAATGTCCAAGTATTATCACACCCAAACTCGTGCTCATAGCAAACTTCCTTATAAAAGTAACATACCAACGAATTGTGTTGTAATGTAGCAAAAACACATTTTATAGAGCAAAAAATTCAAAATCACTATTCACCTGTTTTGCGATATATGTATCTGTCTGAAAGCTGAAAACAGTGCCCAGAGGTTACTGATATTTGAATGCATAACCATTTATATAGGCAATAAAGGGCTGGAAGGCTGGAACTTTGCTTAATGCCTTTTTCAAAAGGCCAAAGTGCAGAACCTGGCCTTCCTCTGCTTCTATATTTCAGCGACCATATCCTTTTCTTCAAAAAAATTCAGCCATTAGCCTTTTTCCCCCTAACCAAACACAAATATAACATTAAAACATATAAAGATTAAAACCCATTTCACTCAATTAAAACATGTAAAGAATACGTTTGATAAAAACCAATTTTGTAATAACAGAAGAAAACCCCTAAACATACTGATTTCAACCCATTTTGACACCACTACATTTCCTATTTTAGGACCCAAACGCAACCGTCTTAGCCCTCATTTCAACTCACAATCCCACACCCATTGCAGTCCCCAAGGTGGCCCATGTTAACCCCCGTTTGAACCACTAAAGACACGCAATTCATCCCCATTTCATCACAGGAACAGTATGTACAAAGCTATGATCATACCTAGAAACAAAAATCATGGCAGTGCAAATACCGTTTCCCACCTAGCAAGCTCAACGGTTGTATTTGCAGCCGCCAAGAAGTAGTTGTCGCCGCAATGGAAAGCGCAATTGTCTGTCCTTCACTTATTGCATGTTCATTAACCTGTAATTAAGGTAACGTTGTTTATTGCTATGACTTACAGTAGGCAACTAATACACCAAACATGATCTTTGTAAGACAGAGTACGCAAGTCCAATTACAAAAACTACGTATTTACCTTGTCATAAACTTGATATAGGTTCTGAAGGCGGCGACCCATGTGTTGTTCCATGGTTTTGTTGGTGTATTGAATCTCGGTCTTCATCTCTAAAACCGTTATTTTAGGTCTCTCTTAACTACATATTCACAGTAAATATTTTGCAGACGTTGCTCACCTTACCTTTTTTTGCCTTGCTTCTAACTGCACCCTTCGTTGACTCTGTAAAACTCAACACGTCATCAAAATCATTGAACAAATTGAGCTATTCTTGGGCACATTAGTTGTCGATTCACCTGACTCTGCAAACAAAAATTGACAATGGGTCTGCTAAAACTGGGGCAATTTTGTCGTATCTGGCTTTTTGTACCTGTTTCAGAATCGAAGACGAATTTGTCATAAGCTCATAAGCCACAAAAAGTAAACTCATGAGCTTTTCAAAATTTGTAATAAGCTCATAAGCCTATAAATAAACTTATCAGTTTTCCTAACTTATCAAATATGTCAGAAATGCAATGGAAGCCTAAAGTTAAAGAATGCATAAAACCATATTTGATATACCGGGGTTGGTGCAGCTGAGATTGCCAAGAAGCTTTTCTTTAGCAGCTTTATTTCTGGCTTTCATGATCACCACCCATCTGAAAATAATACTAACAATTTCCGTAAAAAAAACTTGGAAACATTATCTTACAAAAACTTAGATTTTTGTGAAAATATATTAAAGAAGAACATACCTCGGGTTACATGTTTGAAACCGATTGTTTGTGAATCTGTGAATCGCCTCCACGGTTGAAACAGGTTGTATTTATTTTGGGATTTCCTGTTACAAAAGAATAAACTCATTATGAAACAAAACACCTAATAATCTCAAATAGTCAAAACAAAACAAAAAATAAAATAATAATAAAATAAAAAAAATTGAATCTTTATAATAATAAACCTTACATGAAGTTGCTGTCAAGATACCTTTCCAACTCCGCATTGATGTAGTATAAGATACCTTTTCAAGGAGCCAAACATTTCCAACTTCACATTGTCAAGGTTCATTCCTATTTCTTTGGTTATAACCTGAATGTCAAACAAAAGGAACATAGTAAAGGGTCAATTTTGGGCCCAAAAGTGTACTGAAATGCTTATAAAATCGTAACTCGCTTTATTTAAAAAAAGTTGCATTATGTCCTAGGGCTTATTGTTATGGTTATGTGCAAAAAATATCATCAAATCTTGGATTTCTGTTAACTTATACTTCTTAGTTATCAACGAAGTTGTGAAAGCTCCCGTATGTAGGTTGAAGTATACAATGGGAATCCGCAGCTGATGCTACAGTTACGGCAAAGCCTTCAATACCGACATGAAACGTGTGTAGAAGCTTCTGATTACCAGGTGTATTTGTTGCACTTGCAGTATCAGTTGCCTTCGTTTTCCACTTTCCTATATGCGTCAGCAAGTGCGTTTGTTGCACCTGATAATCGACAGCCTCTTCTACCTTGTTGAGTTCCTTTGTGCTTATGCGCTTATCTTAGAGATAAACAGTTTCATGTTGCTCTATAGTCCACAAATTAGTGCCATAAATATCTGATATTGTAATAATAACTAAGGTGTGTTTGTTTAACCTTATTTCTAGGCTAATGGGGTTACTTGATTTCGGATTATATTGCATAAGGTCAACTCTTATATAAGCTCTTATCATAACACCCATTTTGGCTTATATTGCATAAGGATTACTCATATCACAGCTTCACAACCATTTGCATAAAATTATTTAAGAGGTTCTGTGCATTATACTTACATTAGAGACTTCAGTGCTTTGTCCCACCATCCCAACTTAATGTAAGGTGCCGAGGATTTCTCCTTTATCAAACCATACCGTGCACCCACACCGTACTATCCTGTTAATACATAAAATACAGTTATATTTAGAAAATAAAGAAAAGAAAAACACAAATCAAATCAACGCCTACAATTTCTCCTGTACCGCATTACAGGGTTCATCCAAACCACTACCGTTTGCTCCTATCCATTCTTCAACTACAGTAAGATGTCATTGTTCCTATCCTCTTTCTGATTGGTACTTTTTTTTCTGATGATAATTGAAAAAAATAATAATAATAATACAGTAAAACTCAACTGTCCTTATCAGCAACTTCACCAACATGTTTCCCCAATAATCACCTTTAAACAAAAGCAGAAGCTGTAAAAAAAATAATAATAATAACATAAATCCACCATTAGAAAGAACTAAAATTCGAAAAAAAAAACCTTTATATAAAAAGTAAATCTTAAAAAAAAATTAGTAATTAATAAAGTTACTTACGCTCATAGAAACCCATCCGGTATTTGATTATTTAAGAAAAGATAACAGAATCCGTTTGATTTTCCGGCAACCTTGAGGGTTCAGATTTTGATTACGGTGAGTGTGCGCATGTGTATTTTTTCTGTAACCAGACACCCGGTGGTTTGAAAGAGAAAGATGATTTTGTATTTTGATATGAATATTTTGTGTGGTCGGTCTACTCATATGATCATGTTAAAATCAATGATATGAAGAAGATGAATTGTGTGTGTGGGTGGAGGGTTTGAGAAGATTGTGGAATATTTGAGAATAAATGGTTTTAGGTAGTATTAGTGCAATGAGGACCAGATAAACAAAGTGCAGGTACAGGTAAGGAAAATAACGGGGTCATTACAGTGGTGTTACGGGGTTTAACAGGAGCATCTACAGTTGCCTTACATGTGTACGTGTGCTAAACGGAACGGGGAGGGTCTCTTTTAGCCAATAGGCATTGCACACATAGACCACTATCAACAGTGGAATAGTATCATAATGTACCAACAATACATGAGCACCACAATTTTCTCCGTTCCATTTGCGTAAACATTTACTGTTCATTTTTTTTTGTCACTCAGCGCCTGCCTTTTATATAAATAGGATAATTAAAAAGCTCCAACATTATGAAATCGAGCTCTCATGTTATTCTAACTTGGTTCTTTTCAAATACTCATTTGTCAATTTTTAGTTTTCTTTTATTGTAAATAAAAAAGATTAATACAATGGTTATTGAATATTTTAGTTTATAGATTTTAATACAATTTTTTTCGATCGCAAATGGCTTTTTTCGTAACTGTTTTGTTGGTCACTAATTTGTCGCAAAATCTGAAGTTTTTGTTACTCTTTGGGAACAATCGAAAATAATGTACCGGTACAAAGTACCGAGCCAAGGAACTTGGAACAATTCCCGTTTTCACTTTTTTTTTTTTTTTTTTTTTCGGTTCTTGATTTGATCCGATTCATGTATCATCTACACGCCTAGATGCATCTAAGTTAATAAAAATGAAGCTAATTTAAATCGATTCATCTCAAATATATAATAATAGTTACTTTTCATACTTTTTATTGGATCTGACTTTACATTTAACGCATTCAGAATAATTTAAAAACTCATGATTGGTTGCTAAACAATCATAGACTTATAAAAGCTTCAATATACTCCTGAATGATCCTTATGAAACATAGCCTAATTTATAAGAGCATTGTGGTACTCTTCGTGTTATTCGGCATTATGAACCTATAACATCGGTGTTATCACACCGCCACCAATGTCACCACAAAGTTGAGATTTAGTATGCTTACTTGTTTGTGTGTGTACATTTTAGATGTGTTCTAATGAGTTTAGTATTCCACATTATGAAGGAGGATAAAATGTGGTTCAGTGTTACGTTGGCGTGTGAACACTTTTGATAACATGACCACACCCGAATCTCTTAGAGGATTCGGTTCAACAACATTCAACAACAAAAAAGTTACCATATCAGATTATGTGTTGTTCATAAAGTTAGTGCCCTAAGTTATTGATGGAAAAACGTTGTTTTATTCTTATAGTAGGTTTCAACTTTTAATTTTAATCATAAAAATAGAAATATTTTTGCTACATATAGAGAGAAACAATATTGCCTAAAGCTTAAAAGCTTAAAATATGAATAATATGTTATACCAGAATTACCGTTTAAAAGCTTAGGGCATCAAATATGACAGTTTATGAAAAGGTTTATAAAGTTATGAAGAGGTCTAAAAACTTGTAAACCATAGTGAACATTTATTTCAAGCTTATGTGCCATAAAGAGGTCTAGGATATTGAACCATTTCATTATTTAATGTATTTAAATTATGTGAGATATTTATAAAACTTGAAAAGGTTTATACATAGTTGGGATAAGTTTATAAAACAAAAAGGTTTATAAATTAATGTCAAAACGCAATTATAAACCTTTAAAAAGGTTTACCATAGTGGATGTCCATATATTTAATGCACACATTATGTTTTGATTTGCATATTCATATGTACAACCGGTTAAAGTAGTGTATATACACAGTATAATAGTTTGATGTATATTATTAAGTGTCCCTATCAAAATATGGAGTGTGCAAATCATTTCCCTTTTAAACAAAAATAATTTACTAAAATAAATTTTTATATTTTATATATTGTGACAACCGGCAGTTTAGGAACTATTTTAAAAACCCGCATTACGATTAAAGTTCGTTTATAATTTTTATATGAAATTTTATTTCACAACGAACTTGTAAGACCTATTTTATGGATATTTCTAATTAATGACGTTATGGAATTCGTGAATTATGTTCATAATTCATTATTGATTTAATGCTCGGTGATGTATACTTGAATTCTCACTTGGTACTACGTTGACTCTGGCACTAGGTTTACCTAACGAAATTTTATGATTCGTCTTACGAGTCCGACTATATTTTAATTATTTACGAGATGTTTTTCGAGGGATATTGAAATTTGAAATGAGTTCGGGTTCGGGCCACATGTTTTTACATTTACCCACGTTACCCGCTCCACACCGTAATAATAATAATAATATTATTATTATTATTATTATTATTATTATTATTATTATTATTATTATTATTATTATTATTATTATTATTATTATTATTATTATTAACTAACAAAAAAAAAAAAGTTAATAAAAAGGTTGTGTTTGGTTCGGTTCACCCACACACACACAAACACTCACTCACTCATCTCTCTCTCATCTCCATCTCCTCCCCCATTTCTTAACCCTAGCCGCCGAACGCCTTAACCGGCTGTCACACCCCCAATTTACCTGACTTGCAGCGGAATGGAATACCTGGGGGTGTCTGTCATAGCACCACAGTTACAGTTACATTGAACGACCTAAAGTGTCGTTTGGAAAATACTGCATTTGATCATTGATATAATCCAGAGTTTACAAAATGAGGTCCCCAAAATGTGTTGCATGTTTATGAAAAACAAGTCATACTAGATCAAACGTTTACATAAGTGCATGAAATAATGATGAGACGCGTCGACTCCGCGACTCCATGAAGGTCCAAATGCATGTCAGATGAGCTACCTTAATAACCTGAAATACATTGCTAAAACGTCAACACGAATGTTGGTGAATTCCATAGGTTTGTAAAATGTAATGATGTACGGCCACCACAAGTAAAAGTGCAAGATAAAAATCTCATGAAAATTGTACAATAGCCTTAAGCTCATGACACCGAAGCTATGACTGATGAAACTCTATGCCCCTCCTGAATGTTCTGCCGAAACACTCAAATGTAAAAGACATGACATGCATCCGCTTACTGTTGGTAATCACTACCACGGATGGAGGCGTCACCCTCGATAGATCTATCCACTCACTCTCGCTTAACGGTAAATTAACGGTTCATGATGTTACAGGGGACTTATCACATGGCAAGGAAACTTAAGCTATGTACATGTGTTTGAATACTTGGGCTCGTACTAAAATGATTGATGCAATGTATTCCCCCCCGTGGGATTTGAAAACAATCAAAAATGTTGAATTGAAAACGGGGCTATGAAAACTCACCTTAACTGATGAAACTGTGATGAAATGAAATGAACACCAATGAACAATTTGCTGCCGCAACCCAATATGATGGTACCATGAACATGTAATGAGCTGAAAAACAAGGCGCGCACACTAGCCGCAACCTAATATGAATGATGAATGATCTCATTTAGATCACCAAATGATGTTATGAATGTCCATGCTCATGTTCCTATACCACTCTACTCTTTGTAAAAACACTTGTGTTATCAAAATATATAATCCAAGAATTTGGAAAAATATTGCTATTAGAAAATATAATAAGCTAGTTGCAATATATATATACTTATATATATATCGTATGTTTCCATGTTAGTGTTGAAATCCTCGGGTTGTAATCCTTGAAATGATGAAAATATACTTGTAATAACTAATACTTCATTAGTTATAAAATTTGGTACTTGATATTATTTCTAGCTTATAAAAGTACTACGTAGTTTTAGTGCCAATTTTTATTAAAAGCTGTCAAATAAAAATGGGTTTAGCCGATATTCAAACGTGAATATCTTTGTCGTTATATGTCCGTTTTACTTGTTCTTTATATCCACGGTTACGTCTTAGTATGTAGTAATATATTTTGGAAAGCTCGGCTCCTCCGGGTTACGTCTAAAGTCTCTTTTTGTCCAATGAAAAACGTCCAACAGCAAACATTTTTCAGAAAAATACTTTTCGTCAACAATCTTGCAAAAATCATAACTTCTTCGTTATTAACTCTTTTTAATCCGTTCTTTCGCCTACGGATTCGTTTTTGAAAGTATTTTCTAAAAATTTTGCCAAAGTTCCCTTGGTGTTTACTGATTTTCCAGGTTTTCACAAAATGGGACAGCATGTCTAAAACATGCTCCAAATCAAGTTTTCAAGGTTTATAACTAATTTCTAACATCACCAAACCTCTTGTAATCACCACATAGCTAATCTAATCCTACCATACACCTTCTTAGGGTGCCATGGGCTCCTAACCAAGTTATTATAGCAAGGGAATTCATAAATAAAAAGTTAGGGTTTGTATGTTCCATTTTTGACAAAATAAATGGTGGTATAGCTAGTTGTACATGGTTTTTAGCATGGAACTCATGCAATACAAGTAAATGTAAGATGATTCATGTAAAAATAAAGTTGATAACTTACTTGATAAAATGAGATGATTAGATGATGAGTATGCTTGTTGTTCTTGTGTTTTTGTTGCTTGTATCTTAACTAGAATCATAAAAGGAGTAAGATTGTAGCTTTAAGTAATGAAAAACCTTCACTTGATCTTGGGATTTATCTTGGGTCGTGGGGTTGAAGAGAGGAAAGGGTGAGATGATTTTCTTTCTTATCTAAAAGTGTATGTTATGATTTTAGGTTTTTAGTTAAGTATAAGTTTTTGAGGTTTATTAGTTTAATAATAGGAAATCAATGCACAAGGTTAAGGGGTGTTCATGTGGCCGGTTATGGTGAGCCAAGGGGGGGGGGGGGGGGTAGGGGTACTTGGTATTTATTTAGGAAATTAGTATAAGTTTAAGTGTTATTACGTGTTATTTGTTAAAATCGGGTACCGGGTTTAATAACAATAAACGTTCACGAAGTTAACCGGGGTGAAATAGTGTTATAATAATGATAAAAACATATTAAAAATATGTTGGGTACATTTACTGAGTGATCGGGTGATTATTGTTTAGTTTTCACGAAAACCATCGTTATATTCATAAACGTACGTTATAAATAAAATAAATTTCCAAAATACTGGGTAACTGAATGTTACAACTTTTATGATGTTAAAATGGATATAAAAATATGTCGGGACCATTGTGGGAATATTTAGATATATTCGTCGTGTATAAACCGGGTATTAACGTTTACTATAAATTCTTATACGTAAAAACGTTAAATGTACTGAATATAGTAATTTGAAAATCCTGAGAGTGGTATTGTAACACCCCCAATTCATGTTGCAGCGGAATTCAACTTGGGTGTTACTCGATGGCACAACAGTCATAATAATAGAAAACGATCTCTAAACGAATCGTAATAAAAAGAGTTGTCATTCATATTATTCAAATATATCAAAGTTTACATAGTGAGGTCCCAAAATGTTGCATTGTTTCAAAACACATCAATATAAAGTCTATGATGTTTTTATAGAATGACATAATTGTTTATAGCCTTCTTCCTTCGGTACGTGCCCTTCCCGCTCCATTCTTGATTATCATGGACCTGAAATACATGCTTAAGAGGTCAACACAAAGGTTGAGTGAAATTCATAGAGTTTGTTTAAGGTTGAACACAATATGTTGGTAGTAATGAGTTAATTAGACTCATACTCATGTTAGAAAACAAAACAGTTATTATTATGTACTAAGCTCATGCAACCAATACGTTAACGTGTACCAATATCAATCGGCGGTTATGTTGCCCCGGTAAGTACTTTGCCGTCATACTTAATGTTTCAAATATAGTGCATTCATTTGAACTAACTGCTCAAACAAATGGGATTCGTCAATCCCAATAGGCCTATTCACAATACTCGCGCTCACTAATACTAGTGATTAAATGGTTCATGATGGGGCCTAGGATTGGCAAGGTAGGTACTTAGTAATAATAAAACAATCAGGCAGCATACAGTTTCAAAGCATTGTGTTCGGTTTAAAAGTAGCATGTATTTCCCCCAAGGGTTTGTAAAACATTAAAGTAATGTAAGCGGGGCTATGAACTCACCTCAAGTATGATAGCAAATAATGAAGGTGATGATCGGATCGTGTAGGTTTCTACGAGCAACCTAGAATAGAATGTTGCGACTTAGGATTTGTGTAAAGAATATAACGGAGTGCCTATATATATGTTTTGCATTTAGTCCATGATGATGTATGATGTATATTTGTAAGTCTTTGAAAGAAAGATTTATGAACATGTATGTTTTGGTATATCGTTTACTACCGTTCGGGCTAACATATTTCAGAAGTCATGTTAGTAAGCGTTCGAGGAGCCAGGACACTTTAACTCGTAAATCCACAACTCATCTCGACGGCTTACGTAATGAACTCCTCACATGAAGCTCCCTACTATTGTAGTAGTTGATAAAGTATATAGATATAAGTTTTGATCCGAAAAAGTTACATGTCCGATATTTGTATAAACTTAGGAAAGTTTATAGTACATGAAGATTGTTATTAGGGGTAGTTTTATAAGTCTTGTATGACCATTTGTCTTGGTAAAATCTCATGGTTTCCTTTTAGGTGAAATAGATACAAATTGCTTGTTCATGTTATCGCCAATTTCATTGTTTCATGTTTACGCCTATGTAAGTTGGTTTGGTCATTTCGTCATGGCCTAGCCATAACCTTTGGTCCTTGTTCCATGGTCATGAGACACTACCTTGGTTCTAGCCATGGTGGGTGTCTTGGTTATAGGTCATAATACCTTTTATTCCTTTGAAAGTATGTCAATAACTTAGTAACTTAAAATATGTAAATAGCTGTTAAGAAAACTGAGAAATATCTCACTCAGAAGGCGTTTTCAAGGCTTGAGCCTCTTTGTTCCTGAATGAAAACATGATTCCGGACAACTTTCGTGTTTTAACTTTTTCATGAATCGGACCAGAAAGGCCTCTTTTTGCGTGTTTTAGGTTCTGTCTCAGAAATCACAGAAACATTTAGGCAGATTTGCCGGAAATCTTTGGTAACTTCAAATCGCCATAACTTTTGACTCGTTTACTCTTTTTAGGTGGTTCAAATTGCTATGGTTTTCTTGTTAAGTCCTCTACTGTAATATGTAATAATCCAATATAAAATTTTTACCATTTTGATCAGGTTATACCAAGATATTCACTAGTTTGCTTGTTTTAGTAATTTGTTTCAATAAGTCATTACAACAACATCTTTTACTCATCATGATTCATCACGGACATAATTACAACACATAATATAGCAAGAATAACATATAAATGAGATGAACATGATAAATAAACAAGAAGCATGTTAGGTTTAGGCTTACAACTTTAGGCTTTCTAATGAAAGAAAGGAGTAACTAGTAAGGAAATGGACTTTGATAGACAAGCTTCAACCCTTTTCACTTCAAGCAACCTTTCTACTCTTAGTATTCTTGAAAGATAGATGATAAAGGTTGAGGTGTATTGAGTAGATTTAAACTCAAGAGAAAAACACCAAGTATGTTAGGGTTTTGGAAGATTTTTGGTAAGAAATAAGCTATCTAGGGTTTCTATACTTGAACTTCACTTGAACCTTGCAACAAATTAGAAGAAATAAGCTAAGTGGAGAGTGTTGTGGTGTGTTTGATGGCCGGCCAAGGGAAGAGAGGGGAGGGAGTATATATAGGTCCATGAGGAGGTTAGTTTTCAAGAGATATTTTGGCCAAAATACACATGTATGCATCCTAGATCATCAAGCCATGAGATCAAGCCACCAAGGGTGTGACTACCCCCCCCCCCCCATTGGCGGTTCAAAACAGATAAGGAGGGGGAGGTGGCTTGGCTTGGTATTATCCTTGGTTATTAGATGCATTTTGACTCCGGGAAATGCCAAACGTAAATGATTAGGCCTCAAAACGTAAAACCGGGTGTCGTAAAATTATGAAACTTTAAAGTATTGTTAGAAATGTTCATAAGTCCCATAATAAAATATAAAATGGGTGATAAGTTCCATTTGGGTGGTAAAACCTGCTAAAAGCTGGAAACACGGGTCTAAAACGCGTAATACGTAAAATGTACGAATATTGCGTAAAACTGAGAAAAGTAAAATGTTACTTTTCTTATATGCTAAAAATGATTTAAAATGATTTATAATGTCTAGACTGGGCTCAGTCTGGTGTCGGTTGGTGTTAAATGTCTTTTAGACATCAAACCGGAAGCCTAAAAATCAAGGAATGATTTATAAAATCAAGGAATGATTTTTAGTCAATGGAGGAGGGAAAAATATGTTGACTTATTTAAATAAGTTGAAAGCTCAAATCATCTTAGAAATGCGGTGCAGGTAAAGGCTAGGGTTACGGCTGAGTAAAAACGCGTAAAACTGAAAATTCCAGTTTTTCACGGCCGAAGTTTATTTGGGCCATGATTTTTCTCAGTCATGATTTATTCTCAAATAAATCATAAGTGTGTTAAACATTTTTCTGATGTGGGGTCACCTGACGGGATCAAATTTCGTTGTGCGTAGAATTTCTGATTGCCGTTTAACCCTAAAACGTATAATTCTGTGTAATTCCTTAATAACTTTCACGAAAATGATCTGACGAGTGTCAAACATTTAATTTGCCATGGAAATGATTTATCACTCGAGAATATGAAATAAAAATCAACTTTCGGGTAAATTTCAAAAAGAAATGAATAGTAGAAATGAATAGTAACATGAATAGTAAAATTTTCCGAAAATAGAAAGTAACCTGAAATTGCGAATTGTTACAGTCTCCACCCCATATGAGAGCTCCGTCCCGGAGATCAATTTACGTTGGAGGTAGAAGCTTCGTTGGTAAAAAGATGTGGGTATTTCTTACGTATCTGGTCCTCTCGTTCCCATGTGTATTCAGGACCACGTCGTGAGTTCCAACGAACTTTGACAATTGGTATACGGCTTTGTTTGAGTTGTTTGACCTCTCGGTCCATGATTTCTACGGGTTCCTCAACAAATTGAAGATCGTCATTGAGTTGAATTTCATCGAGTGGAATCACAAGTGATTCATCCGATAAGCATTTCTTTAGGTTAGATACATGGAAAGTGGGGTGTACACTACTGAGTTCTGACGGAAGATCAAGTCTGTACGCCACAGGACCAACCCTGGCTAGGATTTTGAATGGTCCGATGTATCTTGGGTTTAGTTTTCCTCGTTTACCGAATCGTATCAAGCCCTTCCAAGGCGATACCTTTAGCATAACCCTATCTCCGACTTGGAATTCTAGGGGTCTGCGTCGTGTGTCGGCATAACTTTTCTGTCGATCTCTTGCGGCTTGTAGTCGATTTTTGATTTGTACAATTTTATCCGTTGTTTCACGGATGAGTTCTGGTCCAGTGAGTTGAACTTCTCCCACTTCAGCCCAACAAGCAGGTGAACGACACTTTCGACCGTAAAGTGCTTCAAATGGAGCTGCTTTAATACTTGTATGATAGCTGTTGTTGTAGGAAAATTCGACTAATGGTAAATGAGTATCCCATCCTTTTCCAAAATCTATTATACATGCTCGAAGCATGTCTTCAAGAGTTTGGATGGTTCGTTCACTCTGACCATCGGTCTGAGGGTGATATGCTGTACTCATGTCTAGATTTGTTCCAAAGGCGTCTTGGAGTGACTGCCAGAAATTGGAAGTAAATCTACCATCTCTGTCGGATATGATGGATATCGGTGCACCATGTCTTGAGACTATTTCTTTGACGTACAGTCGGGTTAGTTATTCCATTTTGTAAGTCTCTTTGATTGGTATAAAGTGTGCGGATTTTGTAAGGCGATCAACTATGACCCAAATGGAGTCATAACCGCTTGATGTTTTTGGAAGTTTGGTAATGAAGTCCATAGTAATTCTTTCCCATTTCCAAGTAGGAATTTCTGGTTGTTGCAATGGACCGGATGGTTTTTGGTGTTCGGCTTTTACTTTGGAGCAGGTAAGACACTTGCTAACATATGTTGCAATGTCGGCTTTCATGTTCGGCCACCAATAAAGTAACTTAAGATCATGATACATTTTATCAGATCCTGGATGTATGGAGTATTTAGACTTATGTGATTCATGCATGATCAAGTCTCGTAGGCCACCATAAAGTGGTAACCAACTTCGACCTTGGAAGCATAGAGTTCCATCTGAACGGGTTTCGAATTTCTTTTGTATCATGCCATCCAACCTCTCCTTTTGGATGTCTTCTTGTTTCACCGCCTCAGCTTGAGCGTGAAGGATTTGGGTAGGAAAATTGGAATTTATGGTTAAAACTAAGGCTCGGACTCGTAGTGGTTTAACTCGTTCCTTTCGGCTTAGGGCGTCGGCTACTACGTTTGCTTTCCCTGGGTGATAACGAATGTCGCAGTCATAATCACTTAGTAATTCCAACCAACGACGTTGTCGCATGTTTAGTTCTTTTTGGTTCAAAATGTGTTGTAGGCTTTTATGATCGGTGTACACAGTACATCTAGTACCGTATAAATAGTGCCTCCAGATTTTTAGTGCAAAGACCACAGCTCCTAACTCTAAGTCATGAGTGGTGTAATTTTCTTCATGAACCTTGAGTTGTCGTGAAGCATAAGCCATGACCTTATCACGTTGCATCAACACGGCACCTAAACCTTGGTACGATGCATCACAATAGACTACAAAATCTTCGATCCCATCTGGCAATGCTAGGATAGGAGCACTACAAAGTTTTTGTTTAAGGGTTTGGAAAGCATTTTCTTCGTCTTCATCCCACACGTATTTCTTGTTTTTCTGAGTTAGCTTGGTCAAAGATTTTGCTATTGAAGAAAATCCTTCAATAAACCTTCGGTAATACCCGGCTAAACCCAGAAATTGACGAATTTCTGTAGGTGTGGTAGGTGTTGGCCAGTTTTTGATAGCTTCAATTTTAGCGGGATCGACATGTAAACCGGTCTTGTCAATCACATGCCCAAGGAATTGTACGGATTGAATCCAAAATTCGCATTTGGAAAACTTTGCATACAATTTCTCTTCCTTGAGTAGTGCTAAAATTGTTCTAAGGTGTTCTTTGTGTTCCTCTTCATTTTTGGAATAAATGAGAATGTCGTCTATGAATACGATCACAAATTTGTCCAAATATGGCTTACACACACGATTCATGAGATCCATGAATACTGCCGGTGCATTTGTTAACCCAAATGGCATCACTTGGAATTCGTGGTGACCATATCGTGTCCTAAAGGCTGTTTTTGGAATGTCTTCATCACGAACTCTAACTTGGTGGTAACCTGAACGTAGGTCAATTTTTGAGTAATAGGTTGAGCCTTGCAATTGATCGAATAAATCATCAATTCTTGGTAGTGGGTATCGGTTCTTTATGGTTAATTTGTTTAGTTCACGATAGTCAATACACATGCGTAATGACCCGTCTTTCTTTTTCACGAATAAAACTGGAGCTCCCCAAGGTGAGGAACTGGGTCGAATAAATCCCTTGTCCGCAAGTTCTTGTAATTGATTTGATAGCTCTTGCATCTCTGAAGGTGCTAGCCGGTATGGTGCGCGGGCAACTGGCGCCGCTCCTGGTATTAAATCAATTCTGAACTCTATTTGTCGATGTGGTGGTAGTCCGGGTAAGTCTTCTGGAAAGACTTCAGGAAACTCACGGGCAATAGGAACATCTTCGAGACGTTTTTCATCGGTTTTCTTTTCTGTTACGTGGGCTAAGAAAGCATAACATCCTTTCTCAATGTACTTCATGGTTTTGATACATGAGATGATGTTTATTCGGGTTCCACTTTGATCACCACGAATGATCAAAGTTTCATTGTCACATGGAATGTGCACAACTCTTTCACCACAAATAATGTTAGCTTGATGTTTAGACAACCAATCCATGCCAATAACAACATCGAAACTTCCGAGTTCGATTGGCATAAGATTGATGTTAAAGGGGTGATCTAAGAGATTAAGGGTACAGTTTGGGATTACGGTATTGGTATTTACTAAGTCACCGGTAGCTAGCTCAACATTATAACTAGTGGTTAAAGTAATTGATGGAATATCAAGTAAGGGCGCAATTGTAGTAGATATAAAGCTCATATCAGCACCAGAATCGAATAATACTTTAACAGGAATATTATTGAGTAGGAACGTACCGGTAACCACGTTCGGGTCCTGGTGTGGTTCTTCCTTTCCTATGACATAGGCCCTAGCACGAGCACCTCCGCCTTGGGGTCCTTGGTTTTGAGGACAGTTGTTCTTATAGTGTCCCCTTTCACCACACCCGAAACATGTAACTATGGGCTGTGAGTTAGCCCCAGTAGCTATACCCTTGCCCCTACAATCCTTGGCAAGATGTCCGGGCTTTTGGCACTTGTGGCATTTGGCCGGGCAAGGACCTTCGTGATGGTAGTTACACTTGGTACATTGTGGTTGATTACCCACGTACCTACCACCAGCAGGTGCAGCAACATAAGCCGTCGCGGCTTCTTGTCTCCTGTTCTGCTGATTGTGGTGGTTGTTGTTTCGGGTTGGGTTGTTGTTGTTGTTATTGTTGTTGTTCCCACGGTTACCATCATATGGTCGTTTATTATTGTTGTTCTTGTTGTTGTTGTTGTTACGGTAGTTGGAGTTGTTGGGATTGTTGGCATTGCTGTTGTTGTTGTTGATGTTGAGGTTGTTTTGCCTGCGGGTTTCCGACATACGTACCACTTGATCCATGAGACTACGGGACATCCGCATAGCCTCATCAAGTTCTTTGGGATTTGCCGAAGTCACATTCCCCTGTATGCTTGAGGGAAGTCCCCAAATATACCTTTCCAACATCTTTTCCTTTGGGGAAACCATTGATGGACAAAGTATCCTCAGTTCCTGGAATCTACGGTTGTAGGTCATGATATCATTTCCCTTAACCGTATGATCCCAGAACTCAACTTCCAACTTTTGTATCTCACTGCGTGGACAGTATTCCTTAATCATCATTTGTTTCAAATTAGCCCAAGTAATTTTGTAGGCATTCTCAATGCCCATGGGTTGAGCAATTGAGTTCCACCAGGACAACGCCTCATTCAACAAAGTACTTGTGGCATACTGAACTTTGTCAACCTCAGTACATTTACTAACAATGAACACCGACTCCGCCTTTTCGAACCAACGGGTCAAACCTACAGCCCCTTCAGTACCCTTGAATTTGAGGGGTTCACATTTCAGGTAGGAAATGAACGAGCAACCCTTTGGTACTGTAGTAACATTGGTCACTGGAGGGGTAGGTCCTCCAAGGTTAAGACTGGCAAGTCTGGCAGTCTCTGCAGCTATTGCAGCTTCCGCAGCAGTGGCGGCTTCTGCGGCTGCTGCAGCATCAGCAGCGGCTGCAGCATCAGCAGCTGCTGCAGCATCAGCAGCACCAGCAGCTGTGGTGGCATCGGCAGCTGCTGCAGCTGCTGCAGCTACGGCTGCTCGTTCAGCGATAAGTGCTGCATTGACACTATCCTTCACCAGTTTGCGGATGGCGGCTTGTGTCATCGTTGGTGGGGTCTTTTTCTTGGGCGCCATGGTTCTATTGTTCAAAAGATACATTGTAATTAGAGAGTTGTGAGATGAGCACAATGTTTGATAAGAATGATAGGATGATAATGTTTGAAACTTAAAAGCAACACATGGTAGTATATAAAACAAAGTTATATTTCATATAACGTTGATTACAAAATCGAACTTATTACAAGTTCATTCAAAACTTACTAACTGATACTTTCAGTTAGTAATTACAACGTTGTACAAAAGCTAACTAGTACTATATCACTAGTCTAACGTTGGTTGGGAGGTTGTTGCGGTCCGGTCGGATTATTATTTCCGCGTGTTGCTAACACGTCTACGCTTTCGTTTGGACGGTATTCTTTGACCTCCTTTCGGTATATCCTTTGTTGTATGGAACTCATTTGAGTTTGCATCCCACACAAATCATTCCTAAGTTGATACCTGTCAAAGTTTGCCACATCTAACCGGATTTCGGCGGTATTTAGGCGGTGAAGTAGTTTGTGAATTTGAACCGCGTCCTGTTCTTGGGCCCTCTCAACCAAAGTGAGTCTATCCTTGACATCATCCAAGCCAGTCAAAGGATTTAAGACTACTTCCCCAACATGATCCGAGTCACTCTTAACGTAGCTCATGTCAAGCTTAAACCAATATAGGTCGTCTCGGGCATTCATGGCATCCATTCTAGCAGAATTTACCTTGGACATACATTCGTGCATTTGACTTGCCATACATTTAACCTTGAGTTGGGTTAGGTTGAGAGCTTGTTTCAAAGAGTAGATTTCGTATTGAGCTGAGTTCGCGAACATATGTGTAGATGTAGATGTTCCGCCGGTTTGGTAAGTAGATTTCGGAATTTGAGCTGGAGTGGTACGGTTAGATTCGGATGAAATTGGTGAAACCGGAGGTGGAGATGTCAATGGTGATAAATGTGGCACCACTAATAGTTCCTCCGCTTCCTCCTCGATGCCTTCGATATCAACATCCATTTCAGGATCCTCTTCGTACTCATCGATATTTATGTCCAAATCCATTTCAGGATCTTCGTCCGAATCTATTTCATTTTCTAGATCCTCATAAGGTATTTCCTCATCGTCATAGTCAATTTGTTCAAAGTAAGGATCATCGGGTCCGGGAAGAATTGGTAAATACTCGGGCATAGCATGAAGATGATCGGGAGATGGAGGTGCGGACATGATGTCTACAATTTATGATGTCAAAAATAATCAAATGTTTATGGAAAATGTTCAAACTAAGGAAATGTGCATATGACAATATACAAATATGTTCATGTAAGATAACATGTGTAATAAGTCCATAATCTTCTGGAGGACGGAAGGCACGAAGAGCGGAAGGCTATAAAAATGTTTTTGCTTGTTATTGTAGTTATAGTTTAGGTCTCACTTAGACCCGTTTCTCTATAACCATGGCTCTGGTACCAATCTGTAACACCCCCAATTCATGTTGCAGCGGAATTCAACTTGGGTGTTACTCGATGGCACAACAGTCATAATAATAGAAAACGATCTCTAAACGAATCGTAATAAAAAGAGTTGTCATTCATATTATTCAAATATATCAAAGTTTACATAGTGAGGTCCCAAAATGTTGCATTGTTTCAAAACACATCAATATAAAGTCTATGATGTTTTTATAGAATGACATAATTGTTTATAGCCTTCTTCCTTCGGTACGTGCCCTTCCCGCTCCATTCTTGATTATCATGGACCTGAAATACATGCTTAAGAGGTCAACACAAAGGTTGAGTGAAATTCATAGAGTTTGTTTAAGGTTGAACACAATATGTTGGTAGTAATGAGTTAATTAGACTCATACTCATGTTAGAAAACAAAACAGTTATTATTATGTACTAAGCTCATGCAACCAATACGTTAACGTGTACCAATATCAATCGGCGGTTATGTTGCCCCGGTAAGTACTTTGCCGTCATACTTAATGTTTCAAATATAGTGCATTCATTTGAACTAACTGCTCAAACAAATGGGATTCGTCAATCCCAATAGGCCTATTCACAATACTCGCGCTCACTAATACTAGTGATTAAATGGTTCATGATGGGGCCTAGGATTGGCAAGGTAGGTACTTAGTAATAATAAAACAATCAGGCAGCATACAGTTTCAAAGCATTGTGTTCGGTTTAAAAGTAGCATGTATTTCCCCCAAGGGTTTGTAAAACATTAAAGTAATGTAAGCGGGGCTATGAACTCACCTCAAGTATGATAGCAAATAATGAAGGTGATGATCGGATCGTGTAGGTTTCTACGAGCAACCTAGAATAGAATGTTGCGACTTAGGATTTGTGTAAAGAATATAACGGAGTGCCTATATATATGTTTTGCATTTAGTCCATGATGATGTATGATGTATATTTGTAAGTCTTTGAAAGAAAGATTTATGAACATGTATGTTTTGGTATATCGTTTACTACCGTTCGGGCTAACATATTTCAGAAGTCATGTTAGTAAGCGTTCGAGGAGCCAGGACACTTTAACTCGTAAATCCACAACTCATCTCGACGGCTTACGTAATGAACTCCTCACATGAAGCTCCCTACTATTGTAGTAGTTGATAAAGTATATAGATATAAGTTTTGATCCGAAAAAGTTACATGTCCGATATTTGTATAAACTTAGGAAAGTTTATAGTACATGAAGATTGTTATTAGGGGTAGTTTTATAAGTCTTGTATGACCATTTGTCTTGGTAAAATCTCATGGTTTCCTTTTAGGTGAAATAGATACAAATTGCTTGTTCATGTTATCGCCAATTTCATTGTTTCATGTTTACGCCTATGTAAGTTGGTTTGGTCATTTCGTCATGGCCTAGCCATAACCTTTGGTCCTTGTTCCATGGTCATGAGACACTACCTTGGTTCTAGCCATGGTGGGTGTCTTGGTTATAGGTCATAATACCTTTTATTCCTTTGAAAGTATGTCAATAACTTAGTAACTTAAAATATGTAAATAGCTGTTAAGAAAACTGAGAAATATCTCACTCAGAAGGCGTTTTCAAGGCTTGAGCCTCTTTGTTCCTGAATGAAAACATGATTCCGGACAACTTTCGTGTTTTAACTTTTTCATGAATCGGACCAGAAAGGCCTCTTTTTGCGTGTTTTAGGTTCTGTCTCAGAAATCACAGAAACATTTAGGCAGATTTGCCGGAAATCTTTGGTAACTTCAAATCGCCATAACTTTTGACTCGTTTACTCTTTTTAGGTGGTTCAAATTGCTATGGTTTTCTTGTTAAGTCCTCTACTGTAATATGTAATAATCCAATATAAAATTTTTACCATTTTGATCAGGTTATACCAAGATATTCACTAGTTTGCTTGTTTTAGTAATTTGTTTCAATAAGTCATTACAACAACATCTTTTACTCATCATGATTCATCACGGACATAATTACAACACATAATATAGCAAGAATAACATATAAATGAGATGAACATGATAAATAAACAAGAAGCATGTTAGGTTTAGGCTTACAACTTTAGGCTTTCTAATGAAAGAAAGGAGTAACTAGTAAGGAAATGGACTTTGATAGACAAGCTTCAACCCTTTTCACTTCAAGCAACCTTTCTACTCTTAGTATTCTTGAAAGATAGATGATAAAGGTTGAGGTGTATTGAGTAGATTTAAACTCAAGAGAAAAACACCAAGTATGTTAGGGTTTTGGAAGATTTTTGGTAAGAAATAAGCTATCTAGGGTTTCTATACTTGAACTTCACTTGAACCTTGCAACAAATTAGAAGAAATAAGCTAAGTGGAGAGTGTTGTGGTGTGTTTGATGGCCGGCCAAGGGAAGAGAGGGGAGGGAGTATATATAGGTCCATGAGGAGGTTAGTTTTCAAGAGATATTTTGGCCAAAATACACATGTATGCATCCTAGATCATCAAGCCATGAGATCAAGCCACCAAGGGTGTGACTACCCCCCCCCATTGGCGGTTCAAAACAGATAAGGAGGGGGAGGTGGCTTGGCTTGGTATTATCCTTGGTTATTAGATGCATTTTGACTCCGGGAAATGCCAAACGTAAATGATTAGGCCTCAAAACGTAAAACCGGGTGTCGTAAAATTATGAAACTTTAAAGTATTGTTAGAAATGTTCATAAGTCCCATAATAAAATATAAAATGGGTGATAAGTTCCATTTGGGTGGTAAAACCTGCTAAAAGCTGGAAACACGGGTCTAAAACGCGTAATACGTAAAATGTACGAATATTGCGTAAAACTGAGAAAAGTAAAATGTTACTTTTCTTATATGCTAAAAATGATTTAAAATGATTTATAATGTCTAGACTGGGCTCAGTCTGGTGTCGGTTGGTGTTAAATGTCTTTTAGACATCAAACCGGAAGCCTAAAAATCAAGGAATGATTTATAAAATCAAAGAATGATTTTTAGTCAATGGAGGAGGGAAAAATATGTTGACTTATTTAAATAAGTTGAAAGCTCAAATCATCTTAGAAATGCGGTGCAGGTAAAGGCTAGGGTTACGGCTGAGTAAAAACGCGTAAAACTGAAAATTCCAGTTTTTCACGGCCGAAGTTTATTTGGGCCATGATTTTTCTCAGTCATGATTTATTCTCAAATAAATCATAAGTGTGTTAAACATTTTTCTGATGTGGGGTCACCTGACGGGATCAAATTTCGTTGTGCGTAGAATTTCTGATTGCCGTTTAACCCTAAAACGTATAATTCTGTGTAATTCCTTAATAACTTTCACGAAAATGATCTGACGAGTGTCAAACATTTAATTTGCCATGGAAATGATTTATCACTCGAGAATATGAAATAAAAATCAACTTTCGGGTAAATTTCAAAAAGAAATGAATAGTAGAAATGAATAGTAACATGAATAGTAAAATTTTCCGAAAATAGAAAGTAACCTGAAATTGCGAATTGTTACAGGTATAACATGAAAATGCTGTTATGATGATATGCAGACTATCTCCAGTCCGTATGCAGTGTCCTTAGCACTAATGAAATGAATTCGCACCTAAACCAATCCGGTTACGCGAATTTGAATACCCGTAAACTAAATTTACGATGAAATGAGTAATGCAAGTGAATAGTGAAAACTTTTCCGGCAATGAATAGTGTTCTGTGAATAGTAAAATTTCTGAATGCTTCTCGGAATGTCAAACTGACACCAAAAATGATGAATAGTAAACTGATGAATAGTGTTTTGATGAATAGTGTTTGATGAATAGTGTTTTTCCAAAGTTCGGGAAATGACCTGAAATGACCTGAAATGGTGAGTTGTGACATTCTTCCCCTCTAAAAGGAACTTCGTCCCGAAGTTCAGTTTATGTTGGTTTCTGAAAACATAAATGTGAAAAGGTGATGATGTTCGAGAATTCCAGCGAACTCTAACGATAGGAATTCGACTCTGTTTCAACTGTTTGACCACACGGTCCATGATTTCTGTTGGTTCTCTTACAAGGTCTGAGATTGTCATTTGGGTTGGATCCCTTCCAATGGAATCATGAGTGACTCATCTGAAAGTCATTTCTGGGGATCTGAAAATGTGAAATATGTTTGTGTAATCCTGTTGTTCTCTGGCAATGTTCAAATCTGACGGCCACTAGGCCTACCCTGTCTGAAATATAAATGGTCCAGTGTATATTGGTGTAACTTTCCAAGTTTTCTGAACGATAACATGCCTTTCCTAGGCAGAACTTTCTGCATAACTCTGCAGAACTTGAAGTTTTAATGGTTTATGACTTATTGAACTTGTAACTGATTCTTGACTTGTAGAAAATTTCTGATTATCTCATGAATGCCTACTGAACTAGTGAGTTGAGCTTTTTCTGAGTTTGGCCCATCAATCGATGGTCTGCGCTTCTTAATGTTTTAAATGTGGTACTGGTAATATATACTGCTGAATTATGCCAGAACTCAAGTTTGTATGCTAGTTGGTCGATTCTAAAATGAATCTTAAATAGTCCAATATGCTAAAGGTTCAACCTTTCTTGTTATCCAATTTGTATCATGCCAATCCAAGGCAATGCTTTTAACTTAGTTTGTTCTCCCACTTGAATCTGGATGGTTTGTTGTTCAGGATATCCAATCCAAATGATGTGTGTTATGTACCAACCTAACTTCTGCCAGTTTCCCGTTGTTGTTGTGATAACTATTGTTGTAGATGAATTTGATTTATGTTGAGTGATTAGTCCAACCATTTCTAGGGTTAATCACTCATGCTCTGAGTATACTTTCCTATGTTTGAATTGTTCTCTCGCTTTGACCATCGGCCTGAGGATGATAGTGATGTTCACATCTAAATGGGTTTCTGAAGGGAATTCTGAAATGATTACCTGAAGTCCAAGGTGAATCGGTTTCCTTAACAGGAATAACTGAAATGGGTACAATAAACCTTTGTGACTAATTCCACAACGTTCGGTCCTTCGAACTTGGCGTTATCTGAAAGGGATAGAATATAGGTAACAATTTGATTCCTTGTGTTTTGTTCCAACGGATGATAAGACATATGTTTTTCTTTGCCTAGTGGGTTTGGTCTCCACTACTGAAGTTCGTGATTAATTTGTGGTGTCCTTCCTAATTCCTTCATCACATATTCCAAATATTCTTTATTGTCAAGTCACAAATCCTAAATGCTTAAGCGATGTTGTAGGGAAAGTGGTTCTGGAAATTTGTCTTGCGATTGTGAGTTTTAGTTGAAATCCTTTTCTGAATAAACGAATTTTAGAAAATGGAGCAGATGATTTACTAAGTAATATTTTTCCTGATGATTCAAAATCCAGTAGTTATGAAATAGGAACTGTTTTCAAACATGTTGTGATTAAGACTGCTTACCAAAGTTTGATGTCTATGTATATTTCTCATTGCACAATAGTGTTGCTAAAGATTGACCAAAAAGGATCGTACTTGTTCAAAATAGGAATTTCAGAAATCATTTTTCCACAAGGTATGTGATTTATGTAAACGCATCAACTTTATTTAAAAGTGAAAACACTGACAAGGATAAAATGATAGTATAGAAAATGTTCGCTTAAATGCATAGATGTCTAACACTTAGTTCTTGAGGTTGTATAATGTCTATTGATGGTTATCTGGCATAACTACAAGCATAGGTATTTAGACTAACTTAAGTCCTGAAATTGTTTATCGTTGTAATAGACAAGACGAAGGTATCACTTGATGTTGTGTCGATGAATGTCTATTCTGTTTTCCCATGTAGATGAGGAGATATGTTCTGGTTTGATCCCTTGCTTGGTATGAAGGTGAGGTTATCTGAAATTTCTAGACATAATGCCTTAGAGGAATCTACATCGATATTCTTGATTCAAACAATTGTCCTTTGTGAAAACTTACTGCAGGAAAGTTTTTGTATAGATGAGGCCATGTTTAAATGAAATGCTCTCCAGTCTCAATTAGAAGCTTGGTTTATTTCTATTGTGTTGTCCTGCGGACATTTATATTGAGTTCCATCCTGTAGCTCAGTCTAGCTAGTACCCTTAAACGATAGAATTTGACAACTAAGTCAGAGATGGTGATTCGGATAGTCTCGCAGTATCTTAGGATTGTTGTTGAGTTATGAATTCTCTCTCTATATACTTCTAGTTCTGGTTAATAGTTCTGTAATCCTTTCATTGCTTTTATTGTATAAAGGAATCCTGCATGTAATTGATATGGAAAGTCTCTTCTAGGGGAGTCAATGGGAAAATCCAACTTAATGTCTGAATGAGTGACTGGTGGGGTAAGTATCCAGGGATAGTTCGGCAAAAGGGATGTTTATGAAAGAGTTCCTTTGTTTACAAAACTTTTGGATGAAGATTGTTATTAACAATCCTTTGAAAAGGTAATTATTTCCTTCATGGCATAATCCTTCCTGAATTTTACATAGGTGATCAGGCTATGTATAATTGAGGACTAATGATGCGATGTTGGATTTTGTCAAAATATCATAACTTTTATCAAAAGTTTTAGATGGTGTTCAACGCATTGTTATAAAAATGGTGTCCTGATATTTTCTTTCAAGTAACATGAAAATTGCTCCGCGTAACAATAGTAAATACTTGGTGTAATGACAGAAAATCAATTTATAGGATGGTAATAAAATAGCTTACTTCAGAAATTTTTCTGTAAAACAGTTTCCCCATATGATAGTAAAATAGCTTGAATGGTGTATTGGGTACGTGGGTGAATCTTGTCGAATGGTAATAGTCTACTAATTCGTCAAAAACGAAATCAACCTAATTCCTGATGAGACAATGCTAAAATGTTGCGAAACGATTGAAGTCTGAGCAATTGGGATAGAAAATGGAGTAAACGATGGTTATGATTATCACCTAGGTAACAAAGGATAGATACTACATTGGATAGGAAAGTGCTTAATACCACTAGGTCATGTCATCGTACCAACGGTAAGTACAAAAGGAAAGATACAACCCTAAAGGGCTCGAACTACGGTTTATATATTGAAACAAAGCTCCTGCTGCTGAAGTATTGTTGTTATCCTTGATATTGCTAATATCCTGACTGTTCTCTTTCAACAGCTCACGCTATTCCTCAAGCGATTTAGTCTTGATTCCAAGTTCCTGATTTTCTTTGTTCCTTAGCTCTGGGCAGTCATTCTTGAAATGCCCTAACTTTCCACATTTGAAGCAACTCCCTGGGATTTTCTGATTTGTGAGTTTCCTTTGCCTCAATCGCCATTTTGATGGCTTCAGACATGGTATCGGGTTCCCATGCGATGACCAACATACGAATTTCATTTGAGAGTCTCCCAATGTACCTTTCAAGTTTCTTGCTTTCCGGTTCATCCATTGCAGAACCTAGTCGTGTTGATTCATAAAAATGAGTAGTGTACTTGTCAACATCATTTCCTACCATGATAAAGTTTTGTGTTTCCTGTTCCCTTGTTCGTAATTCACTTCTTACACAAAGTGTTATACCCGTCATCCTTCTTAGTTTCTCCCAAGAGTGTGAGTAGGCAGTATCAACTCCTACCATCTTAATATGTTTCGTCCACCATTCCTGGGCATGATTCTGAAAAGTGCATGTGGCGAACTTAACCTTGTATTCCTTACGACAGTCGCCACATTGAAATATTGTTTCTATGTCTTCGAACCATTTGAGAAGTTTCTTTGTGTTTCTAGTTCCGCTAAAGGAGGGAGGATTGCACCCCATAAATTCCACGTGAGTAAGTTCCTTAGTGAGGGCGGTGGTTATGTTCTTGGCAATGACTTGTCCAACAGTAGCTTGCGTCATGCTTGAAGTGGTTTGCTTAGATCTCTCTTCATCAAATCATAAGTGACCATGAGGGTATATAGTTAATCAAAGCCATCATATTCACAACACATGAATATAATACATGAAAATTTCGGTCTACGTGAACCGGTATCACAAATAGCACAACCATTTCTTACTTAGTAGAGTCACACTTGATATATTTGTTTGTACAACAATCAAAAGACAACAAGTTCTTTAGACTATGTCCCACACTTTCTGTGGCTAGGATAATAGTAAAAGCTAGTGAGGATATAAGTCTGGTCTAGGGACTTCCTGGTGTCCCTCTGTGTGAAATCAGGTTTGTGGCATCATAAGGTCGAGATAGTCCTGAAGTGGTGTCTGAAGTTGCGCATCTATCAAATCTTAGATAATGTAGGTTCTGAACCATTCCTGAAGAATCTGCGGATGTTTCTGTTGAGTCCGTGTCATTGGTATTATCTACTAGGTGTCATCTAGTTCATGGCAAGTGGGAATGGAAAAGGAAATGACAATGATGGTACTAGTGAATGAAATATTACCCTCTTTCGCGCTACCTCGCGACATCCAAAAGGTAAAACTAAAGTACACACTGTGGGAAGGCCAATAGTGTAATAAGTAACTGATGGTGGTGATAGTACCTGAGTAGTAAGTGCCCTACTAGTGATGGAAAGAAAACACACTATCTTCCTTGCAATAAGCATCCTAATAAGTCCATTAAGATTAATTCTGAATACGCTACCAAAAGGCATTCTATGTACGGGCTGAATGATAGGAAAACCCTGTTCCTATGGCAAATCAATAGTACTAATGGTGGTGTAAATGCAACTGATGGTATAATGGTAGTGGAAGATGACAAGGCATCTTCAATGTCGGAATCCGATAATAGGATGTCAGGGTGAGTATCTGAAGACATGTCACTTGTGAACCAGGTCAATAAAATGATGAACATATACGGATATGAGTATAAATAACTCGCACAGGGTATGTATGAAACAACATGTATCATGATTATGCACTTATGATGAAATGATGAGATGCTATGCTGATGTGGTTATAGTCTAGGGTCCAAGATACATCCTAGTTCGCTATAACCTTAGCTCTGATACCAATCTGTCACACCCCCAATTTACCAGACTTGCAGCGGAATGGAATACCTGGGGGTGTCTGTCATAGCACCACAGTTACAGTTACATTGAACGACCTAAAGTGTCGTTTGGAAAATACTGCATTTGATCATTGATATAATCCAGAGTTTACAAAATGAGGTCCCCAAAATGTGTTGCATGTTTATGAAAAACAAGTCATACTAGATCAAACGTTTACATAAGTGCATGAAATAATGATGAGACGCGTCGACTCCGCGACTCCATGAAGGTCCAAATGCATGTCACATGAGCTACCTTAATAACCTGAAATACATTGCTAAAACATCAACACGAATGTTGGTGAATTCCATAGGTTTGTAAAATGTAATGATGTACGGCCACCACAAGTAAAAGTGCAAGATAAAAATCTCATGAAAATTGTACAATAGCCTTAAGCTCATGACACCGAAGCTATGACTGATGAAACTCTATGCCCCTCCTGAATGTTCTGCCGAAACACTCAAATGTAAAAGACATGACATGCATCCGCTTACTGTTGGTAATCACTACCACGGATGGAGGCGTCACCCTCGATAGATCTATCCACTCACTCTCGCTTAACGGTAAATTAACGGTTCATGATGTTACAGGGGACTTATCACATGGCAAGGTAACTTAAGCTATGTACATGTGTTTGAATACTTGGGCTCGTACTAAAATGATTGATGCAATGTATTCCCCCCCGTGGGATTTGAAAACAATCAAAAATGTTGAATTGAAAACGGGGCTATGAAAACTCACCTTAACTGATGAAACTGTGATGAAATGAAATGAACACCAATGAACAATTTGCTGTCGCAACCCAATATGATGGTACCATGAACATGTAATGAGCTGAAAAACAAGGCGCGCACACTAGCCGCAACCTAATATGAATGATGAATGATCTCATTTAGATCACCAAATGATGTTATGAATGTCCATGCTCATGTTCCTATACCACTCTACTCTTTGTAAAAACACTTGTGTTATCAAAATATATAATCCAAGAATTTGGAAAAATATTGCTATTAGAAAATATAATAAGCTAGTTGCAATATATATATACTTATATATATATCGTATGTTTCCATGTTAGTGTTGAAATCCCCGGGTTGTAATCCTTGAAATATCGCCTTGAAATGATGAAAATATACTTGTAATAACTAATACTTCATTAGTTATAAAATTTGGTACTTGATATTATTTCTAGCTTATAAAAGTACTACGTAGTTTTAGTGCCAATTTTTATTAAAAGCTGTCAAATAAAAATGGGTTTAGCCGATATTCAAACGTGAATATCTTTGTCGTTATATGTCCGTTTTACTTGTTCTTTATATCCACGGTTACGTCTTAGTATGTAGTAATATATTTTGGAAAGATCGGCTCCTCCGGGTTACGTCTAAAGTCTCTTTTTGTCCAATGAAAAACGTCCAACAGCAAACATTTTTCAGAAAAATACTTTTCGTCAACAATCTTGCAAAAATCATAACTTCTTCGTTATTAACTCTTTTTAATCCGTTCTTTCGCCTACGGATTCGTTTTTGAAAGTATTTTCTAAAAATTTTGCCAAAGTTCCCTTGGTGTTTACTGATTTTCCAGGTTTTCACAAAATGGGACAGCATGTCTAAAACATGCTCCAAATCAAGTTTTCAAGGTTTATAACTAATTTCTAACATCACCAAACCTCTTGTAATCACCACATAGCTAATCTAATCCTACCATACACCTTCTTAGGGTGCCATGGGCTCCTAACCAAGTTATTATAGCAAGGGAATTCATAAATAAAAAGTTAGGGTTTGTATGTTCCATTTTTGACAAAATAAATGGTGGTATAGCTAGTTGTACATGGTTTTTAGCATGGAACTCATGCAATACAAGTAAATGTAAGATGATTCATGTAAAAATAAAGTTGATAACTTACTTGATAAAATGAGATGATTAGATGATGAGTATGCTTGTTGTTCTTGTGTTTTTGTTGCTTGTATCTTAACTAGAATCATAAAAGGAGTAAGATTGTAGCTTTAAGTTATGAAAAACCTTCACTTGATCTTGGGATTTATCTTGGGTCGTGGGGTTGAAGAGAGGAAAGGGTGAGATGATTTTCTTTCTTATCTAAAAGTGTATGTTATGATTTTAGGTTTTTAGTTAAGTATAAGTTTTTGAGGTTTATTAGTTTAATAATAGGAAATCAATGCACAAGGTTAAGGGGTGTTCATGTGGCCGGTTATGGTGAGCCAAGGGGGGGGGGGGGGGTAGGGGTACTTGGTATTTATTTAGGAAATTAGTATAAGTTTAAGTGTTATTACGTGTTATTCGTTAAAATCGGGTACCGGGTTTAATAACAATAAACGTTCACGAAGTTAACCGGGGTGAAATAATGTTATAATAATGATAAAAACATATTAAAAATATGTTGGGTACATTTACTGAGTGATCGGGTGATTATTGTTTAGTTTTCACGAAAACCGTCGTTATATTCATAAACGTACGTTATAAATAAAATAAATTTCCAAAATACTGGGTAACTGAATGTTACAACTTTTATGATGTTAAAATGGATATAAAAATATGTCGGGACCATTGTGGGAATATTTAGATATATTCGTCGTGTATAAACCGGGTGTTAACGTTTACTATAAATTCTTATACGTAAAAACGTTAAATGTACTGAATATAGTAATTTGAAAATCCTGAGAGTGGTATAACATGAAAATGCTGTTATGATGATATGCAGACTATCTCCAGTCCATATGCAGTGTCCTTAGCACTACTGAAATGAATTCGCACCTAAACCAATCCGGTTACGCGAATTTGAATACCCGTAAACTAAATTTACGATGAAATGAGTAATGCAAGTGAATAGTGAAAACTTTTCCGGCAATGAATAGTGTTCTGTGAATAGTAAAATTTCTGAATGCTTCTCGGAATGTCAAACTGACACCAAAAATGATGAATAGTAAACTGATGAATAGTGTTTTGATGAATAGTGTTTTTCCAAAGTTCGGGAAATGACCTGAAATGGTGAGTTGTGACACCGGCCACCACCGCCGCTACACCGACCACCCTACAAAATAAACACCACCATATTACTCCTTATTTCACCCTCTTTCATTTGGTATATCATACACACCCTAAAACCACCATTAACATCACCAAACCTTTAAAAATCCGTTCGAGTTTTTATTACTTTTACAAGATCCATTCATTTGGAGGTCCAAGAAGGTGAGTTAACTCGTGTAGGTACCTTGGGTACCTCGATATGGTGACCAATCCGTGGCTACACGGATTATTTTGATGGGAATCGAGATATTTCGATTGGAAATCTAAGTTTTGATGATAAAAATCACGTTTCGTATCCGGGTTTTTGGATTTGGAAGTGGTTGACTCGAAACCGAGAGCCTATGCTCTCGGCTTATTTTTGATTCGAGCCTTGGAGGGGCTTTGGTTCATTGGTTTTAGTAGTTTGGTTGATGTCGAGGGCTTGATCTTCGATCCGAGCCTAACCGAGACCCATGAGGTCTCGGGGTTACCGATGGTTGCTCGTATAACCAAGTCGAGACCCATATGGGGTTCTCGTTTGGTCGTGGCTCGAGCCATGGGCTCGTAATTTCTGTGGTTCGACCCTTGTGGGTCGCGGCTCATAGCCGCGTTATTATTGTTGTTGCCGAAGACCATATGGGTCGAATGGCTAAAATTGTTGTACTCGTGGGAGTTTAGTTGACTATCTATATGTTTGGCTCGAGTCCGTGTGACTCGTGGTTTAGAGCCGAGACTCATTCGAGTCGTATAGCCCCGGGATTGGCTTGGTAAACCATCCCAAATGTGACTTGCTTATAAATATTTACTTGTATTGGTTTTGGTTTTGGTTGGATAATTGTTGGCCGAATATTTGTGGGTCGAGACCACATTTGGTCTCGACAATGGTTATTGGTTTTGAGGAGTTGTTGACGAAAAGTGTGATTGGGGACCGATTGTGAGACGGTCGTTAGATTGACGGAGATAGGTTAGTTGGGTGCCGTAGTCGGACCCTCATGTTGTAGCACGTGGATTGGGATTGATTGGACGGAGATGTATTATTTTATGACTTTTACTTATTATATTGGACTTGGACAATGAGCCGAGAGTCATGACTCGGACATGTGACCATTTCGTATGACTCGATAACTATTAAAATTGAAATGTAAATAATAAAACTCGTAATAACAATTATTGATAATATGAACGTTTATATGAATATATAGACGTGAATAACGTATATATAATTATATAGGCGCGTATATTAATAATAATAATAATCACGAGTCATATTATAAATAATACAATTAGATATATATTAGGCTACGAAAGTGGCGTAATATTATTGAATGTATTATTACTATAAAAGTGTGTTATAAAACGGGAAACTCCCGACAATTATTAAACGTTTAATAAGATGTCATTTCGGATATATAACGGATAAACTTATTGAGTTATGCGAAATCGTTGTCACTCGGGTCCAGGTAAGTTATTATTTGTGACGTTCGTGTTGTCACGGATATATGACGACTAATATAAACGTTTTCTATAACTAAATAACCACTTAACCGTAAGGTTGAACCGGGTTATTTGGTTATACGAAATGAATATATTAATGGGCATTGTATCCTACGACGCCCATAGGTTATAGTATATGTAAAGTGTAATAAATTGCGAGTGTATATATCGGGAAATCTGGCCAATTTGACGATATATATGAGGAATTTATTAAATTATGATATATACTATATAGTAATTATGTGCTATGTGCTTTAGGATTGGGTGTAATCTTGGAACGGTATGTTACGTAAATAAATATGAGGATTATCAAATAGACGGATTTGATAAACTTCGGCGATTTATTTAAATGATATATTGGGCTAATATTAGATCTATAGTTTATTTCATTATCCTATATGTGATCTTTTGGGTTGTTTTGAGTCAACCCACCACCCGTATGGATACCAAACGCAAACATACCAAACTAATACGAAATGGATTTTCGGAAGTAAAACGGATTCTCGTCCGGGTTTAGGTATATTATAGATTTGAGGAAATGATTTCTGAATGAGTTAATATTGTTAGGTCGTGCCAAGTCCGTAGTTGCCGTCTTTTGAGTTACTATACATCTTATTCCTACCGACTTCTTCTTGCTATTTTCTGGACTTGAGGTGAGTCATAACCCCACTTTTTAATCTTGAACTATGTTTTCAATACTTGGGGTGAGAAACGTGCAAATTATTTATGTGGACTATTATCGCTTTTATATTCTTTCTAAACTTGCTATGCGTATGGACTAGGATATATTGTCAGCTTTAGTCACACCTTTAGTGTGTACTATTCAAGGTTGGCTTATTTGATTATTTGGAATTGTCAGCTTTAGTCACATATATGTTGTGTGTACTATTCAAGGTTGACTTATTTAGATACTGTAGTGTGCACCTATAGGTTATTAATACTTCGGAGGTTATCCGAGTATTCTTGGTATTGCGGGGGGTTACCCGAATATCTATGTTAGAACGGAGGGTATCCGTGTGTTATGTTGGAGCGGAGGGTATCCGCAGGCTTTTAGCGAATCCTTAGTCTAGCTAGCAAGCGTTTTGCGTATATGTCCACTATATTGTTAGTTGAATTTAAACCTATGATCTCACCAGCGAAAGCTGACTTTTAGCACGTTTTCTCAGGTAATTAAGTGTTGAGGTGTATGCTTGGATTGGAAGGCTCGGCCAAGGCACACGGTTCATGGATCTATTTTTCTAAACTCTGATAATTAAATTTGGACCTATTGTTACTTTATTTTGGGCCTGACTCTGAATGAAGTTGGGATAAATGTAAACCTTAAAACCCCGTTTTGGTTGTGTTTTTATTATGTTTACTTTATCTCGTTCTATATTGTCTTGTGTTGGATACCAATCCCCGTAGCACCCCGAAAGCTTGTTGAGTCTTCCGCTGTATCAAATTTTGAGGGTGTTACAGATTGGTATCAGAGCCAAGGTTATAGAGAACTAGGTAAATAAACGCCTAAACTATAACCGTATTTTTATAGAAAATGATCCTTGACCACCGCCCGCCAGCCCGCCAAGCCGAAGCATCTTCTATTATTTGAGGTATTATGAGATATTTGAGATGATTTGAGGTTTATGGATTTTAGTAATAAGATGGCGTTCTCGAGGATTTATATGGTCTATATGTTTTATAAACATTTTAGTAATGCGGTGTTTGAAATTCTTTTATTGAGATTATATATAGAACTATTTGTTGAGTATATTTGGTATGGTATTATGAGTTGTGATTTGGTTGTTTTGAAACACTTACACCTACCCTACGCCGTTGTCACAGACCATGGCCTCCCATATGCCCGATGTCGTCGAGGATATTCTTACTGCACCAGTTTTACCTGCACAGTTCACTATGGCATCTGATGACCCTTACCAGATGGCCATGTCTTCAGCTACTGTATCACAGGCAGCTTCTACTTCAGCACTACATGCTGCATCTACGCAGGGACCCTCATCTTCTCTAGGGCTCCCTGGTACATCGAGGCAGCTTACTCTTCATCAGGCTTTGGCTCGTGTGGCACCACGCTTTGCCCACCGAGCTACGGCACGCATGTCGGTACGCCCTACTCCATCACCTTTACAGATTGATGCTCATTCTCTTCTGTCTGAGGCGCCACCCACATCATTGCGTCGTCGTCCTAGATCACCTACTACATCTCCACATGGTTCACCTAGTAGGAGACGACGAGTGATGAGGTACTCTTCCGATGAGGAGGAGGAGGAGTACGAGGGTGAGGATGAGGCTGATGACCCTGAGGAGGAGGATGACCCTCAGGAGGCTGAGCCGGGTGATGATGATGACCCTGAGGAGGAGGATGACCCTCAGGAGGATGAGATGCCTGATGATGATAATGATGAGTTATTGCCACCAGCTCAGGCTGAGGAGCCTGATTCACCTGTACACCCGATTGAGCCTGATTCACCTGATCATCTGTTCTTGTTTGAGTTGCCACCTGGTAGTCCCGTTGAGTCGGATGCATCTTCTAAGGTTTCTGCTGAGCATGCAGAGTTGGGTGAGGTTGGCAGGTTGTGGGCTCGGATTACTGAGCTTAGTGAGAGAGTTGCTCGTGTATCTGACCGACTTGAGAGAGTTATTGGAGAGTTTTTAGCAGATTTGAGAGTCGATTTGACTGTCGCTGTGGGCAGGGCTACTGAGCTGAGGAGAGTTTTGATGGATGTCCACGAGCATATCGATAGTTTGCAACGCGGATTTGTTACTGCTCGTGAGGCCGACCGCAAGCTTTGGCAAAGGAATGCCGAACTAGAGAAGGAGGTGGCTGACCTCAAGAGAGACCGAGACACCCATAGCGTGGAGCTAGGATCGTTATGGAGGGATCTTGATGGCTTGAGACAGGAGTTGAGGAGCCTTCGCCAGCCACGTGGCTAGTCGCTTGGGTTATGTTGTCTTGTTGCTTTCTTAACCGAGGAGTGTTCGGTTGGAAAAGCTATTTATCATATTTTGATGTATTTTGCTCAGTATTCGTCTCTTTTGGAACGATTAGTATGTTTTGTGTTATCCGTTAGTTTGAAACGATGTTAGATCGCTATTGTATGGTTGATGATTATTAGTATATGGTATTATGTGATTTTGGGTGTTATGGAAATTGAGTCCTTATTCGCTTATTTGTTGTTACATGGCGTATTGTTGCTATTCTTTCCATGACTTGATTCGTTGAAATGTTTTGTTGAGCATATCAATAAGTTCTATTGGAGACTCATGAACTTGTATGATGTTACAGATCAATGGCACCACGTCGAAACCCTGTTAGGTCTACCAGAACTGGTCCTGCTGTGACTACTCCTGTTCGCCGAGGTCGTCGACCTACTCGAAATGTTGAAACCCCTATTCCTGACAACCTGGACACCACTAACCGCAACAACAGGAATCAAAATGTTGATGTTCAGGGAGACAATGATCATGTTCCACTTAATGCACCTACTGTGGATCAAGCAATGATCAATCAACTTGTGGAGCAAAGAGTTGCTGAACAACTAGCTGAGTCAAATCATTCCAACAATTCTGCTGGAACTTTTCCACCTGTTTGTGCTAATGGGTGTCAATACAAGGAGTTCAAGATTTGTGAACCCATTGAGTTTGGTGGAACTGAAGGAGTGGTTTACTTAGTCAGATGGATTGAGAAGACTGAGTCAGTGTTTAATGTCAGTGGTTGTGCGGAGAATGCGAAGGTAAAGTTTGCTTCTTTTACTTTCAAGGATGAAGCTTTGACTTGGTGGAACAACTACCGAAATGCAGTTGGGAGTGATGTAGCTTATGCCATGACTTGCGAGCAATTTAAGTCTCTGCTGATTCAGACTTATTGCCCAAGGAATGAGGTCAAGAAGCTAGAGATTGAGTTTTGGAACCACAAGGTGAAAGGTACTGATATGGCGACTTACAATCGTCGTTACCAGGAAGTAGCCTTGTTGTGCCCAGATATGGTGAAAACTGAGACTCAAAAGATCGAGAGGTATACTGATGGGTTGCCTGTAGCTACGAGAAATGATGTGATTTCTGCCAGGCCTGCAAACATCCATGAGGCAATCACAATTGCTCAACAACTTATGGATTCGTTGGAATTAGAAGAAGCTGATAAGGAGAAGAATGGAAAAAGAAAGAGAGACCGTCACTCTAAGAGTAATGATCACCGAAGCAAGAGACAAGCTAAGGCTTATGCTATTGGGAATGGAGATAAGAAGAATCAGAACGGTGATGCACCCAAGTGTGATCGTTGCCACCAACATCATACTGGATGGTGTAGTGTGAAGTGCCAGAATTGCTCAAAGAAAGGACACACAGCTAGGGACTGTAGAGCTCGACCTCTTGCTATGGTTCAAGCTGCTCCTGAGATGAGAAACAAGGCAGATGTTACTTGCTATGGGTGTGGAAAGAAGGGACACTATAGGAATGAGTGTAGAGAATCGCGGAACCGCGGAAATCAAGGCTCGGGTGGTAATGGGTACAATTATGGAAACCGTGGAGCTGGAGGAAACCGTGGACGACAAGATAATGGGGACCAACGTGTGGAAGCTGGAGCTGCTCAGGGAAGAGTGTATGCACTCGGGAACGAGAGGGGAGAAGATCTGAACGTCGTTACTGGTACGTTCCTTCTCAATAATCGTTATGCTTCCATACTATTTGATACTGGTGCCGATAGGAGTTTTGTGTCCACTACGTTTGCACCCTTACTAGAGAAACCCCCGATGGCCTTAGGAATTGGATACAATATTGAGTTAGCTAATGGGAACATAGAAAGGATTAATACCATCATTCGCGGTTGTACGTTAAATTTCTTGAACCACCCTTTCAACATAGATCTTCTACCCGTCACGTTAGGAAGTTTTGACGTTATCATTGGTATGGATTGGTTGTCGAAGTATCGTGCTCACATACTTTGCGACGAGAAGATCGTGCGTGTACCATACGGAAAGGAAGTCCTGAATATATTAGGAGACCGAAAGGATTCTAGGAGCCCATCCCGATTAGCAGTTATATCTTGCACGAAGTTACCGAAGCTAATGGAGAAGGGATGTTACCTTTTCTTAGCCCAAATTTCAGAGAAGGGAGAGACGAAGAAAAAGGAAAGGTGCATTGGAGATGTGCCTATAGTTCATGATTTTCCTGATGTGTTTCCCGATGATTTGCCGGGGATCCCGCCGACTAGACAAGTGGAGTTTCAGATTGAGTTGATACCTGGTGCTGCACCTGTAGCACGAGCGCCTTATCGTCTTGCACCTACCGAACTAGAAGAGTTGTCGAAACAATTAGCGGAGTTAGCCGAAAAAGGATTCATAAGACCAAGTTCTTCACCTTGGGGAGCCCCAGTCTTATTTGTGAAGAAGAAGGATGGATCGTTTCGTATGTGTATTGATTATAGAGAGTTGAATAAGTTAACAGTGAAGAATCGATACCCGTTACCTAGGATCGACGACTTGTTCGATCAACTTCAAGGATCGAGTGTGTATTCGAAGATCGATTTGAGATCGGGATATCATCAACTTCGAGTTCGCGAGGAAGATATTCCGAAAACGGCTTTCAGAACCCGTTACGGGCATTACGAGTTTCAGGTGATGCCGTTTGGGTTGACTAACGCACCAGCAATATTCATGGATCTCATGAATCGTGTGTGTAAGCCTTACTTAGACAAGTTTGTGATTGTATTCATCGATGACATTCTGATTTATTCAAAGAGTGAGAAAGAGCATGAAGAGCATTTAAGACTCATTTTGGAATTGCTCAGGAAGGAGAAACTTTATGCCAAGTTTTCGAAATGCGAATTTTGGATTCCGACGGTAAAATTTTTGGGTCATGTGATTGATAGACAAGGAGTCCATGTGGATCCTGCTAAGATTGAGGCGATAAAAGATTGGGCTGCACCTACAACCCCAACCGAAGTTCGTCAATTTTTGGGTTTAGCTGGTTATTACCGAAGATTCATTGAGGGATTTTCGAAGATAGCTAAACCATTGACCAAATTGACTCAAAAGAGTGTTACGTATGAATGGGGAGATAAAGAAGAGGAAGCGTTTCAATTGCTTAAGAAGATGTTGTGTAGTGCTCCTATCTTAGCGTTACCTGAAGGTAACGAGGATTTCGTCGTCTATTGTGACGCCTCACATAAAGGTTTGGGAGTCGTGTTAATGCAACGAGAGAAGGTGATAGCTTATGCTTCACGACAGCTCAAAAAGCATGAGAAAAACTACACTACCCATGATTTGGAGTTAGGTGCTGTGGTTTTCGCTTTAAGAATATGGAGACATTACTTGTACGGAACAAAGTGTGTTGTATTTACTGACCATAAAAGTTTACAACACATCTTAAATCAAAAAGAGCTCAACATGAGACAGCGACGTTGGATTAAGTTGCTAAGCGATTATGATTGTGAAATTCGCTACCACCCTGGTAAAGCAAACGTTGTTGCTGATGCTCTTAGTCGAAAGGAAAGAGTACCACCGTTACGAGTTAGGTCATTGGGAATGACTATCGTATCGCCATTACCGTCTCAAATATTCGAAGCTCAAACGGAAGCGTTGAAAGCAGAAAATAGATCTGCCGAGAATATATTTGGGATGGCTGATAATGAGAAAGGATTTGTTAAGCGTTCTGATGGATTATTATGTTTTGGAAATCGGATTTGGGTACCTTTATATGGAGGAATTCGGGAGTTGATTATGCATGAGTCGCATAAGTCAAGGTACTCCATTCATCCTGGGTCCGATAAAATGTACCAGGATCTTAAGAAGTTCTATTGGTGGCCAAATATGAAGGCAGATATAGCATCGTACGTTAGTAAGTGCTTGACATGTGCTAAGGTTAAAGCTGAACACCAGAGACCGTCAGGATTACTAACGCAACCAGAACTTCCAGTCTGGAAATGGGAGCGGATTACTATGGACTTCATTACCAAATTACCGAGGACAGCTAGCGGTTGTGACGCTATCTGGGTAACTGTGGATCGTCTGACAAAGTCTGCTTATTTCTTAGCTATTAGTGAAGATGATAGTGTGGATAAGCTTGCGAGGTTATATGTGAAGGAAATTATTTCGCGTCATGGAGTCCCAATATCTATTATTTCGGATCGTGATAGTCGTTTTACGTCAGCTTTGTGGCGATCACTTCAAACGGCTTTGGGGACGAGGCTTGATATGAGTACTGCATATCATCCCCAAACCGATGGTCAAAGTGAGAGGACCATTCAGACGTTAGAGGATATGCTTCGTGCATGCATCATAGACTTTGGTAAAGGCTGGGAGAAGTATTTACCCCTTGCGGAATTCTCCTATAATAATAGCTACCACACAAGTCTTAAGGCTGCACCATTCGAAGCTTTATATGGCAGAAAGTGTCGTTCGCCTATTGGTTGGGCAGAAGTTGGAGATAGCCAACTTACAGGCCCTGAGCTTATTTTAGAAACTACAGAGAAAGTGGCTCAGATTCGTGATCGATTGCAAGCCGCCAGAGATAGGCAGAAGAGCTACGCCGATCAGAGATGTAAACCTTTAGAGTTCCAGGTTGGAGACAAAGTAATGCTGAAAGTCTCGCCTTGGAAAGGTGTAATACGTTTCGGGAAACGTGGTAAACTCAACCCACGCTACATTGGACCATTCTTGATCTTAGAAAGGATTGGGCCCGTGGCTTATAGGTTGGAATTACCACATGAACTGAGTAAAGTTCACGACGTGTTCCACGTAAGTAATTTGAAGAAATGTCTTTCCGATGAAATGCCCGTCATTCCAATGAGGGATATTCGTGTTGATGAGAAACTGAATTTCGTGGAAGAACCGATTGAGATTTTAGATCGTGAAGTTAAACGACTCAAGCGAAGTTGCATTCCGCTCGTCAAGGTTCGTTGGAATTCCCGACATGGACCAGAATTTACGTGGGAACGTGAAGACGAGTTCCGGAAGAGATATCCGAAGCTTTTCACTTCGTAGATGAATTTTTTCCGAGTGAAACCCGGGACGGGTTTCCTTCTGAGACTGGGAGGATGTGACAACCGGCAGTTTAGGGAGCTATTTTAAAAACCCGCATTACGATTAAAGTTCGTTTATAATTTTTATTTGAAATTTTATTTCACAACGAACTTGTAAGACCTATTTTATGGATATTTCTAATTAATGACGTTATGGAATTCGTGAATTATGTTCATAATTCATTATTGATTTAATGCTCGGTGATGTATACTTGAATTCTCACTTGGTACTACGTTGACTCTGGCACTAGGTTTACCTAACGAAATTTTATGATTCGTCTTACGAGTCCGACTATATTTTAATTATTTACGAGATGTTTTTCGAGGGATATTGAAATTTGAAATGAGTTCGGGTTCGGGCCACATGTTTTTACATTTACCCACGTTACCCGCTCCACACCGTAATATTATTATTATTATTATTATTATTATTATTATTATTATTATTATTATTATTATTATTATTATTATTAACTAACAAAAAAAAAAGTTAATAAAAAGGTTGTGTTTGGTTCGGTTCACCCACACACACACAAACACTCACTCACTCACTCATCTCTCTCTCATCTCCATCTCCTCCCCCATTTCTTAACCCTAGCCGCCGAACGCCTTAACCGGCCACCACCGCCGCTACACCGACCACCCTACAAAATAAACACCACCATATTACTCCTTATTTCACCCTCTTTCATTTGGTATATCATACACACCCTAAAACCACCATTAACATCACCAAACCTTTAAAAATCCGTTCGAGTTTTTATTACTTTTACAAGATCCATTCATTTGGAGGTCCAAGAAGGTGAGTTAACTCGTGTAGGTACCTTGGGTACCTCGATATGGTGACCAATCCATGGCTACACGGATTATTTTGATGGGAATCGAGATATTTTGATTGGAAATCTAAGTTTTGATGATAAAAATCACGTTTGGTATCCGGGTTTTTAGATTTGGAAGTGGTTGACTCGAAACCGAGAGCCTATGCTCTCGGCTTATTTTTGATTCGAGCCTTGGAGGGGCTTTGGTTCATTGGTTTTGGTAGTTTGGTTGATGTCGAGGGCTTGATCTTCGATCCGAGCCTAACCGAGACCCATGAGGTCTCGGGGTTACCGATGGTTGCTCGTATAACCAAGTCGAGACCCATATGGGGTTCTCGTTTGGTCGTGGCTCGAGCCATGGGCTCGTAATTTCTGTGGTTCGACCCTTGTGGGTCGCGGCTCATAGCCGCGTTATTATTGTTGTTGCCGAAGACCATATGGGTCGAATGGCTAAAATTGTTGTACTCGTGGGAGTTTAGTTGACTATCTATATGTTTGGCTCGAGTCCGTGTGACTCGTGGTTTAGAGCCGAGACTCATTCGAGTCGTATAGCCCCGGGATTGGCTTGGTAAACCATCCCAAATGTGACTTGCTTATAAATATTTACTTGTATTGGTTTTGGTTTTGGTTGGATAATTGTTGGCCGAATATTTGTGGGTCGAGACCACATTTGGTCTCGACAATGGTTATTGGTTTTGAGGAGTTGTTGACGAAAAGTGTGATTGGGGACCGATTGTGAGACGGTCGTTAGATTGACGGAGATAGGTTAGTCGGGTGCCGTAGTCGGACCCTCATGTTGTAGCACGTGGATTGGGATTGATTGGACGGAGATGTATTATTTTATGACTTTTACTTATTATATTGGACTTGGACAATGAGCCGAGAGTCATGACTCGGACATGTGACCATTTCGTATGACTCGATAACTATTAAAATTGAAATGTAAATAATAAAACTCGTAATAACAATTATTGATAATATGAACGTTTATATGAATATATAGACGTGAATAACGTATATATAATTATATAGGCGCGTATATTAATAATAATAATAATCACGAGTCGTATTATAAATAATACAATTAGATATATATTAGGCTACGAAAGTGGCGTAATATTATTGAATGTATTATTACTATAAAAGTGTGTTATAAAACGGGAAACTCCCGACAATTATTAAACGTTTAATAAGATGTCATTTCGGATATATAACAGATAAACTTATTGAGTTATGCGAAATCGTTGTCACTCGGGTCCAGGTAAGTTATTATTTGTGACGTTCGTGTTGTCACGGATATATGACGACTAATATAAACGTTTTCTATAACTAAATAACCACTTAACCGTAAGGTTGAACCGGGTTATTTGGTTATACGAAATGAATATATTAATGGGCATTGTATCCTACAACGCCCATAGGTTATAGTATTTGTAACTGGCCAATTTGACGATATATATGAGGAATTTATTAAACTATGATATATACTATATAGTAATTATGTGCTATGTGCTTTAGGATTGGGTGTAATCTTGGAACGGTATGTTACGTAAATAAATATGAGGATTATCAAATCGACGGATTTGATAAACTTCGGCGATTTATTTAAATGATATATTGGGCTAATATTAGATCTATAGTTTATTTCATTATCCTATATGTGATCTTTTGGGTTGTTTTGAGTCAACCCACCACCCGTATGGATACCAAACGCAAACATACCAAACTAATACGAAATGGATTTTCGGAAGTAAAACGGATTCTCGTCCGGGTTTGGGTATATTGTAGATTTGAGGAAATGATTTCTGAACGAGTTAATATTGTTAGGTCGTGCCAAGTCCGTAGTTGCCGTCTTTTGAGTTACTATACATCTTATTCCTACCGACTTCTTCTTGCTATTTTCTGGACTTGAGGTGAGTCATAGCCCCACTTTTTAATCTTGAACTATGTTTTCAATACTTGGGGTGAGAAACGTGCAAATTATTTATGTGGACTATTATCGCTTTTATATTCTTTCTAAACTTGCTATGCGTATGGACTAGGATATATTGTCAGCTTTAGTCACACCTTTAGTGTGTACTATTCAAGGTTGGCTTATTTGATTATTTGGAATTGTCAGCTTTAGTCACATATATGTTGTGTGTACTATTCAAGGTTGACTTATTTAGATACTGTAGTGTGCACCTATAGGTTATTAATACTTCGGAGGTTATCCAAGTATTCTTGGTATTGCGGGGGGTTACCCGAATATCTATGTTAGAACGGAGGGTATCCGTGTGTTATGTTGGAGCGGAGGGTATCCGCAGGCTTTTAGCGAATCCTTAGTCTAGCTAGCAAGCGTTTTGCGTATATGTCCACTATATTGTTAGTTGAATTTAAACCTATGATCTCACCAGCGAAAGCTGACTTTTAGCACGTTTTCTCAGGTAATTAAGTGTTGAGGTGTATGCTTGGATTGGAAGGCTCGGCCAAGGCACACGGTTCATGGATCTATTTTTCTAAACTCTGATAATTAAATTTGGACCTATTGTTACTTTATTTTGGGCCTGACTCTGAATGAAGTTGGGATAAATGTAAACCTTAAAACCCCGTTTTGGTTGTGTTTTTATTATGTTTACTTTATCTCGTTCTATATTGTCTTGTGTTGGATACCAATCCCCGTAGCACCCCAAAAGCTTGTTGAGTCTTCCGCTGTATCAAATTTTGGGGGTGTTACATATATCATATTTATCGTAATTTTAATCTCAATCTTAATCCGTATTTCAATTTCGATTTCAATTTGTTAAACTGGAATGAGATGTAGTTATGTTACTTTGTATGTATAATCATTATACGAAACATTTAACCATAATATCAAAAGTATAATTATGTGTCGTTTTAAAATTCGAACATTATGTACAAATAAGGGTGAGCAAACGGACCGGATGGACCGGACCGACCGACAAAACCGACCGGACCGACCACATTTGGTCCGATCTCGGTCTAAGGTTTTTCATAATTTTGGTCTCGGTCCGGTTCAGTCCGGCTTAAAAACCGAACATTTAGCCTATTTGGACCGAGACTGGACCAACTACATTTGGTCCAGTCTCGGTCTAGGTTTTTTGCCAGATTCGGTCTAAGTTTGATCCGGTTTTTCTCGGTCCGGTCTGATTTTGGACCGATGAGCAACCTTTGTGTACAAATAGTCCTCTAGTTTTCAAAAGTTAAATTCCACCTATCTTCATTTTCAAAGTAAACAAAATTCATTTTCTTATTAAAGTTTTAGCCCAAAAATAACCAAACACCCCCAAACATAAAACTTCCTTATAAAACCATTTTTTTTTTCTTTAAAAATTTGAAGGGGATCTTCTTAGAAAGTGGAATTCAGTTAATCCTTTCCAAGAAATCACTCTTTTATTTCTGGGAATTTATTATTCAAATTTGAAACCACAATAAAAACAAAAAGAAACCCAAATAAAATTAAAAAAAAGGGTCTTTCAAGATTTTCATTCCCGGCCGATCAATGACGTCATCCGCCACCGGAATTTGTTTCCCTCAAAACCCAAAGTAAAAAAACTCAATCTTTTTTAGTTTTGATTATTGGGTTTTAATCTTTATGCATTTATATCTTTGCGATTGCTTATTTTTTTCTGCTAAGATTAAGCTTGTTTTTTGGGCTTATTAGCTTATGTGTTTTCAGATTATGTTTTGTAAGCCCATTTTTTTCGGCTTATTTTGAAAATTGATATAAGTTTATTATGACATAATAAAGTTATATAAGCTGAAAATATAGGCTTATAAAGTATAAGACTAGTTAAATAAGCTCATAGGTTCATATATAAGCCGAGAAATAGTGTTCGGGTTTGCTTCTTTTCTAAAAAAATGTAATTTTACTCGGAAAAGTTAATAATGTGTTGGAAAAGATTACATTGAGGTTAAAAATGAGTAAAAAATTATATTTTTTTACTCTAAACTAAGCACTTTGAAATAAGCAGCCCGGGAGATGTTTATTTTTGATAAAGAGAAGCAGTTTACCTCAAACTTTCTTATACTTAGAAATAAGTTGATAAGTAGACAAAATAAGCAAAATCAATGTATGTGTAAAGTTTTCTAATATGTTTGAGTATTCTAATTTTCTTATATCATTGTTAGGAAAAGAGGGTTTCCAGAGAGTTCATCAAGTATAGAATCAAAAGGAGATGTAGCTTTAGTACCGAGCGATGAGGCGGTAAATCGGAAGCATAAGATGCTTAAACTAAATGAGGTATTAATGAAATGTTGTGTTACTTTTGTTGCTAAAAGTTGTTATAGTAAAATGATATGGGGTGTTTGGGATTGTTTCTTAAGGTTGGTTATATGGTTATTGTGTTTTGATCTAGTAGATAAGTTGTTTTTTAAATGTTTTAGGATTGTTTATATATTTGCGAGCTTATTAAATTTTGATAAGCAGTTTGGATAGCAATAAGTTGATAAGCAGTTTTATTAAGCAATCCCAAACACCCCCAATCTGTTTGAGAGTTTGGCAAATTCTCCTTTTTGAAAGATATAAATGTAATAATGGTAATTCGTTTTGCTGCTTAAATGTTTACTTAATAGGAAATAGTTTCACTATGCCCAAACACTAGAAACTGATTATCTGAGACTTGTAAACAATAATCAGATGACCATTTTGAAATTTAACACCAAACACCCTATTAAGTGGTATAATCATGCTTGCAGTTGGTTGGTCTGCTCAAATGTTTGTATAGTTTAGTACTTCATATAAGATCGTGTGATGACTCTCTTGGTATGAGTTTACTCAACAAACAAGTAGATGTTAATGAAAATGTCATTTCGTTCAAAGAGCGCTTAGGAAACCAATTTTACAACCCGGATTTTGTCATCCACAAAATGTTATCATAGTTGAAAGTCATTTTGTTTAAATGTGTTTCATGAATAGACATACACTCTACAATTGATTTACATTTGGAATTAACTCAATTAAGTTACTACAGTACTACTAAACATTGGTTATAATTTTTCCACATATAGAAAACATGGTCAGGTTTTCACAAACAGATGCAAGAACAACGGCTATATCTGCACTTTATTTGCCATTTTCCTAATTATTAGCAAGCTTCCACCTGTTGATTGATTCAATGTTGCTCTTGATAACTATATATCATTTGCTGAGTCTGTGCCCATGGGGTGTAAATTCCATATTCTTACTTTTGTTAAGCATATCGATAAATTAATTAAATTGTGTATGGGTAGGATGCAATGACAATGGTTTCTTCACGGACACGTAGTGCAGTAGAACACCGCCTGATAAAAGGGAGTTGCTCTAGAAATGATAAAAAGCGAAAGGTTGTATAAATTATGTTTCCCCTTTAGAGTTTATTGCATGGAACACCGGCTCACTTTTTACATATGTCTTGTTTTAGTCATTGAGCTTTTCTCTGTACATCTAAGTCAACAAAAGATGACATTCTGTTTGTGTCTTCTTTGGGTCATTTTGTGGTTTTGGTTCATCGTTAATAAGGATTTTTCTTTCCGTAAAAATATTAATATTATAACAAAACTGTTAGATTTACGGTATATTGTTAAGCTTTCTTTAAATAAACTAACAGTTTTATACATAAATTAACAACTTTTATAGAAGATATCATTTTTGATGGTCGGTTTTGAGGGGGGGTTTGGCTGCAAAATGGGCTCAAATAGGACACGAAGCCATTTTTAAGTGACTCGCATGTATAGAAAGAGTGCACTAATGAAAATGGGACTAAGTTGGTATTCTATGCAACAAACGCGATCCATTCTTATCTTTCTCATTGACATTAATCAATTCATGACTCACGATGTTTTCCTTTATTCCTAGGGTCTCACTGTCCCATCTACACTTTGTGACATAATAGACTTAGATTCAGATGACGATGTTTCTGATTCACATAATGGAGAAGATTATATAATATTATCTGATGATGAAGATGAAGATGTTTCTGAGGATAATTATGAAATTTTGCAATCTCCTTACGATAACATCGATCTACCTACCGGAATTGAAGCTTCCATTCCATCAGTTCCGGATATCACAGACCATGGAAAAGTAGTTCCCGTGAAAGATGTGACAGTTGACCCAAACTCTGGTGAAGTTGGCAATAATAGTGATGTTTTAAGGAAGTATCGAAACTTCAAGAAGTTTGATATTGTTGATGATTATTCAGATCACCACTATTCAGCAACAAGTTCAGCAATTGCGCAGGTAAGTGCAGTTTTAATTGAAGGGTTATTTACATAAAATGCCAACATACTTTTTTATTTGTCTTTTTTAGTCATTAAACTTTCTTTTGTTCATGTCCTTCTACAATCCTTAAACCTAATTATATAAAATTCGTCATGTTTGAAAATCGGGCTACTTAAGGGATTTTTGGTTACAAACTGACCCAAATGGGACACAAATAACCCCTAGTTGAACTTGTTAGTTAGATGTTACTATTCGTCTGTTTTCACCTTCTTTTAAGTTTCTTTTATAAATCTTGCAGCCACCAAGACACTGGGCTAAGAAGATTCAAGAAGAATGGAGGATTCTCAAAAACGACTTGCCTGGTCTGTTGCTTAATCTTAACTTTTTTCTTGTGTGAGATTGAGACAATTTGGTTGATTTATTGTTTGCTATTTGGTTATAGATATGATATTTGTAAGGGCTTATGAATCAAGGATGGATCTGTTAAGAGCGGTGATAATTGGAGCAGAAGGAACTCCATATCATGATGGTCTTTTTTTCTTTGATGTGTGCTTTCCCAACAACTATCCTCATGCCCCACCCGTATGTCTATCTTTTATAATTTTTAGACTATCATGTGATTTAATACAGGGTTATATGCATAAAACAAAATACTTTTTCGACTGTCCCGTTTTTCATTGTACTTTTATTTATACATTCGAGTCACTAAAGCATGGTTTTGTGTCCCGTTTGGGTCATTTTGTTATCTGTAATCTTAGCTTTTTTTGTACAAATTTATCATAATATATAGATATAACATAACCATAACAATTTGGTTAAAAAATGACCCAAGCAAAACACAAAGCCATTTCGTATACAATCTATAATTTAATGTGGTATGCTAATAACTATTACTAAACGATTATTTCAGAAAGTTCACTATCACTCTGGTGGGCTGCGTATAAATCCAAATCTCTATAACAGTGGAAAAGTTTGTTTGAGCCTTTTAAACACTTGGAGTGGTGCTAAGAATGAGCAATGGGTACCCGGTTCTTCAACCATGCTTCAAGTTTTGGTGTCTATACAGGGTATGATTTTGAATGAAAAGCCCTATTTCAATGAACCCGGTTATGCAGATTCGAGTGGCTCCAACCGTGGAGAAAAGAAATCATTGCAATACAGTGAGCGGACGTTAGTTTACTCTTTGAAAACTATGGTTTACACCATGAGGAAACCACCCAAGGTATGATCGCAATAGCTACCTACACTATGATATCGTTAATTTACAGTGGATTGTTTGCCCTTCTGGCACCAAGTAGCCTTTTATTAATTTCACGGGTTCATAACAAATTGTTATAGCAAGGCGAGACATTGTTTTGTAATGGTAATCCATAATGGGCTTGTTGGGTAAATGGGTCAAAACTGGGTTTTTGTACGAGCTGACCCGTTGAGATAACATAAAAACTGAGTCGACCCATTACAAGTAAATGGGTCGAAATTGCCATCTTAAAAAAATGTGATAGCTTTGTCTTAACCTGTAAATCTTTATGAATGGCTTTTTGATCCCTAATTTGTTTGCATGCAGCATTTTGAGGACTTGGTAATTGGATATTTCCGTGATCACGCACGTGGTATTCTGACAACATGTAAAGCTTATACAAAAGGCGTTAAAGTCGGCTGTGCTATTGATTCAGGAGAGGAGGCTGGTTCACGGTGGTTCAAGAGCAATGTGGAAGGCTATATGAAGACTCTTATAGGAGCATTTAAAGAAATAGGAGCTGAGAATGTAGACGAATTCATGCCCCCAACTCCTAAGAGTCTAGCTCAAAAGATATGGGGTTTTTTCAGAAGCTAAAAGAAGTCTAGAAAATTTTCTCATAATTATGTAAATAACAGTGGAAACGTGCCCCTTTAGACTTTTAGTGCTATGGTTTGGTCTAACTTTAGAAAGTTGAAGCTCTTAAGTTGTGGCAGGAGTTGTCTTTTGAAATTATTTGAAAATAGCGTTTGCCTTTTGGAAGTGAATAAAACCTCAAGTCTTGCTTTATTGTCTTTGTGGAAATTAATGAGTTAGAAGACTTGGAAGGTAACAAGTTTCTTTTGGAAGTTCTTGCAATTTTTTGAAGTCTTATTTACTCTACTAAGCAAGTGATGACAAAATATACTTAAATTGCACTTGGAATATTAAGAATGCGCAGCACACATTGTGGTGTGATATAGTTAGTTTACAGATATCCATGATATATACTATGATAAAGAATTAAAGACTAACTACATGACTACAACGACGACAATACCCTAGGGGCGGGGTGTGTGTGAGGTAAGATGTAGAGAATCATTCTTCTACCCGACACTAGAGAAACTACCTCTAAAAAGACCTCCGGCAAACTACGTATATAGATTCCAAATGGTACAAGCTGTACTTAGAATACACAACTGACGGTTTGGTTTGATATAAACAAGTGAAAAAAAGTTGGCACACAATTTGTACTTAAATAGGTAAATTTGAGGAATCTGCAACTTCCAGTTTGGCTAGATGAATTATTCAGCAAAAATGCAAGAAAGTCAACCTTAATGGCAACCTAAAATGAGACATATAATATAATACTAAAGCATACATTACAACTCATAATAACACATAGTTTTAATTCATATAAGCATATCAGATCATGTGACACTTAAATTTAAATTAACACATTACTGCTTCAGCTTCCGCAGTCATTCCTTTTTTTCCCTTTTTTTTTTTTTTTTTTTTTTTTTTTTTTTTTTTTTTTTTTTGTTTCTCAGGAAAATAATCCTATAAGTTGCATAACTTTTCAGGGGATAACATACTCAGCATCTAACGGCATAAAGTGTTATCTGTTACATTTGCAAAGCCAAAGATAGATTACATATATAATCATCTAGCCTTCTTATAAAAACGCAATCACCTCTTGCTTGCACTCGTTACACACAAGCTTGCGTGCAACATCTGTCTCCCAAAGTTTATAAATATTACTGTAACATCTTGGCTTCTTTATAGACCGAGTAAACTTGCTAGAAATGAACAATATTACAACCTTGTTGGGGTGTCACACTCAGAAGTGTATTTATAAAAAAATATCTCAATTTCTTGGAAGGTGGCAAGCAATACATACATTGACTAATCCAACTGATAATATATATCATAAAACAAACCAAGTCAACCATCAAAATATTTCTCATTGCAGCCATGAATCTTGCACTCTACTTGATCCTATTCACTGTTTTCATTCCAGAAGTCTTTCCTTTTTTGACGCTTAATACAATCCCATACTCTGATCACTGTAATTCCTTTGTTCCTGAAGCCACTGCTACTGATAAAGTCTTCACAAGGTACCCGTTTCTTGAACCAGTCACTAGCCATTACACAGGTGGTCAAAACATTCTTGATCATGATTCACAACGGTCTATCTTCTTTGCGGCCACCCGAAACCTGTTTAAAACAAACGTCGTCCATACATACAAAATCCAAGCTTGGTTAAACTTCTATTTATCAAATATATACCATCGTCCTTCCAACTTTACATATGTCAGGACTAATTATTCACATGTTGGTTGGAAATACCGTCGTCCATTAGTCTTTCGCTTAGATGGGTTCTGGTCAGATTCTACAAATAAGATGTGCATGGTTGGATCAGCTACTTGGTTTTCAAAAGAAGGTAAAAGTTTAAAACTTGATGCTGTTCTTAAGCTTAATTTCGCTCGCTTTATAACTTTGGAAACCAGTTTAGTAAGTGGAATCTTGAAGAGTTTAGCAGAACCTCATGATTCCAACTATTTTGACCCGATTTCAATGTTGGGATTCCCTCGAGTTAATCCATTTAAGTACAACTATACACTGGTTTCTAACCAAGAGTGTGAAAGTGGTACTTTAGATTATTCTGTAACTAGTATACAATCTTTAGGAATATGTTCGATTTTCATGCATAGATTCCTAACTTACAAACTTGAGTATCCAACTAGTTGTAAGAATTGTTCTTTATTTGGTCAAGATAGTGATTACCTACCAACCTTTGTGTCTGTTGGAATTTATATATCAAGTTAACCAATTAACTACGAGTACGCAGCGGATATTAGATCTAGTTAAGCAATTATGATTAACACACAAATAATAAACAAATTAAAGGAAAAAATAAAACATGAAAAATAAATAGAAAACTAACCCTCGTAGTCACCCGCAAAATAAAACAAATAAGTGATTAAAACAATCACCTCTACGAGTGCTCACACAAACACGTCAAACAAATACGCCCGGAGTGCTAGCCGTGTACCACGTAAATCCAAACAACAAGTGTCAAAGCTCAATATAAAACCTTTCCTAGTTATCTGAGAATATAACAAAAGAAACAATAAAGTATTTAGTTTCTTTTCTTGCTGCAACAACCTACTTTTCACCTTGGAATACTAGAATGCAAGTTATAGGTTTGAAAGTGACAATAGATTAAACAAGTATTCAATGACAACTTGATATAATCGATTGTCAGAGTTTCTGTGATATTGCTTTCTCTTTTTTTTCTGTGTCGTACATGTGAGCAGATTATGATGGCTTTTATAGCTTCTAAAACCTACTCATGATAAGGCTAAAAACAACACATGATAAGCTTAAAACTCTACCAACTTAAGCCTTATCATAACTCTTCACAATCCTTATCACATTGACATGAACCTGGACAGTTTTAATCTTTTCCAGATCCTTCCATAATCCGACCATAAGGTTTTAGGACAAGTTAGGAATTCATCCAAGATCACTTCATGTCCAAACAGATCACATTTGAGCTTTAACCGTGAAATACATAACGTATTCTAATGTTTTAGCGTGTGTGCCCCCAATAGGCTCACACACCTTTAGCCGTATCGTGCTAGTCCGACTCTCACATTCCAACAGCTCCCACTTGGGAGTTGGAGTAGCAGATAGCACAAACACCAACGACGGAAACGTCTAGCAACGCTCTCACTCGCTATTAAACTAAAGGTGTCTGAGATATAGTTTCATAAATCATTCTCAGTAGCATGGTCATTTATGTCTTGCTTTTATCATCCTTTGTTATAGATACCGTTAAACCATGGATATGGATCTTAACTCATTCCATATAGTTTAACCATTTAGATTCTCGTTATAGAATTTAATTAGATATACCAAATGTAATCAAGAATCATCTTGCATTACCCTTTGGGTTCGGCCGAACAATTATCTGATTAATTCTGGAGAGGGCCCATGGTATCTTTCTGCACATATCAAGTGGAGTAACAAATCCTTTGTTGACTACAAGTGTTGTGGATGCTGCTTTACATCACTCCGAAAAATAGCTTTTATAACTACCTTATTCAGGACAGCGTTTGACATATAATTACAAAAGTGATATCCACACATAACAGAACTTACTTGTATCTCAAGTCTAAGGATGACTTAACAAACCATTTCAACATTTTACTCATGACAAGGATCCAAAAGTAAATGTTTGAAAGTTGGGGTATCCAATATGCACCCCTTGTGAATACATATGAGTTTGGCGGGAACAATCCACATTCTCATAGAATATAACCAACACTCACATTTGCCTTGCATAACAATATTCCCATATTGTTAACCGACAATGGACATATTTAGAATGATAAATCATTTCATGGATTAAACATGCAAATATGGAATAACAGGTTATATGAATAAAATAACAAATACCTCGTATCTTTATATATCAGAAAATAAAACTGTCTTACAATTCCAAATTATCCAAATACTAATTACACACAGATTTACATGAGACTACTAGCTGGTATCAAACCAATATCCCTAGTCAATTTAGAATGCTTAGGATATGCTAAAGCCTTCGTAAATGGATCGGCTAGATTGTCATCTGTGTGAACTTTTGATATCTTCACGTCACCCATCTCAATGGTCTCTCGAAGATAATGAACTTTTGCGCGGTAATGTCTAGCACCCTTGGTGATTCCACTTTCATTAGCTATAGTAATGGCTCCAGTATTATCACAATACATATCTATGGGTTCTTCAATTGTGGGAACAATGCCAAGCCCAGAAATGAATTTTCTAATCCATACAGCCTCTTTAGATGCATCATAAGCAGCTATATACTCAGCTTCTGTAGATGAAGTTGCATAAATACTTTGCTTTGTGCTTTTCCAGTCAACAGCACCTCCATTTAAAACGAATACATATCCAGTCTGAGATTTGAGGTCATCAGCATCTGTCAGATATCCAGCATCAGTGTAGCAAGAAACCCTGAGCTCTCGTTTCATATCCCCTCCATAAACCAGAAACATATCCTTAGTATTGCGTAAATACTTAAGAATATTCTTAACAGCAGTCCAGTGAAGTTCACCTGGATTCTGTTGAAATCGGCTTGTTATGTTCTGAGCGAACGCAACATCAGGACGAGTACATCTCACAGCATACATAATTGATCCTATAGCCGAGGCGTAGGGAACTCTTTGCATGCGCTCTTTATCAGCAGGTGTCTCAGCACCTTGTGATTTACTCAATTTAAGCTTTTCTTGCATTGGGATAGTTCCTCGTTTGGAATTTTCCATAAAATATTTCTTCAATATTTTCTCAATGTAAGCATTTTGACTTAAACCAATTAACCGTCTTGATCTGTCTCTATAAATCTTGATTCCAAGAATATATGCAGCTTCTCCTAGATCTTTCATGGCAAAACATCTTCCAAGATAGGATTTTACATCTTGTAACATTGGAATATTATTTCCCATGAGTAATATGTCATCAACATATAGAATTAGGAAAGTGACATAACTCCTACTAGCTTTCTGATATACACATGGCTCATCTTGATTCTGAGTAAAACCAAATTTCTTAATCTCATCATCAAAACGTTTATTCCATTGCCTAGATGCTTGCTTAAGTCCATAAATGGAACGCTTGAGCTTGCATACTCGGTTAGGATATTTTGGATTAACAAAACCTTCAGGTTGCTCCATATAGACTTCTTCGTAAAGATGTCCATTGAGGAAGGCGGTTTTGACATCCATTTGCCAAATCTCATAGTCATAGAACGCAGCTATGGCTATAAGAATCCTTATAGCTCTAATGTCTGCAACAGGAGAAAAGGTCTCTTCATAATCAATCCCGTAGGTTTGAGTGAAGCCCTTTGCTACAAGACGAGCTTTAAAGGTATGTACTGCACCATCCATGTCAGTCTTCTTTTTGAAGAGCCATTTGCTGCCAACAGTTTTACAGTTAGGAGGAAGCTCAACTAATTCCCAGACTTCGTTGTCTTTCATGGATTGTATTTCCACATTCATCGCACCAAGCCATTTCTTGGATTCAGGATCCAATAATGCAGCTTTATAGGTTTTGGGTTCACCAAGATCCCCCAACTCATGCTCCTCAGCATCGATGTATAAGCACATTCGATCTGGGGCACGACGTGTCCTAGCGGATTTACGAATGGGATTGATATCACTTTGAGGTTCATCAATTTCTTGATCATCCTCATCATGACCTAAGCTAGTGTCTACAGAAGGATTTGTATCTTCTTCTTGAATAATTTCAAGATCTTCTAAACTCCCACTTGCTTCTTGATCCAAGAGATTTTTCTCAAAGAACTCAGCATTCCGAGCAACAAATATTTTGTTCTCAGATGGAAGGTAGAAAGAATATCCCATTGTTTCCTTTGGGTATCCTATGAAGATACACTTAATAGATCTGGGTTCTACTTTGTCAGGTTTGGTAAGTGTATCACGCTTAACAAGTGCCTCACAACCCCAGACTTTTAAGTAAGACAACTTAGGGGCTTTGCCATGCCATACTTAGTATGGTGTCTTATCAACCTTCTTAGTTGGAACCATGTTGAGAATGCGTGCAGCAGACTCAAGGGCATAATCCCAAAAGGACTTTGGAAGAGTAGTTTGACTCATCATGGAGCGAACCATGTCTTGCAGTGTTCGATTTCTCCTCTCAGACACCCCATTATGTTGTGGAGTGTAAGGAGGAGTGCGTTGGGCAATAATCCCATGCTCCTTAAGATGATCCAAAAACTCTTGACTCATATATTCACCTCCACGATCAGAACGTAGTGACTTAATGGTCTTCCCGAGTTGGTTTTCTACTTCCTTTTGAAACACTTTAAATGTTTCAAACACTTCATGTTTATGTTTCAGCAGGTAAACATAACCATACCGACTATAGTCATCAGTAAAAGTGACGAAGTAACTTGCTCCTTGTCTTGACATAATTCTAAATGGGCCACATACATCGGTGTGTATTAGTCCAAGTAGATCCTTAGCCCTTTCCACTTGATGTGAATAGGGTTTTCTTGCCATCTTACCAGACATGCATGAAACACACTTTTCAATTGACTTAATGTCAGTTGAGTTGAGAAGTCCATCATGTTGCAACTTCTCCATGCGTTTCTTGCTAATGTGTCCAAGACGACAATGCCACAAGAGAGTAGAGTCCAAGTCTAGCTTGGCTCTTTTATTGCTAACAGCATACATAGAACTATCATTTGTTTTAGAACAAGACATATCAATTTCATAAATACCATCCCTTGGGATAGCACTAAAATAAACAACATTATTCCTAGAAACTGAAATTGTATTATTCGATTCAAAGCGGTTAATAAAACCATCGTCAAACAAACGAGAAACTGAAATAATTCCTCTAGTAATAGAGGGAGCAAAATGACAATTGTTCAAAACAACTACTAATCCACTTGGGAGACATAAATGATAATTTCCAATAGCTTCAACTCCTGCCCGTTGACCATTGCCCACGTACAGACTTAAAGCTCCTGGCTTCAGCTTCTTACTTCCCCTGAGACCCTGAATAGTATTACAGATGTGAGTACCACAACCCGTGTCATAAATCCAAGATGTACTAGGAAAAGTATAGAGTTCTATGGTGAAAATACCTGAAGTGCTAGCTCCTGGAGATAGCTTTTTCTTTTTCAGCAACTCGGCGAGATACACGGGACAATTCCTTCTCCAATGACCTATTTCACCACATTGGTGACAGGTCGCGTCCTTTGCAGGGCTATCCTTCTTGGGTGGTGGAGGTTTCTTGGGCTTGGAGGCATAAGATGGTTTATGCTCAGGAGCATAAGCCAACTTATACTTTCCATTCCCTTGATTCCCTTTAGCAGCCTTGAACGGTTTTTTACCTTGGTTTTTCTGGACCTTTCCTGCACGTATAGCATGAAGTGCAGGTGCAGCATCTTTCTTGGGTAGCGTCTGCTCATGTTGTTTAAGCATAGCATGTAATTCATTCACAGTCTTCCCCATGCTGTGCATATTATAGTTCTGCACAAAGCTGTCATACTCCTTAGAGAGTCCAATTAAGATTAGACTTACTCCAAGGTTCAAAGTGACGGGATGACCGAGACGCTCCAAGTTGTCAATGTAGCTCTTCATCTTTAGAACATATGAGCTTACAGATTGACCTTCTTCTTGCTTGCACGAGTGAAATTCCCTCGCGGTTTGCAGAAGTTCCTGTTCTGCCTGTTGAGCAAACATGCTTTTCAACTCCTGTAACATGTCATATGCACCAAGATGGGTTAGATTTCGTTGGATTTCTAAGTCCATGGTCATAAGCATGAAAGCAGCAATGTCCTTTGACCCCTTGACCCAAGCAGTGTGAGCTGCAAGAGCCTCGGGAAGGACTGGGTGTCCAGGAGTTGCAACAGGTGCAGTAGGAATAGGATGCTCCAAGTAATTTTCCTTATCTTCAGCTGACAGTATAATGCGAAGCTGGCGATACCAGTCAATGAAGTTAGGTCCAGTGAGTTTTTGTTTCTCAAAGAAACTCCTGAGTACCGAATTGTTTCCGACTGAGGTAGTCATCTACAATATAAGAAAAGTTCAAATTATTAGTATTTTTGATAATTAAATTCTTAATAGAATTAACTACCCAATTAATTACTAATTAAGACTAAGATCCAACTTGACCTCCCACTTATTACCAAAGGTCTGACCAATGTGTAAACAAATGGGGCAAGAGGTAAGCGACGAGCGTTAATTGCATAAAATGCAACTCTTAGACTTATGAGACTGATCAAGACATTAGTAGACAAGTAGTAATGTCATGAGCATGTTCAGTCTCATCTTATGCCTCGGGTCCAAGGTCTGACCAAGCATACTCGAAATAAGTCGACCAAACAATAACGTGCAAATATAACCAAAGGTCTGACCAATGAGCAATATTTACCATGGATTTGGAATGGCCCTAAGGTCTGACCAAAGAGGTCAAGCCAAAAGCACGTGTCCTTGGTTGGTTGGCATAGACTTAAAATTTTCACATAGGGTAAACACATAAATGTGGTAAAATTTGTGTACAAAGAAGCATGCAAAACAACTTTGTAGCACTTTATTTTAAAAACTTTAGTAATGACACTGTAGTGATCATCATGGTTCCCGGTAGCTCCAATCGAACTCGCAAGGTGGCGGAGGACCAGGTCAGCGCGAGGCAATGACCGGAAATCCTTTAGGTGTGACTGTGCGCACCATCCTTAAACCCCCCTTATAGTTTGTTCTAGTGGGTGAGCCGTACTTCCCAAGTGTCCATAGCGTCCAGTTTTTAATTTCATGAAAACTTGTTTCAATAATTTAGGTCGCTTAATTTTACAAAAACAATTTTCCACGAATCAAATAGCAGGTCACAATGAGCATGGTATTTAGGCGTGTAAATTAAGTCCATATTAATATCATGATTTCGATATGTATTATTCCATATTGCATGCAATTAGGTGTATAAAACATGTAACAATTATGCAAATAAAAAATCAATTACATAAACATGAACATTAATTAAACATATAACAACCGAGTCCACTAGGAGTCTTCCCCAAATGGAGAACCATAAGACCCTCACTAGGTTTTCATCAAGTGCCTAGATCGCCACATGCATCAAAAAAATTGATTGCGTAGGTCTTATAGCCGGAATACACACATAAAATAATCATGGCAAACAAATTAACTTTTAATATATATTGCTATTTTATGTATCTAATTAACAATTAATTTTAATTCATTTGTGTCTAGGTATTTTTTATTAATTAATGACAAGTATTGCATGATAGTTGTCAAAATAAAAATAAAACAAATAACTAAATTAGATTTCATGCAGCCTTTTCGCGTGTTTATTAAATTGTGTAACCCATAACCACTAAACAAGTTGACTCGTGATGCCACTATTGAAATTTATATATATCAAGTTAACCAATTAACTACGAGTACGCAGCGGATATTAGATCTAGTTAAGCAATTATGATTAACACACAAATAATAAACAAATTAAAGGAAAAAATAAAACATGAAAAATAAATAGAAAACTAACCCTCGTAGTCACCCGCAAAATAAAACAAATAAGTGATTAAAACAATCACCTCTACGAGTGCTCACACAAACACGTCAAACAAATACGCCCGGAGTGCTAGCCGTGTACCACGTAAATCCAAACAACAAGTGTCAAAGCTCAATATAAAACCTTTCCTAGTTATCTGAGAATATAACAAAAGAAACAATAAAGTATTTAGTTTCTTTTCTTGCTGCAACAACCTACTTTTCACCTTGGAATACTAGAATGCAAGTTATAGGTTTGAAAGTGACAATAGATTAAACAAGTATTCAATGACAACTTGATATAATCGATTGTCAGAGTTTCTGTGATATTGCTTTCTCTTTTTTTTCTGTGTCGTACATGTGAGCAGATTATGATGGCTTTTATAGCTTCTAAAACCTACTCATGATAAGGCTAAAAACAACACATGATAAGCTTAAAACTCTACCAACTTAAGCCTTATCATAACTCTTCACAATCCTTATCACATTGACATGAACCTGGACAGTTTTAATCTTTTCCAGATCCTTCCATAATCCGACCATAAGGTTTTAGGACAAGTTAGGAATTCATCCAAGATCACTTCATGTCCAAACAGATCACATTTGAGCTTTAACCGTGAAATACATAACGTATTCTAATGTTTTAGCGTGTGTGCCCCCAATAGGCTCACACACCTTTAGCCGTATCGTGCTAGTCCGACTCTCACATTCCAACAGTGTCGTTATATGCAATCCAATGTGAATCCGAAGACAAAAAGCTTCGATTTTTAATCGAATTTCAAGACAGACGGTTTACTCCATATGACCAATCTTTCCCTCCTAACATATCGTTGATTGCTCAATCAGGTTGGCTTTATGGTTCCCTTCAGTTCGGTCGATTATGAAAACTCATAACACCGAGGGTCAAATTTGGACTAATAAGTTAACAGATGAAACGGGATCGTTTAGAACACTTAAAATTCAAAGCTTTGATCATAGTCCAGAAAATTACGGGCGGAAATATGAATATACACAAATGGAAAAAGTAAAACGTGTTTGCCCAAAAAAGAAGCTTGTAGGGGACAAGTATCAGTTCGGGTATTATGGTTTTGACATGTCTGTGAAACACAAGAATTTGGATTCAACTGGTTCTGCAGTCCCTATATTTGTTGGGGATCATGTGTACAGCCGTCACCATATTTAGAACTGAAACTTTAGTCCATGGATAGATGCAGTACCCCCAGTGTCTGCTCATGATACATCAGTGACCAGCTACGACAGTCAACAGAATATCAGCTTCGAGATTAGCTTCAGACTGAACTTTAGTTCAAATTCAAGAAGTGGGATTTCGTGATTTCGTCATTAAGTTTATCTTTAAGCGACGATGATAAAGTAAAGATATCTGCGGAAGGGTTTTATGACAGTGAAACAGGTGAAATCTGTATGGTTGGTTGTAGAAATATAAACACAATTAACACTTCTTTTGACTGTGAGATTGCAGTGAAATTCCATCTTCCTCAAGGTAACAGCAGTTTCTTAAAGGGAAGTATAGAAAGCTTACGTGAAAAGCGAGATGTTTTATATTTTGAGCATTTAGATATCTTTTCACTAACTTACACTGAAACTGAAGCGAGAAAGATGATATGGAGAATAGACTTGGAGATCATAATGGTTTTGATATCGGACACACTCGTGTGTGTATTCATAGGACAGCAACTTTTCCATTTAAAGAAGAGTCCTGAAATGATCAGTTCTATTTCAGTTTTCACGATGTTGATTCTTACTCTCGGGTACATGATTCCACTGATGCTGAACTTTGAGGCGATATTTTCAAACACTAGAAGCCAGCAAAACATACCGCTTGGGACTAGTGGTGGATGGGTTGAAATGAATGAGGTTGTTGTGAGAATAGTGACCATGGTAGCTTTCATCTTGCAGTTTCGTCTTCTTCAGTTAACATGGATTGCAAAACAAAATCATTGGATTCATGAAATACGGACTCTCGTTATTTATTTACCGGTGTATATTATCGGTGGATTAGCTATGTTGGTACTAAACCGGAAGAACAATAATTTCACTATTAACTTACGGTCATATTCAGGCTTAACCCTCGATGGTTTCCTATTTCCACAACTCATACACAACATTTTGCAGAATTCCGAAGGGAATGTTTTGTGCTATTCGTTTTATGTAGGGACCACTTTCGTTCGGCTAGTACCTCATGTGTATGATCTTTATAGGGGTCCAAAGAACATCAGTCATCAGTTTGATAGGTTATACATCTATGCAAATCCAAGAGCAGATTTCTACTCACCTTACTGGGATATTGTCATTGTTTGTGGAGGTGTAGTGTTAGCAGTGATCATTTTCTTGCAGCAATGTTTTGGTGGCCGTTTTGTGTTTCCTAAGAGGTTCCGGGAGACTGTCGAGTATGAAATGGTACCTGCAACAAGTAACGAGTAACCAATTACTTGATGCTTTCATGTATGGTCATTTACAGTTGGTCTTAGTTAGTAGAGCATAATGTATTTTCGCTGTTTGTATTAACCGCGTTTCAAAATAAATACTATTTTCTTCGTGTTAATGAAGTAATATGTCTCCAATCTGAATCATCCAATGCACCTCAAAATAAAAACAATGCAAATACAAGATTACACTTCAGCAAAAAAAGATCACAACTGAAATAACACCAAAAACCAAAGTTTTACTAGTAACTGCAAAAAACAAAGTTCACTGTAAACGAAATATAAGCTAATAGGGTACCATAACAACTGGATGGCCTAGTATAAAATGGCAACCACGATGCAGGTTCCACGTTCAACCAACACATCTGTAAATACCGGACCTTGCATAAGATGATATGCTGATGTTGCAATTCAAGTTTTAAACCATTTTGGGCTCCACTTTGCTACCTGACATTACTAGTCATGCATGTGTATCATTGATCATGTGTATCATCATCCTAAGTAAGGCTATGTTTTATCTCAAACGTTTAAAACTTTGAAACAGAAGCTAACTGTTTTAAAGGCATAAAACCTCGTACACAATTTATTAAAACCAAATTTTATTCATATTTGTTCACTTATCATTGTTTGGGACTTTGGGACAAAAAGTGTTTCTAGTCAACTCTACAAGTCCTGTTACCTATTATGTCCTACCCGCACATTTTTTTCGGAGAAGATATGATTTCAGCATAGCCGAGACTCAGAGAAGTTCATAATTTCGTGATCATGCACGTTTACGGTTTTTCACAGGTTCCAAATGTTTCAGGATCGAATTATACACAAGATTAACATGAATAGATTCTGATGAATATCACAACCTAATAACAATTATGTTGTATGTATTGATTGATCATATTGAATGATTACAACTGATAACTGATTATTACAGAAACATAACCTATCTATACTATATGAATCGGTGCCAATGAACAAGAGGCATACCGTAATCGACACAATGTTTTTCTAAACGTTATAAACTTATAACCCTCATAACCAAAACGGTTATATTGTTTCTTTGACCCAGCCCATACAATGTTCGGTTATATACCGAAACTTACAAGTATATTACATATATCTACGTACACTAAACTACCCTTAATCTTTGATTCTATAATAATATTAATGGTCCAATAGCACGTGGGATTCTGACAACATGCAAAGCTTATATAAAAGGCGTTAAAGTCGGCTGTGCTATTGATTCAGGAGAGGAGGCTGGTTCACGGTGGTTCAAGAGCAATGTGGAAGGCTATATGAAGACTCTTATAGGAGCATTTAAAGAAATAGGAGCTGAGAATGTAGACGAATTCATGCCCCCAACTCCTAAGAGTCTAGCTCAAAAGATATGGGGTTTTTTCAGAAGCTAAAAGAAGTCTAGAAAATTTTCTCATAATTATGTAAATAACAGCGGAAATGTGTCCCTTTAGACTTTTAGTGCTATGGTATGGTCTAACTTTTGAAAGTCGAAGCTCTAAGTTGTGGCTGGAGTCGTCTTTTGAAACTATTAACTTAAAATATTTGAAAATAGCGTTTGCCTTTTGGAAGTCAATAAAACCTCAAGTCTTGCTTTATTGTCTTTGTGGGAATTGATGGCTTTCAGAAGACTTGGAAACTAACAAGTTTCTTTTGGAAGTTCTTGCAACTTTTTGAAGTCTTATTTACTCTACTAAGCAAGTGATGACAAAATATACTTAAATTGCACTTGGAATATTAAGAATGTGCAGCACAAATTGTGATGTACTACAACGACGACAATACCCTAGGGGCTGGGTGTGCGAGGTAAGATGTAGATAATCATTCTTCTACCTGACAGTAGAGAAACTACCTCTAAAAATAAATCCGGCAAACTACGTATTAGATTCCAAATGGTACAAGCTGTACTTAGAACACACAACTCACAGTTTGGTTTGATATAAACAAGTGAAAAAAAGTTGGTACACAATTTGTACTTAAATATTGGTAATTTGAGGAATCTGCAACTTCCAGTTTGGCTATAGATGAATTATTCAGCAAATAGTTTTAATTCATATAAGCATATCAGATCATGTGACACTTAAATTTAAAGTCAACCTTAATGGCAACCTAAAATGAGACATAATAATTTAATACTAAAGCATACATTACAACTCATAAGAACAAATAGTTTTAATTCATATAAGCATATCAGATCATGTGACACTTAAATTTAAATTAACACATTACTGCTTTAGCTTCCGCAGTCATTCGGAATTCCATTCTCCTTTTTTTCCTTTTTTTTTTTTTTTTTTTTTTTTTTTTTTTTTTTTTCTTTTTTCTCTCAGGAAAATAATCCTATAAGTTGCATAACTTTTCAGGGGATAACATACTCAGCATCTAACGGCATAAAGTGTTATCTGTTACATTTGCAAAGCCAAAGATAGATTACATATATAATCATCTAGCCTTCTTATAAAAATGCAATCGCCTCTCGCTTGCACCCGTTACACACAAGCTTGCGTGCAACATCTGTCTCCCAAAGTTCATAAATATTACTGTAGCATCTTGGCTTCTTTATAGACCGAGTAAACTTGCTAGAAATGAACAATATTACAACCTTGTTGGGGTGTCACACTCAGAAGTGTACTAATAAAAAAATCATCTCAATTTCTTGGAAGGTGGCAAGCAACACAATACATTGACTAATCCAACTGATAATATATATCATAAAACAAACCAAGTCAACCATCAAAATATTTCTCATTGCAGCCATGAATCTTCCACTCTTCTTGATCTTATTCACTGTTTTCATTCCAAATTCAACAGTAAACAGCTACGGCAGTCGACAGAACATCAGCTTTGAGATTAGCTTCAGACTGAATTTTAGTTCAAATTCAAGAAGCGGGATTTCGTCATTAAGTCTATCTTCAAGCAACGATGATAAAGTGAAGATATCTGCAGAAGGGTTTTATGACAGTGAAACAGGCGAAATCTGTATGGTTGGTTGTAGAAATATAAACACAAATAATGATTCTTTTGACTGTGAGATTGCAGTGAAATTCCATCTTCCTCGAGGTAACGGCAGTTTCTTAAAGGGAAGTATAGAAAGCTTACGTGAAAAAAGAGATGTTTTATACTTTGAGCATTTAGATATCTTTTCACTAACTTACACTGAAGCTGAAGTGAGAAAGATGATATGGAGAATGGACTTGGAGATCATAATGGTTTTGATATCGGACACACTCGTGTGTGTATTCATAGGACAACAGCTTTTCCATTTAAAGAAGGGTCCTGAAATGGCTAGTTCTATTTCAGTTTTCACGATGTTGATTCTTACTCTCGGGTACATGATTCCACTGATGCTGAACTTTGAGGCGATATTTTCAAACACTAGAAGCCAGCAAAACATACCGCTTGGGACTAATGGTGGATGGGTTGAAATGAACGAGGTTGTTGTGAGAATAGTGACCATGGTAGCTTTCATCTTGCAGTTTCGTCTTCTTCAGTTAACATGGATTGCAAAACAGAATAATTGGATTCATGAGATATGGACTCTCGTTATTTATTTACCAGCGTATATTATTGGTGGATTAGCTATGTTGGTACTAAACCGGAAGAACAATAATTTCACTATTAACTTACGGTCTTATGCAGGCTTAACCCTCGATGGTTTCCTATTTCCACAACTCATACACAACATTTTGCAGAATTCCAAAGGGAATGTTTTGTGCTATTCGTTTTATGTAGGGACCACTTTCGTTCGGCTAGTACCTCATGTGTATGATCTTTATAGGGGTCCAAAGAACATCAGTCATCAGTTTGATAGGTTATACATCTATGCAAATCCAAGAGCAGATTTCTACTCACCTTACTGGGATATCGTAATTGTTTGTGGAGGTGTAGTGTTAGCAGTGATCATTTTCTTGCAGCAATGTTTTGGTGGCCGTTTTGTGTTTCCTAAGAGGTTCCGGGAGACTGTCGAGTATGAAATGGTACCTGTAACAAGTAACGAGTAATCAATTACTTGATGCTTGCATGTATGGTCGTTTACAGTTGGTCTTAGTTAGTAGAGCATACATAATGTGTTCAATATGATTGTGTCATAGATTTTAGCATAACAAGTATATGTAAAACAACAATGTCTAGTAAGGAAACGTACAATACTTATCCTTAAAAGTATGAGTGTCTACACTTGGAAAGTAATTATCTTTAGCTACCAAGATATCAAAGCTTGTAACTTCCACTGAATTAAAGATCATTACAATAATTCCTTATTCAGCGATAAGTACACAATACTCCCACTGAATTTGACAACATTGTAAATGTTTCCTATCCAGTGAAAGCAAATAGTGTGCTTTTAACTTTCCTACACCTTTGAATGTCCATACGTAACAATTACTTATGTACTAAAAGTGTATTCTACTATGTGAATGATGGACTATCCACCAAATGCTATTAACTTGAAAATTGGGCATGCAATTTCTTCCTTAATAGGTCTACCATTCTACAATGTATGTAGCACCTTTAAAATAGTTAAAACAACTAGTTTGTCTTTAAACATTTTGCGGTAATTAGTCTAGATTCTAATTATAATAACTCATAAAATGTCATACATAATTTTCTGTTAACCAAATATCATATTTGTTACTAAGAATTTAATCACCGAATGAGGATGATGAAATCCCTATGAAAAATGTACGCAATTTTCTTAAAAAATTTGCTATGAGTTATATTAGAATTTAGACATATCTAATATTCCTATTATCCTTTCTCATTCATGAAAAGGAATAGGATTGTGTCTCACTCTTCCTTCATAGAAAGGAGACTTCTTTTGTCTTTTAAGTAAATACTTCTTAATCAAACATTTGTTTGAAAACAGAACTAGATCAATTTACCAAAGCCCAAAATACGTTTACGGTTTGAACGTTGCATTAATACATTAAAACGAATTACAAAATTCAATTTCAGTATTTTCAATAATTAGGTCTTTAAGAAAATAATATACCCATTGGTAAATATTTATATAAACCGTAGTATTTTCTTAAAGCTAGGATCCAAATTGACATAGTACCATTACATCAGTTGATCTGCTAATAATGGTAATATTCAACAAGGTAATTGTCGAACAATAATTGCCAATATCATATTGCAATTCCTAGATTTATGGGATTTACAATCACAAAACTTTTGTAATGTAAGCATGTTTGATCCCCATCTTAATGCCTTGAGTCCAAGATCTCACTTCCTACTCAATTTAAGTCGTCTAACTTAAAAACTGCAAACTCACAAATCCATCACATCAGTTGATCTGCTAGCAATGAATTTATGAAATTTACCTCTCCATTGCAATCTCGCCAAGTTCTCACATGACGTAAATTACAACTTCAAGTGTTCTTAATTAGATGGCATTCGACTTAATTTTATAAGGGTATTAAATTTTGACGTGTAATCAAAATAATGTATGAAGAAGCATGCATACAACTTCATAACATTGGTTTTACAAAACACTTTTATTACCAATTTGCTAAGAGTAAAATAACAAAGTTTTGATTGAGGTATCGGGTTCACCAATTAAAGAATTACCATCAATTATCGTCCACTATATCGTACTTTTGCATAAGCCCGAAAGCTTAGTGTTTTGGATAATCATTGTGGAATTGTGGTTAATTCACCCTTAAGATGACAGTGTACATGTAATGGTTGTTCGGTAAGTCTAATTTACACACAAACGAGCGTTAAGACAGAATGTTGTCTCTCTAAGGCCACAATTTAATGCGTTGCCCCCCTTATACCCATCTTACAGTGTGTAAACTTCGGTCGAGCCTATTTAACCATTACGTACAAAAACATCAATCAACCAATCATTTGAAATTTAAACTCTTAAAAACCGAAACAATTTCGCTATTATTTAGTCCGTATTATTTTTCTATTCAAAAAATTACCCTTTTCGTTTATAAACATGTCTAACATAATAATAAACAAAAACAAGTAATATAAAATAAAAAATAAAACAACTAAATAAACAAATATACATAATCATAACAATTAAATATGTATAAAACATGTAGCCACATGCAAATCTTATTCAATAGTCCTATTAATAATCAAATCTAGGTGTATAACGTATTAATTCAATTGAGGCTTTCTTCTTCTTGGAAAAAGAGCCACATACATCGATAAATCGATTGCGTAAGCCAAAATTAAATAAATACCACATAGCACATAATTGATTACTTAATATTGGAGTTATCCCCAATTCGACATCTATTAATAAATTTACATGTTTCGATATAACTTAACCATTAATTCATATAAACAATTTAAACCATTTAAATTATTACACAATATAAAAATCCATGCAAATATGCACTTTTTCATGGATTTAGCTTAACAATTAACATATTGCACCAAGATCGTTTACTAAAACGCATAACAAATTACATGACATCCTAGGGTTTCTAATCATATTAAAAAATCAAAAACCAAAACCCTAAAAACCCTTAAGGTCAATCGACCAAAAAAAAAATTTAGGGTTAGGAATCTAACAAATAAACCCTAAAAACATGTAACTAAACGAATCAAGATCCAACTTTTATGCGTTTCGATAATTAATTACACATTATAACGGCTCTAGATGCCACTGTTGGAATTATTATATCATGACCTTCATATAAATAAATCAAGTACATCAAAGTGAGCATAAGCGAAAGCAATTATAATAGATCGAATAACATGTAATTAATTAATCAATTATTTAAATAGTAAACATACCTTTGTGATTCTAGCCCGAACAAGAATCAAAGCAATCTTCCTGAACCAAGAACCCTAATTAGGGTTTATAAGGATTATATGAATTACCCCTTACCTTTTTGTAATTCAATCCAAGAATCAAACAATAGTGTGTTTGATTCACGTTCTTGTACACACGTACTAATTCAAGAAAAAGTATTTGCAAGTAATAAACACAAGACTTGTTTTAGATCATAAAAATCGAAACCCTTAGGGTTTGGTTTTGATGAAATCGACCAAGGAAAGAAAAGGGAGAGAAAACACCAAGATGTGTGTGTACAAGTTATGAGAAAAACAATACATCTTGGGTTTGCTTATATACTACACAAAACTTGGAGCTCAAGGCACATAAGGAGGTGGAAACCTCCCTATGTCGATTGGTTAAGGATCCCCCTAGGGAATTCTGGAACCTTCTCTTGTTTCCATGTTTTGTCTAGTATTACTTTCCTAATCTTCGTTTAATAAATAATTAGTCATTAATCAACAATACTAATTATTATTATTTATTTTGTGTTTAATAATTAATTATAACATTTTATAACTAATTATTACTTTTTCTCTTCATACGTATTGTGTGCAATCCCGTGATCTCGAGTTCGATCCTAACATACGACTACTAAAATAATGTCCATATTCTAACAGTTTAGTGTACGTAGATATATGTAATATACTTGTAAGTTTCGGTATATAACCGAACATTGTATGGGCTGGGTCAAAGAAACAATAGAACTGTTTTGGTTATGAGGGTTATAACTTATAATGTTTAGAAAAACATTGTGTCGATTACGGTATGCCTCTTGTTCATTGGCACCGATTCATATAGTATAGATAGGTTATGTTTCTTTAATAATCAGTTATCAGTTGTAATCATTCAATATGATCAATCAATACATACAACATAATTGTTATTATGTTGTGATATTCATCAGAATCTATTCTTGTTAATCTTGTGTATAATTCGATCCTGAAACATTTGGAACCTTTGAAAAACCGTAAACGTGCATGATCACGAAATTATGAACTTCTCTGAGTCTCGGCTATGCTGAAATCATATCTTCTCCGAAAAAAATGTGCGGGTAGGACATAATAGGTAACAGGACTTGTAGAATTGACTAGAAACACTTTTTGTCCCAAAGTCCCAAACAATGATAAGTGAGCAAATATGAATAAAATTTGGTTTTAATAAATTGTGTACGAGGTTTTATGCCTTTAAAACAGTTAGCTTCTGTTTCAAAGTTTTAAACGTTTGAGATAAAACATAGCCTTACTTAGGATGATGATACACATGCATGACTAGTAATGTCAGGTAGCAAAGTGGAGCCCAAAATGGTTTAAAACTTGAATTGCTACATCAGCATATCATCTTATGCAAGGTCCGGTATTTACAGATGTGGTGGTTGAACGTGGAACCTGCATCGTGGTTGCCATTTTATACTAGGCCATCCAGTTGTTATGGTACCCTATTAGCTTATATTTCTTTTACAGTGAACTTTCTTTTTTGCAGTTATTAGTGAAACTTTGGTTTTTGGTGTTATTTCAGTTGTGATCTTTTTTTGCTGAAGTGTAATCTTGTATTTGCCATGAAAAAGTGCATATTTGCATGGATTTTTATATTGTGTAATAATTTAAATGGTTTAAATTGTTTATATGAATTAATGGTTAAGTTATATCGAAACATGTAAATTTATTAATAGATGTCGAATTGGGGATAACTCCAATATTAAGTAATCAATTATGTGCTATGTGGTATTTATTTAATTTTGGCTTACGCAATCGATTTATCGATGTATGTGGCTCTTTTTCCAAGAAGAAGAAAGCCTCAATTGAATTAATACGTTATACACCTAGATTTGATTATTAATAGGACTATTGAATAAGATTTGCATGTGGCTACATGTTTTATACATATTTAATTGTTATGATTATGTATATTTGTTTATTTAGTTGTTTTATTTTTTATTTTATATTACTTGTTTTTGTTTATTATTATGTTAGACATGTTTATAAACGAAAAGGGTAATTTTTTGAATAGAAAAATAATACGGACTAAATAATAGCGAAATTGTTTCGGTTTTTAAGAGTTTAAATTTCAAATGATTGGTTGATTGATGTTTTTGTACGTAATGGTTAAATAGGCTCGACCGAAGTTTACACACTGTAAGACGGGTATAAGGGGGGCAACGCATTAAATTGTGGCCTTAGAGAGACAACATTCTGTCTTAACGCTCGTTTGTGTGTAAATTAGACTTACCGAACAACCATTACATGTACACTGTCATCTTAAGGGTGAATTAACCACAATTCCACAATGATTATCCAAAACACTAAGCTTTCGGGCTTATGCAAAAGTACGATATAGTGGACGATAATTGATGGTAATTCTTTAATTGGTGAACCCGATACCTCAATCAAAACTTTGTTATTTTACTCTTAGCAAATTGGTAATAAAAGTGTTTTGTAAAACCAATGTTATGAAGTTGTATGCATGCTTCTTCATACATTATTTTGATTACACGTCAAAATTTAATACCCTTATAAAATTAAGTCGAATGCCATCTAATTAAGAACACTTGAAGTTGTAATTTACGTCATGTGAGAACTTGGCGAGATTGCAATGGAGAGGTAAATTTCATAAATTCATTGCTAGCAGATCAACTGATGTGATGGATTTGTGAGTTTGCAGTTTTTAAGTTAGACGACTTAAATTGAGTAGGAAGTGAGATCTTGGACTCAAGGCATTAAGATGGGGATCAAACATGCTTACATTACAAAAGTTTTGTGATTGTAAATCCCATAAATCTAGGAATTGCAATATGATATTGGCAATTATTGTTCGACAATTACCTTGTTGAATATTACCATTATTAGCAGATCAACTGATGTAATGGTACTATGTCAATTTGGATCCTAGCTTTAAGAAAATACTACGGTTTATATAAATATTTACCAATGGGTATATTATTTTCTTAAAGACCTAATTATTGAAAATACTGAAATTGAATTTTGTAATTCGTTTTAATGTATTAATGCAACGTTCAAACCGTAAACGTATTTTGGGCTTTGGTAAATTGATCTAGTTCTGTTTTCAAACAAATGTTTGATTAAGAAGTATTTACTTAAAAGACAAAAGAAGTCTCCTTTCTATGAAGGAAGAGTGAGACACAATCCTATTCCTTTTCATGAATGAGAAAGGATAATAGGAATATTAGATATGTCTAAATTCTAATATAACTCATAGCAAATTTTTTAAGAAAATTGCGTACATTTTTCATAGGGATTTCATCATCCTCATTCGGTGATTAAATTCTTAGTAACAAATATGATATTTGGTTAACAGAAAATTATGTATGACATTTTATGAGTTATTATAATTAGAATCTAGACTAATTACCGCAAAATGTTTAAAGACAAACTAGTTGTTTTAACTATTTTAAAGGTGCTACATACATTGTAGAATGGTAGACCTATTAAGGAAGAAATTGCATGCCCAATTTTCAAGTTAATAGCATTTGGTGGATAGTCCATCATTCACATAGTAGAATACACTTTTAGTACATAAGTAATTGTTACGTATGAACATTCAAAGGTGTAGGAAAGTTAAAAGCACACTATTTGCTTTCACTGGATAGGAAACATTTACAATGTTGTCAAATTCAGTGGGAGTATTGTGTACTTATCGCTGAATAAGGAATTATTGTAATGATCTTTAATTCAGTGGAAGTTACAAGCTTTGATATCTTGGTAGCTAAAGATAATTACTTTCCAAGTGTAGACACTCATACTTTTAAGGATAAGTATTGTACGTTTCCTTACTAGACATTGTTGTTTTACATATACTTGTTATGCTAAAATCTATGACACAATCATATTGAACACATTATGTATGCTCTACTAACTAAGACCAACTGTAAACGACCATACATGCAAGCATCAAGTAATTGATTACTCGTTACTTGTTACAGGTACCATTTCATACTCGACAGTCTCCCGGAACCTCTTAGGAAACACAAAACGGCCACCAAAACATTGCTGCAAGAAAATGATCACTGCTAACACTACACCTCCACAAACAATTACGATATCCCAGTAAGGTGAGTAGAAATCTGCTCTTGGTATGTTCAGTTAGGAAAATCAAACACTTGTTATATTGTTTGATTAAAGATAACTATGACTTCTTTTCTTCCAAAAGTTATCAAGGTTAGAATATTGAGTATGACTTGGACATATTTAATAAAACTCCAACATAGAAGATTAATAAGACATGGAATGTGATGAATCACATTAAGTCTTTAATTGAAGTTCTAAATTTGTTTAACTGCTTATGAAGAGGTTATTAACAAAGTAAAGTCAGGAACTGTTAATATGTATTTGTAATATCCCAAAAGAGAACATTGTATTGGTTCTTTATTTACTAAGTATTTAAAGATAGTCTTTAAATTACTAAAAGCAAGTGGGAGTTTTGATCATTAAATGATAAAATTACAAGATACATAATCTTCTAAAATACACTAGTAAATATCATGATGAAGTTTGACATTTAAATGTTAAATCTCAAGATGATAAAGTTTGATATTTAAATGTTAAATCTCAAGATAATGGAATTATCATTCATAGAATAGCAATATATCTCAGATATTTGATTAATATGCTGAGGGCTGTGATTTATAGGATTCTTGTAAACCTGATAATCATTATGATACATTACCAAATATGAAGTTGGGTAAAGTATACATGATATGAATGATTAAGATGCTGTCCATAAAGATAATCAATTTTTGAAATTTGATTTATCTTAATAGTTAGACTAGAAAGTTAAGATGAGTTTCTTCAAAGATTAGGTAACTCTTGTGGTTTAAATCTTTGTATAGAAATCATATGGACAATATTGTGCACATATTTAATGCATGTCTTATGACAAGATTATTAATCACACTTAAGCAATTAACTATGATTGAATATTCTTTTCTAAACACATTAAATACATAAAGATTATGATTGTCATATTTATGAAATTGACAATAGAATATCAAAACTCTTTCTTGAGTGGTTACTTGAGCAAGGACGATAAGTAATCAAAAGGAGTTTATGAATTCAAATAAATCTTTGAAAGTGTACAAAGTGCAATAATCCATGGATGAATAAATGCATGCATCTAGAAGATTACTCTTATGCTTAATTATTAAATTCATGTTATGAGTTATAATTAAAATAAGATAATTTCTAAGTATTCCTAAAAGCTAGTGGGAGTATTATGTTTAATTTCTTAAATCATATATGTTCTAGAACATATAAAAAGTAATGTTCCATATAAGTAAATGTTAAGTCTTAGAATGGAATGAAACTTTAAAGATTTAGAAAATAAGACATATAACCTTGGAATGAATGTTTATTGTTGAAACATATGCGGTAAATGAATCTAATATAACATGATATATTATTTAGAAAGTCTAAATGGATATGAATGACATGAATAAAATCTAAGTATGACTCAAAGATCTTTCATGAACATCATGTTTTGTTTTATCATGCTTGATTACAAGATGATGTGGCAATATTAATATCTTATTAAAAGTTATTAGATAACTTGTGTAATATTCTAAAAGGAATATGTTTGATTATAGAATTACATCCTAAATCTGGAACAGCTTCCAAATTCTATAGATGAATAATTTTTCAATTGTTGTGAAAATTGTCATAGCCAACAAACTTGAAAGTTTGAAGGGCATCAAACATTACACAATAGATATTATGGTTTACGGAAAGTTTTAATAGCATATTGTTGTTGCATACAATGATGCTAATGAAATTGAGATGACACTCAATGCTAGTTATGGTAAGGATTTCATCCTTGGCTATTACTAGTTATGCTTACTAAAAGCATAGTTGCATTATACATTAAAAGAATAAGAATACTTTAAACTTTAAAATGTTTGGGAGTTTGATTATCATAAATTGGTGGTTAAGGATGTGACACATTTTATGAAACATTATATGGCATTGTCAAAATAGTTGAGTATGCACATACAAGAACTTCACTAGTTGAATTCTTGAAATAAGTATTCTTAAAATTCCGATAGATCAAAGTTGAATGATTTATGTTTTGTCAACAAGTAGGAATGTCATTACTTGAGACATAATTCATCAACAAGATTTTCATGCATTGATCTATTTAGTATTTGGATAAGGGATGTTAAACAATTATTATAATAAATTTAAATACATGGTATGTTTAATTTATAATAAATTGTATCCTATATTTGTATGTTTAAATCCATGAATAAATTTTATTCTAAATTGTCCGTTGTCAGTTAATAATATGGGAATATTATTAAATCAAGACAAATCTGAAGGTTGGTATAATATATTTAAAGTATATTGATGCGTAGTCATGCCATTTCAGATGATATTCAATGATACCGAATATAGGACTTATCCCAACTACATGATGTTACTTTATGGATTTTGTTATTAAGTAAATCATGATAAGTTATCCTCAGACTTGAGATGCAAGATAAGTGTCATGAATGTAGTACATTTTTCTGGAACAACTTAACGCTATACGTAACTGGTAGTCATAAGGGTTGTTTTCGGAAGTGTTACAAAGTTTGTGGGTTTTGCTTGTAGTCAAGATAGAGTTTGTTCCTTCAAATTTATTTTTGGAGTTTAATACTGCTGGGCCCCTCGTAGGGTTGGTAAGATGCATGTGCGGCCGCACCCAAAATCTCCCCTGAATATGTTCAGAAGATTTGGTAATCTTGATCAATCATAAACAACGAGAAACAGAATGGTTAATTAAGGAATGACTTTAATCCATATCCTTATTAACATGGTATTAGAAACAAAAGGATAATAATAATGAGAAATCATTAAAAGGTTTTTCCAGGAGCCTTACTCGAGATCGTACTAGAGGCATCGGCGTGTTGCAAGACGCTAACCGATGTGATTACACTATTAAAATATGTCCAAGTGGGAGCTGTTAGAATATGGACATTATTTTACTAGTCGTATGTTAGGATCGAACTCGAGATCACGGGATTGCACACAATACGTATGAAGAGAAAAAGTAATAATTAGTTATAAAATGTTATAATTAATTATTAAACACAAAATAAATAATAATAATTAGTATTATTGATTAATGACTAATTATTTATTAAACGAAGATTAGGAAAGTAATACTAGACAAAACATGGAAACAAGAGAAGGTTCCAGAATTCCCTAGGGGGATCCTTAACCAATCGACATAGGGAGGTTTCCACCTCCTTATGTGCCTTGAGCTCCAAGTTTTGTGTAGTATATAAGCAAACCCAAGATGTATTGTTTTTCTCATAACTTGTACACACACATCTTGGTGTTTTCTCTCCCTTTTCTTTCCTTGGTCGATTTCATCAAAACCAAACCCTAAGGGTTTCGATTTTTATGATCTAAAACAAGTCTTGTGTTTATTACTTGCAAATACTTTTTCTTGAATTAGTACGTGTGTACAAGAACGTGAATCAAACACACTATTGTTTGATTCTTGGATTGAATTACAAAAAGGTAAGGGGTAATTCATATAATCCTTATAAACCCTAATTAGGGTTCTTGGTTCAGGAAGATTGCTTTGATTCTTGTTCGGGCTAGAATCACAAAGGTATGTTTACTATTTAAATAATTGATTAATTAATTACATGTTATTCGATCTATTATAATTGCTTTCGCTTATGCTCACTTTGATGTACTTGGTTTATTTATATGAAGGTCATGATATAATAATTCCAACATAAACTACCCTTAATCTTTGATTCTATAATAATATTAATGGTCCAATAGCACGTGGTATTCTGACAACATGTAAACCTTATACAAAAGGCGTTAAAGTCGGCTGTGCTATTGATTCAGGAGAGGAGGCTGGTTCACGGTGGTTCAAGAGCAATGTGGAAGGCTATATGAAGACTCTTATAGGAGCATTTAAAGAAATAGGAGCTGAGAATGTAGATGAATTCATGCCCCCAACTCCTAAGAGTGTAGCTCAAAAGATATGGGGTTTTTTCAGAAGCTAAAAGAAGTCTAGAAAATTTTCTCATAATTATGTAAATAACAGCGGAAATGTGTCCCTTTAGACTTTTAGTGCTATGGTATGGTCTAACTTTTGAAAGTCGAAGCTCTAAGTTGTGGCTGGAGTCGTCTTTTGAAACTATTAACTTAAAATATTTGAAAATAGCGTTTGCCTTTTGGAAGTCAATAAAACCTCAAGTCTTGCTTTATTGTCTTTGTGGGAATTGATGGCTTTCAGAAGACTTGGAAACTAACAAGTTTCTTTTGGAAGTTCTTGCAACTTTTTGAAGTCTTATTTACTCTACTAAGCAACTGATGACAAAATATACTTAAATTGCACTTGGAATATTAAGAATGTGCAGCACAAATTGTGGTGTACTACAACGACGACAATACCCTAGGGGCAGGGTGTGCGAGGTAAGATGTAGATAATCATTCTTCTACCTGATAGTAGAGAAACTACCACTAAAAATAAATCCGGCAAACTACGTATTAGATTCCAAATGGTACAAGCTGTACTTAGAACACACAACTCACAGTTTGGTTTGATATAAACAAGTGAAAAAAAGTTGGTACACAATTTGTACTTAAATATTGGTAATTTGAGGAATCTGCAACTTCCAGTTTGGCTATAGATGAATTATTCAGCAAATAGTTTTAATTCATATAAGCATATCAGATCATGTGACACTTAAATTTAAAGTCAACCTTAATGGCAACCTAAAATGAGACATAATAATTTAATACTAAAGCATACATTACAACTCATAATAACAAATAGTTTTAATTCATATAAGCATATCAGATCATCTGAAGACAAAAAGCTTCGATTTTTAATCGAATTTCAAGACAGACGGTTTACTCCATATGACCAATCTTTCAATCCTAACATATCGTTGATTGGAGAGGGGACATGGAATGGAACAAAAGAGGTCTTGTGCATAATCGCTTGTCGTATCTTGAATCAAAGTGATCCATTGGGCAGTGCTCGAGTTGGTGATTGCTCAATCAGGTTGACTTTATGGTTCCCTGCAGTTCGGTCGATTATGAAAACTCATAACACCGAGGGTCAAATTTGGACTACTAAGTTAACAGATGAAACGGGATTGTTTAGAACGGTTAAAGTTCAAAGCTTTGATCATAGCCCAGAAAATTACGGGTGGAAATATGAATATACACAAATGGAAAAAGTAAAACGTGTTTGCCCAAAAAAGAAACATGTAGGGGACAAATATCAGTTTGGGTATTATGGTTTTGACATGTCTGTGAAACACAAGAATTTTGATTCAACTGGTTCTGCAGATCCTATATTTGTCGGGGATCATGTATACAACCATCACCATATTCTGAACCAAAACTTTAGTCCTTGGAAAGCTACAGCACCCCCGGTGTCATCAGTGAACAGCTACGGCAGTCGACAGAACATCAGCTTTGAGATTAGCTTCAGACTGAATTTTAGTTCAAATTCAAGAAGCGGGATTTCGTCATTAAGTCTATCTTCAAGCAACGATGATAAAGTGAAGATATCTGCAGAAGGGTTTTATGACAGTGAAACAGGCGAAATCTGTATGGTTGGTTGTAGAAATATAAACACAAATAATGATTCTTTTGACTGTGAGATTGCAGTGAAATTCCATCTTCCTCGAGGTAACGGCAGTTTCTTAAAGGGAAGTATAGAAAGCTTACGTGAAAAAAGAGATGTTTTATACTTTGAGCATTTAGATATCTTTTCACTAACTTACACTGAAGCTGAAGTGAGAAAGATGATATGGAGAATGGACTTGGAGATCATAATGGTTTTGATATCGGACACACTCGTGTGTGTATTCATAGGACAACAGCTTTTCCATTTAAAGAAGGGTCCTGAAATGGCTAGTTCTATTTCAGTTTTCACGATGTTGATTCTTACTCTCGGGTACATGATTCCACTGATGCTGAACTTTGAGGCGATATTTTCAAACACTAGAAGCCAGCAAAACATACCGCTTGGGACTAATGGTGGATGGGTTGAAATGAACGAGGTTGTTGTGAGAATAGTGACCATGGTAGCTTTCATCTTGCAGTTTCGTCTTCTTCAGTTAACATGGATTGCAAAACAGAATAATTGGATTCATGAGATATGGACTCTCGTTATTTATTTACCAGCGTATATTATTGGTGGATTAGCTATGTTGGTACTAAACCGGAAGAACAATAATTTCACTATTAACTTACGGTCTTATGCAGGCTTAACCCTCGATGGTTTCCTATTTCCACAACTCATACACAACATTTTGTAGAATTCCAAAGGGAATGTTTTGTGCTATTCGTTTTATGTAGGGACCACTTTCGTTCGGCTAGTACCTCATGTGTATGATCTTTATAGGGGTCCAAAGAACATCAGTCATCAGTTTGATAGGTTATACATCTATGCAAATCCAAGAGCAGATTTCTACTCACCTTACTGGGATATTGTCATTGTTTGTGGAGGTGTAGTGTTAGCAGTGATCATTTTCTTGAAGCAATGTTTTGGTGGCCGTTTTGTGTTTCCTAAGAGGTTCCGGGAGATTGTCGAGTATGAAATGGTACCTGTAACAAGTAACGAGTAACCAATTACTTGATGCTTGCATGTATGGTCGTTTACAGTTGGTCTTAGTTAGTAGAGCATACATAATGTATTTTCCCTGTTTGTATTAACCGCGTTTCAAAATAAATACTATTTTCTTCGTGTTAATGAAGTAATATGTCTCCAATCTGAACCATCCAATGCACCTCAAAATAAAAACTAAGCAAATATAAGATTACACTTCAGCAAAAAAAGATCACAACTGAAATAACACCAAAAACCAAAGTTTCACTAATAACTGCAAAAAAGAAAGTTCACTGTAAAAGAAATATAAGCTAATAGGGTACCATAACAACTGGATGGCCTAGTATAAAATGGCAACCACGATGCAGGTTCCACGTTCAACCACCACATCTGTAAATACCGGACCTTGCATAAGATGATATGCTGATGTAGCAATTCAAGTTTTAAACCATTTTGGGCTCCACTTTGCTACCTGACATTACTAGTCATGCATGTGTATCATTGATCATGTGTATCATCATCCTAAGTAAGGCTATGTTTTATCTCAAACGTTTAAAACTTTGAAACAGAAGCTAACTGTTTTAAAGGCATAAAACCTCGTACACAATTTATTAAAACCAAATTTTATTCATATTTGCTCACTTTGTTAGCACTTTCTTTGTTTATAAGATCTTTATGATACACGAATAAACTGGAATTTTTATTACGATAAAATACATCTGATGTTTACAAAGACTTTGACCCTATTTATACTACCCAACCGACACAAACATTGATGAAACGTTGTGACTGGTTTTGACCCGTTACATACTTTCAGTTTGACCCATTACACCCTTAATCTATTTACAATGACACAATACTTACTAAACTTTACTTTAACTAATGACTCTAAGACCCCTATACTTTATAACTAACTATATTTGGTTTACACGTCCAATACTCCCTCCTAAACTAAATATAGTTTAAGTAAGGTCTTCATTCTTTCTTGATCCGTCTTCCTATCATAGCAGTGTTGAATCATCGTCCTCTTGGATCAAATTTGCCTCATGCTCCTTTTCCCACTTTGGACATTCGCTTTTGTAGTGTCCAAGTTCTTTGCACTTGTAGCATCTTATCTGACTTTTGTCTTGATCACCATCCTTTTTCTTCCATGGTTTCCAATTCTTGCCTCTGCCACGTTCGGTTCTTTCTTGACTTGAATTCACATGACCGCACTGTTCACATTTGTGTTCTTTGGTCTTTTCACCTATATTGCTGAAAAGTAGGCTACTAGACCCATCTTCTTCCTTAACTGCCTTTTTCGTCCGTTCTTCAAAGGCTTTTAATCTTCCAATGGCTTCTTGAAATGGCATAGTATTCAAATCTGCGAACTGCTCTATTGCTGCGACTATTTGCATAAACTTTTCTGGCACTGAACTTAAGAGTTTTCGCACCATTCTTTTATCTTCCACTGTATGCCCCAAATTGCTTGCTTGTGATGCAACTTCACTAATCTTCCCGGCATACACATCTAAAGACTCACCATCTTTCATCTTCAACTGTTCAAACTCTGATTCAAGGGTCTGAACACGCGCTTCCTTAACTCTGTCAACTCCAACATGTCGAATCTTCAACGCATCCCAAATCTCCTTTGCCGAATTGAGGTTAGCAACTTGCAATACCATACTTTCTGGAATTGCTTGATATAGCATTGCAATTGCCGAGTTATCCTTCTTCTTATCGACCTTGGTTCCTTGCGTTGGTTCAATCACTTCCCAAATTCCATGGACATTAAATAACGCCCTAATCTTTACAGCCCAAATTGTATAGTTTGTAGAGTTTAACATTGGATACTGGAAATTCATTGTCAATCCTCCTTCCTTCGCTACATTTTCATTCTTCTTTGAAGAATCCCCAGTCATGTTTCTTTTCTTCTTTCTACCAATCTTAAATTCTTAATCTAAACCAAACGTTCCTAATACCTACAGCGCCCTGGTTAACCAACGGTTTACCTACTATATCTTCCAAGAATAGTACCCTAGTTCCTATTTACCAACTACTCTTAAATAACCGCAATTTTCTGGTTTTTTAAACCTATTGCTTACCAAAACAACACCCTGGTTACTTTCCCAAAAACCTATTGTTTTCCACCAATACAACGTTCCAAAAACAATCCCCTGGTCTTATCGTAACCTGTTATTATCTCCCAAGACAATCCCCTGGTTTTTCAAAACCTATTGTCCTAACACCAAAACAATAATCCTGTTCTTAAAACTATTGTATACTAACTCGAAACAATTCCCTGCTTTAAAAACTATTGCTTTCACATCCACTAAAACAATTCCCTGTTTTCCAACTTGAAAAACTATTGTTTTACAAATCAAAAAATAGTATTCTGTTTTTTTTCGGTTGCAAGACAAATCCAAAAACCAATCGCTTCAATTTTACTAAGAAACAATACCCTAGTTTTTCCCTGGTTGTCTAACAAATCCAAACCACTATTCTTAATCCTTTTCCTAATCGTAATAATTCTAAAATCCTAAACTAAATAAACAATTTGAAATTTGAAAAAAAAACTTATCTAATTGTGTTCGGTTCTGTAATCGATTCTGCCTTTGATTTCTTTGAACCGCAAATCAAAATAATTGTTTCCTCTGTCTCCTTCTTCCGAACAGCAACAACAAGGAATCGGACTTCTGTTTTTTTACAACCTTCGAACAAACACCACTTCTGCCTCCCTTGAATCGATTGAAACCGTAAGCTCTGATGCCAATTGTTAGCACTTTCTTTGTTTATAAGATCTTTATGATACACGAATAAACTGGAATTTTTATTACGATAAAATACATCTGATGTTTACAAAGACTTTGACCCTATTTATACTACCCAACCGACACAAACATTGATGAAACGTTGTGACTGGTTTTGACGCGTTACATACTTTCAGTTTGACCCATTACACCCTTAATCTATTTACAATGACACAATACTTACTAAACTTTACTTTAACTAATGACTCTAAGACCCCTATACTTTATAACTAACTATATTTGGTTTACACGTCCAATACTCCCTCCTAAACTAAATATAGTTTAAGTAAGGTCTTCATTCTTTCTTGATCCGTCTTCCTATCATAGCAGTGTTGAATCATCGTCCTCTTGGATCAAATTTGCCTCATGCTCCTTTTCCCACTTTGGACATTCGCTTTTGTAGTGTCCAAGTTCTTTGCACTTGTAGCATCTTATCTGACTTTTGTCTTGATCACCATCCTTTTTCTTCCATGGTTTCCAATTCTTGCCTCTGCCACGTTCGGTTCTTTCTTGACTTGAATTCACATGACCGCACTGTTCACATTTGTGTTCTTTGGTCTTTTCATCTATATTGCTGAAAAGTAGGCTACTAGACCCATCTTCTTCCTTAACTGCCTTTTTCGTCCGTTCTTCAAAGGCTTTTAATCTTCCAATGGCTTCTTGAAATGGCATAGTATTCAAATCTGCGAACTGCTCTATTGCTGCGACTATTTGCATAAACTTTTCTGGCACTGAACTTAAGAGTTTTCGCACCATTCTTTTATCTTCCACTGTATGCCCCAAATTGCTTGCTTGTGATGCAACTTCACTAATCTTCCCGGCATACACATCTAAAGACTCACCATCTTTCATCTTCAACTGTTCAAACTCTGATTCAAGGGTCTGAACACGCGCTTCCTTAACTCTGTCAACTCCAACATGTCAAATCTTCAACGCATCCCAAATCTCCTTTGCCGAATTGAGGTTAGCAACTTGCAATACCATACTTTCTGGAATTGCTTGATATAGCATTGCAATTGCCGAGTTATCCTTCTTCTTATCGACCTCGGTTCCTTGCGTTGGTTCAATCACTTCCCAAATTCCATGGACATTAAATAACGCCCTAATCTTTACAGCCCAAATTGTATAGTTTGTAGAGTTTAACATTGGATACTGGAAATTCATTGCCAATCCTCCTTCCTTCGCTACATTTTCATTCTTCTTTGAAGAATCCCCAGTCATGTTTCTTTTCTTCTTTCTACCAATCTTAAATTCTTAATCTAAACCAAACGTTCCTAATACCTACAGCGCCCTGGTTAACCAATGGTTTACCTACTATATCTTCCAAGAATAGTACCCTAGTTCCTATTAACCAACTACTCTTAAATAACCGCAATTTTCTGGTTTTTTAAACCTATTGCTTACCAAAACAACACCCTGGTTACTTTCCCAAAAACCTATTGTTTTCCACCAATACAACGTTCCAAAAACAATCCCCTGGTCTTATCGTAACCTGTTATTATCTCCCAAGACAATCCCCTGGTTTTTCAAAACCTATTGTCCTAACACCAAAACAATAATCCTGTTCTTAAAACTATTGTATACTAACTCGAAACAATTCCCTGCTTTAAAAACTATTGCTTTCACATCCACTAAAACAATTCCCTGTTTTCCAACTTGAAAAACTATTGTTTTACAAATCAAAAAATAGTATTCTGTTTTTTTTCGGTTGCAAGACAAATCCAAAAACCAATCGCTTCAATTTTACTAAGAAACAATACCCTAGTTTTTCCCTGGTTGTCTAACAAATCCAAACCACTATTCTTAATCCTTTTCCTAATCGTAATAATTCTAAAATCCTACACTAAATAAACAATTTGAAATTTGAAAAAAAAACTTATCTAATTGTGTTCGGTTCTGTAATCGATTCTGCCTTTGATTTCTTTGAACCGCAAATCAAAATAATTGTTTCCTCTGTCTCCTTCTTCCGAACAGCAACAACAAGGAATCGGACTTCTGTTTTTTTTCAACCTTCGAACAAACACCACTTCTGCCTCCCTTGAATCGATTGAAACCGTAAGCTCTGATGCCAATTGTTAGCACTTTCTTTGTTTATAAGATCTTTATGATACACGAATAAACTGGAATTTTTATTACGATAAAATACATCTGATGTTTACAAAGACTTTGACCCTATTTATACTACCCAACCGACACAAACATTGATGAAACGTTGTGACTGGTTTTGACCCGTTACATACTTTCAGTTTGACCCATTACACCCTTAATCTATTTACAATGACACAATACTTACTAAACTTTACTTTAACTAATGACACTAAGACCCCTATACTTTATAACTAACTATATTTGGTTTACACGTCCAATACACTTATCATTGTTTGGGACTTTGGGACAAAAAGTGTTTCTAGTCAATTCTACAAGTCCTGTTACCTATTATGTCCTACCCGCACATTTTTTTCGGAGAAGATATGATTTCAGCATAGCCGAGACTCAGAGAAGTTCATAATTTCGTGATCATGCACGTTTACGGTTTTTCAAAGGTTCCAAATGTTTCAGGATCGAATTATACACAAGATTAACAAGAATAGATTCTGATGAATATCACAACATAATAACAATTATGTTGTATGTATTGATTGATCATATTGAATGATTACAATTGATAATTGATTATTACAGAAACATAACCTATCTATACTATATGAATCGGTGCCAATGAACAAGAGGCATACCGTAATCGACACAATGTTTTTCTAAACGTTATAAGTTTTAACCCTCATAACCAAAACAGTTATATTGTTTCTTTGACCCAGCCCATACAATGTTCGGTTATATACCGAAACTTACAAGTATATTACATATATATACGTACACTAAACTACCCTTAATCTTTGATTCTATAATAATATTAATGGTCCAATAGCACGTGGGATTCTGACAACATGTAAAGCTTATACAAAAGGCGTTAAAGTCGGCTGTGCTATTGATTCAGGAGAGGAGGCTGGTTCACGGTGGTTCAAGAGCAATGTGGAAGGCTATATGAAGACACTTATAGGAGCATTTAAAGAAATAGGAGATGAGAATGTAGACGAATTCCTGCCCCCAACTCCTAAGAGTCTAGCTCAAAAGATATGAGGTTTTTTCAGAAGCTAAAAGAAGTCTAGAAAATTTTCTCATAATTATGTAAATAACATCCCTTTAGACTTTTAGTGCTATGGTATGGTCTTACTTTAGAAAGTTGAAGCTCTTAAGTTGTGGCTGGAGTCGTCTTTTGAAATTATTAACTTAAAATGTTTGAAAATAGCGTTTGCCTTTTGGAAGTCAATAAAACCTCAAGTCTTCCTTTATTGTCTTTGTGCAAGTTTCTTTTGGAAGTTATTGCAACTTTTGGAAGTTTTATTTACTCTACTAATCAGGTGATGATACACTTAAAATGCACTGGGAATATTAAGAATGTACAGCACACATTGTGGTGTGATATAGTTAGTTTACAATTATCCAAGAATGTGCAGTACGCATTGTGGTGTGATATAGTTAGTTTTTGAAGTCTTATTTACTCTACCACCACCACGACGACAATACCCGATGGTAGAGAATCATTCTTCTACCCGATGGTAGAGAAACTACCTCTAAAAAGACCTTTGGCAAACTACGTATATAGATTCCAAATGATACAAGCTTTACTTAGAAAGTTAGAATACACAACTCACAGTTTGGTTTGATATAAACAAGTGAAAAATAGTTGGTACACAATTTGAGGTATCTGCAACTTCCAGTTTGGCTAGATGAATTATTCAGCAAAAATGCAAGAAAGTCAACCTTAATGGAAACCTAAAATGAGACATAATAATATAATACTAAAGCATACATTACAACTCATAATAACAAATAGTTTTAATTCATATAAGCATATCAGATCATGTGACACTTAAATTTAAATTAACACATTACTGCTTCAGCTTCCGCAGTCATTCGGAATTCCATTTTTTTTTTTTTTTTTTTGTTTCTCAGGAAAATAATCCTATAAGTTGCATAACTTTTCAGGGGATGACATACTCAGCATCTAACAGCATAAAGTGTTATCTGTTACATTTATATAATCATTTAGCCTTCTTATAAAAACGCAATCACCTCTCGCTTGCACCCGTTACACACAAGCTTGCGTGCAACATCTGTCTCGCAAAGTTCATAAATATTAATGTAACATCTTGGCTTCTTTATAGACCGAGTAAACTTGCTAGAAATGAACAATATTACAACCTTGTTGGGGTGTCACACTCACAACTGTACTTATAAAAAAATTATCTCAATTTCTTGGAAGGTGGCAAGCAACACAATACATTGACTAATCCAACTGATAATATATATCATAAAACAAACCAAGTCAACCATCAAAATATTTCTCATTGCAGCCATGAATCTTCCACTCTTCTTGATCTTATTCACTGTTTTCATTCCAAAAGTCTTTCCTTTTTCGACGCTTAATACAATCCCATACTCTGATCACTGTAATTCCTTTGTTCCTGAAGCCACTGCTACTGATAAAGTCTTCACAACGTACCCGTTTCTTGAACCAGTCACTAGCCATTACACAGGTGGTCAAAACATTCTTGATCATGATTCACAACGGTCTATCTTCTTTGTGGCCACACGAAACCTGTTTAAAACAAACGTCGTCCACACATACAAAATCCAAGCTTGGTTAAGGTTCTATTCATCAAATATGTACTATCGTCCTTCCAACTTTACATATGTCATGACTAATTATTCACAGGTTGGTTGGAAATACCGCCGTTCATTAGTCTTTCGCTTAGATGGGTTCTGGTCAGATTCTTCAAATAAGATGTGCATGGTTGGATCAGCTACCTGGTTTTCAAAAGAAGGTAAAAGTTTAAAACTTGATGCTGTTCTTAAGCTTCATTTCGCTCGCTTTATAACTTTGGAAACCAGTTTAGTAAGTGGAATCTTGAAGAGTTTAGCAGAACCTGATGATTCCAACTATTTTGACCCGATTTCAATGTTGGGATTCCCTCGAGTTGATCCATTTAAGTACAACTATACACTGGTTTCTAACCAAGAGTGTGAAAGTAGTACTTTAGATTATTCTGTAACTAGTATACAATCTTTAGGAATATGTTCCATTTTCAAGCGTAGATTCCTAACTTACAAAGTTATAGCCTATGCTTCACGACAGCTGAAAAAGAATGAAGAAAACTACACCACTCATGATCTAGAATTAGGAGCAGTAGTTTTTGCTCTTAAGATATGGAGACATTACCTATATGGTACAAAGTGTACGGTTTTCACCGATCACAAGAGTCTACAGCATATCTTAGATCAGAAGAAGCTAAACATGAGGCAAAGAAGATGGTTAGAATTACTCAACGACTACGACTGTGAAATTCGATACCATCCTGGTAAAGCGAATGTAGTAGCCGATGCGTTGAGTAGAAAAGATAGAATTAAACCTCTTAGAGTTCGATCTCTAGGAATGACAATTCATTCGCCACTTCCTGCTCAAATCATCAAAGCTCAAATGGAAGCTCTACAAGAAGAAAACCGGAAATATGAGAAAATTGACAGGAGGTCAAACCTGGAAGATCAGGCTGACAGAATGCCAAATAATGAAAAAGAATTTGTGAGAAGAAATGATGGAATGTTATGTTTTAAGGAAAGATATTGGATTCCTCTATTTGGAGGTATTCGAGACCTTATCATGCATGAATCTCATAAATCCAAATATTCTATTCATCCCGGTTCCAATAAAATGTACCAAGATATTAAGAAAAATTTTTGGTGGCCAAATATGAAAGCTGATATTGCCGAGTACGTTGGTAAATGTTTGACCTGCTCTAGAGTAAAAGCAGAGACTCAGAAACCATCAGGATTACTCGTGCAATCAGAGATTCCGGTCTGGAAATGGGAAAGAATCACAATGGATTTTATTACCAAATTACCAAAGACTTCGACTGGATTAGACACAATCTGGGTTATCATCGATCGATTAATCAAGTCTGCATATTTCCTACCAATCAAGGAAACTGACGAGATGGAAACACTCGCTCAGTTGTATTTTAAGGAAATTGTGATTAGACATGGGGTACCAATATCTATTATTTCTGATAGAGATAGCCGATTCACATCGAGATTTTGGGAATCGCTACAGAAATCTCTTGGTACTAGGTTAGATATGAGCACCGCTTATCATCCGCAAACTGATGGACAAAGTGAGAGAACGATCCAAACCTTGGAAGACATACTCCGAGCATGTGTGATTGATTTCGGAAAAGGTTGGGATAGACACTTGCCATTAGTTGAATTTTCATACAATAATAGCTACCATGCCAGCATAAAGGCTGCACCTTTTGAGGCACTGTACGGAAGAAAGTGCAAATCACCAATCTGTTGGACAGAAGTTGGTGATATGCAACTTACTGGACCAGAGCTAATACATGATACTACTGAGAAGATATTCCAAATCAAGCAACGCTTGCAAGCTGCTCGTGACAGACAGAAAAGTTATGCTGATGTCAAGAGAAAGCCTATGGAATTTCAAGTAGGAGACAAAGTCATGTTGAAGGTTTCGCCATGGAAAGGAATGATTCGTTTTGGAAAACGTGGAAAATTAAATCCGAGGTATATTGGACCTTTCAAATTCTGGAGAGAATTGGTTCAGTTGCTTATAAGTTAGAACTTCTGGATGAACTTAGTAGGGTACACCCTACGTTTCATGTGTCCCAACTCAAGAAATGTTTGTCAGACGAAACTCTCGTTATTCCACTAAAAGAGATTAGATTAGACGACAAACTAGTGTTCACAGATGAGCCTGTGGAAATAATGGATAGAGAAGTTAAACAACTCAAACAGAATCGTATCCCCATTGTAAAAGTAAGATGGGACTCTAAGCGAGGACCAACTTATACATGGGAAAGAGAAGATAGATTCCGTGAGAAATATCCGCACTTATTTTCATAGAACACACTTGTTAGATTTCTTAAAATCGAATTTCGGGACGAAATTCAGAATGACAAGTGGGTACTGTAGAACCCTGTAAAAATTTCTTGTAATTAAATCGTTAATAAATATATAATCTTTTATTATCGTTTCTAATTCCCATTTTCTCGGAAAAATTTGAAATTTTTCTTATTATATTATTTTGGCGATTTTCACAAAATAATATAATTCACGAAATGACGGAATTAATCCTCGACACGTTACACGAAACTTAAACTTTTTATTTAATCCTAAACCTAAATCCTAATACTAATTATATTTATTAAATATAATTAAAAATTTCACTAATTACCTAATTAGCCAACCGGACCCTTAATTACCTTCGGCCCACACTCTACCCTTTACTATTCCTAAGCCCACTAAACCTAAGCCCAAAATCTAATTTAACTAAATTTCATCCGATCGACTAGTTCAAGCATCCCCCAAAACGCCTCGTTTATTTCTAATTCTTACACACGACGTACGTATTTTATTTTCTCATCTCATTAACCTACTAGCCAACTATTAGTGTGTCGATTTTCACGTTTCTACGTTAAGTTTTGATATGCTTTTAAGAGGTAAAGTAGTCGACCGTAATAAACCCAAATCGAATTACACTATATTCAAAACTTAACCGTTTTGAATCTAGTTTGTTTCTAAATGTTCCTAATATTATTTCTAGGATGATTTCATGCTCAAATGTTACGGATGATCAAGTATACTCAAGTAGTATACGATTTAATGAATCGTATATGGAGAAAATGCTTTGGTCGACATAGGCATGAATCACCCAACAAATCTCCTCATTATATGCTCTCACAACTCTTTTAAAATCAATATAATAAACACCTAAGAGCTATGTTCACTGACATGGAATAGTGAGTGTGAAGTTCACATTGAAATTTACTCACTTACGTGTTATATATTCAAGTAATATATAAACTACATGCATGCATTAGCTCATATTCATTCACACACTCTTTCACTTAGTAAATTCGTCCTTCAAACTGTTTTGAAAAGACTTAGTAGTCGTTGGTATATTATTGGGAGCAAAGAAAGGAAATCGGGTTCAAATTATTATATAACGTTTGGGTTATATAGCTTGGACGTGAATTCTTGTGTTCCTCTTCTAACTAGCTCGACTCAATATCACTTTAAAAGTGTTTGTAAGTCTCTTGCACTAGTTCTAAATCCATTTCATACGATATCATATTGTCATGCACTTTGTATACTTTGTTTCGTACGACTACACTTTGCACACTTGATTCACGTATATAATTGTTAGTAGTACACGAAAAGTGATTTGCCTCTATCTTGGATGGCTTAGGAATCACGAAGCACGCACCATTCACATTAGTTGTAACGTATTAATCATGTCATGCATTCTTTTTAAATCTACATCCATCGATATAACAATTGAATAACACTTAGTAATATTTTGATAAGTTTCAAGTTTACACATCGACTTAACCATGCCACTAAAACAACGTATAACTTAAAAACTAGTTTAACAATGGTACCATTTTTTTTCACGACGTCATAGACCACCTAGCAAACTAAAGTTTTCATGTAGACAACATGTAAAAATAATCACGTTTTGACATCTTAAACGACCCATTTTGAATGTACATAAACCGAATATCAAAACTAAAATTTGTTATAAAAACTTATTTATTGTCGAGTGGGCTTAACTAAAGCCCACTAAGCTTTTGAAATCCGTAAGCCCACTGGGCCTATAAGATATGTTTTTAGAATCATAAAAATGGTCCAAAGCCAAGCCCAAAACTTTTTCCATGCCCTCGCCTCCAAAAATCTTAACGGGCCTTAATATAATTCGAACCAGGCCCATAAGCCATAAAAATAAGCTTTTGAAATAAATAAGCAGTAAAATAAGCTTTATACCTAATAAATAAACTACGGAAATTTTTAGAAAAGTTCCATAATCATTTTTGTAAAATTGGACTAAAAATGTAACGCGACGAACCTAGAAGGACTAAATATGTAAATATTGAAAATCAAGGACTAAACCTGTAAATACAGAAATCTAAGGATAAAATGTGATGAAAATTAATATTAGAAGGTTTGTATTGATTATTGGACAAAGTAGAGGACTATAATTGAAAAACATATAAAAAGGACTAACGGTGTAACGCAAGTATCGTTAGTGTAAAAATGGTAAAAATTGGAAAAGGAGACAAAGACTAAACATAAGTTATTTATCATTCTTATTTATTTTACATTTTTGTAAATTTATTTCATATCATGTTTAAATGTTATTTATATATATATATATATATATATATATATATATATATATATATATATATTATTAACTTAACGTTAATAATATATAACGATATTTTAAAAAGGTTAAGATTTTAGTTACAATTAAAAACTTTGATGGATAATTTTAAAAATCATATTCTGTCATATCATGCATATCACAATATTTTCACTGCACATCACTTAATCGTCATAACGAATATCTAATATTCGTTATTTTCTGTAAAATTTCCGAATAGTTTTTGGTCAATTTCTTAGATAAATTTATTTATCAGGTTGTGTTTCGAAGCCGTTTTCATAAAATTCATCCGACTTTATTTTCTTCATTTTCAGTATCAATCAAGGTGAGTCATAGCCTCACATTTAATTATTTTCAAAACTCCGTGAGGGGGATACATGTTATAAATAGATCATAAGTATTTTCTGTATGCTTTCCTGACTGATATATGCCTAAGTTAGCTATTGCCAAAAGACCCTTATTCATGAGCCATTAATCACTGCGGTGAACGCGAATATAATGAATAGATCTATTTAAGGTTTGACAGCCTGTCCCACTAATGCTTGACGGAATGCCATATGCATGTGGTTAGCCGCATTAGTCGTGATAATTATATTTGAGTAAAAATAGGAACTGGCAAATCACCTATTACACGAGGGCAAAAATGTATCATTGATTTGATATACACCCGCCGTTTACGGTATTTGTTAACGTTTGCGTGTCATGAGACTTAGTGCAATATATAAACTGCAATATCAATGTTTTCAAACTGATTGTATTTTCCAATATAATCTTGCTTGTGTATCAAAATGATTATTAAATTCAAACCCTATGATTTCACTCAACAATTTTGTTGACTTTTAAGCATGTGTCTCAGGTATTTAACAGGGGAAGCAAGCATGGAACGGGCGGCAAAAATCTTCAAATTATGTTTAATTATTATCAAATATGATGTAAAATAAATGATGATTGATTTAGTTCAAAACATCAAGTTTTTATAATACTCTGATAAGGACCTATTGTATTTCAAATATTTATAAATTAAATTATGTTTTTAAAACGTCTCTTCGAGTCGTTTTCTATCATTATGACTTCGATCCTCACCGTAACACCCTAATTTCTATTCCGCTGCCGCATTTTAAATTAGGGGGTGTTACAGAACTATCACACATCGCTTAGAAAAGGAAGTGGAGACTAGTTTATTATGACTAATATTTAGTATTGGAGAACAAGACAAATTTACACTATAAATATTGCCATATTCTCATTCGATTTGATACAGAAAATACCACAGCTCTATAGCAGCCGTATTCCAGCAAAAACACGCAGAGCTTCAGTGATCTTTCAGGCAAGTGTGTCTAGTCCGGCTGTACAACAGCTTTGGACGTTGTACCCTGGTAAACAGACGACGAATCTGTTTTAAGGGAATCGTGTCTAACACGAGCCTCATCATTTACTGCTTATTATTTACTTATCGTTCATAGTGTCTGTCTTCTGCTTCTACTCCATTCTGTATGTATTTTACTTTCTGTTAATTTTATTCTTGTAATCTGATTTATTAATAAAAGTGTACACAGTTTCCCACAGTCTTAAAACAGATTCGGTTTAACCGAATTAAAACACTTTGTTTAAATCGGATTAATTATTTTAACAGATCTTATAAACTGTTTTCTGGTGAAACCTTGTTGAGTTTCTTTGGAAATCAGTTTTTAATTAAACAGATTTAAGCAAGTGGGAGCAAGTTGTATGACGTAATCAGGCAACTTGGTAGCAACTTGGGAGGCTCTTTGAAGCCTATAAATAGAAGCTTTCACTTTGAGTTTTAGCACACCAAAACACACAAGTAGTACTTCTCTTGTAGTGTATTTCTTACTCTCTAGTTGTAGTTTGTAATTTGTTTCTTTGTTTAAGAAATATATAAGTTTGGTGTTTCATTCTTGGTTCTTTTCATATTGTCTAAATTTTCAATAAGCTAAAATGAGGTATAGTAGTGGTGTTGAAATATTCACACTCTTTACCTAGTCGGTGGGATATTATCACGGTTATTCCACAACAAGTGGTATCACGAACCGAGGTTATTCTTAGTATGCTATGTGGTTGCAATTAAATTTGATCCTCCACATCAGAAAAGAATTTCGTAGGTTTTTTGGTTGAAGCTATTAAAAATTAATTTGTACACGAAATGGCGGATGGCAAAGTTGTCAAACCTTCCACATCGGTGGATCCAACATCTCCAAGTTGGGCTAGACCGGTCTTGACGAATGCAAGATTGGCGGTGGACGTTTTTGATGGCACATGCCATTTCAGTATGTGGCAAAGTGAGGTTCTAGACGTTCTTTTTCAGCAAGGTCTAGACATTGTCGTTGAAGAAAGTAAACCAGAGGGTGTAGAAGAGAGGAATTGGTTAACCATCAATCGGTTAGCTTGTGGTACGGTTCGTTCATGTCTTTTGAGAGCAACAATATGCTTTCTCAAAAGAAACATCCGCCTATAAACTGTGGGTGGCGTTGGAAGAGAAATTTCTGAAGAAGAATTGCCAGAATAAGCTCTTTATGAAGAAGCGACTCTTTCGCTTCACTTATGTACCAGGTACTATGATGAATGATCACATTACCAGTTTTAACCAACTGGTAACTGATTTGATGAACATGGATGAGGTGTTCAAAGATCAGGATCTAGCATTGATACTGTTGGGATCGCTTCTAGAGGAGTACGGGTTGCTTGAAACAACTCTACTTAATGGGAAGGATGATGTGTCTCTGAGTGAAGTTTGTGCTGCTTTGTATAGTAAAGAACTGAGAAGGAAAAACAAGCAGATTAGTTCAAGTGGAGACGCAGAGGTTTTGCTAGTCAGAGGTCGTTCGCAGAAGAAGGGCACCGATAAGAGATGGAGATCCAAGTCGCGGCAAAGATTAAGCAAAGATGAATGTGCCTTTTGTCATGAGAAAGGCCATTGGAAGAGAGATTGTCCTAAGTTGAAAACCAAGGACAATCATTACAAAGGGAAAGCTATAGCGGAGGCAAATGTCACCAAGTGTGATGATGAAGAATCGGATCTCTCACTTGCAACATCGTCAACCAAGAATGCTTCTGATGTATGGCTATTAGATTCCGCATGTAGCCATCATATTACACCACATCGAGAGTGTTTTAGTAATTTTGAAGAACATGACGAAGTTGTTTATACGGCAGACGAAATGCCCCTCACTACTCATGGGATTGGTTCCGTTCGATTGCAAAATGAAGAGGAACAATTATGACCTTGAAAGGTGTCCGTTATTCGCCAAAGTTGAAAAAGAATCTCATTTCCGTTGGTACCTTAGAATCTAAAGGATCCGAAGTAAGAGCCAAGGATGGGGTTATGAAGATCATCTCTGGCGTACTTGTAGTAATGAAGGGTATTCGTAAAATAAACAACACATATCACTACAAGGGTAGAACAGTTGTTGGAACAGTAGCAGTTGTTACCGATGGTGATAGAAATTCAGAAGCTGTGAAACTATGGCATATGCGCTTAGGACATGCCGGAGAAAAATCCTTGAATTTGCTCATACAGCAAGGATTATTGAAAGGAGTGAGTTCCTGTAAGTTGGATCTCTGTGAGCATTGCATCAATGGGAAGACGACAAGGGTGAAATTTGGGACAACTATCCACAAGACACAAGGTATCTTGGATTATGTCCACTCTGACGTATGGGGTCCCTCAAAGACAAGATCTTTATGAGGGAAACACTACTATGTGACCTTTGTTGATGACTTTTCCCGAAGAGTTTGGGTATACACGTTGAAAACAAAGGATGAAGTGCTAAAAGTGTTCATCAAGTGGAAAAAGATGATGGAAACTCAGACGTGCAGAAAGTTCAAACATCTCCGAACAGATAACGGCGAAGAGTATAAAAATGATCAGTTCACAAAATTTTGTGAAGACTAAGGCATTGTCAGACACTTCACTGTCAGGCATACACCACAATAGAACGGGGTGGTAGAACGCATGAACCGAACCTTCCTGGAAAAAGTTTGGTGTATGTTATCCAATGTTGGGTTGGGTAAAGAATTTTGGGCTGAAGTTGTGACGTATGCGTGTCACCTTGTTAATCGTTTGCCATCTACTGCTATTGATGGGAAAACACCATTTCAGAAATGGTATGAAAAACCTGCTACAGATTACGATTCCTTGCATGTGTTTGGTTCCGCTGCATATTATCATGTGAAGGAATCAAAGTTGGATCCCAGTGCAAAGAAAGCATTATTAATGGGGATTACCTCTGGATTCAAAGGCTATCGTCTATGGTGTCCAGAGACGAAGAAGATGATCTTTAGCAGGGATGTCACCTTTAATGAATCTACCATGTTGAAGAAGGTGAATGCTAAGCAGTTAGATGGAACTCCCAAAAAGGTGGAGTTTGAAAGAATAATTGTACCAAATGATAAAGAAATAGATGCTTCTCTTGTAGTAGAAGGAGATTGTGAAGAAGAGGAGGTTCAAACCGAAGAACCTCCACAGCAACAACATGAATCAATTGCTACCAGCAAGCCCAAAAGAAACACTAAAAGGCCTGCTCGCCTTAATGATTTGGTGGCTTGTGCATCTTGAGTTGCAGCTGATGATGTTCCTACTACTTACTCTGAAGCGGTTCAAGACTCAAAGAGTGAGAAGTGGAGGATTGCCATGAGCGAAGATATGAAGTCTCTTTGGAAGAATCAGACATGGGAGTTGACCAACCTCCCAAAAGGGAAGAAGGCAATTGGATGTAAATGGGTGTATGCAAAGAAAGAAGGATTTCCTAGCCAAGATGATGTTCGCTACAAAGCAAGATTGGTAGCTAAAGGCTATGCTCAAAAAGAAGGAATTGATTACAATTAAGTTTTTTCTCCAGTGGTAAAGCATTCCTCTATTAGAATTTTGTTGGCTTTGGTAGCACAGTTGGATTTGGAACTAGTTCAGATGGATGTGAAGGCTGCATTTCTACATGGAGACTTGGAAGAGGAAATCTATATGGTTCAGCCAGAAGGATTCAAAGTTGCTGGAAAAGAGCATGAAGTGTGTAGGCTTCATAAATCGTTGTACGGGTTGAAGCAATCCCAAGGCCGAGGTACAAACGATTTGATAAGTTTATGTTGGAGTCGAAGTACACAAAAAGCAAGTACGACCGTTGTGTCTATTTGAAAAAGCTACAAGATGGGTCCTTCGTATATCTTCTTCTATATGTAGATGATATGCTGACAGCTTCTCAAAGTCTAGACGAAATCGAAAAGTTAAAGACTCGGTTGAAAAGTGAATTTGAGATGAAGGATCTCGGTGAAGCAAAGATGATTCTCAGCATGGAGATAGTTAGAGACAGAAAATTGAAGAAGCTCTGTTTGAGTCCGAAACAATATCTGAGAAGGATTCTAAAGCGTTTTAGGTTTGACAAGCAAACAAAACGAGTTAGTACTCCACTTGCTTCTCAATTTAAGATCAGTGCAGCTATGTCACCGAAAAATGATGCAGAGAAGGCATACATGGAGAAAGTGCCTTATGCAAATGTTGTTGGTAGCTTAATGTATGCTATGATATGTACTCGACCATATATTAGTCATGCTATTGGTATGGCCAATAGCGAGCAGGTATATGCATAACCCTGGAAAAGGACATTGGCAAGCTGTGAAATGGATATTACGGTACATCCATAACACGGTTTATGTAGGGTTAGTATTCGAGCATGGAAGTAGTCAGTGGGTAGCGGGATATTGTGATTCTGACTATGCTAGAGATTTAGACAAGCGAAGATCTACTACAGGCTATGTTTTTACTCTCGCAAAAAGCTCCAATTAGTTGGAAGTCTACCTTACAGTCAACTACTACTTTGTCAACTACAGAAGCAGAATATATGGCGATTACAGAGGCTGTAAAGGAGGCAATTTGGCTTCAAGGATTGCTCGGTTAACTTGGAATCAATCAGAAATTTGTCACAATGCATTCTGACACTCAGAGTGCTATTCACTTAGCGAAGAATCAAGTTTATCACGCAAGGACGAAGCACATTGATGTTCGGTATCATTTCATACGAGAGATACTGGAAGAAGGTGGATTTAGGATCGAGAAGATCCATACTTCTAAGAATCCCGCAGATATGTTGACTAAAGTATTAGTAGGGATCAAGTTCAACTACTGTTTGGACATGATCAATATTGTGAAAACATGAAGATTGGTTTGAAGACTCCACCAATGATTGCCGATGATGAGATTGAAGAATTGATATTCGCCAAGGTGGAGATTTGATAAAATAAATTGTCTAATATAATTGGGTAAATAATTGACAACTTGTTGCTACAAGTTGCTAAGATTTATTGAATTCACTCATATGGAATCTTATCAAAGATTTTCAGGATTTGGAGATAAGCAAGTGGGAGCAAGTTGTATGATGTAACTAGGCAACTTGGTAGCAACTTGGGAGGCTCTTTGAAGCCTATAAATAGAAGCTTTCACTTTGAGTTTTAGCACACCAAAACACACAAGTAGTACTTCTCTTGTAGTGTATTTTTTACTCTCTAGTTGTAGTTTGTAATTTGTTTCTTTGTTTGAGAAATATATAAGTTTGGTGTTTCATTCTTGGTTCTTTTCATATTGTCTAAATTTTCAATAAGCTAAAATGAGGTATAGTAGTGGTGTTGAAATATTCACACTCTTTACCTAGTCGGTATAATATTATCGCGGTTATTCCACAACATTAGCCACATTTCAAAATATTTGCTATTTTCTTCGTGCGAGTTGAATTAACAAGTCTCCAATCTGAACCATCCAATACACCCCAAAAAGAAAGGAAAAAAATATCTGCAAGAAAGACATGCAACGGAAATAACACCAGAAACCAAATTACTTTTGCAAGCATTTGCAGAAAAGAAAGTTCACTTTAAAGAAATATAAGCTAATAGAGTACCATAACAACTGGATGGACTAGCATAAAACTACAACTACGATGCAGATTCCACGTTCAAACACCACATCTATAAATACCAGACAATGCATAAGCTACATAGATACTCCCTCCGTCCCAAAATATAAGTCCTATTGATCTCCTTTTTGCAACTTTGACCTTAATTTTTTTTTTCCAGCTAAAGTGATTAATTATATCAAAACGCAAGAAGCAAATTAGACATTATAATAAGCAATCCCAAAAGAGGTGTGTGCATTAGCTAATTTAAAAGCCCCGCCATCTAAATTAGCAAACCTTTTCAAGATTACAATTCTGTTCATGGTTTTAATTAACTAGACGAGTACCCGTGCATAGCAACGGGATTTTATAGCGACAGATAGTTTATTGATAAAAAAAGTTTATATGTTATAAATGAAAAATAATAAAAATTTGAAGATTTGAGAATTAAACATAATGTTTTGAAACCCGGTTCAACCCGGGTGGTTCAACCGGTTGAACCATTCCGGTCGAAAAATTGGTCGATTTAAACCGGGTCAACTTGCTAGGTTGGGTCGAAAATGGGTCAAATTAAACCGGTTTAACCCGTCAGGTTTGAAGCGTCCCAGGTCAACCCGGTTTGTGATTTGTATTAATTGTTTTAATTGGTTGTATTTAATTTGGTAGATACGTTTTTAATTGGTTGTACAATGTGAATAAATCATTGTACTTTTAACTAATAGGATGTTTTAATAAGAGTATTAATTACATTTCATAATTTCCTAATTAACACAGGGGCAATTTGAGGATTGACCGAAAGTTTAGTTTTTCATATTCCCCTTTGATTATTTTTGTTTTATAGGTAGTAAAGATATTTCAGCACTATAAAGTACAATAAGCACTTTTTATATCAAACTACAAATATTAAAAATAAAAATAATAATAAAAAGAAAAATAAAATAAAATAAATTAACGGAAACAAATGCTCTTAATCTTACACACTCCCAAATTGAAGAAAGAAGAAAGTAAATCTCAACAGCATGTACTGTTCCAGCAGTACGTCGTCATAGAAAAAATAAAATGAAAAGAAAAACAAAATCCTAGATTGAGAATGACAAAAGAAGATGAATAAAGAAGACCCGTCCTAGTATCTTAGTTCTCAAATGTTTTTGATGACTTAACCATCTCTGCCATTGCTGGTGTTTGGTAAGTCTTCATCTTGCTTCCTACCTTTCCTGAGTCACCCCAAGTCGTGGCCCGCTGATTTGCATGTGCGCTCAACCCCGCCAACACATTAGCCCTTCCTCTCGACTCATACATTTCTTCGTCAACCATACAAAATCCCATTTCATCCAGATCATCAGCCAAACAGCCGCAATCGTCATCTGATTCCGCCTCCAGCTTTTTCTTGCAATCTTCGAGAACTAATCTTGCTTCCATAAGGTCACCATGTTCAGCCACCACACGGGCGTCAGCAATCGCCCTAGCAACATTAAGACGGTTTCTCTGTCTCTGGACTTCAAGCGACACTGTTTGGTTACCCACAGTCTCAGGCCTCAATATTGTCACTTCGTTTCCTTCAATGTTCACAAATGTATTTTTTATCGGGTCCTTGTGAATAACTCTAAATTTCACCAATGACATTTCATTATCTGACTCATTAACCGGAATATCCATTGATACAAGAAAATCCCTTTCTTCTTCAGCATATAAATCTCCAACCTCAATAAACCCACATCTACCATTATCATCCATACCCACTTTATAGCTCCCAGCTTTAATCGATCCTAGCCGCAATGCAGGATTAACACACTCGACTTCAACACGTAATTCTTGAACCACTACACTCAGAAGCCCACCTATACACTGAGCAAAAGCATCTTGTATCACATTCTCAACTTCTATGAACGAAAACATCCCTCGAGACTTTTCTGAAATAGAGTGCATTAAATTTGCATCATGATCCTTCCCAAACCCAAATGTGTGAATTGGTATGCGAGTGTCGGGTAACGTTAAAGGTTCATGATTGCAAGTGTCCTGACCATCTGACAAAAGTATCATACCGCTCACTGGATTCTTGAACTTCCGGTCAGTCATCACTTTGGATCCCTTTTTTAAGGCCTCAAGAATATTCGTCATACCGTTAGCAACCAATGAGTTAATCACCTGTAGAGATTCTTGTTTACCAATCTCAGTCATACGACGAAGTGGAAACAGTCGATGGGCTGAAGAGGCAAATGATATTACCGACAGTCTATCTAACGGGCCAAGATTTTGTACCACAAAACCCATAGCTTTTTTTAATAGCGCAATCTTTGAACCCTCCATGCTACCACTAATATCAAGAATTGTCACAAGATCAATAGGTGTTCGTGAATTCTGACTTTCTTTAGAGACAGGGGCTTTGAGATTTATTAAAATGCCAAAATCATCAAATTTCGCTGACTTTGCTACTGCAGGAATTTCAGTGTATGTCTTAATTTTGATTCCTTCATCGGAATCAGATTTAGCGGAATGCATTTCTTCCGACTCCTGATTGACAGGTTCATCATCATCATAGAGTATTTGCTGTGGAGGCATACCTTGAAAAGGGATTTCTTTTCATAATGCTTGGTAAACAGGACAGACTCGATTTCCATGTTGTACATTTGATGTAATACAATGGTAATGGAAGGAATGTGAGCATTCTGCAATGAAGATGGCATGGCCATTATTCAACATATCCATGCACATTGCACAATCCTGCTGCAATACAAATAGAAAATAATATTTAGGGACAATTTTGAATTATTTACATCATAGAATTGCTTAGTTAGGCTTAAGTTTACAGTATTAGTATTAGGGGTTATTTGTTCGGCGTATATAGCCGGCTTATGCTTCATAATCGCATTTTTTGTGGCTTATTTTAAAACTTTTCGGTTTATATAAGTTTATTAGGTCCTAATAAATTTATAGCCGAAAAGTTATAAAGTAAGCCACAAAAAGTGATCTTATGAAACATAACCCAAAAATAAGCCATAAGCCGAAACAAACAACCCTTTAATTAGTATATATATGATTGATAAATCGTTTTATACATGCATGATGCATGTATAAAATTATCTGAAAATAAAGTGATGTTTTATTCATATGTCCTTTAAGGAACAAATGAGTATAATCTCATGCAAATTAAAATAAGTTTATAACCCACAACGTGGGTAAAAAAAACTAGTAATAATATATTTAAGACCAATAATTCGTATATAATGCCAGAGTATATCATGCTAAATAAGATCATGCAAGCTTTAAATCACTTGGGAATATATAATAACTCAAATGATTAATAAATTTTAAGGTTAAGATCATTAAGCAACTACTGTTCCAATGATGAATGTCCGGAAAACGTATGCATCATATCATGAAAAAGCAACACCATATATGAAAATAATTAATTACAAATCAATTAGAATAAGCTAAAGATTTTCCGTTGTATGTACACATCTATCATTATCACAAAGCCAAACAACATTAAAAAAAAACACTTAACACTAGAGAGACACAAAAACCTATCCGGTTATACTAAAGAGGGTGTTTGTATCATTGGATGAACTTATTATTTAGGCTTATCGCTTATTAAAATTTTGGAATGCCAATCAACCTGAGTTTTTAGCTTATGTAAGCCATAAGCTCGATATAATCATAAGCTAGGAAAATTAGTCTTATCAGCTTCTTGAAATCTCAATAAGCAATAAGTACATAAAATAAACTCATTCAAAAACCTACTTAACCCTCGCATAAATTCAGTATCGTACAGTCAACATAGTTACAACAATATCTTTATCTTAATTTGCTATTCAGTAAAAATTTGCATATCATCGAGTTGCACGTACTACAGCATAACTAACCCTAATTCACTAACATACACAACAAAGCAATATTGATCACAAACAATAAACATAAACTTACGAAACTAAAAAAAAAAAAAAAAAAAAAAAAAAAAAAAAACCCTAACTTTATAAAACATACCTTAGAAGACGACATTATGGCGGTATGTGAGAAACTGAGAATGACTTTAGGGTTACACGTATGTCTCTAAATTTTATAACGTGATTATATTTATAGGGGTATCACCCTAGCTAGGTTGCTTAGTTATTACAATATGGGCTGGGTTTTCCAATTGTTTCTAATGGTGGTATTATTATCTTTACTTTATATAACTATAAAAAAAAAAAAAAAAAAAAAATCAAAGGAAAAACTACTCCGTATCATACAAAATCTTGATTCAAAATACATGTAAGTTATGAAGGTGCTTGTTTGAAAAAGAAATAAACTATACGTCAAAGATAACATTTACTTGCACAATATTATCATTTAATTTATATATATTATATACCCAAAAAAAATAATAATAAAAATAAATTCACCAATGCAACTTTTATATATTCTATACACTTTCAACAGATTAGGGGTAATATAATTGTCAAATATGTGTGTAAGTGCAACGACGCAATAGCTTGCCGCTTGAAATAAGTAGATAATGAATTTTGTTCCACAATAGCGAAAATGTACCAAAAAGTTGTTTTATGTTCTTTATCTTTTTTTCATGTTAAACGGTAATCACTTGACCCTATTGACAAATGGGTACGAAATTTGTATATCACATACAAATATCTTTGAAACTTGTATATCAAATATCTTAGAAACTTGTATATCAAATACAATTATCTGACAAACTTGTGTGTCATATACAAATATCTTAGAAATTTGTATATCATATAAAAGTGAGTTGTTTCAATATAAGTATTACAATTTTTCATTTATGCATAAAGAGAATAATTGGGCCGCAACAATTGCTATCATTGTCTACTCTTCTTTGTAATGATTTGTTAGAGCAAAATGTGTAGTGGATGATTAAGCCATTACGCTACATATTCGTCACATCAGTTTTTTCTTTTATAACTTGCCACTCACTCACACACCCAAAAACTCCCCAGTAGCCATTTTCTTTTTTCGAGACCCACATACCCAATTAAAACACAAAACCACCACAAAAACTAATTAAAAAATAAATAAATAACAACCAAAGTGGCGTACGCCAGCAATTTGGTGAGGAGAATGGCGAGCACCCAACGGGGTGCAGTGGCGAGCTCTTTGGCGAAGTCCATGTCGGAGTGGCGAAGACCACTCATTAGTGCACCTTGTGCTCTTACTACATTAGTGACGTTGGTTCAATACCTTTTTTGGGTGCCGATTAATAGTAATTACTCAATGGTCTAGTCACAAAACTTATAGATTGAAATAAAAAGATATCCACTTTATACAAAATACCCTACGTGTAACATCCTGTAAATTTCCCTTTTATTTGTAAATGATAAACGAGAAGTAACCTATCGTCACAGTTTACTTAACCATTTTTACGAACAAAATTTTTGTTTTATCCAACTATGCTACGAAACAGGACGTTGTAACGTGATTCACATTCTTTGTATCAAACTCATACACGTACCCTGTTATTCCAAATCGTGAGCAAAACAAACCCGGTATCACTTTTTATCATCAAAGTACCAAATATCACTCACAACCTTCCCCCTCATCCTCATTTTCTCTTAATGAGCCTATAACACACTGAAACCAAACGGATCCATTTATTTTGGTATTGGACCTATTCATTAAAAATAAGCCCAACTCATAAGCCCAATAACCTTTTAAGTAATTATTTAACCGCCCGATACCCATATACTTGGCCTCGTTATCGTCGTGATACGTTTATCAAATTGTTACTATTACTTCCTAAATCGAATGAGCTTCCACCTGAAAATCAAGAGTGACGAATCAAGCTGATAATAACATATTAACATCAACACTATATCATTAAACAAACCAAGTCAACCATCAAAACATTTCTCATTGCAGCCATAAATCTTTCAACCTTCTTGATCTTCTTCGTTGTTTCCATTCCAAAAGTCTTTCCCTGTTCGACGCTTAATACAATCCAATACTCTGATCACTGTAATATTTTTGTTCATGAAGCCACTACTACTGATAAACTCTGATGTTGAAAATAATAAAGATTTTCAAAAAGAGCTCCCAATTTTTACATGATTATCTAAAATCTTACCGAGTGGGAGTTTTATCACCTATATGTGGGTGTTTAAGAAGACACATTATCATGTTAATACGCTTTTGGGCGTCAAAGTTGCCCTATTTGCAACGAGGTATGTTTAAACGTTAACGGTTAATTTGTGAGATGCAAAATTTAATATTTAATAATTTTTTACTTTTTTTTACTTCATTTTTGCGGTTAAAGAGGCTGAATTCAAGATTCAAATATGTGACAAAGTTCTTAAGAAATTGAAAATCAAGATAAGTGGGTCAGTACTGATAATCTGTTGCACATACATTTCTTCTCAAGTAATGTAATATAGCGAATGTTCAGCAGTGTGTTTTCATATTAGCTGGAAAACCAATTTTTTTTTTATATTGTTTGCTTGCAAAATACTTTTTTAAGCTTATCTATATTTGATAAGATAATCTTGCCAAAAATGCAATCCCATTTTCATATTAGTTGGAAAACCAATTTTTTTTAATATTGTTTGCTTGCAAAATACTTTTTTAAGTTTATCTATATTTGATAAGATAATCTTGCCAAAAATGCAATCCCAAACTAAATGCATCAGAAACCACTCATCAATAGGTTATTAGGTTATCGATATTCACAGGCAACTAATAACACAAAATATCACACACTGCAAAGATTATGCTTTTTTCAATATTGAAAATATAAAAGAAATAAGAGGATGCTAAAGTGAATTTTTAAAAACTGTTTGCCATCGTGTTTTTATTTTCAAAATGAAACATATATTCCTTTTTCTGAAGTTGGGTTATGTATATGCTTGTGTATCTGTTTTTTAGTTGCTTAAGTTGCGTTATGTTTTATGGTAGTTGACATTTGATTGTTTATTTATTTTATAGTTGAAGTGTTTTTCTGAAATGTGTTTTAGTTGCTTCAATGCATTTAATTTTCAAGTTTATATTGACGGTTCGGACATGGCTTTTTTTTGAATAGTTGTTTTAAGATCATCTTTGTTATTTTGATTACTTAAGTGTAATTTGCCGATTAGTTTAATTTGCTATTTTCATATTGCAGATTTTCAAAAGGATAAAGTCAATAAAAAATTTTAAAAAGTACTCCCAATTCCAAAGTCACCTAAAGTCGTTTTAAGTGAGAGTTTTATTACCTATATGAGGTTGTTTAAGAAGACGCATCATCATCTTAATAAGTTTTTGGGTATGAAAGTCACCATATTTGACACGAGGTATGTTCATAGAGTAATTGTTAATTTGAAATATACAAAATTTAATATTTAATAAATTTTTTACTTAGCTATGTTGTTAAAGAAGCTGAATTTGGGAATGAAATTTGTGATCAAGCTCTTAAGAATATGAAAATCAAGATAATTGGGTTAATACTTTATTTAATTATAAGACATGCAGTGTTCTAAGTGTTTTATGTTAATCTAAGTTTATATTATGATTAATCGTTTGAGATATAGCCACAAAGGGAAGTGTGACGATATTCAATGTATGATGGCTGCTGTTCGTGGTGGCAATGAGGATGGATACCTTGTAGCTACTGGTACAGAGGATCATGTGAACATGCTTCAACAGGTTTTTAAATCTCTTATGCTTTCAAGTTTTTATATATGACTTATGTGTTCTAATAATATTTCTTTTCTTTGATAAGCTAAGATGGTTCCTGTTATGTGTTGCAATGGGTGTCAAATTGTTTTGAAGAAGCCGTCTAAATGTCAAGAAGAACGAGTATACATCCTCATTGCCACCTTGAACAGCAGCCAATTGCAACAATAACACAAAATATCACCTTGAATCTCATTGCCACCTTGAACAGCAGCCAACAGACATTGAATCTCGTCACACTTCCCTTTGTGGCTACAGCTCAAACGATATAACAATCATAAGATAAACTTAGATTAATGTAAAACACTTGAATACCGCATGTCTTATAACTAAATATAGTAATAACCCAATTATCTTGATTTTCAGATTCTTAAGAGCTTGATCACATGTTTCATTCCTAAATTCAGCCTATTTAACAACACAGCTAAGTAAAGAAAAGTATAAAAATTATTGAAAATTAAATTTTGTATCTCACAAATTAACAGTTACTGTTTTAACATACCTCGTGGCAAACAGGGTGACTTTCACACCCAAAAGCTTATTAAGATGATGATGTGTCTTCTAAAACAATGTCATATAGGTAATAAAACTCCCACATAAAATGACTTTAGGTGACTTTTGGAATTTGGAGTACTTTTTAAAAAATTTATTGATTTTATCATTTTGAAAACTTGAAATATTAAAATAGCAAATTAAACTAATTGGCAAATTACACTTTACTAATCAAAATAACCAAGATAATGACGTCAAAAATTATTAACAAAGATGATCTTAAAACATCCAAAAAAAACCACATTCAAACGGTCCATATAAACTTGAAAATTAAATGCATTCAAGCAATCAAAACACATTTCAGAAAAAACACTTCAACTATAAAATAAACAAACAATCAAACGCCAACTACCATAAAACATAACGCAACTTAAACAACTTAAAAACAAATACACAAGCATATACATAACCCAACTTCAGAAAAAAGGAATATACGCTTCATTTTGAAAATAAAACTACACTACTCGAATATTCTACACACTATACAAGTGACATAATATAACGAATGTTCAGCACTATGTTTTCATATTAGCTGGAAAACCGAACTTTTTTTATATTGTTTGCTTGCAAAATAGTTTTTAAGTTATCTAGATTTAATTGCACAAAATGCAATCCCAAACTAAATGCATCAGAAATCACTCATCAATAAGTTATTAGGTTATCGATATTCACAGGCAACTAATAACACAAAATATCACATGTGGCAAAGATTATGCTTTTTTCAACATTCAAAATATAAACTAAGAGGATGCTAAAGTGAGTTTTTAAAAACTATTTGCCGTCGTGTTTTTATAACAAATTTAGCATCACCAAAAGTGAGTTTTTACAAATCGTCCTGAGCGTGTCGTGATGCGTTTCAATATTGAAACATGGTCACACGATTTCAGGTCGGGACTAATCGTCCTATTGAGCGTCTCAATATGCATGTGTCTTCGGTCTCACCATTACCAAAAACCTATCATGATGCGTTTACTGACCCCAATTGGCGAAATGCTATGCGTGATAAATACACTGCACTTATTAAGAACGGAACTTGGACTTTTGTGCCTAGACCCACGGACACCAACATTATTCGCTCTATGTGGCTTTTTCGCCATAAATATTTGGCTGATGGAACTCTTAGTCGCTGTAAGGCTCGTCTTGTGGTGAACGGAAGTAATTAGTTGGAAGGGGTAGATGTGGATGAAACCTTTACTCCGGTGGTTAAACCGGGTACTATTCGGACTGTTCTGAGTTTAGCTACTTCTCGACATTGGCCGATTCATCAGCTTGATGTCAAGAATGCTTTTTTACATTGTGATTTATTTGAGACAGTATATATGCATCAGTCTTCGGGGTTTCGGGACTCTGTGCATCCTAATTATATATGTTTATTGCAGTGGTCTCTGTATAGGCTTAAACAAGGCCCTAGATCTTTGTTTCAGCGATTTGCATCTTATATCACTCGGGTTGGGTTTTCTCATAGTCGTTGTGACTCATCATTGTTTATATACAGACAGGGGACTGATGAGGCGAAAAATGATCCGTTTTTAGGGGGTCATTTAAGCCCGGAATTGAATTTATTTGATCAAATATTGCCCTAAATCGTTCCTTTTGTGATTTTAGGTACTTTGGGAGTGAAATCTGGAAAAGGACGCAATTCGGACGTTTTTGGAGCATAAAAGTGAAGAAAACGCCAAAGTCTTAATTTTTCATGCTGGGAACAGTAGATGACGGCGTCAAGAGTAACTCTCTGACGGCGTCAAGAGCAAAATTCCATGACGATCCAGTAAAGATTTGACGGCGTCAAAAGGTAGTGTGTCAAGAGTAAAAGTCATGACGGCCTGAAAATGATTAAGTCTTGACGGCGTCAAATGTAGATCAAGGCAGTCCGAGAAAAGTTTTGGCGGCGAGGTGACGGCGTCACAATGTTTGTCTTGACGCCGTCAGACCCCTTTTCCTATATATAGTTTTCTAATTTTCACATTTAGAGAGAGAAGTTTTGGAGAAACCCTAAGTACGAACTTGGTGCGAATTTTACAGGTTTTTCAAGGGTTCCAAGCCCTTGATACCTTTCATGTGTAATTGAGATAAGTGTTCTTCTAATTCAATCAATATGTCTATGTGTTGGTTGTCTATATCTTGTTCTTGTCTTAATTCCATCATGCTAGGCTAGATCTATCTTGTGTTTGCTTGGATCTAATGAAACCTGGATGTTAATTATGTGTTGATTACTTGTTTATACTTGTCTTGGATGAATGATTTATATGTTAGGCTTAAGAAAACTGGCAGATCTCCAATTGGTAACATGCTTGAACGTCTTAAGAAACATGAACCGACGCGCACTAGGTCTTTATTGGTTGTATTTAATGCATGAGCCACTGTTTAAAATCCCTATAGTTGTGCTGGGCATGGTGTAGGAGGAGATAAGAGCTCATAGAATTGGGGAGTTAAGTGTGCCACCCCATGAATGGTATTAAGGAATACGATCCGTCATCCATGCAATTATAACAAGTAATTAACGTGTAAAAGATGTATAGGGAGTAGTGAAATCTAAGTAAACACATTTTCTCCACTTATTGCTCACAACTTTAGTATAATTTAGTTTATTTTCATTTCTAGTATTTTATTTTGATTGCATCCTTAGTATTGGGTTAGTTGATTAGCAACTAATTCCGCCCAAATCCTTCAAACCCGAGATTTTTAATTGCTTTTCTATAAAATATAAAATACAAAAAGAATCATCTCTCACCTTTAGAACTAGTATTTAGGCTTTCTAATCCTAGCGACACTATTCCTAAGCTGAACGATCAATCCCCCGGTACTTGTCACTATACTATACTACAACGATCAGGTACACTGCCTGGTGGGGGTTGTAAGCTTCTCAGGATCCCTTGAGAGGTAAAGCCTGGTGCGATTCCCACGTATCAAGTTTTTGGCGCCGCAGCCCGGGGAATAGTTATTGTCTAGGTTCGAATTTCTTTTTATTAGGTCTACTTGCTAGATTCCTTTCTAGTAAGATTTTATTTTTATTTTTAGATTTTCTTTAGTCTATCTTTTTCTTTGTGCCTTTGTTAGTAAATCAAATTCATTGACTATTCCGTTGACCATTATGGAAAACGCGAATCCACCCCTTTCCCCTAGAGAAGTGGCTTTGTTAAGTGAACAAATTGAGAGTGAGATTAGGGAACTTAGGGAGCTTAATAGTTTGATCAAGGTTGAGCTCGAACATGCATTTAGTAACCTAGCGACCGCCTTGTATTCAAATGAGGACCTAGGGCCTAATGACTTTGTGAATGTTATTGAGGGACTTGAAGAGGGGGAAATAGATCCGAAGCTTAATGACTATTTTAATCTATACCTCACTAAGGAGGAGATTGCATATTATAATAATCTTATTGATAACCCGCGATCTCCTTTCACCATAATTGAACCTAAGATCAAGATAGGCGATCCTAAGAATGCTAAGATACCATGTATGATTGGATATAGGCACATTAGCAATGCGTACATTGACTTTAAATCTCCAATCAACATTATGTCCTCAACTGTTTATAATGATATAGTGAAAACAAGACTTGAACCTAGAAGGGATCCCAAATACCCCGGTGGAGTTTGTAACTTTGTCGGGAGAGTTAAAGGTTTACATGTCTTTGTTGGTAATTTCACTTTTGTCACCGACTTTATGATTGTGGAGGATCTTGCTAATGTTATTGATTGTCGATTATCCAATGTTGTGTTTGGCAAACCATTTGTTGAGAAGTCTAAGTTGGAATATGATGAGATAGAAGGAACGATCCGATTTGCAAGTAACAACGATAGTATCACTTATAGGATGCCTAATAGGATGAAAGAATTTCGCTTTATATCCCATTTTGAGAAGGACAACGTTGGTGCTTTTGAGGGTACTAATGAGGAGGATAAGAAAAAGGGCATGGATTATGTATGGGAAAAAAGGAGTCTTTATTACAAAGATTGCTTGGCCCTTGGACCAAGGTATAAAGTCGATAAAGAATTTGCCCAAATGATTATGGGGGCGGTTAAGAAAAAGGTGATTGGTTTCTACAAGGAATATCTACAATCAGAGAGTGGAACCAATGATGAGGTCATGTAGTAACCCATGACCTTGAGTCTAGCTACAAGACTCGTAAATAAAGAAAAGCGCTTCTTGGGAGGCAACCCATGATTTGTTTGTTTATTTGTTTGTTTGTTATTTGCTTCCGTGTGCATGCTTAATTTTTATTGTTGGTAGATCATGTTTCTAAACTAAATAGTGGAAATACTTTACTTTGTTGTTTTGGCCTAGTCTTAACTCCACCTAAAGGTATTTTTGCAAAAGATAAGTGTAAGGGGAAACCCCAAATATGTTTTCAAGAAAAAAACCGATCATGATTCTCCACAATATTAAATGAACATGTATATTCGTATTTGTTAGAGTCAAATGCTTGTATTGAGTCATAATGAAGTTTTGCAGGATTTTCCAGGAAGTAGGACCAAGTTTTTCCAGAAATTTTCGGAAACTTAACATAAGGATTTCTGCAGGTCACTTCTGACAGCGTCAGGAGTTTACTCTTGACGGCATCAAGTGTAAAAATCTGGAAATTTTACCAGTTTTGTTTTTCTAACGGAGTCTTATGGTTTTTGTGAATTATTAAGTTTTATAATCTCTAGGAAATCTGCAAACTTCATTCCACAAGCATTATATCTTATCTTGTTTTCGAGGATTTAATAACTTATATAGGATGCCGCCGATTTTACGCGAGGTTGTCTTGTCTATTTTATCAGGTTTTACAGGTTATGTATGACAAGAAGATGATTTATATTCTGGAAGGGAAGCTTTGATTGTTCATTTTCTTGGAGGAAGATTTAACCTGGCCAACTTATTATCCATACCGAGCGAATCAGGGGAGTATTTGATTTCATTTTCTTTACTTTCTCACTTTTACATTCTTTACTTGAACATTGGGGACAATGTTCATCTTAAGTGTAAGGGGAGGGTAAAAAGATGATACCTTACATATGCACTTTCGCTTGAGTTTGTTTTGTTTAATGGTAGATGTGTAATAAAACTATGAGAAATACTTGTTAGTGCAATTTTAGCGCGAAATTTAAAATTTTTTACAACATTTAGGAGTGAAACTTTAGCCATAGCAAGCGTCTCATGGATAGGAGATTGTATGACTAGCACATAACCGTATATTCAGAAAAAATTTCCACCAAAAAATGTGAGGTTCGCCTTTAGATTTGATAGGAAAAGCATTTACTATTAGTGCTTATAAGTGTACCGGTAGCATTTAGATTCTAGAACTTGCGTTAGTGATGCATCCCGAGACCGCTAGTGAGACTACATTCGTGTGGTAGGATTTACTACATGATAAGAGGCATTAGGATTACCCTTGTGTTAAACCCGTATCATAATTACTTGACCATTTAAGTCATATTACTTGGCTAGTTAAGTCAACTAATTTTTCCCACACCCTTAGCGTTGTACTCATTTTTAGTACACGAAACCCCTAGTACACCCCTCCGAGCCTATCTTTTCGTTTCTAACTTTAAGCATTTTACTTAAAAGAAGAATTTATTACACCCCACTTAAATGTACACCCAAATCGCCTTAGCCTTCCGTGTATGCGCTCATTTTTAGTGCATTATTGTTATTTGTTAAACCCTAAGTTAACTATCTAATTGATTACATGGTTGCTAAGTCGAGTCATATCCTTGTACATATTGTTTTGGGACGATTGAGACTAATGGGAAAGTACTTATTTTATGGAGTAATGGGGAAGAACATCATTTATTACCCCATATGTACGTTAATCTTAAAAGTGCTCAAAGTGTTTTGATTTTCTTAATTCGAGTCATTAGACTAGTTTAATGTAAAGTATGTAAAGATTCAAGTGTAAGGGAATATTTATTCCCTATGATGTATTATTTTGGATGGTAGGGTAAGAGTGTATGCCAAAAAAAAAAAAAAAAAAAAAAAAAAAAAAAAAAAAAAATCGAAAAAATCAAGAAAAAAAAGGAAAAAAAAATAGAAAAAGAAAAAGAGAAAAAACATACGGACTACCATCCCTTTTTATTCTATGTTCATTTTATGTTTCTGGTATTTTTCATTTATTAGCTTAAGTAGAGTCTAGTCTTGGCTTAGCAACGCAATATTGTACATGTAATTAACCAAGATTGTTAACTCGCCACCAGTAAAACTTCCTTTATCCAACAAAACCGTGTATTTCATATCCCTACACCTAACGTTACAACCCTTTAAAAGACCTCTTTGATAGTTTATCCTAGGTGCTTACGCCATGTGGTGGAGGTTTGATCCTTTCCCAAGCCTATGGTAATCTATTTTACTATGACAGGTAGTGAGAGATATCTTCCGTTTCCATATTGTAATTTACACTTCATTACACCCGAGAGATGTGAGTATCTAAACACTATTTGTGAGGTGCTTGTATATTACCTCCGTGCTTGTCTATTGGTCTTTAATGGAACTATTATTTGTTGTAATTACTTTTATATTAGTGTTAAATGACCCCTAACTTGTCTTTTGAGTAGAATAAAAGCGCATTTGCTTGAGGACAAGCAAATCTCAAGTGTAAGGGTATATGATGAGGTGAAAAATGATCCGTCTTTAGGGGGTCATTTAAGCCCGGAATTGAATTTATTTGATCAAATATTGCCCTAAATCGTTCCTTTTGTGATTTTAGGTACTTTGGGAGTGAAATCTGGAAAAGGAAGCAATTCGGACGTTTTTGGAGCATAAAAGTGAAGAAAACGCCAAAGTCTTAATTTTCCATGCTGGGAACAGTAGGTGACGGCGTCAAGAGTAACTCTCTGACGGCGTCAAGAGCAAAATTCCATGACGATCCAGTAAAGATTTGACGGCGTCACAAGGTAGGGCGTCAAGAGTAAAAGTAATGGCGGCCTGGAAATGATTAAGTCTTGACGGCATCAAATGTTGATCCAGGCAGTCCGAGAACTGTTTTGGCGGCGAGGTGACGGCGTCACAATGTTTGTCTTGACGCTGTCAGGCCCCTTTTCCTACATATAGTTTTCTAATTTTCACATTTAGAGAGAGAAGTTTTGGAGAAACCCTAAGTACGAACTTGGTGCGAATTTTACAGGTTTTTCAAGGGTTCCAAGCCCTTGATACCTTTCATGTGTAATTGAGATAAGTGTTCTTCTAATTCAATCAATATGTCTATGTGTTGGTTGTCTATATCTTGTTCTTGTCTTAATTCCATCATGCTAGGCTAGATCTATCTTGTGTTTGCTTGGATCTAATGAAACCTAGATGTTAATTATGTGTTGATTACTTGTTTATACTTGTCTTGGATGAATGATTTATATGTTAGGCTTAAGAAAACTGGCAGATCTCCAATTGGTAACATGCTTGAACGTCTAAAGAAACATGAACCGACGCGCACTAGGTCTTTATTGGTTGTATTTAATGCATGAGCCACTGTTTAAAATCCCTATAGTTGTGCTGGGCATGGTGTAGGAGGAGATAAGAGCTCATAGAATTGGGGAGTTAAGTGTGCCACCCCATGAATGGTATTAAGGAATACGATTCGTCATCCATGCAATTATAACAAGTAATTAACGTGTAAAAGATGTCTAGGGAGTAGTGAAATCTAAGTAAACACATTTTCTCCACTTATTGCTCACAACTTTAGTATAATTTAGTTTATTTTCATTTCTAGTATTTTATTTTGATTGCATCTTTAGTATTGGGTTAGTTGATTAGCAACTAATTCCGCCCAAATCCTTCAAACCCGAGATTTTTAATTGCTTTTCTATAAAATATAAAATACAAAAAGAATCATCCCTCACCTTTAGAACTAGTATTTAGGCTTTCTAATCCTAGCGACACTATTCCTAAGCTGAACGATCAATCCCCCGGTACTTGTCACTATACTATACTACAACGATCAGGTACACTGCCTGGTGGGGGTTGTAAGCTTCTCAGGATCCCTTGAGAGGTAAAGCCTAGTGCGATTCCCACGTATCAGGGACGGATACAGCTTACTTGTTATTATATGTGAATGATATTGTTCTCACTGCTTCTTCTGAGAGTTTGTTGCAGCAGATCATTGAATCCTTACATCAGGAGTTTGCTATGACTGATATAGGTCCACTTAATTATTTTTTGGGTATCTCTGTTACACGTGATTCTTCAGGGTTGTTTTTATCTCAGAAGAAATATGTTATTGAGGTTTTGAAGAAAGCACATATGGTTAATTGTAATCCCAGTAGGACTCCTGTTGACACTCAGTCTAAACTGGGGGATGATGGTGATCTGGTATCTGATCCTAATTTATATCGGAGTCTTGCAGGCTCTCTTCAGTATCTCACTTTTACTCGCCCAGATATATCTTATGCAGTTCAGCAGGTCTGCCTTTATATGCATGACCCTAAAGAGCCCCATTTCTCGGCTCTCATACGGATTTTGCGGTATGTTCGGGGTACCTTAGACTATGGGCTATAGTTGTTTGCATCTTCTACTACATCCTTGGTTGCTTACTTGGATGCAGATTGGGTTGGTTGTCCTACCACCAGGAGATCAACCTCTGGGTATTGTGTATTCCTTGGCAACAACTTACTCTCGTGGTCCTCTAAGTGTCAACTGACGCTTTCTCGTTCTAGTGCAGAAGCAGAGTACCTTTGGGTTGCCAATGCTGTTGCTGAGACTTGTTGGTTACGAAATTTATCTTCCGCTGCGCTTGTTTATTGTGATAATGTTAGCGCTGTATACTTATCTTGTAATCCGGTTCAGCATCATATACATTTTGTTCGAGACTTGGTTGCTACTGGTTAGGTCCGAGTTCTTCATGTCCCTTCTCGCTATCAATATGCGGACATCTTCACGAAAGGATTGCCCTCTGCTCTGTTTGAAGAATTTCGCTCCAGCCTGAGCGTCCGGTGTCCTCCCGCTCCGACTGCGGGGGGGGGGGGGGGGGGTGGGGGGTGTTAGACCGAATATTCTCTTGATTAGCATGATTTGTGATTGATTGACTTGATTGTAGGGATTATTCATTTACCTTATTTAGCTCACATTGTAAACCCTATATGTAGGGTACTCATTTTGTATGTATCGACAAAAATCAATAAACAAGTGCATATTCATCCTAATATCCTTCAGTTTCCTGCCATAGATCATCCTTATGGGTTTATCCTAAAAATTGTAGATGCTCCTCTATGAGTACAGAGCATCACACACATGCAAAGAGACCATTCTCTTACACATTTTACAAACATTGTTTTCACACAGTAAACACACACAATGGTTTGTTGGAGTGTTACCCAAGCTTCTTGATTCTTAATCATTCCTTTGGGTCCTTACTGTTCTACACGAAAAAACAGAACAACACAACTATCTCCAAACATCTCTTAATCACGTCTTTTTAATTTTACCTTACGTAAACAATATTATATGAAGGGTAAGCCTGGCTCTATATGACTAAACTCGAGATAAGAGAATAAGGATCAAAATGAGCTCAAGACTTATGATCGTAAATTATCCGAGCTTGGGATTTAGAAACCTTGGATTCGAATCAGCTTGTTTCTACCTACATACGCTAAATATATACAATGTAGTTTTGAGTATAACTTTTGTTAAATTTCTAAAAGGTTTAATTGTTAAGTGAGTATAGTCAAACTATGGATAGACTATGGATTCTTGTTTAGTCACTTTCTTTGCTATCGTTTACCTTTCAAAGTCAAACTATAGACTTTTATTCACCGAATCTTCGGCAAAAATATTTTCTTTTTTTAGCAGGATGTAAATATAACCACATGACATTAACATTATATTTTTTTTAAAAATGTGTATGACATGGTAGAACGGAAAACTAAGTAAATCTAGGATTTCAATGTCATTAAGTTTGACATCTAAAGTAGAGAGAGTCGGCAGTTACACATCCATCAAGTATATAATGGCAAACACGTTGATATCTCATTACAAGTCAACAAAATCTGTAACAATCAGCAGATGTACTCAAACCCTGCTGATAAACATGGTAAAAGATTGATATGAAGCAACCAACATACGCAAGTACGCAACAACTAACACCGTGAGCAACAACCATTGACAGTTCACATAAACAATGAGAACACTACCCAACTACAACTTTGCAACCGATATATGGTCAAAACAAAAGCATATGGTGCTATAGTAAGAATGAAACTAACAGAAATAGAATTATTAACGACCCAAATCGTAAGAATGAAAACAAAAGCATATGCAAAAGAAAATCGTAAGAAAACTTTCAAAAGTGGAGATAATTAGTAACGACCCAAATCAGCGGAATCTTCCTGCCTAAGCTTTCACCTGCAACAATAATATGAATTAATCATGCCTACCTCAACTATATTCATCTCATCCCTATAGAACATTCTCTCGCCTAAAAAATAACAAATTAGTGCCTTGGACATGTCATGGCTCTTTTCTCCATTAATTATTACGATATACTTTCTATTCAGTGGCTTATTGGGCTGCTCATTTAAGACACTGGACTGTACACTGGCCATTTTCTTATCATGCTAACTAACAAGTAAACAACAATTTGGTGATTTTGCTAAGGAAAATGATAAGGTGGGTTCCTTGGGTTCATCACACTCCTAACCCGCATGTGCCTGCTTAAGAATCATCCGCAAATGCATAATGGGTTGCTAAATAACACAACAGATTCACAAAAGGCTAAAACAAACACAATCAATCAGTCAAACGTGTTTTATGATAAACAAAAGTTGGAATAGTATGAAACGAAACACAAGTTTCTGAACTGCAGCATATGCATCAGAGTACTACTAGTAAGCATTAGCAAAATATGAATTCAAAGTGACATCAACCAATTAACCATCAGATAGTGAATCACTGATCGCACCTGAATCGCTATCAGTAGATGAATCGCTATCAAAGAAATCAGGTGAAGTGACATCAGGAAACATCATGCATGATGGGAAAACGAAACCTTTGGCTTCTAAACGAAATCAGTTTGTTGATTTCGTCCTTCATTTTTATGATTATCAGAGTAAAACAAATCAGAATCGAAGAAGCAGGTGCAAGTTATCCCAAATTGTTTTTATTTAATCAAGTCACATTAATCACATCCAAAACACATAGCCAAACAACTACTAAGATACAATTACAAACTGCCAAAGTAAAAATAAACTTGTACCTTTAAACAGGTTTTCCCAATTTTAAGCTCCTCGACATGGCCAAGGCTAAGTAGAAGTCCTTTGAGCGTCTCTTCTTCCTCTTCTTTATACAGTCCCGGAAAAATGGAATTACAGTAATCCAAATCGGCTTTGACCGCAGAAGGCACATTTAGCAACAGAAACTTCACTAACCTCAAATTTACTTGGATTGTCACTGACAATACATTAGGCGCATCGATTTCTATAATATCTGCAGAACTTCCATCTGCTGAGATCACCAACTTCTTAACACTCTTGGAATTAATATCAATCCGCATAAAACCATAGCAATGGTACAACTCCAAAGTTTCCAAAAGAGGACTTCCGGATATTATATTTTGAATCAAACCCTCATTTAATTCCACATATTTAATACTCAAACTCTTAAGTTTATTCCAACTAATGGCACCAGTAGGATTAAGTAAGCAGTATTCTAAGTTAAGACGAGTTAAACATGAGCTGGTGAAAAAGAACTGATCTAACCGAAACGCAACTTCGAGTGCCATGTTAGCCCATATTATTACAGTAAGCTCTTGCAGGTTACGACTAACAGCATAACGTATCCAGTTATTGAGTTTTGATTTTAAGTGAAGCGTGTAGTTGATATGAAGTTTAAATTTTTTGAGGCTTGGTTGGCGACATTGAGTTAAGGTTTTTTCAAGGCCTGAAAAATATTTAGAGAGCGAAACATTTCCTCGGTCACGTGATGAGAATACGAGATTAGGAACTTGAGGCCAAAGATTTTTCCATCGTTTCGAGAGTGTACCTGTCCTAATGGCTTCTTTTGTGGAGTTTAAACGAGAGATGATTTTAAGACTTTTTAGTCTAATCAGTAGCAAGGTTTGGCATATATGGTATACAATGAAACTTGACATTAAGAAAAGATACCTCGCTCGAATGTTCTTACCGTGCTTAACATGCTACTGCAGCAGCTCCTCAGAATTGTCCGGATTGGGTAACAGCAAGCTCTTCTAGCCTTTAAATTCCAACAGACAACTACAGCGAATAAAAGACAAAACGTTAATACATGATTGTGCAGTATATGGGCCGTTTGAATGCGCCTATAAACATAAAGCACCAAGAGCTTTTGGGATTACATTTTTAGAATGCTAATACAGTTTATATCCTTCTTTCAATCATTCCCCCTTGTGAATACTTATTTCACCTTTGTGTCTTGATAAATGAGAAGGATTTTAAAAAAAAGAGCTTAAACTTGGTCTATTATGACATTATCAGGATTTTAGAATGGGCAAGTCTAAGAAAATAAGTATCATTAGATTAAAAATAACAATTTACATTTGGCAGAAGTGCAGGTCGCCAAGTTTAAGGTTCTGTGTCATGTATGCAGTTAAAACTAACCTTAACCCAACCATATAAAGATCGAGTTATCAGGTTTACAGTCCATTAAAACCAAATTATTGTATTTTGATAGAAAGATGCATTCATCCCTAAATATTGTGCATTATCATTTAGATTTAACGGATCTTACTTTCTTTTGCTTCACTTGCTGAACCACCTTCATTTGAAGCTGCTGATGGCGTGTCTTCGAGTTTAGGGCCCTGAAAACTTGAAAAGTCAACCACAAAGAATAAACATAGATAACATGTTAGAAAAGGGTTTGAGTTTCAACGGATATTTGGGTAAAAATTTTATGCATACACTATATTTACAAAACGGACCATATATATTCAATTGAAATATGCAGTTTTAATTAGCAATCCCAAACACCCCTAATGATCAACCTATAATTGTTATCAGCTTTAGTAATCAAAATTGATAAATGATGGAAACCCATCCCCAACCACTACTATGTAAGGGTGGAGTTAACTGTTACCAGAAGTTGTGTCCACTGATTCATCTTGTCGGTGGCGCTTAAGCACAGATGCTCCTAGCACTTCATCTGGAATAAGCATTCTCAAACACTGTCTTAACGTTACAGCCTTTTTTTCAAGTGATATGTAGATACTAAATTCAAAGCAACAACAGTATATACAATCCAGTAGCTATTAAATAGTCAAACGATCTCCACACAAACACTCTTTTGTCTTATTTTTTTTATAATAGAGAAATTAACGCTGTAATTACCGTTATAAAAACTAAACAACTACAACAATGTATAATATCAATAAAAGGATTTAGGAAGTTTGCATTTTGAAAACCCTATGGGTATTTAGGAAGTGAGAGACTGAGGAAGTGAACGATTGACGATTCTTAGGATTTGCATTTGAAATTGATTGTCTAATGTTCAATAACTAAGAACAAGTAAATGGAGTAACATAAAATGTGGTGCAGGACATAGTGTTTGTCCTATGCTTCAAGCTGTAACCATCACTTTTAAGGGTGTTGAATGTTTGTTAGTTACTAAAGCCCCATGGACACCACCATCATTCAAAACCAAAATTTACAATGACAAACCAGTTCGCCAACTTAGGCATAGCATTATCAAGACCACCAGTTGCAACCTATGTAGACTTCTGAAGTTCCTGAAAACAGATCTTCTGAGTCTGCCGGCGAATAGAGATGAGACTTGTTGGATTGAGTTGGTTCCTTAATTCAGCAGGGTAGAACCAATTCCTTCCACTTCATTAGCTACCAAGCATTTAGCGGCTTCTGATTCATCCTCCAATACCTCTTCAATATGCTCCTCCTGATCCTCTTTTTCCTTTTCTTTATCAGCTGCCCATGCCCTTTCAAAGTACTTAATCATATCTTGAGACCAAGTTTCCTTTTCCACACTACTAGGTTGCAACTTTTTATTCAAATAATTGTCAACAATGCTCCTATCCTTCAACATACTTATCTCCTGTGCCTCATTTCATCTACTAACACTGCATACCTATAAGTACTTCCTCTTTTATCTTGTATTTGATTTTGTGTTTTACTCTTAGAAGCTAAAGCAGGAAATTCTTCTTCATAAGTTTTTCCTTTATCATTATTCTCCTTCTTCTCCTTACCATCCTTCTTCCTAGTCCATTGCTGCCTAGACCGCCAGTTATTACTTCAGTTATTACTTCTGCCTAGACCGCCAGTTATTACTTCTGTTATATATACAGGCATAGAACTGAGCACATTAAATGAGTTATATGTATAGTATACATGTAACTTCCTAACACTTAAAAGATACAAGACATGTTGATATATATGCAAAGCAACATATATGTATTACTTAGAATAATTGCAGACAACAATTGAAACCAAGTTAGAAGATCAATGTTTACCATAATTTACATTGCATTTGTTGTAACAAAGGGAATCGGTGAAACTAAACTCTCAACAAAGGTATTGACTGTAAAATATTCATCAATCTTCTGAATCTCTGAAAATGAACCGTTCTTGGGATCATACAAAACCATGGTAATACACAAAGCCATGAAAGATTGATATATACAGTGTCATGATCTGATCCCTGATCATGGGGTCAAATTTCTTAAAGAGAATGCCAGGGTGAAGCCAGTATAGCCCAAACACACTACATGAAAGAAAGATAACAGCTTTATGCCATGAAATTGAATTACCTTGTAAGCTAATATGGTAATGATCTAGGAGCAGTTCGGAGTCACAGGCACTAAATTCTTAGAAACCATTTCGTAATAACTGGTATATTAGAAAATGAATGAATCAACTCACCAAACGTGACCCATCTTCAAATGAATAGTGAATTCCCTGATTCTTTGAGATGGAACCGTCAACAGGATCTTTGTATTCAAATTCATCAGCACTGGCAGCATTTGCCACATCTGATCTTATACCCTCTATGGTACTGCATAAATAAATAGCACAAGGTAAATATAACTGTTTAAACAGTCTGAAACATGGTCAACATTTCATCGCAATTGGGTAAAAAAGAAAAAGGTCAAATGGGATTTACGTGTTAACATCACTAAGAGAAGCCTGTGACTTGACCAAGTGAGTCATCAGTTCCTTTGCAGCACCTGCACTGCTTCACAACCTCGTCAAGGCCAGGCTCGTAGATGGGGAGCTGGTCACTGTTCCAGGCAGCGATACGAGCAGCAGCGATGTCAACAACTGCGACTTCAATATCGGGACACTTGAGTGCTATGACAGCCATAGGAGAACCTCCGACATAACCAGATCCAATGCAGCATATTTTCACCATTTTGCTGCGTTTTATGGACCTTGATTCTGAACATAAGCATAAAGAGTCACATATCAGGTAAGCATTAACAAACATCAAAGTCCATTTTGTACATAATTCAGGTTCAATGATTAGTTATGCGCTAATAACACTATCTCAAAAACGTATATGTAGACTAAAGTAATGACAACCTATCGCAACGTGTAACAACCACTGATAATCTTTTCCAGTTATGTTGGTATAATCCGTTGATTATTTATATATTTCTTTCCCCTAAAGTAGGACCACCTCTGTCCAAAATTTATTTTCAAAACTCCCAAAATAATAATAGTCCACTTTGATCATAATTTACTCAATTTCTCATTTGAACCATATTTACACTCATCACCAAACTGCTTAAAATGTACTACATTCCTAAAGCAATATGTTTTCTATAGGGTAAAATCGGCACTGCATGCGCTAACTGCTAACTATTGTACCAAATCGCATTTCTTACAACTTAATTCTTGCTTCTTCTCCCCCCCCCCCCACCCACCCCTATGCAATAAATATGAAATCTAATAAACGATCACAATATACGCGTAATTAACCACACAAAAACTAAAAAACTAGACAATAGTGCAAGTACAGAGCTGAAATCATTAAGTACACATCAAATCACAATATATTTGACTTAAATATTCAAATCTAACACAAATGCATAATTCTGATTGTTAATACACATTAAGTAAGAGCTTATGCATAACAGATCTAAGAAATATACAAAAGTAACTACGATAACACATACCTGATTGGTATGAATACTAACCAGAAGAGCAGCAGTGTTAGGTAGAAAACCATGTATACAGAGTACCATTTCCTAAGGACGTTTCTTCTTTGTCCTAGTTGCACCACCACATAACTCCCCATTATGCTGCCTAATTCTGCTTCGTGGGTTCACCGTAAACCTACAGAATCAAAACACCAATAATTACACTTTATGATAACAATCTAAAACCAATCCACAACACCAAAACTAAAGAGATGCGGAGTCAGAAAGTTATGGTCGAGGGACAAACTCTAATACTTTCTAAAAACTTCACTACAAATTGGTTTGTTAGGGGTAAATTACAGAAATAGTAAAATTACATTACAAATTTTTTCGCTCGGTCGATCAACTTATGCAGATTAGAGACGCTTCCGATTTAAAACTAGATTCTTGTCAAGTCAATAACCGAGGGCACGCACATTAGAGACGCTTCTGATTTAAAACTAGATTCTTGTCAAGTTCACCTAATAAGATGGTTAACACTAGACAGTCAGCTTCAATCAAAGCAAATGCACTCACTAATACACGTCTCCACAGACTCTAACCAACAGTATGCAGAATTGCAGATAGCCTATGCCTAAAACGGCTCAATAAACTTATAAAATCAACCTAACAGTCAACCAAGCCAGAAGTCCTATATACAAACAACACAGCCACATTTGTGAGCGTGTTAACCTTCAAAATAGTCGCATTTACCTCTTATTCACAAACATTTACAATCACTGCAGAAACAATCAAGCTCAATACAATGTATAGAATATCCTCTCTACAAGCGAAGTCGCACATTAAATTCTAATATTTGGTAACAACAAAGACTTGACCCGAGTAATGAAAAAAAAATTGTTGATTTAAAAAAAATTGTTTTTTTCTAAATAATAATTCTAAAAAATATATTTTTTTTTAAATTATTTTTTATAAAAATATTATTTTTAAAAGAAAAATATTTAAAAAAAAAAAAAAAAAAAAAAAAAAAAAAAAAAAAAACCTATTTATTTTGTAAAAAAAAATAAAAAATAAATAAAAATAACCCTCAATTCTCCAAATTCTCTACTAAAATTATGGAAATGAGAGTAACCAATTTACACTATCCAATTCTCTCCAACTCTTTACTAATTTCTCCTCAATTTTTCACTTTTTTTAATTCTCTTTATCAAACAAGATAATTTGATGAAATTTCATTTCTCTCATTTCTTTTCTCTTTACCAAACACACCCTCAATGTAGAGGTGCACATTTCCCGGTTCGGACAAAAACCGGATTAGGTTCCAATCCGGTCCGGTTCAACAGTTAAAGTCAAAGAACCGGATCCGATTCCAAACATGTTCAGATATTTTCGGGGGTCTAAAAATCCAGGACCGGTATACCCGGTTCCGGTTTGGTTCTGATGCGTGGGAATCGCAACAGGCTTTACCTCTCAAGGGATCTTGAGAAGCTTACAACCCCCACCAGGCAGTGTACCTGATCGTTGTAGTATAGTATAGTGACAAGTACCGGGGGATTGATCGTTCAGCTTAGGAATAGTGTCGCTAGGATTAGAAAACCTAAATACTAGTTCTAAAGGTGAGGGATGATTATTTTTGTATTTTATATTTTATAGAAAGCAAGTAAAAATCTTGGGTTTAAAGGATTTGGGCGGAATTAGTTGCTAATCAACTAACCCAATACTAAAGATGCAATCAAAATAAAATACTAGAAATGAAAATAAACTAAATTATACTAAAGTTGTGAGCAATAAGTGGAGAAAATATGTTTACTTAGATTTCACTACTCCATAGACATCTTTTACACGTTAATTACTTGTTATAATTGCATGGATGACGGATCGTATTCCTTAATACCATTCATGGGGTGGCACACTTAACTCCCCAATTCTATGAGCTCTTATCTCCTCCTATACCATGCCCAACACAACTATAGGGATTGTAAACAGTGCCTCATGCATTAAATACAACCAATAAAGACCTAGTGCGCGTCGGTTCATGTTTCTTAAGACGTTCAAGCATGTTACCAATTGGAGATCTGCCAGTTTTCTTAAGCCTAACATATAAATCATTCATCCAAGACAAGTATAAACAAGTAATCAACACATAATTAACATCTAGGTTTCATTAGATCCAAGCAAACACAAGATAGATCTAGCCTAGCATGATGGAATTAAGACAAGAACAAGATATAGACAACCAACACATAGACATATTGATTGAATTGAAAGAACACTTATCTCAATTACACATGAAAGGTATCAAGGGCTTGGAACCCTTGAAAAACCTGTAAAATTCGCACCAAGTTCGTACTTAGGGTTTCTCCAAAACTTCTCTCCTTTTTTAATGTGAAAATTAGAAAACTATATATAGAAAAAGGGTCTGACGGCGTCAAGACCAACCTTGTGACGCCGTCTCCTCGCCGTCAAAACTATTCTCGGACTGCCTTGATCTACATTTGACGCCGTCATGTGATAATCATTTCCAGGCCGTCATGACTTTTACTCTTGACGCCCTACTTCGTGACGCCGTCAAATCTGTACTGGATCGTCATGGAATTTATCTCTTGACACCGTCAGGATGTTACTCTTGACGCCGTCACCTACTATTCCCAGCATGGAAAATTAAGACTTTGGCGTTTTCTTCACCTTTATGCTCCAAAAACGTCCGAATTGCTTCCTTTTCCAGATTTCTCTCCCAAAGTACCTAAAATCACAAAAGGAACGATTTATGGCAATATTTGATCAAATAAATTTGAATTCGGGCTTAAATGACACCTAAAAGTGGTTCATTTTTCGCCTCATCAGGTTCCTTCACCGATTCCAGTTTAAGATCCGTTTGAACCGGTTCCCAAGAACCGGTGACCAAATCCTTAATAGTAAGGGTGTCGAATTTTGCGTTTCTGGGGTTTTTCTTTTTCGTTCGCGTTTTCCACACAATAAACTTAACAAACTTCGACTTTTATTAAAAAAAAAAAAAAAAAAAAAAAAAAAAAAAAAAAAAAAAAAAGAAAAAAAACATCACACATGAAGTACTTGAATCCCAAATTTAATACATTTTGACTATTTATTCTTATTCGGTTTCATCTTCATTTACATCTTCATCTTGAACGGCGGACTTTGTGGCGCTTGTAGCTTCATAGTAAGCAATTTCTTATTCGGTAAGATTGATTACATAACCTTCTTCCACCTCGACCTCTTGTAATTGTTTTTCGTAGTCCATCGGTTCTTCAAGTATTGAAACGTCTTGTATACCTTCATACCCATCTAAATAATCCTTCAAGCAAATACACATCTCCAATGATAAAGGTGTGAGTCTTGTTCTTCTTACCGACAATCCCCTTCCACTAATAGAAAAAGCAGATTCCGAAGCAACGGTTGAAGCTTGTACGCTTAGTAAATCCTGGGCCATTGCAGCTAGAACGGGAAATTGAGGTTCCCTTTGTTTCCACCAATCCAAAACATCAAATTTCTTGAACTCTTCGGCCGTGAAAGTGTTTAACCAATCGGTTCCCGTATATCTCCCATATTCGTTGCTCGAAAAATTCTCACTCCTAGCCCGTTTACCGCGTTCTTGTCTTAAATTTGAAAATAAGTCCAAATCCGGATCCACGGTTGAAGTCGAAGACCACATACTTGGCACCGAACTCATTCCCACATTTGTTGCACCATATTTCTCAAAATAAACATCAAATAAACGTTTGAAATTTTGTTTAAACGTTTCTTGTACATTTGTTACATAAAAAGGGTCTATTTGGTTCAAATCCAAGTCGTTACCAATCTTATCAATAAGATATTCCACCCCGCTAAGGTTAAAACATGGGTTTATTGTGGCGGCACAAGTAATTACCGGTGGAATTTCTTGAAAATATTTTTTAAGTTTTTCTTTCACCGGTACAACCATATTAGCAAAAAGTGGACCATCATATTCGTATGCTCCTAATTTTTTACACATCATATAAAGTTGGTTGAGGACCAAATGACTCATGGGATAAAAAACACCAGATAACATAGTTGCGGTTTTAAAAACTTTGAGTAACTCTGTTATTTTTAGAATAAGACTCCAATTTTCAACCGAAAAATGGTACCATATTTTCCCCACGCTTTTGTCTAGCACAAAGGTCATCATGAAAAATGTTGTAACGTATGTTTTTGGCGTAAAGCACTAACAAACATGTTATAAGTCGAATTCCATCTTGTAGGAACGTCCCAATTTGGTGATAAAAAAATGGAGTTCGATTCATGACACAATTTTATATAGTCCAAAAATCTTGTCGATCCACTTTGAAAAATATCATGTAACATTTTTCTAAAAGATTCTCTTATATTAAACATTTGCTCGGTCGCTAGTCCGCTTTGCACAACCAAGTTAATGATGTGTGCAACACATCGACTATGATAAAGATATGCCATCAACAAATTATCGGTATTTTAGTTTTAGTAATCCTACCGCATTTGTATTATTAGAAGCGTTATCGAATGATATTGAAAAAACCTTTTCTTCTATTTTAAACGTTTTCATAACATATCTCAACATTAAACTTAAATTTTCACCTGTGTTCGGATTTGGAAAGATTTCAAAACCAATAGTACGTTTCATCATTTGCCAAGTATCGGGGTCAATCCAATGTGTGGTAACACAAATGTACGAACCCGGCAAACCATGACCCGCCGACCAAACATCGGTTGTTAAGTTTACACTAGTTTTTAAAGCATCAAAACCAAGTATTAATTCCTTTTTAACCTTTACCCAAGATTTAACATAATCACGTTTAAGAGTTTGACGACTTATATGAGTGTAGCGTGCTTGAAGCCTTTTTTTAATCAACCTCGTTAACCGAGGGTTGTCGAAGTGGTTGAACGGCAAACCCTCTTGAATCACAAAACGAGCTAAATCTTGATGAATCGCCCTCTCGTCATATAAAAAAATACTCCCATCTCATCCCATAACACTTTGTTCCGATGATGCAACGCCTTTTTTTGCTTTACAATGGTTTTTCGTGTGCTTCTTCAATGTATAATTCCCTTCGGAATTGATATAAGTGTGACAAGCTGATGAGGCGAAAAATGATCCGTTTTTAGGGGGTCATTTAAGCCGAAATTTGAATTTATTTGATCAAATAATGCCCTAAATCGTTCCTTTTGTGATTTTAGGTACTTTTGGAGTGAATTCTGGAAAAGGAAGCATTTTGGACGTTTTTGGAGCATAAAAGTGAAGAAAACGGCAAAGTCTTAATTTTCCTTGCTGGGAACAGTACCTGACGGCGTCAAGAGCATTTTGATGACTGTGTCAAGAGTAAAAGTGGTGACAGCCCAGAACAGCATTACATATGACGGCGTCATATCTGGATCTAGGCAATCCGATTTTATTATGGGCGGTGGGTTGACGGCGTCAGAATTTACTTCTTGACGCCGTCACCTTAGAAAATCGATATATAGTCTTTGTAATTTTCATTCATTAAGAGGAGGACAATTTTTAGGGATGACTTGAATAAACCCTAGCTCGACTTTTACAGTATTTTCAAGGGTTTTCACCCCTTGAAACCCTTCATGTTTAATTAAGATAAGTATCCTTTCAATTCATTCAATATGTCTATGTGTTGTTTGAACATATCTATACACTTGTCTTGATTTTAACATGTTAGGCTAGATCTCTTGTGTGTTTGCTTAGATGTAATGAAACCTAGATGTTGATTATAGGTTGATTGCTTGTTTATAGTTGTAATGGATGAATGATTTTGATGTTAGGCTTAAGAAAACTGGCAGACTTCCATAGTGTAAATTGCTTGAACGTCTTAAGAAACATGAACCGAACCAATGCGTACTAAGTTTTTTATGGTTGTATTTAATGCATGAGCGAATTCTAGTGATCCCATGTTAGGAGCTTCTTGCAGGCTCGGCATAGGAGTGAAGTAGGAGCTTATAGATTTGGGGAAGTACGTACGCCACCCCACGAATGGTATTAAGGATATAACCCGTCATCAACGCAACTGTAAAAAACTATCAACCTGTAAAAGATATCTAGGGATTAATGAAATCTAAGTAAACACATTTTTCCCATTTATTGTTCACACCACTAGTTACATTAGCTTTATTTTCATTTTTGTTATTTTATTTTGATTGCATCATAGTTATTGGGTTAGTTGACTAGCAACTAATTCCGCCCACTCCTTTAAAACCCGAGATTTTTACTTGCTTTTATAAAAATATAAAAATACAAAAAGAATCATCCCTCACCTCTAGACCTAGTTTTTAGGCATTCTAATCCTAGCGACACTATTCCTGAGTTGAACGATCAATCCCCCGGTACTTGTCACTATACTATACTACAACGATCAGGTACACTGCCTGGTGGGGGTTGTAAGCTTCTCGAGATCCCTCGAGAGTTAAAGCCTGGTGCAATTCCCACGCATCAAGTTTTTGGCGCCGTTGCCGGAGAATAGTTCTTGCTTAGGTTGGAATTTATTTTGATTAGGTCTACTCATTAGATTCCTTTTTAGTGAGATTTTTTTTTCTTTTTTTGCAGCTTTCTCGTAGTCTATCTTTTCTTTGTGATTTTGTTTGTAATTTGCTTCAAATGGAATTTACCTCATTCAGAGACACCTATGAATCATATGAGCCTTCACCTAGGATAGATTCTTATGAATAACCTCCATGTTTAAGATCTCGTTTTAGTGAGGCCAATAAGAAATGCGACCTAGTTTGCCAAGGAATTATGGAGAGAGCCATTGCAATAAACCATAAGTTAGATGAAGCACTAGGTTTGCTATTATCACTACCTAAGAAAACAATTAAGGAGGATTTAGCCGAGCATGATCACATTGATTAAAAAAAACCTAGGTTTTATGACCAATGACTTTGAATCTCAAGGAACATATGATGAATCCTTTGGGCAAATTGAATATAAGATTATTGAGGATGATCCTTATGATTCGGACATAGAAGTTGAGATGCCTGGAGAAGCACGTGAGATACTTAGGAGAATGCTTAGGATAGATTCTACCAAAACACATGATGAGGATATAGGTGATCTTGGCACATGGAATGATGAGGTCAATAACATAAGCCCACAAAATACTCAACCATCATTTGAGGTACACACACCGCCCGTGACTTACCTGGAAGAAGTAGAAGAAACTTTAGGAATTCCGATGGAGGTAGAACCCTTGGACCAGGCACCACTTGAGGATATAGGTTTGAATACTTGTAGTGATAACCTTACTCCTAGTTCTAGGGAATTTCCTAGTGTTGATGAACCGGAACCTCAATCTTTACACACCTTTCCATCCTTAGATATATTTCTAGGAGACAAAAGAGGAACCGACCCACCCATCAACCAATATTATCCGGGTAGTTTTAGGATGAAGGAAGCCATTCACTCACCCCCTTCACCTCACGTGGCATATTTCCACCCCAAGGGTGTGTATCGCTACTTCCACCCGCACTTAATTCAAAGTGTAGGGAAAACCTCCCCTATTTCTGTTAAATAAGGGTAGAGTCAGGCTCGTGACTCGAACAAAAACAAGCGCTTATTGGGAGACAACCCAAGCTTTATTTATTTATTTATTTATTTGTTTGTTTGTTTATTTGATTTTATTTGTTTCCGTATGCATGTTTTATTTTTGTTGTTTGTGGCTCTTGTTTCAAAGTAAATTGTGAAAATGCTTTATTTTGTTTTTAACTTTGTCTTAATTGCATATAAAGATATTTCGCAAAAGATAAGTATAAGGGGAAACCCCAAATATGTTTTTAAGAAACAAAATTGATCATGATTCTCCACAATATTAAATGGACATGTATATTCGTATTTGTTAGAGTCAAATGCTTGTATCGAGTCATAATGATGTTTTGCAGGATGTTCCAGGAAGTAGGACATAAGTTTTCCAAAAATTTTCCGGAAACTTAACGTAAGGATTTCTGTAGATCACTTTTGACGGCGTCAGGAAGAAATTCCTGACGGCGTCATGTGTAAAATTCTGGAAATATTGCTAGTTTTGTTTTTCTAACGGAGTCTCAAAGTTTTTGTTGAATTTTTAGTTTTATAAACTCCAGGAAATCTGCAAACATTCATTCCACAAGCATTATATCTTACATTATTTTTCTAGGATTTATTAGTATATATAGATTGCCGCCGATTTTATGCGAGGTTGCCTTGTTTGTTTTCTCAGGTTTAACAGGTTATGTATGATAAGAAGATGATTTATATTCTGGAAGGGAAGCTTTGAACGTTCATTTTCTTAGAGGAAGATCTAACCTTGTTACCGCACTATCCACACCGAACGAATCAGGGGAGTATTTGATTTCATTCTTTTACCTATTTCACTTTTACATTCTTTAATTGAACATTGGGGACAATGTTCATCCTAAGTGTAAGGGGAGGGTAAAATGATGATACCTTATAGTATACACTTTCACTTGAGTTTGTTTGTTCGATGGTAGATATGTAATAAAACTAAGAGAAATACTTGTTAGGGTAATTTTAGCGCCAAATTTAAAATTTTTTACAACATTTAGGAGTGAAACTTTAGCCTTAGCAAGCGTCTCATGGATAGGGAATGTTGTACACAGCCCTACGACTGGTATTAAGGAATATAACCCGTCATCCATGCAATTGTAACAAGCTAATCAACCGGTAAAAGATATCTAGGGAGTAATGAAATCTAAGTAAACACAAATTTTCTCATTATTGTTTCTACCACATTAGTATATTAGTTTAATTTTCATTTATGTTATTTTATTGGTTGCATCTTTAGATAATTGGGTTAGTTGACTAGCAACTAATTCCGCCCACTCCTTCAAAACCCGAGATTTTACTTGCTTTCCATAAAATATAAAAATACAAAAAGAATCATTCCTCACCTCTAGACCTAGTTTAGTAGGCTTTCTAATCCTAGCGACACTATTCCTGAGTTGAACGATCAATCCCCCGGTACTTGTCACTATACTATACTACAACGATCAGGTACACTGCCTGGCGGGGATTGCAAGCTTCTCAAGATCCCTTGAGAGGTAAAACTTGTTGCGAGGGCGCAATCCTGCGTATCAGCAACAGTGTCGTTTTAGTGTGTAATGGATGAGCATGTATGAGTTTGGTGGAAATTTACTGTTGTATCTTGGATTGAAACGACAACGTTTCGTTAGCTTGGGCTTTACGAACATTATAACGGGTATTTACATTTTTGGAAAATTGTTGTCACATCTCGCCAAGGCGGAACGCGAGGGTGTTACTTCATGGATATCATCACAACACAACTATTTACGCAAAGGGATTTAGTGCTAAAACTCACATATATCACTTCAAACACCTAAGACACACCAAACAAACGTCAACCGAGTCAAGACTATCAGTCAAACTGACATGCTAAAACCACGGTTGTTACATCATCCTCCACTTAGGGAAATCGCGTCCCGAGATTTCAACTACTCTAGTTACCACTCACAACAGCAAAAGAAAATTTATGGATGTTTAAGTGGAATAATACCACTCCATAAAATCACAGGGAAAGAACCACAAAAATGTGAACCGACTAAATACCCGAATTCACACGATAGAAAACATTCTGTCACTCCAACGATACACGCAAATAGATACACTCCCCGATCAATAAAACCAATGATCCAAACGACTTCTCACAGGTAAGTATGATACCCCCGAACCAAATGAAAATCCAAATGGTTACCGCAAGAAGCACCACATATAATGGATACACATATAACAAACATTAATTAAAATATTTGCAAACACCCTACAGCTAACTTCCACGATCTATATCCAACTACAAACGATCTACTTTACCAACCACCTCAGCAAACAAATTTGGGTACTTAAATTTCATCTGACCCTCACGTTCCCAAGTAAACTCAGGACCACGCTTAGAATCCCACCATACCTTTACCAACGCTATCTCACCACACTTCAAACCCTTAACATCTCGATCCATAATCGCAACAGGTTTCTCGACTAAGCGAAAACTTTGCCGACCTTACTTTCCTCTAATGGCTCATGCAGACTAGCATCCGCCAAACACTTCTTTCAATTAGATACGTGAAACGTATCATGTACACCACTCAATTCCTCAGCTAACTTCAACCGGTATGCTACAAATCAAATCCTTTCCGAAATCTCAAATAGTCCTACATATCTCGGTGCTAACTTGCCTTTCTTACCAAAACGCATAACACCTTTCCAAGGAAATACTTTTAACATCACAAAATAGCCAACATTAGAATCTAAGGGCTTACGGTGATTATCCGCATAAATCTTTTGGCGTATATCTCGCTTCCTTAAATCTCTCTCTTTAATCTGAAAACCTTATTCTCAATCTCTCATTCCAGTTCAGGACCAATTAGTTGGCTTGTTCCAACCTCTGTCCACAGAACAGGCGATCTACATTTCCTTCCATACAATGGCACGTGCTTAATACTAGAATTATAATTATTGTTATAGGAGAACTCAGCTAAAGATAAATGCATACCTCAGCCCCCTCCAACTCAAACACACCCATGCTTTCATCATACCATCCAACGCCTGATTTGTACGCTCACTTAGTCCATTCATTTAAGAATGATAAATTATACTCATATACACTATCTCAAGGCTCCATAAAACATTTACCACAATCGCGAAGTAAGTATTTCATCTTGATATAAGCTGATTGACGCGACACCCCACGTCTCTCTACCAACTCATAAAATGTAACGTCCCGCTAACTCCTCCTTAACACAATCTTCAGGTATCTCTGACTGTTTCACCACCCTAATAATCGTTGACCTTAACTTTCACCTTCAAGCGTATCAAACACTTGTTAAGGTATCTGTATTCTCCTTCATACTTTCTCCTCCATACATTTCTTGCTAAGGTAATAATACGTCTTATCCATTCTAGGATGTATCAAATACCTTTCATGATTGATATCCTTATGCTTCCTTCCAATGAAACAAATAATTGGTCCGTGAAGTACAATCCTCCATCATCATTCCTTTCCATTAGCTGATATAAACCATGTAATCATCCTTCTCACATGTTCTCTTCCTTGAACATCTGTCTCTGGGCTGTCAGTATCATATTTTTAACTCCAGACTGAATTATCATAATCGTTGCTCATAATCGTTTCTCTTTTACATATATTAACCTCTTGTCAAATATATGCTAAAGATTCTTATGATCTGTGTAGATAACACCCTTTGCTACATACAAATAGCGTCTCAAAGTTCTACTTCCCAACTCTAAGTCATGTATCACATAGTTCCTCATATGGTTCTTCTACCTCCGCGATGCCTATGCAATCTATAAAATGAATTCGAAATGAATCATCAATAGTACCTGCCAATCCTAAGGACAATCGTCTCTTAGATGGTGTCTTAGGTATTTTCTACGCTCCACTACTTTTATCTTACTAGTGTCCACGAAAACTCATTGTCGCCGACCACATACCTGCAGAACGTACATCTTGAAGCTAAACCTCTCACTTGAACAGCCTGGAAAACATCCTCTTCTTCTTCAACAAACATGATGATAAACAAAACGACAATATATCCTAAGGAAACGACAAGAACCATGTAACCGGTCGAACTAAAACGTATATCAACGAACTCAAAAGGGTTACGAATTACCGACTAGCGTAATAAACGAATATCAAAATCAAATCTAGGAAACACAATGAGAAATTTTCCCCAATAAAAGTAGACGCAAATAAAATGTTCATGAAACCCGTACCAAGAAAAGATAAAATACACATACCCAAAGAAAATCCACCAGCGTACCACAACGAAAGAAACACTTGAGGAACTAAATACATATCAATTTTTTTTATAGATGAGAACCATATATAATTCTTATTCCGGTACCCATCCTTACCCATCAAAAAAATGAATTTCGTTTTTCATAGGATATACCTTAAACTCATACTTTTTTTTATAAAACATATACAAACCATTTTATATAAGAAAATTATCTCTGACTTTCCATATTAGGCATCATTTTTATAACATCAAAGGTTAATTATATTAATATAGTATCTCACCTTACTTGTTTAAGATATTTAAATCGTGCTTATTAACACAATAAAATAAGTATACATTTATAGCAGAATTGTTATAAATAGCTTTGACAATAGACTGATAACCATTTTTTTTCCACACCTCATTTCCCATAAAAATATTGTCTTCCCCATGCACTACTTTCTTTCAAGTCACCTTATCTAGTACTTCATAGTAGGAATCTTAGTACTAAGTATGATTGTTCATTGGACAATAGAACCTCTTTACCCATACCTAATTCATACTAATCCTCTATAAAAGGAATATTTTGTAAGATACATCTTCATCATCACTCACATCTTTCTTATAACTAAGTTCTTTATGAAGCGTTGACGAATCATCCGAAACTAACGTGTACGAACCATTTGAGTACCGTGAATTTCGTGAAGGTCAGGAATGCGACAAAAATTTCATGTGTGCCACCGAAATAAGAAAACCATTTGTCCAAGCAAAAGCCTTTTCTTTAATTCGTGACCTCCCCACTACCATTTACCCTAGGCACATTCAAGAGTTTTATGCTAGGTTTTACCTTGACCGAATCTCTCTTACTCTTAACTTTCGAATGTATGGTCACGGGTATGCTTGGGACTTAAGGAAATTGGGGAGGGTTTTAAATGCGTGTTCTAAGGGGAACTTGTTCTACACAAGATCCACTAAGACTGAGGATTTCATGAAAATGAAGCACTATCATCCGAGCACTTATGCTCTAGAGCCTCCAATTCATGTCATCCTCATTCAAAACACCATTCTTCAACCCGACTACCATTGTGAGGAGGTCCCATCCGGGCATTGGAACAAGTCTCAACTTCTCTTCAAGTTGGTGCCATGGGCGGATGTCTTGTTGAAGTATGTGTTTGTGGAAGTTGAAGCTCAAGAGAAGTTGCCCATCATTATTGGGTACATGCTCTATTGTATCATGACCGATACTCCTTTCAACTATGCTTACTTCATAGCAAAAAGAATGGGGGCATTGGACTACAATAATGAGCCACTTCCATTTGCTAGACTTATGATACATATCTTTGACTACATCAAGAGCAAGCACCCTAATGATCCAGCAAGAATGAGGGAAGTAGATGATGTCACTCCAATGGAGGATCCCTTCACAATGGACTCTCTTGATTTTTAAGTCTTTGTCTTAAGTTGTTGTAGTTGTTCCCTAGGAGTTCTAGGATGGTTTGTGTATTTTTGCTTGGTTGTTTGTTTGTCCCGTGTTTCCTCTATGAAATAAAATGCTTTTGTTGTAACATAATAATGTTCATATGTGTTTATACATAACAAGTAGGGTTGGATCAGTTGGAAAACCCCTTGCCTCTTAACCTAGAGGTCAAGGGTTCGATCCTCACTCCTTCCAAAAGGCCAAAGGTCCTTCTCTACCTTAGGTAGAACTGGAAGCAGCCTCTCTACCTTAGGTAGGGGTATGGTTTTCTACGTCTCAACCTCCCCGATAAACCGTGGAAGACGGTATTGGGACCCATAACCCATGAAAGACGATATTGGGAGTTACTTTACTTTTAAAAAGAGCAAGGTTGGATCAAGTGGTTAACACCCTTGCCTCTGGAGACAGAGGTCAAGGGTTCGATCCTCACCCCTTGCAAGGCCGGAGGTTCTTTTCTACCTTTGGTAGAACCGAAGCAGCCTCTTTACCTTAGGTAGGGGTAAGGCTGTCTACGTCTCAACCTCCCCCATACACTGTGGAAGATGGTATTGGGAGTTACTTTACTTTACTTTATATGTGTTTATACATATATAATATTGCTCTTGCTCATCATTCGGTCTATAAAAGTCATAAGGGGTCGATTACCATAAAGCCAAATTAAATTGAATATATATATATATATATATATATATATATATATATATATATATATATATATATATATATATATATATATATATATATATATATATAATAGTGTTGCAAGCATCCAAATGGTAACATAACCCATTTTGGACTTCCACATGTAAGGCTTTCTTGTTTGTTGCATGTTGTGTGTCTTATGTAGCCAGGCCACCACAAAGGTGACGCTCTTGACCCATGGATCCCCGCCTTGGAACAAGGGGGAGTGATGCGTGGGAATCGCACCTTGCTTTACCTCTCGAGGGATCTCGCGAGGCTTACAACCCCTACCAGGCAGTGTACCTGATCGTTGTAGTATAGTATAGTGACAAGTACCGGGGGATTGATCGTTCAGCTTAGGAATAGTGTCGCTAGGATTAGAAAACCTAATTAAAAGTTCTAGAGATGAAAGATGATTATTTTTGTGTTTTTATATTTTATGAAAGCAATTAAAATCTCGGGTTTTGAAAGAGTGGGCGGAATTAGTTGTTATTCAACTAACCCAAAAACTACTTTGTAACTAATTAAACTAATAAAAATAAAATTAAACTAATATTAAACTAAGGTTGTGGGCAGTAATTGGAGAAATTGTGTTTACTTAAACTTCATTACTCCCTAGATATCTTTTACATGTTAATTACTTGTTACACTTGTATGAATGACGGGTTGTATTCCTTAATACCATTCGTGGAGTGGCATACATAACTCCCCAACTCTATGAGCTCTTATCTCCTCCTACACCATGACCCAGCACAACTATAGGGATTGTAAACAGTGGCTCATGCATTAAATACAACCAATAAAGACCTAGTACGCCTCGGTTCATGTTTCTTAAGACGTTCAAGCATGTTACCATTTGGAGATCTGCCAGTTTTCTTAAGCCTAACATATAAAATCATTCATTCAAAACAAGAATAGACAAGTAATCAACACATAATCAACATCTAGGTTTCATTAGATCTAAGCAAACACAAGAGAGATCTAGCCTAGCATAGTAGAATTAAGATAAGAACAAAAGATAAACAACCAACACATAGACATATTGATTGAATTAAGAGTATACTTATCTCAATTACAATGCAAGGTCTCAAGGGTTTGGAACCCTTGAAAAACCTGTAAAAGAGGCACCAAAATCGTCTTTAGGGTTTCACCAAAACTTCTCTCCTTTTTTTTAATGAAAAAACTAGAAAACTATATATAGGAAAATCGTCCTGACGGCGTCAAGAGTAAAATCTGACGCCGTCAACTCGCCGCCATACACTTCCTCGGACGCCCTAGATCCAATCGTGACGGCCTATGTGACGCCGTCACAACCTTCGGTAAATTATTCTTGGCCACTTTGACGCCGTCATAACTCCATCTGACGCCGTCACCAGCTACGGTAATTTATTCTTCATGTCTGACGCCGTCAAGAGCAAACCCTTGACGCCGTCACCTTGTATTTCCAGCTTGGATTTTTGGTACTTTGTCGTTTTCTTCACTTTATGCTCCAAAAACGTTCAAAATAGCCTCTTTTCCAGAATTCACTCTCCAAACACCTAAAATCACAAAAGGAACGATTTAGGGCAATATTTGATCAAATAAATTCGGATTCGGGCTTAAATGACCCCCTAAAAACGGATCATTTTTCGCCTCATCATATACCCTTACACTTGAGATTTGCTTGTCCTCAAGCAAATGAGCTTTTATTCTACTCAAAAGACAAGTTAGGGGTCATTTAACACTAATATAAAAGTAATTACAACAAATAATCGTTCCACTAAAGACCAATAGACAAGCACGGAGGTCATACACAAGCACCTCACAAATAGTGTTTAGATACTCACATCTCTCGGGTGTAATAAAGTAATATAACATTATGGAAATGGAAGATATCTCTCACTACCTGTCATAACAAAATAGATTACCATAGGCTTGGGAAAGGATCAAACCTCCACCACATGGCGTAAGCACCTAGGATAAACTATCAAAGAGGTCTTTTAAAAAGGGTTATAACGTTAGGTGTAGGGATATGAATTACACGGTTTTGTTGGATAAAGGGAATTTTACTGGTGGCGAGTTAACAATCTTAGTAAATTACATGTACAAGATGGCGTTGCTAAGCCAAGATTAGACTCGACTTAAGCTAATAAATGAAAAATAACAAAAACATAAAATGAACATAAAATAAAAACGGGATGGTAGTTCGTATGTTTTTTTTTTCTCTTCTTCTTTTCTATTTTTTTTCTTTTTCTTGTTTTTTTCTATTTTTTTTTTTTTTTGATTTTTTTTTTTTTTTTTTTTTTTTTTTTTTTTTTTTTTTGCATACACTCTTACCCTACCATCCAAAATAATACATCATAGGGGATGAGAATTCCCCTTACACTTGAATCTTTACATACTTTACATTAAACTATACTAATGACTCGAATTAAGAAAATCAAAACACTTGGAGCACTTTTAAAATTAACGTACATATGGGGGTAATAAGTGATGTTCTTCCCCATTACTCCATAAAATAAGTACTTACCCATGAGTCCCAATCGTCCCAAAACAATATGTACAAGGATATGACTCGACTTAGCAACCATGTAATCAATTAGAAAGTTAACTTAGGGTTTAACAAATAACAATAATGCACTAAAAATGAGCGCATACACGGAAGGCTAAGGCGATTTGGGTGTACATTTAAGTGGGGTGTAACAAATTCTTCTTTTAAGTAAGATGCTTAAAGTTAGAAATGAAAAGATAGGCTCGGAGGGGTGTACTAGGGGTATCGTGTACTAAAAATGCTTTTCCTATCAAATCTAAAGGCGAACCTCACATTTTTGGGTGGAAAATTTTTCTGAATATACGGTTATGTGCTAGTCATACAACCTCCTATCCATGAGACGCTTGCTATGGCTAAAGTTTCACTCCTAAATGTTGTAAAAAATTTTAAATTTGGCGCTAAAATTACACTAACAAGTATTTCTCGTAGTTTTATTACTCATCTACTATCAAACAAAACAAACTCAAGCGAAAGTGCATATGTAAGGTATCATCTTTTTACCCTCCCCTTACACTTAAGATGAACATTGTCCCCAATGTTCAAGTAAAGAATGTAAAAGTTAAAAAGTAAAGAGAATGAAATCAAATACTCCTCTGATTCGCTCGGTATGGATTTTAGGTTGGCCAGGTTAAATCTTCCTCCAAGAAAATGAACAATCAAAGCTTCCCTTCCAGAATATAAATCATCTTCTTGTCACAAATAACCTGTAAATCCTGACAAAAGTAGACAAGGCAACCTCGCGTAAAATCGGCGGTATCCTATATAAGTTACTAAATCCTAGAAAACAAAGTAAGATATAATGCTTGTGGAATGAAGTTTGCAGATTTCCTGGAGATTATAAAACTTAATAATTCACAAAAACTATAAGACTCCGTTAGAAAAACAAAACCGGTAAAATTTCCAGATTTTTAACTCCTGACGCCGTCAAGAGCAATTGCCTGACGCCGTCAGAATGGACCTGCAGAAATCTTTATGTTAAGTTTCCGGAAAATTTCTGGAAAAACTTTGTCCTACTTCCTGGAAAATCCTGCAAAACTTCATTATGACTCAATACAAGCATTTGACTCTAACAAATACGAATATACATGTTCATTAAATATTGTGGATAATCATGATCGGTTTGTTTCTTAAAAACATATTTGGGGTTTCCCCTTACACTTATCTTTTGCAAAAATACCTTTAGGTTGAAGTTAAGACTAGGCTAAACAACATAATAAAGTATTTCACGTTTTATTTGAGAAACATGATCAACCAACAATAAAAATAAAACATGCATACGGAAGCAAATAACAATCAAACAAATAAAAATCACACAAAACATGGGTTGCCTCCCAAGAAGCGCTTTTCTTTATTTACGAGTCTTGTAGCTAGACTCAAAGTTGTGGGTTACTACGTGATCTCATCATTTGAAATGATGTACCCCATATAATTGCGATCATTACTGTTATGGTGGTAGTGCCTCAATCTATCAATACTCGCAATCACCTTCCCACCTAATTTGCTTCTCAAGTTAGCTACCCATCCTGGCTCAATCCTTCGATTGTGAATGGCCCATACCACCAAGGACTTGGTTTATCGGGTGGTATTGTTGTTTCTAAGTGTCTCAGGAGTACTAAGTTCCCTTCCTCAAATGGTGTACGAGTGCTTTCGTGTTGAGTGTGTTTGAGTTCAATCGGAACCTCATTGCTTTTTCTTCTTTCGTCCTTAGCTTTCTTATAGCTTTTGATTCTTGCCTCCCATGCAAGAATTTTATTCTGAACACGAATGGGCGTCGTGCCAATGTTGTTTTTAATCATTCTCCAACTCAAATTCTCATGCCCACTTTGCGGAGTCATGTAGAAGCTAATCTTTCTCTTCCCATATTTAAGCTCAATCTTCCTATCTTCGTACTTAATTACAGCCCTAGCGGTGGTGAGGAAGGGTGCCCCAAGGATTATTGGCATGCATTCATCTCCTTTATCATCAATGATCATAAAATCGACGGGGTACATGAATCCTGCAACATTGACTAATACATCTTCTGCTATTCCTAGGGGGTATATGTACGAGTGCCCAACAAGAGACAGCCTAACACGAGTGGGTATTGGCATCTTCGACGTCAGTTGGATGTAGATAGTCAGGGGCATAAGATTTACTTCCGATCCTTGGTCGGCGAAAGCACTAAGATGTTTCAAGTCCCCGATGCTCGTTGGTAATTCAAAATTTCCACATGCTACCTGCTTGGTGGCCACTTTCTGTACCAGTAACCTCTCCACCACTAATCCTCCAATAAGCGTATCATACTCATCTTCCTCTTCTTTCTCTTTTTCGGGGACCTGTTCGGAGGATTGATTACGCCTATCATCCTTAATCCAATTTGTTATGGTGTTTTTGTTTATGTCGTGTTTCAGGTAGTAACTCAAAGGTTGTGACTCAGGCGGTTTTTCTAAGGTCTGTTTAGCAGGAGTTTTTACCTTCTCGTTATCTTTATGGACAATGGTGATGGAGTTAACAAATTGCGTGGTGGGAGTGGCGCTTTCTTTCCTTAGCAGTATTCGTTCGGGGGACTTCTGACTGGCATACTCCTCCAATAAACTCAACATCTCATTCATTTTCCCCTGCATCTCCTCCTTTTGCTTATAAACTGCTTCTTCGAATCTAGCAAGCCGATCAGAATGGGTCGCCATATACTCCCTCATCCTAGCCTCAAATTCCGAGCTAAGTTCCTTGGGAGGGGAACAAGGTGGAGTGCACCTCTGAAAAGTCTCGACATGTTCTCTAGAGGGTGATTTAGATAATGGTATCGAGGTTGATCTTGAGACAGAATTGACCGTGGCTTGTCTAGGACTTAAGGGTCTCCTTTGCCTTTCCTCGAAATAGTCAACTTTTGCCTCAATTTTGCATAAGAGTTCCTCGGGGATTTCGGTGGTCCCTCCAGATGCCGAGACTGCATTGATGGCTGCTTCCACCGTATGTTTAAACTCCCAAATCTCATTGTTATCGATAGCGAGCTCTTCAATAATCGCCCATGACTCCTCAGCATCCTTATCACGCAATTTTCCTCCCGCGGCCCTGTCGATAATGCGCTTAGTGTGATAATCAACATGGTCGTAGAAAATTTGAACTAATAACCAAGTGTTTATGCCATGATGAGGGATCTTGTGGAGGAGATCCTTAAAACGGGCCCAAGCCTCGCAGAAAGGTTCACCCCGCTGTTGCTCAAACATCAAAATGTCCCTTCTAAGCATTGCAGTCTTTTCTAGCGGAAAGAATTGGGTAAGGAAACGATTGGCGAGATTTTCCCATGTGGTGATGGATCCCGCGGGTAAGCGTTCAAGCCATTGACTAGCTTGATCTCGTAAAGAGAATGGGAATAGGCGTAATCGGGTTGTCTCTCTGGCTTCAACACCTAGGTCTATGGAATCTACGATTTTGAGGAAGTCCTTAAGGTGTTGGTTTGGATCTTCGGAACGAAGTCCATGGAATGCACATCCGCTTTGCACCAACCGGATGGTGTCGGATCGCAAGGGGGTCACATTGGCTCCGGTGAGCTCAATGGTGTTTCGGTAGCCTTGGTGGCTAGGTCGGGAATACTCTCCTAAGGTTCGGGGCCTAAGGGGTTCTAATGGTGGGTTTTGTTGTGGTGGGATGATGGGTTCAAAGATGTTACCACCTTCCATGATGTCGGATGGTAAAGAGTTACGAACAAAAGCCCGAAGAAATAACATAGACTAAAGAAGACCTAAAAATAAAAATAAAAATCTTACTAGAAAGGAATCTAGCAAGTAGACCTAATAAAAAGAAATCCTAACCTAGACAATAACTATTCCCCAGGCTGCGGCGCCAAAAACTTGATGCGTGGGAATCGCACCTTGCTTTACCTCTCGAGGGATCTCGCGAGGCTTACAACCCCCACCAGGCAGTGTACCTGATCGTTGTAGTATAGTATAGTGACAAGTACCGGGGGATTGATCGTTCAGCTTAGGAATAGTGTCGCTAGGATTAGAAAACCTAATTAAAAGTTCTAGAGATGAAAGATGATTATTTTTGTGTTTTTATATTTTATGAAAGCAATTAAAATCTCGGGTTTTGAAAGAGTGGGCGGAATTAGTTGTTATTCAACTAACCCAAAAACTACTTTGTAACTAATTAAACTAATAAAAATAAAATTAAACTAATATTAAACTAAGGTTGTGGGCAGTAATTGGAGAAATTGTGTTTACTTAAACTTCATTACTCCCTAGATATCTTTTACATGTTAATTACTTGTTACACTTGTATGAATGACGGGTTGTATTCCTTAATACCATTCGTGGAGTGGCATACATAACTCCCCAACTCTATGAGCTCTTATCTCCTCCTACACCATGACCCAGCACAACTATAGGGATTGTAAACAGTGGCTCATGCATTAAATACAACCAATAAAGACCTAGTACGCCTCGGTTCATGTTTCTTAAGACGTTCAAGCATGTTACCATTTGGAGATCTGCCAGTTTTCTTAAGCCTAACATATAAAATCATTCATTCAAAACAAGAATAGACAAGTAATCAACACATAATCAACATCTAGGTTTCATTAGATCTAAGCAAACACAAGAGAGATCTAGCCTAGCATAGTAGAATTAAGATAAGAACAAAAGATAAACAACCAACACATAGACATATTGATTGAATTAAGAGTATACTTATCTCAATTACAATGCAAGGTCTCAAGGGTTTGGAACCCTTGAAAAACCTGTAAAAGAGGCACCAAAATCGTCTTTAGGGTTTCACCAAAACTTCTCTCCTTTTTTTTAATGAAAAAACTAGAAAACTATATATAGGAAAATCGTCCTGACGGCGTCAAGAGTAAAATCTGACGCCGTCAACTCGCCGCCATACACTTCCTCGGACGCCCTAGATCCAATCGTGACGGCCTATGTGACGCCGTCACAACCTTCGGTAAATTATTCTTGGCCACTTTGACGCCGTCATAACTCCATCTGACGCCGTCACCAGCTACGGTAATTTATTCTTCATGTCTGACGCCGTCAAGAGCAAACCCTTGACGCCGTCACCTTGTATTTCCAGCTTGGATTTTTGGTACTTTGTCGTTTTCTTCACTTTATGCTCCAAAAACGTTCAAAATAGCCTCTTTTCCAGAATTCACTCTCCAAACACCTAAAATCACAAAAGGAACGATTTAGGGCAATATTTGATCAAATAAATTCGGATTCAGGCTTAAATGACCCCCTAAAAACGGATCATTTTTCGCCTCATCAGGGAGCAACGATCTAGGGGAGCTATGTTCAAGGGGGAGCACGTTCGGGTGCACTTACAAGCTACTTACCCATTCAATTGGTAGTCCCGCCTTTTTGATTCGACAAAAGGGGGAGAAAGAAAGCAAGAGCGTGAAGACCTATTCAAGTTAAAGAAACAAAGGCTTCACCGAATTACAAGGCAAGGTCAAGACGCAAGCTACACCAAAGGCGCGCTTTGTCTTCGCTACGTTTTGTAATTTTATTTGCTTTCGGTTTTAATTTGTCATCATCAAAAAGGGGGAGATTGTTGAGGCAACATGATCAAGATCTCCTAATGTTTTAATGATGACAAATAAACCTTCGAAACACATAAAATTACAAATGTTAGCCAAAATTCCCCAACATTCATATCTGCTGCTGACGCGCCACCCACGCGTCAACGCGTGGGTGACGCGCCAGGGTTCTGTGAATGTCGGGACGAATTTTGAAAGTCGGCTTTCCCCTTACCCGAAAAATGTGGATCTTTCAATATATGTATGAATATGTTATGTGCTTATTTGAGAACACTCGAAATGTGTTTTGGGATTAGAGAGATCCAACTTTTAAAAGCACCCACTTACGGGATAATGCCAACTCATATTTTCTAACACTTGCCTCTAGCCAAGGCTTTTCTAAACTTAGGGATCTTATATACTTCATGTAACATCACGTGAAAGCATCCATATACTCATATCCCGTGCTTACGTCTTCTCTAATCACGTAACGGGTTTACTCCCTTATTGGTCAAACTAAGTCAAAGGTCACTTTGCGTAAACGCATCCCTTCCTGCTTGGTTTATGCTTTACATCATGGCAAAGCATTTGGCTTGTTTGTACCAAGGTGTTAGTTGAGTAAGTCGAGTCGTGGAAAGTCACTAGTTATGAAACTATGGATTCTCGACGTTGTGGTACTTGAACTTATAAGTAACCTATGATTTTCTCAACTTATAATCTTAAATGTCTAAACCTTTTCTCCTTAATGACAATAAGATTATTTCTTAATCTTTTCTTAATCATCTTCTTAACCTTCTTAATCACACAAGATAAAGCAATCAAAATCTCCCACAATCCTTCCCAAAAATCCTTTTCCAACATCTTCTTACATATTCCCTTACACCTCTTACACACTCTTACACCCTTTTGACTCACCCTCTCCCACACAAGATTCCTCACTTTATACATTTCCTATACACCTTTCTCATACACCAATACAAACACTTCCCTATACACATATACACTCTTTTCTACACACACCTTTATATTCAAAATACACACACATCAGTCACATACCCCTCTTCACATACATAAGGCTCTCCATCCAATCACTCTTACATATACTTACACATACAACTCACTCCCTATACACATCTCATCCTTACACAACATATTCCTTACACTCCCAATACCTTTACATTTAAAATACACACACTACTCACAACCATTACACCTTCTACACACACTAGGCTCCCCATCACATCCAACTTTTACATATTCTCTTACACACTCTTACACTATCCAACCTTTATTCCCTTACACACTTATACAATCCAACTCATACTCTACACACTCTTCATCTCAACCATTCATTCTCTTACAACACATCTCAACCATCCATTTCTCCTTCCTCCCCAAGAAATGGAATATTCCTTAGAATATACTTCTCCTAACCCAACCATGGTTCTCCTAACCCAACTATGGTTAGTTCTCTACACTTAACCTTGGTTAACTCTTGACCACACCAAGGATGGAATATTCCCTTTGATATGCTTCTTCTAACCTAACCATGGTTAACTCTTAACCACACCAAGGATGAAACATTCCATTGGATACACCCTTTAACCTAACCATGGTTTAATCTCTATACACTTCTTTCTAAACCTAACCATGATCGTGTTGGGTGCATTAGTGGTAATTTAGATGTTTATTAGTTGGATGTGAGGACGGAAATACATACGCTAGTTGTTCTCAGCTGGTATATTGAGGACCCATTTGGGTAGATAACTGGAACCATAGACGCCTATAAAAAATAACATATTTTATTACTGTAGAACACACAAGTCGTATATACATTTAAAACCAGAAGAATGTAAAAACCTGTTGAAGCCGTTTTATGTGATCTTCGTTGTTATTAGCTACTATATATCCATCTTCGTTTCATCCGCCAACAGCAGATAACACGCATTCAATCCCGTCAGAGCTTCCTTTGTGGCTGCATCTGAAATAGAGAAAAGTTTAACTAAAAGAAGCTAATTGATGCAATATTTAAAGCAATAAAATGCTAATTATATAAAGTACTTACGGGATAATCATTATCTTCAGTTTCTTTAGAGTTTCATCACATAATTGACTTCCAAATTCAGCATCTTTTATGGCGCATCTAAGTAAACAAAAAAACAGTAAAAAAAATTAGTACTCCGTAAATATTAAATTCTGAACTTACCATTTTTAACATATATACCTGGTAGCAACTAGTGTCACTTTGACACCCAAATGATTTTTAATATGATGCACTATCTTCTTTGAAACACGCATATATGTGATAAACCCACCGGTCAGCAGCACTTTTGGTGACTTACCGAAGTTGGGGTTCCTTTTGAAAAAGTTTTTGGACTTAAACATTGTCAAAACCTGCATTGAAAAAGCTAGATATATAATTTACGTAGATAAAATTACTAAAAAGACACTGCTTGCAAAGCTAAAGGTCTAGTACATGAATTTGAGTGAATTAACTAAAAATTCCAGCTCTAAATGTCAAAAGAAAACAGCAGGACATTATTAGGATAAAAATACAATTGCAGCATATAACTTAAGACAAAGCTATCAATGAATTAACTAAAAATTCCTCTTCTAGTAAAAAGTAAGCTTAACTAGCTAGTTGGACAAAATCTTTTTTTCTACTTCATAAAATCATAGAAATGTATTTGTTTTTCATGTTTCCTTTTACTAGCATGAAAATGGAAATATAGTGTAGTAGGGTCTATGTCTACTGTATGGACATTATTTTTTCTACACTTTCAACTACAAAACTAAATTAAAAAAGCACCAACATTTAATAATAACATATAAATTAAACTCAGATCAAAAACTAGATGAGTCAAAACATAATAACAAGATTTATTTCATATATAGTCATCAAACAAGTAATATTGGCAACTGATTAATTGGTGTAACACATTTTCACTGGCAGTAAGTTTCATAAGTCTCTAGTCACAAAAATTAGTATTTAAAAGAAAAACAAGATGACATTATGTGGAGAAAATTACTAAAATTGTATATTTTTGGAACCAGCTATAAGAAAATTTTAACTTACAAAATGCGCAAAATGTTTCACAATAACCGCACCTACTTGTACTACTGCGCGATCAAGTTAAAAAAAAAAGTGGCGATTTGTTGCTTCTCGACTAACTAATGTTGCACAAAATAACTATATATATATCCTACTTTTTCTCGACCAAAATATTTAAACATATACCAAAAACTGATTTCAACATCGAGGCACGTCAAAATCTCAGTCCTTCGTGCAGTCTCATAAGCAGATTCACTTGATTCTCAAGCTTTATTCCCAAAAAAAATCCCAGTTTTTATTTTTGGTAATTTTATCATAAATACACACATTAAATGAACCAAAAAAAACCCTAGAAAAAAGGAACTACAACAACGGCAACAACAAACATTCAATAGCCAGCCTATCTCATTATGTTTTATACACTTTCAACTACAGATCTAAATAACAGACCCTAACATTTAATAACAACCACCTCATTCATTCATTTACTCTCATATATCCAAAACAGTAATACTCACAACAGATTTAACTAAATATAACAGTCGACACATAGTAAAAACACACACAAACCTTTACAATGCGCCGTTTGATCGAACAAACCCTAGCTATAGTTGTTACCTGAAACAAACAGTGCGTACGGACGTCATTAACTTTATAGAAATAATGACTTTTATATAAAAAATGGAAGATTAAAATATTGCTTTAATAATAATCCGACTTTTTTGTAAAAAAAAAATGAAGGTTTTATTTTAATTTGTTGTCTGAAAATACCTTGAGAGAGAGAGAGAGAGAGAGAGAGAGAGAGAGATGTTTTTAGAGTTTGAAAATGAGAGTGACGTGTATATGTAATGATATTTTATTTATCCGATACGGCGTCGTTTGGTGTAGGAACTGTGTCATTTCTTTGGCTTGGGCTTTACACTCATCTAGAATCTTTTTTTTCTTTTCTTTTTTTTTTTTTTTTTTTTTTTTTTTTTTTAAGAATTTGATTTTAGTAGCGTTGGAATGTGATGATTTGTATTTTTATAGATTGTGTGATTTTTGTTGGATGATAACAAATGTTGATCGAATGGAGCAATATTTATACACTTTCAATAAGTGGAAACGTTTAAAATGTGTTGCTAGTAAGTTTGCTCGAAGATACTCGGAATTAGGGGCAGTAACACAATGAGAGCAGTGTAGGCAACTGCCCTCATACACTTTCAACTACAAAACTAAATAAAAAAAACACTAACATTTAATAATAACACATACATTAAACTCAGATCAAAAACTAGATTAGTCAAAACAGAATAACACGAGGGTGTAACTTCATGGATATCATCATAACACAACCATTTACGCAAAGGAATTTAGTGCTAAAACTCACATATATCACTTCAAACACCTAAGACACGCCAAACAAACGTCAACCGAGTCAAGACTATCAGTCAAACTGACCTGCTAAAACCACGGTTGTTACATCATCCCCTACTTAGGAAAATCACGTCCCGAGATTTCAACTACTCTAGTTACCACTCACAACAGCAAAAGAAAATTTATGAATATTTAAGCGGAATAATACCACTCCATAAAATCACACAGAAAGAACCACAAAAATGTGAACCGACTAAATACCCGAATTCGCACGATAGAAAACATTCCGTCACTCCAACGATACACGCAAATAGATACACTCCCTGATCAATAACACCAATGATCAAAACGACTTCTCACAGGTAGGTATGATACCCTCAAACCAAATGAAAGTCCAAATGGTAACCGCAAGAAGCACCACATATAATGGATACACATAAAACAAACATTAATTAAAACATATGCGAACACCCTACAGCTAACTTCCACGATCTAAATCTAACTACAAACGATCTACTTTATCAACCACCTCAGCAAACAAATTTGGGTACTTAAATTTCATATGATCCTCACATTCCCAAGTAAACTCAGGACCACGCTTAGAATCCCACCATACCTTTACCAACGCTATCTCATCACACTTCAAACCCTTAACATCTCGATCCATAATCGCAACAGGTTTCTCAACAAAGCGAAGACTTTGCCGACCTTACTTTCCTCTAATGGCTCATGCAGACTAGCATCCACCAAACACTTCTTTCAATTAGATACGTGAAACGTATCACGTACACCACTCAATTCCTCAGCTAACTTCAACCTGTATGCTACAAATCAAATCTTTTCCAAATCTCAAACAGTCCTACATATCTCGGTGCTAACTTGCCTTTCTTATCGAAACGCATAACACCTTTCCAAGGAAATACTTTTAACATCACAAAATCACCAACATTAGACTCTAATGGCTTACGGCGATTATCCGCATAAATCTTTTGGCGTATATCTCGCTTCCTTAAATCTCTCTCTTAAATCTGAAAACCTTATTCGCAATCTCTCATTCCATTTCAGGACCAATTAGTTGGCTTGTTCCAACCTCTGTCCACAGAATAGGCGTTCTACGTTTCCTTCCATACAACGGCACATGCTTAATACTAGAATTATAATTATTGTTATAGGAGAACTCAGCTAAAGATAAACGCATACCTAAGCTCCCTCCAACTCAAACACACCCATGCTCTCATCATACCATCCAACGCCTGATTTGTACGCTCACTTAGTCCATTCATTTAAGAATGATAAATCATACTCCGATACACTATCTCAAGGCTCCATAAAACATTTACCACAATCGCGAAGTAAGTATTTCATCTTGATATAAGCTGATTGACGCGACACCCCACGTCTCTCTACCAACTCATCAAATGTAATGTCCCGCTAACTCCTCCTTAACACAATCTTCAGGTATCTCTGACTGTTGCACCAATCTAATAATCGTTGACATTAACTTTCACCTTTAAACGTATCAAACGCTTGTTAAGGTATGTGTATTCTCTTCATACTTGCTCCTTGATGAGTGTGTAAATACTCATCATTTCTGTTACATATAAGCTGCAAAACATATGAAAACACACAGGAATGCCTTGAAATATATAAAATTATCCCTGGATTGTGTTTTTATGCATAAGGATTGAAAACTGATGAAAAACAAAACATTTCACATAATTTACAGTTTCAGTCCCTGAACTTTGGAAAATTGGCAAATCTAGTCCCTGGTAAATCAAAACTTGTACAAATGTCATAAAAGGTCCTTGGGATTCATAAGTTGTCAAGAAAAATCCTTTAAAGTTTAAAAATAGTAAAATGACAACTTTGGTCCCTCAACTTTTGAAAAGTGTCAAATTTAGTCCCTGGGTGTTTAAAAATGGAAAATTATCAAACTACACCCTTGTACTATTCTAAAAAGACAAAATTGGTCCTTATGATAACTTTTGAGAAGTTACAAATTCAACCTTTCAAAAAATCAGAAAGTTACAGTTTTGGTCCCTGGAGTTTGTGGAATTGGCAGAATTGGTCCCTGAGATTTAAAATGATAAAATTTATACTTGTGGTCCTTATACTAATGTGTAATTGCAGGTTTGGTCCTTATGTGAAGTTTGGGAAAGTTACTAATATAGCCCCTCATCTTTTACCAAATTACATTTTTGGTCCTTGTATCTTAAAAACCAAACCGGACCCTTTTATTATTAAATCCACCAAATCCTAATCCACTACCCAACCTAAACAGCCCACCCACTAGTCCTAGGCCCAGTCCAAAATTAAACCCAACACCCCTTAGTTAAATAAGCCGGGTCAAACAAAGTCAAAAACCACCCCAACCGCCAGTTACTGTTCATCTCCCTCACAAACTCCCCCAAACCTGAAAACCAGGTGGTTTTGTGCCACCTTACCCCGCCAGCTCATCCTACACCTCTCCACATCATTTCCCAACACCATCATACCAACCCACATCACCAATAAATGCAATTCCCACTCTTTTTCCACCATCTTCACTACTGTAGCACCCTGCTTTCTAGTTTTTCTTCCATACTTACCCAAGTTGGTTAAAAATATCTCAAATGTTCCCCCTTGATCACCACTAAACCCCAAAGTTCCTTAATTGAATTATGGAGGCCACAAGTTACCCTTTTGGACTTTCCCGCCAAAATGATCAAACGGCTAAAATGCCTTTGACTCATCCAATGGCCTCAATTATCAGTGGGAAAGTGTGAGGAAGCTAGTGGGATGCTTTTGAGTCATTATAAATCAAGAATGAAGCAGAGAAGAATGTATCTAGTTTTTAATTAAAAATAATGAATGTCGATTAGCTAATTTTCAAGTTTTCTTTGTATTTTTAAGTTTCTAAGTTGTAATTTCAAGATTCTGGGTGTTAAATCAAAGTTGTTTTCAGTCTTAATTTGAGTTTCTTGTTTCCAATTCAGTTTATGCAAATCTGTTTAATAAAAAATCTCATGTCACTTGAATATTGTTATTAACTGATATTAGGGACCATTAAGCTCATCTAAACTCATAACTCAGCTTCTATAAGCTATTGAAAATCATAAAAGTAGTTATAATCATAAAAACAAAAATAAAAAAAAAATATAGAATTAAATAAGAGAAAAATAAAAAAAAAATCAACAAGATGAAGCAAGAAGGTGCAAGCTGAGCAATTTTGGATCAATTATGGTTTAGTGGGTCTGTGGAGACCTGTTAGGATTGGTCACTTGTTCTTGGTTCATCATATCTCAGTCAATTCTATTTTGTAAGCATTTCCATCAATTTTTGCATTTTATTGTTCTTGTGCTTTATTTCCTTTGATCTTTGTGTTTTAATGTTTAAATAATATTGTTAAGTCATAAGGTTAACTGAAATCAGTGTTGTGTTCATCAAGAATAGATTGTACTAAAAATCAAAATCACACAGTGTAGAACTCATATGTGACTAATCTGAGATATGTGCTTGTTTTATGGTTGTTCTAGACTTAATTGATCTTAATTAATATCAATATATTGTTAGGAACCAGAGTTGTGGTTTTAAATTCATCATTCCTTTTGAAAATCTCAACTTCAGTTTGTAAAGGTGTGTTTGGATCAGACTTGTTCACTGAGTTTCAGGGCATTCCAGTTGTTGTTTATTGTTGACATAAGTCACTCTAGGTTCTAATAGTTCATCTAAGTCATAAAATCAAGTTCTAGTTCAACCAATAGTCAAAATTCATTTCAATCTATCCTTACTTGTTAACTGTTAGAGTTTAGAGTTCCATTTTCATCACACTAGTTTATAACTTGGTAATCTAGCTTAATTTCACTTTTGAATAGCTTAATATAACATATTTACTTAGTAAATTAGATTAGAAGTTCAATTAAGTCAAAGTTCAAGTTTATCATAAAAAGTCAAACTTGCATTCTCTCAGATTTTCCAAAAGCTACATGATTTTTAGAGATTTGTGTATTAAGAGTTAGGACTTGAAATTTTCACATGTTGAAGAGTCTCAGCTAGTCTCTTGAATCCAACCTTCACTTCATTTTTGTGAATTTTTCTGTGGACCCTATTGATTCTCAAAGTCACCTGCAGGGGAAGAAGCTCCCCTGTGCACAGTTAGCTAGTGATTTCTATGAAGCTTGCACAAGCTTCATCAGTTATCTTTAGCTTGTGTAAGTTGTGGTTTTGTGAAGCCCTTCTGACTTATTTTCTCTGCATACTTTCACTTTTTCCTTTAGTAGCTTATACAACTGCTTATCATGCTCATAATATTTTCCAAATCAACTCACTACACTGAGCAATCAGTGTAGTTGAGCCATTTTCATAAGCTTGATTAGTGAGTATTAGTTTGTGTATTTTGGTCCTTTGTGATTCCCTTGTGGTTAGTCACTTGAGTGAGTGCTTATTTTTCCTTTGATTGCTTATCTGAACAGCTTAATTTGCTTAACTTGTGAATTAAATCAAACATTTCACTGGTCACTCAGTGAAATCAAGCAACTTTATAAGCCCATCATAAGCTCATCACTGAGCTTTGGCTTGTGATCTAAGGTTCTTTAAGAAGCTAAGCAGTCCATTAATCAAGTTCAAGCTTAATTTCTCATTTTCAAACCCTTTTACTAGGGCTGCACCTCAGCTTAAACTTGTTCATTCACTCAGTCCTCTGAGTGACTCAGTTAAACCACCCAACTTCATAAGCCTTTCATAAGCTACCCAGTGGTCCCCATTGGTTGAGCTTTGGCAATTTGGAATCCTTACCAAACCATCTTAACACTTCAGTAATCAATAAGTTCTTTTGAGCTTATTTCATAAGCTCAACTTGACCATATTGGTTGTCTGTCTTGGTGTTTGGATCTCAGATTTATTGGAAGTGCTTATAAGCTTTTTACAAGCTTATTAGCTTAGTCCAGTGAATTAACTTGTTAATACTTATTAATATACTATATATACATATTAATAATCTTTTATTTTCTTTCTTAAGCTTGTTTCAAAGCTTGTACCAAGCTCATAAGCTTGTATCACTCACTCAGTTAACTGAGTGAAAACCAGCTTGGACCCCTCACTTCCCAAGCTCTTTCTGAGCTTATCAGTGGGTCCCACACCCTAAATCCTAGTTCTTCTAACCCCCCTCCTACCAAGGTTCATCCTTTGACCCTTTGGTTGACCTGTACACCACTGGACCCCACCTAGAATTGCACCTAAACATTGTCCCATTTCTGACTCAGGAACCAAATAAGCAAGTGCTTATTGTGGTCTTTTGGCTTATTCTGTGAGCTTATATCAGCAAATCTAGCTTATTTAAGTTAAAATATCTTAAGTGAATCAGATTTTACCCTTGTGGACCCCACATAAGCTCATTTGAGCTAATTTCTTTGTTTGGTCAAACCTAGTCAACTGTTTGGTCCAATAAGCTCTCTCAGTGCTTATTTTTTATTTCTAAATTATTTGTCTTTGTAAAAATTTGATATTTTAAGTATTTTATTAGATTTGTAAAAGAAAAACAAGAAAAAACCAAACTTAATTATAGTGATAGCTTCTATTTAATAGAAATTATCTATTTAATTTCCTTTTTAGCTTATTTATAAGCACTTCTTCTATTTTATATTTTTATTAAATCTCTTATATATTAAAGTAATTTTATAAAATTTACCAGAATTTTCTTTTGTCATCTAGTGTTATTTAGAATTAATTTTAGTTTATTTAATAATTAAATAATAAATAAGAATTAAATAGCATAATATATTTTTATAAGGTATTACTTATATTTTATATTTTTTTCCTAGCTTCTATAAGTCATAAAATAATTTTAGAAATTTTCTTGTGATTTATACTGTTCATTTACTAGTTTTCATAATTTAATTAGTTTAATTAGATATTAATCAATACTTAGAATAATAATTAGTAGATTAAATTAAAAATACATAAAATAAAGTTTTTATAATTTTTTAGGATTCCCATGATGGTTAATTAGATATATAAAATTTTTCATAATTATCTAAGTCTTTTTAGTAATTATAAATAAGTTAATCAATATAATTAGTTAAATAATAATTAAATAATAATTAATTAATAATAAATAGACAAATAGTGTGAAAAATATAATTTTAATTTTGAAATAAGTTTGATAATATTTTAGATTTTTAGAAATTTTAATTTTAATTTTCTAAACTTATTTTACATTTTCATAATTAATAGTTAATTATTAGATAATTAATAAATAGTTATTAAATAAAAATAATTAATTAAATAGTTTTTAATTATAAAATAAATATTTTAAATTTATTTAATTTGCATTTAAGCCCCTAAGGCTTATAAAATCCTACTATAAGTAAATTTGTTTTTGTTTACGTTTAATTAATAAACGTTTACGTTTTTCAGTACCTTTTTCACGTGTACTTATCTGATTTAACGTATTAATTGATATAGCTTATTAAAGCCATTCACTCTTATATTTTAGTAGTACAAATCACTTAAACCATTTTCCTGTTCAATTCACCTTATCTCAAAGTCGTTTTATTTCAGATTTCACATCTCGTTGGGATCTAACGATCCGGGGAAACACTAAACTCACCGGAGTATTGGTTTAGGCTGTCTGACTTGTTGACCATTACTTGGTTGATATTATCTGACTGTTTAGAGCCAATCAAAATTTGGCGCCGCTGCCGGGGAGGTGTGCTGCGTATTACGACTTTTTGAAATATCTGTGAGTTTGCATTTTCACCCTTTGTTATATATCATCTTTTTGTTCATATTTTATTTTCTATTTGTAAAATTCCCGTCACTCTAAGTATTCTTAGAGTCGTCTCTAGTGCATGCGCACTCGTTCTTCTAGGTCCACAAGCCCTTTACGTGAGCTTGTTAGAATTCCTCGAAGACGCCGTAGACGTTCTGCCCCAACAGCCGTATCTGAGGAACGTGCTGTTTCACCTAAGAAAGTTATCATGGCGGAAGACCGTCCGATGAATGAGCTTCTCCAAGCACCCATTGAGGGTTACGGAGACGCTATTGTTGTCCCAGCCATCGTGGCTGAATACTTTGAGCTCAAAACCGGGTTACTAAATCTAGTAACTTCAAGCCAATTTTATGGTTTTGAGAGGGATGATCCCCATGCTCACATTAGATGGTTTAATAAAATCACTTCAACCATCAAATACAAGAACGCCCTTCCGAAGCAGTTAAACTTCTTCTTTTCCCATTTTCTCTTGAGGGAGCAGCCCGGATTTGGCTGGAAAAACAACCTCCTCGTTCAATACACTCATGGGAAGATTTAGTTACCAAATTTGTAAACGAATTTTTTCCCCCGTCCAGAACGACAAGTCTTAAAAATGAAATCATCAAATTTACTCAAAGGTTTGATGAATCGTTTGGTGACGCTTGGGATCGTTTCAAAGAATTGCTTCGTCGATGTCCTCATCATGGTTTCACTGAATTAATGCAAATTGACACGTTTTATAATGGTGTGAGTCAATCTGACCAAGATTCTCTCAATGCCTCCGCGGGAGGTAATTTTTTGAGCAAAACCACAAAAGAAGCTTTAGAAATCATTGAAAATAAGTCCAAAGTCCGCACTACACGCACAAAGCCATATAACTCCCAAGTGAGTGCTGGTCCTTCTACTTCATCGCCCGTGAGTACTTCTAGCACCGATGCTAAGATAGAAAAACTCACGGACGCCATTCAAGCTTTGGTTCTCTCAAGCCAGAAAAAAGTCACTTTCACACAAAACCCTTCACATGCTGAAGTTAAAAAAGTGGAAGTTTGTGTCACTTGTGGTGGCCCACATGCTTACTACAATTGTACTGCCACCGATGGTAGTCCTTTTGAAGCCAATGCCCTAGCCGGTACTACAAATCAGGGAGGTAATCAATATCGTCCTCAAATGGAACCAAGTTACCGTGCTAACACACATATGGGACCACCCGGGTTTAACCAAAACCCAAATTTGCAAAACAGGAACCAGAACCAACCCAGAATGAACCAAGGTTATCAAAACCAAGGGAATTTCCATCCTGGACAGAATCAAGGTTTCCACAATCAAGGAAACTTTAACAGAAACAATTTCAACCCCGGAAATCATTTTCAGGGAAATGGTAATCCAAATCAAGGGAATTTTCTGCCACAACAAGGTTATAATCAAAATAACCGTGTCCAAAATTTCCCTAACCAAACACAAGCCATTCTCCCAGCTCCACAACCATCATCCGATGAGTTGTTAAAGCAGTTCATGAAAACTCAAGAAGAGACAAACAGGTTGTTGGTCAGCCAGATTTCTGAAATCAAGAAATCTTTAAATGAACAACCCTCGGGCTCTGGAAAACTTCCGAGCAACACGATCGCAAACCCGAGGGGCGATGCAAAGGCGATCACGACCAGGAGCGGAGTTTCATATGATGGACCCACTATTCCCACTACCCCTTTTACTTCTTCTCCCAAGGTAGTGGAAAATAACGTCGAGGTAAATAAGGACGAAGTACTTCCTACTCATAAGGGAGGTACCCAAGACGTCCCACCTCATGTTGTCCCGAAACCCAAACCAAAACCTAGAGTTGTTTTTGAACCAAATGATATTCCAGTTGAAACACCTCAGTCCAGACCCTCTACTTCCTCTATTCCTTACCCCTCACGCTTGAGTGAGCAAAAGCTCCGTGAAAAAGCTAGTCACCAGATGGATAAATTCTTTCAAATCTTCCAAGATTTGCATTTTGACATTAGCTTTGCGGATGCTATTATTCTGATGCCCAAATTTGCATCGACAATCAAACACTTGTTAAGCAACAAGGAGAAACTGTTTGAAATGGCAAAGACTCCCTTGAATGAGAACTGCTCTGCAGTTCTTTTAAAGAAGCTTCCCGAGAAGCTGGGAGACCTTGGAAAATTTCTAATACCTTGTGTATTTCCGGGAATGGTTGATTGCTATGCCTTGGCCGATCTTGGTGCAAGTATCAACCTAATGCCGTACTCAGTTTGGAAGAAACTTTCTCTTCCTGATCTTACTCCTACCTGCATGACTTTAGAGCTTGCAGACCGATCAATATCTCGTCCTCTCGGCATTGCCGAGGACGTGTTTGTGAAGGTAGGAGAATTTCATCTCCCCGCTGACTTTGTAGTGGTTGATTTCGATGCCGATCAAAGGGTCCCTCTCATTGTTGGGAGGGGTTTCCTTAGAACGGGCCGTGCTCTTATCGATGTATTTGAGCAAGAAATCACTCTTCGTGTGGGTAATGAAGCTGTTACATTTAACCTCGATCAAACCTCGAGGTACTCCTCCAATTATGATTCTGAAGCAGTTAACCAAATAGATATCATAGACATTGCTTCTGAGGAGTACTCTCAAGAGTTTCTTGGTTATTCTCATAATTCTGTGAGTTGGGATGCCACTCCATCATCTGAACCTATCATTTCCGACTCTTCCCCTTCTCTCACTCCGTTTGAGGGAAGTGATTTCCTTTTGGAAGAGGTCGAGGCTTTTCTCAAAAGTGATTCAGTTCCATTGGGAATTGATAACACTGAGATTGATCAGGAGGGAGATATTCTTCTCCTTGAGAGATTGCTAAATCAAGACAATTCTCCTCCACTCCCTCCCGTACAACTTCATAATCAGGAAATCAAATATGTTGAGGAAACTGATGATTTTCCTGAGGTCGAACTCAAGGACTTACCTCTTCATCTTGAATACGCATTCTTGGAGGGTGATGATAAATTGCCCGTCATTATTGCTAAAGGTTTGAGTGTTGAGGAGAAGAGTGCTCTCATAAAGGTCTTGAAGTCAAACAAGCAAGCAATTGCTTGGAAACTCTCCGATATTAAGGGTATTAACCCAGATTTTTGTACACACAAAATCTTGATGGAGGATGACTTCAAACCTGCAGTGCAACATCAAAGAAGGGTGAATCCAAAAATCCATGATGTGATTAAACAAGAGGTTCTTAAACTTCTTGATGCAGGATTGATTTACCCTATCTCTGATAGTCCATGGGTTAGTCCCATTCATTGCGTTCCAAAAAAGGGTGGCATTACTGTTGTCACTAATGAGGAAAATGAGTTGATACCAACTCGGCTGGTTACCGGATGGCGTGTTTGCATTGACTATCGTAAGTTAAATGACGCCACCCGCAAAGACCACTTTCCGCTGCCCTTTATGGACCAGATGCTTGAGAGATTAGCTGGAAACGAGTACTATTGTTTCCTTGATGGTTTCTCAGGATATTTTCAAATCCCCATTGATCCATCGGATCAAGAAAAGACTACCTTTACATGCCCTTATGGAACCTTTGCTTATAAACGTATGCCTTTTGGCTTATGTAATGCTCCAGGTACGTTCCAAAGGTGCATGATGGCCATATTTACCGACATGATCGGTAAAACCATGGAGGTCTTTATGGATGACTTCTCGGTCATTGGGGATTCATTCCAAACATGTCTCACCAATTTAGAAACAATGTTGAAAAGGTGTAAAGACACCAATCTATGTCTAAATTGGGAAAAGAGTCACTTTATGGTCAAAGAGGGCATTGTCCTCGGCCATAAGATTTCCAAGAATGGGATTGAGGTTGACAGAGCTAAGGTTGATGTCATTGCAAAACTGCCTCACCCTACTACCGTCAAAGGTATTAGGAGTTTCTTGGGTCATGCCGGTTTCTATCGTCGATTTATACAAGATTTTTCTAAAATCTCACGGCCTATGACTCATCTCCTTGAAAAGGATACTCCTTTTATCTTCTCACCAGAGTGCATCGAAGCTTTTGAAACACTAAAGAAAAAGCTTACTGAGGCACCCATTCTTATTGCCCCCGACTGGGACTTACCCTTCGAGCTTATGTGCGATGCAAGTGATTTTGCTATCGGTGCAGTCTTGGGGCAACGCAAAACGAAACACTTCCAGCCTATCCACTACGCAAGCAAAACTATGAACGAAGCTCAAACACATTACACCACTACAGAAAAAGAATTATTAGCTGTGGTGTATGCTTTTGAGAAATTTCGGACATACTTAATCTTAACTAAAAGCGTAGTGTATACGGATCACTCGGCTCTTAAATATCTATTTGCAAAACAAGATGCAAAGCCGAGATTGCTCCGATGGGTTCTCCTCCTCCAGGAATTTGATATCATTATTCGTGATAAAAAAGGAGCTGAGAACCTGGCTGCTGATCATTTGTCCCGATTAGAGAACCCTCATCAAAATGTGTATGAGAAAAAGGAAATAAATGAAACATTTCCTCTCGAAACACTTAATGCGGTTGCTTTTCGTGGAGATTCTACTACCCCATGGTTTGCCGACTTCGCAAATTACCATGCGGGTAACTTTGTTGTGAAAGGGATGTCAACCCAACAGAAGAATAAATTCTTTAAGGATATTAAACATTACTTCTGGGATGACCCCTACTTATTCAAAATCTGTGCGGATCAAGTCATCCGACGGTGTGTATATGGACAGGAAGCCACTGAAATTCTTAAGGCTTGCCATGCTGGACCCACTGGGGGACATCATAGTCCTAATTACACCGCCAAAAAGGTGTTTGATTCCGGATTCTTCTGGCCCACAATTTATAAAGATGCCCAGGATCTCATTAAAACCTGTGATGCTTGTCAGCGTCATGGAAACATTTCACAAAGAAATGCGATGCCACAAAATGCTATTCAAGTATGTGAAATATTTGATATCTGGGGCATTGACTTTATGGGGCCATTTCCATCATCCAGAGGAAACAAGTACATACTTGTGGCAGTTGATTATTTATCAAAGTGGGTTGAAGCAAAAGCTTTACACACAAATGATGCCCGAGTTGTAGTGAAATTCCTGAAATCTCTTTTTGCCCGTTTTGGAACCCCACGTGCTATTATAAGTGATCGTGGTACGCATTTCTGCAATGACAAATTTGATAAAGTCATGCAAAAGTATGGTGTAACCCACCGTCTTTCTACCGCGTATCACCCACAAACAAGTGGGCAAGTGGAAGTTTCAAATCGTGGTATCAAAAGGATACTTGAGAGGACTGTTGGTGAAAACCGTGCTGCCTGGTCGGATAAATTAGATGACGCACTATGGGCCTTTCGTACAGCTTATAAAACACCCATTGGGTGTACACCTTACAAGCTTGTGTACGGAAAGACATGTCATTTACCGATGGAACTTGAGCACAAAGCCTACTGGGCTTTGAAACATGCCAACTTTGACCTCAAAACTGCGGGTGATCACAGAAAAGTTCAAATGAATGAATTAAATGAACTACGTGATCAGGCTTACGAGAACTCTTTAATCTATAAAGAAAAAACAAAGAGAATACATGACTCAAAAATAAAGAACCGCGTTTTTAACGTTGGTGATAGAGTACTTCTCTTTAACTCTAGATTAAAGATCTTCTCGGGAAAATTAAAAACCCGTTGGACTGGTCCATTTACTATCACTAAAGTTTCTCCATATGGTACCGTTGAGTTATCTCAAAATGACGGTCCATGTTTTAAAGTAAATGGCCATCGTGTTAAACACTACTTTGGAGAGGACATCCCAAACGTGGTTGTCCCGGATCTCCAAACTTTCCCCAAGGACAATTAAATTCGGGGTCGAGTCAAGCTAGTGACTCGGGAATCAAAAACAAGCTACCTCATGGACAAATCAATTCGAGGTCGAGTCAAGCTAGTGACTCGGTAATCAAAAGCATAGCAATATGGGTTTTCACTCATATTTCTGATTTCTTTCTCTTTTCTACCACCTAGTGTGGGGGAGATGCCCCCACATGTTGTATATATGTATATATCTTATTAAAAAAAAAAAAAAAAGTTCAAAACAAAAGAAAAAAGTGAGTTTGTATGTAAATAGCCTAAAATAAAGGTTATTAATATTTCCTTCTTACGTTCTAACTATCGGTTTAACACCCGGTGATTTGAATATTGAGGGCAATATTCATTTCTAAGTGTGGGGGGGGGGGGGGGGGGATTCTCACGAATTCAAACACATGTTCCATCAAGCACCCTCATTTGATCAAAATTTAAAGTTTTTTCACACTTAGAAATGCAATAAATGGTATCAATCCTCCATGTCTAACCCACAACAGGATTGGCTAGTCCAGGAGCAAACGGCTCTTGGTAAAGACATCTCAAAACCGTTGATGGCTTGCAATTTGCCAAAAATTGTATGGTTCCTCAACTCCCCATTATCCTAAAAAGCTAATGAGTTGGCTAGCCCGCAAGATTATGGCTTGTGGTAAAGGCCGTAGAAAATCCATAATTGGTAATCAGCTCACCAAGATGTTGACTATTCCATCAAGAGTTGGCTAGTCCAGAAGCAAACGGCTTCTAGTAAAGACAAATCAAATCCGTTGACAGCTGGTGGTTTGCTAAAAATCACACGGTTATCAGGTGTGCCACAGTTCTTACACCTGGCTACTCCAGAAGTGATGGCTTTTGGTAAAGAGTAAAAATCCATTAATTTTTTCTCAAATAGATTGCTAGGGACTAGCAATAGTTTAGTGTGGGGGATTGATGAGTGTGTAAATACTCATCATTTCTGTTACATATAAGCTGCAAAACATATGAAAACACACAGGAATGCCTTGAAATATATAAAATTATCCCTGGATTGTGTTTTTATGCATAAGGATTGAAAACTGATGAAAAACAAAACATTTCACATAATTTACAGTTTCAGTCCCTGAACTTTGGAAAATTGGCAAATCTAGTCCCTGGTAAATCAAAACTTGTACAAATGTCATAAAAGGTCCTTGGGATTCATAAGTTGTCAAGAAAAATCCTTTAAAGTTTAAAAATAGTAAAATGACAACTTTGGTCCCTCAACTTTTGAAAAGTGTCAAATTTAGTCCCTGGGTGTTTAAAAATGGAAAATTATCAAACTACACCCTTGTACTATTCTAAAAAGACAAAATTGGTCCTTATGATAACTTTTGAGAAGTTACAAATTCAACCCTTCAAAAAATCAGAAAGTTACAGTTTTGGTCCCTGGAGTTTGTGGAATTGGCAGAATTGGTCCCTGAGATTTAAAATGATAAAATTTATACTTGTGGTCCTTATACTAATGTGTAATTGCAGGTTTGGTCCTTATGTGAAGTTTGGGAAAGTTACTAATATAGCCCCTCATCTTTTACCAAATTACATTTTTGGTCCTTGTATCTTAAAAACCAAACCGGACCCTTTTATTATTAAATCCACCAAATCCTAATCCACTACCCAACCTAAACAGCCCACCCACTAGTCCTAGGCCCAGTCCAAAATTAAACCCAACACCCCTTAGTTAAATAAGCCGGGTCAAACAAAGTCAAAAACCACCCCAACCGCCAGTTACTGTTCATCTCCCTCACAAACTCCCCCAAACCTGAAAACCAGGTGGTTTTGTGCCACCTTACCCCCCCCCCCAGCTCATCCTACACCTCTCCACATCATTTCCCAACACCATCATACCAACCCACATCACCAATAAATGCAATTCCCACTCTTTTTCCACCATCTTCACTACTGTAGCACCCTGCTTTCTAGTTTTTCTTCCATACTTACCCAAGTTGGTTAAAAATATCTCAAATGTTCCCCCTTGATCACCACTAAACCCCAAAGTTCCTTAATTGAATTATGGAGGCCACAAGTTACCCTTTTGGACTTTCCCGCCAAAATGATCAAACGGCTAAAATGCCTTTGACTCATCCAATGGCCTCAATTATCAGTGGGAAAGTGTGAGGAAGCTAGTGGGATGCTTTTGAGTCATTATAAATCAAGAATGAAGCAGAGAAGAATGTATCTAGTTTTTAATTAAAAATAATGAATGTCGATTAGCTAATTTTCAAGTTTTTTTTGTATTTTTAAGTTTCTAAGTTGTAATTTCAAGATTCTGGGTGTTAAATCAAAGTTGTTTTCAGTCTTAATTTGAGTTTCTTGTTTCCAATTCAGTTTATGCAAATCTGTTTAATAAAAAATCTCATGTCACTTGAATATTGTTATTAACTGATATTAGGGACCATTAAGCTCATCTAAACTCATAACTCAGCTTCTATAAGCTATTGGAAATCATAAAAGTAGTTATAATCATAAAAACAAAAATAAAAAAAAATATAGAATTAAATAAGAGAAAAATAAAAAAAAAAATCAACAAGATGAAGCAAGAAGGTGCAAGCTGAGCAATTTTGGATCAATTATGGTTTAGTGGGTCTGTGGAGACCTGTTAGGATTGGTCACTTGTTCTTGGTTCATCATATCTCAGTCAATTCTATTTTGTAAGCATTTCCATCAATTTTTGCATTTTATTGTTCTTGTGCTTTATTTCCTTTGATCTTTGTGTTTTAATGTTTAAATAATATTGTTAAGTTATAAGGTTAACTGAAATCAGTGTTGTGTTCATCAAGAATAGATTGTACTAAAAATCAAAATCACACAGTGTAGAACTCATATGTGACTAATCTGAGATATGTGCTTGTTTTATGGTTGTTCTAGACTTAATTGATCTTAATTAATATCAATATATTGTTAGGAACCAGAGTTGTGGTTTTAAATTCATCATTCCTTTTGAAAATCTCAACTTCAATTTGTAAAGGTGTGTTTGGATCAGACTTGTTCACTGAGTTTCAGGGCATTCCAGTTGTTGTTTATTGTTGACATAAGTCACTCTAGGTTCTAATAGTTCATCTAAGTCATAAAATCAAGTTCTAGTTCAACCAATAGTCAAAATTCATTTCAATCTATCCTTACTTGTTAACTGTTAGAGTTTAGAGTTCCATTTTCATCACACTAGTTTATAACTTGGTAATCTAGCTTAATTTCACTTTTGAATAGCTTAATATAACATATTTACTTAGTAAATTAGATTAGAAGTTCAATTAAGTCAAAGTTCAAGTTTATCATAAAAAGTCAAACTTGCATTCTCTCAGATTTTCCAAAAGCTACATGATTTTTAGAGATTTGTGTATTAAGAGTTAGGACTTGAAATTTTCACATGTTGAAGAGTCTCAGCTAGTCTCTTGAATCCAACCTTCACTTCATTTTTGTGAATTTTTCTGTGGACCCTATTGATTCTCAAAGTCACCTGCAGGGGAAGAAGCTCCCCTGTGCACAGTTAGCTAGTGATTTCTATGAAGCTTGCACAAGCTTCATCAGTTATCTTTAGCTTGTGTAAGTTGTGGTTTTGTGAAGCCCTTCTGACTTATTTTCTCTGCATACTTTCACTTTTTCCTTTAGTAGCTTATACAACTGCTTATCATGCTCATAATATTTTCCAAATCAACTCACTACACTGAGCAATCAGTGTAGTTGAGCCATTTTCATAAGCTTGATTAGTGAGTATTAGTTTGTGTATTTTGGTCCTTTGTGATTCCCTTGTGGTTAGTCACTTGAGTGAGTGCTTATTTTTCCTTTGATTGCTTATCTGAACAGCTTAATTTGCTTAACTTGTGAATTAAATCAAACATTTCACTGGTCACTCAGTGAAATCAAGCAACTTTATAAGCCCATCATAAGCTCATCACTGAGCTTTGGCTTGTGATCTAAGGTTCTTTAAGAAGCTAAGCAGTCCATTAATCAAGTTCAAGCTTAATTTCTCATTTTCAAACCCTTTTACTAGGGCTGCACCTCAGCTTAAACTTGTTCATTCACTCAGTCCTCTGAGTGACTCAGTTAAACCACCCAACTTCATAAGCCTTTCATAAGCTACCCAGTGGTCCCCATTGGTTGAGCTTTGGCAATTTGGAATCCTTACCAAACCATCTTAACACTTCAGTAATCAATAAGTTCTTTTGAGCTTATTTCATAAGCTCAACTTGACCATATTGGTTGTCTGTCTTGGTGTTTGGATCTCAGATTTATTGGAAGTGCTTATAAGCTTTTTACAAGCTTATTAGCTTAGTCCAGTGAATTAACTTGTTAATACTTATTAATATACTATATATACATATTAATAATCTTTTATTTTCTTTCTTAAGCTTGTTTCAAAGCTTGTACCAAGCTCATAAGCTTGTATCACTCACTCAGTTAACTGAGTGAAAACCAGCTTGGACCCCTCACTTCCCAAGCTCTTTCTGAGCTTATCAGTGGGTCCCACACCCTAAATCCTAGTTCTTCTAACCCCCCCTCCTACCAAGGTTCATCCTTTGACCCTTTGGTTGACCTGTACACCACTGGACCCCACCTAGAATTGCACCTAAACATTGTCCCATTTCTGACTCAGGAACCAAATAAGCAAGTGCTTATTGTGGTCTTTTGGCTTATTCTGTAAGCTTATATCAGCAAATCTAGCTTATTTAAGTTAAAATATCTTAAGTGAATCAGATTTTACCCTTGTGGACCCCACATAAGCTCATTTGAGCTAATTTCTTTGTTTGGTCAAACCTAGTCAACTGTTTGGTCCAATAAGCTCTCTCAGTGCTTATTTTTGATTTCTAAATTATTTGTCTTTGTAAAAATTTGATATTTTAAGTATTTTATTAGATTTGTAAAAGAAAAACAAGAAAAAACCAAACTTAATTATAGTGATAGCTTCTATTTAATAGAAATTATCTATTTAATTTCCTTTTTAGCTTATTTATAAGCACTTCTTCTATTTTATATTTTTATTAAATCTCTTATATATTAAAGTAATTTTATAAAATTTTCCAGAATTTTCTTTTGTCATCTAGTGTTATTTAGAATTAATTTTAGTTTATTTAATAATTAAATAATAAATAAGAATTAAATAGCATAATATATTTTTATAAGGTATTACTTATATTTTATATTTTTTTCCTAGCTTCTATAAGTCATAAAATAATTTTAGAAATTTTCTTGTGATTTATACTGTTCATTTACTAGTTTTCATAATTTAATTAGTTTAATTAGATATTAATCAATACTTAGAATAATAATTAGTAGATTAAATTAAAAATACATAAAATAAAGTTTTTATAATTTTTTAGGATTCCCATGATGGTTAATTAGATATATAAAATTTTTCATAATTATCTAAGTCTTTTTAGTAATTATAAATAAGTTAATCAATATAATTAGTTAAATAATAATTAAATAATAATTAATTAATAATAAATAGACAAATAGTGTGAAAAATATAATTTTAATTTTGAAATAAGTTTGATAATATTTTAGATTTTTAGAAATTTTAATTTTAATTTTCTAAACTTATTTTACATTTTCATAATTAATAGTTAATTATTAGATAATTAATAAATAGTTATTAAATAAAAATAATTAATTAAACAGTTTTTAATTATAAAATAAATATTTTAAATTTATTTAATTTGCATTTAAGCCCCTAAGGCTTATAAAATCCTACTATAAGTAAATTTGTTTTTGTTTACGTTTAATTAATAAACGTTTACGTTTTTCAGTACCTTTTTCACGTGTACTTATCTGATTTAACGTATTAATTGATATAGCTTATTAAAGCCATTCACTCTTATATTTTAGTAGTACAAATCACTTAAACCATTTTCCTGTTCAATTCACCTTATCTCAAAGTCGTTTTATTTCAGATTTCACATCTCGTTGGGATCTAACGATCCGGGGAAACACTAAACTCACCGGAGTATTGGTTTAGGCTGTCTGACTTGTTGACCATTACTTGGTTGATATTATCTGACTGTTTAGAGCCAATCACTCCTCCATACATTTCTTGGTAAGGTAATAATACGTCTTATCCATTCTAGGATGTATCAAATAACTTGCATGATTGATATCCTTATGCTTCCTTCCAATGAAACCAATAATTGGTCTGCGAAGTACAATCCTCGATCATCATTCCTATCTTTTAGCTGATCTAAACCATGTAATCATTCTTCTCACATGTTCTCTTCCTTGAATATCTCTTTCTGGGCTGTTAGTATCATCTTTTTAACTCCAGACTAAATTATCATAATCATTGCTCACAGACATTTATGTTTCACTCGTTCACTCCTGCTTAGCACTCTTACCACGATGTCCTCCCTTCCTTGACAGTAGCAAATCAAACAATCGTAGTCACTGAGAAATTCCACACCCAACTTCTCTTCTACATATATTAACCTCTTGTCAAATATATGCTAAAGATACTTATGATATGTGTAGATAACACCAATTGCTACATACAAATAGCGTCTCCAAGTTCTACTTCCCAACTCTAAGTCATGTATCACATAGTTCCTCATATGGTTCTTCTACCTCCGCAATGCCTACGCAATCTATAAAAAGAATTCGAAATGAATCGTCAATAGTACCTGCCAATCCTAAGGACAATCTTCTCTAAGATGGTGTCTTAGGTACTTTCTACGCTCCATTACTTTTATCTTACTAGTGTCCATGAAAACTCACTATCGACGACCACATACCTGCAGAACGTACATCTTGAAGCTAAACCTCTCACTTGAACAACTTGGCAAACATCATCTTCTTCTTCAACAAACATGATGATAACCAACACGACAATCTACCCTAAGGAAACGACACGAACCATGTAACCAGTCGAACTAAAACGTATATCAACGAACTCAAAAGGGTTACGAATTACCGACTAGCGTAATAAACAAATATCAAAATCAAAGCTAGGAAACACAATGAGAAATTTTCCCCAATAAAAATAGACGCAAATCAAATGTTCATGAAACCCATACCAAGAAAAAATAAAAAAACACGTACCCAAAGAAAATCCACCAGCGTACCACAATGAAAGAAATACTTGAGGAACTAAATACTTATCAATTTTTTTATTTTTTTTTAGAGAGATGAGAACCATATCTAATTCTTATTCCGGTACCCGTCCTTACCCATCAAAAAAATGAATTTCATTTTTCATAGGATATACATTAAACTTATACTTTTTTTATAAAACATATACAAACCATTTTATATAAGAAAATTATCTTTGACTTAAATTCCATATTAGGCATAGTTTTTATAACAACAAAGGATAGTGTTTTGTCCGTGTCTTATAGATGATGTAATAAGGATGATGAAATGAAGCTTGTTTGCTGCATGTTCTCGAGTAGGTGACTTAGTGCTCGTTATTGCTTCTATGGAGATATAAAAGGATGGTTATGGAAAAAAAAATTGAAGCTGCACTTCTTGTTATTGGAGAGATAAGGGTGATACATGTATAATGAAGTTATAAACTTATTTTGTATCCATTGTGTTTAAAATTTACATGCATGCATGTTTAAAAATGTTTTTTTTAGTTAAAAAAAATGATGCAATATGGGTTGCCACTATGATGAGAGAGGTGGATATGGGTTGAGGAGAGAGAACGCTGAAGTGGCAGCCAGAAAGAGGATGTAATATGGGTCACCACTGTCACTAGCCTAATGGAGTACTTATATGCTGGGCCTATTTTGATGTTTGATCGGACCCTAGTTTAACATCGTATCAAAAATCTTATGTTATGTGTTTTCGAGTTTTTCTTTTCTCCTACATTCGAGACACATTTTGCTGCTTCTACGGCTATATAAATGGGAACTTCAGTTTGTTAAAACACATGGAGGTTGCTCAATAAAGGAAGTAACTGCATCCATATATATGTTCGATCCTCTTCATGGAGGTTGTTAAAACACTTTTTTTTTTTTTTTTTTTGGCAGAACTGCATATAGGGCAAAAGTTATTTATAAATTCAACTTTTACCATATAACCTATTAAGCAATTTTAGCCACTCATTTTTTTTATCAAAAAAAATAAAAAATAAACTTTCACCCTTTTATTAAAACTTAAATATCTCCCAAACCGTAAATCGTCAAGCTACAAAAAAATATCATCGCGACGAGAATTAAATTATCTTTCAATAGACATGTATTGTTATATACTTTCGACGAACTTTTTTTTTTTTTTCAAATTTTCCGCCCAGAAAAATCATATATGATTTGTAAAAATCATATATGATTCGCTAAAATCAAATCATATATGATTCTTAGGAATCATATATGATTTTTAAAAATCATATATGATTCGTAAGAATCATATATGATTTGATTTTAACGAATCATATATGATTTTTCTGGGAGGAAATTTAAAAAAAAAATGTTTGTCGAAAAAAAAAGCTCGTCGAAAGTATATAACAATGCATATCTATAGAAAAATGATTTAATTCTCGTCACGATAGTATTTTTTTTTTTTTTTTTTTTTTTTTGTAGTTTGACGATTTACCGTTTGCAAGATATTTTGTTTTTTTTTTTAAATAGAAAATAAAAATGGGTGACTATGATTAGTTTATTGGTTCTATGGCAAATATTAGATCTATATTGATCTCATCTCTTGCATATATATCCTTCCCAAAGTAAATAATTGCATATATATCTTTTGTACAAGTTTTTGATGCACATAGTACAATGATTTTTATGCATACTTTGAATATATATGCAATTATGCATTTTGAATATATATGCAATTATGCATTTTCGAAAGAATATATATGCAAAAACCCTTTTTTTTCAATATGGACTATCCATATATATGTTTGATCCTCAATAATCAACCTTTTTTTTTTTTTTTTTTTTGAACAATCAATAATCAACCTAGTATATATAGAATCATTTATATTTGTTTTCTTCCGATGTGGCACGTAACTATACTTTTACAACTTTCTAAAATATGTTCAAAGAAATAAATTCATGTACGTATAATTTGTTATTTCGATTATAAAACTATATATGAGATATAAACGAAATAAACACAAAACAGGTTTTGTAAATCAAGTCACATCGTTGTTTGACTAATGGAGTACTTATATGTTGGGCCTATTGTGCTGTTTGATCGGATCCTAGTTTAACATTGTATCAAAAACCTTTTTGTTTGTGTTCCTCTGCTCCAGTTAATCTTTTCTCCTATATTCGAGACCGCATTTTGCTTATTCTACGGCTCGTGGTATAGAATTGTGAAATGAGGGTTGGTCATTCGATGCAATACCAATTCAAAGGGTTAAAAGAGAATAATGGAGACTAATTAACATACGAATTTCATACTCAAACATATATGTGCTTAAATTACCCGGATTCACAACACTATTTATATTTTGTAAATTACTCAATGCAACGTTCCTTCAAAAAACCATTGATAAGAAGTCGTATATTTGTAAAAATTCAATACTATTTATTTTCACAAGTATGCATTAGGAGTATATCAAAGAGAAAGTCTAAAGTACACTTCTTGACTCGGATATCATGTTATTGTTGCGAGTCTTTCCTTAGTAAAGATTGACATACATGTTAATATTAATGATTAAAAAAATGGTTATAATATTTATAAAATTGACAAATTTAAGAATTGAGAATTATAAATGTAAATTTCTATCACCTAAAAGAATTAAATGCTTAGGTGTCGTTTCGTTGTAGAAAATTTTCTTGTTTTTTTGTTTCTAAATTCCTTGAGTAGAGAATGGTTTTTCTTCTCTAGGGAAGAGTTGAGAATTTTGAAAACCCGTTTAGTTTGAGTTATATTTTACTTTTAAAAAATAAAAAATTAGGAGTTATAACGGTGGGCGGTGGCGGCGATGGTGCACGGTAGAAGATGACACGAGAGATAAGGGTCAGAATGATGTATGTTTTATGTTGAATGGATCCCATCTCTTTTTATTGAGAAATAAATGAGAATGAAAAACGTGGGAATGGGTTTTTCATTTTTTTTAGTTAAAATTTAGAAAATGAGAATTTCACTACTTTTGAAAATTATTGGAAAAATGTACGACTAAATGGGTTTTCAGTTTTTTTCATTTTCAAATGATTTTTTTTTTTAAATGGAGTATTTCTCTCCAACTAAACGCACCCTTATATTTTGTCTTAACCAATTATATTCGAATAGACTTAACTAATTAGAAGAAAGAAAATGTACATTCTGATAAAAAGCTTTATGAAGAATCTTGCATTGATTTTTCTTGTACGGAGACGCATTCAACTAGTTTGTGTCGTGTTAGATCAAGAATTATAGTAAAACATGACAAGGTAATGCGAAAAGCTACATAACCTTCTTTGAGCTAAAAAAATTGGACATGTTAGTGCATTATTTGGCAATACAGATAATCATTTAGATAGTTTTCTGTTATTACTCAAATATGTATATATATCTTTCATAATGTAATTGTCTCAACCGATGTAACAAAGCTATGCTTGTTAAGTCTAAAGTGTTAAATAGTGGTGAAAGATGGCCTTTATTTGTGGGTGCGCATCGTAATGCATACTTACTCGGATCAACTAGTTGTATATATTAAGGTCACGGCATTTATTGTAATGATCAACCCACATTCCTAAACTTGAAGATTTTCAAACCTGCGGATGAAAACTATGACAATTTGTTTTTGTTTGCAAGGATAACTCATAACTAGATTGAGTAGAAAAGTAATCCACTAGTATATTACACAACATATATGTATCTATTTTCAAATCTGCTAGTGAATCGTTGTTGATGATCTTTTTTTGGTTTCATGAAGTGGTTCATGTTAGATTTATAAACATAAATTAATAGATGTGTGTTAGGATCGAATTCAAGATCACAGGATTGCACACTTTACGTATGAAAGTTAAAGATTAATAATTATATATAAATGTTATATTAATTATTAATTAAACATAAACACTTAACGATCGTTAACATTTAACGGAAAAGGCTAACGACCGTTAGACGAAGAAAAAGAAAGTAATACTTGGGAATAATTGGAATGTCAAGAAGGTTCCGGAATCCCTTAGGGATGTCCCAACCAATCGGCAAAGGGGAGTTCCACCTCCTCAATGCCTTGGACTCCAAGTTAACTCAAGTATATAAACACCTCATGGGTTATTGTTTTCTCATAACTTGTACACATAACCTAAAGTGTTTTTCTCCTCTCCTTTTCTCTTGCAAAAATCGATCCACCTTATTCTTAAGGGGAGTCGAATTTTTTGAAGCATTAAAAGTGTTTTGTTTTGTTTTACTTGCATAACTTTAACTTGTTTTAGTACGTGTGTACAAGAACGTGATTTAACCACACTATTGGTTATATCTTGGATTGAATAACAAAAGGGTAAAGGGTTATTCTTACAATCCACATAAACCCTAATTAGGGTTCATAAGTTGAAAATTGCTTTAATTGATTCTTGTTCGGGCTAGAGTCACAAATGTGCGTTTACTATTTATTATTGATTAATTAATTAAATGTTATATGATCTTGTTATAATTGCTTCCGCTATGCTTACTTGATGATATTGGTTTATTTATATGCATGTCATGATATTATAATTCCAACAGTGGCATCATGAGCCGTTATAATGTGTAATTAATTATCGAAACGCATAAAAATTGAGTTTTGATTCGTTTAATTACATTTTTCTAGGGTTTTCATTATCCTAACCCTAATTTTTTTAATGGGTCGATTTACCCAATTTATTTTTTAGGGTCTTGGTTTTGATTTTTAATATGATTAGAAACCCTGGGATGTCATGTAATTGGTTATGCGTTTTAGTAAACGATCTTGGTACAATATGTTAATTGTTAAGCATAATCCATGAAAAATGCATGTTTGCATGGATTTAATTGTGTGATGATTTAATTGGTTTAAATTGTATATATTAATTAAATGTTAAGTTATATCGAAACATGTAAATTTATTAATAGATGTCGAATTGGGAAAGACTCCAATATTAAGTAATCAATTACGTGCTATGTGGTGTTTGTTTAGTTTTGGCTTACGCAATCGATTTATCGATGTATGTGGTTCTTTTTTCTTTGAAGAAGACAGCCCTAATTGAATAAATGCGTTATACACCTAGATTGATTATTAATATGACTATTGAATAAAATTTGCATGTGGCTACATGTTTATACATATTTAATTGTTATGTTATGTATATGTTTATTTGGTTATTTTATTTTTTATTATGTATTACTTGTTTTTTGTTTATTATTATGTGAGACATGTTTATAAACGAAAAAGGGTAATTTTGAATAGAAAAATAATATGGACTAAATAAATGGCGAAATTGTTTTGGTATTTAAGAGTTTAAATTTCAAAAGATTGGTTGATTGATGTTTTTGTACATAGTGTGCGAAAGGCGGACCGAAAGTCGCCATACAATGTGCTTGTAGAGAGGGGTTTTTAAAGACCATGCACCTACCGGTTATCTACAACCACTTGTGTGCCGATATAGACTTACCTATATCACTATTTTACGTACACTGTCATCTTAAGGGTGAATTGACCACAATTCTACAATGATAATCCAAAACACTAAGCTTTAGGGCTTATGCAAAAGTACGATATAAGTGGACAATAATTATTGGTAATTCATTGATTGGTGAACACGATACCTCAATCATAACTTTGCTATTTTACTCTTAGTGAATTGGTAATTAAAATTGCTTTGTAAAACAAATGTTATGAAGTTGTATGCATGCTTCTTCATACATTATTTTGATTACACGTCAAAATTAATACCCTTATAAAATTAAGTCGAATGCCATCTAATTAAGAACACTTGAAGTTGTACTTTACGTCATGTGAGAGCTTGGCTAGATTGCAGTGGAGAGGTAATTTCATTGCAAGCAGATCAACTGATGTAATAGAATTATGGGCTTGCAGTTTTTAAGTTAGACGACTTAAATTGAGTAGGAAGTGAGAGCTTGGACTCAAGGCATTAGATGGGGATGAAATACGCTTACATTGCAAAAGGTTTTGTGAATGTAAATCCCATAATGATCTAGGAATTGCAATATGATATTGGCAATTATTGTTCGACAATTACCTTGTTGAATACTAACTAGCAGATCAACTGATGTAATGGTACTATGTCAATTAGGATCCAAGCTTTAAGAAAATACTACAGTTTATATGAATATTTACCAATGGGTATTTTATTTTCTTAAAGATCTAATTATCAAAAATACTAAAATTGAATTTTGTAATTCGTTTTAATGTATTAATGCAACGTTCAAACCGTAAACGCACTTTGGGCTTTATTAAATTGATATCGTTCTGTTATCAAACAAATGTTTGATTAAGAATAATTTACTTAAAAGACAAAAGAAGTCTCCTTTCTATAAAAGAAGAGTGAGATACAATCCTATTTTTTTTCATGAATGAAAAAGGATAATAGGAATATTAAATATGTCTCAATTCTAATATAACTCATAGCAAATTTTTAATAGTTAAGATAATTGCATATTTTTCATAGGGATTTTATCATCCTTATTTGGTGATTAAATTCTTAGTAACAAATATGATATTTGGTTAACATAAAATTATGTATGACATTTTATGAGTTATTAAAAGCTAGACTAATTAATGCAAAATGTTAAAAGACAAACGAGTTGTTTTGACTATTTAAGAGGTACTACATACATTGTAGGATTGTAGACCTGTTAAGGAAGAAATTGCATGCCCAAATTTTCAAGTTAATAGCATTTGGTGGATAGTCCATCATTTACATAGTATGATACACTCTTTAGTGCATAAGTAATTGTTACGTATGGACGTTCAAAGGTGTAGGAAAGTTAAAAGCACAGTATTTTCTTTCACTAGATATTAAACATTTACAATGTTGTCAAATTCAGTGGGAGTATTGTGTATTACTGAATAAGAAATTATTGTAATGATCTTTAATTCAGTGGGAGTTACAAGCTTCGACATCTTGGTAGCTAAAAATAATTACTTTCCAAGTGTATACACTCATACTTTTAAGGATAGTCTTGTACGTTTCCTTACTAGACATTGTTGTTCTATAACTACTTGTTATGCTAAAATCTATGACACAATCATATTAATCACATAAACAAATGCATGGCGTGTTGTTTATCATCTATACGAGGTTGTTCCATGCACAAGTGGGAGAAATGTTATCTTTAAGGTGTGCAAGAAACAACTCATAAAGATATGATTTAATGGATTCTCTTGACTGCAAGGTATTAGAATTACTTTCTAATATGAATTATATACATCTAATTTAAGAAACACTTGGTGTTGCTATTTATGTTATGTGAGAGATTAGCTAGATTGCAACAACAAGGTAAAATTTATATTTTCATTACTAGCAGATCAACTGATGTAATTAAAATATGAGAATTTGCAATTTCTAAATTAGATACCTATTAGAACATGTGTCAATATGATATTAAAACTACTTTAATTTGTATATTTATGAATTCACGGAATGACATAAATTAATAAAGTAATCTAATGTTGTTTCAATCTGAATATTTATGTGTTATTGGAATGACATAAATAAATGAAGAAATAATGTTGTTTACATTATTGTGAAGTAATAAATTAACTTGAAATTATTATTGAAACAAAAAGATGGTGTTCATAATTACTTTAGTTAAACATGTTTATATTTAATTGTAAAGATATAAACATAAAGTCTTTTAATTGTTACAAGACTTATAATAAAGTAAGACGTTATCTTGTTATGTATTTTAATTAAGACATATACATGAAGTCATTAAATTGTTAAATGACTTATAACGTATTGTGGGATTATAACAGTTTATGTTTTCTTGTAGAGACATGGATATGAACTGACTTTGTAAAAAGTACTTGTGTTATAAAGCATGTAATTGGCTTGAAAATACTATTATACCATTAAAATGGCTTAGTTGGTAAATAGACAAGCCAAAAGGAACTATGGTTATCTTAAATATTGTTAGATTGTCTTAAAATATTAATACTAATGAAATACCAAATGTTTATGGTATGTTCAGTAAGAAAAATCAAACTCTAGTTATATTGTTTGATTAAAGATAACTATGACTTCTTTTCTTCCAAAAGTTGTCAATGTTAGAATATTTAGTATGACTTGGACATACTTAATAAACCTCTAACATAGAAGATTAATAAGACATTATCATATGATGGAATATGATGAATGTGATGAATCACATTAAGTCTTAAATTGACGTTATGAATTTGTTAAACTACTTATGAGTAGGTTATTAACAATAAAAGTCATGAACTGTCATTGTGTATTTGTAATATCCCAAAAGAGAAAATTGTATTGTTGCTTTGCTTGCTAAAGTATTTAAAGATAGTTGATTGAGCCTGAACCACCTAACTTATATTAACCAGGTGATGGTCAACAAAGTCAAACAGCTTAGAATCAATGCTCCGTGGAAGTGTAGGGTTTCCCCGGGTCGTTATGTCCCGACGAGGTGTGGATGGTATTAAAACGGTTTCGTGATCGGGTGAATTTGGATGAAAATGGATATAAGTGAATGGTGATGATTACACTACTGGAATATGAAAGAAAACAGCTCAAATACACTATATTAACAATACTGGAAAGTCATGAAAACAAGAAACGTTTAAAACTTAAAACGCGTACGTTCACGTTTAAATAAACGTAAGCGTACGAAATAAAAAGTAAAAACGGAAATCTGAAAACACCCAGGGGGTGAAAATGACTTTTTTGCAAACTAAAAGGTAAAAGAAAATTTTTAGAAAATTAAAATAAATTTTAAACCTAATTAATCATTTAATATTAATTAAATACTAATTATTACTAATTATTATTATTTAAAATACTTAAATATAATTTAATACTAATTAAATACTAGAAAAATGAAAATAAAATTTCTAAAATTATAAAATAACTAAAAATAAGTTTTAAAATTAAAAATAAGTGTTTTTGTCTTTTTGTGGTTTTTATATTAATTAATTACTAATTAAACATTAATTAACTAATTAAACTATTTTAAATTAAGAAAAATACTAAATGAACAGTAAAAATTCTAATAAAATTTCTAAAATTACTTTATAACATATAAAAGCTATAAAAAATATAAAAACTTGATTTTTCTTAAAAAAAACTAATTATGCTATTTTAATCTAATTATTAATTAATTATAAATTAAACTAAGATTAAATCTAATAAATACTAAATGATGAAATAAAAATCTGAAAAAATTATTATAACTATTTTAACCTAAGATGAAATTATTAAAAATATAAAAACACAAATTACTTAATAAAAATGTAAAAATGGAAATTAAAATTAAATTTAATTAAATAGAAACTATCACTTAATTTTATATTTGTTTTTCTTGATTTTTATTTTACAAACCTATTAAACACTTAAAAACAAATACTTTTTGTAAAAACAAACTTTTTGGAAACTTGAAAATAAGCTGGAATAAGCCAAAACTTGAAACAGTTGACTTTGGTCAACTGTGGGAGGAAATGAGCTCAAATTGGCTTGGGTGGGACCCACAATAGCTAAATCTGGTTCCAATAAGCTAATAAGACAATAATAAGCAAGAAAAAGTAGAGGTGTACCCCAGAATAAGCAAATAAGCTGACAATAAGCACTTGCAAATTTCTATGAACTCAGAATATGGGACAACTTTGGTGGCTAAATTCAGGTGGGACCCAGTGGTATTGAGGTCAAAGAATTGGTCGTAATCCCAAGCCTGGTAGGGGGAGGGTTGAAATGAACCAAGGTTGGTGGTTGTGGTCCACTGGGTTGCTCAGAAAACCACCACCAAGTGGTGGTGGTGGTGGTGGTGCTGCTGAGACAGAGCAGTTATCTGCCCTGCAAGTCACTTTGGTGACTTGTGGGGCCCACAAGAAAAATGCTCAAAATAAGAGGGTGATGGGACCTTTAAGATCAGCTGGTAAAGTTCAAATCCTCAAGAGCTCAAGTGTTTAATCTAGTTACAAAATTCTACAAAAATCCCATGAGATTTGAGAAAAACTGAAAACATGCATATTGACTTTTTCATATGAACTTAAATTTTGACTATTATGAACTTGGGATCACTCCTACTGATTTTATATGATATTATAAGCTACTAGGGAATAAAATTAAGTTAGAATACCAACTAATGAAAGGACTTGGGTGGGTTTGAGGTCTCAAAGCTCCAACAGTTAACTGTTGGAGACTTTAGAGATGAATTTTGACTTTGGCTTGACTAATTCTTGGTTTTAAGGTCTGCACAACCTACACACACCTAATGTGACTATTTGAAACTAAAAATAACAAGCAGACCACAAAACTAAGTGGTCAAAACCACTTATCCAAACACCCCTTAATATTGAAACTGTCTTGGTTTTTTGAAAGATTTAACTGATTTAATCTCTAAAACTGATACATAAGATTAAGTTAAGCTAGTTTAGATATAATTAAACACAAATATAATGAAAACAACACCCATAACTCATAGATCAACACCAAGCTAAATTGGCAGTTAACTTGAAGACATGAGTGACATAATAATCAAATGAACAAACTTGTAACTTAAAGCAAGATTCTTAATTAAATAACACTAAATAAGCTAGTGAACTCAGAAATGAACAACAAATAGCTATGTAACAGTAAAAGATAAAAATTGTAAATAATGACTTACAACTGAATCATAGCTGAGAATCAAGAACTAAACACCAAGAACACAACTTAAATGTCTCCCATGAGACTCTAAAACCATGCAAATCCAGAATAAGTACCCTGCTCCATCTTCTTCCTCTTCTTACCTCTATTTTTTTATTTTTTTTATATTTTTCTTGATTTTTCTTGAATTTTTCTTTTGAATACCAATAACTATTTTAATGATTCTAAAAGCTTGATTAAGCTTTGTCAAGGCTTTATCTAGCTTATTCAACTCAGTAAAACAATTATGAACAACAATTTAAACTATTTGTGATTCTTGAATTTTAATGAAATTGCATAATCTGAGAACCGAAATGAAACTTGAAATTAAGACTTAATAAAGTTCAAATTACATAAAATAAACAAGATACAAGCTTTTGAAAGTAAAATTACAACTAGAATTATGAACTAAATTACCTACGATTACACTTTAACTAAGCTAAACTAATTGATCTTCCACACTGCTTCTTTTCTCTATTTGTAGCATCCAAGTAAGTATGTGGGACCCACAGGTCAAATCCCACTTGCCATATCAGCCATTGGATCACTTTTGCTCCTCCTCTATTTTTGGCGGGAAAGACTTTTTAAAGCCAATTGGCTCTGTGACAGACCCTAGGGGGGTGGGATGTGATGGGTGCATTGGGGTGAGGGAAAGGAAGGGATAAGGTGGATGGGTTGGCAGAGGTCAAGTGGAGATGGGGGGGAAAGTGGTATTGCAGAGGTGGTGTGGGAGGGAAAGGTTAGGGAAGGGTGGTTTTGACCAAACCTTGACCGAGGGGTCAAAGTTGACCGGGTATTAGTTTAGGGGTGTTGGACTGGGCTAATTTGCTTTGGGCTTGGGTAAAGGGTGTGAAGTTGTGAGGTGGGCTATTGATGGATCAGACCAGGGGTAGGGGTGTTTCTAAACAAAAGGGTCCATAAGGCTTAATATTATTTCACAAGGACCAAAAGTGTAATATGCTGAAAATGGAGGGTTGGTTTTGACAATTTCTCCAAAGTATTATAAGGGCCAAAATTGACAATACTTTAATATTACAAGGACAAAAATAATATTTTTCCAAAATAATACACCCGGGGACCTTTTCTGTAAATTCACCAAACTCCAGGGACCATTCTTGTAATTTTCTGAATTTGTGAAGGGTTGAACCTGTAAATTCTCAATAAATACCACAAGGACCAATTATGTCATTAATGAATAGTTCAAGGTTTGTTTTTAATATTTTTCCATTTTTTTAAAACCTGAGGACTAACTTTGACATTTTTGAAACTTGGGGGACCAAAGTTGTAATTTCACAATTTTAAACTTTAAAGGACTATTTATGACAACTTGTGAATCCCCAAGGACCTTTATGATATTTGAACAAGTTTTGATTTACCAGGGACTAGTTTTGCAAATTTATGAAACTTGAGGGACTGAAACTGCCAATTATGCAAACTTTGTACGTTTTTCATTTGTTTTTGCATATTTTGTGTTTGAAACATATAAAACACACCTCTAAGATATTTTAAGTATTTTGATACATATTTGGGTGTTTTTGTATGTTTTGGCAGTTCATATAAGACAAAAATGATGAGTATTTACACACTCATCAATAGTCTTTAAATTACTAAAAGCAAGTGGGAGTTTTGATCTTTAAAAGATAAAATTACAAGATACATAACATTCTAAAATACACTAGTAAATATCATAATGAGGCTTGACATTAAAATGTTAAATCTCAAGATGATGAAATTCTCATTCATAGAATAGCAAAATATCTCAGATATTTGATTAATATGCCGAGGGTTATGATTTACAGGATTATTGTAAACCTGATAATCATTATTATACATTACCAAATATAAAATTGGGTAAAGTACATGATATGAATGATTAAGATGTCGTCCATAAAGATAATCAATTTTAAAAACTTGTTTTATCTTAATAGTTAGACTAGAAAGTGAAGATGAGGTTCTTCAAAGATAAGGTAACCATGGTGGTTTAAATCTTTATATAGAAATTATATGGACAATATTGTGCACGTATTTAATGCATGTCTTATGACAAGATTATTAATCGCACTTAAGCAATTAATTGTGATTGAATATTTTATCTTAAACACATTAAATATATATAAAGATTATGATTTTCATATTTAGTTTTACTAATATGAAATTGATAATGGAATATCAAAACTCTTTCTTGAGTGATTATTTCAGCGAGGACGATAAGTAATCAAAAGGAGTTTATGAATTCAAATAAATCTTTGGAAGTGTACAAAGTGCAATAATCCATGGATGGATAAATGCATACATCTAGAAGATTATTTTTATGTTTAATTATTAAATTCATGTCTTGATTTATAATTTAAATAAAATAATTTCTAAGTATTCCTGAAAGCTAGTGGGAGTATTATATTTAATTTCCTAAATCATATATGTTGTAAAACATATAGAAAGTAATATTCCATATAAGTAAATTTTAAGTCTTAGAATGGAATGAAACTTTACTTGAAAGATTTAGAAAATAAAACATATAACCTTGGAATAAAAGTTTATAAACATGTGCGGTAAATGAATATAATATAACATAATATATCATTTAGAAAGTATGAATGGATATTTATAACATGAATAAAATCTAAGTATGACTCAAAGATTTTTCATGAACATCATATTTTGTTGTATAATGCTTGATTATAAGATGATTTGGCAATATTAATATCTAATTAAAAAGCTCTTAGATAACTTGTGTAATATTCTATAAGAATATGTTTGATTATAGAATCACATCCTAAGTCTGGAACAGCTTCCAAATTCTATAGATGAACAATTGGTCAATTGTTGTGCAAATTGTCATAGCCAACAAACTTGAAAGTTTGAAGGGCATCAAACATTATACAATAGATATTAATGTTTACGGGAAGTTTTAATAGCATATTGTTGTTGCATACAATGATGCTTATGAAATTGAGATGACACTCAATACTAGTTATGATAAGGATTTCATCCTTGGCTATTACTAGTTATGCTTACTAAAAGCATAGTTGCATTATAAATTAAGAGAATAAGAATACTTTAAACTTTAAAATGTTTAGAAGTTTGATTATCATAAATTGGTGGTTAAGGATGTCACTCATTTTATGAAATATTATATGGCATAATCAAAATTGTTGAGTATGCACATATAAGAACTTCAATAGTTGAATTCTTGAAATAAGTATTCTTAAAATTCCGATAGATCAGAGTTGGATGATTTATGCCTTGTCAACAAGTATGAATGTCATTACTTGAGACATAATTCATAAACAAGAGTTATCATGCATTGATCTATTTAGTATTTGGATAAGGGATGTTAAACAATTATTATAATAAATTTAAATACATGGTATGTTTAATTTATAATAAATTGTATGCTATATTTGTATGTTTAATCCATGAATAAATGTTATTCTAAATTGTCCGTTGTCAGTTAATAATATGGGAATATTATCAAATTAAGACAAATCTGAAAGTTGGTATAATATACTTAAAGTATATTGATGCGTAGTCATGCCATTTCAGATGATATTCAATGATACCGAATATAAGACTTATCCCAACTATATGATGTTACTTATGGATCTTGTCATTAAGTAAATCATAAGAAGTTATCCTCAGACTTGAGATGCAAGATACGTGTCATAAATGTAGTACATTTTTGTGGAACAACTTAACGCTATACGTAACTGGTAGTCATAAGGGTTGTTTTCGGAAGTGTTACAAAGTTTGTGGGTTTTGCTTGTAGTCAAGATAGAATTTGTTCCTTCAAATTTATTTTTGGAGTTTAATACTGATGGGCCCCTCGTAGGGTTGTCAAGATGTTTGCATGGCCATGCCCAATATCTTCCCTGAATATGTTCAGAAGATTTGGTAATCTTGATCAATCACAAACAACGAGAAACATGATGGTTAATTAAGGAATGACTTTGATCCATATCCTTATTAACGTGGTATTAGAAACAAAAGGATAATAATAATGAGAAATCATTAAAAGGTTTTTCCAGGAGCCTTACTCGAGATCGTACTAGAGGCATCGGCGTATTGCAAGACGCTAACCGATGTGATCACACTATTAAGATATGTCCAAGTAGGAGCTGTTAGATATATGAACATAAATTGATAAATGTGTGTTAGGATCGAACTCGAGATCACGGGATTGCACACTTTACGTATGAAAGTTAAAGATTAATAATTATATATAAATGTTATATCAATTATTAATTAAACATAAACACTTAACAATCGTTAACATTTAACGGAAAAGGCTAACGACCGTTAGATGAAGAAAAGGAAAATAATACTTGGGAATAATTGGAATGTCAAGAAGGTTCCGGAATCCCTTAGGGATGTCCCAACCAATCGGCAAAGGGGAGTTCCACCTCCTCAATGCCTTGGACTCCAAGTTAACTCAAGTATATAAACACCTCATGGGTTATTGTTTTCTTATAACTTGTACACATAACCTAAAGTGTTTTCCTCCTCTCCTTTTCTCTTGCAAAAATCGATCCACCTTATTCTTAAGGGGAGTTGAATTTTTTGAAGCACTAAAAGTTTTTTGTTTTGTTTTACTTGCATAACTTTAACTTGTTTTAGTACGTGTGTACAAGAACGTGATATAACCACACTGTTGGTTATATATTGGATTGAATAACAAAAGGGTAGGGGTTATTCTTACAATCCACATAAACCCTAATTAGGGTTCATAAGTTGAATATTGCTTTAATTGATTCTTGTTCGGGCTAGAATCACAAAGGTGCATTTACTATTTATTATTGATTAATAATTACATGTTATATAATCTTGTTATAATAGCTTCCGCTATGCTTACTTGATGTTATTGATTTATTTATATGCATGTCATGATATTATAATTCCAACAGTTCAGCTTTATTGCGTTTGATCATTTATGTATTCAGTTGGCTAAGGTTATATATATCATCTACTTAGCTGTTAATCTCCAATCAAGGTAGCTTGGTTGCTGGTTCAAACGGGCAGAGTTCATGCATGGACGCTTAGTTTTGTGCTCAATCTTTCAGAATGCAGGCGAATTGCAATCTGTAAAAATCATCTCACATGAGGTACCTTTTTTGATGGTTCGGAGTTCATACACATTTAGTTTTGTGTTTTTAGCTTCATAAACTCTTGGTTTCAATCGTGTATAATGCAGGAGAATTGTACAATCACTTCACATGAGGTTCAAAATGTACTATGTTAGCAAACTATAAACTTAAGAGAATGAAAATTAACCATATATACTAGTTGGACAAAGATTTAGCTAAATTCAAAATCGTTATTAAATTTCTATCTTATGTTAGAAACTAAATAACAAGTTAAAATATTGAGTTTGCAATTTGAGGTTATCCCACATCGGTGGGGATACCGAAAACAAATTTGTTCTTATCTTTTAACCTTTTTTTAGCAGTATTGTTTTTTTAGCCTTCAATATCTGCTGGCAGGTTTATGAAGGAACCATCATCAACAACAGCATAAAGACCAATAGAAATTATGTATCAACTCAACAAATGAATCAGATGCAGTCAAAACCGTTTCGTTGTTATCAAGGCTAAGATCAAACTGCTAAAACCCAAGTACCTAATACGAACATAAGAACATAACAGTTTACAAACATAAAAATTCAACCAAGAACAATTTTCAAATATGAACAAGTAACCCTGCTCCACAATATGAAATGTCAACCACGCATTCCTGCCCATTTGTCTGTCACCTGTTTGTAAAAGTGGAAATTTTTATCAGTTACAATCCAATTAACATTTCTTAGTAAGTTGTATTTTTACTAAACGGATATTAAAAAGTTGCAGACTATTGTGGCAATTGGTTTGATTTTGGGTCGTTAGCTATGATTGTCTTGTTGTCGTATAAAGTTGTTTTGAATGTAACCTTGTTTTTGTCATTGTTGAGTTGATCGTGTTAGGTGAATTAGTGGTAATTTAGATGTTTATTAGTTGGATGTGAGGACAGAAATATATACGCTAGTTGTTCTCAGCCGGTATCTTGAGAGCGATCTGAGACCCATTTGGGTAGATAATTGGAACCATAGACGCCTATAAAAAGAAAAAGTACAAATTTTATTACTGTAGAATACACAAGTCAACACACAAGTCGTATACACATTTAAAACCAGAAGAATGTAAAAACCTATTGAAGTCGTTTCGTGTGATCTTTGTTGTTAGTAGCTACTATATATCCATCTTCGTTTCATCCTCCAACAGCAGATAACACGCATTCAATCCCGTCAGAGCTTCCTTTGTGGCTGCATCTGAAATAGAGAAAAGTTTAACTAAAAGAAGCTAATTGATGCAATATTAAAAGCAAGAAAATGCTAATTATATAAAGTACTTACGGGATAATCATTATCTTCAGTTTCTTTAGAGTTTCATCACATAACTGATTTCCAAATTCAACATCTTTTATAGAGCAGCTAAGTAAACAAAAAAACAGTAAAAAAATTAGTACTCCGTAAATATTAAAAGCCTCATATATGTGATAAACCCGCCGGTCAACAACACTTTTGGTGACTTACCGAATTTGGGTTTCTTTTTGAAAAACTTTTTGGACTTAAACATTGTTAAAACCTGCATTGAAAAAACTAGATATATGATTTTATGCAGATAAAATTACTAAAAAGGACACTGCTTGCAAAGCTAAAGGTCTGGTACATGAATTTGAGTGAATTAACTAAAAATTCCAGCTCTAATGTCAAAAGAAAATAGCAGGACATTGTTAGGATAAAAATACAATTGCAGCATAACTTAAGACAAAGTTATCAATGAATTAACTAAAAATTTCTCTTCTAGTTAAAAGTAAGCTTAACTAGCTAGTTGGACAAAATCTTTTTTTGTCCTTCATAAAATCATAGAAATGTATTTGTTTTTCATGTTTCCTTTGACTAGCATGAAAATGGAAATGTAGTGTAGTAGGGTCTATGTCTGCTGTATGGACATTATTTTTTCTACACTTTCAACTACAAAACTTAAAATATATATATATATATATATATATATATATATATATATATATATATATATATATATATATATATATATATATATATATATATATATATATATATATATATATATATTAATACATATAAATTAAACTCATATCAAAAACTAGATGAGTCAAAACATAATAACAAGATTTATTTCATATATAGTCATCAAACAAGTAATATTGACAACTAATTTAACTACACATAACTACACGAAGATTAATTGGTGTAACACATTTTCACTGGCAGTAAGTTTCATAAGTCTGTAGTCACAAAAATTAGTATTTAAAAGAAAAACAAGATGATATTATGTGGAGAAAATTACTAAAAATGTATATTTTTGGAAACGGCTATAAGAAAACTTTAACTTACAAAATACACAAAATGTTTTGGAATAACCGCACCTACTTGTACTATTGTGCGATCAAGTGGTTGATTAGTTGCTTGACTAATTATTGTTGCGCAAAATAACTACATCTCACAACTGATTTACTACAGCTTGACTAACTAATGTTGCGCAAAACGGCTATAAGAAAATTTTAACTTACAAAATACACAAAAAGTTTCGGAATAACCACACCTACTTGTACTACTGCGCGATCAAGTGGTCGATTAGTTGCTTGACTAACTAATGTTGCGCAAAATAACTACATCTCACAACTGATTTACTACTGCTTGACTAACTAATGTTGCGTAAAACGGCTATAAGAAAATTTTAACTTACAAAATACACAAAATGTTTCGGAATAAGCGCACCTACTTGTACTATTGCGCGATCAAGTGGTCGATTAGTTGCTTGATAACTAATGTTGTGCAAAACCACTATATATCTGACTTTTTTCTCGACCAAAATGGCTTTTTTCGACCAAACTTTTTAAACACAAAGATGAAACTGATCGATTTCAACAACCACGCGCAGTCGCATAGATAGATTTACATTATTCTTAGGAAATACTTTTTTTATTTGGTAATTTTATCATAAATAAACACATTAAATGATATAAATCATTAAATGAACCCAAAAACAAACTGATGCGTGGGAATCGCAACAGGCTTTACCTCTCGAGGGATCTCGAGAAGCTTACAACCCCCACCAGGCAGTGTACCTGATCGTTGTAGTATAGTATAGTGACAAGTATCGGGGGATTGATCGTTCAGCTTAGGAATAGTGTCGCTAGGATTAGAAAACCTAAATACTAGTTCTAAAGGTGAGGGATGATTATTTTTGTGTTTTTATATTTTTTAGAAAGCAATTAAAAATCTCGGGTTTGAAGGATTTGGGCGGAATTAGTTGCTATTCAACTAACCCAATACTAAGATGCAATCAAAATAAAATACTAGAAATGAAAATAAACTAATTTATACTAAAGTTGTGAGCAGTAATTGGAGAAAATGTGTTTACTTAGATTTCACTACTCCCTAGACATCTTTTACACGTTAATTACTTGTTATACTTGTATGGATGACGGATCGTATTCCTTAATACCATTCATGGGGTGGCACACTTAACTCCCCAATTCTATGAGCTCTTATCTCCTCCTACACCATGCCCAGCACAACTATAGGGATTGTAAACAGTGGTTCATGCATTAAATACAACCAATAAAGACCTAGTGCGCGTCGGTTCATGTTTCTTAAGACGTTCAAGCATGTTACCAAATGGAGATCTGCCAGTTTTCTTAAGCCTAACATATAAATCATTCATCCAAGACAAGAATAAACAAGTAATCAACACATAATCAACATCTAGGTTTCATTAGATCTAAGCAAACACAAGATAGATCTAGCCTAGCATGATGGAATTAAGACAAGAACAAGATATAGACAACCAACACATAGACATATTGATTGAATTAAAAGAACACTTATCTTGATTACACATGCAAGGTATCAAGGGGTTGGAACCCTTGAAAAACCTGTAAAGTTACACCAAAATCGTACTTAGGGTTTCTCCCAAAACTTCTCTCTCTAAATGTGAAAAATTAGAAAACTATATATAGGAAAAGAGGTCTGACGGCGTCAAGACCAATTAGGTGACGCCGTCACCTCGCCGCCAAAACTATTCTCGGACTGCCTTGATCTACATTTGACGCCGTCAAGACTTAATCATTTCCAGGCCGTCATGACTTTTACTCTTGATGCCCTACCTTCATGACGCCGTCAAATCTCTTCTGGACCGTCATGGAATTTTGCTCTTGACGCCGTCAGGGAGTTACTCTTGACGCCGTCACCTACTGTTCCCAGCATGGAAAATTAAGACTTTGGCGTTTTCTTCACTTTTATGCTCCAAAAACGTTCGAATTGCTTCCTTTTCCAGATTTCTCTCCCAAAGTACCTAAAATCACAAAAAGAACGATTTAGGGCAATATTTGATCAAATAAATTCGAATTCGGGCTTAAATGACCCCCTAAAAACGGATCATTTTTCGCCTCATCATATACCCTTACACTTGAGATTTGCTTGTCCTCAAGCAAATGCGCTTTTATTCTACTCAAAAGACAAGTTAGGGGTCATTTAACACTAATATAAAAGTAATTACAAAAAATAATCATCCCACTAAAGACCAATAGACAAGCACGGAGGTCATACACTAGCACCTCACAAATAGTGTTTAGATACTCAAATCTCTCGGGTGTAATAAAGTGTAAATTACAATATGGAAACGGAAGATATCTCTCACTACCTGTCATAGCAAAATAGATTACCATAGGCTTGGGAAAGGATCAAACCTCCACCACATGGCGTAAGCACCTATGATAAACTATCAAAGAGGTCTTTTAAAGGGTTGTAACGTTAGGTGTAGGGATATAAAATACACGGTTTTGTTGGATAAAGGAAGTTTTTACTGGTGGCGAGTTAACAATTTTGGTTAATTACATGTACAAGATGGCGTTGCTAAGCCAAGACTAGACTCGACTTAAGCTAATAAATGAAAAATAACAAAAACATAAAATGAACATAGAATGAAAATGGATGGCAGTCCGTATGTTTTTTCTCTTTTTCCTTTTTCTATTTTTTTCTTTTCTTTTTCTTGGTTTTTCGATTTTTTTTTTTTTCATATACTCTTACCCTACCATCCAAAATAATACATCATAGGGAATGAACGTTTCCCTTACACTTGAATCTTTACATACTTTACAATAAACTAAACTAATGACTCGAATTAAGAAAATCAAAACACTTGGAGCACTTTTAAGATTAACGTACATATGGGGGTAATAAATGATGTTCTTCCCCATTACTCCATAAAATAAGTACTTACCCATGAGTCCCAATCGTCCCAAAACAATATGTACAAGGATGTAACTCGACTTAGGAACCATGTAATCAATTAGAAAGTTAACTTAGGGTTTAACAAATAACAATAATGCACTAAAAATGAGCGCATACACGGAAGGCTAAGGCGATTTGGTTGTACATTTAAGTGGGGTGTAACAAATTCTTCCTTTAAGTAAGATGCTTAAAGTTAGAAACGAAAAGATAGGCTCGGAGGGGTGTACTAGGGGTTTCGTGTACTAAAAATGAGTACAACGCTAAGGGTGTGGGAAAAATTAGTTGACTTAACTAGCCAAATAATATGACTTAAATGGTCAAGTAATTATAATACGGGTTTAACACAAGGGTGATCCTAATGCCTCTTATCATGTAGTAAATCCTACCACACGAATGTAGTCTCACTAGCGGTCTCGGGATGCATCACTAACGCAAGTTCTAGAATCTAAATACTACCGGTACACTCATAAGCACTAATAATGAATGCTTTTCCTATCAAATCTAAAGGCGAACCTCACATTTTTGGGTGAAAATTTTTTCTGAATATACGGTTATGTGCTAGTCATACAATCTCCTATCCATGAGACGCTTGCTATGGCTAAAGTTTCACTCCTAAATGTTGTAAAAACTTTTAAATTTGGCGCTAAAATTCCACTAACAAGTATTTCTCATAGTTTTATTACACATCTACCATTAAACAAAACAAACTCAAGCGAAAGTGCATATGTAAGGTATCATCTTTTTACCCTCCCCTTACACTTAAGATGAACATTGTCCCCAATGTTCAAGTAAAGAATGTAAAAGTGAAAAAGTTAAAAAGAATGAAATCAAATACTCCCCTGATTCGCTCAGTATGGATAATGAGGTGGCCAGGTTAAATCTTCCTCCAAGAAAATGAACAATCAAAGCTTCCCTTCCAGAATATAAATCATCTTCTTGTCATACATAACCTGTAAAACCTGACAAAATAGACAAGACAACCTCGCGTAAAATCGGCGGCATCCTATATAAGTTACTAAATCCTAGAAAACAAGATAAGATATAATGCTTGTGGAATGAAGTTTGCAGATCTCCTGGAGATTATAAAACTTAATAATTCACAAAAACCATAAGACTCCGTTAGAAAAACAAAACTGGTAAAATTTCCAGATTTTTACACCTGACGCCGTCAAGAGTAAACTCCTGACGCCGTCAAAATTGACCTGCAGAAATTCTTATGTTAAGTTTCTGGAAAATTTCTGGAAAAACTTGGTCCTACTTCCTGGAAAATCCTGCAAAACTTCATTATGACTCAATACAAGCATTTGACTCTAACAAATACGAATATACATGTTCATTTAATATTGTGGAGAATCATGATCGGTTTGTTTCTTAAAAAACATATTTGGGGTTTCCCCTTACACTTATCTTTTGCAAAAATACTTTTAGGTGGAGTTAAGACTAGGCCAAAACAACAAAGTAAAGTATTTCCACTATTTAGTTTAGAAACATGATCTACCAACAATAAAAATTAAGCATGCATACGGAAGCAAATAACAAACAAACAAATAAAATCACACAAAACATGGGTTGCCTCCCACGAAGCGCTTTTCTTTATTTACGAGTCTTGTAGCTAGACTCAAGGTCATAGGTTACTACGTGACCTCATCATTGGTTCCACTCTCTAGGTCGTCTTCTAAACCAGTTTTGTACTCTGGACCTAGTTGTAAACATTCTTTATAGAAACCAAGCATCCTATTCTTTACATATTCTACTCCTCTACGTCTATCCTCCTCATTCCTATAATAAGCCGCTTTCTTGTGTTCTTTTTCAAAATTAGAGAGAAGGCGGTATTGCTCAATCTTGTAGGGCATTTGATAGGCAACCTCATCATTCTCTTCCTTAAATCTAACTATCCCTAAATTCGGATCATAACTCATCCTAGTGGCCTCAACAAATGGTTTTCCGAATATTATTTGGCTTAGGCAAGCATCTATCACCGGACGAGTGTCTTCCACTATCATAAAATCGATCTCATAGGTGAGATTCCCAATAATTACATGCAATCCCTTCACCCTTCCTGCAAAATTACTTATCAGATTCTTGTTGGGCATCATCCTAAAGTTAAGTTGCTTCTTCATTACCCAATTGTAATAAGTCCTAGTCATGATGTTAACGGGGGATCTAGGGTCGATGTAAGCTTTCCATATATGCATGTGCCCGATATTTCATGGGATGTTAATGTTAGAGGGGTCTCCCATTTTGATAAGGGGTGTGCCGAAGATATATGGTCTCTCGGGACTATCGAATAAATCCTTATGGTACTCCCGTTCTTCCTCGGTGGGCAACTTATCAAAGTATTTTTCTATAGGCTCTACCTCCTCTAATTCCTCTTCCTTGTTAACCTCAACTTCCCTACTCTCATCCTTAATCTCGGCTTCTACTCTAACTTCATCCTTGTCACTCTTCTCTATCTCCTTATCTATCGGCTTAATGGTGACAACATTGACAAAGTGGACATGTTTGGATGATGAGGGATCCTTAATTTGGATTCCACTATTGGTGTCCCTAGTGTCCTTCCTAGGTGTGATTAACGCTTGGTTGTTGAGGGCTTTCAACAAGTTGTCAATCTTGTTGGTCATCTCCGTTTGTTGTTGGTTGAATTCGGTTTCAAACCTAGCTATGCGAGCTTCTTGAGATGCCATGAACTTTGACATCAATCCTTCAAGATTGTTGGTACTACCATAGTTGTTAGAAGGATTGTTGTTGAAAGTACGGTTGGATGGTGGACTGTTTGGTTGGTAACGATTAGGCGGATTGGAAGAATTGGGTTGATTTTGTTTCCACCTAAGGTTTGGGTGATTTTTCCAAGAGGGGTTGTATGAATCACCGTAAGTGTTTGGCTCGGGCTTGAAAGTGTACCACTTATCTCCCGCTTCGTCGGTACGCGTGGATGCGTAGTCCGCAAAAGCTGTTCCGGGGAGTTCCACACAATCACGAGTGTCATGGGGACCACTACATAATTCGCATGAAGAAGTGATTTTGTTCACTTGGCTTGAAGGCTTAGGAGCTTCGTAATATTTCATGAGAAACTTGACTTGGTCCTCAAGTTCCATGATCCTACGGTCGGGAGTGCTAGAATTGTTCGAAGGCAAAGATATTACCTTGACCGTTTTGTTCAAATCACGGGGATCATTCCAACTTTCGTTGTCATAGAGAGCAAGATCTTCTATGAGTTCCCATGATTGTTCCGCACTAAGATCACGTAGCTTACCACCGGCCGATTGGTCAATGGCTCGCCTCGTGGAGATGTCGATATGGTCATAAAAAATTTGGACTTGGAGCCAAAGATCTATGCCATGATGAGGGACTTTTTGGAGTAAGTCCTTGAAACGAGTCCATGCTTCATAAAGAGATTCATTTTGACGTTGTTGGAACATCAAGATGTCATTTCTAAGCTTAGTAGTTCTCCCCGGTGGGAAAAATTGAGCAAGGAAACGAGTGGTGAGATCATCCCATGTGGTGATGGTTCCCGCGGGTAAACGCTCAAGCCATTGACTAGCTTGATCCCGTAGAGAGAATTGGAATAGGCGTAAACGGGTAGTCTCTCTAGTTTCAACACCTAGGTCTATGGAATCTACGATTTTGAGAAATTCCTTAAGATGTTGGTTTGGATCTTCGGAACGAAGTCCATAGAATGCACATCCGCTTTGCACCAACCGGATGGTGTCGGATCGCAAGGGGGACACATTGGCTCCGGTGAGCTCAATGGTGTTTCGGTAGCCTTGGTGGCTAGGTCGGGAATACTCTCCTAAGGTTCGGGGCCTAAGGGGTTCTAATGGTGGGTTTTGTTGTAGTGGGATGACGGGTTCAAAGATGTTACCACCTTCCATGATGTTGGGTGGTGAAGAGTTACGAACAAAGACACAAAGAAATGAGATATACTAAAGAAAACCTAAAAATAAAAATAAAATCTTACTAGAAAGGAATCTAGCAAGTAGATCTAATACAAAGAAATTCTAACCTAGACAATAACTATTCCCCGGGCTGCGGCGCCAAAAACTTGATGCGTGGGAATCGCAACAGGCTTTACCTCTCGAGGGATCTCGAGAAGCTTACAACCCCCACCAGGCAGTGTACCTGATCGTTGTAGTATAGTATAGTGACAAGTACCGGGGGATTGATCGTTCAACTTAGGAATAGTGTCGCTAGGATTAGAAAACCTAAATACTAGTTCTAATGGTGAGGGATGATTATTTTTGTGTTTTTATATTTTTTAGAAAGCAATTAAAAATCTCGGGTTTGAAGGATTTGGGCAGAATTAGTTGCTATTCAACTAACCCAATACTAAGATGCAATCAAAATAAAATACTAGAAATGAAAATAAACTAATTTATACTAAAGTTGTGAGCAGTAATTGGAGAAAATGTGTTTACTTAGATTTCACTACTCCCTAGACATCTTTTACACGTTAATTACTTGTTATACTTGTATGGATGACGGATCGTATTCCTTAATACCATTCATGGGGTGGCACACTTAACTCCCCAATTCTATGAGCTCTTATCTCCTCCTACACCATGCCCAGCACAACTATAGGGATTGTAAACAGTGGCTCATGCATTAAATACAACCAATAAAGACCTAGTGCGCGTCGGTTCAGGTTTCTTAAGACGTTCAAGCATGTTACCAAATGGAGATCTGCCAGTTTTCTTAAGCCTAACATATAAATCATTCATCCAAGACAAGAATAAACAAGTAATCAACACATAATCAACATCTAGGTTTCATTAGATCTAAGCAAACACAAGATAGATCTAGCCTAGCATGATGGAATTAAGACAAGAACAAGATATAGACAACCAACACATAGACATATTGATTGAATTAAAAGAACACTTATCTTGATTACACATGCAAGGTATCAAGGGGTTGGAACCCTTGAAAAACCTGTAAAGTTACACCAAAATCGTACTTAGGGTTTCTCCCAAAACTTCTCTCTCTAAATGTGAAAAATTAGAAAACTATATATAGGAAAAGAGGTCTGACGGCGTCAAGACCAATTAGGTGACGCCGTCACCTCGCCGCCAAAACTATTCTCAGACTGCCTTGATCTACATTTGACGCCGTCAAGACTTAATCATTTCCAGGCCGTCATGACTTTTACTCTTGACGCCCTACCTTCATGACGCCGTCAAATCTCTTCTGGACCGTCATGGATTTTGCTCTTGACGCCGTCAGGGAGTTACTCTTGACGCCGTCACCTACTGTTCCCAGCATGGAAAATTAAGACTTTGGCATTTTCTTCACTTTTATGCTCCAAAAACGTCCGAATTGCTTCCTTTTCCAGATTTCTCTCCCAAAGTACCTAAAATCACAAAAGGAACGATTTAGGGCAATATTTGATCAAATAAATTCGAATTCGGGCTTAAATGACCCTCTAAAAATGGATCATTTTTTGCCTCATCACAAACTCTATAAAAAATGAATTACAACATCAAACATTCAATAGCCTCATGTCCATCTATTTCCGTACGGACACATATTTTTTCTACACTTTCAACTACAAAACTAAATAAAAGAAAACCCTAACCCTTAATAACAACCACCTCATTTATTGTTTAAAAAACTCATATCCAAAACTTCATCAAAACATAATATTAACCTGACACAAACAGTAAATAAGCATCACACACACCGTATATGCGCTGTCACAGATCGAAGCTCAAGTAACCCTAACTTGAAACAAACAGTACGGACGTCATTAACTTTATAAAAAAAAACATAAAAACCATATTTATATCATCAAAACAGTAACAATGACAACTGATTTAACTAAACAAGGTTCTCACACACCTTCAACGCGCCGTTATAGAAACTCAAAAGAAACCATAACCTGAAATAAACAATACGGCCGTCATTAACTATATTAGAAATAAAAAAAAATGAAAGATTAGATCATAGTTATTTTAATAATATGCTATTTTTATTAAAAATAAATAAATAAGCTCTTACTGAAATATTCTAGAGACTAGAGAGAGGAAATAAGGATTTTTTAGAGAGTGTGGGAATGAGAGTTTCAAAAGATGTCATGTGTATTTATTTCTTACCATCTGTGGCAACGGTGTCGTTTTAGTGTATAAGGGAGGAGCATGTATGAGTTTGTTGGAAATTTAATGTTGTGTCTTGGATTGAAACGACAGCGTTTCGTTAGCTTGGGCTTTACGCACATTATAACGGGTATTTACATTTTTGGAAAATTGTTGTCACACCTCGCTAAGGCGGAAACGCGAGGGTGTAACTTCATGGATATCATCAAAACACAACCATTTACGCAAAGGGATTTAGTGCTAAAACTCACATATATCACTCCAAACACCTAAGACACACCAAACAAACATCAACCGAGTCAAGACTATCAATCAAACTGACCTGCTAAAACCACGGTTGTTACATCATCCCCCACTTAGGGAATCACGTCCCGAGATTTCAACTACTCTAGTTACCACTCACAACAGCAAAAGAAAATTTATGGATATTTAAGTGGAATAATACCACTCCATAAAATGACAGAGAAAGAACCGCAAAAATGTGAACCGACTAAATACCCGAATTCACACGATAGAAAACATTCCTTCACTCCAATGATACACGCAAATAGATAAACTCCCCGATCAATAACACCAATGATCCAAACAAATTCTCACAAAAATTAGTATTTAAAAGAAAAACAAGATGATATTATGTGGAGAAAATTACTAAAAATGTATATTTTTGGAAACGGTTATAAGAAAATTTTAACTTACAAAATACACAAAATGTTTTGAAATAACCGCACCTACTTGTACTACTGTGCGATCAAGTGGTCGATTAGTTGCTTGACTAATTAATGTTGCGCAAAATAACTACATCTCACAACTGATTTACTACAGCTTGACTAACTAATGTTGCGCAAAATGGCTATAAGAAAATTTTAACTTACAAAATACACAAAAAGTTTCGGAATAACCACACCTACTTGTACTACTGCGCGATCAAGTGGTCGATTAGTTGCTTGACTAACTAATGTTGCGCAAAATAACTACATCTCACAACTGATTTACTACTGCTTGACTAACTAATGTTGCGTAAAACGGCTATAAGAAAATTTTAACTTACAAAATACACAAAATGTTTCGGAATAAGCGCTCCTACTTGTACTACTACGCGATCAAGTGGTCGATTAGTTGCTTGCTAACTAATGTTGTGCAAAACCACTACATATCTGACTTTTTTCTCGACCAAAATGGCTTTTTTCGACCAAACTTTTTAAACACAAAGATGAAACTGATCGATTTCAACAACCACGCGCAATCGCACAGGTAGATTTACATTATTCTCAGGAAATACTTTTTTTATTTGGTAATTTTATCATAAATAAACACATTAAATGATATAAATCATTAAATGAACCCAAAAACAAACCCTATAAAAAATGAATTACAACATCAAACATTCAATAGCATCATCTCCATCTATTTCCGTACGGACACATATTTTTTCTACACTTTCAACTACAAAACTAAATAAAATAAAACCCTAACCCTTAATAACAACCACCTCATTTATTGTTTAAAAAACTCATATCCAAAACTTCATCAAAACATAATATTAACCTAAAACAAACAGTAAATAAGCGTCACACACACCGTATATGCGTTGTCACAGATCGAAGCTCAAGTAACCCTAACCTGAAACAAACAGTACGGACGTCATTAACTTTATAAAAAAACATAAAAACCATATTTATATCATCAAAACAGTAACAATGACAACTGATTTAACTAAATAAGGTTCTCACACACCTTCAACGCGCCGTTATGGAAACTCAAAAGAAACCCTAACCTGAAATAAACAATACGGCCGTCATTAATTATATTAGAAATAAAAAAAATGAAAGATTAGATCATAGTTATTCTAATAATATGCCATTTTTATTAAAAATAAATAAATAAGCTCTTACTGAAATATTCTAGAGACTAGAGAGAGGAAATAAGGATTTTTTAGAGAGTGTGGGAATGAGGGTTTCAAAAGATATCATGTGTATTTATTTCTTACCATCTGTGGCAACGGTGTCGTTTTAGTGTATAAGGGAGGAGCATGTATGAGTTTGTTGGAAATTTAATGTTGTGTCTTGGATTGAAACGACAGCGTTTCGTTAGCTTGGGCTTTACGCACATTATAACGGGTATTTACATTTTTGGAAAATTGTTGTCACACCTTGCTAAGGCGGAAACGCGAGGGTGTAACTTCATAGATATCATCAAAACACAACCATTTACGCAAAGGGATTTAGTGCTAAAACTCACATATATCACTCCAAACACCTAAGACACACCAAACAAACATCAACCGAGTCAAGACTATCAGTCAAACTGACCTGCTAAAACCACGGTTGTTACATCATCCCCCACTTAGGGAATCACGTCCCGAGATTTCAACTACTCTAGTCACCACTCACAACAGCAAAAGAAAATTTATGGATATTTAAGTGGAATAATACCACTCCATAAAATGACAGAGAAAGAACCGCAAAAATGTGAACCGACTAAATACCCGAATTCACACGATAGAAAACATTCCTTCACTCCAATGATACACGCAAATAGATAAACTCCCCGATAAATAACACCAATGATCCAAACAAATTCTCACAAAAATTAGTATTTAAAAGAAAAACAAGACCGAGGATTTCATAAAAATGAAGCACTATCATCCGAGCACTTATGCTCTAGAGCCTCCAATTCACGCCATCCTCATTCAAAACACCATTCTTCAACCCGACTACCATTGTGAGGAAGTCCCATCCGGGCATTGGAACAAGTCTCAACTTCTCTTCAAGTTGATGCCATGGGCGGAGGTCTTGTTGAAGAATGTATTTGTGGAAGTTGAAGCTCAAGAGAAGTTGCCCATCATTGTTGGGTACATGCTCTATTGTATCATGACCGATACTCCTTTCAACTCTACTTACTTCATAGCAAAAAGAATGGAGGCATTGGTCTACAATAATGAGCCACTTCCATTTGCTAGACTTATGACACATATCTTTGACTACATCAAGAGCAAGCACCCTAATTATCTATCAAGAATGAGGGAAGTGGATGATGTGACTCCAATGGAGGATCCCTTCACAATAGGCTCTCTTGATTTTTAAGTCCTTATCTTAAGTTGTTGTAGTTGTTCCCTAGGAGTTCTAGGATGGTTTATGTATTGTTGCTTGGTTGTTTGTTTGTCCCATGTTTCCTCTATGAAATAAAATGCTTTTGTTGTGACATAATAATGTTCATATGTGTTTATACATATATAATATTGCTCTTGCTCATCATTCGGTCTATAAAAGTCATAAGGGGTCGATCACCATAAAACCAAATTAAATTGAATAATATATATATATATATATATATATATATATATATATATATATATATATATATATATATATATATATCAACATACCTACATGTGTATGTATTATTGTAAACTAACCCATGTTGCACGCATCCAAATGGTAGCCTAACCCATTTTGGACTTCTACATGTGAGGCTTTCTTGTTTGTTGCATGTTGTGTGTCTTATGTAGCTAGGCCACCGCAAAGGTGAGGCTCTTGACCCATGGATCCCCGCCTTAGAACAAGGGGAGCAACGATCTAGGGGGAGTTATGTTCAAGGGGGAGCACGTTCGGGTGAACTTACAAGCTACTTACCCATTCAATTGGTAGTCCCGCCTTTTTTATTCGACAAAAGGGGGAGAAAGAAAGCAAGAGCGTGAAGACCTATTCAAGTTAATAAACAAAGGTTTCACCAAATTATAAGGCAAGGTCAAGACGCAAGCTACGCCAAAGGCGCGCTTTGTCTTCGCTACGTTTTGTAATTTTATTTGCTTTCAATTTTAATTTGTCATCATCAAAAAGGGGATATTGTTGAGGCAACATGATCAAGATCTCCTAATGTTTTAATGATGACAAATAAACCTTCGAAACACATAAAGTTACAAACGTTAGCCAAAATTCCCCAACATTCATATCTGCTGCTGACGCGCCACCCACGCATCAACGCGTGGGTGACGCGCCAGGGTTCTGTGAATGTCGGGATGAATTTTGAAAGTCGGCTTTCCCCTTACCCGAAAAATGTGGATCTTTCAATACAGGTATGAATATGTTATGCGCTTATTTGAGAACACTCGAAACGAGTTTTGGGATTAGAGAAATCCAACTTTTAAAAGCACCCACTTACGGGATAATGCCAACTCATGTTTTCTAACACTTGCCTCTAGCCAAGGCTTTTATAAACTTAGGGAGCTTATATACTTCATGTAACATCACGTGAAAGCATCCATATGCTCATATCCCGTGCTTACGTCTTCTCTAATCACGTAACGGGTTTACTCCCTTATTGGTCAAACTAAGTCAAAGGTCACTTTGCGTAAACGCATCCTTTCCCGCTTGGGTTATGCTTTACATCATGGCAAAGCACTTGGCTTCTTTGTACCAAGGTGTTAGTTGAGTACGTCGAGCCGTGGAAAGTCACGAGTTATGAAACTATGGATTCTCGACGTTGTGTTACTTGGACTTATAAGTAACCTATGATTTTCTCAACTTATAATCTTAATTTTCTAAACCTTTTATCCTTAATGACAATAAGATTATTTATTAATCTTTTCTTAATCATCTTCTTAACCTTCTTAATCACAAAAGACAAAGCCATCAAAATCTCCCACAATCCTTCCCAAAAATCCTTTTTCAACATCTTCTTACGTATTCTCTTACACCTCTCACACACTCTTACACCCTTTTGACTCACACTCTCCCACACAAGATTCCTCACTTTATACACTTCCTATACACCTTTCTCATACACCAATACATATACTTCCCTATACACACATACACACTTTTCTACACACACCTTTATATTCAAAATATACATACTTCACTCACATACCCCTCTTCACACACACAAGGCTCCCCATCCAATCACTCTTACACATACAACTCACTCACTATACACATCCCATCCTTATACAACATATTCCTTACACTTCCAATACCTTTACATTCAAAATACACACACTACTCACAACTATTTCACCTTCTACACACACAGGCTCCCCATCACATCCAACTCTTACATATTCTCTTACACACTCTTACACTATCCAACCTTTATTCCCTTACACACTTACACAATCCAACTCATACTCTACACACTCTTCATCTCAACCATTCATTCTCTTACAACACATCTCAACCATCCATTTCTCTTTCCTCCCCAAGAAATGGAATATTCCTTGGAATATACTTCTCTTAACCTAACCATGGTTCTCCTAACCCAACTATGGTTAGTTCTCTACACTTAACCTTGGTTAACTCTTAACCACACCAAGGATGGAATATTCCCTTGGATATGCTTCTTCTAACCTAACCATGGTTAACTCTTAACCACACCAAGGATGAAACATTCCCTTGGATACACCTTTTAACCTAACCATGGTTTAATCTCTATACACTTCTTTCTAAACCTAACCATGGTTACTTCTTAACTCAACTTCTCACACTCTTCCCTTTATAGGAATATCCCATGGCATATTCCTTCTCTCTTTTCTATGTCATATGAGGAATACCCATTCTACCCCTACTCAATTATCTCTTCTACTCTTTCTATCTTTGATAGTTGATTTCTTATAAACACTTCACAAAAATATTTTTCCAAATTGGCTATTTGAGTTTGTAAACCTTACATTGATTAATGTTAAGGTTTAATGTGAAGTACAATTGGGGGTTTAGCAAGGATAGGTATTTATTAGATCCAACACCCAACACTTGGGAAAAATACAACAGACGCCTGGCACGCTGCCCACGCGTTGACGCGTGGGTGACGCACCAGCCTTGGTAAATTTTTCCCAAGTTTGGGTCTTGGCCTATAAATACCCCCTTGCATCTTGTATTCCTCACCCCTTTCCATTATTCTTTCTCTCTAATCTCTCTATCTCTCTTATGTTCTTAGTAAAACACACTAACATATTTGGAAGAACACATTTCTTTGCAAGGGAAGAATCTAAAGAACTTAATCCACTCTTGTGATTGTGTCAAGGGTCTTCTTCTTATACCCTTTCTATTACAATCAAGTCTCTAGGTTAGGTCAGGGCTTGGTTGAACAAACACTTATTCATTCATTCAATTGTTTGTAAGGGAAGTCTTGTGTCTTAGTGACCAAGCCTATATCATTGGGGATCTTGTTGGGGTTTGATATTTCCGGTGGGAAGTATTGGTAGTGGTCTTGGTGACCCTTAGGTGAAGTCGAATCGCGAGATTCTTTTGGGTGGTTTCCAAGGGCGGAATACCGTTGGAGTAACTCCTTCTTTGTGAGCATCGATATTGGTGAATATCGATGGAGTGAATTGTAACGGTTTGTAGTCCACCGAAAGGATTATACTAGTGAATAGTATCGATGTCGTGGATTCACAACTGGACGTACAGATGGTATAAACCCCCCATCCTGAACCAGTATATATCGTTGTGTTCTTTACTCGCTTTATATACTCTTGGTTGTGATTGTGTTTGTGGTTGCTCTTACTTAGACCACTTGGTTGTCTTGGTGGCTTAAAGTTTTTAAACATCTAAAAAGCCGAAGAAACCGTATTCACCCCCCTTACGGTTCTACACAATAAGCAAATTAAGTTCATAGAAAAATGTTGACACTAACAGGTCGCAAAAACATGTCACGAATCCAATCGGTGTGCAAATGAGGGATAAAATATCCGCACCAACTTGTCACGGACCAACCATACTCGAAAAGTTATATAATATTCCTCAGAGAAATGAATACAAGGAATAACCAAAGAAACGAACAAGTATCCAACAGAAACGAATCCGAATGACCAACACCCATCACGACGCCAAATAGAAAGGATATGGCATCCGTACAAACATGGTACAAATAGGGATGCTAACTAGAGAATTAGGTATACAAACGGAGAGGCTAGCAAACGAATCAACTTAAATGCCACAACATTAGTACCCACCGATAATTGAGGTATCAACATATGATAGGTATGATGGAATTTTACCACCTACACACCCCAACATATAACGACTGCTCAAACAGTTAAGAGAATACTTCTCTAACCATACAACCATCATCAGCATGATATCATATACCATCTACCACAACATATAACAACAAACATCAATCAATGCAATAATGGTCACAAGTCCACGTGTGTGATACCCTTATAATTATGTTCGCGACCATAGTTATAAGCCTATTCCACACGCATACTTACTTCCAAAACCACACATCTCAATGATAACGCACATATACCACATAGCACCTAATACACCATGTAATCCATGCTATCATACTTGCAAGTCCACTTGTGTTGTGACGCATGTATAATTATGTTGGCCACCATAATTATCTATGCCCCATTTCACAAGTGTACTCCCTCCTATGACAACACATCATGCAAACAATCATGCAAACAAAAACAAAAGACGTCGCAAACAATCATCTCACATGGAACAATTCCAACGATCACGTAAACTCCATAATCAAAATCACTTGGATAAGATCGATCCAATACTCAAGAGTAATCATGCTCCAACATGGCTCCAGACGGCAAAAAGGCAATATAAGAATTTCAAAACATGACACAAAACAAAGACGTTGCATAATGGCTCAAATTACACTCTTGCACTTGCCTCCCCACTCAGATCAATTCAACTTACTATTCACTGCGGACTCTAGATCCGAATCCACATATTTAACCTATTAAACCCGTGTAACATATTTAACCCGCGAACCCAAATATATATACAGGTTAAATGGGTCAAGTTCGGGTTATGTGTAAATAGGTTAGGGTTGACATAATTGACCCGCCAACATGTTAACCCGAACCCGCCAATCCAAACCCAACCCGAATTGCCACCCTCTTATATATATAAATTTTAGTAATATAATGTTTATAAATTATATGTATTTAAACTAGTATCAATAGGTAATTCTTTTTTAGTCTCGACCTCACAATGAAACATAATTTAATGTTTTTAAATAAATACATATAAATAAGTAAGGAATAGAGTAAATAAAGTTAGTGTAGCCCATCCGCAGGGGTAGTATTGCACATTTTTGTGATGTTTTTGGTGACAGTGATTTCTTGTAACATGGGAAGCATATATATCATCATATACCTTCTTAAGGAAACTAGACGAGTACCCGTGCATAGTAACAGGATTTTATAGCGACATATCGTTTAGTGATAAAAAAGGGTTTATGGGTTATAAACGAAAAATAATTAAAGTTTGAAGATTTAGAGATTAAACATAATGTTTTGAAACCCAGTTCGACCCGTTCTGGACGAAAAATTGGTCGATTTAAATCGAGTGTACCCGACGGGTTGGATCAAAAATGGGTCAAATTAAACCGGGTCAACCCGCTGGGTTTGAAGCGTCTCAGGTCAACCCGGTTTTCGATGTGTATTAATAGTTTCATTTTGAAATATATGTTTTTGTATGGCTTTTATTAGTTAGACGAACCGGTTCCCGGTTGAACCCGTTGGTCCGGTCCAGTTTTCAAAACTATATGTACCATCAACTTGTTAGCTTGTATAAAGTTTTATGTGTTTTATTAATCTGTATAATGTGTAAAATAACATTAGTTAGTGTGTTAATTATTTTAAATTTAGATTATGTTGTAGCTTGTTTAAATTGTATATTGTGAAAATTTTATTGTACTTTTTAGTAAGGGGTGTTTTAATTGGTTGTTTTTAATTTGATATATATGCTTTTAATTGGTTGTACAATGTGAATAAATTATTGTACTTTAAAGTTATGGGGTGTTTTACTAAGTGTATTAATTATACTATGCATTTCTCTCACCTTTGATTTTCAAGATTTCACTTTTCAAGATTTGACCATACATTATTTATATTGACAAATAGTTTATTCATCAAAAAAAAGTTTATAGGTTATAAATGAAAAATAATAAAATTTTGGATATTTAGGAATTAAACATAATGTCTTGAAACCCGGTTCGACCCGGGTGGTTCAACCGGGTGAACCATTCCGTTCGAAAACTTGGTCGATTTAAACCGGGTCAACTTGCTAGGTTGGGTCGAAAATGGGTCAAATTAAACCGGTTCAACCCGTCTGGTTTGAAGCGTCCCGGGTCAACCTGGTTTGTGATTTGTATTAATTGGTTGTATTTAATTTGGTAGATATATTTTTAATTGGTTGTACAATGTGAATAAATCATTGTACTTTTAAGTAAGGGGGTGTTTTAATAAGAGTATTAATTATATTTCATAGTTTCCTTTAATAAAATTTTTCAAGATTTCCACTTTTCAAGATTGACAATTTTTTCAAAATTGACCATTTTTCTTTTATATGTAGTATAGATAAAATGGGGATCGGAGTGGCACCTTGGTGCTTGGGAAAAATGATCATAGTGAGTTTTATTTTACTTTTACTTGGGAATAAACATAGCCTAACGAGATATATGACTATATAAATCGTCCTGATCAACAAGTTCATCAAAATGACAAACCAAAAAACCGAAGCACGAAACTCCGAAGATCTGCTGATTACGGTTTCGTTCCATTATTGCTATACCCAACATGTGTGGCCTAGTTTAGCTAGCGAAATGAGTTATTCTCCTCGCAAAAGATACTTGAGCTTAATCCTTAAGCTGGTAAATAGCACCCGGTGTCAGTTGAAATATTAAAACATTCATTTGTCTATTACTACTATATCGGACATCAAATTTATCTCAAGAGATATTAAAACAACAATTTTTTTTTTTTTTTTTTTTTTTTTTTTTTTTTTTTTTTTTTTTAATTTTAAATAACATTTCTCATCCAAAAGAAGGTTTTATTATCTACCTTATTTGATGTGTTTATAGCAAGTTAAGTCAAGTTTCTCATAATTTTTCAAGTACACAATGTAAGACCATAACATAAACAAATTCTTAAGTTATTACACAATGTAAGACCACACTCTGGCACAAATGTTTAATCAATAAACTTTGCTTAATAAATGTTGAAAATACATATTGGAAATCCTCATAAGGAATGATCCCTACACAAATCAAGTTAACAAAGATGCAGCAAAATACAATCTTTTTATATAATAAAGGAACTCTGATTTTGCAAAAAATGGAGGTTTCGATTGTCTAATAGGAAAACTTGATTTTGCAATTCAGGCTTCCTCTATGCCAATTTAAAAGTCAAGGTTGGTCAACGCTTGATTTTGATAAAATATTTGAAAACACATATGTGTTAAAAGTGTGAAAAAAATAAACTTTAAAAAACAAAGAAAGACCATGTTGCACTGAATCACAACCAATTAAATTTAATGTAAATAAAAATGTTATATTTAACAACACAGTATTGTTAATTATTCTATAATCCATGTTTATAGACTATAAGTTGGTGTTCATTATTTTGATTACTTGAATTTCAGTTTTTTTTTTTTTTTTTTTTTTTTTTTTTAACTGTTGAAATATTAGTTTGCTATTAGAAATTGAAGTCCGTAATTGCTTACATGTTCTAATACTCGTAGCAACAAACAATGTTGATTATGGTCAAGTTTTCAATTATTGTTAAGGAATGCGTAATCTAGTTAACATGAACCGGGCTCATGTGTTTATTTATACTATTTATAAAGAGTAAATGGTCAAAAAGTCAAGAAGTGAAAAGTGAAAAACTTAAATTAATGTTTTTCCTAAATTATCCTTAATTAATGCATTTAACACTCCTTAATACCTCTCATTTAAAACTTAATCAAAACTTAAATGAAAACATGAAAACTTACATTACACATTCAATTATTTTGTCAACTTAAAAACATGGAAAGTTAAATGAATAATTAATAAATGAAAACATAAAAATGCAATGTTTTGAAAACCGGGTTCGAAATCGACCCGGTCGAGGACCGCCGGGTCAACCCGGTTTTCAATTTATTTTTATTTTATTTTTTTGACCGGGTCAACCCGGGTTTTTATTAAATTTTTTTGAAAAAATGAAACTCGGCCGGGTTTCGAGAACCGGGTTGACCCGGGTCACTCAAAACCCGGCGGGTAACACCGGTTAACCCGGTTTTAGAAACCCGGGTTGTTTTGACCCGTTTTTTCGGCCGGAACCGGTCGAACCGGTTAACCCGGCCGGGTCGGCCCGGGTTTCAAAACCTGGTAAAAATGTAAAATTGTTTTGTCAACATAAGAATGAATACACACGTATATAAAAATAAACTTTTAAATACTAGATGAGTAGCCGTACATAGAAACGGAATTGTATAGCGGCAGATAGTTATAGTGATATTTTGGTTAAACAAAACAATTAACCAAAATATCATTATAATTAAATGCAACTATAAAATCTTGTTGCTATGCACGGGTACTCGTCTAGTCAATTAGAATTAGTAGTTTGTCTAAAGCCTAATGCTATAGAAAATTTAGCCTTAAGAGTTTTGTTTAGGGCTAGTTGTTGATAAAAGAGATAATAAAAGAGTTTCTTTTGTTTATCGACATACTAGGGAGAGATAGGTTATTAAAGCTTGTTAATAACCATAAAGAATTTATTCGCAAGTATTTGAAACGTTTTGGTGTCGACCATGGATTCATGCTTAGATATAGTACCTTTGACATAAAAGCATTTTACTTATGACTTAGTGCCTCAAATTTAATGGTTTAATGTAATGTGTCAAATTTAATGATAATACAATGAGAATGAGCATGTGTATGTCACTTGTCCAAAAATAATTTAGTTAACTTTGTTTATGATTTGTTTGACTTTTTTTTTCATCATTCTACGTTTTTCAGGTTTAATTTTCTATATACATATACTAAATAATTTTTAGAAACTACACTACAAATTGGTTGGTTATGAGGGAAAATTACAAAAATAGCCATATATTGAAAAAAAAAATTACACTACAATCTTTTTTCCTATCGGACATGTGCCCACCCTAAGCCTCTCCTGTCTCTGCATCCGGATTCGTGTACCCGAGATTAGTTTATAATAAAACGAATGTGTAAATGTTGTTTTTAGATTATTACCCATAGTATCGAATTCCATATCTGTGAACTTACCTCATGTAATCGACTTTGGTACTAATTTGCAATTGATAGAGGCTATCAAGTATCAACCATATTTGTCAATTGTTTGTTTGGTTACCTTATTATATAGTTCTTGTTTTGGTCTTGCCTTTAGTCATGATCCTAGTTTAGTCATTTTCTTTTGTTTGCAACTTTTTTCTTGTGGTTGCTCAGTTTAATTCCAACGAGCTATCGTGAGCCATACCACTACCATCTCTTTATGTTACTTTATAAAGTTTATAGTTCAATATAAATTTTGACCTTTGTGAAAGGACAAAAAAAAATCCACGTTTGCATATGCAGAAATGCAAAATTGATAATCATACAAATCCACGAGTCAGAATATTGCTGGGCCAATTTAAAATAGAAAACAAAAGAATAGTGCTGGACTATTGACTAATTGGGCTAAACTTTTTGGATAAATTTAGGAGACCCAACTTAAAATTTTAATCACCTTTATAACAAGAACACCAGCAACCCACTTGTAGCTTTTATCATATGTTAAATATATGTCAAATTCCTCATAATACTTTAGGAATACTAATCATACAACTTACTAGTGCTGAGCATCGGGCCGGATCCCGTCCCGACTAATCCCGATCCTGAAAGTCACTTAAATCGTAAACCGAATACCGACCCGAAAGTAGTCGTTTTTTTTGTACCGTCCCGTAGTCGGTTGTTGCTTGTATTTTGTCAGTTTTTGGCCTGTCCCGACCCATCCCGAATCCTGAAAATGCTAAAAATCCATCCCGACTCCCGACCCGAGAAGCTATTATTTTGTTTTGGGACTATCGGTTTATGTCGAGATCGGATCGGTTGTCGAAACTCGGGCGGTTTTGCTCACCTCTACAACTTACAACCTCTTTTGTAATATCAAGAATAATAGTAACAGAAATGTTGAATCTTCACATCACATCCTTCTAAAATAACAATTAGCAAATTCTTAAGAAATCGTGTTTTTACTCATTCAGTCCATCATGTCAATATAAATTCCAATATCACCCTCAGCCTGAAGGTGGTCATCGGACTTTAACAGATATTTGTCATATAATGGTAATTTTCGTGAAAATTTTTCTTGATTTTATTTGAGCTACAATTTTTTTTTTTTGAGGTTGTTATGAAGATCCGATAATATTTGGCTGTGAAGAATCGCCAATATTTGGACGTATTGGGGGAATGGTGGGTTTCCGTATTGTTATGGAGGTATGATATATGAATGGTGGGTTCTGGTATTGTTGGTTTCCGTGAGAAAGCAATGGGGCTCGAAAGTTTACGGGTGGTGAATAACCGATATGGAAATCTGAATTGGGTAATTGGATGTTTGGTTGTCGACATTTTGGGGTTTTAGTTTTGAGAGTGTTTTGTTGAGACATTTTGTATTAAAATGAGAGAATGAGAAGTCGTTTTAAAAATATTGAAGTTATTGGGTATTTATAGATAATAAAATAGTATAATACTGTAATTTCATAGTATTATTTTTTGAATATTAGACGTTGGAGTGGGAGACCCACAAAAATACACAATGCCCAAAAGATGAGTTGTCTCACCGTCCATCCTTGTTTTTGGCTAGCTTCACGCGTGAGGTTGTGTTGGTGCAATAAAGTGGCGTGTGAGCCTCACTCTCCAAAGGTGAGGGCTCACCTACAATGCACTTAGTCTTGTCTTTAACTCAACCTGACAATTCGGTTCACACAACTTCTTGCGAGCCATTTGAAACCGACCCCATTTGAAACTGACCCTATTTATGAGATATTATTTGTTTGAGGTGAGTTAGATTAACGTAATCCTTTGACCCCTACTTGTTTCTGCTATCGATAAACTTGAACATCCTAGTCAAATCAGGTCCCATTGACTACGAATTTTTTAACCGTCGTTTCTGTTTCAAAGAAAACCAAAACCACCATGCTTTTCCAAATGACTTTTTGTATGCCCGCATTTTTTTTAAGATAAACGAATTAGTTGTTTAAAAAAAGTCTTAGAAATTGAAAATCCACATTACTAGGGATTAAACGTTAATATTTTTTTTCTTAATTTGTTATAAAGACATACTTATTTTGTGAATTCATTTTGTTTATTAACTGACATTGTAATTTTTAGTGGACATTTTATTACTGTTGTATATCACAATGGTGTAAAATGAGTATTGACTATAAACATTTATTATTGGTTTTTTTTAAGTCATACTATTATAATGACAACTATACAAATACACAAATTTAGACTAGACGAATTGAATGACCATGTTGTTTCTTTTAAGTTTTATTAGAATAATTGGTTAAATGTAAAGTACGCAGTACGTTTTTAGCTAAAGAAAATGAAGTTTTGGAAAAATGTAAATGGCAAGCTTGTTAAATTAAAGAACCTATGTTGTTTGATAGGCCAATGTAAGTTTATATTGCTGTATATAAGATGTACCTTTTACTTTTATTATTTATTTATTTATGCACAATATTTTAATGTATGATATACAATGTTATTAAAACATGTTTTGAGAAAATATGTAACTGTTGAAGTTCCTTTACGCTGCGTTCTCGAGTTTTTTTTGTAGGGATAGAAATGATGTGTAAAGAAGAGAAAAGAAAGGTAAAGGAAAGGAAAGAAAGTTGATTTTATATTTCATGTTCTCGAGTTGAAATAAAACGAAAGGAAAAGAAATAATGCTGTGTTCTCTAGTTGGTTAGAAAAGAAAGAAAAAGAGAAATAATTACATTTATAATCTTTTAAACATGTTTGTTTTATCCTTTATGAGTAAATACTGAAGGTTATATAGGTCATTATATACTAATAAATAGTTCGGGTGTAGAATGGTTTCCGTCCAAATCCGCCCATATTTGGGCGGAAAATTCTTGAAGAAAAATAATATGAATTTTCCTATCATTTCCATCCTGTTTCCTTTCCTTTCTATCCAAGAAAAACTCAAGAACACAATAAAATTTCAGTTTTCTATCGTTTCCTTTCCTTTCCTTCTAAAAAATAACTCGAGAACGGAGCGTTAGAGATATATGTAAATGCCCCTTTTGACAATATACACTTTTTTGTTACCTGAGTTTCCGATTCGATATTGCGAGTCGACTATTCTCAGAGTGATTACCTTTTTAAATAGCTTTGAGTTGGTGCAGATGAACCTTTGTGGGTCACAAGAGGATTAATTTTCTTCTCGTTAGTTTCAAACCCTTGACCTAATCTTAGGAAAACTGGTTATTGACAATATACGTTTTATTGCATATAAGACGTACGTTGCTTGAAATAGACAAATCATATTCTTTTAATTTTTGTTTTGTTGAGAACGGTAAAAAAAAATTAACGAAGACTAATTTATACCTAAGATCGTTGTTAGGACGGGGATTGTTTAATCACATTTTTTTTATTGTGCTGTTATCGTTTTGTTCATCTCAGCTTGCATAACATTTATTCTTTATTATGGCTATTTGCAATTAAAGATGATGCAAAAAGGTTATATCAGTCTATTTATCATGAAGAAAAACTTGGTTCAAATATTTATGTATCGCCAAATGCTTTAAGGTTTAATTTTTAGCTCTACGTATTGTTTATCGACATGTTGTGCTTGTCAAATTGATGTTTTCTATAAGCCTATAAGGATGTATTTCGTGACACTTTAAAACGTGACATAACTATATAACAATTTCTACAGTGTACGTACATATGTTTCTTTACAGTTTACACAATTGAATAAACGGCTCATGTCTTTTAAGATAACAATTTCAAGTATAACAAACTATTATTAGGTCAAAGATTTCAAAATGTGAGCTTGATATATCTCGTTACTTTAACTTTTCTCGGAATGTTGATTAAAACCCTGGCGCAATACTAGGAACTTCGCCCTCCTTTTTATTCTCAGTTTGCAACATATATTTCTTTATTTTAGTTGTTTTAGACTTTGATTTGTTGTAAGGGCTAATGTATTTAAAATGTATCGAGGTTTGTGTATCAAACCTTTTTTTTTTTTCTTTTTTTTCTTTTTTGCAAATTCATGTATTAAACTTTTAAATTCCGTCACTTTGGTGTATTTTTTGACCATTTTACCGCTCTCCGATAAAAGGAGTCTTAATAAATTGAGGGGAAAATGGTCCGAAAATACATCAAAGTGACGGAATTTAAAAGTTCAGTACATGAATTTGTAAAAAAAAAAGTTTGTTACACATAACTGAAATTTGTGACAAGTAAGATACATTTTAAATGCATCAGCCTTTGTTGTAACGAGTGTTGGTACCCGCGCATTGCTGCGGAATTCTTTTGTTGTCGTTAGCTACTTAACGTGAAGTTAGTTACCTAGGACTGACTTTGCAATTGATGTATAACATGAAGGACCATTTATGTAAATTATGTGAGGACTAAATTTGCAATGAACCGCTGAAATGAAGGACAAAGTGTATACAATCTTTTTTAAAAATGTTAAAGATAACAGTCGTTAATTAACAACCGTTACATAACTAACGACCGTTAGTACTAAAAAAAATTAACTGTAGCAACCACTGTAGCAGTGGTCGCCACCAACATCCTCCCCTCTTTTAGTATATATATATATATATATAATTTATAGTGCCGAGAATTCGGATATTGAAAAGTTTTAAAATTTGAACCATTAGTAGGCCGTCATCCCATTTCAGTAAAGCCCACATTTATCTAAATCCATTAAAACCCCACAAAACCCCTAACACTAACACACCAACACCAAAACCCTGCCGTCACTGTCACCGTCAGCCATGTCACTACTACTCCGATCATGTCGTTCCACCATCAAAACACTCGTGAAAAACATCCAACCTGCAGTAGCTCGTGTGACGTGGCAGCATGTTACAAAACCTAACAACAAAAACAGTTTCTTCGCTCGTTTTGTTCAAACAAGAGCCGGGCAAGTTGATGAGGATGTGCTGGAAGATATGTGTGTTGATCCTGAAATGCCTGACCTTTTTGATGACTATGCTAGCGACTGGTCTGGTGCTGAGAATGATGAAGATTATGCTTTTAAGGATAGTGATGACGATGATGATGATTGATTGTTTTGGTTAGTGGTTATTTAGTTGGGTGTTGAGTTTGTTTCGTTAAGATGTTTCGAGTCTGAATGTGACTGACATGTCTTGCTGTTTGTTAAGAGGTGGCTAGAAAGTCTGAATGTGAATCAAATAATGAAATAATGTCGTTTGTTTTTTTGTTAAATTGTCGAAATGATTTTAGTTTGCAAACAATTTTATCATACATTTAACATATTCAATAAATCATTAAACAAATTATCTTAATCCATGTAAATTTATCACAATGAAACACTGTTAAAAAAATCTTAAGAGACAATAAGAGGGTGGGGGGGACAAAAACCTAAGGTGTGACCACACCTTATTGCGTAAGAGGTAAGAGGCTAGTAGAAAGTCTGAACGTGAATCAAATAATGTTGCTTGTTTTTGTTAAATTGTCGAAATGATTTTAGTTTGCAAACAATTTTATCATACATTTAGCATATTCAATAAATCATTAAACAAATTATCTTAATCCATGTAAATTTATCATAATGAAACACTATTAAAAATCGTAAGATACAATAAGGGCCAATAAAAAAAAAAAAAAAAAAAAAAAAAAAAAAAAAAAAAACGCCTAAGGTGTTACCGCACCTTATTGAGTAAGAAGGCTAATAAGACATTAAAATAATAATAATAATAATAATAATAATAATAATAAAAATAAACTCCTTATGTTGTGTTTTCATAAAACATATTGTAAAATTTGACTCGTTGAATTTGAATGTGAAATAATGAAATGATTTGTTTTAGGCAGTGTTGTAGAACAAGGATTACAAGGCCGAGTGATCGGCCATTACTACAAAGTCAAACCTCGGTTTGAAGTATTTGAGCAATTGTGATAATGTTTTTAAACATAATTATATGGTCTGACGAACAATTATATTGTGCAATGAATATACGCGAAATATATGCTATAAATTTGAGTCCGGGTAACACTCGCTACCTCGGCCGATTACTTGCTATAAGGTAGTCGACTGCTTGGGTACTGCCTAGCGAGTTTTACAATAAGGATCTTAGGTGGTGTTTAGGATTATAGCCGATTTGCTTATTGAAATGTTTGTCTACTTACTGTATTGTATATAAACAGTAAGAAATGTCAAACATTACTTTTAGATCAGAAACTGTGTGTTCAAGTAGTTTAGAAAGAATGATCATTAAATATAAGCAGTTTGTACTGTATAAAGGCGTTAAATTAGGCAAATCCTAAACAGCTCACTGGAGTTTGATCATATGATTGTTTAACGATTGTCTTTTATGTTGATTTTACTACGGAAGCCGCGAATGCTGGATAGTTTTGTGGAACAGTTGGAGTAAATTTTGTCCGACTTGAAACAAGTTACAATATAAGATCAAATATGGCATACCAAATGTGAAGGCATAGATGTGGTGGTGGTCAATTCCAGGTTCTTGGAAGTGCATCAATGTAAAGGTTATTGATGTTCATATTAAATTCTTATTACTCGTTGCACTAGGCGCATACCTTGTGTTGATTTTGGATTCAGTTGTGCTTTTAATGATGCTTAGTTTTTGAATCAGAGTGTGTTATGTTTTCAGTGCATATTGTTCCTGTAGTGTATCTTCTGTATACTAGAACTTAAAGCAAAAAGAGATGAAATGATAATTCTAGCTGGATTGAAGAATTTGTAGCATTTAAACCTTTTCAACAAATTGCGCAATTCCCCACATAACTCTACAGAGGATACTATCTGTCATGAAAATTCTGTATTGTTGCTAACCAGTCTTGTCGCCAAAAGCAAAAATCACTATTGACATTAAACTTACTTAAACTTAAGGCCGGTCATAATGGGTGTGACCGGTTTCGCCTCCATTTCTCACGCGTCAACCCATTGAAACACGCATGTCACGTGTCCCCCAAAGAAAAAAGAAGAGTGGTGGTGAGGCTGATCACCACTCGGGTTTCGTGCATCTTTGTTATTATTTATTTGATTTGTGAGTGTGTGTGATTTATTTTGTGAGATATGTTTATATAAAATGAGTATTTTTAATGGTAGTGACCATTGTGGCTGAAAGATGAGGGGAGTAGTGACGCAGATGTGACAATTGAGGGAAATGTGACGATTGTGTCGGGTCTAAAAAGTAACTTCATGACACTGAAGATATGAAGATATGAAAATGTTCAAAATAGTACGGTATCAACTCAAAAAAAGTTTGTTTGGTGACCTTCCCTAATTTCGTATGGTTATACTAATATTCTTTTGAATGATCTTCGTGATTATAAAAGGATAATATAACAATAGATGCTAATTGAGCTACACGAGCTTAAACATGTATAAACAAAACCAAATAAAAAATTCAGAAAATCAAAGCAAATGCTTCACCGACCCACCAGAAACAAAAAGGACAATTTCGACCTAATATGCGGACAACGACACAGCCTGAAACGACACCGGCAACGATTCAGAATCACCGACGATATTTTAATCCATAATTCGAGGGATCTTAATTTCTAAATATTTTCAATGTTAATGTCTATTCTAAGGTGGTGTTTGGTAAGTTTATTTGTACAAACATGATATTTAAAAGGAAATGGTAAATTTTTTTATAGTCAAGTAACTACGTCACAATATATATAACATAAACTATCTCACGTTTTATAAGCAACACTCCGACAATCATTTGGTTGGAAAATTTCTCACATTATTACACAATCCTTTTTGGTAAGAAATGCTGAAATGATATTATTTGAAGGGTAAATTACACTGTTGGTCATCAAGGTGATGGAGGATTGCGCATTTTGTCCTAAGATCTAGGGTTACATGCCTTGAGTCCCCAACGTGTCCGTTTTCACTCACATATAGTCCAAAACCCTAATGCTGGTTAAAAACTTCGTTAGCTGCAAGGGTAGTTTCGCCTATCATGTTGGGCTTATAGCTTATTCAATGTCACAAGCTTATAAGCCCAAAAAGGTGAGCTCACGAGCTTTTCAATTTTTACATAAGCTCATAATAAGCCTGCTAAATAAGTAAGGGTGCCCAATAAGTAACAGAAACACCCCTAAATGACTTTAATTAGCTCATGAGCTAATAAGCAAGCTTTTCTAAATAAAGTGGTGTGTTTTAGGGGTGAGCATCGAATGCTTAAAACCGAACCGGACCGACGAACCGGACCGAACCGACAAAAACCGAACCGGACCGACGGCCCGTCGGTTCGGTTTCGGTTTTGGGTTTTCATGGTTTTCGGTTTCGGTTTCGGTTCGGTTCGGCCCAAAACCGACAAAAACACACACAAAAACACGTGAACCGGACCGAACCGACGGACCCGACATAAAACCGAACCGAACCGACCATATTCGGTTCGGTTTCGGTTCGGCCCAAACATGATTTTCGGTTTTCGGTTTTGTCGGGTCGGGTCGGTTCAGGTCGGTTTTGAACCGATGCTCTGCCCTAGTGTGTTTAGAATTTCTAATTTCAAACTGCTTATCTGGTTTAAAAAACAAGCCGCGCTTATTTACAACATGACTAACTAACAAGAAATTACCTGCAACACTCGAGACTGCTTATTTTCTTTAAAGATAAGCAAATAAACAATTACGTACATAAGCAATCGAATCGCCCTTTAAGCTATGCTCCATGATCAGGATGCAAGCTTTGACCACCCAAAAATAGCATCTGTGTTACATTTATATTAATGGAAACCTGAGGTACTATTTTTTCCATTTACATAATTCACAACTGTATGCAAATTACTCCAATTAATTACAGTACAACAAGTCACCATAACAATGCAACTCAAAATGATATAAAAAAAGTGGCAAAACTCAAACCAGCGTAAGTTTCGGCAAGTTTTCAAATGTACACTCGAATCCGTTGGTTAATTTGACATATAAAAAATAACAAAAATGGGTAATTCTAACGCCGACAAGGTGGTGGATCATCTGTAATCACATGCACCTCTGTTTTGAATAATAGGAAAGAATACGCGTCCACTGAAAAGTACACAAATCCGCCCGGAGAATGTGTCACAAATGATCCGAAACTCTTTCCAGCTACACAGTGCCATGCTGGTCCGTATAATTGATCAAACTCCTATAGTATTTCACATTCATTTTAGGCTTTTGGTAGTGCTGATTTCTTATTAAAATGTTTTTCTTTACAATTTGATACAATAGATAAGCAGCGTGTATATAAGCTAGTTTGATGAAGTTGTTTATTTATACAAGCAAATAACGATTTACGAGTTGTTATTCGGAACTAATTATTTTTTTGCAAAACATTGATAGTTGGCAACGTTGATGGCTTACATGTAAATTGCTTATTTTGGTAAGAAGAGATACTGTATGCGGTATGAATTTGTATCTCCTAATTCTAATAAGCTGATAAGCAGTTAGTTATGTTTTCTAACTAAACTACTTAGCACATATATACTAAACATTTTATTTTAAACTGCCTAGAAAAGCAATAAGCACATACATACCTTTTTTATCGAACGAGCCATGATCGTAAGATTAGGCCTCCTCGACGTCGAAGAGTCCATAAGCTCTCTGGCAAGACGTAGAGCCCGCTCTTGCATGACAGACGGCATATCAGCTGATCTCAACCTTATATTAAGACTAACAGCAACTGCAGCCAACTTAACATCTTCGGGTGGCGGGTTTTTTCGGTCATTAGACACTTTTATGACTTGTTTCTCGGTCCATTTTCTGTTAAGTTTCTCCATTGATGTTTTTAAGGTGAGAGTTTACAGAATTTGAGTTGAAATTTTGGGTCAAAGTAAACTGAAATTGTATGGAGAGAAAGAGTCAGAGAAAATGAGAAATAGAACAAGAAATATGAACTTTGACTAGTTGTACAATAGTGAAAGGTACCTCTTGTACATAAAACAATTGTATAATATTTCTATGTTTGACTAATAAAATATAGAGGAAATTATATAAATGGCTTTTGTTTTTCTTTATAGAATTAGCATTTATTTCATGTTTCATATCTCGTTGTGTACTAGTGATAAACAGGTTACTCGAGAAAATCGAGTCTTTTCTACTCAGATGCACACAACCTCGATCATCAGGTTAATCTCAAGACTGTTTCCGACCCTATTCTGACCACCGCCAAATTAAATGTACACACCTAGTCAAAAGATCAAATGTGATAACAAATCAACATTGTTTATAACGACTGTAAAAGTGATTGTTGAATAAACCATGTTTCTACAATATAAAATCAGATAAATTCAATTAGTTACTTAATTGTGAAAAATGATTGTTGAATAAACCATGTTTCTACAAACATGATATCTTTTGTTACATTAAATAGTACGTTGGTGACTCAATAACCTTTGATCATGTCATTCATGAAGAAAGCAGTTAGGTGTTTCAACTGTTTCCCATAGCGTGGACAAAAATGATTTCGATACCGTGTAATAATTCATAAAAATGATTAAATTTAAAAGTACTGAGATAAACCTGATTATTGTATTTTATCGGTTTTTAATAGTAGAAACTTAATTTGAGACAATTCGAAATGAAAAGTCCAACAAATAACTTTAGATGGAGGAAGTAATGTTTTTTGCTAATTCGTATTGGCTCTAGCTAAATATCATTAGAAAATGATAAAACATTAGTATTAATTTGTGGTAGTGATTGACCAAGGTAGGTCGGCAATAGTCAACTCCAAACAAGCGTAAAATATAACATGAACGGGTCCATATATTCATTCCCACGAGGATGGCATGCAAGGTTGTAAACAACGACCGACCAATCCCTGAGTTTAGGCGTTTTTCTTGACCCTCATTTTCCTAACTACATAACAAAGATTTCCACATTTTCATCCATTTCAAATTAATAAAAGAAATTATAACGTTATCATTTTCATAGACAACAATAATTAAAATATCGACTAATAGCAAGGTTTTAAAAATCACGAATCAATAGTCGGTCGGTCAACTTTATTGTAGCTTGTAATTGGTCTAGGCGAGATTAATCAGTGATTAATGAGATTGGCATTTCCGGTAAGTTTTAAGTATTTCGGCAGAGTTTTAGATATTTCCGACAAGATTTTTCCTTAAAAAAGAAAATTGCAATATATATATATATATATATATATATATATATATATATATATATATATATATATATATATATATATATATATATATATATATATATATAAGTAGCGACTATAAGTGATTAAAACAATTTACAGTGAGTTTTGGATAATTTCGCGAAAATTTGCAGGTTTCTGGCAAGTTTGATCACCACTGACCACAGTTGACCAATTTGTTTAATCGATTTACACAAACCAAAAAGGTTGGTTGCCGATTAGCGCCTAAATGACGATTAATTGACCTTATATGACTTTTTTTTTCAACAGTGACTAATAGGATTGTCAAAATATAGTTTCTATAAGTCTAGCTCATTCAAAACTTTGATCAAATTTCGTTAAATAGTGCCCTTATCAAAGTAGAGTTTGCTATAATATTGACATAACGTCTTATTCGTTTGTGATTATGCTTTATGTGACTTCACATAGAGTCATGAAATAGATCTCCTTATGGCATTTTAATGTAACAATTATAAGATGTGAGCCTCTAATATATGCTTTCATTTGTTAACTTTCAACTCGCCCTATATTTGTTGAATTTTAAGTCCCGAGATCATATACTAATGATGAGATATATGCAAAGATCACATGTTCTAAGACTAGTATTAGTGAAACCAAATGGTTAGGTCCCCTTTGCCAAAACAGACGCATCCCTCCCTACGAGGACCGAATGGAACACGCCCACCTTCGACCAATGCATTTGTTTGGTCTGTTAGTGGACAAAAACAATTGAAAGGTTTGTGTGTGTGCTTTTTGTTTTAATTTATTCTTGTGGGGTTGTTTTTTGCTATGACTGCAGTCTCCTAACTACAAGTGTTTGGTTTAATAGAGAGAAAGTTAAGTTGTCGCTGACGTAGTGAGGTTATTTGTGGTTTTGTTGTGGTTCCATTACTACTATTGTAATGTTTTAGGCTTCTCACATGTTAACGTGAGACCAGTCGATTTGCTAAGAAGTCGCTTTGTCTAAAAGAGTTAGATTTCAATGCATAGGTATACGATATTTGCTTATATCACGAGGAAATCAACTGTCTAACAAATCCCAACCCATATTTACAAAGTCAAAATCATTTTATGTCATTCACCTAAAATAAAAAGTATATGAGTACATGGATAAGGTTTTTATTAATTCACTTTATTTGAGATATGCGAGCTTTTGCATCAAATGTGCATCGCCTAACCAAGATATCCCGTGAGCGTTTTTGACCATATTCCCTTGTTCATAGGGGTGTAAATAAGACAAGGTAGCTCGTAAGCTATTTAAGATTGACTTGACTTGAATCGAGTCGAGCTCAAGCTCCTACAAGTTATTTGCCCTAATACTTCTTGATTAGTTACTTTTTGAATCATGTAATTGGTTTCTTCCTCAGATAACACATTTTCAAACAAACCTGCAGCATATTTGGTTTAACGAGCCTAGAATGTTTCTCTTGAATTTAAGACGAGCCTGCAGTTGTTCTGCTTCATCTCTCAAATCCTATGAGTAAGAAGCTGAGTCGAGTTAGAGTTTCAGTGTACTCTCCTCGTAAAGCACGCAGGCCTTATTTAGCTTTGGTTTTATGTTTTTACACTTTTATATAAATATAATTACTTAAGTATCATTACTATATAGTGTATGTTTGGCGAAATAGCGGTAGCAAAGAGCAGTAGCGAAAATCAGTACGCAGTAACATGAAGTAATAGATGTTTATTTCAATCAAACGTTTAGTAACAGAAGTAACATTTTTTGATTTGGAGCATTTATTAAAAGTAAGAACACTAATTGCTGGTTTTCAAACAAGAATTTTATGCAAAACATTAACCGTTAGTTGCAAGTTGTTTCAAAACGGTCGTAGATTACTGTTATCAATAAGGGTGAGCATCGGGTCAAACCCATGACCAGATCGAAAAACTCAGACCAAAACCATGGACCGAGGACTGAACCGAATGTGTTTAGTCCGGTCCGATTCGAAAATGCAAAACGACAGGTTGTACATAAGACCAAACTAGACCAAAAGTGTAGACCCAAGATCGGACCGAAATAAGCTCGGTTCGGTTCAGTCGGTCCGGTTCAGACGATTCGGTCCGATCCGTGGTCCGTTATACTCGCCCCTAGTTATCAAACATAACCGACAGCCATATGAGTTCAATAGAGCTAAACATGTCGACTATTTTATGTGGTGATATAAAAAAAAGTATATTATCCAAACAAGAATATCCAACAAGAAAAGGAAACGTGTGCAAAGCACGTGACACCTCTCATCCACTCAAAACCCATCATCTAAAAAACAACTAACCACCACACACACTCACAAAACACACACACACTCACACACTTTCCATATTCACACATTTTTTTAATCATCATCAGATGGCCGGAATCCTCGAAACGCTAACCGTTCCACGTCCGTCATCGGCGGTATCTCCGATCGTGTGCTCATCACGAGTCTCCGGTCGGCGGAGTATCGTGAAGCTGCCGGAGGCGAACGGATTGAAGGTGAAGTCGTTTGGATCGGTGAGTTTGAGATCTAATGAATCTGTCCGACGTGGCAATCGGATTGTATGTGAGGCTAAAGAAGCCACTGAAGGTATACTATTTTACTAATTTTGTTTAATTGCTTAATAGGTAATTATATATAAAATCATCTCATTGTGATGAATAAGCTCACTTTTTTGTGACTTATTTTGAAACTTTTCGGCTTATTCATTATGTCATAATAAACTTATAAAAGCCGAAAAGTTTCAAAATAAGCTGGAAAAATGGAGCTTATGAAACCAAATAAGCTCATAAACCAAAAATAAGCTAGTGTAGATGATTTTACATATAATCTTAGGAATTTCTGCATGTATTTAATTCATTAAGTAGTTTTGTTTTATTGTATTAGTAAACTATAATCCGTACAGCTTATTTTTTGGTTTATGAGCTTATTTGGTTTTTGTGTCTTGCTCACTAGGAGTTTTTTTCTACTGTTTTATAGCTGGATATATCGTGATTTTGGTAGAATTAACTTTGTTTAAGAAGATATGCTTTTCAAGTAGCGCCTTAGCTTTCAATGTAATACTTGCTGAGATAAAATGTGGCCCGGCTATTCTTCACTAGTCGGTCTAACTCTTAAGTGAGATAATTAAGAAAATGATATGCTAATGTGAATTGAATTAGTGCACAAGTTCCATTTGTGTTGTTACACATGCATATTGGTAAAATATCACCAAACGGTTGATCATTTCATAAACTACTATCAAGTATGAAATCTAGTTGTAAGATCATTACAAAGGAACTTAGATGCAAAGTACAGGAATTTGCATAATCGTGGAAATATGTACTCGATTAGAAATCATCTAGCACATTGTTTGTCTAGTCATATGAGTTCTCATGTACGTCTATAAACTGATAACCACTTTCAAAAGGGTTAATGCTTGGTTTTTGTTTCTGTTTACACATTTGTTAATTTCCATAGGAAAAAATAGGTTAGAAAAGAATGAAATTCCCATACCTATACTTGTTAGAAGCATAAAAGAGAGCATGAGCTTCCGATGTTTGTAACGTAATAATGATTTCTTGGACCTAATCTGCAAATTGCTTTTTTGACTACATTCAGTATTAATCTCACTATTCTTGTAGATGCTACATGTGTATTGCATAATTTTCAAGTAATTAATTTTGTTATCTCCCAACTTGCAGTTCTTCCCGTCAACGATGGATCATGGCAATCACTTGTCTTGGAATCTACTCTCCCAGTACTGGTTGAATTCTGGGCCCCATGGTGCGGGCCCTGTCGTATGATCCACCCCCTCATTGATGAACTCGCAAAGGAATACGCAGGGAAGCTCACTGTTTACAAGGTAAATACTGATGAGAGTCCTGCAATTGCAAGCCGATATGGGATCAGAAGCATCCCCACTGTCATTATATTCAAAGGCGGAGAGAAGAAAGATGCGGTTATTGGTGCAGTTCCTAGATCAACGCTTTGCACCTCAATTGAAAAGTTCTTGTAGAGATATTATTATGTATATAAATACACTAGATTTGTCCGTATTTAGTTTTGTAATATCAGCATGTGATATTACAAATACTTAAAGATGCTTGCAGCACCATCAATAATTTCCCGTATAGTTGGTTTTTAATGTATTTGCTGAAGTATTCTCGACTCGCTCTCCAAATGTCTACGTTTATATGGATTGCCACGATCCAAAGTTATTATGTTGGTGTCATCAATCTTTTTGTTACTTGGATACCTTTGCCTAACTCTGCCATGTTTTTCTTGCATTAAAAATGTAAATCTGGATGAATTCCGTGGGCACAGTAAGCCATTTTTGGGTCGAATAATATAAGTACACTGGCTCGTAAAGTACCTTTAACCGTCCCCCTTTTTTAAACCCAAAGGTACTCGTACTAATGATGTGTTTGGTTGGAAGGTTTGGGTGTGATACTGTGTGATGATGGGTTTTATACCCATAAAAATAAGCGGATTGGGTAATCCACACTCATTCCCATTCCCTTCTCAAACCCATATTCGTAGTGATTTCTTGATACAGACTAATGGCCATATAAATATGCAATTTTTTGGGTGGTTGTAAATGAGCGAGGATTCTCTCAAGTAGTACTTGATAGATAATTTTGTACTACATGTTACTGTATCGTCTATTGAAAAGAAGGTTAAGATCATCTGTGAGAGAACATAAGGTGTGAGGTCGGAGAATTAGGAAGTAGAAAAAGACTTGACTGCATATGGTAACGTGTGAAAGTGTGCAAGTGTGGCCGTTTGGTTTATCGAGCATGTGGAAAGAGATGGGAATGGAATGCCTGTTCAATGATTTATAAGTACTGCTATTTTAAGGTTACCAGAAATGTGGGCATGGACAATTACAGATCAAACAAACACCATTTATGGCTCGTTCATATTAATCGCCATCTGCTGCCCACAAGCCAACACCCCTCTAACGGTTATATCTATCCGTATTTGCCATGTCTGAGTTTACATCAAGCATAATAAATCATAAATATGTTGATTAAAATAGGTCATATCTTCAGATAAATAGATGAATGACATGTTTTTGGATAGACAATTAGAAAGATTTTTAGAAAGTTCGTAGCATTTCTCTGACAAAATGCAATATGGCAGTATCCAAGCTGTAAGTAAAACACTCACTAACCATTCTCGGTGTTTGTTTAAGCTTATATATGGGCTTACGAGCTTATTTGATTTCGGCTTATAAGCCTTAATTCTTTGGCTTATTTTGAGACTTACAGGCTTATATAAGCTTGTTATCTAATAAAAAAAAACTTATATGACCCTGATCCCATGCATCTTTTAATGCCAACCGGACCTTCCCCAAGGACTTGGCCCCATGCGATGAGCACCTGTTCTCATTGACCTAATTAGTCAGGAGTTGAGATTTAACCCTAGGTCATTTTCTCCAATAAGCCCTCATTGGACCGGTCAACTGAGCGTTTGCGGTGGGGGAATGGTATCATTGTACTTTAGTGCCAAGGAAGAGATTTGAACTTGGGTCTATTGACTCAAGCACAATTACCCTTACCATTGGACTAAAGCTCCAATGATCATTAGTGAATACTACTACCCACGTTAGATATCCACATTTTCTTTGATTAGTCAATTTATTGTTTTAACGATTTACCTACACCGGAAAAAAAATAAATAAATAAATAAAAAATAAAAAAATAAAATAAAAATTGAAGCCGCCAAAATTTACATTCTACTAACTAAAAAAAAAGATAAGAAACTTTATATGAATTGTTTTATCCTAGCGAAACACATGGGCATTTAAAACTATACTTAGTTCAATTTTCAACAGGTGTTTCTCAAGATTTGATTAGGGCTGAGCATCGGGCGAAAACCGGACCGGACCGACCAAGACCGGACCGGACCGAGGACCGAGAACCGGAAAACCATAGACCGAGACCGGACCGAATGTGGTCGGTCCGGTCTCGGTCCGGTCCAGTCCGGTCGGTCCGGTCCAATTAGGCAAGTTTTTTCGGGTTTTTGGTCGGTCCGGACCGGACCGGACCGGACCGACCGGACCGAGGACCGAATTTTCCAAAAAGCTTAGACCGAGGACCGGACCGAATGTGGTCGGTCCGGTCCGGTCGGTCTCGGTCCGGTCGGTTTTGTCGGTCGGTCCGGTCCATCCGGTCCGTTTGCTCAGCCCTAGATTTGATGTACAAAACAGACGATGTTGATAGTTCATTTTACCAGTCCATGAATATGTCGCACCCAGTAGTTCAAGGAGTTGGCTAGAACAGATCGAAGCCCTGCTTCGATAAAGTAAAGACTTTTAGGCAGATTCTAGTATTCGACCTATCTCTTTTTGCTGATTCCCTATGTTGTCGGAATCTCTGGTTCGATCAAGACCAGGAGTCCCATTTAGTTTATAGGAGCGCCTCTCTGTTCCCATTCTCCGCCGCATCATCAAGTGATTATCCTTTAATAAATGTGCTTTGTTATTGTATCTCACCGTTTTCATATGTTTTTTTTTCTTCGTTTTTATACGTTTCCGTCCGTTTTAAAGGTTTTCATATGTTTTTGTCCATTTTTATATGTTTTTGTCCGTATGAAAACGTTTAAAAACGTATGAAAACATATAAAATGGACAAAAACGTATAACAACGGACAAAAACATATGAAGATGGACGAAAACGTAAGAAAACAGACAAAAACGTATAAAAACGAACAAAAACGTATGAAAATATATAATAATAGACAAAACATATGAAACGTATAAAAACGGATATTAAATCCAACGAAAAAAATGTTAAAACAAATGTGAAATGGTATATTTATACCACTGAATGCTTAGACTAGTGGTTGGGGCGTTACTTTTTAAAGCAAAAGACCCCATCCCCGCCCCTTTTTTATTTTATTTTAAAAAATAAAACAAACGGTGCAAAAAATATTAACGTAAAATGTAACACTTCAAATATTATTTTAACACTTAGTGGAGAAACTAATGTCCCATCCAAAATAAGGATTGTATGGGCAACAAGTTTCAAAAGGAGATGATTTGCACAATTCATCAAATGATTCAGACAATTCAATTAATTGTGTTTGCACATTTATACCCTCACATAGGTGAAAGTGTAAAGGTAACAGTGATGATATAAATGTTCAAACACAATAAGTTTGAGTTTCTCAATCACTTTATGAAGTGTGCAAATCACTTTATGAAGTGTGTAAGGGTGTTGGCAACGGAAGAATCCTCCCAGCGGCATGATTCTGAATCCTCCATTGAACACCGCCGCCAACCCCCAAGATTCTAGAATCATGGGTTTCGGAAGCCCCGTGAAGACTCTGAATCATGGGAATAAAGTGAGTGTGATGGGAATAACGTGAGACATGTGTTTATTTATTAAATGAATAAAGTGAGACTTGATTCCAAATCCTCCAGAATCTTCTCACTGCCAACAGTTTTGTCTTCAGAATCCTCCAGAATTCTCCTGCCACATGGCACTCTGTAATTGGTTAGTGAGAATCTTTCCATGACTCGAAGTGTTAGATTACCATCACTCTAAAGGTAACAGTGATGGTATAAATTTGAGTGTCACAATAAATGTCCAAATCACCACCCTTTCAAAAATAGAATGTGTGGTCGACTATGTTATTCGGCGTAAACCACAAGGAACGTGTAATTATTTCTAAATTAACAAAAAGTCAAAAGAAACCAAACTTTATTAACGTTGTAACAAACATTAATAGAAATAATATCTACCCATTTCAAATTATATCTTCAAACTCTTAGTTCAAATCATAATTTCTTTTCACGATCCCAGGTTTGTCTTTCTGTTATTTACTCATCTTTTATGATTCTATCATATTTGTTAGCCCAGGTCAATTATTGAAAATATGTGGTATGATCTATTGTGAGGTGTATAGAGATCAAATTTTTAGATGCTTTATTTATTTTTTGGATTTTGGGAGTTGTTTAGATGTGTGTTGATATAGTTACTTACTATTGTAAATTTAACACTAATTGGTTAATCATAAGCGTGAGAATTTGACTTATTGGCACAATTTAATCAATTTTCTGATACGAACCTATCCAATATTAGGCTCGTATAAATTCATAAGTCCAGGTGAAGAACTCACTCAAAAAGCTAAATTATAAGAGGAGGGAAAACCTAGACTTTATAAACCACCAACCAATCCCATACTTGGCCGATGTGGGATCGTAACATTTTCGAATGGATGTGGGATTACCATGGTGTTTGAGATGCATTTTGAAGACGGGGTTATTGGCTATGTTTGGCAAAATTAGCGGTAGCCGGTAATATAGTTGTAGCCGTAATTATAAAGTGTATAATGAGGTAAAAGCTAAACGCTGCACATCTCATTAGCGCTTTTGGATAGGAGCATTTAGACAAAATTCAAATTCTAAACGCTCCAAAAAGCTTGTCTCCAAATACAGCCTATGCGTTTTCGAAATCATAGATGATCACTTTTTCCAAAGGGTTTGCCAAACACTGGTTTATGATATTATCTACGTTGATTTGCCTTTTTTGAGTGTCTCGGTGAAATTGTTTATATGTTTGTTTTTAGAGCAAATAAATGCTGTGTGTCTTGCTCATTTTATGCATTTAAGTAGTGTCATTGTCACATAAGCGATCCCAACTGTTATGATTATGTTTGTGGCAGGTGTAGTGAAAGCTTAGAAAAGATTAATTAATGGCTTATGTTTGCGTTAGTTGAAGTTACCATGAAAGTTATGACTAAAATGTTAGTGTCTTGATGGTAGCTATCTTGTCGATGTTAATATGAAGTGCAAAAATTTGTATGTCGGTAATCTTATTGTTTGCAATTATAAGATGCTAATTTTTGGATCTTCTATCCTATCAAAGTTTGTAGAGTACGATGTGGAAGGTGACAGGGTTACTACTTGGTGTGCGTTTGATTTTTGTATTCATGTGTCATTAATGTTAAAATAAATAGAGCTTCGTTGTTTCTTATATTTGGATACTTTGTTCAACACCGAAATGACGACTAGTTCAAGGTGTCTTCTTTTTGGATATTGTGTGATTAAAATATATGAATCACGTATTCCCATGTCTTTCAATCGACATAAGTAGAACTCTATTGTTTCTCTATTTAGATAAGCAAAAGCACACTTAAACGCCATTACTGGCAGCACAGGTTATTTAATTAAGCTGATTATTCAAATCACAATCAGTTTCGCAATGAACATCCAAACGCTCCCTGGGTCACTAATCCGGTGATTAACGCCTCATAGTCTCTACAAAACAATTAATATTACTATTATTATATGCCACTGGAGTATTGGATATATATGCTTTGTATGAGGTATCTTGTTAATTTATTACTGTAGTTAAAAAGTCATCTTTGTTTATGTTTGTGTCGGCTATTTTTGCAATAAGATAATTGGAACCTCAAGGTTCATTAATCAAATAATTTTGTCCACATGCGCCCTAAGTGGCCTACATAATCTTATTATATGTTGCAGGCAATAATTGATCCAAAGCATCTTGTTAATTTTTTAAGTTATGTTGTGCCACACACGCATATTCTAACTAGTATTTATGTTTGTATATGCGTTGGCATGTGTGTGTATATTTTAACTTGTGTTGTGGTGCAGTGCTAATGGCTTCTCAACAGACACCATTTTTCGATTCTTCAGGAGACACGTCACTAAACAACAACTCAAAATCTGTTTCTGAAAACACTACGGTATTTTGTGAGTGCAATATTTGTTTGGATTCAGCTAGAGAGCCTGTGGTCACACTATGTGGCCATTTATACTGTTGGCCCTGTATTTACAAATGGCTTCATGTCCAACCCGAGCCCAAATGCCCCGTTTGTAAAGCTGATATCTCCACTTCGTCCCTAGTTCCACTATATGGCCGTGGCAATTCACGATCATCAAATGAATCCGAGTTAAAGAGGGCCCACCAATCAGAGCTAGTCATACCTAGCAGACCATCAGCCCCCGGTGGGCGGATCCATCCGGCCCCTTTTCAGCCGCAGCCTCAGTCTCAGTCTCATATGGTCAGCCACACGCATCCATTTGGAAGCCACACGTTTGGGCCGTCTAACTTTGGCGGGCCTGGGCCGATGACAACAACGAACTTTTCAAACCCGTTTGTGTGGATGGTTGGGGAGATGGTTTGTGCTATGATTTGCAGGGGTTCTGATTGGGGTTTATTTACTGCTTATCCTTACGGGTCCTATCTAAACCCGTATCCAGCATCTGGGAATAGTAGTCCGAGGGTGAGACGACAAGTCATGCAGGTTGAGAAATCACTTAACCGATTAACTATTTTCTTCTTTTGTTGTTTCATCTTGTGCCTTCTATTGTTCTGAGTTTTTTGTTTCGTTGCTGTATAGCTTAGAGTGTATGGGTTTATGAGGTAATATACATATTTATCTTGATAATGAGCTTTTTCTCATGTACATGAGATGTTGTAAACTTGTAATGTATTCATAAAAATGTAATGTATTCATAAAATGTTGTAAGCATTGTTATATCTTATTATGATGCTTCATAGTCATGTTTGAAAATGATTCGGTCATCTGATTATAACTATGTTGTGTCGAGGCTTCATGAAACGAGGCACTACTTTCTCGAATACCCGATTTGATGGATCATGAGGTCATATCGCAATTCAGTGAGTCCATGTTACCTAAAACCAGGCCATAAATCTTTTCTGTAACTTCACTAGTGTATAAAAACTGCACTTGCAATAAACATAAACTGAAAAAATGGTTAATTATTTGATTTTCTATATAACAAGTGACTTTTAACTAATACTCCGAATCAGGCTCATAAATTGTACAAATCATTGTTAGAAAGTACGAGTATAACTCATTTTGAAACATCTTTACGATCAATTAAACTCAAAATTAACAAGCTATAAACAATTTTACTTAGGTATATGTCATGCTGACTATTTTTATGACCTTTGATTACACTATTAGAAGTGAAAATCTTTCAAATTTATTTTTGTTACCAAATGGCCAACTTATTATGCTCACTCTTTTAGATGAAGTGTTACAATACATTATTATAAAACGCAGCATAAAACATTGAAACATGACCCGAAAATAATTATGTTATTGTTAAGCAAACATAAGTTGCGAATGGAACCATTTAACTTGCTTATTTTCTATCTAGAGAACATAGTGTAAAGAATATTAAAACTTAAATTTCATAAGGCTGCCCGTAATCTAGACACGCCTCGTGCGTGATGGAACGTGTGACGGCTGTTACTAGCTTGACCAACCATGATGAACAAGAGGGAGATACTTCTCGGGTTTGAGTGGTGATTGAGAAAGAAGGATCAGATACTCCGATATGGAAGTGAGTTATATAGTTTAAGTCATCAACTCGTTGGTTTAATATGTTTAGTCGTTTAGTACGTGTAACTTACATCGATCACATTGAGAACATTTAGTTCTAAGCGCATTTTCAATGCTAACTTAACCAAAGATCGTTGACTACTTAAAATAGATTCTCTTGATGGCTTTGCGCATTTGGGTGCAAAAACATTTTGCACCAATAGCTTAAAATACTTTAGGTGGCCGGGGATGAAATGTTGATATTGTTTTAATCATTTTCTTGTGCCGTTGAAAAGATTTTAGCACGGTTTTGCATTAGAGAGCGTTTGTAACAATTGTTTTCTGATCGTGAAAAATAATAGATTAATATTTGTCTTGAGTCGTTAAAATGCTCTAAGATTAGTAGGCAAGGGTGGAATTGGTTCACCTAGTTTGTACACTCAAGCGCTAGTCACCTTGCACAAGATCAAAGGTCACGTGTGAGTTGCGGTTCCCGAAACCAAACTAGGTGAGTGAGTGACTTAGGGCCCGTTTGGTTAATAGGTTTTTGTTATTGGGATTGGGTTAGATTTATAAAAATGTATTTAGTTGAGTGTTATGGGATTTGGATTTGGATATGTAGAACTAATACAGAGGTTTTCAGAAAAAGTACCCACAAGAGTCGGGTTTGAGGTAATGCTATAGTATCTTTTGTAACTTAGTAAAAAAAATTCATAAAAAATTATATTTGTATAAATCTCATTACTTTTATGTGGATCCTTTAGATATTATAAATAGCATAAAATATTTGAATACCCAACATATCAACTTGTAAAACAAACATATTTTTTGATAACTATACTTTTATAAAACCAAATACAAATTAAAATCAAAAACCAAATTCAAATCCAAATCTAAACCATCAACGAACCAAACGCACCCTTAGTTAATATTAATATTTATGTGGGCTCATAGTGTGTTTTGTTGCTGTCACATGTTGTGGTCCATTGCACGTTGTTTGATTTTTAGTGTACATATAGTTCCCTTCTTCCAAAAAAAAATTATAACTTACTTTTTAAAAACAGTTCGTCAGTGGCCATATAGTAGCCTTGCCAACTAAAAGGTGAGTGGAGGTGAGTGGAAGTGAGAGGAGAGAAAAAGCTGATGTGACGCTGATATGTAAGGTGGGATAAAGAGTGCCTTGCCATCTAGCCTAAAGGGGTACGCTTGTTTGATGGACTTTGAGTTTATTAAAAATAATAAATTAATGGGTTTTGCTATGACAACCTTAATGGCTCTGGTTAGAAGAAATCGTTTTACAAAAAGCTAATGGAAGAAAGGAATCATCCAATCGGAATCAAATGTTTGTTATACATCCGGATTTTTAGAAATTGCATCCATTATCCTCAGAATTGTCATCCGATCATTATAGACGGAAGTTGGAGGAATTTATTAGGAGACCCGAATATTATATTCGTTAATTTAAGAGGGCCAAAGTTGTATTTCCTTTAGCAAATATCAGTAAAATCTCAAAATCCGTCTATACCGATCATAGTGATACATATATGGCTTTGTATTTCCTTTAACAATAAAGTTGAAGTGTTCGAATAAGCTTTGCACAAAGAAAGTAAACAAGTTAAGGCGTGTCAAATAAGTTTGCACGAAGAAAATTAATAAGTTTAAGGTTTTGTTTGATTTCAACTCAAATGTGTTAATTTGTTTATTAGTTGCTTGTTTCACATGACTTGATAGAAAAAGTTACGTTAGTGATCTTTTTCTGTCTTTAAGACCGGGAGTTTTGGTGCTACTCACCACTTGTGGTGATCGCCTTTTGTGCGTGGTTGGTCACTCATCACGCACCCTCCTCTACAGTTGCCAGGAGTTATGGTGCTACTCACCACCCGTGGTGGTCGCCTTTCGAGTGCGGTGACCATGACACACTTTCCCTGCCGTCATGTGCAATGGGGTTATTTGAGCTTGGTTCGGTGGTGCATACCACTTAAAGAATGCGATTTTTTTTTTTTTTTTTTTTTTTTTTTTTTTTTTTTTTTGTGATGTGTGTGAGATAACATAAAAAGAAAAAACTTTGTATATAAGTCGAAAAAATTCAAAATAAGCAATAAAAAATGGGTTTTGTTTAATGTTGCAAAAATCGTGAGTCGGTAGTGAGGCGATTGAAGGCCTTGTAGCGATTAATAACCGATTACAAGGCCGATTACCTTGTAATCGCCGATTACAAGGACGATTACCTTGTAAAAATCAACAAGGTAAAAGGCCGTGCACCTTGTAATCGCCGATTACAAGGACGAGTTGACCGATTTTTGCACATTGGTTTTGCTAACAACAGCCCTTAGGGCTGTGTTTAAGCAAGTGTTTATTATTACAATGTTATTAATGGATTATCATGATTGGATGAAAATCACTAAAATTGCGAAAATAATTCCGAAAAAGGTGGATGCATAACTAACACTTAGGTGTCGTTTGTTTTTTCAGAGCTTTTACCTCTTCATCTGCAAACCATGTCTGCAGAAGAAGAGGTGCAAATAAGCTCTTCATCTGCAAGAATAAGACCGTTTGTTTTTGTGCTATTAAAGTACTTCTTTCTTTCTTTCTTTCTTTTCACTAGTATTTTTTGTGCTATTAAAATACTTTTCTTCCTTTCCTTTTTCTTTTTCACTAGTTTTTTTTACGTTTTTGGTACGTTTTTATGTTTTTTACGTTTTCGACCGTTATTTTACGTTTTTTCTGTTTATTTACGACTTCGTCTATTTTTTTTTACGTTTTCTTCCGTTTTTTTACGTTTTCGTCTGGTTTTTTTTTTACGTTTTCGTTTTTTTTTACGTTTTCATCCGTTTCTTTACGTTTTCGTATGTTTTTTTCGTTTTCGTCCATTTTTTACGTTTTGGTACATTTTTTTACATTTTTGACCGTTTTTTATGTTTGTATTTTTTAAAATTTCGCCTATTTTTTTTACATTTTCGTTTGTTTTTACGTTTTCGACCGCTTTTTTATGTTTTCGTCTGTTTTTTTTACGTATTCGTCCATTTTTTTAACGTTTTTTACGTTTTCGACATTTTTTTACTTTCATGTCAGTTTTTTTAGGTTTTCATCCAGTTTTTTACATTTTCGTCTGTTCTTTACGTTTTGACCTTTTTTACGTTTTCGTCCGTTTTTTACGTTCTTGTCTATTTTTTTATGTTTTCATCCGTTTTCATATGATTTTGTCTGTTTGTACCTTTTTTTACGTTATTGTACGTTTTCGTAAACGTAAAAAATTGGACGAAAACGTAAAAAAATGGACGAAAACTTAAAAAAAAACGGGCTTAAAACATAAAAAAAAACAGGTGAAAACGTAAAAATTCGGTGCAAAACGTAAAAAACAGTCGAAAACGTAAAAAAACAGGCGAAAACGTAAAAAAAAATGAACGAAAACGGGCGAAAACGTAAAAAAAACGGGCGAAAACGTAAAAAAACGGACAAAAACGTAAAAAACGGGCGAAAATGTAAAAAAAATAGACAAAAACGTAAAAATCCGGTCGAAAACGTAAAAAAAATGGACGAAAACATAAAAAAAAACAAACGAAAACGTATAAAAACGTATATTGAGAAAGAGATGTAAGGTTTGTGAAAAAAGAGGCAAGAAGTTAAAGAAGATGTAAGAAGTGAAAGATAATGTCTGAAATTTAGAAGAGGAAAGAAGTTAAAAGAAGCACTTATGTCTGCAAAAAAACAAACAAAAACATCTGCCCTCCTGCAGACAAAAGAATTGAAAAGAGAAAAAAAATGCTTATTGTGAAAAAACAAACGACCCCTTAATTCTGATTAGTTGAAATAGTCTATTGTATCAAATTGTAAGAAAAAACATCCTCTTAGTTGAATTAGTTGAAAAAACATCCTCTTAAACCATAACAGCATATGAAAAATAAGTCAAAAATGAAATAAGCCATTATCCGGTTACATAAGCCCCAACAAGAGCTTTCTATTATTTTCTTTGTTTTTAAAACTAAAAACACACTAACACAGTGTAAAGGTTCCCCCTTTCTTCCAGTCTGAAAACCCTAAAACCAAAATCAACAATGGCGAAAGACAGAGACGATACACCTGACGACTACAGAAAACACCATCACAAATCCAAAAAGAAACCCGAAGACATACCCGAACCCGAATCCAACATCTCCTCCGAATCAGACTACAAATCCAAACACTCTTCTTCTCACCGCTCAAAATCACGCCCAAAATACTCCGACGACGACGACACCTCAGATTCCGATCACAGTCACCGGAATACTCGCCGCAAACTATCCAAGTCAAAATCACGGCGAGAAGACGATAGCTCAGATTCTGATGACAGTCGCCGGAAAAAATCTAGGTCAAAATCACGGCGAGGATATTCCGACGAGGATGAGAGCTCATATGAAGATAGGAGTCACCGGAGAAGGTCCAGGTCCAGGTCCAGGTCTAGGTCTAGGTCGAAGTCACGGAGGGAATATTCGGATGAGGAAAGTTCGGGTTCGGAGACGGGGAGTGATGATGTAAGCGAGACGGAGGAGGAGAGGCGTAGGAGGAAGAGGAAGGAGAGGAAGAGGAGGGAGGAGAGGGAGAGTAAGAAAAGGAGGAGAGAGAAAGATAAGAAGAGGAAAGGGAAGGATAAGAAGAAGACGAAGAAGGAGAAGGTGAAGAAGGGGGTGGTGACGGAGTGGGGGAAGTATGGGATTATCCACGAAACCGATATGTGGTATGATTTTGCTAACTTCATTTTGTTGTTTGATGTTTGTTATCGTGTTATTGTGTTTATTGCGTTATGAAAGTGATTATGTGATGTGAAATAATGAGGCGATAAGATAGTTAGTGCTTATTTGAAGATGCCTAATTGAAAAGTATTTAATAGCTTGCATAGGAGTGATGATAAGCGAAGCCAAAACGCCTCCCTTAGTTAGTTTCGGATGATTAGATTCAGAGTTGCGTTATGAAAGTGATTATGTGATGTAAATAATGAGGTGATGATATAGTTGACTTAAGGGGGTGTTTGTTTAAGCTTATGTGATTTCGGCTTATATTTCATAAGCACAAATTTTTTGGCTTATTTTGAAAATTGTGGGTTTATATAAGCTTAATATATCATAATAAGCTTATATAAGATATAAGTCTATAAATAAGCCTAAAAATTCAGGCTTGTGAAATATAAGCCGAAATCACATAAGCTTAAACAAACACCCCCTAAGAAGTTAGTGCTTGTAAGTTTATGGTAGTATCAAAGTAGAGTAAGCTTATTTGAAGATGCCTAATTGAAAAGTTTTTAATATCTAACATAGGAGTGATAAATAGATTTTTTTTCCTTCCAAAAATGGTATAAGCTTTGATGATAAGTAAAGCCAAAACACCTCCCGGTAGTTAGTTTCAGATGATTATGTTCAGAATTGCTTCAAACTGAAGATGTATGGCTCTAATTATTTGGCCGTTGAAGGTTCTATATAACTTGTTACACGCAAATCCAAACCGTATTACCTACATTGTGTTTTCTTACGCTTTATTATCTGAGTATCATTATGTCCAAATGCATAAGCAGTGTTAGTAAGGGATCCAAATACCTCAATAAGGTTTTACATTTAGCGTGACACTGTGACAGTTAAATAATAAGAATCAGCTTAGTTGTAAGCTAGTCTTAAACTAATTGATTGACCTCTAGATGATTAGGTAATCATTATTCAATTCCTGTACACCCAAACATTAGTTTCTGATTTGTGGAAGAAGTATGGGATTATTCACAAAACTGATATGTGGTATGTGTTCTTTATAAGCATTGCGTTGTGAAAATATTATGGTGATAACAAAACTGCTTAATAGGTACTGCTTGGATGTTTTTATGCGTTTTTTATTCTGATGCTTTGATAGAATAGATATTCAAGTTAGGGGGTGCCTGTAAGCTTACTGAAGTGCTTATATGTTTATTCTGTTATCAAACTACTATAAGCTTATCTGAAGAGTTATTGAAAAGTGTTGAATAGCTATTCAAGAGTTAATAATGGCTTTTGCAGAAAAAAGTTATACTTATTACTAGTAGTTTTAAAGTATTAATTTAAGAGCTGCTTGTTCAAACTGAATTACTCAAAGATATATGAGTCTGATTATTTGGCCTTTAAAGTTCTTATATAACTTATTGGAAGCAAATCCAAACACTATTTCCTACATTTTGTTTTTCCAACACATTATTATACCTGACTAAAACAAGGGTAACTGACCCTTTAGTGGCCCCCACCCAACCGGTCCCACAACAACATGGGAGAGGTAAATTGCGTAACACCATGGGACATAATGACATGATTTGAACCCATGACCTGTCTGCTGCATGTTCCCTAACCATGGGGACATTATTATATATCAAAGCAAAATTAGTAGTGATAAGTAATCCCAAACACCCCTTTAAGATTTACATCGAAAATTGCAGTTTAAATGATAAGAATACAGGTACTCCTAAACTAATTTATGGACCTCTAGATGATTACATAATTATAATTTGTTGACATCTGTGACTTGCAAAACACGACCTTCAGATTACGGTTTCTCAAAATACAATACCAAACATCCCTTTATTGCTGTGGTGTTTGCTTTCAGCTATCTGTCTGGTGAGATTATAATATAGCCTGCTAATCTAATATAGAGTTTTAGAAGAGCAAGAGACTCAATGCTAAAGAAGGAGATGGATTTTACGTTCTTACTAATAACTTTTGGTGCAAGTGGGAAATTGTATGATGTAGTTAACCTAGAATACACCACATTGCTTTGATAGTGTGCCCATTGTAGCTTAAGTGATATTTAGGGAATAGACTTCATCATATTATCCTGCTAACATGATGAAGAATATATGGTTTTTAGTTCTTAAATTTAGGAGCTATGAGCCTATAATTATTCTGAGTTACAAACTGTTATGCTTTTCAAGTAGAGGTCCTAAAATTGGATGGCTCTTTAATCATGAACTTGTGAACCTTTGACCATATGACAATGTATGAAGGGTAATTGCTTATTTAACAAAGCCAAACCAAAATGATTTTCTTTAACTGTCTATCTTATACCTTGCTTTAAGTCCATACTTGATGCATATGGAACACAATCATTTTTTATTGAACAATGTCTAATGATTAATCGTCAGAATTAGTTAATGTATTGTGCCACCATATCTATGATGGCATCAATGTTTAGCATTATGTTCTTGTTAATATTCTCTTCCGTAATCCCCTTTGTCGGCAAAGCAAAAACCATAATCCGTATATCCTGAAAATTCTTTTTATAAATTGTTATTAACTGTGTGCTACTATTTATATACAACCCAACACAAGTAAACCATACACAAAATGGTGGCAAAAATTTGCTTTTGTAAGAATCAAGATCAATGCAAAACTAAAGAAGACATCACAAGCATCGTGAGTAAAATGCAGTGCACACTCTTTGTCAATCATGATCACATTTTTAGCCTTTGCGAGCATGTCCGCTTTGAAGAAAGTCTTTAATCATATGTCTTCTCAAAGCATGTAGATACCCTGCAAAGCAAACAGCAAAGTACGATCATTCATTTCTATTTTTACCCACTGCATTTTCCTGGGAGAAACATACTAGCTGGCCTGCTTCTCAACAACCTCTCTCTTTGGCAATACGAGTGTGATTGAAATACTGTTTGCCCAATCTCTTTATTCTAGGGGTTAGCCTGTTATTCATCATTATACCACGATGGTTGATATTCTGGGCTTTACAGTTTGTTAGGTACCTATGAATCTCGCATCTTTACATCTCCACAGTTTCCTAGCTTACATAGAACAAATTACACTATCCATTTTCGTTGATATTAGACCGTGATATCTAGGCAAAATTGGCCTTTTTGCTATATATTATTGTAATGTGATCACACTTCTTTGTCAATCAACTTGGGTGTTTACTATAATGTTCTGTATGTGATATAACGTTAATTCTTGCTATTCATTATGGACAGAGGATTTAGTTTTGGTAATATGCTGGATAACGCAATACACATATACAGATATAATGTTGCAACTTTTTCAGCAACTGTGTTGAAAAAAAATATTTGTTTTAATTCCGCTTCTTTTCATTATTATCTATCTGTTTGTTGTAGGAACAAACGACCGGAGTTCACTGCATGGCTAGCTGAAGTTAAACAGGTATTCACTTTGCACACCTTCTTATGATCTTGTTAAGGGTTTGAACTTCGAAGTCTTTCCTCTTGATTTGGCCCAACTTATTTCATGATGACATCTTTGTTAATTTCATATAGGTGAACCTTGAAAGTCTGCCAAATTGGGAAGAGAAACAGATGTTCAAACAGTATGTTTTCCACTAAATATTGGTATAATACCTTTTTTAATCGTAAACAGTAAAAGCTATAGCTTCTCTGACTTCAGTACCTTTACAGGTTCATGGAGGACCATAACACAGCTACATTTCCTTCTAAAAAGTAAGTAAAATATCATACGGTTTGCCATAATTGCTTTGGATTTGTTCTTTAGCCTTTTGTCCAAAGATCAAAGGTTAATAAGTATTTCTGATTTTTATATCTTATGGCTGCCAGATATTATAGCCTTGATAATTACCACCGAAGGAAAATTGAGAAGGCCATGAAGAAAGGTGCCGTGAAAGCTTCAAAATCAGAACGTGTTGTGTTTGACGATGAAGAGCAACGCCGGTATGTGTCAAATGTGTTCTTTTTGTGTGGTTTGTATATTAGTTTTACTTGAACAATTGTTCAAAACACAAGAGTTGCAAACTTTGGTTCATAGTATAGATGTTTTTTTATATTTTTTTTAAATGTTTGAAGAGCCTGTATATGATGGTTTTTTGGCTTGTGACTTAATCGGGACCAAAAAAAACCATCTTTTAGTGACTCGGATACTGAAACTAGACAAATAAAAAGGTACATTGGTATTTTTTTTGCAAAAATACCCTAATTTCTAAAAAATACAAGGGTTCTAAAAGGAGTAAATATTTTGGTTATTATATCTGTCTGTAAACTTGTACTTCAGAATTTATCAGATTAAAAAATGTCTTATTTATTTGACCCGTATTGAACATGCTCTGTCTTCAGACGAGAATTGCAGCAAGAACGTGAGAAAAGGAAAGAAGCAGAGGTGGAAGCACTGAAACGGTCTATGCAAAGTGGAATGGTATTTATTATTTCCTTATGAAACACTAATTAGACTTCACTAGAAATGAACGTGAAACTCATATGCATCTGGCGTCGTTTTTAAACTCTTAGGCACAAGCAATGAAAGAACAAGCTATACTGAGAGAAGAGATGAATTATTTATTCAAAATCGGCAATGTTGAGGTGAGCATTAAACAAAGAATTGATAGTTTCCAGGCTATAATTTGGAATTCCTTCTAAATTATCGTCTGTCCGTATGCTGATCGGTGGTTTCATTGTTAAATTTATAGGCGGCGACCGCTATCCAAAGAAGATTGGATCCGGATCTTCCTATGTGAGTCACTGTTTGAAGATAGCAATTGAAGCCATGGTAGAGGTTCATTTAACCGGTGTTCGTGCTTTTTAGCATTATGTTCGCACTAAAGTGTTTAGATGTAACCATATATTAATTTAAAGCCCTGATAGCACATGAGAATAGTATTTAGTTTTTACGGCTAGTTGTTTATGGGCAACTTATTACTTGGAACCTAATTTCCAAGAGCTTATGCCATCATACATATGGTTGTCAAAAGTTGTTATATTTATACTCAGGTGTAATAAGTTTGGTAAGAATTTCTAAGCGGTAAAGATTTGTGATATCTAAGAAATGCCAACTTTTTGAGATCTATTGTTGTACAAATGTGTCGTTTCAACTTTCTTATTAGTCTGCACCTGAAACGTGATTGTGTTGGTAAAATTTGAGTGAGATATTAGGTTCAAATGCTTTGCATTATTTTTTAATTTTACAAAACATAGATAAGTTATATATTTCAAAATGTATGACACTGATTTACCTACGTGTTAGTAAAGCATATTAATAAATTAAATCAAATTTAGTGATGGTTTTTGCTATAAAAATTAAAACTATGAATCTCACCTAGTTTTAGTTTTCTTAAAAATTGAAAATGAAATTATCTTGCTTGCAGGAGAAGCTGTTGAGACCGCTATATAATTACCAGAAAACCGTAATAATCGCAAGTTATATTCTCATGATGAAATTTAAGATCTTGTATATGTGATGCAAGTGTTGCAATGCAATATGAATGAGTTATGTGGTACTACCAAAGTACCAAATAAACATACAAATTCCATGACAGTAATTTGTGTCTAAATACCGGAAACAACACAAGTGCATGTCATATGTCCAAGAATCGGTCACGTATCCTCTCCTCTCACCTCAACATATTCACTATATATATAAACCAGTCTCGTATAGCAGAAATGCAAGTGAACATGGCTTCACCAAATAGTTTCTACCTTAGATTCTTGCTCATAGTACTATGCCTGAGTCATGGCTCAGCACGCAAGATCATTTCAGACCATGTCCTGCTACACGAGTCAAATCTGCAACTTAGTCAACCAATATTGCCACCTAAAGATGTTTCGGTTTCTGAATTGGTTAAAGAAGATGATCATGAATCGTTAGAAGTTGCACTTGAATCTTCACCACCTACAGACCTTGATGATGCTCAAATTGATTGTCATCATCCAGCCTGTAGGCCCCACGCTGTGATTCCAAAGTGTCCTTCACCTAAGTGCGCACCAGCTAACAAGCCCCTGCCTAAACCTGGTTGTAATCCCGCTGCTCCTCTTCAACCTGAACCCTTTAATCCTCCTCAACCCGCACCATTTAATCCTCCACAACCTGAACCACTGAATCCTCCCCAACCTGCGCCCGCACCATTTTACCCTCCACAACCCGAACCATTGAATCCTCCACAACCCGCACCTACTCCATTTTATCCTCCACAACCTGAACCATTGAATCCTCCACAACCCGCACCCGCTCCATATTACCCTCCACAACCTGAACCGTTATATCCACCTCAGCCGGCACCCATGTACCCACCTCAGCCCGCACCATTGAACCCACCTCAGCCCGCACCAATGTACCCACCTCAACCTGAACCATTGAATCCACCTCAACCTGCGCCAATGTATCCACCTCAGCCCGCACCATTGAACCCACCCCAACCCGCACCATTGAACCCACCTCAGCCCGCACCAATGTACCCACCTCAGCCCGCACCATTGAACCCACCTCAGCCAGCACCAATGTACCCACCTCAACCTGAACCATTGAATCCACCTCAGCCTGCGCCAATGTATCCACCTCAGCCCGCACCATTGAACCCACCCCAGCCCGCACCATTGAACCCACCCCAGCCCGCACCAATGTACCCACCGCAGCCCGCACCAATGTACCCACCTCAGCCCGCACCATTGAACCCACCTCAGCCAGAACCATTGAATCCACCTCAACCTGCCCCAATGTATCCACCTCAGCCCGCACCATTGAACCCACCTCAACCGGCACCATTAAACCCACCTCAGCCCGCTCCATTGAACCCACCTCAGCCCGCACCATTGAACCCACCTCAGCCTCAGCCCGCACCAATGTACCCACCTCAACCTGAACCATTATATCCGCCTCAACCCGAACCTCAATACCCTCCTCAACCAGCCTATCCACCCGCACCTAGCCCTGGATGTCAACCAGCTTATCCACCCCAGCCTGAGCCATTGTATCCACCACAACCTGCACCAATGAATCCACCTCAACCCGAGCCTTTTTATCCACCACAACCTGCACCAATGAATCCACCTCAACCCGAGCCTTTGTATCCACCTCAACCCGAACCATTGTATCCACCACAACCTAATCCCGGATGTGAACCAGCTTGTGAAACAGGACCAGCCAATCCACCACAACCCGTACCATATTATCCACCACAACCTGAGCCACTTTATCCACCACAACCTGCACCGTTGTATCCACCACAACCTGAACCGTTGTATCCACCACAACCTAACCCCGGATGTGAACCAGCTTGTCAAACGGGCCCACAACCTGAACCGTTCTATCCTCCCCAGCCTGAACCAACCAATCCCCCTGAATGTGTGGAAGGTAGTCAGTGTCCAGGAAGTCCACGTGACACACCGAAAGAGGGTCAGACAGAATCGGTTCATAAAATGGAAATGAGTGGATCCATGGATGAACAAGACCTGTCGGTACCTTTACCCCCCGGCACCCCTAAAACAGTGGAATAAAACTTTGTTTAACAAAGAATGGAGTTTGAGATTTAGAGTCTTGGTTAACTGTAATCCAAACAAAATAAGCAATTAGTCACATTAATTGTATGCATGTTCGAGTGTTTTGGAAAAATCTGATAATTATAGAAGTAACGGTTGTTTCCATAAATTTCCAACGTACTTTTCACTTTGTCCCGTTTTAGCCGTTGTACTTTGTAAGTCGTTAAAACGCAAATGGAGATGTTGAGTCCAGTTTTATAATACTGATAAGAATGAGGATTACAAAATCACCCAAATGCGACAAATAGCTTTCTTATATGAACTCGACTATAAAGAAAGTAGAATCTACAATGGGCATATGACACGTACTTTGGTAAGATTGCGAAAAACTCAATGATAAACAAGCTACAAAATTTCTACTATGTTCCTATATAAACTGTATATGTAAAACTGAACCACTTTTTAGTTTCACTGCAAATGAACCATAATGTCATGTGAAAATCTTTACGTTCATTGTTTTGGGGCGGGCAATGAGTATGATCTTGTAACGGGCTCTTGGGGAAAGGTTGGTGAAGGTGAAGACAATGCAGAAGCTGATGGTCGAAGGCGAGGGGTACCAGGTGTCATGACTCCAGGTGGTTGTAATTCAAGTTCTAAATGCTCGGCAGGTGGGGTCCCAGCTCGAGGACTATCGAGCTCTTGGTGGTCAAATTCCTCTAAAGATATTACAGTGCTAGTTTCCGTGTGAATAGTCGAATCGTCACCATATATGCCTAACTTTCTTCTTCTTCTTTTGGCTTCTTTTCTCCATCCTTTAATTGTCTCTCGTATTCTTTGTGGAATCAATGCGGCTTTGTAGTTTGTCCCCATCTGTAAAACAAGTTTGACACCTTTACTTATGAATGGGTCGATTTAAGTTGTGCTTTTATCTCAAACGGGTCGGATTAAAGTAGTTTTGCTCAAAGGGGGAAGGTCAAACGGGTTGAAATTCGTCCAACTCGACGCATCAACATCCTATTTTTTTTTTTTTTTTAATTCGGATATTACTGTAAATTTGTAACATCCCAATAAATGATAGCTGACCACTTAACCAACGCGGGCAGTTTTGTTTTGTACTAGAAAATTACCCATTTCCACCTGAACTTGTTTCGACTTGTACATATATTCTATGTAAAATGATGCTCGCAGCATTATATTTTCACACTATTCGAGAATCATACCTGAGTCACCAGGGCATACAGTGGTAAAGTGCTGTAGCTGCAAAGAAACTGTGCAGCAAACCTGAATTGTTAAAAAAAAATATCGAGAAAAAAACTTTAGTGGGAATGAATCATGAAGAAAAATAGGTATACAAATTCAAGTTATAAAGATGTGATACGATGTGTAAATTTATGCATACCCCAAAATTAATCGTATATAGACCAACGTGTGATGCTTTAGGAAGCAAGAATCATATCCAAATTGCCACTACAACAAACATAACACGAACTTGATAAACACATTTGACAGTTTTTTTCTTTACTAATATGTAATTAAGTATAAGAAATTACCCAAAACCAAAAGAACGAAGCCAACTCAAATGCATTCTGAAACGAGTACTGAAATGTTAGTCACATTTAGAACAGCGATAGTTTGTGAAATATAATTATCGGTATTGCTATAATTCTTTTTAAAGTGGAAGGTTAGTAATAAGCCTAATGTTATATTTTTCAAGTGAAAATATGATGAAATAACCAAAAACGCTCACCTGAAACAGAATAAAATGGATTAATCTAAGCAATAAGTGTGGCTTCTTGAACCAGAAAAGCTCGTCTCGAGGCTTTAACCTAGCTTCAGTAAAATAACCAGTAATTCCAGCACTTTCCAATGCCAAAGTAGCGATCACATGTTGCAGTTTTGCACCCAACAGTAGAACTAGCTGAAAATAAATATGTATATCTCTATAAATAGGAAACCAAAGCTTAAAGGATGATGAGAACTCATAACATACTGTTGAAACAAAGTTCAGCTGAGTGAGGTGCAAGATGAACTTCGGTTTCAAGATTTGTGATAGTGTAAGAACAAGTACTTACAGCAACAGGAATTAAAGCAATCCAGAAATAGAGATTAGATCCTGCAAGAAATGTATAGACCCCAATTAGAAGGCATTTCAAGATTCCTCATTTTCCATTTATCTCTATTTACTAGCGGCGGAAATTTTGAACCTTTTACTTGTCAAATGGTCGATTTGGGTTACGTTCCGTGTCTGACAGGTCAAGCACATACATTTCTAAGATGATTAGCTTACAAGAAACATGTCATATAGGTCGAAACTCTATCTAAATAACTTGATCAATATTGATATAACCTAAAATCTTTATGACCCATATTTCCTTAAGAAAAAAATTCCCTTGGTCAATCTCACATTCTGACTTGATCCGTTCAAAATGATACCTATTTTGACCCGTTATCTAGTCTGCATGACCCATCCCTTTTGCCACTCTAGATATCTACAATGGGACCATCCCTTAAAAGAAAATACATAAGTACTGCTCACAATGTCTTCATACCTTCCACATTAAACAACATAAAAGCCACGATCCATCCCCAAAGTGGTGCACTGCAATAAATAACAAAAGTTTTAGCCTTTTTAACAATGCAGTAGCCATAAAGTTGAATAATTTTGTTAGACGATAGAGTTTTTTTTTACCTTAATCCAACTATCCTTTGAAATTCTTCTTCCATGGAGCGAATCATATAGTTGTGAAAATCGTAGCTTGATGTTAGGTTGTGGTTCTACAGTATAAGGAAAAAAAATGGCTAAGGTCAACATGATAATTCAAGTATTAACCCTTTTATAAATAAAAAAACTGGCATAAAATAAATAAGTAATAACTCAACCATGAGGAAGGCTTCACGCAACGTAAGATAATCAGCACGAACAACTGAACTGCCAAATTGCCGAAAGAAACAGACCTGCACTTTTAATAAAAGCCTAATTTATCGGCTAACTTTATGTCACGTATAAAACTTGTATAACACATTACCTACCATCCAAGTAAAGCAACCATTCCTAACCAATGGATTCGACATGTGGAATTTGACAATGGCGGATTGCCTCTTCATTGTCTCGTTTCTTGAAATTTCTGCATAAGAATGTAAAGCTTATCGAGCAACACCTTATGATATCTCTAATATTACTAAATGCACAAATGATATAACCGATTGGTGTTACTAAATAAAACCATATCATACCAGTAAGGACACCATGTCCATCCATTTGAGTTTCGTCTTCCCATTTCCTCCATGTGTGGACCTGGCAAGTATTAAGATTAAAAAAATTTAATAATAAAACAATTACATATAAGGAAATTAAACGGGTAACAATGTAAAGAAAGAAAGAATGAGTGTAACCTTCACTATTGCAAGAAGCATAGTTAAGCAGCTATAAGATACATGTGTAATTGCCATGACAAAAATAAATCGGTGCAGTTGCTCTAGTCCGTGATCTGACACAAATGGCTCGTACCCCTGTAGGTATAGTAATTAGATGTGCATAAAAAATGAAAATATTGAAGATTCACGAAAAAGAGAAAGAAAACGTAAATTATTATTTATGTTTTTGAACGGCGATGTGTATTGATAACTAGCAAGAAGAAAGAAGACGTGAATGGGATATATTAGATAGAATTTAAAAACTACATTCAAGAAACTGAAACACGCCCATTATAATGAAATTTATGAATATTTGACTCACCTTTTTACAGATGTGTTCATTTGATTCACTTAAATGTCGACGTTTAGTATGCTCAATTTCTTGATTCTTAATAGGTTTGCTACAAGGATGAAATGCACCATTGTATAACTTTGAAGGGATGCAAATACTTGATATACCGTTAGTGGCAGCTGCAAGAAGGAGTGATATGAAGCCTAGAAGCATCATTTCTGCAGAAAAATAAAAGTAAGTCTTGATAATGATATATGAGAAGTGCGTACAGTGAAAAATTTTAATAAGCACGTATATCTTCAATAGCTTTTATATACGATTATACGCGTTACCTTCTTTCATTTTATCCAGAGCAGCAAGCAATGGTTTGCGATTCATTTTCTTCAACCACTGGCGTAAAAAAAACATACTAGGTCACAAAGATAAACAAACTCTAGCACCTTGACTAGCATAAAGACTGAAGTAGCATAAGTTCATATGTAAAGTGTGAGCAGGGTAGTAAGTGTTGAATGAGTAAGATAAGGTAGAGTGATGGAATAACTTACATGGCTCAAACGATGAATCGCTCGCTCCAAGAGCAACGAGACAACCACAAAAAATACTTAAAACTGTAGCGACAGACCATGTTGGAGTTAATGCCATAGACCTGGATTCATGATTGAAATCCTCTGAAGACATTTTGCAGCACCAAAATATCACCCTCCTTAGAACACCCTATACCATACCTTACCCATGTAATACATACAATAACATAACTCCTTAATAAGTCTCGATTTTGTGTGAACGTCGGTACTCACACACACGCACACACCTATCCTCACAGCTGCTTTTTTAGCTCCTTTTGGAAAGATTAAGAACTAAAGCTGTAAAGATTGATTGCTGAACATGGTAATATATAAACACATTTCATTGAGAAAAACCCTAATCATCATCATTCTATCAATTTTCCCAGCCGATTATATACTCTACTCTATTAGGGTCTATCGTAGCATCGTTGTTTGATTGTTAATATGGAAGATAATCTAACGAATGTATATAATAAAAATGTAAATGAATTTAGAAATGAGCTCTTGTAAACATATATATATAAGCTTTTATTAGTTTATCACACACTTAAATTAATTAAAGTACATGAATAGGATTTAAGAGGTATAGTTGCGACCATTTTAGATGATGTAATCAGGCTTTTGCCCACGACTTGATTGAATTCGAGACATAGATGCCAATCATAATCCCAACGAGAAGAACCATAATCACAGTCACAGAATTCTTTGATATTTTTAGTTTCGTGGCAAACGCACCAACTGCCAGTTTATAGTTTTCCAACGCCTTTTTACTTGTTTTATCGAGTTCCCCATAGGCCACCTTCTTGTTTTTGTTGTCTGAATAATCACTTGTTTTCTTTTCTAAGGTGCTTTCGCTAGCACCTTTTGCATCGGTCTTTGATTTATCAGCTTCCTCTTCAGTTTTTTCTTTCTTTTCTTCTACACTCGTCTTATGAGCATCTTGAACCTTACCCGTTTCTTTGTTCTCCATTTTTTATTGTGTTGTTTGAGTGGCCTTATCCTCAGTCGTTTTTAGGCCTTCCTTTGGTTTGTCCAAAGGCTTCTGAGGTGTCGGCATTGGTGCTACAACCGTTGTCGGCTTTTCTTCTTCAGGTTTTGGTATTGAAGTGATCACTTTCGGTTGTCTAACCAAGAGAACGTTTTCTACGAATATTGTACAGATTTTTTTGAGATCGCAGTCTGCAGAAACTGGATACTCCAAGCGAAATCGACTCCATGTGTTGTCTGGGAGCTGTCGTTCACCACTAATGATCAAGTTTCTTGCTCTAAGTTGAACCCTCAGTTGCTCCTTAGCAAAACCTGTACATTTTCCCATATAAATTCACATGAATTCAAATACTAACTATAATATGGAACAATGACGTGAGAACATAACATATGGGCAAGAAAATATGCTAAAGCGCATGAAAAATTTAAACCAATGGGCCAATTATTTTCTTTTAATGTACATCATGCAAAATAATGAAATTGACCATGCACTTTCCATATTTAGGAAATCTCATCATGCAGAACCTTGAATAAAGATTATCAAACTTGCAAACAACAACATCCAATTTAAACGACTCATTATATGCCAACATAAATATATACGAAAAATATTAAAATATATGTAAGAGAACGGACCTGGAACATAGACGACTAGGGAATTTGATAATATACATGAATCGCCTTGATAAGGTATCCACTCCATGTGAGGTTCGAAGTCATGATAAACTCGAGTTGTAGGTGTAGGTTGTCCCTTTGATTCCATCTTAATATGATTAGCTTTAGATTGTTAAAATGATGTTTGAAATGCTTTGTGAATTGCAAAACAATGGCAAGATCTTGGTGAATAAATATGCAAACATTTGTTGGAGGATAGTTTGCATTTTAGGGTATGAATGAAACCAAATTGTGAAGTTATCTTTCCAACTAGATATACCTTTCTTTTTAAGGGGTAATACCACATTAAAGCACTATACTTATCAAAAAAATCACTTTTAAGTATTGAATTTTTTATTCCTCATTGGGTTACTAAACTTTCATTTTTGGCCTCTTTGAGACACTTTGGGACATTTTTATGACATTTTTGCCTTTGGATTTTCAAAATTTTGAGGGGTAAAAACGTCCCAAAATGCCTCAAAGAGGCCAAAAATGAAAGTTTAGTACCCTAATGAGGAAAAAAAAAGTTCGATAATCAAAAGTGATTTTTTTAAACAAGTATAGTGCTTTAATATGGTATTACCCATTCTTTTAATTGTCTAGCCTTTCTTTTTGGTTGCCTTCTTTTCGATTTTCTAAGATTGCTTATGAATCCTATTCTTTCATAACCTTATTACCTACTTAACAATTATACATTTATACTTCACCATTTGCACCCAAAAAAAAAAACAATTATACTCCTAATATGTTATTTTATATGTAAAATATTTCTCATGCAACATACGAGTAACTTTGTACTATAAAACATATATAATTGTACGTCATAAATTGAAATCTACATTGTTCTGCACTCGGATTCGAGAAGGTATGAACACCCTGAATCTGTCAAACTTTATATTCCCTCCGTCCCGAAAAGAGTGTCCACAAACAAAAAATGGACAAATTATTATATGTGTAATTAATGCAAATTTTGATTGATAAAAAGTCATTTTTACCCTCACTTTTTTATTAGAAATTAGAAATGAGTAATTAATGCAAGTTTTGACTACAATGGCAAAATAGGAAAACTAGTCATAAATATTGTCCATAAATAAATCTTGGACACTTTTTTTTGGAACAAACATAAATAATATGGTGGACACTTTTTATGGGACGGAGGGAGCATACGTATATGCATTGAACAAAGAATATACATAAAGAAGAGGTTGTACAAACAAATACCAAGACAGATATTCATGAACCAGAGGCACTATGATTTAGAAATGATTCAACTGACAAAAGTTCAAGATACCAATTTCTTGAATTCTGTAAACACAGTAAAATACAGGCACCATAGTGGGATTTTATAAAGTATTTATAGAAAGAAGCAGCATCACTTCCACATGTGTTCTATTCTACAGGTTCAAGTATTTGATTCTCTTACATAACGACAGAGAAACGCGTATTTTTATAAAACCATGTTATTAAACTAATGACTGTTCCCGTGCATGCCTACAGCCGACGTGCATTATACATCAACTCATAAAAGATTACAAATGGAGCACTTGTACCAAGTGTCGCGGCTATTGGTTTGACAATCTATACCAAACCAACGTAAACAATGTGATAGATCATTGTCATGAGCCCAGTTAATTATTATGAAAATTGAGCTGTTCAGTGTGTTTATGGCTTCATTGTGAAAGAACACGAAAATCATGAATAGCTGCTTAAGCTATTATTGTGATAGCTGCAGAGTTCTACTAAGAATGACGCTGTTATAGCTATAAATGACGATATAAAGCAGTAATAAGATGGCGGGTGGTTAATGTTGTAGTTTAATCATCATTCGATCAAAATTTGAGACATCTTTTTTGTACTTATCTCAATGACAGAAAAATAATGCTTATAAGAATTTAGCACAAGTCTTATACTTCACAAGCATATAGGATAGGTAATTAAGAGACTTTTGCATATGCATAGTAGTATCAAAATTGGTAATAGTATTTAGGGTACAAACCAGATAAAGATCCAAAGAAAACACATGCAATTTCTTATCATCTATTTTTAAAATAAATAAACTAAACCAGTAAAAACAATATTTATGATTCCTCTTCACTTGCATCTCCTTTCAACTCCTTGGCGGTAAATAGATCCTCTTGAACAGGAACATGTTTTTGCAGCTGGGATGAAACAATACTTTTTATGATGCTTTTAGCTGCCGCCTCTTTGTCATTCGCAATCGCCGCATCATCTTTCTCGGGTAAACTGTCTTCTTCGGGTTCGGCAGATGCATCGTCTTGCTTTGGAGGTGGGACGAAGAAGGGTATTTTTCCTCTTTGCCAGTCGTGTAGGACCATCTTTGCAGCAGTCATAAGATCAGGTTCACCTCCCTGTAATATACAATGGTTTAGTAGATATTCCTGGTTCGGGATACAAACGGGTTCAATGTAGCCTGTTATATGCATAAAACTACTAAATTTTTTCTTCATTATGAAATCTTGATATCATCATAGCAATAAAGTTTCCGTTATCATATTCGTGTAAATTAGACTAAACAGAGGTTAAGGGTCAAGCTAGGCTGGTCGACTTGTACTTAAAGCTACCCATTTGATCCATTACCCATACTCTGTACACTACAAAAGTCGTATACTCATTGTAGCATTTTCGGTTCTATCATATAAGTTCTGCTTCAGTTACCTATAAGTTTTCCATGTAATGTGGTTTAGGAATAGTGACAATTGGATGGTATTTAGCTCATTAGCCTCAATCGACTTCAATATGGTTTAGGGATAGTTGGTTGAAAAAACCAAAATAAGGGAACTCAATTAAGAAAACTTACCCTTAAAAGTTTGCCTGATAATTTGCATAACTGAACCAGAAAGTCATTCTCATCTTCCCTGTTGAACACAACAAAAAAATAGTTATACAACGATTTGCAATTACAACTGAAATAATGTAGGCAGAATGACGACAATTAACGAATGATATAAAAGTTTCGATTGACTCAAATTTTAAACACCAGATCTTAAAGTCAACCCTCTTCATAACAAATGTGAAAATTCCTATCTCTTAGCATAGCAATTTTCCTTTATGGAGAAAGTTTTCAAGAAATGAGGCATACCATTCTTTTATCTTGTATGCTCTTGTAAGGTGCTCTCTCTTGACACGTTGTAACACTTCACCAATATGCTCTGTGGCATCATGCAGATTTGTGACTCGCACCTGTAATAAAATAAAATTATTAACAATTAAGTTAAAAATATAGACCATCATGTGAAACAAAAAATACTGGTAATTGTAAACCATATAGATTTAGAGAACAAAATTTAGCATGGATATGAAAAATGAACTAAGGTAAGTTATACATACCACACCCTTCAAGACAATATCTGTTTCTGTATCACTGCTGCCGTAAACAACACCGGGACAATCAATCAAAAATATTTTCTTCGTAAGTGTAATGTATTGCCAAACTTTAGTCTCCCCAGGAATTGGAGCAACCTTGCAAACCTTTACAAAAGAAGACAAGATATATATAATCAGGACTCGGTATCTTGTTTCAGTAGCCAAGTAATACAACCCTAACATACCTTAACAAGTTTCATGATACTTTTGTAATATAACAAAATAAAAACAAAAGCATCTAAAATTAAAAAGGATGCTCATGATATGAGGAAGCCATGAGCCATCTAGTTGCCCTCTATGTAATAAAATAGAATTAAAAACTTACATTTTTCGTACGAAGCGTGTTGATTACTGATGACTTGCCAACATTGGGGTATCCAACAAATCCAACAGATATCGCTTGCTTGTCACTTTTTAATCGTGAAAATTGTCTCAACACCGACAGGAGGGAATTCTAAACAACAGAAGAAATTACAGATTATCATCATGCCGAGACAAAACTTGCACATCTAAGATTCATAATAATACATCAACTGTGACATAACACTCTTGCCTTATGACAATAATAAAAGAGTGACTTCACAAACGAGAACTATTAAGGGAGGTAAAAGATGACAGACGCAGAACTACAATCTGAAACCACTTGAATCAACCAAATTATACATATAAAAGGAATAAAAATATTCGTTTTGAAAACATAAAGGATGTAATGGCCTTTGGAGGCGGGAACGTGAATAAGAATTTGTATCAGTTATTGATTAAAAACCAGAACCAAATAGTTCAAGTTTTTAACAAAATCTAGATTCAAAAACACACAATACCCGTACTATGATGCCATATGATTAATGTTAAGGGCACATGAATAAAAGGGCACCCTACAGAAAACCTGCAAGTATTTCAGAGCCATTGATATAGGACTCTCCCCTGTTTTTGACACCCAGGCCCATTTCAAAACATTGATGTATAAAACTTAAGTACTGAACACTAGCTGATCATTTAGAGGGGGGGAACCAGACGTTGGATGATTGAAGTTACAATAGACTTAACTAAAAAAAGGTTTCTGAGAGTTATAGTTAAAATTGAAGCAGTTCAATAAGCGAAATGTGTATTCATTCCTTCTCTTTTTTACATTTTAAGTTCAACTACCTACTTACAAATAAAAACAATGATCACATTATTTTGGTCCAGTTAAAATCAAATACCCAAAACAAATATTATCATAGCCAGCATGTTTATCATGTCCTTTATCCGATGTTTGTCTCGCCATCTTACATTAAATTTATCATCTATGAGAGTATGAGTCTATGATTATTAACTTGAATAAGGTAGTGTAGAATGTTGTAATTCATATAATTGCAAAAAGTACAAGGATGTGATTTGAAAAATCTTTTTATTCCAGTGAACAATTGTAAAAGGTATATAAAAGTGTGACATATTCAATGCTAAACTGGGGAGAGAACAGCAATGTTTCCATCTCACCAACTTTAAGTTTTAAAATTAATATGTCACACCTCTTCACCCTCTTTTGTGCGCATACGCATTAAGATCGTTTATTCAGACAAACAATTGCTAACAATTTCAAAGTAACTAGCATATAGAAACCCAATAGCTAAGTGAAACTACCAAAATAGTTCTTAATTTATCGTCAGATAAATTGCTTCCAACTATTCCACATTGAACACTACGTAAAATAAACATACCTTTCCGTAAGACTTATTAATGCTTGCATGAAATGCCAACGTTGGATATTCCTTAGATAGTACTCTCAGCCATCCTTTTGTGACCCATGGAGGAGTCAAATCACACTGCACAAATGCAGGAAGGTCAGTGATCACTAAATTCGAGGAAACGGGGGCAAACAAAGAAAAAATAGACGTCAACTGATATAGATAAAACAATTACCTTGTTTAGCAATAAAATCATGTGCTTATGTTTGCAATGTTCTTTCAAATGCTTCTCAAGATGATGGCATCTTGTACCTTGGGGATCCCTAGCATCCAATACCTGTATTCAGTTGCGTAAGAACCATTTTTCCAAACACAAAATGATACTTTCATTTGTAAAAAACAAAAGCCTGGCAGTTGGTTATGCTTATTTTACTGAACTATAAAGTTCCTATGAGCATTAAGATCAAAAAATTATCAGAGCATAGCACAGAGCGCAGCTTGTTCACTCTAAATGTAATATGTGACTGTGTATAAGTAAACCTGATTAACAAGTTGAACCGTAACTAACCTGGATAACAACATCTGACGAGTCGATGACTTTGTAAAGCTCACCCCAAATACGTTTACTTTGACCCTTTTCAAACATTGTGTGGCGAACTAGATCCCTAAATCCATCTGTACTTTCCTCAGTTGGGTCAACACCGCCACATTTCTCTTCAAATGCATCTACAAGTTGGCACACACATTAATTTAAGTATTAAATAATTAGCAATTCATTAAAAGAAGTTACATAATAAGACAACTTATTACATAAATTCAAAATAGTTTCTTACCATGAGAACCGTCAGCCCTCTTGACTAGTTGTTCATAATCCGACACCACTAGCTTCGGACGTTTCCTCTTGCCCTTTGGTCCAAAGGCATCAGAAAATGGCTGAGTATCAAGAAGGTGGACTCTTGCTTGCTACAAATATATAAAAACAGAAGACCAAAATTAGAAGAGAATACACAGATCACATCCTAGATTGCAAATATACGGTCGAGATAATTTACCTTCTGATGATCATTCAATAGTGACATAGGCAGTTTCCTCTCCTTCAATATAACATTATAGTTACTTGAGAGTCGAGTTGATAGCTCTTCACGGAAGAACTCAAGCTCTTTCTGATTTACCACTCTCGTGTTACCTGCAACGTTAAGTAGAAGTCTCTTAGTATGAGAAATTGAAATTCTTCCTTGGTTACAAGTTATCCTTGTTGAGTAAAGATACCTATGCTGGACAAACCAAATATTATACCTTAATTCCACAAAACGTTAACAAACATCCAAAACTGTTCTAATCATAGTTATTTTCAATATACTTTATCAACCAAACAAAACTTGGCTTATCCTTTCCAAAGGCGGAAGGGCTTATTAGAAAGGCTTTTGGGCTTATTGAAGTATGGAAAATCCAATAAGCTCTCGTGTTTAACAACTATTGAGCTTTGATGAGCTCATGAACCACATATAAAATTGAGTTTATCAGCTTTTCCAAATTTCAAAAAGCCAATAAGCCTGTTAAGATCCAGTAAGTAGCTAATTCAACAAGTCATTCCCTAATTCTATCATAACAGATTCATCAATTACAATAAACACACATAACAAACTCATCTGTATTTGATTCCTCGTGGATCACAGCTCCTTATCTCTATTATTTTATATAATTAGATTATCACAATGTAAACTAAGGGGGTGTTTGTTTCGGCTTATATAGCATGCTTATGGCTTATTTGGTTTTGGGCTTATGTTTCATAAGCTCATTTTTCGTGGCTTATTTTGAAACTTTTCGGCTTATATAAGCTTATCGTCATGATAAGCTTATATAAGCCAAAAAGTTTCAAAATAAGCCACAAAAAGCGAGCTTATGAAACATTAACCCAAAACCAAATAAGCCATAAGCACGCTATATATAAGACGAAACAAACACCGCCTAACTAAATTAAACCCTAAGCTCAAAACTCATCCCTAATTCCACTTAAAAACACCTAACTTATCACAAATTCACATTACGATAAGAATAACGATACCGAGACAATAAACATTCATATAATTCAATACACAACACAATCAGATACCAATAACTATAAAAAAAACACAAAATATACAACATCGCCAATATCGATACGATATCGAAAGGTTAAAATCATCCATACCAAACCAATTCCGATCAGGATGAATCCTGGTACACGGCAACTCCTTAGACTGCAAGTCATGCTTCAGAATATTCCCTTTGGAGTCACGTTTGGGTTTAGTTTTATACATCTTGAGGCGCCGTACAGTGGCGGAAGTACGGCCATTGCCGCCGCTTTTGTTCTTGTTTCCGGCGTCTCTGTTGACGTCTAAAGAGTGCTTGGGCTTGCCTGATACGTTTACTGAACGCTCCTTCTTGGCCACCATTGTTGCAGGTTGGTTTTAGGGTTTGTTAGGGTTTGGAGGGGGATACCGGTTATGGTATCGGTGAAGAGAAATGGGCTGTTAGGGTTTCGGGAGATATTTATTGGTTTGGTGTGAGTTATGGGAATGGTCCTCTAAGTTTGAGTAAAGTGTAAAAATTGTCTTTGTGGTTTGGAAATATTGCAGTTATCGCAGACCCAAAACCGACAGGACCGACCAAATTAAAGGACCAGTGGTCCGGTCTCCGTTTGTATTTTTTTCTTATTTCGGTCTCGGTTTAGTTCGGTCTGGACTGGTCTTACGTAAAACCCGATTATTATGCCTTATTGGACCAGATTGAAAACATTCGGTCTGGTCCTCGATTTAAGGTTTTGGGCTAGTTCGATCTTGGTCCGGTCTGATCCAGTTTTGGACCGTTGATTACCCCTAATTGCATGTTCAGTCTTTATTTTCATGAAAGTGCAATCGTCCTCTTTGGGGTAACTTACAAGTGTTTTTGGTTCCTTCTAAAAATTAAATGACTAAATTACACTCACAAGAACCAAAGTTAAAGGGAAAAAGAAAATGATAATTTAGTAAATTAACTTTAGTCAGGGTTCTCACAGAGATGACGAGTGCAATTTCAAAAGAATAGGAACTTACTTGTAATTTGTCGAACCACAAGGACAATTTTTGTAATTTACTCTCTAAGTTTTATATAGTTTACGTTTTAAGCCCTTTGGTTTCATTTTGTAATATGGGAATCTTATATACTAAAAGCTTAAGTAGCCTTATAAATGTAAAGTGGTCATAATAAATGGCTCACGAATTGAAAGTGATATACGCAAAGTGAATTGAATGTGAGAATATGAAGAGGGCCTATTGAAGTTGAAGTGTTGTTGGAGTTATGGGAATGTGAAAGATGTAGTCTCTTCATATCTACCAAAAAAAAGTTACACACATAATTATTGCTAACAACTCTTCAACTTATGAGAAAGTATAAATACCACAATTTGCTTCAATTTGGTTATGGTTTTGGTTCAGCACACCAAAGATAACTACTTTGTTGTTGTTGAGGAGTTGCATGTGCATGGCCAATATGCCTATTGATTAATAATCATAAAATGCATGCCGCGTGGGACACGTGCTATAGTATGTTAGTAATTAAAGCAGTTTTTTTGTTGTTGCAGACTGATGAAGAATTGCTAGGCCGAGCTCTTTCTGCAATGAGTAAGCTTGGAGAAAATGAAAGGATGCTTTCTGATCCAACATGGTTTCGCAGGTTAGAAGATCATGAACATGCAATTAGGGAACTTCCAGGTAATTAAACTGTAACCAAAATAAATTTTTAAATTTCATAAAGACCACTCCATAAAAATGGTTGTTGTTACAAGTAACATGTTGGTCTTTTTGTTTCTTTTAGGTGAATATGTACACACAAACATAGGATAAATTCAACGGGTATACGGATCTTTATCTTCTTTTTTTAGAGTCAGGTTAACCAACTGTCCATAACTCCAACATCTCCAGAATTTTGCATAGAAGTGGATTCGTGACTGGAATGTTTTCGACGACAATACCATTGATATAGGCACCAATATACCAAATATCAATTTTCTCCACAACATATCCAAATACGTGAATAATAAAAAGAAATGTCCGGTAGACACTTTTACCAGCTAAAGATGAAGAAATAACCAAGTTACGAGATGGAATTCATGTTATATGCGCACAATGGAAGCTTATTGCTTTATATGTTAGTGTATTTTTTCTGTTTCTTTTAAAAGACAACACTTTTACCAGTTAATATGGTTATTCAGTTTGCATTATTGCTCCATTAGCACTTTGATTCTCGAGGAAGCACTTATCTCTCCCTGTAGTATTGTTTGATGATGAACAAGTCAACATCTTTTCATTTTTATGTATTAGTCCACTTACTTTGTGAGGAAAAGAATATGCATCAGTTTTTTTTAATTATAGCAAAATGCTAGCAATAAATAGACTACATGTGTATGTATATGAAAACAAAACTAAAATCCCGTACCAATTAAATTGGTTGGCGCATCTTCAGTCCTCAATTTTTTGATTAAGTTCAATACCCCATTTTAAATGGTTCAATTTTTGATTGAGTTCAATACCCCAATTTTATGGTAGCCATTTCTCCTCAATTATGATAACTCAATATATACATGCATTAATACATACTAGCATGTATATGAAATGCTTTGATGAAACTAAACAATCACCAAACCCTTTCAAGTTACCATGTCTCTTCAAGTCTTTAAATTATGTGGCAAACAAAGAGACATGCTCGAAATTGAATGGTCTCTTTAAATTTGGAAGTGTAGAATTATATATATATATATATATATATATATATATATATATATATATATATATATATATATATATAGAGAGAGAGAGAGAGAGAGAGAGAGAGAGAGAGGTTATGAGTTTTATTGATTGAGCAAATGATTATGAGTATTATTTAGCATTAAATGATAGTTAACCTTGCATGAAAATTGAGTTAGTAGACGTTTTCTATTCAAAATCCTTAAGCCAAACAATCAAAGCCTAACAATTTGTGGTGTTTACATCAAACTCGAGATAGAGTTAGCAAGACTCGCGGGGATACATAAAATTTGGTTTAACAAGTCGTCTTTAACAAAATATCAAAAAACACGCATTGTTAAAGATGTTAAGTAAGAGGAATAAAACGTAGACCATACATGACCTTGCTAAGTATTGTTAAAGATGTTAAGTAAGAGGGATGATATTGATAGATCATAAGGCAGCAAAATAGGTTATTCTAAATAAGATTGATACAACAATATTATTTTACAATGATACTCTTTGCTTATTGTTGTAAAATACTCTACAATAAGATGTTTTGTGTTACAATGATGATAGTCACTTATGTTTTGATACCTTTTTCTTCAAACAATTTTATCTAGAAAAGTTAGTTAAATGCACTTCATTTATTCAATTGAGTATCTCTGATCAAAACTACGCATAATAACTAAATACACATAACTCTTGCAAAGCGAATGATTCTTTAGGGTGAACAAAGCCCGTGCATCGTACGAGCCATGCTGTCTTAGGTGTGTTTAATTCACTTTTAGTAATGTAAAAGTTCAAGCCGGATGCATATAACAAACACAAGGATTGTATGAAGGGGTGTTTGGATTGCTTATTTCCTATTAAATAAGTAGTTCACAGTTAATATTTAAAGAAGGTTGTTTTTCTAATATATGAAATAAGTAGTTAAATAAGCTATCTTAAACACACTCAAAGTTTTTAAGCTTTACTTAACTCGAACTTATTTTATAACTATTTAGCTAAACATTACGTGGCACGTCTCAATTAGATGCACCATCTTACTTACACTTCAACAATTTATACGCTAGAAACAATTAGATACAACCCGTGTGACGAACGAAAGTGAAAGTTTCAAACATGACAAAAAAGTGAAAGTTTCAAGCATGACGAAAATTAGTGCTGAACATTCGCTATGAACACTTAGATAGAGCCTGTGTGCAACGCACAGGTCTGAATGACTAGTGATTATGAAAGTTTACTTGGCGCAAGCAATGTTTTAATAACCAAACCGGTCAAGCGAACCATTTTAGAAAAATCACAGTGAACATCATGGCCCGTCTTTGAGGGTGTGCAAGGTGACGACCGCTCAGGGCTTCAAAGTTTTAAAACCTTCAAAATTTGTCCCGTTAACAATTATATGCATGTATATACATATTTTTCAAAAAAAAATAGTATTTAGATAACTAATTGCATTATATCTTATAAACGGTGACACTTTATATATAACATTTCTTCTCGAAAACTCAAAATGCCTTATTATGTAATTTCGGCCAAGACCCTCAAAATTTTCAAAAATTCAAAGACGACCTTGCTGACCACAAATTAGGTTATCCAATAAAATTTTACTAATATGCATTTTATCTAACGAGTTTCTTATAAAACAAGATTTAAAACAAAAGTTTAACATGACAAATCAAAAGTCACTATATTTTCTTTGTCATATCCTACTGTATATGATTAGAACCACCATTCATCAACCCCATTTCATTTTTTGACAAAAGCATCATTGTCAACAACACTACTCCATCCATGACTAATCAACAACTCTTTCATCAACGACATCATCATCACACTTCAAAATTGCAGATTTATCGCATCCATCACAAGTTCATAATCATTGATTGGTTTTATCCGGGTCAAAGCGATCAATGACCACCGGTTTGGTCGAAACTGACTTTCAAACTAAAACTAAAGAAAAAGTTGAAAATGAAGCTTTGTTTTTATAAGTTACTTCGCTTAGCATTTGATTGTTCTAATATATGAAAGATGATGTTTCTAAAACCTCTAATAATCTGTCAACCAAACAAATCTAGTCTTTTTTACATAGCTTATTAAAAAATATAAAAAAACCTACGTTCCTTGTAACCTTATGCCGCCAGATATACCCTACGAGATAATGGGAGATAATTTTTTCAATCTCTTGTGTCATCTAAACGAAGCTTATACGTCATTTAGCTTGTTTTGTTATAAAAATAGTCATAATCTCTTAATAATTTTGTGTGTCAAAAATGCCTTAAAAAGTATAAGCTAAGATTAATCTTTTATATAATAAAGGAATTATATCATTTCAGAGTTTTTTTGACAAAACAATCTTAGTGGAAAAAAAATTGTACCAATAGGAATGCTCGATTTTGACACATAGGCGAAATCAAGCAATATGATTGGCCAATAAAAAGTCAAAATTGAATTGATTTTAGTCAAACTTTAATAAATTTGGTGGAGAATTTGATTAAGAAAAATAACACATAAAAATATACGTGTCAAATTTATGAAAATAAAAACTTAAAAAAAGATGAGGTAATTAATAAAACATTAGTTGTTGAATTTTAAATATTATATATGTAGTTAAGTGTAAAATTATAAATTTTCATGTTTTTTGATAACTTTAGAAAATAAACAAATAATCCTTACACTTTATGCCCTCTACACTTTATAATATAAATATAAACTTTGTTTACAATTATATGATTTTGTGACTTCCATCCATTAAACTTAAATTTTTTTATAAATGTACAAATTAGTTTTAATATACGTAAAATACTTTTAAAATAAATATTTGTTTTAAACTTTCATTTATTAAAATATCTTTTTACTATGTACGTTAAATATAAATAAGAACTAATGTTATCCTATTTAAAAGTTTAATCTATACGTACACGGGTTTAAATATTAAATATAGTTACATTATTATTAACGGTAATATAAATATCAAATGGTAAGTACGAGTTACTGTGATATGAAAATAAATATACGCGATTGTACTAATAACGACTCGTGTAATTATTATTTAAAGTTTATATACGGATATCCGGAAAAACATTTTTAAAAAACTTTACGGAGTATATTTTAACTCCATCAACGCTCATTATTTGCTACTAAACTCGCACATTTTGTACAACATGATATCCATAGTTAAAGTCAAACAACAACGTTAACCTCAATATTAACATCTATGTCAGCTAAACAAAGTTAAATCTTTCATCCAATAAATTTTTTGTAAAATATTAATTGATATTAATAAATAATGAAAAACTCATGCATACTTATTAGTTATACTTATATCATAACGAGTGGGATTGCCCGCGCGCTGCTGAGGGGCAGATGCGTTTTTGTTAAATAAAAAGCTAATAATTTTGTTTGTATTTAATTGGTTTTGTTGGTGTTATATTTTTTTTTTGCCGAACGTTAAATATACTGTGTATTATTTTTTGTTATTTTTAGGTTTATTTCTTTTGGTATATAATTTTCGGGACTGTTTTGTAAGAATGTTAAGTTACGATATATATTTTTTTAAGTTCATTTATAAATTATTTTATTTTCTTTTCTATAAAATTAAATAAATTAATTTTTGTAAATGATAAGTGGGGCAAAAACTAATATGACATTGAATCCATTGTACAATTATCATTTTGGCCAGTTTTGGTGAAAGAAGTTTAGGCAGTAAATTATTTTATTTATATTTACCATGTTTAGTTATCTGTATAATTGTTATCTCTGTTCATGTTTAAACTTTCTTATAAAAAAAAATTGCACCAGTTTTGTATCGATCGTTTTTTAAAACATTTGGAATATGACGCACATGTTTATGCTTAATATTTTTATGCCAATACATAAATTATTTTTGGTTAATTTTAAACCTTTTTTGTGTTACAAACTGGTGTCGCACAAAGTTGTGTTGCTTCATGTCTAAAAAATGATTTTTTTTTTTTATATAAAAACATTTAAGGGTTTTAATGTTACATTTAGGTTTAAAGATGTGTTTGTATACATGTATATATTTATTTTTGGGTTAATTTTTGTTTTGCTATTTTGTATTTTTTTTTTTTTTTGCCTTTTAGTCTGCCCACGTGTGCTAATAAAAAGGGATTCCCCCTTTCATTTTACTCAAACCCTAATTTGTTCTCTCCGCTTCCAAAGTCTCAATCGAACCCTAATTTCTTTCACTAAACACTTTCCGATGGCCACCCCACCCAGAACATCTCTGCACGCCCTTGCAACCACGCCTAATTTTCAGAGGCTGAAGTTCGCCGCTGATTCCAATGAACCGTACGACTGTTTGTAGGCTGCTTTCCATCAAGATTACAATGAAAACGATTCTCTTTTGAGGGTGCTTGGTCAACAGCGTGATGATTTGTCTGCTAGGGTAAAGTGGTTGGAAGATTTGGTGGCAGAAGGGGAGAGGTTCTTACCCTTTCATGAGGATTGTGATATGGGTCTGGACCACTTGAAGGTGACTCTAAAGAGAGAGAAGAAGGTGCTTGCTGGCTTGATCAAGACCATTGATCTTGCGCGTAAAGGAAGAGAAGAGAAGAAGATAAATCTCTTCTGGTTCGAGTGAATGGTAGACTTGCTTTTGGGTGGTAATTTTTTGGGCCTGTGGGTGTATGTAGGGTCATGTTCTTAGTTTCTATGGTTTAAGTTTCTGTGGTATTTGATGTATGATCATGGTGTCTGTTATGGTGGTCTAAAGTAAGAAGTTGGTTGTAATGTTATGGTCTTTATGTTAATATAATGTTTGATGTTTAAAAGTCTACAACAATGGGTTTTGAATAATATAGTTTTAGTAGTAAATGGTTAAAAGGATATGTGGCACTATGATGTGTTCTTGTTGTAGTTGTCTGCCTGTTTTTGTTGCAATTACAATTATTAGTTTTCGTCTTCAAAACTACTGTAAGCAAGTCGGCAGTTACATATCGGATGAACATGAGTAAATGTTGAATTAAGTTAGTTTTGAGTTTCGCAAATGCCACCGTTACCATTTTCAATGATCATGTTTGTAAGCAGTATTGGTTTTCATTAATAGACATCAAAGTGTGTAGAATTTCATATTCAGGCTTTTTTCATATTCAGTAACAATGACTATTAGTATGTTGAAATTTAGTTTAAGCATTTAAGGTTATGGTCTAGTGATAGTGGTAAGAAAGTCTTTGTAGACTATATTTTTAGTTGTGTTTGGAGGGTAGTCTTGCTGTTTTTTTATGAGGATTTTGAGACCATCTGGGGTTGTAGCGCATGATAACGCAACATGGAGTTGACCATGAGCGAGTACATGTTCTGGAAGATAAACTCCAATCTTGTTTAGAGACTGTCCTTGGCTTTTGTTAATTGTCATTGCATAGCAGACTTTCACCGGAAATTGCTTTCTTTTGAAAACGAACGGCATGTTTTGATCTGTCACTTTCAAAACAATTCTTGGAATAAAAACTTTTTCTCCAATTCTGTTGCCTGTAATAATCTCTGCCTGTATTAAGTTTGACAACAGCTGTGTCACAATCATCCTCGTTCCATTGCATAGACCACATCCAAGGTCTACATTGCGAAGTAGCATTATAGGTGTACCAACTTTAAGTTCAAGTTTGTTGGGGGGCAGGCCTGGGAATTTAAGCCTGTTAAGGAATTCAGGTGGGTATAGAAGTTCATTTGCAGCGCCGTCGTGTGCAAGCGGAATAGCCTCATCGGAACTTACATACGTTGTTGTGTCTCCTTTTACTAACAACATAACTTTTTCATTTATTGCATCAGCCGTCTCGTTTTTAGGACAGACAATTGCCTTTTGCTGTAACACTTCTGAACTTGGTGATTCTAGAGTCGACTCGTCATATATAAAATCGATAAGTGCTCTAACGCCGTCATCTTCATCGTCGTTTGGAATTACATATTCTTGAGGAATTTCAACCCAGCTTACGTTCTGCGGATCTTCTTTGTCATGTTCACCCGTCTTGCCATCTCCTATGTCTAACAGCCAAGAAGCAAACCCTTTTCTTCTATTTCTTTCATCATCATCTATTCCTGTCTGCATCAGCCTCATGTTTTTGGTTAGCGTGCATACTTTAAAATGCTTCCATAGAGGTGAAGCAGTTATTGATGCTGATATTATATCTGATTTCGTCCCCTTTTTTTTGACCGGTAATGTTTGTCTAAAATCACCACCTAACATGACTGATTTGCCACCAAATAATTTATCTGGATTGCCAAGCACGTCTTTGAGTGTCCGATCCAATGTCTCAAAGCATTTTCGATCATTCATTGGAGCTTCATCCCAAACAATTAAATTTGTATCTGCAAAAAGGTTTGCAAGCAGTGTTTTTTTGGTAACATGACACATTGATTCATCCGTCAGATCAAGTGGAAGCTTGAACCGTGAGTGTGCTGTCCGGCCAGACGGAAGTAACAAAGATGCAATACCGGAAGATGCAACTGCCAAAACTATCTTCCCATCCGATCGTAGCTTGTTAATTATTGTCTTCCACAAAAAAGTCTTGCCCGTTCCTCCATGACCGTACACAAATACTAATTGCTGTTCATTTTTGGAAGAAGATTCAACAATAAGGTTGTAGATGCTTTGCTGGTCATAATTGAGCTTCGTCACAGCAATGTCTACTTCATTTTTCAATTGCTCACGGTCGTAGTTCTTTTCTTCCATCAGCAGCTTGTTATGTAACTCATCTAACAAACGTCTAGGAGGAAGCTGAAGGCCAAAATCTGTGACTGATTTCGAAGAAATGTTTAGTATCATTTCCAATTCATATAGGACATAGCCTTTCAGTTCTGGATCATTGATATGAAGGTTTCTAATATGAGTCATGGCTGCTGCTCTTGCTGGAATGTCGTCCGTCATAAGCGGTCAGTGCTTTTCCCAAAGCTTAACTGTGTCTGAGACGTCACAGTAAAGCAATATGTGAGCGAACAGCCTGCGTATGTCTGATGCTGATGCTGAGATAGCTGCTTCCTACAAAGCCAACTCCCATTCTTTATCTTCTCTAAGTAGTCCCATTGCTTGGCAAGCGGCTCTGTAAGTAGGAAGTAGTGTACCATTCACTCTGCGCACTTCTGTAAATGACCGGCAACCTTTCTGGTGACATAAGAGCATCCTCAAATAGAACAATTCACCTGTAGCAGGATGCACATATGCAAGCCTTCCAATTGATGACTTTGTTTTCTGCTTCCTAGGTCGCCATGTCTTTAACTTTTCATACCAGACAAAAGCCGAAGGGAAATCCAAGTATGTAAGATTGTAACCCTCTTCGTATAAACTGTTAAATGTAAACCATTCTGTGAGTGTTGCGAGTGTTCTTCCTTCGTCGCTAACAACATAACCCAAAGGTTCCCTGTCCCGGAAAGATATTCTTTGCATACCTTCAAGGTGAACATCGAGAATTTGAACAGCCGGTTCTCGGTGATGTATTGGAAAATTGAATATTCTCCAACATGCCTCATGTGGACATACAAAACGGCCATCTATAAAATTCTGAATCTCATCGATCTGAATTGTTGGAGCATTTGACGATGATGATGTATCGCCGATTGGTTTTACGATTCGTGCGGCAATCCTATCAGTCCCCTTTGATATGTACTTGAATAAGTACTTTATAAGCATACTCCAGCCGCAATATTCCACGTTTATGTGCACGTGAAACATTAAGCAGAGTAGCCTATTGTAGGGGACAACATATGTGTTATCGAGCTTAACCATGTTTTTTGTTGTATAAAGTCGACTCTTTCTTCTTCGATAATGTACATGGCCATTCTTGTCAAAAAATGTGTTCTCATTATATTTTTGTGGGAATTTTTTTGTGCAAACACCTTTAGCCATGCACGGAGCTTTTGGGTTAGCAGCACCGCAGGGTCCATGCATCATCATCTCAGTAACAACTGTGTATGCCTCTGGGTCTGTTGTTCTGTCAGGTAATTCTACGCTGATGAACTTGTCAACGTCTTCAGGACTCTGTATTTTGTGACTTGATTTTAGCCAAAGCAGTGTGTGACAGTGTGGAAGACCACGCTTCTGAAACTCTATCGTGTACAAAACTGCAATGGTAATGACATAAAAAGAAGTTAAGTTTTTTTTTCCTTGTTTCCTCTTTGTGCAAACAACAACAAATTTGTACATGTTTATTTAGTTGTGTATGTATCAAAGTATTTTTTGTTAATAAAGCATGACAAAGATGTATACCTCCTGTAACAGGGCCAAATATCTTTCCTTCTTTTAAAGTTTTAACAAAGTCGTGGACTTTTTCTTGAAACACACGGTCGACGATGTCAGCTCTGTCAGACGTTGATAGGTGAGGATACCACTGCATATATCTTCGGATTTCAGGCCAATTTACATTACATGTGAATGTAATGAAAAATTGCGGGTTGCCAAGGACTCGACAGATAGCCAGAGCATCAAGATAGTGGTTGTACATATATCGTGGACCGCCAGTGAAACTTGAAGGTAAAATTGTTTGCTTACCTATATCTGCACCTGAACGATCGTCTCTTGAAATTGCATCATGAATGCCTGATAAGTAGTCACTTCTTATGTTATTTTGCTTTGCCCTGACAAAATCAAGCCGTTCTTGTTCCAATGCACAGTAGACTGACACAACGTATTGCTGAAATAGCCTTCCACCTTTAAATAGCAAGCCATATTCATGAGGCCTTCCGTATAACTGGTACATGTTGTAGGTATTCATAGTCATCTTTGGTTTTTCGCCTTGCGCATTATGTGTTTCTAGCGTTAAGCTTGTAGTATACCCTGGCTGACCATAGACGAATAAAAGAGGAAACTGCAATGCCATATAGGTTGAATGCAGTTTGTTAATTCTTTGAAGGCCTTCACCTTTCTTCTGTATAATGACATCATAGTCTGTCTCTGGCTGTGGTCCATTTTCAAAGATTATGCCACCGAGAATGTCTGCTGAAGGTGTGTCATATTGCCGAGCGCCATTTACATTGTAAAGATGGATAGTGAATTCTGGAACATCTGGCTGGCTACATATATCTCTGGCTGTCCTAAATACTGCAACCAATTCATTATGCGCATCTAGAACCTGTATAAGACGCTGGACAATTTTAGGGTTTAGTGACCCTGAACCGCCTCTCCCAAAATGATGTAACCTGTTTTTAACTTCATTTTCAGTATCATATATGTATAGCTGCAAAAACTTAGGTTCTTTATCATTTGTTGGACACATTGACCCTCGCCGATGACACACCAGGCCACAGACTTTAAATACATATGGGCCTCTCCCATTATTCACTGAGTCATCTATCTGAGCGCCGAATGATGTCATACTAAACATCTGGTTATATGCTCTAATATTTTCCATAAACTGTTTTTCTTTGAACAACTGTTTGATGAATTCTGGTGGCTCTTTTTCTCGCGGAAGCCTAACTTTTCCTTCTCCACAACACCTGCTGAACCTCACTCTCGTGAGTGTAGAGCTTTTCAGTCGTTCACCATACCAAAATGCAGCCCCGCAATGGTCACACGACCAATCACAATCTCCAATATCAACATAAAGATCAGAAACACCTGCAAAACCAATGTAAAGAATAAAATGAGACACTTATAAGTCACCCATGCCTTTTTTTTCCGTTAATGCAACTGACTTTACCGTTTAACATTATTTAAATAGAAAGATGTAAATGGATATAGTTACCTTGAGGATTAAGCTGTTGCCTGGTATTACAATTAGTAGAGCTTCTAGGACGTCTTTGCCGCGCATTTTTTCGACATGTATGAGCTGGACTTTCAAAGTTAGTTTGTCGGCTACCTGTTTATTTTGAAAAAAAGTATATGCTGTTAACTAAAAATAATAGAATGTACAAATATAAGGTGCCTCGAAATTCTAACATTGACCTTGGAAACTTTCGCGTGTTGGTGTGCTGCTTTCCATTAGAATTGCTGACATCCCAATTTGATGCACATCACCGGCACATGTATGTGGTGGATGTTCCATGCCTCTTCCAATTATGCTTTCACTTTCATGCATTAACTGAGATGGTTGCCCTGAGTTTAGTGTTGCAGTATACTGTGTTAACGCTTTAAGTTCAACTTAGGTTTCATCTTTTGTTAAAAAAAATTATGATTTAAGACATAGTGTAGTAAGCAAACCTGGCATAGATAAATGCTCTGAAAGTTTATAATTAGTATCTGTGAATGAATGACTGTTGTGTTCATTCAAGAGACCATTGTTTCCATTGTGATCTATGTCTGTCACAAAAGAGTTCTGCACTTGCTCTTGAGAACAAACAGAACCACCATAAGGGTTCAGACCTTCATCATTCTGAAGAACATCCACGAAACTTGCGTCAAAGCAAGAGAATGTGTCGTTGAACGTTTGTGCTTCTAAGTTTTGCTGGTACTGTTCTAACTCATATATTGGCTCATCACTTGTAAATACTGCAGAATAGCAATAACAGTTAGTAATGGCAATTCTATGACATTTTAGGATTACAAAAGAAGGCGCACAGATGTTACCTTGTTTGCTAGTTGATGCAGCACAACTATCTTGTAAGGGTGCAAATGCAAAAAGAGGTTGTGGTACTGTTCTCTTGCTTTCTGCATTTTCTACATTTATCTGTCTTGGATCATAGCAGCCCCCCTCACCTCCTTCCACTAAACTTTGAACAACTCCATACCCTACATTACTGATAACACCCCCAAATGGTCTACAACAATTTTGGTACTCTGATTGTATTTGCTGGCTTTCATTATGTTTATGATTGTTTGATGCATGTTTTCTGACTAAGTCACCATTCAAGGGGAAATCACAGTTCCTATCTAATATGTAGAAAGTAAACTTACTATTTTTTTAACAATTCGCAATTTCAGGTTAACTTTTATTCCCAAAAATTTTACTATTCACTTTTACTATTTACATCCAAAATTTTTATTTCATATTCTCGTAAGTTAAACTATTTTAATGATAATCCGAGAATTTCACACTCGTCGGATCATTTCTACAAAAATCACAAAGCCGTGTCCGAGATTTACTTTTAGATTTAAACGTCATTCCAGCATCCCGATATGTCCATAAAACATTATAAACAATAGAAATATGATTTTCTCTCATTTTAGGACAATTCCAAAAGTTTTGGAATTTTACGTTTTTCAGTTCAGCGTTTTACGCGAATTACGCGTTTTAGACCCGTGTTTCCAGTTTTTAGCAGGGTTTTAGCACCCGATAGATCCTACCACTAATTTTATATTTTATTATGGAGTATATTGATAAGTTCTAGTATATTTATAAGTTTCATATTTTTAGGATACCCGGTTTTACGTTTCGTGACTTAAAAACTTACGGTTAGCATTTTACGGAGTCAAAACTAGCTACATACTTAGGATATTATCATCCAAAGACCATGACTACTCATCTAGTCATCCTTATCCTCCTTGAACCGCCACTAGGGGGGGGGGGGCATTCACACTTGTGGTTAAATCTTGACCATTGATTCTTTAGATCATTACTTAATTACAACTTTGTCACCAAGTTTATGTAATTTCCTAGTAAGCTTCCTAACCTCCTCATTCATAGTATAAATAGAAAGCTAATCCCTTCCTTTCTTCATCACCAAAAACGCCACAACATCAATCCCTAGCACCATGATCCTTTGATCTTCAAACTACAAGTTACACTACAAAGTTCAATGTCTTAGTATTCTCTACCTAGTTCTTAAGTTTGTTTGGTGATTCCATGGTTGAATTAGGAGCTACACAAGGGTACTAGGGCTGAAGTTAATGGGTTTTCACAAGGGTTATATCAAGGCTAACAAGGGTTACAAGAGTTATGGTGAAGGGTTGACAAGATTAGGTTTAGTGTCCTAGTTCTATACTTGACTTCCTTTCTTAAGTGAAAGCCAAAAGTTGTAAGAAACCCTTATACATTTTCTTGCTTAATTATCATTTTCATACTCTTTGTGTTCCTTTCATGCTATATATGTTCTTGTTATTGTGTTCATGATGTTTAAAAATGGATAAAACAAGTATTGGTATACATATGTTAACTTATGACAAGCAAACAAGCAAACTAGTGATTTTTATGGAGAACCACGACCAAAATAGTATAACTTTGATATTTGACACTTACTTACTGTTAAATAGGACTTAACAAGGAAAACATAGCAATTTGAATCACCCAAAACGAGTACCCGAGTCAAAAGTTATGGCCATAAGAAGTTAGCGAAACCAAAACGGCAAAACTGCCTAAATAGCATTCTAATCAGATTTTGATTTTGAAAGTCACCCTTCTGGTCCGATTCATCAAAAAGTTAAAACACGAAAGTTGTCCGGAACGACGTTTTCGTTCAGGAGCAAAGAAGCTCGAGCCCTGAAAACACTTTCTGAGTGATAATTTTCTTCAAATTCTTAACATCCCATTTTAGATCAAAGTCACTATATTATAGTTATGATTTACTAAGACCAAGAGGTCTAATGACCTAAAGCCAAGACCACAACCATGGCTAAAGCCAAGGTTGAGTCTCAAGACCATGGTAACAATGACCAAGGTCACGGCAAAGCCACGGCTAAAGACCATGTAACTTTTAAAGATCAAAACTTATATATATGTTATCAAATACTACAATAGTAGGGAGCCTCATGTGAGGAGTTCATTAAGTAAGCCGTCGAGATGAGTTGTGGATTTACGAATTAAAGTGTCCTGGCTCCTCGAACGTTTACTCCATGACTTTTAAATTATGTCGGCCCGAACGGTAGTAAGAGATATATAAACTATACATGTTTCATAGACCACTTATATTCAAAGACTTACACTATATACTAAGTACTACATCATGAACATTATGCAAGACATATATAGGCAATTCTTCATATTCTTAGACGTTACTCCAAACCTAAGCCGCAACGTTCTATTATAGGCTGCTCTTAGAGACTTTCGCGATTCGACTACCACTTTAATTTCTCATTACATAGACTTAAGGTGAGTCATAGCCCCTACTTTTTCATACTTGTTTTAACTCTTTGGGGGGGATACATGCACAACTACTTGCTTACTTGTACAAATACTCAAAACATTTATACTTGATTGTTTTATACTTGATTGTCTTATACTTGATCGCATTATACTTGATGTCATATATACATGATTGCATTATACTTGATTGTGAGACTTCCAGTGGCTCCAGATTAAGTTGTTGGATGACCATTGAGACTTCCGGTGGCTCCACATTAAGTTGTTGGGTGACCATTGAGGCTATTGATACATCCTAACATTTGCGAATGTTGGATACATCATAAACGTGAGGTCTTCAGAGATGAAGAGTAGACTCACGACTAATTGCTTAATTGTTTTGATGAACTTATACATATCTTAATCATACTATATTGTAGCAGTGGGTTGTGAAAACACAGGTTGCAAGTCTCTTATGGCGGGACCTGCAACTGAGTGGATTCACGATGCCTTTGCTGTGTGATCATTCTTTAAGGATTTTCAACTGTTTTAAGACAAACTCTATGAACTCACCAACCATTGTGTTGACACTTTAGCATGTTTATCTCAGGTTAGTAAGGCGATAGCTAGTGCGTGGAACTTAGAGTCAAGCTGCATATTCTGAAGACTTACACTTTTTATCATTTACCATTCAAAACTTTGTATACATTTATGTATCATACTTTGGAATCTCATGTTTGTAACTTTGAATTCATTAATCGAATGGTAACTTTTCAAAACGTCTCATTTAGAGTTCGTTTTCTATAACTTATACTTTGTATTATGAAGTAGCACCCCTATGACACAGTCTTCCGCTGCGGTATTTTGGGGGTGTTACATCCACTATCCATGGCAAAACAGATTATGCTACAACTATTAGTAACAAAGGTATGAAAAAAAACACATGCAGCTTTATACAGATTTACATAAAGAAAGAAGACTTACCTGGTTCACAAAGATGATGCTCCCTGGATCTCACACAGTCCCAGCTGCTCCAGCTTGTTGCTTTGATGTAATTTTTTTTAGTTCTATTTTTTTTCTGGATTTTTTTGGGTGGGATGTAAGTAGCTTTGTTTATGTTTCCATTCTGCCTTTGTACTTTGTATATGTATCCTGATGCATGTATCTGCCTTTAGACTATCAAGAAGCTTCCAATAATGCAGATTTTCAAAGGGTTTGTTCAGAATGTATGGCTGGCCTTGCGTAGTACACATTGTAGGCATGGCACACTTTGAAAAAACTGATAATACTCTGCTAAACCCTTTGAAATATTGCTAAACCTTGTGAACAGTGTATCCACCAAAGTTTGCAAACCAATGGGCTTGTGACACCTAACTTTTTTAATACTATTGGGCTTGCTTATGAATGATAACAAAAAGCAACAACCAATCAAACCGAAAATTAAAAGATAAATCATATGTTAACCAATATTTTTAATGCCAAGGCTTTTTTAGTCTTTAGAATATAGGATAATTTCCACGAGTAAATTCTTATATCTTTTATATTGTTGATACATAATCTGGCGCGGGCTGGATTCGACGACTCTCCCTGGGCCGTTCGTCGTCTTCTCTAGCCCTGAGTAGACCTGTCAACAAAGAGAACCCGTTAGGAGTGGACCCGAGGCCGAGCCCCGGGATCCACCTCCGACAGTCAAGTTAGTCTCCATGCGATATAGCATATAAGAGTTAGGTTTAGGGTAACCTGTTATGTTGTGTTAAGAAGAGAATCCCAGCCCTATATTTATAGGGCATGGATTAGGGTTTAGGCGTAGAATAGGCCGCTGACTGCCGGGCCGGGCCCATTCCAGACTATACGTCCACAAGCCCCCCAAGTCTAGTGTAACTTAGTGCATGGCTATGTTATTCTAGACTTAAGTTCTGTTCATGGCCGCGTAGGCCCAATCAACCATGACGGCATGGCCCATGTGTGCGCAACTCAGGTGTGCACATGGGACGGACTATACTGCTCAGCCCAAATGCGACAGTGCACACTGGTTGCCCAGAGGCGCAGTCCTGTTTAGCCCATTAGACTATTATCCGAATCCGCGACCTTGTAGGCTCGTCCGTGGTGACCATGTTCCATCATGAGTAACACCTGTTCTTACATGACGGGGAGGGATGCGCATATGCTAGGTTTCCCGCCACAGTGTGACAGTAAAGATCCCGTAAGAAGAACACGTAGTTCTATAATTGGGGTAACACTGACATTGCAATTGTGAGAGTCTCACAATGGTGAAGGTGTATCTCGTATGCTGCATCCTGTGTAAGGGCGTACCTTTTGTACCAGTAGCGATACAACATGGTGCGACATAAGACATGTTTCTGTGGCAAAGGTGCGCGCTGTGTGCGACAAGGAGGTGCGAACATTAAATCCGTCTTTACAACCGACAGAGGACGTCTCCCCTGCGGCAAGATAGTGAGAATATTTAAATCCGTCTTTGTACCGGGCTTGCAATACCTCTTACGTACGATCTGCTTCCAAATATACCTGAGTGACGCGTACGGAAACAGTGGTATTATATACTCTGGTAGCCCCCCAAGTTTGATGGTGCTACTCTTGTAGGAGCATTAAACTTAGTTATTCAAATCCTGAAAGACACTTAATGCAAATATTAAAAGTATATGCCGCGAATCACAACATATAAAACCTAATGAAGTAAAAGATTAGCGTGAAGCGATATATAGCACATAGCATATGAAATTAACACATAAGAGAAGTAGTAGTGCGAATTACACCCATCGTGAGGTTTTACAAACTACATAAATAATGAATTGTTGTTTCAATCGCACCATGACCGTGACCAATAGTTTCAATTGCACGCACAGACGCAGATGGATGTATCGTGACCACATAGACATTTGTGGATGATCGCAGATGACCAAGGCTTTTGTCCAGTGCGCTCATGACGATTGACTAGCATCGTGGTGCCTGTACGTGACAGTGCGCTCATGGGGCTAATCTGCGAAGACGTCCGAACGCATGGCCTAACGCGGGTAGATTTATCGTGACTGCGTTGTTCGAACACGTAGTTCTATAGTGCAAACAAGCGCGAACAGGCATACCAACCGTAAAAGCAGTATGTGCGCGAATTAATCCGCGGCTAAAAGATAAAGTGGGTCCGATCGTGCAGACTTAGTGCGGCTATATATAAAATCGTGTTTACCAAGTTAAAAGATTAAGATATCAGCTTTTGAACTCGATGGTTGCTTTCCGGTGATGTGAGAGCACGAAACTTGTCGTAGTCATGGTCCCACGGATGGCGCCATCTTGTTGATGCATAATCTGGCGCGGGCTGGATTCGACGACTCTCCCTGGGCCGTTCGTCGTCTTCTCGAGCCTTGAGTAGACCTGTCAACAAAGAGAACCCGTTAGGAGTGGACCCGAGGCCGTAGCCCCGGGATCCACCTCCGACGGTCAAGTTAGTCTCCATGCGATATAGCATATAAGAGTTAGGTTTATGGTAACCTGTTATGTGGTGTTAAGAAGAGAATCCCAGCCCTATATTTATAGGGCATGAATTAGGTTTTAGACGTAGAATGGGCCGCTGTCTGCCGGGCCGGGCCCATTCCAGACTATACGTCCACATATATTCATATAGTAAACAAAGAATTTAAAATAAATTTGATTTATGTGTAAACTTATGTGATCAAAGAACCTTTGACCCAAAAACATTATAAGGAGGCACGCTCAAGAATCAAATACAAGGTCGATGTCACGGTTATATTTACAATTTTTGCTAACTAATTATTTTACTCTCGCACATGTTGATACTCTAAACTTTTTAAAATATACATAAGATTTTCTGTTTTTAAACGATAATAATATATAATTAAATTTTTCTGAAAAATCCCGTGCGTGCACGGGTATTATAACTAGTATCCATAATAATGGCTTTACAAATTTCCAACCAGTTCGTTAATTAAGCTTATGCTAACAATCTCTTACATTTTAAAGACTATCTCTACTAAATGTGTTATTAGGAATGATTGAGATGACTCCATGTCTAATTATATGTCTAAACGAACGTGTCAATATTTTGTTTGTTGTAAGAGCCGGACCCACTTCTTTACAAACCAATAAACCATTATCACACAGTTTTAAGCATATGATTAGGCATGTTTTTAGACATCTCTATCATTTCTCATGTTTAATAACATGACGTTGCGGAAATTTGGTTTGAGCTTTTCTAACCACAATATTGCTTGGTGTTAGTTGTTTGTCATGGTTGCAGTGGGCAATTAGTTCGATTTAATGTACAAGTTCTAGTTTGTCTCACAAAATATATAGGGGTGACGGAAACGCCACGCGTCATTTGAATTACATTCTTTTATTTCGCCTCCACTCTTTATCCGTTATTCTTGGTGAAACTTGTTCTAAGAGAATGGGATTTTCGAATGAAGATTTTATGCTATCTCCAACAAACATGATAAGAGCACTCGCAAATAAGCTTTTGATAGTGTCAACATGAGAGGGATTGATATCGACAAAGCTCGACATAACCATGACGGTAGACTTGACATCAACATCGGCTAGGGGTAGATATGTGTTGTAATTATCGATCTAGTTCTCACTTTTCTCAAACTGTCCAAATGTGTACCTTTTAGAAAAGGCATAGGTTTTGAATTAACTTGACTTGTCATGGTGTTGTTGCCACTTTTTAATCATCATAATTGATAGCAAACCATAATCTTCTTGTCATTTCTCCTCAATTTTACAGTTTACGTTTTCTCAAATCACGTTGATGCTCCTTCTAACTTGAGCAAAACTTTTCATAAGTGGTTAGTAACTCTTGCACCTCTCTTCCAGTCAAAATCTATTGATCAAGCCCTTTCTTAAGAGTTGGAACTTGTCTTAAGGGATTTATGTGAGAAAGCTTGCACCATTTATCTTTTCTTTTAGGCCATAAGTGCATCAACATGAATGAAATCTCACTGCATGCATTTTCTCAACTGGTGTAGTTTGTAGGAAGTAGATAATTTTTCTATGAGTAGTGTTATTGATACCTCTAGTTGATAGTGGTACCCTTATCTCGCTTTTATCCGCTCTGTTGATAATATAGGAAATGGTTTTTTTTTAAATAAATTTGACTGATCAAACTTCATAGATTCTGTTTCATACTTTCAGTTTCATAGGTTTATAATAAAAACAAAATTAATAAAATTTGAAAAAGTAAAAAAATAAATATAGGAGGTGTTGCAATCCATTGGGTATGAATAACCAATCAATTTTTTTATAAGCAATTTATTACTTAATACTTTATTTTTTAATTTTTTTTTCATAAATATTAGTAATAAACTACGTTAATTAAATTAAATGTATGAATTAAAAGACTAATCAGTAATCACAATTATATTTATATATCTTAGAAACAAAGAAAAGTTTAATGTAATAATAATGTTGATATTAATATAAAGCTATTCTTAAAAAGAAATAAGTTATTAGTCACGTTAAGCCACAAAAATAACAATCCAATCCCCATTAAATCAAACACAAATCAAGATCCAACAGAAACAAAATGCAGAATCAATCATACAGCAGCAGCAGCTAATTGATATAATAAAGAAGAAAAAGCTAAAATGGATCGGATTTTAAAAGCTGCAAGAGCTTCTGGTTCTTTAAATCTCTCAAATCGATCCCTCAAGTAACAATCCACTCTTTTTCAATTCCTGTTATATTGCATTTGGTCTGATTATATAGCTGTGTCATTAAATAAATGGGTTTGTATCACAATTCAATAAAAATGTAATCTTTATGTATCAAGTTTAGTTTTAGGTTATATAATTTTAAGGTTACAGGTAGTGAACATCTTTTCATATGTTCAAAATAAGCACAAGTACTAAAATCAGTATACAAGTATTACATTACAGCTTGAAGTGCGTGGGATTGATTAAAGTTTGAGCTTGGCTAGTTATATGTATCCCTAGGGGCGGAGCCAGATATTTTAGAACACGTGCCCCCCTTGACTTTAACTTGATAAAAGGGTCAACTTGAATGAGCTTAAGTAGCTCGATAGAAGCACGACTTGTGTTCACACATGGTTGTGCTTGATGTTGGAATCAGAATATACAACTGAATCAGAGTCAATGTATGTAGCTGTTGTATGCAAAAACGTTGATTATTCATAAGATATATTCATACATCCATGCTTAATTATGTGTCAACGAGTTGCTTGTTTGTTATATTGTGTTTATTTGTTAATATGAAAACCGCTGTGATGTTAGGGAAGTGCCTGATGATGTGTATAAAAGTTTGGATGCGGTTGGCGAAGGTGAAAACTGGTGGGAGGTATCCGTCAACATACAAAACACTGAGGTTTATTTTATTTATTCATCCTGGCTTATTTTAGTGTTTATTCAACTGTTGCAGGCAGTGGAGTTACAGAAGCTCATATTGGCTCATAACGAGATTCAATCACTCAAGGAAGACATAAGAAACTTACCTTTGTTGGCCGTGCTGAATGTTAGCCACAATAAGCTTTCTCATCTTCCAGCCGCTATTGGAGAGTAAGACACGTTAAAGCTTATTGATTTGAACTATTTTTTCATTTTCTGAGTTGTAATTCATCTTTTTATATAATCGTCTACAGGCTTAAATCACTTAAGGCATTAGATGTCTCTAATAATTTGCTGCGTGAGATACCTGAAGAAGTTGGATCGGCAACCTCTTTGATCAAGTAGGTCTCCTTTCCCATCAGTTGCCTATTGAGCCTATAATGAACACTAGTAATCTGTAGATTGTCACTGCAACAACTTCCAAGAAGCATGTATTAAAAACGTCATGAAATGTAGCTGAATATTTTATGGCTTTACAGGCTTGATTGTTCGGGAAACCAACTTAAGGATCTTCCTTGCTCCCTTGGAAATTGCCTGGATTTATCTGACCTCAAGGTGCGTAGATGTATGCTGCATCATGTTTTGAGACCCTTTGAGCTAATGTTTCTTGCTTGTCTATTGTGCTCGTGTGCTGCGGTTCTGTTATTTTCTTTTTAACATCTATACTATAAATGCATTTATTTTGACACATAATTGGTATGCACCTGGTTTTTAATTGCCCCGTCCTTTTGGTATTGATTCGTTAGCTCTTCCTTGTTTGTAGGCGTCAAACAATTGCCTCACTAGCTTGCCAGAAGATATAAGCAATTGTTCAAAGATGTCAAAGTTGGATGTGGAGGTAACACAAACTTTTGATATCAGTTCTTAATTGTCTCCCTTTTTTGCTCATTATTGTGTATACACTTCGTATAATCGTATTTGAAATGAGTTTTTTGGTTCTGGTATCAGGGAAACAAGCTGACTGTGTTGTCTGAAAGATTGGTTGCATCATGGACATTGCTAACTGAAGTGAATGCAGGCAAGTCATGTTCTTTTTGTTCGATTCGGTATTTTTGTTCCTTTGATATGTTAATATAGTATGAGGCTGTTAGATAGTTAATTATCGATTCAGTTGGTTTTTTGTTTCTGATACTGCAGCAAAAAACACACTTAGTGGTATCCCAGAGAGTATTGGTTGTCTTTCGCGTCTCATTCGTCTTGACTTACATCAGAACAGTGAGTATTTTAAGATATATTTTGTTTAAACAATATGCGTCTCAACTCATTTTGTTCATAAATCTCCTAATTTGGTTTCTCATTCTGGTGCAGAAATTGCGTCAGTTCCGTCATCAATAAAGGGCTGCTCTAAGTTGGCAGAGTTCTATATGGGGTATTTTTCTGCTCTTGTGGATAAAGTGAATATTGCTAGTCTTAGTCTTAAAATCGTTATAATTCCTTCTGATGTTTATTCCTTTACGGTACCTTTTTTAATATGTAGGAATAACTTTCTGACAACATTACCAACAGAAATAGGAGAACTCACAACTTTAGGAACATTTGATCTTCATTCAAATAAGGTATAAACTTCGAATAGATTTCTTTTAGCGATTTACTACTCCACTACTCATCTTTTAGTTTCTTGTAAGTACTTTGTATTCTCAAGATATTTTGTGCCTCGTATTATTATTTTTGTAGTTAAAGGAGTATCCAGTGGATGCATGCAAATTGAAGCTTTCAGTTTTAGATCTGTCTAATAATTCACTGTCTGGGCTTCCCGCTGAGATTGGTAAGGTTAGCATTTCATTGTTCAAGTAGTGTTAAGTTAGTTGCACATCAGATCTATATTGTTATGCACTGTATTGTTGTATAAGGGGTATCTTTTTCATAAATTGCCATGTACCTTTCATTTCCCCTATTACTCATTGTACCTTTTTTCTACATACGAGTCATTAAAAGATAGTTCGTGTCCTGTTTGGGTCATTTTGTAACAAAAATACTGGCTGTCAAAAATGAAATTTCTTTCTGGAAAAATTTAATATGTATATATAAAATATTATATGCATGCGAAACACCGCTAGATATATATAAACTGAAGTTATTAGTACGTCAAGAAACTTGAGATTACAAGTTGCAAAATGACTCAACGGGACACAATCAGACAAACACATCTTTTTATGACTTAAATGTACAAAAAAGGTACAATGACTAAAACGAGACAGATGAATAAAATATGTTGGCATTTTATAGATGGTTCCCATCTCATAACTCATAGGCTTTTTCTTCATCAGCATATCTGGTCTTCCAGTTATCATGTGTCCTACACCTACCTACTCATTGTACCTTGTTGACATTTAGAATTCAGTTCTAATGTCTTCCAAAATCTTATTACCTAGGCTTGATGACAAGTTTGAGGAGGCTCGTGCTCACTGGTAATCCTATACGGACTCTTAGAAGGTTTGAACCACATCTTTAATTTATGTTTAAACATAGGCCGACCTATGTCCCGTAGGAGCCTGTTTAACAAAACTTTCATTCTTGTTTTCTTAGTTCACTTGTGACGGGACCCACTCCTGCATTGTTGAGGTTTCTTCGAAGTAGACTTCCAGCTGAAGAAGGTACCAATAAAAGAACCCATTGTCCATGCTTAATATTGACTTTTGAGTTAACTGAAATGTATATATGATGCAGAGAGTGGACCATCTGAGAGTAAAGAAAAAGTTATTGCTATGGCTTCTCGGTTATCCCTTGGTTCAAAGGTTCTATCTTTTTACTGTATAAATAAAATTTATTTACAGCATTTTGTATATTGCACTGTAATTTTCAAACCGTTATTTTTGTTAATTTTATACTTTTTTTTATGGTTGTATACTCCTTAGGAACTTGCTCTAGTCGGACATGGCTTGAGTGTCGTTCCACCACAAGTATGGGAAACAAGCGATATCACAAAAGTTGATCTCTCAAAAAACTCAATTGAAACTCTACCCGCTGAGCTATCTTCATGTACTTCCCTTGAGGTAATTTTCTATATTACTTTTTCTTGTCCATCTGAAAGAAATGGTGTTCGTACTAATTTGATGATCGTTATGTCAGACATTGATCTTATCGAGGAACAAGATTAAAGAATGGCCAAGTGCAGTCTTGGAGTTGCTTCATAAACTCGTGTGTTTAAACCTTGACAATAATCCACTCAAAAAGGTAAAACAAAATACTTTTTAAATATTGGTGTCGTTAAAGGCTATCTAGCAATCAATATACGATCCTACCTAATGTCTTGATTTTTTCAGATTCCATCAACTGGATTTCAAGCTGTTTCCAATCTCCAGATTCTGGATCTAAGCAACAATGCCAGTTGTTTACCTGAATATCCTGCGTTTTCTTGTTTGCTAGAGCTGCAGGAACTATATTTAAGGCGAGTTTTAAAGATAACTTTCTTCTTGTTCAGAAAGGCTTTGTTTCTTATTAGTTATTTGACTAATTTATAATTTTATTTAACAGGAGGATGCAGATTTCGGAGGTTAGAGCGGATATATTAAGCTTGCCTAAATTAAGGATTCTTGATATGAGTCAAAATTCCCTTCAATCGATCCCAGTGGTAATTTTCTTAAGAGCACAAATTTCAAGTCATACCTATCCACTTTGTAATACTACATGCATATTGAAGAAAACTTTATTGCACGTTAGCATTAATGTAATAAATGTTTTACGCAGGGCTTTAAAGATGCTAAATCTCTTCAGGAGCTTCGCCTTTCAGATAATAACATCAGCACACTTCCTCCTGAATTGGTCTGTACACAACTTTTTCTAGTATACAGCATAAATGGACTCGGTTCTGCTAAATTTTGAAACTAAGCTTAAATACTCTGCATGCTTATATTGGAAGTTGGTTTTTGCAGGGTTTACTAGAACCAAGTCTTCAAGTGTTACAGCTTGACGGGAACCCTTTGAGAAGGTATAATCCGCAACTACCCAATCGCATTAATGAAAGAATTAGAGAGACTTATAAGGAATATATATCTAACTTTTAAAGTTTTTTTGCAGCATACGAAGAGCAATTCTTGATAGAGGAACCAAAGCTATATTGAGCTACCTGAAGGACAAACTACCTGAACAGTAAGACGTTTTTTCCTTAAATACATTCTGGGAGAACTGTTTGTGAGGTGATATGTTGTGTGTTGTATGTTTTTGTATTTGTATTATTCTTGAATATGATGTTATAATACTCTAAACTTTAGTCATTTGTTACATGTACAATGTAAACCTTATACGTGCTGAAAACTTGCTGCCCTTTAGCAGTTATATCAACTGTTTTTTATTGGCTGTTACTGCTGATATTATGCATCTCCTATTCTTGTTAGCTTATAAGCTTGAATCTTACATATGCTATTATATGAAACTACGGTGTTGAGTCGGAATTCCCAGTATAGGATTCAGTCACTAAGGTCGCATTGTTCATGTCAATGCGTCATTTTCTTCATGTTTCGATCCCCGTTATATTTATGTCACTAAGGTCGCATCGTTCATCTCATTGCATCATTTTTCGCATAGTTTCAGTGTCACGCAATCAATAAAATCCGTTTTGCAACAAAACATATCACTTCTTGTACAAGAAAATTACAAATTACATCATAAGATCTTAGTTTCAACAGTTGATCAGAAACAGATACAATGAAAATAAACAATGACAGTACAATCTTGAAACTTGTCGGGTAAGTCTAACCCGCACAGAGTTTGTTTGGATACTCTTCCCCAATAAAACACAACCCAGATACTCCATCATTCTGTAAACTCAGGAACCGGGATGTCGTCTTCATCGGGAGGTTCCAAAACCCACTCACCATTTGCATCAAGAATCACTCCTTTGTTCTTCTCGATCCACCAAGATCCTGGTATCAAGTACTCGGCTTTCAAAAACTCACTTGATTTATTCACCAACGCCAAACTCCTCTTAACCCTTAATTCAAACTCACCATCCGCTCCATTCCACCCCGCCACCACGTGCAACATCCCTTGCAAATTATGCCAATCACCTGTATTCTTCGAAACCTTCAAACTCGGAGACTTCCTTGTATCGATCAGAAAATCCACCCCTGTATTCACGTAGCCTAATAACCTACTCGGGTAACGCGTAATAAGATCAATCTTGTTCTTAATATGTAAAACCTTGACATTAGTAAATTCACTAAGACGATCATTAAATGCTTTGTTCCCCACTTGTGGCGAGCCAAACACAAAAGCTGAAATGGGAACTGTTATCCCGTTTTCAGCTAAGTCAAAAGCTGATAAGATTGATAAACTTGCACCTAGACTGTGTCCGGTCACGATAACGCTAACATCTTCATTTTCATACTTGTTTACCAACTGTCTTATAGTTGTCAAAACTTGTGTTCTTGCACTTAATTTTGTGAAAGACGATTTTGGGTCATCCGATGTGTAAATTGTTAACCAACCATGCATGACCTTCGGTGTTGTCTCGTCTTTTCGGCTGGCAAAACAAATTATTAAAGGCACAAGCCAACGCAGCCAACTAATACTATCGACTCTCAAAGCTAGAGAATCAATAAATGGTATCGAGTCATCTTCATCACTACTACTATCAGTAAGAGTAGTAATAGTGCCATTCCTGGCACTAGACAAACTTAATGTTTTAGGTCGTAACAGTTGCTCAGCTGACACGCTCTTAGCTCCATACACATTAATCCACTCCAAATCGCGACTAGTTCCTCTCCACACAACATAAATCTCACGTCTCCCTAGTTTCTTACTAACTTCATCACTAGTAACCGCAATATATCCAATCCAATTAGACTCCCTATCCCACGCCTCACGTGACATTGACTTAAACAAAAACGCTGCAGCGCCACTTATTTTCGCGGTTGCATAAATAAATGCAACAATTTCATAATCATCAGGTGAATGTTGAAACATAACTTTATGAAAAAAAGACTTCTTACCATAACGACTACTGCCAGCATACTTAGAGTTTCCATCATTGTTAAAGGCGTCGTAAGTGGCTTGACAAAAGTCCCCACACCGAAGAATGAGTGTCCGGAGATTCATGTCGAATGGGTCGAGAAGACCTTCCCAGTTGTTGCTGCCTAGGAGCTCCAGCCATGGTGTTGTGGATTGGGTGCTAGTGGTGGAATCCATGCTAGTGCTTATGGGTATCAAATGAATGGTGGTTGTTTTATAGCATGCATGTGATTTTTTATATTGAGTAAGGACATGAAGATTTATAAAATGTGACCATTATATGGTACATTATTGCATTTTGTCAACATAGTCCAATGGCAATTTAGAAAATAATACTTTCAAGTTTTGGACCAAAGTTACTAAAAGAGACACTTTCTACTCATTATTATACATATATTTGGCTGGTTTTGGCTAAAATTTAAAGCTTTAACCAGCCAAATATATGTATAATGAGTAGAAAGTGTCTCTTTTAATAACTTATATTCTTGTTAGCTTATAAGCTTGAATCTTACATATGCTATTATACGAAACTAAGGTGTTGGGTTTTAGAACTCCCAGTATAAGATTCAGTCACTAAGGTCGCATCATTCATCTCAATGCATCATTTTTATTCATGTGACGATCCCAGTTATACTTCTCTTCAGATCAATAAAAAGACCTCTGTAGTGTTAGTTTCAGTGTCACGCAGACAATAAAATCTGTTTTGCAACAAAACATTTCACTTGTACAAGAAAATTACAAATCACATCATAAGACCTTAGTTTCAACAGTTCAGAAACAGATACAATGAAATTAAACAATGACAGTACCGTCTTGAAACTTGTCAGGTAAGTCTAACCCACACGAGTCTGTTTGGATACTTTTCCTTATTCTGTAAACTCAGGAACCGGGATGTCTTCTTCATCGGGTGGTTCCAAAACCCACTCACCGTTTGCATCAAGAATCACACCTTTGTTCTTCTCAATCCACCAAGATCCTGGTATCAAGTACTCATCTTTCAAAAACTCACTCGATTTATTCACCAACGTCAAACTCCTCTTAACCTTCAATTCAAACTCACCATCTGCTCCATTCCACCCCGCCACCACGTGCAACATCCCTTGCAAATTATGCCAATCACCTGTATTATTCGAATCCTTCAAACTCGGAGACTTCCTTGTATCGATCAGAAATTCCACCCCTGTATTCACGTAGCCTAGTAACCCACTAGGGTAAAGCGGAATAAGATCAATCTTGTTCCTAATATGTAAAACCTTGACATTAGTAAATTCACTAAGACGATCATTAAATGCTTTGTTCCCCACTTGTGGCGAGCCAAACACAAAAGCTGAAATGGGAACTGTTATCCCGTTTTCAGCTAAGTCAAAAGCTGATAAGATTGATAAACTTGCACCTAGACTGTGTCCGGTCTGGATAATACTAACATCTTCATTTTCATACTTACTTACCAATTGTCTTATAGTTGTCAAAACTTGTGTTCTTGCACTTGTTTTTGTGAAAGACGAATTTGGGTCATCCGATGTGTATATTGTTAACCAACCCTGCATGACCTTTGGTGTTGGCCCGTCTTTTGCTTTAGCGAAATAGGTTATAAGAGGCACAAGCCAACGCAGCCAACTGATACCATCAATTCTTAAAGCTAGAGAATCAATAAATGGTATCGTGTCATCTTCATCACTACTGTCAGTAAGAGTAGTAGTAGTGCCATTCCCGGTACCAGTACTAGACAAACTTAATGTTCTAGCGCGTAACAGTGGCTCAGCTGACGCGCTCTTAGCTCCAAACACATTAATCCACTCAAAATCGCGACTAGTTCCTCTCCACACAACATAAATCTCACGTCTTCCTAGTTTCTTACTCACTTTATCACTAGTAACAGCAATATATCCAATCCAATTAGACTCCCTATCCCACGCCTCACGTGACAATGACTTAAACAAAAACGCTTCAGGGACACTTACTCTCGCAGTCGCATAAATAAATGCAGCAATTTCATAATCATCAGGTGATGGTTGAAGCATAACTTTATGAAAAAAAGACTTCTTACCATAACGACTACTGCCAGCATATTTAGAGTTTTCGTCATTGTTGAAGGCGTCGTAAGTGGCTTGACAAAAGTCCCCACACCGAAGTATGAGTGTCCGGAGATTGATGTCGAATGGGTCGAGAAGACCTTCCCAGTTGTTGCTGCCTAGGAGCTCCAGCCATGGTGTTGTGGATTGGGTGCTAGTGGTGGAATCCATGCTAGTGCTTATGGGTATCAAAATGAATGGTCGTTGTTGTATATGTTATATAAAATGTGACCATTATATGATATACATTATTGAATTTTGTCAACATAGACCGATGGCTGTAGGGTCTGGTTAATGTTAAAACCAATAGGACTCGAGTCAAAAAGATATATTATTGGTAATAGACTAATAGTACATGTTTTGGTATAATTACTAATTATTCATATGCAATGACATAAAGGAAATTATTTGCTTGATTAAGACTTGTAACCTTTCAAAAGATGCTTTTATAAAAGCATTTTTAGAGTATGATATACTCATATACATATGTTTGGTTGATTCTATCCACAACAGACAACCTTCGTTATCATTTCAGTAAGGAACAAACTAACAACAATATTGTTTTAACAACTGGTTTCGGTCAAGATAGACGTCGTACTCCGCCACTTGCCAAATCAGCGTCAACAAAATGGATAAAAAATAACCAACGAAATGGAAAATAAAAGCATTCAGGTCGATGTCATCAAAAGAGACTGCAAACTATCTACACAACAAAACATGCTACAGTACAATTTTAGTGTTTCTCAAACTAGTCGCTTTTCATGCTACTCCGTTCAATTGATGAGTCGGTTTGACCATCTGATAACAACTTGAATCTAAGGATCTTTTGAAGTTGACAAACAGGTTTAACTAGCTTTTTTGGACCCTGATTTTTACTAGATCTTCCGGCGGAAAGATGTGTTTCGGATGGTCCTGTCTCTTCATGGACACCAGGAGGAGCATCTGCAAGACATTTGATCATGAATTTACGTATGTAAATGCTATTCATAATCATAAGCTAAGCTGCAAAGACACAATGACTACACAGGCTCATATTAAAAATATCATTTGTAGTTCTAGGCAAATAGCAGACTATTTTTCATCTATCTTAACTCACCATTTTCACTGAAAACAATACATGTCCCAATAGTTTCCTCATATTCGCCAATCTGTAAAATCCAAGGTCCCAAGACATAAGTACAAATCCGAGAGGTTGTTTCAGTGGCAAAAAAATGTGGAAACATAAGCTAAGAAAGCAGCTGAAGTGAAATTTTGTTACCAGTTTTATTTTGTCATCAATAATTAGAATCGGGTTTAATGTGTCCAAACCCTGCAATTCAACAAACGAGTAATCAAAACAAAAGTGTCATATTTGCAAGATACCGAAAGAGTAATTTTTTTTCATGTTATTGTACGTACAGTGAGAACATATGGAGCATTGGGTGAAATGTGAACTTGACTAGGACAAACTCCATCCAAATCGAGCATTATATATTCATCTTCTTCACCCTCCACTTGATCAGCAGACGTTGCCATAGTCCTCTAAATCTGGTTACAACATATAAGCCAACTTAAGTTCTTCTATTAAGACAATCCGTTTTATTCTAGATCATCTATGCTAAAAGGTAACAACTATTCTTCGAAATTAAAGGGCATTTTAGACAGTTGTTGTCAAACATTTCACTAACATATCAACGGTTTTGGGCAGAGTACTAATAGGTTTTTACTCAAGCCCTATTGATAAAACGCAAGCAGTTTTAAATATTCACAAGAAACTTAAGAGTGTTGACAACAAATCAACTAACGATAGTAATAACAAGTTATTAAGTTTGGCAACTAACAACGATTTTGCCTAATACTTGTAAACGCTCACGCTAAACACGCACAGACACACATCTGCATACGTAAACCTGAAGATCACATATTAAACAAAATCTACCGAAGTTGGCTCAGTGGTAAGGCACCTAATATCCTCACAAGAGGTCTAGAGTTCAAATCTCACTAGGTACACTACACATTTAAAGTGGCAAAAAAAGGTCCGAAATGGTCACATGGGTAACCCGGTTTAGGCCGCTTACATCTAAGTCAAAGACTCGTCCTTATTTAACTGAAATCTGGTTAAAGCATTAAATCAAACAGCTAGCGTGCATAATAATAATCAATCACACAAACTATATAAACTGTTAAGAAAACCAATATCACAAATTATATAAAACAGCATAATTAAACTTACCTTAGTAAAATTGACAGTAGAAGAACCAGGTTGTCACCGGAACACCAAAAATCTGGTACGAGGTCGTCGGACAGTTTTATTAAACTTTGGGCTGTTTTGGTCGGATGTTTATTGGACTCAAATGGGCATTTACGGAAGTCCAACTAACTAGGCCCAAAAGGAGGTGATAATAACAGGTTCATCGCTTCTGTTATCGGATTGTTCGGTTTATTCCGTCTGATTAGCTCGGTTTAATCTTTTACTTTGTGTAAAACTAAAAACCTAATTAAATTGGATTAAACATAACGGAAAACGGAATTTGAATTCTATTCGGTTTTCGCGTTGATCGGATGACCCGAGTTACATAATTTATATTTTTCTTTCGTTTAATTATATACAGAGTATATCTTTTGCCCAAAAGAAAATTTACAAGCTTACAAAATGTTATATTTATACTAGCAAAAAGTTTAAATGTTTTATATATATATATATATATACATACATATATATATATATATATATATATATATATATATATATATATATATATATATATATATATATATATATATATATATATATACTAGCCTATAAACCCGTGATAAATCACGGGTGGCTTATAGAAAGTTAGAAAACATAACATAGCATAAAAAAAAAAAAAAAAAAGTATGAGAACATTGTATTTGTTAAAAAATAACAAAGAAGAATAAACAAAGAAACAAAAACGGATAATGCGAAACATAATTTCATATAAGATAGCTAAAACAAAAATAGCTATTTAATTGTATGGCGGACCAAATCTTTTGTAGCACTTCATGATAAACAATGTTCAAAATATTGTTAGAAACTTTACCATCCTTGGCGTATATCAAAATCTTCAATCCTTTCCGACTTTTGACTCTAGACACAGCGACGCAAAGCGGCCATGTGTGAAGACCGGCTTGGGCAAAAAAATTCCAACCTTTGATAAAGATTTGCCTTGACTTCTGGTGATTTGCAAGATTTTCATGTGTTCCCATGGTTTTTTAATTCATGTTTCACAACAGAATATGTGTTGGTATTGTGAAAAAAACATCATAAGATTTATTTTTCTTTAAGTACCGGAAAGAAATAGTGGAATTATAAATTTGAAAAAAAAATCATGTAATTTATAATTAATTGAGACATACTACAAATATGATATTTGTTCCACTCTCCTATACACAAACTATGTGGGGAAACTCCAAACACCATTTTTGAGTTATTGATCTTTCTAGATAATTGAATAAAGAAAGCATAGGAATACTATGATTGTATGCCTGCTCTTTCAAGTTACATGAACATAAATCAATGTAAAGCATATCTGATGTCTCGGAGAAATCTGTATAAATAAAGCAGAATCCTGGCCATTCAATTCACCTGTAAAGGAATAATATAAGTTAGATGTTCAATTCACGAGCACAGCTGAATGTTAAAACACGTACCTTAGAATCGTTCCAAAATACTTGTTAGAGATATCGGTCGAATAATAATAATAATAATAATAATAATAATAATAATAATAATAATAATAATAATAATAATAATAAAAAGACTTGTAAATTGGATCATAAATATACTGTGCAGAAAGTAAATACTGATAATAATAATAATAATAATAATAATAATAATAATAATAATAATAATAATAATAATAATAATAATAATAATAATAATCTATATAATAATAATTAAAAAAAACATTATTATAACCGTTCATGCAACGTTCCAAATAAATGATTTGACGTGGAATAGCGTTGATCAAGTATGATATACGTACCGTGGCATGTTTGCTTCCTAAAGGAGCGGACATGAATGAGCTTGTAGGTTGTGACACCAATTCAAGAGCAGTAGCTTGAGAGTTGGATTTTATTTCCTGTTCATACAAAAGTTTATCGGTAAATAAAATAGTAGACACTTCATGAATAAAGTCATGTAAAAAAAATTACCTGGTCATCATGTTCTTTCTTAATCAACTCCTTTATCATATCAATATCATTAGTCAACTGAGAAATACCGTACGAATGCTTGTTGTTGTCAATGTTGAATTCTTTAATATCAACTTTGAAAGCACAAGTATTTTCAAGGAGTTTGTTAAAGTCATTGGGTGAATTTCCATGTCTCCCTTCTTGCAATTCAGAAGTTGTAGGATGATGACAACATGGCCCAAAAGAAAACGCACGTTTATAGATCTTGTGTTTCATGAACGGTAGGATGATGACAACATGGCCAAGTTCTGTCAGTCACCTAACGCCCTGTTCAACTGGTGGGCATAGTCACTCCATAAAGCTATTGTTTTTTATTTTTTTTATTTATCATACCATTCTAACCAACTGAGATTAAACTCTTCATACCTGCAGTGAAGGGGTAAAGTTACTAAAAGATATACAGTGTTGATTCATTTTAGAGGTAGCCAATTGCTCAAATATTGGGTCAGAATATGTGTAGCTTTCATGGGTCATTTTTTGAATAGAACAATACATAGTGTGTTTGGTAAGAGTAAAATTTGGGTAACTTGCCACTCATTTGACCCATTACACACTTAATTTTTAATCAATTACACAAAAAACCCCATAGAAACATTTTCAAGTTGGTCGTATATAAGTGTTTTTTAAAAGCTCCTTGGAATGCATATGGTTCTTACCTGTACAACATCATTCACATACGCAAAATCACAATGACTGTAAAGATATGCAACAACCAGTGTTGTAAATATCGCTCGGCGGTACCTCGGCGGTCGACCACCGCCAAGCGCCAAGACCGATATGGCGGCGATACATCAGTGATATATCGGAGACCATAAATTATAAAGAAAATTATTTTTAAAAAATAAATATTAGTAATATCCTAACAAAATAAGTCAATAACCACACATTTAACTAAAACTAAATTTTATATATATAAGTTTAAGACTTAAATGTAAACTATTAAAGATGGAGGGGGTCAAATGTTTAAATACATAAACTTATTTTAAACTTTTTGAGTATAATTTATAAAGTTTAGAGACTAAATGTAAAATAGTAAAAGATAGAGGGGTTAAATGTTAAAAATTCTAAACTTATTTAAACCCTAAACCTAAAACAAAGTTGCAGCCTCACTTTAATACATTTATACAGCCACCCTTCACCCTCACTTTAATACATTAATACACTGATAAACCCTAAACCAATTCTCCGGCGTTGACCATCAATTCGCCGGCGTTGACCTTCAATTCGCCGGCGTTTACCGTCATTCTGAACACAACCACCACTTATTTTCTCTTTAATTGGCTTAGATCTGAAGTCGCCGGAGGTGGAGTCGACAAAGGTCCGATTTTGACCGACAAAGGTCCGATTTTGACCGCCAAGGTCCGATTTTGACCGATTTTGACCGCCAAGGTCCGATTTTGACCAAACCGATTTTTTTGACCGATAAGTGAAATATCGTATCGGTCGACCACCGATAAGCGATATATCACTGATATATCGGCCGCCAAGACCGATATTTACAACACTGGCAACAACATTAGGGTACCACAAGACTCGTGCATGGTTTTCAGAACCTGTAGTGAAAGGGAAACGTTATTAAGAGGTTATATATTGTAGATTTCAACAAATTCATTTCCTAGTTTTTATATGTGATGGTTAATTCACATGTACCAATTGCTACTAAGTATGGAAAAAGAGATGGACATGAATACACCATAACCATTTAAATTCATTAAGCCTCGTACCATTAACATGAAAGTGCATTGGCTTGAGAAAAACAATCACATGCTCTACACCAAAATAGCTACGTGAGAGCCTAACATTGTATCAAATCAACTAAATGAGAACAAAATCTTGTAGAATCCTTGATTTCTTTAGCTCTAACTATGAACACATAAATCATTGAAACATAGGAATTTATTATATTTACAAAATATTTAAACATTGACTAAACAATTAAATCCAAGTAATAACCTTCAAAACTAAAGTTATAAGTGATTATTCATACATGTTAAGTAAAACTCTTTTAAGACATTTCCTCAAACATCTTTCATACACTTGTTAAATTACTTGACTAACATCTCATAAAAGGATTCAATATATCAATGTCAACTTCAAATTCATTACAAACAAAACATATGCATTTGTAGTTTAAAAACAATGAAGCAATTGTTTCACCTGAAGTTTCTGGAATAAAGCAAACCAAATCTCAGTTAGCGCAAAGTTGACACGTTGAAGTTCAATCAGAAAACCCACAAAAACTTATTTGTGAGATCCGTAAAAAAGTATTGATTGATCAACTGACAATTAGTACCCAAAAAAAAAAAAAAAAGCTACTAATCAAAATTGAGTAACGTCATATTTTATATTTGAAAGATTAAGAAAACCCGCCGTTCAATCAGAAAACCCACAAAAACTTATTTGTGAGATCCGTAAAAAAGTATTGATTGATCAACTGACAATTAGTACCAAAAAAAAAAAAAAAAGCTACTAATCAAAATTGAGTAACGTCATATTTTATATTTGAAAGATTAAGAAAACCCGCCTAAAAACCCACAAAAGCTTATATGTTAGATCCCTAAAAAATATAAATCGATTCAAAATTGACAAGTACCCACATAAAAACTAAACATACCTTTAACCAATAGACCGGATAATATATATACCCTCAATCAAATCCAATTCATACGGAGTGTGAATTGTAAAAAACCAAGACCATCAAATTGAGTTGTAAAAACTTATAAAGAAAAAAACGAAGATAAATTATACGTTATACATATGTGAATCATACATTATACAGTTTTGATTTAGGAAGTTCGAAAATTGAGATGAAAGAAGGGTTGAAAGTCAAAGATACAAACCAAGTAAATGGCAGTCAAAGAATGTCGAGTAAATGGTTTGAGTGCCAGCATGCTTTAATGAGGTGGCATTAGTGACATGGCTTTGCCAGCATGGATTAAATGAGGTGGCAATTTTCAAAAAAACCTTCATTTATTATATATATATATATATATATATATATATATATATATATATATATATATATATATATATATATATATATATATATTTATATATATATATATGAGCATTGATTGACATGACTAATTGATATACATAATTTATGCGACACCATCTTGTTGGTGACAGTAGAGGCCGGAGGGACTCGAAGTTTAAAAAATCAATAAATCACTATCACTTCAATTTAGGCATAATATTATCTTATTCATATAATATAATATAATATATAAAATTACAATTTTGTGTATAAAAAATTCAATCCGATTAATCTCCGCCTAACCAATTAATCGTTAGGCTCTACCCGACCGCCTCACTAGCGCCTAACGATTTTTACAACCTTGGTAAGTATTTGTTTTTACATATAGAAACTTAATTCAGTTATACCGTGGAAGGTTGCATCATGATTCCTAAACTTAAATCTACCATTAAGTGATGAACTTCTATCATAAGCACGAGTTTCTTTTCATAGTTTTCTTATTATTATCGGATCGCTATTTTGATTTTGTATCAACTAAATTGGAATTACAATAACTTGTTCAAACTTTCTCCACATAACTACATCTTGTTTGTATAATATGCATTTTAGGTTGTTAATTAGTTCTCTATATTGTCGTTTCCTTTTCACAATAGCAATATAATCTATACATCTTATTAAAAGGGAGGTGATTTGCACACTCCTAAAAATGATTGGCACACTCAACATGTGAGTGTGTTGACATTTATACCCTTACAGTATAAGAATAAGTCCAAACAATGTGAGGGTATAAATGTCAACACACTCAAAATTTGAGTGTGCCAATCATTTTTGAGAGTGTGCAAATCACTTCTCTTATTAAAAGGGTGTTTTAGCTGATGTCATTTTGCATAGGTGTCACTCAATCAAGTATCTATTACAATTTTGCTTATGTAATAATGTGCAATTATTTTGTTTTAATTATAAATAACAAAAGCACATTATTCTTTTACTACCTCCGTCTCAAAATAATTGTCCATATTTTCTTTTAAGGATGTCTCAAATTAATTGTCCACTTTCACTTTTAAGTAAAAACTAGATAATAAAGTAAGAAAAATCATTTTTAGTCAAATCTGAGCTGCAAAACGATCAAAAACACTAAAAAACGCACCAAAATACGAAGGAAATCCCAAAGATCGTATTTTATATGTTTCTGATGCAAAACGAGTGAAAACAAACGAAAAACGAACAAAATTTGCATATTTGGCAGTTTCAGTCCCCCAACTTTCAAAGTTTTACAAAACTAGTCCCTGGTCAGTCATTTTCAAAGAAAAATCAACCCTTACTCTTTAAAAGTGAAAATAAATCACAAATGATCTTTGGGTAAAAACTTTTGGAAAAATTACAAGTTTGGTCCCTCAACTTTGGCAAATTGGCAATTTTAGTCCTTGGTGTTTTGAATTTGGAAAAATGGTGTTTTTGGTCCCTTGGTTTATCTAATTTGACAGGAATGATCCTCGAATAAAGATTAGAAGGTTGGCAAGATTAGTCCTTGTAGAATTCAAAAATCACAAAAAATATCCTTGGGCCTTAGACATTATTATACCAAACGGATTCTTTAATATACAATCCAACAAACACCACCCTTAGCCCACTTCACCATTTAATCCACCCTTGGCCCAAGTTACAACCTACCCTCCCAAAGCCCAATATGTTTTACGTTTTAATAATAAAACGTATCATGTGAATCTTGGTCAAACCACAAGTCAGACTAACAGACTCATCTCTCCCATCCCTATCTCATCCCCCCCGTGAACCTGCAATTAGCCAAACCCAACTATCACCATCCCCCCATCACCCTCAAACACCAACCCCAATCCCACTATCCTTTCCCTCTCCTCACAAACCCTACCTAACACTTCCATGTCAGCAATCCACAACCTAATTTGGGCGGCAAAAATTGATTTAAGGGTGAGATGAATAGGAAGCTAATTCAACGACTGGGATTCATTGTAAAGAAGACAGAGGGATGATAAGGACAAAGATTGATCAAGACCTAGAAACCCTAGGCATGAGAGTATAAATAGATCACTTGTATGCCATTGATAAGGCATTAGGTTTTTATTAGCAGTCTTAATTAGGTTTTAATAGTCGTTTTTTTTAATTAGGTGGTAGTTTTAAAATTCTGTGTTTTCGGTTTATTTAAAAATCTTTTGTAATCTTTTCTTTAGAATCAATGAAAGGTTAAAACTTCTTTCTACTCACTGTTGCACTATCTTGGGCTTGTTTTCTTTAACAATCAATTAATCTTTGCTTTAGTTTATTTAAGTTGAGGAAAGCTTGGTTTACAGTTATTTTACTTAAGGTTTTTGCTCAAATCCTTGGTCTGTGTCCCAAAACCTCATAAGGTATCCACGAAGGGGTGTTTGGGATTGGGTCAGTTTCAGTGTTTGAGATCCTTGTATTTGCTAAGTCAAGTTGTTTAAGTTTGCTTCAAGTCTTATGTTGCCTACTGCAAAGCTATCGCTTTTGCCTATTGCTGCTCCCTTGGGCTGTTTGGGACCTCAGATTAGTACCTTTACTTAATTACTCGTTTCCTTATTTTTCTGCTTATGACAATCCTGCTTATTGTATTCCCATTACAGCTTTTAGGATTTGCCTCAATGCCGTTTGCTTGTTCCCATTAGTTTAATTTATGAGTAACTTGTTTTTAGATTCAAGATTTTGTGTGATCTTGTGGTTTGCACAGTTATACTTAGCTTAACTTTTCCCTTTTGATCTTAGATTTAAGTTAGTTGTAGTTAGAATTAGCATGTGTAGTTAGGTGAGCAATTAGTTTGTAGTACAAAAATCCTTAATTTCGGCATATCTAGGTTGGATATGGCTTAGTGGATAGCTTAGTTAGCCTGCTAGTATGCCCCCTCGAGTGTACTCAGGCCTGCTCATCAGGTCCTCACCATCATAGTTTGTCGTTAATTTCATATGAACTTTAGTTAGTTGTAGTTCTTGATATGGTTACATTGGGTGTTTGTCCATGAAATTTAACCGTGTGCATCCCCTAGTTTTTGCTTTTATTGCTTATTGGTAGCTTGTTTATGGCCTGCAAAAGCCCGTTCACCCCTGTTGTTTCAGTTAAGAGCTACTCCAAGAACACCCCTTTGATCCAACTTTTAGGCAGGATTTAGTTAGATTTTAGGTGGGATTTTAGATGTTTTAAGATCCTCGTTATACTGTCTCGGCTTATGCATGTTTAATTTGCCATTGTTCACTTATTTCCTTGCTTAATTTTGGTCCCAAACTTACCCTGTTGGACCCTCTTTTGCTGCTACTACCATTGATCTTGTTGATTGTTCTTGGTTATTTACTTGTTCGTTGAGTGCTGTTTTGATCCTTGTTGTTTCTGGTTTTGTTGTTATTATTGTGGCTACTTGCCGTTATTAGTGTTGATTATTGAGCTCACTTGTGACTGAGCATTCATAGAAAAAGTGAGCAAGAATTTTGAAAGCAAATTTGAAATTTGATTCTTAAGTTAAAATGGTTCCTGAGTTTGAATTTAGATTTGTTTAAAAATCTATTTTCTGAAGTTGTCTTTAAATCTGAGTTTAGATTGTTGAATTTGCAAAAAGAAAAATTGAGAAAGAAAAAAAAAGAGTTTTAAAAAAGTGTGGTCTTAGGGAATCGAACCTGGGACCTGCTCACAATAAACAAACATCACCCACCCCAACCATCTGTGCTGTTCTTTCTTTTAGTTATTATTGCCTTTAGTTATTTATTTAATAATAGTTTTGGATTGCTTATTTTTAGTTTAAGTTCTAATTAGCTTAAATTCTTGCTTATTCCAACTGCTTATCTCGTATTTTTATTTTTCCTAGGTTAAGTTTAAGTTTATTTATTTACCCAAAAATTTTCAGAATTTTTAGATTAGTTTTAATATTTATTATAATTTAAATTGTGTTAATTAGTTTTTAAATCGTAATAAATAGAATTTTTGTGGAAAAATTAAATTTCTTTTTTCTAAAATTTTCTTTTGTATTTTAGTACGTTAGAAAATTAGTTAGAAACCCGTAGGACCTTCGTAGCTTAAAATTCACGTTTTATTTTGCGCACTCGCGTAATTTTTAATTAAAACGTCACGTTTTTAATTTAGTTTACGTTTTAGGATTTCCGATACCTAATTATGATTTCCCGTAGTGTTTTAGGTATTTCTTAGTTAGTTATTTGCCTGGATTAATTTATTTTCACTTTCGTTCGTTAATTTTCAAATTCGTTAATTTAACGTATCGCAAAACCAAATAACCTTTCCAATCATACAAGATTTTAATCCCAATCTCATTCGAAGCTTTCCATTTACACCTCGTTGGGGTACGACCCGGGAAATCACTTCCTGGTCTCACAATTTGAATATCACTTTCACAAGTTTTGCGAGGTAATCGTTTTCCTAAACGGTTTACTCGTATTACTTCACGTTTATTTGTCTCACGACAAATTAAACCTCACGTTTGTTGATATTTTGATAAATTGTTGTTTGCACACACCAAAATACAACGAATCAAATGGCGCCGCTGCCGGGGAGGCTGTGTGTCGAAAGCCTCGATAAGGTTTAGATGATTAGTCTTGTAGAACCTTCGCAAGAAGTTACGCTTTTATAAAACGTATAAAAAACCAAAAATATTTTTTTCTTTTGTTTCTATATATGTATTATATCTATAAAAGTTAAGAAAAACACAAAAAGATTTTCCCGTTTCATTGTTTAATAATTACAACATTAAAATCTTACCACCGCAAATCAAGGCAGAACACTTACCAACTGGGGGTGTGACCATAATAAGTTCCCAAACAAAAGATCAAAACTTGCCTTTGTATCACTTGCGTTTTGGAAAACTTTTAAACGAGAAACACACTCTAAGAGGAGTCGAAACGGTATGTGGCGATCCAACGAACTTCGCCCAGTGAGAGATCTATTCTTCTCTCCCGCTCCTTTGTGCGTTTTTCTTTAGAAGTCGACCTTGCGTTTGTGATTATTGGTTTAAGTTCCCCTGTCTTTATGAGTGGTCTTGTTTTAATTGTTGTGTTTTTCGAAAAACCCAAAAATAATCTTCGTCTCCTATACGTTTAATTCTCGTCTTCTTATCCTCTTAACCGTTTAATTCTTCCTTCTCATCCCTCGTTAATGTTTAATTCTTATGTCATCACTCGACTATAAATGTTTTCATTGTGAAGGTCCAGTGGATGATAATCATCGTTGTTACAAGTGCGCGTGTAGGCGGTGTGAGAGTGATATTAGTGACAGATTTTGTAAATGGTGCAAAGCAACTCCAAACGCTTTCAATGATTCTCAAATTCCTCCCGACCACCCTCCACAACCCCGATTATCTTCGTTTGATCACCATCATTGTTATATTTGTAGAGATCTCTTAGAAGATGGTTCACTTTGTAAACGATGTTTTTGCAAGGAATGTGGGTTTACCCATGGACTTTGTATTTGTTGCACTTTTGAAATCGAAAATACATTCGCGTTTCCAAATTTTCAAAACGATTTCAGTTACCCTCCTCAAAATTCCTTTGAACAAGAAACGTGCTATTTCAATAATACATCATTTCAAAATGCACCGAATGTTTCTTGTGAGTATTGTGGAGGGCCTAACTACAGCTCTGATTGTCAAACTAGGGATCAGTTTATCTATGAACAGGTTCCTTGTAACAATCATAAATTTGGCTTTTACCACAATCTACATGAATTACAGTCACATCAGTTTCATTGGTGTGACTACTGTGGGAACTCACATTTCGGCTCAGAGTGTCTTGTTAGGAACGCACCTGTCTATGAGTATGTTCCTGATGACAATTCTGACGAAGATGCTGAAGATGCCCTTCTCATTGATCTTTTGCATTTAGTGAAAGATTTGAAGGGTAGTAAACATTCCCATGATAATCCAAATCAAAAATACATGGGAGAATTGTTAGCTGAAGAGCAGGCTGCTAAATTAGATTCCCAGATTGCCTTTGAAAACTCTATTAGGGAATCAATTGCAAAAGAAAAAGCAGCCAGACATAGCTCTTGATTCCATTTCATTCCGGATGACAGTGATGATGAAGATATCTTTGATGATGATTCATCCAGTTCACCAGCTGAGACTCAATCTATGGAAACACAGGGAGAAGAAAGTATAATTGAATCAGTAGCAGAAGAACATATGGAAATTCAAAAATCCATTGATGCTAGCCCTTCTCAACTCCCTGAGTCTGTTGTTATCACACCAGAGGTTCCCACTCACTCTCTGAGCATCTTGACACTGTTCCTGAAAAGGAATCGGACGAATTCATAAAGTCTAGTGTTGAGGACCTTGTCCCAATCCCAAGAGAGTCACAGGGAATTCTTGAGCATATGTGTGATATCCCTCCTCCTCTTGTCTTCCCGAATAATGATGTTGAGATGTTCTCCGATTCTAATGATGACGATTCGTTATCTTGTGGAGACATCAGTTATGTGGAAGAATTACCTTCTGAGCTAGTTAGCTTGGAAGAAGAGAATGATGAAGAAATAATCCAAGACGAATCTCTTCGTCTTACATTATTAAAGGTTAATCTTCTCATCTCTAAAATTGAGGCTTTCAAAGAAAAACCTATTTCATCTCCTATCCCCATTAAGGATAGTGACATTTTCTCCGACGATCCTATTCCGGAGTTTGAAGCCTTTACGTTTGATCCTATGGGAGAGAAGATTAGTGGCAGTACCACTTCTCATTCTCATAATTCTCTCCCTGATTATGAATCATTTACTTTTGAGGAGTCCCCTAGTGAACTCACTCACATCAATTCCGAATATGATTCATTCACCTTTGATGAGTTCTTCTGTGAACTCACTCATATCATATCTCCACCGGAGTATGATCACTTCTACTTTGATCACCTAGGATATGTCTTGATCACATGAGCTTAAATTATGAGATTCATGAATCCATGAATCCTCCTCCTAATGATGATGAGTTAGTCAAGATGTTTATCATGACTTTCTTTCTCTTTTTCACCTATCGGGTGACTTCTCCTATTTTTCATTCCTTCGGGAATGAAGACATTATCTTTGACCCCGGCATCACCTCTTATAGTTTATACTATTTTAAGCCGGGTACTTATCTCATCGGTGTGGAACTTTCACGTGCTTCAAATGTTTGTCCAAACATCTTGAATGAAAGCCCGATGGAGATTGTTTCTTCCACATCATGCTTCCCCAAGGACAAATGAATTCGGGGTCGAGTCAAGCTAGCGACTCGGTAAACAAAAACAGTAGCATGTACTTAGGGTTTTCACCCTAAGTGTTGGGGAGTTACCCCTACTGGTTACCAACAAAGTGAAAAACAAAAATGATGTTTCCACATTTAGCTTTCAATGTTGCCCTTTTACGTTCAAAGAGTCGGCATAATAGCCAGGACTTTGAATATTGAGGACAATATTCAATTCTAAGTGTGGGGGGGGGGGGGGGGGGGGGGGGAATTCTAGCAAATTTTATCACATTTTACCATCTAGTACCCCCATTTTTGGCCAAAAATTTTAAAAAAATTTCACTCAAGTTTCAAAATATTTATGGTTATCAGTCCGCCATGTCTAACCGACAAAAGGATTGGCTAATCCAGGAGCAAACGGCTCTTGGTAAAGATATATCAAACCCGTTGATGGCTTGCAATTTGCCAAAAATTGTATGGTTCCTCAACTCCCCATGTCCTCAATAGTAAATGAGTTGGCTAGCCCGCAAGATTATGGCTTGTGGTAAAGGCAGTGAAAAAACCATAATTGGTAATCAACTCACCAAGATGTTGACTGTTCCATCAAGAGTTGGCTAGTCCAGGAGCAAACGGCTTCTGGTAAAGACAAATCAAAACCGTTGAAAGCTGGTGGTTTGCTAAAAATCACATGGTCATCGGATGGACCATAACTCTTACTTGAACCCAAAACATCCGGCTACTCCAGAAGTGATGGCTTTTGGTAAAGAGACTTCAAATCCATTAATTTTTCTCAAAAAGATTGCTAGGGACTAGCAATAGTTTAGTGTGGGGGATTGATAAGTGTGTAAATACTCATCATTTTTAGTCAAATCTGAGCTGCAAAACGATCAAAAACACTAAAAAATGCACCAAAATACGAAGGAAATCCCAAAGATCGTATTTTATATGTTTCTGATGCAAAACGAGTGAAAACAAACGAAAAACGAACAAAATTTGCATATTTGGCAGTTTCAGTCCCCCAACTTTCAAAGTTTTACAAAACTAGTCCCTGGTCAGTCATTTTCAAAGAAAAATCAACCCTTACTCTTTAAAAGTCAAAATAAATCACAAATGATCTTTGGGTAAAAACTTTTGGAAAAATTACAAGTTTGGTCCCTCAACTTTGGCAAATTGGCAATTTTAGTCCTTGGTGTTTTGAATTTGGAAAAATGGTGTTTCTGGTCCCTTGGTTTATCTAATTTGACAGGAATGATCCTCGAATAAAGATTAGAAGGTTGGCAAGATTAGTCCTTGTGGAATTCAAAAATCACAAAAAATATCCTTGGGCCTTAGACATTATTATACCAAACGGATTCTTTAATATACAATCCAACAAACACCACCCTTAGCCCACTTCACCATTTAATCCACCCTTGGCCCAAGTTACAACCTACCCTCCCAAAGCCCAATATGTTTTACGTTTTAATAATAAAACGTATCATGTGAATCTTGGTCAAACCACAAGTCAGACTAACAGACTCATCTCTCCCATCCCTATCTCATCCCCCCCGTGAACCTGCAATCAGCCAAACCCAACCATCACCATCCCCCCATCACCCTCAAACACCAACCCCAATCCCACTATCCTTTCCCCCTCCTCACAAACCCTACCTAACACTTCCATGTCAGCAATCCACAACCTAATTTGTGCGGCAAAAATTGATTTAAGGGTGAGATGAATGGGAAGCTAATTCAACGGCTGGGATTCATTGTAAAGAAGACATAGGGATGATAAGGACAAAGATTGATAAAGACCAGGAAACCATAGGCATGAGAGTATAAATAGATCACTTGTACACCATTGATAAGGCATTAGGTTTTTATTAGCAGTCTTAATTAGGTTTTAATAGTCGTTTTTTTAATTAGGTGGTAGTTTTAAAATTCTGTGTTTTCAGTTTATTTAAAAATCTTTTGTAATCTTTTCTTTAGAATCAATGAAAGGTTAAAACTTCTTTCTACTCACTGTTGCACTATCTTGGGCTTGTTTTCTTTAACAATCAATTAATCTTTGCTTTAGTTTATTTAAGTTGAGGAAAGCTTGGTTTACAGTTATTTTACTTAAGGTTTTTGCTCAAATCCTTGGTCTGTGTCCCAAAACCTCATAAGGTATCCACGAAGGGGTGTTTGGGATTGGGTCAGTTTCAGTGTTTGAGATCCTTGTATTTGCTAAGTCAAGTTGTTTAAGTTTGCTTCAAGTCTTATGTTGCCTACTGCAAAGCTATCGCTTTTGCCTATTGCTGCTCCCTTGGGCTGTTTGGGACCTCAGATTAGTACCTTTACTTAATTACTCATTTCCTTATTTTTCTGCTTATGACAATCCTGCTTATTGTATTCCCATTACAGCTTTTAGGATTTGCCTCAATGCCGTTTGCTTGTTCCTATTAGTTTAATTTGTGAGTAACTTGTTTTCAGATTCAAGATTTTGTGTGATCTTGTGGTTTGCATAGTTATACTCAGCTTAACTTTTCCCTTTTGATCTTAGATTTAAGTTAGTTGTAGTTAGAATTAGCATGTGTAGTTAGGTGAGCAATTAGTTTGTAGTACAAAATCCTTAATTTCGGCATATCTAGGTTGGATATGGCTTAGTGGATAGCTCAGTTAGCCTGCTAGTATGCCCCCTCGACTGTACTCAGGCCTGCTCATCAGGTCCTCACCATCACAGTTTGTCGTTAATTTCATATGAACTTTAGTTAGTTGTAGTTCTTGATATGGTTACATTGTGTGTTTGTCCATGAAATTTAACCGTGTGCATCCCCTAGTTTTTGCTTTTATTGCTTATTGATAGCTTGTTTATGGCCTGCAAAAGCCCGTTCACCCCTGTTGTTTCAGTTAAGAGCTGCTCCAAGAACACCCCTTTGATCCAACTTTTAGGCAGGATTTAGTTAGATTTTAGGTGGGATTTTAGATGTTTTAAGATCCTCGTTATACTGTCTCGGCTTATGCATGTTTAATTTGCCATTGTTCACTTATTTCCTTGCTTAATTTTGGTCCCAAACTTACCCTGTTGGACCCTCTTTTGCTGCTACTACCATTGATCTTGTTGATTGTTCTTGGTTATTTACTTGTTCGTTGAGTGCTGTTTTGATCCTTGTTGTTTCTGGTTTTGTTGTTATTATTGCGGCTACTTGCCGTTATTAGTGTTGATTATTGAGCTCACTTGTGACTGAGCATTCATAGAAAAAGTGAGCAAGAATTTTGAAAGCAAATTTGAAATTTGATTCTTAAGTTAAAATGGTTCCTGAGTTTGAATTTAGATTTGTTTAAAAATCTATTTTCTGAAGTTGTCTTTAAATCTGAGTTTAGATTGTTGAATTTGCAAAAAGAAAAATTGAGAAAGAAAAAAAAAGAGTTTCAAAAAAGTGTGGTCTTAGGGAATCGAACCTGGGACCTGCTCACAATAAACAAACATCACCCACCCCAACCATCTGTGCTGTTCTTTCTTTTAGTTATTATTGCCTTTAGTTATTTATTTAATAATAGTTTTGGATTGCTTATTTCTAGTTTAAGTTCTGATTAGCTTAAATTCTTGCTTATTCCAACTGCTTATCTCGTATTTTTATTTTTCCTAGGTTAAGTTTAAGTTTATTTATTTACCCAAAAATTTTCAGAATTTTTAGATTAGTTTTAATATTTATTATAATTTAAATTGTGTTAATTAGTTTTTAAATCGTAATAAATAGAATTTTTGTGGAAAAATTAAATTTCCTTTTTCTAAAATTTTCTTTTGTATTTTAGTACGTTAGAAAATTAGTTAGAAACCCTTAGGACCTTCGTAGCTTAAAATTCACGTTTTATTTTGCGCACTCGCGTAATTTTTAATTAAAACGTCACGTTTTTAATTTAGTTTACGTTTTAGGATTTCCGATACCTAATTATGATTTCCCATAGTGTTTTAGGTATTTCTTAGTTAGTTATTTGCCTAGATTAATTTATTTTCACTTTCGTTTGTTAATTTTTAAATTCGTTAATTTAACGTATCGCAAAACCAAATAACCTTTCCAATCATACAAGATTTTAATCCCAATCTCATTCGAAGCTTTCCATTCACACCTCGTTGGGGTACGACCCGGGAAATCACTTCCCGGTCTCACAATTTGAATATCACTTTCACAAGTTTTGCGAGGTAATCGTTTACCTAAACGGTTTACTCGTATTACTTCACGTTTATTTGTCTCACGACAAATTAAACCTCACGTTTGTTGATATTTTGATAAATTGTTGTTTGCACACACCAAAACACAACAAATCACATTTACAATTTGTAAATACAATCTTTTACTCATACGAAAACGATCACGAAAAACATCTTCGTTAAACTTTGGTTGTTCAACGAAATAGTCATTCATTAAATTTTCTAAAGCTTTATCACGAAAACGTTTTACATAACCACGGATGAAGGTAGAGCTTGCCGTGTCTTCAAGAGCTTCGTACGCGGCTAAAAAGGTTTCGATTGTACTACCGGATAACCAATCTTCGGATGAGTCGGGGGGAATAATTATGTCGTTTGAGGATGAACCCGATGATGACATGGTTTTAGAATGTAAATTGTATGTGTGATTTGATGTTAGTTTAGATGTGAAAATGAAAAGGAAAATGGTTAAAATTTAAAGATTTTTTATTTTTTTATTTTTTATTTATTTATTTATTTATTTTTTTTTTGAAAATGTACCAAACGGTAGGATTTTAAATGCATGCAACGGTCACAATTGAATGCTTAAGATCCACACCGAATCGGTATACAATACCGTTTGGCTCGCCGATTTACTCATGCCGACTCAATGGCAATGTGTTGCCGATCGTTGCCGAGTGTTACCGACTCCAAACCGAATACGTTGCCACCCCCTAAGTGATTCTTGTCTTTCGAAAATTATTTTGAGACGGAAGGAGTAATATTTTGCCCTTCACAAAAGGTGATTTGCAGCCTTTGCAATGTGCAGGTTTCTTGAAAAAAAGAGTGGGCTCTCTAAACAAGAAATTAAAACTCAAATCTATCATTTGGTTTATCTTTGCAACAAATCTACATCTTCAACTTATAGCTTAATTTACCTATGTAGTATTTTCTTTGTCAATTTAGTGTTCTTCATTTTATTTTTTTATGTTAAATGAGTGTGAATGTTTAGTTAGTTTTAAGCTTTTCACTTTATGGATTTTTTTTTATTTATGTTATGGTGTCATGCTAACAGATTTTTGCTTCAACAAGTGTTTGATGAAATGCTTAAGAGAAAAAGCTATTACAAGTATTCTATTTCGTCTTCCTTTGCTTTTGAATTTGAGTTATTATATGGTTCTGATGGCACCTTCCCTCTTTAACAATGAGACCTTGCAAATAAATTTTATATTAACATTATTGTGTGATATAACTATTGTATTAGTTTATAGATGTATTTGATCCCATTGTTGGAAATCCGGCCGAGATCTATTGCCTGTAATGGTATATGAGTTGGTTGCCTGATGATCATGAGTTTTTGATGATTATGTTCAAGGAGACATGGGTTGCTTAAGTTACATTAGACTCTTTAATAGAGTCACTATAATTCTTAGTATACAATTTAATGTAAGAAGACTTAAATTTCTATGTGTCAATGAAAGGCAAAAAATTATTACCACTTCTCTATATACTGTTTTGTTAACTTTCTATGTTATTGATTAAAGTTGCTTATCAACTATATGTTTTTTTTTTTTTTTTTTTTTTTTTTTTTTTTTTTTTTTTTTAAATTTCACATCAGTAACTTGGCGATGGTGCAGGCTTATCTTTAAAGTCTATTGTAAGTATCATGCTACAATATAAGGATGCCAATGAATATGGTGTTTTATTAATTAGCGAGAGATCCGGATTTAGTGGTGAATGAAAGCATTTGTATTAGAACCAACGTGGTGAACTAATTGTGTATGAATAGCAACCTATTTGTTCCTTATCCTTTTGTTTATTACTTATATTAGGCGATTTGACCCGTAGATAGATAATAAGCCAACTTTAACGATGTGTTACTAACCAAAATGCTAATAGTACCGAATTATATATGGAGTAGTTCTTAAGTTATTCCATTTATTATAAGGTTGCTTATCAATGATGATAAATTTATAGGCTTGAACTCTAAACAAGAGAAAACTAATTTTTAATTATATTTACTTAACTAAATTTTAGGTGTTGCATAAAGTTGGTGCTCACAGAGGGTTGCTTTGGACGTGGCCTCCGAGCAAGAAGTGATAGCTTAGTCGTTGACCAGGTTTGACGTTCTTTCTGTTTTTTATGTGTTAATTGCTCAGTCTTTCGGAATTTCTTTTGACAAAAAAACATCGTTGCGTTCAATGGAACTTAGGATGCACAATATAGTAATTGATGAACGCCAACAGTTCAATTTGGTAAAAGTATTTACTTAACTAACTCATTTTCAAAGAACAATATGAAGGGACAAAATGTAAAATTCACCAAGTTTCTACTTTTTTAAAGGAGAAGGTAGTGGTGATGTCTATTGCTCATATGATCATGTTTATAGCCACACTGGTTGTGTTTAGATGTCAATTCTTCTTTGTACTAGATTATATTGTTTTAGGGTGCGCTTGGTTCAAATAGGGGAATGAGAATAGCAAAGGTAAAGGGAATACAATGGAATATAAAGAAATGGAATGGAGATTATCATTATGTTTGATAGTGCTTGGTTTAAGAAAAACACATTAACCTCCAAAGTGGTGGTTGCTGGTGGTGGTAGTGGCTGGTGGTGGTGGTGGCTAGTGGTGGCTGGCTGGTGGTGGTGGTGGCCGGTGGTGCTGGTGGTGGTGGCTGGTGGTAGTGGTGGTGGAGGCGGCCGGTGCTGGTGGTGGTGGTGGTAGCGGCGACTGGTGGTGGTGGTGGCGGCTGGTGCTGCTGCTGGTGGTGACTGGTGGTAGTGGTGGTGGTAGCTGGTGGTGGTAGTGGTGGTGGGTGGTGATGGTGGTGGTAGCTGGTAGTGGTGGGGGTGGCTTGTGGTGGCTGCTCGTGGTGTTGGCCGGTGGTGGTGGTGGTGGTTAATCATTTTCTTACCCTCCAATTTACTAAGTAATGCCCCATTACCCAATACTAAGCAATGATTACATTACTTACTCATAACCAGACATGTTTATTCATTATCTTTCCCATTCCCTACCACCTAAATACCCCAACCAAGCACCCCCTTAGTGAAATTTATGTAGCTATGAGAGTTGGTTAGAATAAAGTAACTTACATGTATTTCAATGCAGGTTATATAACAGTTGTGAAAAAGATGGGAGTGGAGGGATTATAAGATAGTCGCTGAAAACCCCAGTAATGACTTCGTACAGATGGTAATAAAAAGTATTTACAAAAAGAATTTTGAAGAATCTGTGTATTTCAACTTTCTCTATATAATGTCATTGCTAAAATTATTAGAGATGCATATTTGTTGACTTTCTAAGTCAAGTCTTCCGCTGCTACTTATTCAATATTGCTAAAATCATGGAAGTAGACTTTAGTACTAGATGACGAGGAAAAGATGATAGAGCTGCATAAGGTGATGACATATGTTGGCATTATGGTGTATTTGGTGTTTAACTATAATTCATTTTATTTGATTTGGTATTTTTAATGTAACCACATCACAATTTATTCAAAAATAGTATCCAATAAAGCATTATTTAACATTATTATAGCTTTTAGCCACAATATATGATGAGAAATAGAACGTTTACTTAGCTTTATACTTTTTTTCTTCCAAAAGGCATGCATCTATATAGTTTATGCTAATGAAAGGAAAAAAAAACACGATATTATTGGTATATCAACTTGTGTGATCATCAATCTTATACAAAGTTGTGATTAGCTATGTGTAAAATTAATTATGAAAGATTCTTTTTTCGTAAACTTGCATAAATTACATTTAAATATCCCGTGTGTTACATGGTTGTTAACTACTCTCTTCGTCCCATATTAAGTGTTCATTTTCATAATGCACAAAATTTTAAGAGATTTCACTAATTAAAATTTTCGCCAATCAAATATTATTTTTACTCACTAAAATATTACCATATTGGTTGAAATGTATAATTGAACACTTAATTTAAGACATTCAAATATTTCATTGTGGATATTTAATATGGGACGGAGAAAATAGTTAAGATGTACAAATAAATTTGCCAAATGTCAAAATATGGAAAGGTCAACATATATGTACATTTCAACGCTCCAACTACAACCACAAATGCATTTATTATTTTTTGGGTTATAATATACACACATCAAATCTTCTATATACACACTTTTTTATGCATAAAAGGGCTGTATTGTGTGCATAGTAATGTTGTACTATGTGCATAACGGTTTGTACTATGTTTTATAAGGGGTGTTGCTATAGCAACTCACATATTTGATTGTCCAATATAATGGTTGACGTACGTAGTCTCCAAAGGAAATCTAGTACTCGTATTATGCAGTGACTTTCATGTTTGCTGAGAAATGGAGACCATACGTGTGATTTATTTGCTGAGAAATAGAGAGAATTCAATGACTTTCATGTTTCCAATATTGCTTTGTGGAATACCCAAATTAGCTTACGTGATAATTATTTTATAAATTCCAACAAAAGGTCCATATTAGAATGCGGCGATGTTTCCTTATTACTACGTATTTGTTTTCTCCCAACGTGAGATGGAAATCGAAAACATGTCTTCCGGAAGACTTGAAAATTCACATATGATTATTATCAAGTGGGTCATTTACGTCTCTATGGGATACCTTTCTCTCAAAACAATCAAATAAATATGGCAAAAATATTCATAGTGAATTAAAATATGGATTTGTAGAAAGTTGTTCATTATTTCTTATCACCCTCTAAAACCATCCAATTTTTCAAATCCTTACTTGAACGTGAACATGATCATACTTCACTGAAAAACTACCCATATGGTTCGTGCTTGTTTTCATAACCTTATCGCGGCCCAATTTAATTTACAATATGCGTGGCAGTGCTCTCATGAATTTCGGTGGCCCTGTGCGATGACAACACGGAGGCCTCACTAAATACCGATAGTAAACACATAAAAAATAAAAATATCCATTAACAATACGTAAAAAGTATTACTAAGATTCCAAAAACATAAAAACAACGATACTATAAGAAACGATTAACCGAGTTACAAGCATCAAAATTAACATTTAGACAAAATTTCACCGTTCGTCCCTAAAGTTGTCAAGATTCGCGCGTTTGGTCCTTAAACTATTTTTTTTGGCATTTTCGTCCCTGAACTTGTCATTTTTGGCGTGGTTAGTCCTTTTCACCACTATTTCACTAACCATGGTCAGTTTACTGGTTAAGTGGTCTTGTGAACTTACTAAAATACCCTTTCTTTTTCTCTTATTTTACAAACACTATACAAACACAATTAACACACACATGTTCCATATTCAACCCAGGTAGCACCATACATTGATTCCTCAGCCCTTGACATCACCATCGCCATCATTTTTCCCTTCATTTCCGTTTCCACCATACATTGATTCCTCAGGTTTAACTAATGTTTTAGGTGTTAGCTTTTTATGAATGAAGACTCGATGTTGGAATTTGGACTCGTCAGTGTGTTGTAGCTCAATATATAATTACGAGGATTGCTATTAACTACAAATGTTCAGAACTCGTGAGCATAGAAAAGGAAACGAAAAACGAGCTGCAATGGATCACGATCAAACCTAATATATTAAATGGTAGTTTCAGCTAGTTGTTGCATCTGTGTGGTTCATCTGTTTTCCTGGTCTTCTTAATGCAATTGTACTTGAAAGTTGAACTTATATTAGACTATATGAGACCTGAGTTTTGACCTGTATCTATCTCTTGCTTCATAGTAGGTAGTGATAGTTTATTTCTGTCTTTCAGTGCATGGGCTTTTACATTGGATCTTTAAGTTATATACTGATGTATTCTTATGAAGATGCTAGCAGTACCTTTAAGTTTCGACTGTCTCTTCATACTGTTTTGCAAAACAGTATATTGCTGATATGCACGAGTATGTTGTTTGCAGGCTAGAATTGACATGATCGGAGCAGCTTGTGAAAGCGCTGAAAAGGTCAAGACAACGGTGGAAAGATTTCTCGAATATGTTATCGAGAATTATCATGTCAACAACGAACACGCTAATACGTTGCAAGCTTTCTTGATATCCCTGGTCTGAACATTTTCTAACGTACTTAACGCGTTTTTTTCCATCTTATATTTAAGCAAAAAGACATGATCTTCTTTTCACATCCTTTTATGCCTTTGCTAATGGTATATAATCTTGTTCAGTGCTGGAGCGGCTCTGAACTGTTGAAACACAAGCTTGATAGGAGATACAAAAGGAAACTACTCAGGAAAACGAAGTTCAAGTTAACTCAACTTCTTTTGCTGAAACAAGTTGTCTGCAAACAATAGTGATGGAAAAGTTGACCAGTTACAACCAGAAGGGTCATCACTTCAACTTCTTTTGCTGAAACAAGTTGTCTGCAAACAATAGTTACGGTTTTAGCTTACAGACTTCCGTGTTTTGTTTGAATATCCAAGATCTGTCAACGTCTTGTAAATTTATCTAGTAGCCTTTGCAAAACTAAAGGATTTTTACCGGTAATGTAATAGTTGTTCCAGTGTGAAGTTTGGTATGGTAAATAATTTTGAATGTATTTTTCGAGTAATCCTTTTTGCAGAATTTGCATTGATTAGTTTAGCAAGCATTTATACTTTTTGAGGTGGTCTATGGGAATTAGACTCCCGAGTCTTTCGGGTCGACTTCATGTATTCAAGTATGGAGATGGTGATGAATCTGCAAGTTTGGCTATAACTAAACCATGGGTCCATGGTTTTATGTTTTTGTATCTTTTACAAGTTTGTTTTAAAATACTTGATTCGTCAGTTATGATTCAAAAAGAGTGATGATATCCTAAACTTTCACTTCATTTTCCATTAAGCTTTAATTTTCCTCATAGACCAAAAAGTTGTCCAATCTTATGTAGAAAAAAATAAAACACTCATGACTTCCTAAAAAAACTCAATTGACATTCAAATGACATTAAGGCGGTGCATCATTCTTAAGAGTTGAACTATCGTCTTACTCCCTGTTAAGGAAAAAAGACGCTCACTGTAAACAAACAAAAATCTTATAAGTTCATTTACTTCATAAAAAAGAATAAAATTTCGATTTTCATTTGATCAGTAACCAACAACCAAAATCTCATAAGGGATCAACAAGCAATTTCTCCTCACCTATATCTTTACATTTATTAACAAAAATCATGAAGTAACGAATAGTACTGTTTACAACGAGTTTTTTCAGCAGAAAAAGTATGAACTAACGAATACGGCTCACGTTGGCAAAGGGCTCAGGGGCTGCTTTTGGGGCAGCTTTAGCAGCAACTTCTGGGTCTCCAAAAACATTCCAAAATCTCAATGTCTCATCTCCTGCTGCAGATGCAACTGTACATCCATCAGGACTCTGTGTCATGTAAAGAACTCTGGATTTATGACCTGTAAGCTCCACCATCTTAACCATCGAAGGGTACTTCCATAGAATCAGCTGGTTCTGTGTAAATCCATGTGAGCTCAGAAGATTAGCCTGAAACGGACACCAAGCAAGCGCCTTTACAGCTGTAGTGTCCTCTTCCATCCTGTGAAGATATTGAGTTGGCGCATTCGCTGATGCCATCGATCTGTCCCAAATGTGAAGAAGATTGTCGTTTCCACCACTAGCTAATTGCTGACCAGAACCTGACCATTTCAACCCGCAAACTTCTTGGTGGTGACCACTGTAGGTCTCAACAATATGTTCCCTTACTCTAATGTCATTGTTTACAATCTGTCCATACATTTCCCCGGTGGTCAGAATGTGGTTGTTCCAATCCATTGCTCCAACTCGAGATCGATGTCCACCTCTCAATGTCCTTAACTGTTTCAAACCAAAACATTACAAGTAAATAAATATTCATCAAACATAATATATCAAATTCGCGAAATATAATAAGATCAGATAATTACCAATCTGTTAGCAGTTGAATCCCAAAGCTGAACATCAGAACTGTTTAAACCAAGAGCAATCGCGAGAACATTGCTGCTTCCCAATCTAACAGGTTCAGATAGAAATCATCAACAAGTTCAGGTGCATCCAATGTTCTTTCACAACTCTATTCCCATCTTTCAAACTCCTCATCACCAAGCCATTGTTTAATAAGACCTGGTGGAATCATTCCCCCACATTTTGTAATAGGACACAAAAGCTTATTCACGCTACCTTCTTGTATAAGTATGTTGGGATCAAAGTTTATAATCCCAACACGTAAATGGAACGACATTTACGGGATTACATTAGTTATCTCATTTAGCCAAAACACAAGGACTTGAATCGTAATATTGTAATAGTTAGTTTGTGTTAGGCTATATAAGCCCTCCTAGACTTCACTAGGAGGGTGAGACTTTGTTTTGTTTTTCACTTTTCATTATCAATAAAAAACATAGTTTTCCCTTCTCTCTCTACTCTCTCTCACTAACAATGGAAGATTTAATATTTCATCATCCCCGACCTCCCGAATCACAATAATCAATCTAAAACACGATCCTACAAGTGGTATCATTCGCCTAATAGAGATTGAAGTGTACTTTCTATTGTTAACATGGGTTCTTGGTGCTTGTTCTTCATCTTTTTGCATTTTTCTTTGTTTCTTTCACTCAAATCTTGAAGCTTGGACAAGTTTCAAGGTTGATATAGTGATTTGAAGCTTAGTTTTTGCATAAAGTTGTGATTTTTAAGGTTTTATAGCTTCTTTGATATTGGAAAACTAGTTTTTGGTAGCTAAAACTTCAATAGTTAGTGTTTTCTAAGTATTGGTGAAGTTATTTGATCAAAAGTACCTTATTTCTAAGCAATTTTTCTTCAAAATTTGAGATTTTTCAAGTTTCTGACCTGTTTACGCGTAACTTACGTGAATAGTATGATTCTAAAGTTGTCAACAGTACTTTTTGTCCTTTCTACGAGTAACTTTTGGCTTAAAACCCTTTTCTTACGAGTAACTTAGGTCAAAACCCTGTTCTTACGAGTAACTCTGGTCTTCTACGCCTAAAACCTACGAGTAAGTCAATTTCTACGAGTAAGTTGTGATTCCTACGAGTAAGATCCTACGCCGAAGTTACTTCCTACGCATAAGGTGCCCTTTCTACGCATAAGATCAATCCTACGCCTAAGAGTTATTCTTACGCGTAAGTTTCAGAATCTACGCTTAACTTTCATCAAAGGTCTTCTCCTTGTGTTACGGTGACTCAGTACTTCCCTAGCTTGGATAAGTTAGTGGAATACTTCGACTTCGGATATCTTTCAAGCTTGGATAAGTTTGGCAGATTTGTTTGGTTGTTTAACCTTACGCATAAGTCTAAACTTACGCATAAGCCAAAGCTTACGCGTAAAGAGAAAACTTACGCATAAACTCTTTGTTTACGCCTAAACTACTCTTTACACTTAACCTAAAAGTTTACGCGTAAGATTATTGTTACGCGTAAGAATTCAACTTACCCCAGGGATTTTGGACTTGATCAAAGGAACGTGCATTTCAATCTTCTACAAAGATCCATTTCTACACAAGTGTTCAAAGATGTCTCAACCACCACATTACTACTTCTCAAATCCTCAGCAACAACATCAGCAGTATCAGCAACAACAATACCATCAGCAACAATCATATCAACAACCTTCACAGTTACACTTTCAACAACAACCGTTTAATCAACAACCACAATATCTCATGATGCAACAACATCAAATCATTCCTCACCAACAACCATATCAAATGTCCCAACAAAACACTCAGTTTTCCTCCAAACAACCTCACTGGTTTGACAGAATGTGTGAAGTTATTACAACTCAACAATCCCGACATGAGGCAGGATCACTTGAAACACCTCCAATGCTAACACCTGGGAACTATGTTCAATGGTCAAGTCGTTTCTTACGATTTCTTGAACTAAAGAAACCTCATGGGAAATTCTTGAAACAAGTGATATTTGAAGGACCATTTGAGTGGCCAACAAGATTTGACATTGGTGATCCAAATGCTGATCCTCCACGTCCTCCTGGTGACAGACCTCTTCCAGAATCTGCACTCACAGAAGGACAGAAATTACATCGTGAAGCTGATGAGTATGCAATGGCTTATATACTTCAAGGTATACCTAATCCAATTTATCGAAGTGTCGATGCTCAGAAAACAGCCAAAGCTATATGGGAACACGTTCATCTCCTTATGGAAGGCACTCAATTGAACAAAGATGATATGGAATCCAAACTCTTCATGGAATACACTGACATCACAATTGAACCAGGAGAGTCACTTGAATCCTACTATCATCGTTTCACAAATGTGGTCAATGATCTGGAACGTCACAAAATCACAGTACCGAGGATAGTAGTGAACTCCAAATTTGTCGGTAGTCTTGGTCCAGATTGGCATAAATATGTGACATTTGTTCGTCAAACCAAAAATCTTCATGATGCTCCATATGGTTTGTTGTATGATTTTCTGAAACACCATGAACCTGAAGTTGAAAAAGATCAAGCTCTACGAGGAGGATACACACCAACACCAACACCAAATTCTTTGGCTCTCGTAGCTCAATCTCCCTATGCTCCACCACCAATGTCTAATCATGCATATGTTCAAGAGTAGAACTACTTCAGTTATCCACAGTCTTCTACCTCGAACCAAATGGTCCTTTATGATTCATCTCCACAAAATACTTCTACTCAACTTGTTCCAATGAACAACAATGATGCAGTATATTATTCCAACTCCAATGAAGATGATGATGATGATGACTTTAATACTTTGAATCAGGGACTTGCTCTTATTGCCCGTGCTTTCAGCAAATTCTCTAACAAAACAAACAACCGTCAACGTTCATCTTCTAACACAAGGAATCAAGCTGTTGTCAATGATGGAAGAGTGGAAATTCAGAATCGTAATTATGGTAGATCTGGTTCAGGAAGTTCTTCAGGAAATTTTGGGAATGGTCAGAGGTTTAATAACAAAGGAGGGTTCAGGAACAACTCAGGGTCTTCTCAGCAAAGGTCTGAACCAGTTGCAACTAGGAACTCCAACTCAGGGAATGCAGTATGGTGCTATAATTGTAATGAACAAGGTCATATAGCGACAGCATGTCCCAAACCGAGAACTCGGGGCAGTAAGTTTCACAAGCAGGCATTACTCATGGCTCTTCAAGATGAAAAAGATGGACATTTCCCTGAACAAGATAACAACTTCATGGCAAATGTGTACAATGATGATGACATGGAAGATCTGGAAGCCAACGCAGCTGTGATGCTTATGGCCAACATGCAGGAACTTCAGTTTAATGATTCAGGTCCAGTGTATGACACTGACGGCTTGTCTCAGGTACATGACCAAAAAGCATGCCTAATACATGAAATAGCCCCACCCTCTGCTTCTGAATCAGATATGGCGCAAGTTGTTCCATCTACATCATCTTCATCTTCTCAAACAGATGAACAAATAAGCACAGTTGTCATATTTGATGATGACACAGTTGTTTCATTTGATGATCCTATTGAGAATGATAAACATGATCATTTAGAACAACATGAACCATCATTTGATCCAGACCCTAACCTAATATTGTTATCTAAACAACTGGATGCACAACAATTGCAAATCATAAAATGCAACGAGAAAAACAAAGTTTTAAAAGAGAAAAATGCGTCACTTGCAAGAGATATTGAGTGTTATAAAATTCAGCTTTCAAATCAGGAAGACAAAACTAAACATGCAAAAAGTTTTGAAAAAGCTTTTCAAGATTCTTACAACAAAGAACAAGATCTTCAACGCAAAATGCAAGATTTAATTGAATCAAACGGAAAGTTGATTTCTAAACTTGAAAGTGAGAAGTGTGAATTGAAAATGCAAGTTGAACGTCTTCAAACAGTACTTTCAAAAATAGAAATAGAATTGTCAAGTTGTAAAAAGGATTTTTGTGAACATAAAATACGAAAAAGGAAGTATATAGATGACTTACTCGGTGATATTGTTGATCTTGAAAAACAACTCAAAGAATTTCGTAACATTGTTTACAAACACGGGAACTCTGTCACAACAATTCAGAAATTTACTTTAAAACCGAGACCCGATAAAGGATTTGCACTTGGCGATTACAATTCAATGTTTCTTCACACGGCATTCAAAGAAATTCCAAAAATTTACAGTATGGACCATTTGCTTGATAATACGATTGTGCGTGCTGTTGTTTTTGATACTGAGGAAGAAGAAGAACTTGAAGACGAGAGTCGATCTAAAATGAGTTACGTTCAATATTGGACACCATATGATTATTCAAAAGCTCCTCACATTTCTAAATCTTTTGTTACTCAAAAGGAATTACCTGAGAAATCATGGTTTGTCGAAGAGTCATATGTTTCATCCTCTAATGCGGCCCCTGTCCAAACTGTAGCACAAATAAATGGTCCTTTACCATCATCCGGTGAACTTACACCTTTACCAAAAAGTTGTCGTGTCCTAAATTATTTCAAAACTTTTATGGAAGACATCAAAATTTTGGAGGAAACAATTGAACGCAATTCTGAAATAAAAATTGAAACTTTTCAATCCGCTTACGAGCGAGAAAAGAGAGATATTTTTCAGAAACAAATGTTGCCAATTGTCAAACACCTCCGTCTCTGTGCTACACGTTGGGATCAGGAACTTCAAAACGAGGTAAAAAATATGATAAACGTTTTCAACTCTACTGAAAATGAGATTTTGGTTCAAAAGCAAAGAAATCGAATTTTAAAGAATGATGTTGATCGACTCTTGGAACAAGTTCTCAATGCTGATATTTTGTCTGTTATCATGAATGATCTCTATAAATCTGGTACTTCTATGCTTATGGATGATCTTTGTGTTGATAATAACTTGTTGAATGTGGAAATTGAGACACTCAAACTGGAAAATGATAAGTTGAGAATAACAAATGATGATGTGACAAAACAGTTTTCAAAAGAAATTTGTCTACTCAAACAAAGGCTTGAATGGTGTCAAGCTCAAAGTCTTGAAAGGGAATTGAAACTACAAAATCAAAATATTTCAAACTCTTGTCAACTTTGCAAAAACAATGAGTCTTTCAAAAGTCTGTGTCTCAAATACGAGAAAGAAATTGCGGATTTAAAAATTGAAAACGCCGAATGGCAACAAAACCGCGATGACATCAAATATTGCAATGGTTTACTTGAGTCTGAAATTCAGGATAAAAATCACATCATCATCGATTTGAAAGAGAAAATTAAGCTACTTCAAAAAGGAAAGATGGTTGACACCATGGTGATAACACCAGGATTGTATCAATTAGACAAAACTGCTAAAGGAAATGCTGTTCAAAACACTAATGTTGATAACTCAACTTCTACAGGACTAGTCTCCACTAATAGCGTTAGCAGACCCAAGCGTAAAAGTAAAAGGAAGAATAGGCTCTGGCAACGTAAAAGAGGATCACTAGAAGCTCAAGAAGTAGAAGATCAACTTAGGGATTTGAATAAAACTCATGTTGCATCAGATTTAGATTCTAATCTGGCAAATTGTAATCAAAATCTACATGTAACGAATGATGAACCTTTGAATGTTTTAAATATTAATGCATCTTGTGTGTTTTGTCATAAAAGCGTATCATCTGGTGATCATACAAAATGTATAGCTAATTCTCTACTGAATCGTCATAAGAAACGTAGGACACGCATTCCTTTTAGGCCCACAACTGCCTCTAAGTCTATCTTAGGAAAGTCGCCTTCTACGGTTTCTAATGAAGTTGAAGTTACCCCCATAAGTGCAGAGAACAAATCTAGGAATCAGCCAACCACTAGTGAATTCACCATTAAGAAAGCTCGAACTAGTTGGAATTGGCAACGTTGGTTACAACACAAACCAGACTTTAAATGGATTCCTAAATTGTTGAATACATGTGCTTCTAACCAACAGGAACCCGCAGTTTCTTTGGGTTCCAACCTTACTTCTGTTCCATCCGTGTCTTCTTCTTGTGATGCAGGTGGTACAGATTGTTCTCTGGATTGTTGATAGCGGATGCACCCGACATATGACAGGCAATCTCAAACTGTTGCACAACTTTGTCTCAAAGTTCATTGGTATTGTCAGATTCGGGAATGATCATTACGCTCTAATCATGGGATATGGTGACTATATCAGTGGGAACATTGAAATCAGTCGTGTTTATTATGTGGAAGGCCTTGGACACAACCTTTTCTCTGTTGGTCAATTTTGTGATGGGGATCTAGAAGTCGCATTTCGTGAGAAAACTTGCTTTGTTCGTGACTTACAAGGAAACGATCTAATGTCTGGCTCACGAGGCTCCAATCTTTATACAATATCAATGTCAGATATGATTGCAACATCTCCGATATGTCTTCTCTCCAAAGCAGAATCAACTAAATCTTGGTTATGGCATAAACGTCTTTCGCACTTGAATTTCAAAACCATGACTGACCTTGCTCATTATAAACTTGTTGATGGATTTCCAAGATTCCGTTTTACCAAAGATCACTTATGTCCAGCCTGTGAACAAGGAAAAAGTACTCGTGCTCATTTTCCTAATAAACCTGAGCATAGTACGAATCATGTGTTACAATTGCTTCATATGGATTTGTGTGGACCGATGCGTGTTCAAAGTATCAACGGTAAACGCTATGTTCTTGTAATTGTGGATGATTATTCCAGATGGACTTGGGTTTATTTCTTACGAAGTAAAGATCAGGCTCCTTCAATGATCATCACCTTTCTCACTAAAATTCAAGTTCAACTACGCAATACGGTACGAATAGTCAGAACTGACAATGGAACTGAATTTAAGAATCAGACACTTCGGTCATACTTCGAGAAAGTGGGAATTGAACATCAAACATCTATTCCTAGAAGCCTAGAAAAGAATGGAGTTGTTGAAAGATGCAACAGGACGTTAGTGGAAGCTGCTAGAACTATGTTGATTAATGCTCAATTACCGGATTACTTATGGGCGGAAGCTGTTTCAACCGCATGTTATACACAAAACCGTTGCATGATCACTAAACGCCATCGCAAAACACCTTATCAAATTGTTCACAAGAGAAAACCGAACATCGATTACTTTCATGTATTTGGAGCACTTTGTTATCCGAAAAATGATCGTGATGATTTAGGGAAACTTAAAGCAAAGGCTGACATCGGAGTGTTCGTTGGATACTGTGAAAATTCTAAAGGTTTTCGGATATGGAATCGTCGAACAAGAGAAATTCAAGAAACCATTCACGCTAATTTTGATGAACTCACACAAATGGCTTCTGAGCAACACAGCTTAGGACCCGAATTCAACCGTCTTAACTCTCCGGAATCTTCTGCTGAACCATTGCCACTCAACCGCAAAGAATTGGAAACCTTGTTTGCTCCACTGTTTGATGACACAATTGAATACCGTCCTACTGAGGTCACACCTAATTCCGCTGCTCAACCTGAAAACATTCCAGTACCAGACTCACCTCAACAAACTACCACAAGTGTTGAGAAAGACGGTCCTCCAATTGCATCACCATCTACAGCAGAACAAACTGTTTCTAACTCCCGCCATTCAGCTGAAGATCCCACACCACAATTAGTTCCACAACCCGCAGAGCATGATCCTGATGCGTTCTTTAACCCGTTTGCACCGGCTCCTACAGTTCCTGATATAGCTGAGTCGTCAACACGCAATTTGGATCCTGCTAACATGCGAGATACTTATCAACTACACCCTTCAACACACAAATGGACTCAAGACCATCCACTAGTTCATATTATTGGCCATCCAGATGCACCTGTAATGACAAGACAACGACTTCACACTGATGGAGAAACTTGTATCTATGCACTCACAGTTTGTCAAGAAGAACCTAAGAACATTAAAGAAGCAATGACTTATGACAACTGGATTGAATCTATGCAAGAGGAATTTCAGCAATTCATAAGATTAGAAGTCTGGGAATTAGTTGAAAGACCTGACGGAGTCTTTGTCATCGGGTTAAAATGGATATGGAAGAATAAGCTAGATGCTGAAGGAACTGTCATACGTAACAAATCACGCCTGGTAGCGAAAGGATACTCACAACTTGTAGGACTTGATTTTGCTGAATCCTTTGCTCCAGTGGCTAGACATGAAGCTGTTCGGATCTTCTTGGCCTATGTTGCACACAGGAACATGGTTGTTTACCAAATGGATGTGAAAACCGCATTTCTTAATGGAGAACTCCGTGAAGAGGTGTATGTGAGCCAACCTGACGGCTTCGTTGATCCTGAGCGTCCTAATCACGTTTACCGACTCAAAAAGGCACTCTACGGACTTAAGCAAGCCCCACGGGCGTGGTATGACAAACTGTCCACTTTCTTGCTGGCCAATAAATTTTCTAAAGGATCGGTGGATCCAACACTATTTACAAAAACCTACGGGGAGGACTTACTTGTTGTTCAAATATATGTCGATGACATTATTTTTGCCTTAACAAAAAGAAGTTACTCTAATGATTTTGTAAAATTAATGAAAGATAATTGTGAAATGTCCATGATGGGTGAACTTTCGTTCTTTCTAGGACTACAAGTTCATCAATCACCCCGTGGAATTTTTATAAATCAGTCCAAATATGCTCTTGAAATATTAAAGAAACATGGAATGATGAGTTGTGATACTTATAATACACCAATGGGCTATACCACAAAACTAGATGCTGATTTACATGGGACTCCAGTTGACCCTACCAAATACCGAAGTATGATTGGGTCCCTCATGTATCTCACAGCTAGTAGACCTGATATAGTATTTGCTGTCTACATGTGCTCTCGCTATCAGTCCAAACCAACTGAAAAACACCTCAGTGAGGTCAAAAGAATCCTCCGATACATAAAGGGAACCATTAACTTGGGAATCTGGTATCCGAAGGATTCTGGTTTTGAACTAATTGCTTTTTCAGATGCTGACCATGCAGGATGTTTAGACACACGCAAAAGTACATCTGGTGGAATACAGTTTCTCGGAGACAAACTTGTGTCATGGCAATCAAAGAAGCAAGACTGCACATCACTGTCGTCTACAGAATCTGAATATGTAGCCATGTCTGCTTGTTGTGCTCAAGTCATTTGGATGCGATCACAACTTAAGGATTATGGCTACCTATTCAACAAGATTCCCATCTACTGTGATTCCAAAAGTGCAATTGCTATCTCCTGCAACACAGTACATCATTGCAAATCCAAACACATCGATCTCCGATATCACTTCATCAAAGAGCATATGGAAAAGGGTACCGTTGAACTTTATTTTGTTGGGACTGAGTACCAATTGGCGGACTTACTTACCAAATCCTTAGCACCATCAAGGTTTGCTAGTCTAGTTCACCAAATTGGTATGCGATGTTTGACACCAGAGGATCTGGAAAAGTTTTTAAAACACAATTGATCGTCAAACATCAAAATTATCTTTGTAAATATTTAAAAAAAATGCAAGTATATACCTTTTTTTTCAACACTAATGTTTTAAAACGTCTTTAATTATTCAAAACAAGTGTTGAGGGGGAGGAAAAGCATTTTAAAATTTTTGTACTTGCATTTTTACCAAAAATATTACGTTTTATCTTAGAAGGATGCATCAAAAGTGTTTCGGGTTACTCTCCTTACCAAAATAATAATTTTTTTATGATCTTCTAAGACTACGGTCTAAGGTCGAGGGGGAGTATAATTCAACAAGTTGTTCTTGTCATAACATGGTGTTATTAACGAATGTTAATTGAGATAATATGTTTGGGCATTAGGTTTGCATGAAACTTGAGGTTAAGGGACTAAATATGTCAATCTGTGTAAATAGATTTACCACTAGTCAAAACTCAGTTTGACCATGCAATCAATTCACTGACATTCATATTTACTACCCTCACCTAGACGATCAACGACTCACAATCATTTGATTAATCCGAGTATCCATCTCCTAATCTGTAAGTAGTTACATGTTTTGATCATGATTTCAAATAAGGGTTTTCAATATTATCGTAATCCAATGGCTAAATTTGTCATAATCGCTAAAAATTATTTTAGGGTTTGCGTAAGAATTGGACCCAGAAATTTGAGATGTTAATGGTTAAATTTGTTAGTGGGTTTTGATCCTTGGATGATATTAAACATGATTCTAACCTCCAATTGTATCCAGAAACACCAAATCGATTGATTTGTATTTAGGGTTCATACGATAGTTTAGGGGTTCCTGATTTTGTGTGTTGTGATGTTAATTGTTGATGGGGATTGTGTTTATACATGCCTTGGAACTCAATCATGTAGTTTAATTGCTTCAATTTCATCTCTTGTTCATGAATCAAAGATTTAGGGGTCGAACGCACTAGCAGTTATGATCTTGTGTTTTTGTGGTCAATTGATGTTAAAATTTGGACCATATGATCCTTAGGATGTTATAATCACTTGCCCTAAACTTATTACAACCCAGAATCATGTTTGATTGTGTTTATGATTGTGTGTTCATACGTTTCTACGCGTAACTCATATTTAGGCATGGTTACGCATAAAAAGTGGGTATTAAGTGTGTTAAAATGAATATTGATCAGTGGTTGTGTGTTTTACACTTTCAGGAATCATACAACTCAATCTTCAAAGGTGAATTTTTCTGAAAAAGACGTTTTACGCATAAGAAGTTCATCCTACGCGTAAGATTGAATCTTACGCGTAAGATTCGACACGTGGACAAACATTGTCTTGGATAAGACAATGTTTACGCTTAAATGACAATTCTTACGCATAAGTTTTGATCTTACGCTTAAGTCTTGAACTTACGCATAAGTCAAAACCTACGCATAAGTTATATCTTACGCTTAAGGTTAATCCTTTGCGTAAGCTCATATCCTACGCCTAAGATTTTATCCTACGCGTAAGATTGAGCCTTCGCATAAGATTTACCTTACTCGTAACATATAAGTTTACGCGTAGCTTTTGCTCTTACGCCTAAATTCACTTCTTACGCTTAAGTCATATTACGCGTAGATTTTTCCACTTACGCGTAAACTTGTCCAATTCATGAAATTTTCTAAGTGTTGTAAAATTTCCAAAGTGTAATCTATTGTAATGATAAACTAAAGTTGTAACTTAATTGTTAGAAGTTTCTACCATGTGATAATAACACAAGTTTGTCATATAACAAAAGTTTTTCACAACACAAACACCCACTGATCAATCAATAATATTCACAATCATGTAATCTTATGTCTGAGCTAACACAGTAAACCATTGCCGTGTTTGTATTTGTTTATGATCAATTCAGATGGCAGAACACAATGACGTTCCATATGGACCAGAACCTGAACCAAAACTTTCATGGGAAGAGACCTTTCCAGCTGATTACACCAGGAAGATTGGCAAGAACAACCTACGAATCAACTTCAACAAAATCACTTGCAACGAATCCTCATGTATTGTTGCAGTGGATGCTCTCCTATATCACCCCAACAAGCTGTTATTCACGAAGTCAGCTTCAGTCTCCTGCTTCTACATACACCAGTTTTGGCATACACTTCAGCTAGACCTTGGGGAGGCTTCCTTCACCTGCATGCTTCATGACCGACAGGTTACTGTGGATATAGACACACTAAGGAATGTTCTTGGGTTACCCGAACTCGGTCCAGATGAAGAGTACGATCAAGTACCCACCGAAGAAGAGCTGATAGAGTGGTTACGAGATATTGGTTATGATGAGTCAGAAGAAGTTGTGACACGACATTCTAGGGTCAACATTAGATTTCTTCCACAACCATGGAGAACCCTATACATTCTGATTGCCAAGTCCTTATCTGGCAGAGACACTGGCCATGAACACCCAAAGCTCCAACACCTCAAACTCTTCTGGGCAGTGGCAAATGTAAAGAAAGTAGATTATGCCAGCATCATTTGGGAAGACCTTGTGTGGCACATTCAACACAAGACCACCAACATTCCATTTGTCCGTTTCACAAAACTACTCATCGAAAGCTTCCTTCGTGAGTATGACGATATCCCACAGAGACTTGATGACAAAGATAAGAATACTTTCAGAAATGAAGATACTCTCAAGATCATCAAGAGACTTGACACCAGCACACGCAAGCAAGGAAAGAAATTTCCCGACTGTCTCTTGAATGACAAAGTGAAGCTTTGCCCGAATTTCAAGTACTACCTTCAAGCTCTTGAAGCAGACAAAGTGGGTTTCCTGGACGAAGTTATTCTACCTTCGTTCATGCAGAAGAAAGGAAAGAAAGGTAGCAAAACTGGGAGCTCCGGCAGTTCTACTCAGTCTAAACATAAGAAGAAGGGTACTCTCAAGAGAAGACTTCCTGTCAAGAAACCTGAATCCACTCCTGAACCTCCACTACCACCTTCTCCAAAACCATCTGACTCTGAAACTGAATCCGACGAAGGTCCAGTTTATAGGGAAGCTTATGCTAACATTGACAAGGATGTAAATCTTGAAGAAATAGATGATAAGGAGTTGACGTTCGAAGATTGGGAAAAGAACATTGACGAATTTGCTGATAATGCTGAATACCCAGCATATCTCAATCAAAGACCGTTCACTGAAGCACAGACAATTTTGGAAGAAGAAAGGATTAGGAGAGAGAAGATGAAGGAACCGATGACAGCTGAACAAGAGTCTGCTCATTCTAACATATGCCTTTCAGTTGAAGAAGAAAATGAAAGAGCTCTTAAGCTGGGTCTCCTCCACAGCAAAATTGATGCATTCTATGATGATCTACCTCCACCTCCAGTGTTCTCTCAAACTACCGAAGCTGGCGGATCTAGCAGCATTCCTGATTCTGCCACAGGGATCAACACTGACTTGGTCGTCTACGACAATCCTTCGATATCTCCCACAGATATTGAAATGACTAATGCTTCAGCAACGGGAGAAGAGGAAGAGGAAGATCCCATGGATACTGATGCTCCACGGTTGATGACTATGGAAGAAATGGAGCTCAGAGAAAGGGCTCAGGAAGAGGAATTAAAGAAAAAACAGGAAGCTGAAGAGGCTAGGCTTGAGGAGCTTGCACAAGCCAAACTGGAAGAAACTATCCATATGGAGGAAAGCAGGAAGGCTGAAGAGGCAGCCAAGCTGGCAGAAGAAAAGTTGAAAAGAGAAGAGGAAGCCAAGCTTGCTGATGTATTAAGGCTTAAGGCCGAGGCTGACAAACTAGCTGAAGAACAAAGGTTGGAAGAGGAAGCAGCCAAAGCAAAGAAAGTTGATCAACCCGAACCACAAAGAGGAGATGACAAAGACCTGACCACCATCATTGAATCTTCACAGTCATTACCTCCAGCATCCGAATCAACCCACGACAAATCAATCAAGAAACCAAGCACCAAAGCCTCTGCTGCATCAAAGTTGCTAAAGTCAGCATTCAGAAGAGTACATGAAAAGAAGAAAAGCAGACTGGAAGATCAGGTTGCGTTACTAGCAAGCCAAGTAGCTGAACTGAAAAAGCTCAACACTAATGTCCAAGAGCTGCAAGACAAGGTTGACACCTTCCTGGCTAAGTACGTGCAAGAGAACTTGGAAGCCACATTAGCAGCTCAAGCACATCAGTATATGGAACAACATTTAGTTGCTGAGTTGAAAGATGTCACACCCCCAATTTACCTGACTTGCAGCGGAATGGAATACCTGGGGGTGTCTGTCATAGCACCACAGTTACAGTTACATTGAACGACCTAAAGTGTCGTTTGGAAAATACTGCATTTGATCATTGAAATAATCCAGAGTTTACAAAATGAGGTCCCCAAAATGTGTTGCAAGTTTATGAAAACAAGTCATAATAGATCAAACGTTTACATAAGTGCATGAAATAATGATGAGACGCGTCGACTCCGCGACTCCATGAAGGTCCAAATGCATGTCACATGAGCTACCTTAATAACCTGAAATACATTGCTAAAACGTCAACACGAATGTTGGTGAATTCCATAGGTTTGTAAAATGTAATGATGTACGGCCACCACAAGTAAAAGTGCAAGATAAAAATCTCATGAAAATTGTACAATAGCCTTAAGCTCATGACACCGAAGCTATGACTGATGAAACTCTATGCCCCTCCCGAATGTTCTGCCGAAACATTCAAATGTAAAAGACATGACATGCATCCGCTTACTGTTGGTAATCACTACCACGGATGGAGGCGTCACCCTCGATAGATCTATCCACTCACTCTCGCTTACCGGTAAATTAACGGTTCATGATGTTACAGGGGACTTATCACATGGCAAGGTAACTTAAGCAATGTACATATGTTTGAATACTTGGGCTCGTACTAAAATGATTGATGCAATGTATTCCCCCGTGGGATTTGAAAACAATCAAAAATGTTGAATTGAAAACGGGGCTATGAAAACTCACCTTAACTGATGAAACTGTGATGAAATGAAATGAACACCAATGAACAATTAGCTGCCGCAACCCAATATGATGGTACCATGAACATGTAATGAGCTGAAAAACAAGGCGCGCACACTAGCCGCAACCTAATATGAATGATGAACGATCTACTTTAGATCATGAAATGATGTTTTGAATGTCCATGCACATGTTTCATATACCACTCTACTCTTTGAAAAACACTTGTGTTATCAAAAATATATAATCCAAGAATTTGGAAAAATATTGCTATTAGAAAATATAATAAGCTAGTTGTAATATATATATATATATATATATATATATATATATATATATATATATATATATATATATATATATATATATATATATATATATATACTTATATATATATCGTATGTTTCCATGTTAATGTTGAAATCCTCGGGTTGTAATCCTTGTAATATCGCCTTGAAATGATGAAAATATACTTGTAATAACTAATACTTCATTAGTTATAAAATTTGGTACTTGATATTATTTCTAGCTTATAAAAGTACTTCGTAGTTTTTGTGCCAATTTTTATTAAAAGCTGTCAAATAAAAATGGTTTTAGCCGATATTCAAACGTGAATATCTTTGTCGTTACTTGTCCGTTTTACTTGTTCTTTATGTCCACGGTTACGTCTTAGTATGTAGTAATATATTTTGGAAAGCTCGGCTCCTCCGGGTTACGTCTAAAGTCTCTTTTTGTCCAATGAAAAACGTCCAACAGCAACTATTTTTCAGAAAAATACTTTTCGTCAACAATCTTGCAAAAATCATAACTTCTTCGTTATAAACTCTTTTTAATCCGTTCTTTCGCCTACGGATTCGTTTTTGAAAGTATTTTCTAAAAATTTTTCCAAAGTTCCCTTGGTGTTTACTGATTTTCCAGATTTTCACAAAATGGGACAGCATGTCTAAAACATGTACCAAATCAAGTTTTCAAGGTTTATAACTAATTTCTAACATCACCAAACCTCTTGTAATCACCACATAGCTAATCTAATCCTACCATACACCTTCTTAGGGTGCCATGGGCTCCTAACCAAGTTATTATAGCAAGGGGATTCATAAATAAAAAGTTAGGGTTTGTATGTTCCATTTTTGACAAAATAAATGGTGGTATAGCTAGTTGTACATGGTTTTTAGCATGGAAATCATGCAATACAAGTAAATATAAGATGATTCATGAAAAAAATAAAGTTGATAACTTACTTGATAAAATGAGATGATTAGATGATGAGTATGCTTGTTGTTCTTGTGTTTTTCTTGTTTGATTCTTGATTAGACAAGTATAAGGAACAACTTTGGTGCTTTAGCTTTTGAAAAACCTTCACTTGATCTTAGATTTTGGGTTGGGTCGTGAGGTAGAAGAGAGGAAAGGGTGAGATGGTTTTCTTTCTTATCTAAAAGTGTAAGTTATGATTCATAGTTTTTGGTTAAGTATAAGTTTTTGAGGTTTATTAGTTTAATAATAGGAAATCAATGCACAAGGTTAAGGGGTGTTTCATGTGGCCGGTTTTTGGTGAGCCAAGGGGGGGGGGGGGTAGGGGTACTTGGTATTTAATTAGGAATTTAGTGTAACGTTAAGTGTTATTACGTGTTATTCGTTAAAATCGGGTACCGGGTTTAATAGAAATAAACGTTCACAAAGTTAACCGGGATGAAATAAAGTTATAATAATGTTAAAAACATATTAAAAATATGTTGGGTACATTTACTGAGTGATCGGGTGATTATTGTTTAGTTTTCACGAAAACCGTCGTTATATTCATAAGCGTACGTTATAAATAAAATAAATTTCCAAAATACTGGGTAACTGAATGTTATAACTTTTATGATGTTAAAATGGATATAAAAATATGTCGGGACCATTGTGGGAATATTTAGATATATTCGTCGTGTATAAACCGGGTGTTAACGTTTACTATAAATACTTATACGTAAAAACGTTAAATGTATCAAATATATTAATTTGAAAATCCTGAGAGTGGTATAACATGAAAATGCTGTTATGATGATATGCAGACTATCTCCAGTCCGTATGCAGTGTTCTCAACACTAATGAAATGAATTCGCACCTAAACCAATCCGGTTACGCGAATTTGAATACCCGTAAACTAAATTTACGATGAAATGTGTAATGCACGTGAATGATGAAATCTTTTCCCGCAATGAATAGTGTTCCGTGAATAGTAAAATTTTTGAATGCTTCTCTGAATGTCAAACTGACACCAAAAATGATGAATAGTAAACTGATGAATAGTGTTTTGATGAATAGTGTTTTTCTAAAGTTCGGGAAATGACCTGAAATGACCTGAAATGGTGAGTTGTGACAGTCTTCCCCTCTAAAAGGAACTTCGTCCCGAAGTTCAGTTTATGTTGGTTTCTGAAAACATATATGTGAAAAGGTGATGATATTCGAGAATTCCAGCGAACTCTAACAATAGGAATTCAACTCTGATTCAACTGTTTGACCACACGGTCCATGGTTTCTGTTGGTTCTCTTACAAGGTCTGAGATTGTCATTTGGGTTGGATCCCTTCCAATGGAATCATGAGTGACTCATCTGAAAGTCATTTCTGGGGATCTGAAAATGTGAAATATGTTCGTGTAATCCTGTTGTTCTCTGGCAATGTTCAAATCTGACGGCCACTATGCCTTCTTTGTCAAAATATAAATGGTCCAGTGTATATTGGTGTAACTTTCCAAGTTTTCTGAACGATAACATGCCTTTCCTAGGCAGAACTTTCTGCATAACTCTGCAGAACTTGAAGTTTTAATGGTTTACAACTTACTGAACTTGTAACTGATTCTTGACTTGTAGAAAATTTCTGGTTATTTCGTGAATGCCTACTGGACTTGTGAGTTGAGCTTTTTCTGAGTTTGGCCCATCAATCGATGGTCTGCGCTTCTTAATGTTTTAAATGTGGTACTGGTAATATATACTGCTGAATTATGCCAGAACTCAAGTTTGTATGCTAGTTGGTCAATTCTAAAATGAATCTTAAATAGTCCAATATGCTAAAGGTTCAACCTTTCTTGTTATCCAATTTGTATCATGCCAATCCAAGGCAAAGCTTTTAACTTAGTTTGTTCTCCCACTTGAATCTGGATGGTTTGTTGTTCAGGATATCCAATCCAAATGATGTGTGTTATGTACCAACCTAACTTCTGCCAGTTTCCCGTTGTTGGTGTGATAACTATTGTTGTAGATGAATTTGATTTATGTTGAGTGATTCGTCCAACCATTTACAGGGTCAATCACTCATGCTCTGAGCATACCTTCCTATGTTTGAATTGTTCTCTCGCTTTGACCATCGGTCTGAGGGGGATAGGTGATGTTCACATCAAAATGGGTTTCTGAAGGAAATCCTAAAATGATTACCTGAAGTCCAAGGTGAATCGGTTTCCTTAACAGGAAAAACAGAAATGGGTACAATAAACCTTTGTGACTAATTCCACAACGTTCGGTCCTTCGAACTTGGCGTTATCTGAAAGGGATAGAATATAGGTAACAATTCGATTCCTTGTGTTTTGTTCCAATGGATGATAAGACATATGTTCTTCTTTGTCTATTGGGTTTGGTCTCCACTACTGAAGTTCGTGATTAATTCGTGATGTCCTTCCTAATTCCTTCATCATATATACCAATATTCTTTACTGTCAAGTCACAAAATCCTAAATGCATAAGCGATGTTGTAGGGAAGTTGGTTCTGGAAATTTGTCTCGCGATTGTGAGTTTTAGTTGAAATCCTTTTCTGAATAAACGAATTTAGAAAATGGAGAAAATGATTTACTGAGTAATATTTTTCTTGATGATTCAAAATCCAGTAGTTATGAAATAGGAACTGTTTTCAAACATGTTGTGATTAAGACTGCTTACCAAAGTTTGATGTTTATGTATATTTCTCATTGTACCATAGTGTTGCTAAAGATTGACCAAAAAGGATCGTACTTGTTCAAAATAGGAATTTCAGAAATCATTTTTCCACAAGGTATGTGATTTATGTAAACGCATCAACTTTATTTAAAAGTGAAAACACTGAAAAGGATAAAATGGTAGAATAGGAAATGTTCGCTTAAGTGCATAGATGTCTAACACTTAGTTCCTGAGGTTGGATAATGTCTATTGGTGGTTATCTGGCATAACTACAAGCATAGGTATTTAGACTAACTTAAGTCCTGAAATTGTTTATCGTTGTAATAGACAAGACGAAGGTATCACTTGATGTTGTGTCGATGAATATCTATTCTGTTTTCCCATGTAGATGAGGAGATATGTTCTGGTTTGATCCCTTGCTTGGTATGAAGGTGAGGTTATCTGAAATTTCTAGTGACATAAGGCCTTAGAGGAATCTACATCGATATTCTTGATTCAAACAATTGTCCTTTGTGAAAACTTACTGCAGGAAAGTTTATGTATGGATGAGGCCATGTTTAAATGAAATGCTCTACAGTCTCAATTAGAACCTTGGTTTATTTCTATTGTGTTGTCCTGCGGACATTTATATTGAGTTCCATCCTGTAGCTCAGTCTAGCTAGTACCCTTAAATGATAGAATTTGACAACTAAGTCAGAGATGGTGATTCAGATGGCCTCGCAGTATCTTAGGATTGTTGTTGAGTTATGAATTCTCTCACTATATACTTCTAGTCCTGGTTAGTAGTTTTGTAATCCTTTCGTTGATTTTATTGTATAGAGGAATCATGCATGTAATTGATATGGAAAGTCTCTTCTAGGGAAGTCAATGGGAAAATCCAACTTAATGTCTGAATGAGTGACTGGTGGGGTAAGTATCCAGGGATAGTTCGGCAAAAGGGATGTTTATGAAAGAGTTCCTTTGTTTACAAAACTTTCGAATGAAGATTGTTATTAACAATCCTTTGAAAAGGTAATTATTTCCTTCATGGCATAATCCTTCCTGAATTTTACATAGGTGATCAGGCTATGTATAATTGAGGACTAATGATGCGATGTTGGATTTTGTCAAAATATCATAACTTTTATCAAAAGTTTTAGATGGTGTTCAACGCATTGTTATAAAAATGGTGTCCTGATGTTTTCTTTCAAGTAACATGAAAATTGCTTCGCGTAATAATAGTAAATACTTGGTGTAATGACAGAAAATCAATTTATAGGATGGTAATAAAATAGCTTACTTCAGAAATTTTTCTGTAAAATAGTTTCCCCATATGATAGTAAAATAGCTTGAATGGTGTATTGGATACGTGTGTGAATCTTGTTGGATGGTAATAGTCTACTAATTCGTCAAAAACGAAATCAACCTAATTCCTGATGAGACAATGCTAAAATGTTGCGAAACGATTGAAGTCTGAGCAATTGGGATAGAAAATGGGGTAAACGATGGTTATGATTATCACCTAGGTAACAAAGGATAAATACTACATTGGATAGGAAAGTGCTTAATACCACTAGGTCATGTCATCGTACCAACGGTAAGTACAAAAGGAAAGATACAACCCTAAAGGGCTCGAACTACGGTTTATATATTGAAACAAAGCTCCTGCTACTGAAGTATTGTTGTTATCCTTGATGTTGCTAATATCCTGACTGTTCTCTTCATCAAATCATAAGTGACCATGAGGATATAAATCTGGTCTAGGGACTTCCTGGTGTCCCTCTGTGTGAAATCAGGTTTGTGGCATCATAAGGTCGAGATAGTCCTGAAGTGGTGTCTGAAGTTGCGCATCTATCAAATCTTAGATAATGTAGGTTCTGAACCATTCCTGAAGAATCTGCGGATGTTTCTGTTGAGTCCGTGTTATTGGTATTATCTACTAGATGTCATCTAGTTCATGGCAAGTGGGAATGGAAAAGGAAATGACAACGATGATACTAGTGAATGAAATATTACCCTCTTTCGCGCTACCTCGCGACATCCAAAAGGTAAAACTAAAGTACACACTGTGGGAAGGCCAATAGTGTAATAAGTAACTGATGGTGGTGATAGTACCTGAGTAGTAAGTGCCCTACTAGTGATGGAAAGAAAACACACTATCTTCCTTGCAATAAGCATCCTAATAAGTCCATTAAGATTAATTCTGAATATACTACCAAAAGGCATTCTATGTACGGGCTGAATGATAGGAAGACTCTGTTCCTATGGCAAATCAATAGTACTAATGGTGGTGCAAGTGCAACTGATGGTATAATGGTAGTGGAAGATGTCAAGGCATCTTCAATGTCGGAATCCGATAAAAGGATGTCAGGGTGAGTATCTGAAGACATGTCACTTGTGAACCAGGTCAATAAAATGATATACATATACGGATATGAGTATAAATAACTCGCACAGGGTATGTATGAAACAACATGTATCATGATTATGCACTTATGATGAAATGATGAGATGCTATGCTGATGTGGTTATAGTCTAGGGTCCAAGATACATCCTAGTTCGCTATAACCTTAGCTCTGATGCCAATCTGTCACACCCCCAATTTACCTGACTTGCAGCGGAATGGAATACTTGGGGGTGTCTGTCATAGCACCACGGTTACAGTTACATTGAACGACCTAAAGTGTCGTTTGGAAAATACTGCATTTGATCATTGAAATAATCCAGAGTTTACAAAATGAGGTCCCCAAAATGTGTTGCAAGTTTATGAAAACAAGTCATAATAGATCAAACGTTTACATAAGTGCATGAAATAATGATGAGACGCGTCGACTCCGCGACTCCATGAAGGTCCAAATGCATGTCACATGAGCTACCTTAATAACCTGAAATACATTGCTAAAACGTCAACACGAATGTTGGTGAATTCCATAGGTTTGTAAAATGTAATGATGTACGGCCACCACAAGTAAAAGTGCAAGATAAAAATCTCATGAAAATTGTACAATAGCCTTAAGCTCATGACACCGAAGCTATGACTGATGAAACTCTATGCCCCTCCCGAATGTTCTGCCGAAACATTCAAATGTAAAAGACATGACATGCATCCGCTTACTGTTGGTAATCACTACCACGGATGGAGGCGTCACCCTCGATAGATCTATCCACTCACTCTCGCTTACCGGTAAATTAACGGTTCATGATGTTACAGGGGACTTATCACATGGCAAGGTAACTTAAGCAATGTACATATGTTTGAATACTTGGGCTCGTACTAAAATGATTGATGCAATGTATTCCCCCCGTGGGATTTGAAAACAATCAAAAATGTTGAATTGAAAACGGGGCTATGAAAACTCACCTTAACTGATGAAACTGTGATGAAATGAAATGAACACCAATGAACAATTAGCTGCCGCAACCCAATATGATGGTACCATGAACATGTAATGAGCTGAAAAACAAGGCGCGCACACTAGCCGCAACCTAATATGAATGATGAACGATCTACTTTAGATCATGAAATGATGTTTTGAATGTCCATGCACATGTTTCATATACCACTCTACTCTTTGAAAAACACTTGTGTTATCAAAAATATATAATCCAAGAATTTGGAAAAATATTGCTATTAGAAAATATAATAAGCTAGTTGTAATATATATATATATACTTATATATATATCGTATGTTTCCATGTTAATGTTGAAATCCTCGGGTTGTAATCCTTGTAATATCGCCTTGAAATGATGAAAATATACTTGTAATAACTAATACTTCATTAGTTATAAAATTTGGTACTTGATATTATTTCTAGCTTATAAAAGTACTTCGTAGTTTTTGTGCCAATTTTTATTAAAAGCTGTCAAATAAAAATGGTTTTAGCCGATATTCAAACGTGAATATCTTTGTCGTTACTTGTCCGTTTTACTTGTTCTTTATGTCCACGGTTACGTCTTAGTATGTAGTAATATATTTTGGAAAGCTCGGCTCCTCCGGGTTACGTCTAAAGTCTCTTTTTGTCCAATGAAAAACGTCCAACAGCAACTATTTTTCAGAAAAATACTTTTCGTCAACAATCTTGCAAAAATCATAACTTCTTCGTTATAAACTCTTTTTAATCCGTTCTTTCGCCTACGGATTCGTTTTTGAAAGTATTTTCTAAAAATTTTTCCAAAGTTCCCTTGGTGTTTACTGATTTTCCAGATTTTCACAAAATGGGACAGCATGTCTAAAACATGTACCAAATCAAGTTTTCAAGGTTTATAACTAATTTCTAACATCACCAAACCTCTTGTAATCACCACATAGCTAATCTAATCCTACCATACACCTTCTTAGGGTGCCATGGGCTCCTAACCAAGTTATTATAGCAAGGGGATTCATAAATAAAAAGTTAGGGTTTGTATGTTCCATTTTTGACAAAATAAATGGTGGTATAGCTAGTTGTACATGGTTTTTAGCATGGAAATCATGCAATACAAGTAAATATAAGATGATTCATGAAAAAAATAAAGTTGATAACTTACTTGATAAAATGAGATGATTAGATGATGAGTATGCTTGTTGTTCTTGTGTTTTTCTTGTTTGATTCTTGATTAGACAAGTATAAGGAACAACTTTGGTGCTTTAGCTTTTGAAAAACCTTCACTTGATCTTAGATTTTGGGTTGGGTCGTGAGGTAGAAGAGAGGAAAGGGTGAGATGGTTTTCTTTCTTATCTAAAAGTGTAAGTTATGATTCATAGTTTTTGGTTAAGTATAAGTTTTTGAGGTTTATTAGTTTAATAATAGGAAATCAATGCACAAGGTTAAGGGGTGTTTCATGTGGCCGGTTTTTGGTGAGCCAAGGGGGGGGGGGGGGTAGGGGTACTTGGTATTTAATTAGGAATTTAGTGTAACGTTAAGTGTTATTACGTGTTATTCGTTAAAATCGGGTACCGGGTTTAATAGAAATAAACGTTCACAAAGTTAACCGGGATGAAATAAAGTTATAATAATGTTAAAAACATATTAAAAATATGTTGGGTACATTTACTGAGTGATCGGGTGATTATTGTTTAGTTTTCACGAAAACCGTCGTTATATTCATAAGCGTACGTTATAAATAAAATAAATTTCCAAAATACTGGGTAACTGAATGTTATAACTTTTATGATGTTAAAATGGATATAAAAATATGTCGGGACCATTGTGGGAATATTTAGATATATTCGTCGTGTATAAACCGGGTGTTAACGTTTACTATAAATACTTATACGTAAAAACGTTAAATGTATCAAATATATAAATTTGAAAATCCTGAGAGTGGTATAACATGAAAATGCTGTTATGATGATATGCAGACTATCTCCAGTCCGTATGCAGTGTTCTCAACACTAATGAAATGAATTCGCACCTAAACCAATCCGGTTACGCAAATTTGAATACCCGTAAACTAAATTTACGATGAAATGTGTAATGCACGTGAATGATGAAATCTTTTCCCGCAATGAATAGTGTTCCGTGAATAGTAAAATTTTTGAATGCTTCTCTGAATGTCAAACTGACACAAAAAATGATGAATAGTAAACTGATGAATAGTGTTTTGATGAATAGTGTTTGATGAATAGTGTTTTTCCAAAGTTCGGGAAATGACCTGAAATGACCTGAAATGGTGAGTTGTGACAAAAGATCTACTGGCACCCATGAGAGATGAACTCACCAAGTTCGCAGAGCAAGCTGTCAAGAAAGTGATCCGATCTACCACGTTTACTCTTCGAGCTGACAAGTCAACTATTCCACTACCAGGACTATCTCTGGACGAATTGGAAGCTCAGCTATTGGACAAATTGGCAAGCAAGTTCTCATTATCGCCGGAAGAAGCTAAAGTCCTGGAAGCGTTGAAAGCTAAAATGACAAAAGAGACTTGCAGCACAGAGGCGGACAAACTGAAACGTCCAAGAGATGATGAAGACAGGGATCCTAATTCTCAGGCAAAGAAACAAAAGCAAGCCGAAGGACCCTCATCTCAACCACAAGCACCGGTTAACCCTCCAACAACAACAACATCTTCACAACAACCCAAGGCATCCGGTTCCGCTCCCAAAGCACACGACCACTTTGAATACACAGGTGGTGACGAGATTCCTCAGCCCGATGAAGTTCCAGAACCGTCCTCTAATAAGAAGAAAGAAAGGAAAGGAAAGCATCATCAACCCAAACCGGACACCTCATCAAAAGGCACAGAATCAAAGAAACCGAAAACCGTCCTCAAATGGCTAGACCAAGACGATAGTGCCGAATACTCCTGGTTTGAGAAGATGATCAATTCACAACCACCACTTGCAGACAATCATGAACCTCAAGATGGTCGAACGGTGGAATACGCTCAATTGATTCAGCAAAAGTTTCAGATGAAAAAGATGAATAAGAAAGAGCTGCGAAGAATCAAGAATGATGCGTTCAATCTTCTAAAAGATCGGTCTGCTAACTCAATCGAACTTGAGTATCATCTGGAAAATATTGCTCGAGCTATGTCAAGCAATATTGACTGGATCAATCCTGAATCTTATGTTGATCCGGTCACAAGGAAAACCGCACCCTACATTACTGACTGGTCCAAACCACTACCGATGATTGGGAAGCCTAAGGAACCGAAGATCCCGTACAAGTTCTTCTTCAACACAGACTTGGAATTTCTGAAACTTGGCAGCAAGATTGAGAAGAAGTACGTTACATCACTCGCCTTTCTCCCTGCAGCTCGATATCTCAACAATGCCATCGAAGAAGAAGCCTCAGCATTATTCATTGATAAAGTTATTGAATATGACCGGAACGCACTCTACGGTATACATCATTGGCCAGACAACCGGGCACAGTACTATCGAAGCAGCAGACTTAATCAGACGATGAGCGATGTGACAAGTGATCTGAAGATAGTCTCGATTCAGTTCATTTCAACTGTCACTCACTTTGGGTACCCCTTCCTCAGCAAAATCACACTGAAAAGACTTGATGAAAAGGAGTACGATATTTCCGAGTCAGACTTTCCACGACTACTTCTCAATGACATCGAAGATAAGTACCTGCTCAAAGTTCAAGGAAAGCTCTGTAGCTTGCCTAAAGAGATGCAGCTTGCCTTTATCCAAGCTCTCCTAATCTTCATCAGGCAGATAGTCATAAGAGAAAGAGTAGAAGATCTTCAATTGGGAGTGGAAAGTTATCAGAAGAAGCTCAATCTCACCAAACCCAACATGTTCGACATCCCCGACCTTCAACATCTACCTCAATACACCTTGATCAGGCATCCAGCATTTGGGTTCACCTACCGCAGTATAAACGGTCGCAACTGCTTCATGGCTTACGACGAAATACATAAGTTCTGTGATGAAACCTTGAAGTTCGTCAGAGATGGAATCAAAAGCAGATTGGATGACATTGCTCTGGGTAAATCTAAAAGGTGGAAAACCAATGAGGCCAGGGATGCTCGCAGATTCATCTTAAGGATTGAGAACCGATTGAAGCGCATGGATCAGTTTCGAAGGTTGGAAAGTTATGTGGGAGGCAGACAAAAGTTTCCGGTGTTGACATTTCAGAGACCTGATTGGTAGAAAGTTGTAAGAGTTTGATTTGATTTGTCAATTATATACTTCATAATGGCTTGTGTACGCATTACAGTGCACAACCCAAACTTGTAAAGAAAGGACCCTGAGGTACGCATCAGTGCCTCAATCCTAAATATAAGGAGCGAAGGCTTCATACTTTTGAGTAGAATTAATCAAATGTTTATGAATTTTCATAATTCTGCTCAAAAGGACAAGTATTTCACCTCAATAAGACCTAATCACTTGTTGAGGGGGAGCACTTGTTAAAACAAAATACTTTGTTCAAAATCAAAAGTTCTTGGTGAATCTCCCCGTAAGACTCAAAAGGCATATTTTAATCTAAAAGATTGTCAAAAACATCATTTATATGCTATTTTTGAGGGGGAGAAAATGATAAAGTGATTAAAATATACGAAGTCAAAGCTTAAAAGTTGTATCATGTGCGAGCTAGACTCAGTATTGACCCAGGAATTGACGAGACAATAAAAGTTAGTAATATCGAAAAGACTTATCCTCGACGGGTAATAACATCAAGTTAGTTACTAGGGCCAGTTGTCACCTAAAAGCTGACAATGTATCTCTTTAACTAACCACGTAAGCGTGTCTCGAAAAGGATATGTCTTAGTAGAAATGTACCGTCTCGAGAAACTTTCTGTGGACTTGACCAGGCCGGGTAATAACTTCAAGCTAGTCTAACTAGTGATGTAAGCGTGTCTCGAATCGGTCTTGTTCACGGAAAGCGGATCAATTCAAAAGTGCTTGCTCCTCCCGTATGTGCAAATTTATTAAATACTTATGAGCACATGTGCAGGGGGAGCCCTTCAAAAGTGTACACAAAACTCTCAAAGTGTTAACCAAAATTTTTGATTATAACAAACACTTTGAGAGATTTTTCAATCAAAGGTTTCTTGGCTACTGTCGGAGTTATAAGGTGATTAAGATAGGAATAACCGTCCTATGATCCGCCAGAGCCGGAGGGATCTACCCAAGGACATCTCCCATAGTTAGAATTAGAAGTCCTTAGGTATGATAGGAGAAAAGAATGAAAGGGAAAGAAGGAGTTGAAGAATTAAAAAGAAAAGTAAAGAAAAGGGTGAAAAGAAATAGCCCTCCATATGTTCAACCTTAGGGCAGACATCGGGTTCAATACGTATGCTACTGGTTGTTGCAAAAGACAACACCGGTATTGAAGACAAAGTCGTCATGGACCCAGTGACGCAATGCACTAAACCATCTTAACCACTCAAGTTCTCTTAAAAGGACTTGTTTCATTCTCACGGGGAACTAGCGTAACCTATCGACCTATCTCTTAGAGACGGTTGATATTGAAGCAGGAGACCCCTCCCTAGTCTCCGCATAGGATACCTAGGTGTGCACTTATAGAGTCTAGAGCCTTGAGATACATCAAAGATCTCTTAGGAACACTTAGTAGTTCTACAACTGGTGTTCTACATCAATGGACACCAGCTGTAAATTATCGAGTCCTTCGCAGATCTTAGCAATCTGCCAAGAACGTTTATGAGAGGATTACTTATGTATTTCTCAATGATTGAACGGAAATCCTGCCAGGGTCAACATCAAACAGCCCTGACAGCAGGTCACTTCGGTAACCCCACAAGGGTTACGCTTAGTGTTTGCGGTGGTTCCATTACGGTCTACAGTCGTGGAGTGATCCCCAGCGACTCACCCAGTCATTGAGCTACTTAGTAGGTCTCGTAAGCTCCTTCGGGAGTATCTGATATGGGAACGGCCTGGATAAGGATTAGAAGGAGTCTTCACAATATGCTGTTGATGAGCTCTAATTCCTTATCTGTAAGTACCGGTTGTTTTATTGCTAACTGTTTACTTGCAGGTACCTCACTTCCATGATGGTAGATTCCAACATGCTCATACATACATCTTGAAGCAAATGATAGCTCCCCCAAAGATCTTAGCACCACAAAGGTTAAAGAAAGATTCTACGTCAATTAAGAAGAATTTACAAAGTATAAAGGCTAAAGATCTCAGAGTATGAGAAGGAACTTCATGTACGTGAAAGTATAAGTCTGAAGATGTATGAGTATGTTGGAATGGCGGACAACCACCACAGACGCAGGAGTGACGAATGGCAGACTACTTCGTGACACAATCACTACATCTTCACCAAAGAACAAAGACAAAGAGCAAAGTACATTCATTATCATTCAACCATTTTGAAGACGTCTAGAGTTTTACATGTCACAAGTCAACGACATAGATGAAGACGTCAAGCAACCGTGATGACCGACTGATTGATGCTAAACCGTCAACTTATATTGACCAAATAATGGTCAACAAGGTCAAACTGCCTAGAGTCAATGCTCCGCGGAATATAGTGTTTCCCCGGGTCGTTATGTCCCGACGAGGTGTGGATTGTAAACAAACGGTTTCGTGATCGGGTGAATCTGGATGGATAAGGGTTTGAGTGAGATTAAACTAAGGAATACACGAAGAAATAGCTTAAATAAGCTATATGAATAAGACGGGAAACTAGGAAAAACCAGAAACGATTTAAACCTAAAAACGCGTACGTTACGTTTAAATAAAACGTAAACGTACGAAATAAAAAGTGAAAACTGAAATCTGAAAACCCCCAGGGGGTGAAAATGACTTTTTTACAAACTTAAAAGTAAAAGAAAATTTTAGAAAATTAAAATTAATTTTTACACTATTTAATTATTTAATATTAATTAAAAACTATTTAATACTTATTATTAATACTTAAATAACTAAAATACAATATAATATTATTTAAATACTAAAAAGGTGAAAATAAAATTTCTAAAATTATAAAATGACTAAAAATAAGTTTTAAAAATAAAAATAAGTATTTTTGTCTTTTTGTGATTTTTCTATTAATTAATTACTTATTAATTACTAATTATCTAATTAAACTAATTTAAATTAAGAAAAATAGAAAATGAACAGTAAAAATTCCAAGAAAATTTATAAAATTATTTTATAATATATAAAAGCTAGGAAAAATATAAAAACAAGGTTTTGCTTAATAAAAACTAATTATGCTATATTAAACTTAATATTAATTAATTTCTAATAAAACTAATATTAAATATAATAAATACCAAATGATGAAATAAAAATCTGAGAAAATTAATATAAATACTTTAATATAAGATATAATTAATAAAATTATAAAAATGACAAGTACTTAATAAAAATTTAAAAATGAAAATTAAAATTAAATTACATTAAATAGAAACTATCACTTAAAAATTAAATTGTTTTTTCTTGATTTTTCTTTTACCGAACTATTTAATACTTAAAAACAAACACTTTTTGTAAAAACAACTTTTTTATAAACTTAAAATAAGCTGAGAACAAGCTTATAACTTGTGACAGTTGACTTTGGTCAACTGTCAAGGGAAATAAGCTAAAATGGCTGAAGTGGGACCCACAAGGGTGAAATCTGATTCAAACAAGTTAGATAAACATGTTTAAACAAGAAAATGTAGGTATGATCCACTGAATAAGCTATAAGCCACAAATAAGCACTTGGCTTATTGTGTTAGGACTGAAAAGTGGGACAGAGTTCAAGGCTCAAACTAGGTGGGTCCCAGTGGTTTCTAGGTCAACCCAATGGTCAAACCATGCACCCTGGTAGGAGGGGGGATGGAAGGAACAAATTTTGGGATGTGGGGGCCACTGTGGTGGCTGGAAACCACCACCAAAGGGTGGTGTTTGGGTGTGCAACTGCTGAGACAGAGCAGGAAGCAGCCCTGCAACCCTCTTTGGAGGGTTGTGGGGCCCACAACAAAAATCATAAAAATCAATGAACCTTGGAAACCTAAAGATGAGGTGGTGGACTATCTGTGAAAGCAAGTTACAAGCCTAGAAACCTTCTACACAATTCAAAACAATTACCTCAATATTTGGAAAAACTAAGATGAGCAAATTTTGATTTTTTGAGAAACTACTTATGTTGACTAATGTGAGATTCTAGTGATGACTAATGATTAGATAAGTTATAATAAGATGAAATAAAACCAAAAGAAGCTAAGTGATCAAGTTTTACAACTAAATGGGTGGGTTTAGGATCTCAAATCCCCAACAGTGGACTGTTGGGGGGTGTTACTTGATTTTTTGACTTTTTTATAAAAGGGACTTGGTTTTTAAACCTTACTTGACCTATCTAAGCCTAATGCACTCTAACTACACTGAAGCAACATTGAAATAACAACAAGATCACATTGAACTGGGTTAAACCAAACACCCCTTATAAAACTGAAAGTGGGATTTTGTGAAGCAACATGCAATTTCAAACCATAATATGCACCATTTATCATCTACTAACATGCATTAAACATAAATAATCATAAACTAACTAACAAGAATAGTTACAACTAGAACTTAATACATATACAATTCAATAAGATGAAACTGAGATGGGCTTACAGTGAGCTCAGGTGAATTCCAAACCAAGAGTAAGTTTACCAAACTAACCTATAGCCTCCCTGAGGCACTATACCCTGCTTCCACAACATTCCTTCTCCATTTTCCAATTAATTCTGAATTTCTGCTATTTATTAGGAATTTTTTATGATTTTTAGTAAACCTATGTCCAACTGATTTCCAAGCTTTCACAAGCTCATAAACTACTAAAAACAGCTTAAAGGAAGTTTATGAACATCATTTTCATAAATGTAGAACCAATTGGTAATTTTACTGAAAACTTGAGAATTTGGAATTCAACAAGAAAGATGGAATTTATATTAAAAGCTAATGGTATTACACTGAAAAGGTTGAAAGTAAGCTTTTTAAACTAAAGATAACAGCTACAATTTGAAATTACATAAAATTCAACCTAAATTACATTTTTGCTAAATTCTACACTGCTACTCCTAATTACTACTAACTGCTCCACTTTTTCATGACTTATATAAGTCTTGGTGAGGTCTTGAGTCTTTCCCATCTTTTTTCTTGGCCGTTGGATTGCTTGAGATGATCCTGACCCTTCAAATGGATTTGGCGGGAAAGTTGCTTAGGCAGAATTGGGTGGTGTTTGGTGAGCATTTATGAGGAGGGGGAAAAGTGAGGGTGTAGGTGAAGGCTTTAATGAGGGTTGGTGAGAGTTTAGTGGAGATAGGAGAGGAGGGGGGAGACCAGGTTGCAGAAATCATGGAGGTGGGGGACGGTGAACAATGGACGAGGGTGTGTGTTTGACTGTGTTGACCCTGGGTTTTATTAATAAAACTGGGTTTGGGCTTTTGGTGGGCTAGGGGTGTACATGGGCTGGGGTGTTGCTGGATCAGACTTATTGTTTGGTTTGTTTGTTTGTTTATTTATTTTGCAAAAACCACAAGGACTATTGTTGTAATTTCTGAAAAGTTGTGGCTGAAAATGTCAAACTTCCAAAGTGCTCATAAGTACCAAAATTGCCAATCACCAATATTATAAGGTTCATGATTTTTTTTTTTTTTTTTTTTTTCATTTTAAAACACCAAGGACCAAAACTGACAAGTTTGCAAAGTATAGGGACCAAACATGTAATTTCCACAAAACTTTCACCCAGGGACCATTTTGATAACTTTAGATTTCCCAAGGGCAAAAAATAATTTTTCTTTCAAAATTACCCCACCAGGGACCTTTTCTGCCAATATATGAAACTCTAGGGACCAAAAGTGTAAATTTCCAAAACTTTCCAATTTTTCACCAAAGGACTAAATATGACAACTTATGATTGTAAAAGGACCTTTGGTGATAATTTTTCATATTTTGAATATCCAGGGACTAGATTTGTAATTTTATGAAAGTTGGGGGACTGAAACTGCCAATTTTGAAAACTTTGTACGTTTTTCATTTGTTTTTACTCGTTTTGCATCTAAAACATATAAAACACAATTTTGAAATATTTTCAGTATTTTGATGCATTACTGAGTGTTTTTGTATGTTTTGCAGTTCAGATTAGACCAAAAATGATGAGTGTTTGAGCACTCATCAATCCCCCACACTAAACTATTGCTAGTCCCTAGCAATACTGTTTTGAAAACTTGATGGATTTGAAAAACTATTTACCAAAAGCCATCACTTCTGGAGTAGCCAGGTGTAAGAACTGTGGCACACCTGATAACCGCGTGATTTTGAGCAAACCACCAGCTGTCAACGGATTTGAGTAGTCTTTACCAAAAGCCGTTTGCTTCTGGACTAGCCAGCTCTTGATGGAATAGTCAACATCTTGGTGAGCTGATTACCAATTATGGATTTTCCACGGCCTTTACCACAAGCCATAATCTTGCGGGCTAGCCAACTCATTTGTTTTCGGGGAGTTGAGGAACCATACAATTTTGGGCAAATTGCAAGCCGTAAACGGATTTGAGATGTCTTTACCAAGAGCCGTTTGCTCCTGGACAAGCCAATCCCTTTTGTCGCTTAGACAAGGCGGACTGATTACCACAAAATTTTTGAAGCACCAGTGAATTTTTTTTTTTTAAATTTTTTGAAATTTTGGCAAAAACGGGGGTATTATATAGTAAAATGTGATAAAATTCGCTAGAATAGCGAATACCCCCCCACACTTAGCATGAATATTGTCCTCAATATTCAAAGTCCCGGCTATTATGCCGACTCTTTGAACGTAAAAGGGCAACATTACAAGCTAAGCGTGGAAAACACTATTTTGTATTTTCACTTTTGTAACCATAGCATGGGGGACTCCCCCACACTTAGGGTGAAAACCCTATAAACATGCTACTGATGCGTGGGAATCGCACCTTGCTTTACCTCTCGAGGGATCTCACGAGGCTTACAACCCCCACCAGGCAGTGTACCTGATCGTTGTAGTATAGTATAGTGACAAGTACCGGGGGATTGATCGTTCAGCTTAGGAATAGTGTCGCTAGGATTAGAAAGCCTAATTAAAAGTTCTAGAGATGAAAGATGATTATTTTTGTGTTTTTATATTTTAATGAAAGCAAGTAAAATCTCGGGTTTTGGAAGAGTGGGCGGAATTAGTTGCTATTCAACTAACCCAAAGCTAAGATGCAATCAAAATAAAATACTAAAAATGAAATTAAACTAATATTAAACTAAGGTTGTGAGCAGTGGTTGGAGAAATTGTGTTTACTTAGACTTCATTACTCCCTAGATATCTTTTACATGTCAATTACTTGTTACACTTGTATGGATGACGGATTGTATTCCTTAATACCATTCGTGGGGTGGCATACATAACTCCCCAACTCTATGAGCTCTTATCTCCTCCTACACCATGACCCAGCACAACTATAGGGATTGTAAACAGTGGCTCATGCATTAAATACAACCAATAAAGACCTAGTACGCCTCGGTTCATGTTTCTTAAGACGTTCAAGCATGTTACCATTTGGAGATCTGCCAGTTTTCTTAAGCCTAACATATAATATCATTCATCCAAAACAAGAATAGACAAGTAATCAACACATAATCAACATCTAGGTTTCATTAGATCTAAGCAAACACAAAGTAAATCTAGCCTAGCATAGTAGAATTAAGATAAGAACAAAAGATAAACAACCAACACATAGACATATTGATTGAATTAAGAGTATACTTATCTCAATTACAATGCAAGGTCTCAAGGGTTTGGAACCCTTGAAAAACCTGTAAAAGAGGCACCAAAATCGTCTTTAGGGTTTCACCAAAACTTCTCCTTTTTTTTATGAAAAAACTAGAAAACTATATATAGGAAAATCGTTCTGACGGCGTCAAGAGTTAAGTCTGACGCCGTCACCTCGCCGCCATATACTTCCTCGGACGCCCTAGATCCACTTGTGACGGCCTATCTGACGCCGTCACCACCTTCGGTATTTTATTCTTGGACACTTTGACGCCGTCACCTATTCATCTGACGCCGTCACCAGCTACGGTATTTTATTCTTCATGTCTGACGCCGTCAAGAAGGAAGTCTTGACGCCGTCACCTTGTATCTTCAGCATGGATTTTTGGCACTTTGCCGTTTTCTTCACTTTATGCTCCAAAAACGTCCAAAATAGCCTCTTTTCCAGAATTCACTCTCCAAACACCTAAAATCACAAAAGGAACGATTTAGGGCAATATTTGATCAAATAAAGTCGAATTCGGGCTTAAATGACCCCCTAAAAACGGATCATTTTTCGCCTCATCATATACCCTTACACTTGAGATTTGCTTGTCCTCAAGCAAATGAGCTTTTATTCTACTCAAAAGACAAGTTAGGGGTCATTTAACACTAATATAAAAGTAATTACAACAAATAATCGTTCCACTAAAGACCAATAGACAAGCACAGAGGTCATACACAAGCACCTCACAAATAGTGTTTAGATACTCACATCTCTCGGGTCTAATAAAGTAATATAACATTATGGAAATGGAAGATATCTCTCACTACCTGTCATAGCAAAATAGATTACCATAGGCTTGGGAAAGGATCAAACCTCCACCACATGGCGTAAGCTCCTAGGATAAACTATCAAAGAGGTCTTTTTAAAGGGTTATAACGTTAGGTGTAGGGATATGAATTACACGGTTTTGTTGGATAAAGGAAATTTTACTGGTGGCGAGTTAACAATCTTGGTTAATTACATGTACAAGATGGCGTTGCTAAGCCAAGACTAGACTCGACTTAAGCTAATAAATGAAAAATAACAAAAACATAAAATGAACATAGAATGAAAACGGGATGGTAGTCCGTATGTTTTTTCTTTCTTTTTTTTCTTTTTTCTTTTTTCTTTTTTTTCTTTTCTATTTTTTTTTTCTTTTTCTTAATTTTTTCGATTTTTTTTTTTTTTTTTTTGCATACACTCTTACCCTACCATCCAAAATAATACATCATAGGGGTTTGAGCATTCCCCTTACACTTGAATCTTTACATACTTTACATTAACTAATCTAATGACTCGAATTAAGAAAATCAAAACACTTGGAGCACTTTTAAGATTAACGTACATATGGGGGTAATAATATTATGTTCTTCCCCATTACTTCATAAAATAAGTACTTACCCATGAGTCCCAATCGTCCCAAAACAATATGTACAAGGATATGACTCGACTTAGCAACCATGTAATCAATTAGAAAGTTAACTTAGGGTTTAACAAATAACAATAATGCACTAAAAATGAGCGCATACACGGAAGGCTAAGGCGATTTGGGTGTACATTTAAGTGGGGTGTAACAAATTCTTCCTTTAAGTAAGATGCTTAAAGTTAGAAACGAAAAGATAGGCTCGGAGGGGTGTACTAGGGGTATCGTGTACTAAAAATGAGTACAACGCAAAGGGTGTGGGAAAAATTAGTTGACTTAACTAGCCAAGTAATATGACTTAAATGGTCAAGTAATTATAATACGGGTTTAACACAAGGGTGATCCTAATGCCTCTTATCATGTAGTAAATCCTACTACACGAATGTAGTCTCACTAGCGGTCTCAGGATGCATCACTAACGCAAGTTCTAGAATCTAAATGCTACCGGTACACTCATAAGCACTAATAGTAAATGCTTTTCCTATCAAATCTAAAGGCGAACCTCACATTTTTGGGTGGAAATTTTTTTTGAATATACGGTTATGTGCTAGTCATACAACCTCTTATCCATGAGACGCTTGCTATGGCTAAAGTTTCACTCCTAAATGTTGTAAAAAAATTTTAAATTTGGCGCTAAAATTACACTAAGAAGTATTTCTCATAGTTTTATTACACATCTACTATCAAACAAAACAAACTCAAGCGAAAGTGCATATGTAAGGTATCATCTTTTTACCCTCCCCTTACACTTAGGATGAACATTGTCCCCAATGTTCAAGTAAAGAATGTAAAAGTGAAAAAGTAAAGAGAATGAAATCAAATACTCCCCTGATTCGCTCGGTATGGATTATAGGTTGGCCAGGTTAAATCTTCCTCCAAGAAAATGAACAATCAAAGCTTCCCTTCCAGAATATAAATCATCTTCTTGTCTTAAATAACCTGTAAATCCTGACAAAAGTAGACAAGGCAACCTCGCGTAAAATCGGCGGCATCCTATATAAGTTACTAAACCTAGAAAGCAAAGTAAGATATAATGCTTGTGGAATGAAGTTTGCAGATTTCCTGGAGATTATAAAACTTAATAATTCACAAAAACCATAAGACTCCGTTAGAAAAACAAAACTGGTAAAATTTCCAGATTTTTGACTCCTGACGCCGTCAAGAGCAATAGCCTGACGCCGTCAAAATGGACCTGCAGAAATCTTTAAGTTAAGTTTCCGGAAAATTTCTGGAAAAACTTTGTCCTACTTCCTGGAAAATCCTGCAAAACTTCATTATGACTCAATACAAGCATTTGACTCTAACAATTACGAATATACATGTTCATTAAATATTGTGGAGAATCATGATCGGTTTGTTTCTTAAAAACATATTTGGGGTTTCCCCTTACACTTATCTTTTGCAAAAATACTTTTAGGTTGAAGTTAAGACTAGGCCAAACAACATAATAAAGTATTTCCACATTTTAATTGAGAAACATGATCAACCAACAATAAAAATAAAACATGCATACGGAAGCAAATATCAATCAAACAAATAAAATCACACAAAACATGGGTTGCCTCCCAAGAAGCGCTTGTTTTTGTTCGAGTCACGAGCCTGACTCTACCCTTATTTAACATGAATAGGGGAAGTTTTCCCTACACTTTGAATTAAGTGCGGGTGGAAGTAGCGATACACACCCTTAGGGTGGAAGTATGCCACGTGAGGAAAGAGTGGTGGATGAATTATATGCTCAAAGGGTTGTGCTCCTATCATCATAACCTTACCTAATTCAATCGGGTTAATGGATGGATTAAGATTTTCTCTTAGAAAGGGATCATCTTCTATCAATTTCGAGAGACTCCTAGTTGGGAATCCATCTTGACCTAATAAACCCGGTTTAAACCCATAATGTTTCTTGTGATCAGTCATAAATGGGTGATGTAAGCATGTAAGGTCATGTTCCACTCCTATGTCAGCTTCCTCTCTACAAGGCTTAAAGTCTACTACCTTTGTCCTAAGACTACCCGGACTATATGGTTTGATGGGTGGATCGGGACCTATTTCAATTCCTAAATTCACATCCAAGGATGGAAGATTGGGTAATGGTTTTGGTTGAGGCTCCGGTTCATCAAAACTAGGAACTTCCCTAGAACTTGGAGTAAGGTTATCACTATAAGTGTTCAAACCTATATCCTCTAGTGGTGCTTGGTCCAAGGGTTCTACCTCAATTGGGGTTCCTATAGTCTCTTCTACTTCTTCCGGGTAAGTCACGGGCGGTGTATGTGCCTCAAATGATGGTAGGACTTGTGGGGTACTTTGTGGGCTTGGATTATCCACCTCATCCTCCATTGTACCTAGATTACCTATATGTTTGTTTTGTACTATGATATTAGGTGCCATCCAACTAGGTATCTCAACATGAGTATATTCATCCCCAGACAAACTTCCTGTTTGCTCCATCAAACTTGTTTTTGATTGATTTGTGATGTTGTTTGTTGGGTTGTCTACTCTATAATAATATTGGGCACAGTTTTCTATGGTATCCCACGCTTCTTCATCATTTAATTCCCTAGGGCCCCCATTGGCAAAATCATCGATGCGCATTTGGTCACATTGGCTGACACGATAGTAAAAGGTTTCGGTTAGAGATGATAAAGAGAAACTATGATGAGGGAATTTTCGAAGTAAAATTTTAAAACGAGTCCATGCATCATATATGGGTTCATCTCGATATTGTTTGAAATTCGAGATGTCAACAGGGTAGAATGGCCTTTTTGGTTGGTGGTATGGTGGATTCGCGTACTCCATAATGGTGAACGGAATAGTCAATGGAAATTACGAACAAACACACAAAGAAAAAGATAGACTAAAGAAAACCTAAAAATAAAAATAAAAATCTTACTAGAAAGGAATCTAGCAAGTAGACCTAATAAAAAGAAATCCTAACCTAGACAATAACTATTCCCCGGCAACGGCGCCAAAAACTTGATGCGTGGGAATCGCACCTTGCTTTACCTCTCGAGGGATCTCGCGAGGCTTACAACCCCCACCAGGCAGTGTACTTGATCGTTGTAGTATAGTATAGTGACAAGTACCGGGGGATTGATCGTTCGGCTTAGGAATAGTGTCGCTAGGATTAGAAAGCCTAATTAAAAGTTCTAGAGATGAAAGATGATTATTTTTGTGTTTTTATATTTTAATGAAAGCAAGTAAAATCTCGGGTTTTGGAAGAGTGGGCGGAATTAGTTGCTATTCAACTAACCCAAAGCTAAGATGCAATCAAAATAAAATACTAAAAATGAAATTAAACTAATATTAAACTAAGGTTGTGAGCAGTGGTTGGAGAAATTGTGTTTACTTAGACTTCATTACTCCCTAGATATCTTTTACATGTCAATTACTTGTTACACTTGTATGGATGACGGATTGTATTCCTTAATACCATTCGTGGGGTGGCATACATAACTCCCCAACTCTATGAGCTCTTATCTCCTCCTACACCATGACCCAGCACAACTATAGGGATTGTAAACAGTGGCTCATGCATTAAATACAACCAATAAAGACCTAGTACGCCTCGGTTCATGTTTCTTAAGACGTTCAAGCATGTTACCATTTGGAGATCTTCCAGTTTTCTTAAGCCTAACATATAATATCATTCATCCAAAACAAGAATAGACAAGTAATCAACACATAATCAACATCTAGGTTTCATTAGATCTAAGCAAACACAAAGTAAATCTAGCCTAGCATAGTAGAATTAAGATAAGAACAAAAGATAAACAACCAACACATAGACATATTGATTGAATTAAGAGTATACTTATCTCAATTACAATGCAAGGTCTCAAGGGTTTGGAACCCTTGAAAAACCTGTAAAAGAGGCACCAAAATCGTCTTTAGGGTTTCACCAAAACTTCTCCTTTTTTTTATGAAAAAACTAGAAAACTATATATAGGAAAATCGTTCTGACGGCGTCAAGAGTTAAGTCTGACGCCGTCACCTCGCCGCCATATACTTCCTCGGATGCCCTAGATCCACTTGTGACGGCCTATGTTACGCCGTCACCACCTTCGGTATTTTATTCTTGGACACTTTGACGCCGTCACCTATTCATCTGACGCCGTCACCAGCTACGGTATTTTATTCTTCATGTCTGACGCCGTCAAGAAGGAAGTCTTGACGCCGTCACCTTGTATCTTCAGCATGGATTTTTGGCACTTTGCCGTTTTCTTCACTTTATGCTCCAAAAACGTCCAAAATAGCCTCTTTTCCAGAATTCACTCTCCAAACACCTAAAATCACAAAAGGAACGATTTAGGGCAATATTTGATCAAATAAAGTCGAATTCGGGCTTAAATGACCCCCTAAAAACGGATCATTTTTCGCCTCATCAGCTACTGTTTTTGTTTACCGAGTCGCTAGCTTGACTCGACCCCGAATTCAATTGTCCTTGGGGAAGCCTGATGTGGAAGAAGCAATCTCAATCGGTCTTTCATTCAAGATGTTTGGACAAACATTTGAAGCACGTGAAAGTTCCACGCCGATGAGATAAGTATCCGGCTCAAGATAATGATACATGAAAATGCCGGGATCAAGGATAGTGTCTTCATTCCCGAAGGAGTGAAGAACATGAGAAGTCACCTTATAGGTGAAGAAAAGGAAGAAAATCATGATAAAAATCATGAGTTGATTTTCTTCCTCAAGAGGAGGCTCAATAGCCTGAGTTTGGATTTCAAAGGGTAAGCTCGTAAACAACCCGGGAGGGTGGGTGGGAATTTGCAAATTCTCATAATTGAGAGCATCTCCCCCCGGGCTATCAAACTGATGAGCGAGTTCACCGGAGAACTCCTCATGAAGAGAATCATTCACAAGATGTGAATCAGGGAACTCATGTTCCGGAATAGACTCATCACAATCCTCAATCTGAGTACCAAAGAGTGGATTATCAGAAATCAAAGTGAATTCAGATTCGAATTCAAATAGAGGATTGGTGAGAGTGGTATTGAATGTTTCGGGAACAAAGTGAATATTATTCTCTGTTGGACTGATGGGATCAGAAGTGAGTGACGGATCATGATATAGGAGACTTTCAATTTCTCCCAGATCGGCTTGGAAGTCAAGGAGACCATCATCACTTTCCAAGGAAAGTGGATCGATGTGAGCAAGTTCATCAGCGAACTCCTCAAGAAGATGATCAGCATCAGTTTGTGGAACTGATGCCTCAACATACTCGATGTCTCCATAAGATGTGCAATCATCACTAAAATCTGAGAAAGTCTCAAATTGATCTTTAGGACACTCAATGGGTGAAGGAATATCACATACATGATCCAAAGTTCCCTGTGACTCTCTCGGGATTGGGACAAGGATCTCAACACTAGACTTTATTAATTCGTCCGATTCCTTATCAGGAACAGTGCTAAGATGCTCATCCCCCATGATCAGAGAGTGAGTGTGAACTTCGGGTGTGATAACAACAGACTGAGGGAGATGAGAGGAGCTAGCATTCATGGAATTTTCAAGTTCCATTTGTTCAACGGCTAGTAATTTCCCCGTCTCATTATTTTCTCCCTGATTTTCCGTGGGAGTAATCACAAATGATGAATCTGATGAACCCTTATAAAATTGAAGGATATCAAGGGTGTCGTCATTATCACTATCATCATCACAGTCTAGAAGAGCAGCTTGACGAAATTCGACACGTGTTATAGCTGCTTGCTCTAAGACAAGTAATTCTTCCACGCTCAATTCGTTTCTAGCCTCTCGTTCTTCAGCAAGTAATTCTGCCATAGATTTCTCACGAGAGTCTTGAAACGGTGTAGTAACCAACTCCTCCTTAAGTTCTTTTAATAAATCAAGAGCCTTTAGTAAAAGGTCTTGCTCGGTTTCTTGAGGAGTTGTGTGAATCATATCGTACTGTGGAGGTGGGTCTGAAAATGAATAGTCGTAATTGTTACAAGGAAATGGATTCCTTGTTTGACAATCTGAGCTAGAGTGTGGACCTCCACAATACTCACAACAGTAAAACTGATGTGGCTGTGAGTCGTATGTGCTAAAGTTATAATTGTTATCAGGAAACTGCTCATAGACAAGCGTGTTTCCCGATTGACAATCAGAACTGTAGTGTGAACCACCACAGTACTCACAACAGTAAAACTGCTGAGACTGATGGTGTGGTAACTGATGGAATGAATCAGTCGTGTCATGGTAGGAATAAGGATTCTGGTTATAGACAGACCCGTTTCCCGACTCTACCATGCCACAGCTGGGGCAATTGCCACCATTATAAGGATTACCACACCATTGGCAAACCAGAAAGTGTGGATGAGACATAGAAAGAATCAAATAGTTTGGGAGGGGTAGGGATGAAGAATCAAAGATGTGAGAGGGTAAAGGTGAATATTTTTGGGTTTTTGGAAAGACATTTTATACAAATGAGAAAGAAAATGTTTTTGTGTTTTTTGTGTTTGTTGAAAACTGAGTTTAAAAAGTTTTCGTGAACGGTTTTGTTTTGATAATGGGAAAATATGAACAAAGGATGGATAAATGTACAATGGAACGAATTCCAAAGATACTAATCAGAAAAACCGTTTAGATACGCACATAACCTCCCCGGCAGCGGCGCCAAAAATTGATTGATGCTAAACCGTCAACTTATATTGACCAAATAATGGTCAACAAGGTCAAACTGCCTAGAGTCAATGCTCCGCGGAATATAGTGTTTCCCCGGGTCGTTATGTCCCGACGAGGTGTGGATTGTAAACAAACGGTTTCGTGATCGGGTGAATCTGGATGGATAAGGGTTTGAGTGAGATTAAACTAAGGAATACACGAAGAAATAGCTTAAATAAGCTATATGAATAAGACGGGAAACTAGGAAAAACCAGAAACGATTTAAACCTAAAAACGCGTACGTTACGTTTAAATAAAACGTAAACGTACGAAATAAAAAGTGAAAACTGAAATCTGAAAACCCCCAGGGGGTGAAAATGACTTTTTTACAAACTTAAAAGTAAAAGAAAATTTTAGAAAATTAAAATTAATTTTTACACTATTTAATTATTTAATATTAATTAAAAACTATTTAATACTTATTATTAATACTTAAATAACTAAAATACAATATAATATTATTTAAATACTAAAAAGGTGAAAATAAAATTTCTAAAATTATAAAATGACTAAAAATAAGTTTTAAAAATAAAAATAAGTATTTTTGTCTTTTTGTGATTTTTCTATTAATTAATTACTTATTAATTACTAATTATCTAATTAAACTAATTTAAATTAAGAAAAAATAGAAAATGAACAGTAAAAATTCCAAGAAAATTTATAAAATTATTTTATAATATATAAAAGCTAGGAAAAATATAAAAACAAGGTTTTGCTTAATAAAAACTAATTATGCTATTTTAAACTTAATATTAATTAATTTCTAATAAAACTAATATTAAATATAATAAATACCAAATGATGAAATAAAAATCTGAGAAAATTAATATAAATACTTTAATATAAGATATAATTAATAAAATTATAAAAATGACAAGTACTTAATAAAAATTTAAAAATGAAAATTAAAATTAAATTACATTAAATAGAAACTATCACTTAAAAATTAAATTGTTTTTTCTTGATTTTTCTTTTACCAAACTATTTAATACTTAAAAACAAACACTTTTTGTAAAAACAACTTTTTTATAAACTTAAAATAAGCTGAGAACAAGCTTATAAGTTGTGACAGTTGACTTTGGTCAACTGTCAAGGGAAATAAGCTAAAATGGCTGAAGTGGGACCCACAAGGGTGAAATCTGATTCAAACAAGTTAGATAAACATGTTTAAACAAGAAAATGTAGGTATGATCCACTGAATAAGCTATAAGCCACAAATAAGCACTTGGCTTATTGTGTTAGGACTGAAAAGTGGGACAGAGTTCAAGGCTCAAACTAGGTGGGTCCCAGTGGTTTCTAGGTCAACCCAATGGTCAAACCATGCACCCTGGTAGGAGGGGGGATGGAAGGAACAAATTTTGGGATGTGGGGGCCACTGTGGTGGCTGGAAACCACCACCAAAGGGTGGTGTTTGGGTGTGCAGCTACTGAGACAGAGCAGGAAGCAGCCCTGCAACCCTCTTTGGAGGGTTGTGGGGCCCACAACAAAAATCACAAAAATCAATGAACCTTGGAAACCTAAAGATGAGGTGGTGGACTATCTGTGAAAGCAAGTTACAAGCCTAGAAACCTTCTACACAATTCAAAACAATTACCTCAATATTTGGAAAAACTAAGATGAGCAAATTTTGACTTTTTGAGAAAACTACTTATGTTGACTAATGTGAGATTCTAGTGATGACTACTGATTAGATAAGTTATAATAAGATGAAATAAAACCAAAAGAAGCTAAGTGATCAAGTTTTACAACTAAATGGGTGGGTTTAGGATCTCAAATCCCCAACAGTGGACTGTTGGGGGGTGTTACTTGATTTTTTGACTTTTTTATAAAAGGGACTTGGTTTTTAAACCTTACTTGACCTATCTAAGCCTAATGCACTCTAACTACACTAAAGCAACATTGAAATAACAACAAGATCACATTGAACTGGGTTAAACCAAACACCCCTTATAAAACTGAAAGTGGGATTTTGTGAAGCAACATGCAATTTCAAACCATAATATGCACCATTTATCATCTACTAACATGCATTAAACATAAATAATCATAAACTAACTAACAAGAATAGTTACAACTAGAACTTAATACATATACAATTCAATAAGATGAAACTGAGATGGGCTTACAGTGAGCTCAGGTGAATTCCAAACCAAGAGTAAGTTTACCAAACTAACCTATAGCCTCCCTGAGGCACTATACCCTGCTTCCACAGCATTCCTTCTCCATTTTCCAATTAATTCTGAATTTCTGCTATTTATTAGGAATTTTTTATGATTTTTAGTAAACCTATGTCCAACTGATTTCCAAGCTTTCACAAGCTCATAAACTACTAAAAACAGCTTAAAGGAAGTTTATGAACATCATTTTCATAAATGTAGAACCAATTGGTAATTTTACTGAAAACTTGAGAATTTGGAATTCAACAAGAAAGATGGAATTTATATTAAAAGCTAATGGTATTACACTGAAAAGGTTGAAAGTAAGCTTTTTAAACTAAAGATAACAGCTACAATTTGAAATTACATAAAATTCAACCTAAATTACATTTTTGCTAAATTCTACACTGCTACTCCTAATTACTACTAACTGCTCCACTTTTTCATGACTTATATAAGTCTTGGTGAGGTCTTGAGTCTTTCCCATCTTTTTTCTTGGCCGTTGGATTGCTTGAGATGATCCTGACCCTTCAAATGGATTTGGCGGGAAAGTTGCTTAGGCAGAATTGGGTGGTGTTTGGTGAGCATTTATGAGGAGGGGGAAAAGTGAGGGTGTAGGTGAAGGCTTTAATGAGGGTTGGTGAGAGTTTAGTGGAGATAGGAGAGGAGGGGGGAGACCAGGTTGCAGAAATCATGGAGGTGGGGGACGGTGAACAGTGGACGAGGGTGTGTGTTTGACTGTGTTGACCCTGGGTTTTATTAATAAAACTGGGTTTGGGCTTTTGGTGGGCTAGGGGTGTACATGGGCTGGGGTGTTGCTGGATCAGACTTATTGTTTGGTTTGTTTGTTTGTTTGTTTATTTATTTTGCAAAAACCACAAGGACTATTGTTGTAATTTCTGAAAAGTTGAGGCTGAAAATGTCAAACTTCCAAAGTGCTCATAAGTACCAAAATTGCCAATCACCAATATTATAAGGTTCATGAATTTATTATTTTTTTTCATTTTAAAACACCAAGGACCAAAACTGACAAGTTTGCAAAGTATAGGGACCAAACATGTAATTTCCACAAAACTTTCACCCAGGGACCATTTTGATAACTTTAGATTTCCCAAGGGCAAAAAATGATTTTTCTTTCAAAATTACCCCACCAGGGACCTTTTCTGCCAATATATGAAACTCTAGGGACCAAAAGTGTAAATTTCCAAAACTTTCCAATTTTTCACCAAAGGACTAAATATGACAACTTATGATTGTAAAAGGACCTTTGGTGATAATTTTCCATATTTTGAATATCCAGGGACTAGATTTGTAATTTTATGAAAGTTGGGGGACTGAAACTGCCAATTTTGAAAACTTTGTACGTTTTTCATTTGTTTTTACTCGTTTTGCATCTAAAACATATAAAACACAATTTTGAAATATTTTCAGTATTTTGATGCATTACTGAGTGTTTTTGTATGTTTTGCAGTTCAGATTAGACCAAAAATGATGAGTGTTTGAGCACTCATCACCGACCCTTAGGGGGAGATTGTTGGGATCATACTTTTGTATTTAGTCAAGTCACGGTCATTACCTTTTGTAATAGGTTGCTTTGGTATTTATTTCATTATGTTTTATGTTACAAGGCTTAAGTGTTAAAGCCCTATGGGCTTGAAAGCCCACGAATTAGTAAGATAAGGGAGGAAGGGAGTGTTGCCCTACTCCTCCCTTATAAATAGAAAGCTTATGTAACCTTTCACATTGTTGGTTATTTGATTATCTTAAGGAAACTCTTGTTCTTTCACTTTTCATATTTCTCATAATCAACCATCTCTCATTCTCATCTTATTTCTTACATTATCATACTTGTGTTTACATAAATGGTGACCTAACAAGTGGTATCAGAGCTATGGTGTCATTTTTTGGTTGATTTATTGTGGTATTATCTTGTCAAAAGGGTATTTTTTGTGGTTGTACGATTCTGTTTTGATGCTATTTTCACATCTTTTATGTGGTCAATAGTAAATAGAGTGCTTCTGTTTTACTCCGTGCATGTTTGTACATTTATTGTGCTGTCCGTACAATTTTTGAAGCAGATCTTACATGTTTTTGAGGCATTCAAATCTTGTGGACCTTTACCGTGTGATATTTGTGGTCATAAACAAGGTCAAATTTCTGGTCTAATAACATTGTCTGAAATGGTCAGAAAAAGCAGCCGGTAATACTGCCGGAATCTGGTCGGAAATGGACAACGGAAAATAGTCAAATGGTCAATACCCTGTTCCTACGCGTATCTTCAATTTTCTACGCATAACTTGGATAAGTTATGCGTAAGGCTCATGTTTTGCAAAAAACCCTTATCTTACGCGTAAGTTTTACGCAAAAGACATGGGCTACGCAAAAGATACGTTTACGCGTAAGTTTTCTACGCGTAAGATTTCTACGCGTATGTTTTTCTACAAATCTACGCATAAAGTTTACGCGTAAAGTGACCTTATGAAAAGAAAATAGAAGAGATGAAGCCGAAGAAGTATGACCAAAACCAAATACCAACAACTCAAAGACCTCAGATCTTAAATCCTCCTTGGTCCAAAACAGTTAAAACCAAAATTTTAAAAGGAGATGAGATGCTGAAAAACAGATCCTTACACTAACCACTTCAACCATAATCAAATCCTAGACTATCCTAATCACCATCGACAACAAAACCAACCTAAACGATAGTACATCCTCCTCTACTCACCATCAATTGCACATGACGAAACAGTAAATTAAAATTAAATAATGATCTCAGTTTATCTCTTTTGGTTATCATATACACGTCCGAAGACAAACACCAAAGAGAATAACCCATCATCGATCTATTGAAGCTCAATTTTTTTTATATACGAAACTAATTAAGAGAGAAACATAACAATTATGTTATGCTCTTCCTTTGTTTCGAACTGAAAAACACAAACCACACATATATTCTTACCCGAGATCTCTATGAGATCTTGAAGCCATGTTCATCTTTCAAAGGCGTTGTCTTGGTTCGTTGTTTGCTTCGACTTGTGGCTGCAAGAATTAAAGAGGGTGCTTGTGTGGTGGCCGGTTGTAAAGAATACAGATGCTGTGGATTTGTGAGACTGAGATAAAATGAAGATTGATTGATACGATCTGATTTTGGAAGATGTGTTTGGTAAGAGTTTGAGATAGGGGCATATTTCACTTGGTGTGTGATTAGGTTTTTGTGCAAATGAGAGTCTTAATAGGGTTTGTGAATATTATAACTGCTTCAAAGTAAAATGGGTATTTGAGTGGAATGAGCTTAATTCCTTTTTATTTGGATTGGGCTATAAAATCGATTGTAGCTAAAAAGATTATAACACAAGAATTGTGTTTGGGCTAACTTAGTGCTACATATATCACAAATGGTGTTTGGGCTCAAAATGGATTGCGCTAATTTTTTTAATAACAAAATGTATTGGATACAATGAGCTGAAAACTTTGATTATACAAATGTATTTCTAATACATTGTGTGAATTTTGGGATATCATTTGACACAGAGTGTGGTATTTTGGTTATTAAAAATTTTCACGGGGATACGTTTTTTGACAAGATCGGGAACAATTATCAAGATTCGTTTAAACCTTCAAACGGCTAGTTTTGGGCATTTAACCGTAAGATGTGACTACGACGTTAATTCTTTATTATTTATTTGAGGTTGAAGTGGAATTTCACGGGTGCGTGTACTTAGTATCTTGAAGATATCGGGGTTGGTTGGATGCATGATTCTTCGAGATCCTTGTTCGAGCTTTTAACCTTTAAAATGACGAAGACTTGGATATCTAGTTATTTTTGTGATTCTTTCTTTCTATTACCACAAAATAACTATCACTTTAAGGAGTTACGTTGTAGTGCTCAGTGTCACATGAAGTTGTGGATAGTCAAGAGGTGATGTACTTCTTATACTTGATGGTTGGTTGGTTGATGAGTATAGAGTACTTAGGGATTCGAACTGGAGCGAACTCTCTACACTACTCTTTGTCATACTTTAGTGCAAGTTTAAGTCACAAGTTTGAGTTATTTTACTTCAGTCTCAAGTTCATCATATTGGGTTTTCTCCATCAGTAGTCACTACAAAAAGCCGTCAGAATGATAATGGGGTCGGTAAAGTGTTAGCTGAGAGGAGTATAAAAGAGTAGAGTCGTTTATCTGCAGTTGATTCTCACGGGCAATTTATGATACTTCACACATATTCGGTTAATTAGACACATGGGGTTACGCTGCCTCCGTTTCCATCGTAAACATAGTGTGTATGCTTCCGATTCCGTGAAGACATCGTGGGGGAAGAGAGAGTGGGTGTTCTTTGCCTTCTTTGACTTTTCTTGACTTTTTTGCGAAAACACTCATTTTCCACGAGGATCTGCATTTAGGGGGAAGAAATGTGCACATCAGGGACGCATAATAGACTCACGTGATCGAGCTTACAATTTTTATTACTTCCAGAGAGATGTCCGCAGAGATGATCAGTGGTTAAGTTTTATGATTTTGGTGTAATCGTTTCAACTCTCGCGGGGTGTGAAGTGTGAAGTAGCCTGCATATGTGAGAAAATCTTGCTGATTCCTTGCATGTTACCCCCGAACGGAACTTCCGCATTGAGTATAACTGTGATTAAGTGACTAGTCAGATTTGCTTGGTGTGGTTTTTGATGTCATCTACAAATTCCGCTGCGTACTCAAAAACTTCAATAGTTAGAAGACATGTGGACTACATCAAAGTTTCGAATCTGCTGAAGACGGTTGTCAGTTTGGGGGGAAGCTGATTCAAAAACTTTGCCAAAAAGAAGTGTACGAAGAAGCCGCTAAAGACATGCAGCATGAATTGGGGGGAAGTTAATCCATTTCATGCATATTACATCATTTGCCTACAAGTGAAGATAAAGTTTTTCAAGCCGAGGTACAAGATGAAGACAAAGAGCGTCAACTGTCACCATCCTCAGCAATTTGAAGAGCTTATGAAGACCTTTCTTTATTCTTATTTGTCATTGTAGGAAATGTTGTAAGTAATCCCTTATGTCGCCCCATTGGGGGAAGATTGTTGGGATCAAAGTTTATAATCCCAACACGTAAATGGAACGACATTTACGGGATTACATTAGTTATCTCATTTAGCCAAAACACAAGGACTTGAATCGTAATATTGTAATAGTTAGTTTGTGTTAGGCTATATAAGCCCTCCTAGACTTCACTAGGAGGGTGAGACTTTGTTTTGTTATCAATAAAAAACATAGTTTTCCCTTCTCTCTCTACTCTCTCTCACTAACAATGGAAAATTTAATATTTCATCATCCCCGACCTCCCGAATCACAATAATCAATCTAAAACACGATCCTACAAAGTACATCTGAGTAAGTTTTCATGCATTTTTCACAAAAGAAATGTTGACATGGCAATCTTATAAATTCACTACCTGCAGAAAACATAGAAAACAGGTCAATTAAAGAATCACGCACAATGCTGGTAACATCAGATTAACCATATCAATTAGACATTTGTAATAAGACAGGTTGTAGAATATAGTTTTTGGATGTTTTTTGACGTAATAATAATCTGCTTATCAGTTAGTTTGAGTGCCTAGCAAAAGTTAATTATTATAAAAAACCATGCATAAAATGACCAAAAAGGAGACACGTCTTGTGCATAAGTGAAAGTTTCGCAAATTATGTTTATGTAAAGGGGGCATTGTGCACTTTTATGTTAACCTTCTTTAACCAGTTTTGTGTTTATCCCAAATAATCATGAGTAGAATTTGTCTATCAGATAATCAATTTCAAACCACAAAGTCAAACACCCGTTAACTCAATAGATCAATTTATTGTAACGTGCATATGTTTAGCAGAATAAACTGTCATTTAGACGATAGAAAATTACCAGCAAATTCACTAAAGCAGATGCAACATTCTTGCAAATTTGTAAGGAAAGATTCAAGCCGTTGCTCCTCATTGTAACTCTTCAATGAAGGAATATCAACATCTGCAGATACACATCCCGAAATTGCCCGTGGGTCCCCACGGTCTAACCCACCATACGGACCAAGAATTATTTCTTTGTCAAATCCGAGATAAGATATAGCAGAACTGTGCAACCATTCAGCCCACGAGTATATAACATCTTGCCCGTGTTGTTCGTTCCATATTGAATCCAACATGGAACACAAAGTTGATATTTTTAACGAATCCAACCATTGAACAAAGATTGTAAAATAAGGAGGGAGATGTGTAGGGTATGATTTGGGTAATAAACAAGTCAAAATTATTGGTGGAATATACTTGACTTGAAAAGAGTATGAAAAATCTTCTGAATTATCGGTATTTGTATTTAGTTTTGTGGAGATAGTTAGTTCTTCAGGAGCTTCAATGTGGATATGAATCTGCAAATAGAAAATTATTAATATCACATTTTCTTTTGCAAAATGAAACTGAAATCAACTAAAAACACTACACCACCTGAAAAGATCGCAGTCCATTCTTGTTGTCGAGGATAAAGATGTTCTCTCCATAGATAGATTCCATAGCCAGTACCTACAATTCAATTTTTCATATTTATTGGTTAGGAGATTTTTTTACTATTACAAGATTTCTTTTATGTGTTAATGTTTTCAATGCAAATATAGCGCGTGAAAAGTTGATAATCATTACTTAACAAACTAACAAATTCATGTGTAAACTAGGGGGTTGGATTGCTTAGGATATCTGCAAATGCCTTTTAAATCAACACATCAGCTGTAACAAAATACAATGTAATAGGAAGTGTTCGGATTTGCTACTGTTGTGACATAACGCATTAAACAGGGAGCAGTTTTGTTGGGGGTGAAAAGGTGAAATATATTAATCACAAAAACTAACACTATACAGACTATCCTGTACCAATCAGAATACTAAGTCTTGAGGAGGTTGGCACGGCCACACAGACTCAAACCGGATAAAGCCCACCCTTTTTCAGGAGGTTGGCGTGGCCACTTCAGGGTTGTTTGCACCTAGCAGGAACTGAGCTTGAGACCTCTCACACACTTAACGGAGCACATTTCCTTCGACTTGTATAGAAGATCCAAACAGAAAGGCTAAGCCTTGGCGGCAAAGCCATCTATCTTTACATTCAAAACCAAACACTCCCAATGCACCCTCCGTATTGTCTAAGACATTTACATCCTTATTAAGGTCTGGCATATTTATTATGACATTTGTAACACCCCCAAAATATCGCAGCGGAAAATAATGTCATTGGGGTGCTACTTCATAGTACAAAGTTCAAGTTATAGAAAACGACCTCTAAATGAGACGTTTTAAAAAATTACCATTCAAATAATAAAATCAGAGTTACAAGAAAGAGGTCCCAAGTATTAACACAAACTGTCGAATGGTAAATAAAGATGACATGTGAAAACTTCGTTATGCATAGACCTTGAAGAAAAACTTACTGACGATCACCTGAAATGCATGAGAGAAAACGGGTCAACTATGAAAATAGTTGGTGAGTGCACACGTTTTATATAATATGAGAAACCATTTAAGAAAGTTCACAAGGCAAAGGCATTGTAAATCCACTCAGTTGCAAATCCCGCCCATACAAAACTTGCAACCTGTGTGTTCACAACCCATTGCATATAAAGTAGTATGTATGGTAGTCAAGCACAAGCGGTCATAATAGTTCACAATATAAGCACCACATATATAATAATGTATGCCATGCAAAGCCCCTAATTAAATAATATGCGTCCCGTAACATAGTGGACGAGAGGTTGGCCGACCTCTAATAGCGCTATCCATATTACTAATAGGTGTCGAACAATGCGAATGTACGAACAGTACATCATACAACTATTATATACAATTAAGAACGCTCCAAACATAGGAGACTTAGCACGCTCCATTAATAAGGCGAGACTTTAGGGTTAAGAACGCTCCACCAATAAGGTGAGACTTAGGGTTAAGAACGCTCCACCAAAAATGGCGAGACTTAAGGTCATAGCACATATGATTCATTAAGTTCAAAAGTTCAAGTTGAGTTCAAGAGTTCTAAACAAGTTATAAGGTCAAGACAAGTCAAAAGAGTTCATAATAATCAAAGGGTTCAAAACAATGTTCAAAGTGTTCAAGTAATAATTCATGCATCCACCCTAAAGCGATTAAAATAGTTAGAAAAAGGGGTTCGTGAATACTCACCTCAACAAAAATGGTTAAGGAGCAGAAGAACGGAAGTGAACAAAGTACGACCTAAGAACCCAACGAACGCTCATATATCTCGTTTTAGTAAATCAACATAACTCAAATAAATATTATATCTGCTAAGATTCTCGTTGCAAAATTGATGATCATCTATTCCTTTCTTATAAGCTTGAACCTTGACAACCCATTGTTTTTCCTCTCAAAATAAGCCACACGTACTATGTTTCTTTTTAGTTTTGCTTATCCTTTGGAAATGGTTTAACAAAACCTTCTTATAAGTGATCTATGCGTATTCACCAAGTTTACTTAGCCTCAAAGCTCATCCACTAAGCTATAGTCTCCTAATGCCACGTGCCTATACATTTACATCTATATTTTTACACTTATCGGTACTCACATATATAGATTGGCTAATGACAAAGTGACCCATAATTTCTATTGTTTCATAATCTTAGTAGCATTGACATGTAATTCTTCCTATATCGAAATATAGCTCACAATCACTATTGGATTCTTAAACAAACTACATTTACCCTTTTTTTTTAAACGTTGATAAATAAATACATCAACATCTCTACTAAAAAGAATGTTCTTATATGTTATAACTAAAACCAATATATTTAGTCAATGGTATATTAATTAAAAATGGTGGACATTTAGTAGTTTATATTAGTGTATTTTACTTGCAAGATATTTTACACAAGAGACAAGAATGTGATATAGCTGTTATGCGTGGCACAAGTAGAACAAAAATGAAAATTTTGTGATTATCTTTGATTGCATGTAAGAAATAACTTAGTATATATTTCTAAGATGAATCATACAAGTATAATTATACTAGTCTAAACTAATAATATAATTTTTACATTATTATAATCAGTACGAAAATATGTTAGGATCATAGTCGGGAGTATTGGGTATACGTTAGTAGTAAAAACTGAGTGATAACGTTTATTAAATATTTGAACATACGTAAATTAAAATAATGCGTATCCGTGCATGACCTAATATACGGATGAACGACAATCATGAATAGTGTTTTGTGAATAGTAAAATTTTTGAACGCTTCTCGAAATCTCAAACAGACTCCAAAATCGATGAATAGTGAAATGATGAATAGTGATCGGTAAATAGTAAATGATGAATAGTAACTTGTCGAAGTTTGGAAATAATGTAGACGTGGAAAATTACGGGTTGTTACATTCTACCAGCCTTAAAAGGAATCTCATCCTCGAGATTCAGTTCGTTCATTCTATAGATGTATGTGATCGCGGTCAAATTTGATAAGACAACTAAGGTCGAAAACGCTTAGGTCTCGGATTATATCAATGTCGTGAACTTGGTAAGAAATGGAAATAAGTCATGCACTCAACATAAAGGGGTAGGGAAGTAAGGAGGTTGTTCAAAAGAATGTACCCGGCATGTTGTCCTGATTCTGTGATAGACCAAAAATAGTTGGTTGAGTGAGCGATACATGAACGATGACGGATGATGTACGGTACAATGACAGTCGTGACATAGAGATCGTAAAATGACGAAAACAAAGGCATGCTTAATCTAACGAGGCGTAAGGTAGCAAAGAGAAAGCATATACATAAATGCATATATAAGGTACGGTAACACAAACTGAAACATATAAATAGGTTATCCATACCCACCCGACCAATGCAATTTCAGGTGACCAGACTCTCTAGACCCGACCAGACATGATCTTTGACTACTACTACCATCATCGCATGATTCTTCCTGAATTAAACATAGGTGATCAGGCTATGTCTACTTGAGGATTAATGATGCAATGCTAGGACTAGTCGACTCGTATGATGTTTGGTGTTTAAGAAAATGTCATATTGGTTATAGTTGCGATTTTTAATTTAGAAAAATCGGCATTCTCTATAACCTCTAGCTCTGATACCAATCTGTAACACCCCCAAAATATCGCAGCGGAAAATAATGTCATTGGGGTGCTACTTCATAGTACAAAGTTCAAGTTATAGAAAACGACCTCTAAATGAGACGTTTTGAAAAATTACCATTCAAATAATAAAATCAGAGTTACAAGAAAGAGGTCCCAAGTATTAACACAAACTGTCGAATGGTAAATAAAGATGACATGTGAAAACTTCATTATGCATAGACCTTGAAGAAAAACTTACTGACGATCACCTGAAATGCATGAGAGAAAACGGGTCAACTATGAAAATAGTTGGTGAGTGCACACGTTTTATATAATATGAGAAACCATTTAAGAAAGTTCACAAGGCAAAGGCATTGTAAATCCACTCAGTTGCAAATCCCGCCCATACAAAACTTGCAACCTGTGTGTTCACAACCCATTGCATATAAAGTAGTATGTATGGTAGTCAAGCACAAGCGGTCATAATAGTTCACAATATAAGCACCACATATATAATAATGTATGCCATGCAAAGTGTAACACCCCCAAAATCGTCATGCCAGCGGAAGACTTAAAATGTCAGCGAAAGACTTTTTGGGTGTTACTTCGAGGATCTTTGTCACAATCATAGAAAACGACACAAAGTGACGCTTTGAAGTTTAATTTATTCAAAATACCAAATATTCTAGATATCAGGATGTTTCATAATTTAAACAACAATTTTATTTAAAATATGTCAAAATGTTTATTTAAGCCCATGTCGGGTTATAAGTCCACTCCGTGCTTTCAAGTTCCTTCTTGTTTAGTTACCTGAGATAAACACATGCTAAAAAGTGTCAACACAAAGGTTGGTGAGTTCATAGAGTTTATAGTTTAAATCGTTAATTAGAAAATGAGTGATTTCCTTATCACTCAAAAATAGTTCGTTGGGTTGCCCTTCACAGGGTCAGCATCAAAAATAGTAATTGGTTTATAAATCCATTTAACACGAGTTTCGAATCACAAGTTAAGAATGTATTGTAATCACATACAATCAATAAGTTTAAATCAATGTTCCTGTTATTGCCTTAAGCTCATGATACTCAACGATTAACAGCCAATCATAATCTCAAGTTATGACGGTAAGTAGTAGGCCCTCAAGATAGGTATTTGCCAATAACCTATAATAAGAACAATAAAGTGCGCCTGGTGTTTTCTCTAACAACCAAACGAGGATTGTCAATCACTAATAGTACTATCCACATTTATTTACGTTCACCCTTCAAGTGATTAAGGTTCATGATCGAGGGACTTTTGGCAATAGTAACTTAAGCAAATAACGTTGGCCTGACGGTATTTCAATACCCGGTATAAAAGACTTGTGTTCGAGTTTTAAGCTTGTATCTCCCCCACGGGAAAATAGTTAAAGAGTGGATTATGAAATCACAGTAACATGTATATAGTTAATGAGTACTTATAAAAGTATAAAACAGTAATTAAGCATGTATCTCCCCCAAAGAGTTTACAAAACAATTAAATGAGAAAAGGTGGGGCTATGACTCACCTTAGTAGTACAGTAGTAGTGGTAGTAACATAATCTCAACGATGCAAGGCAACGGCTTCACACACAACCTAAAAGATATGGTATGTTTTAGTTGATAGTCTAAATCTCGTTTTATCGCGAATATTAGTCATTCAGTTTGTTATTAAAACTCGTGTTTGTTTAAATGTTTGAAGTTCAAGAACAAAGTTATATATACATATACTTGTGAGTGTAATGATCGATGCTTGATGTGCGATGGAAAATCATCGAGAATAAGTCGAAGTATGTAGATGATGTTTTATGATGTTAGTTTTAAAAGAAATGAAATAAACATATCGTTATGTATATATCGTTCAAAATTTATTATAGTTACGCGAATATCGTATATATATAAGTTAAATTTATAAGAGTTTAATACTAAACATGTGTATTATTATTTTATAAAATAATATTACAGAAAATTCCTTCAAGTTTTACCAAAGTTATATTTTTAACCCTAACGAATATAATTTTACACCGTTAGTCCAAAATTAACGATTGTACCATTTTAAGTCCAATTACTATCACTATTTACATTTTTCGACTCCAAGTTTTATTATTAACAGTTTGTAACCCAAAAATTCAGATTTGACTGTTTCTACCCTAAGTTTCCATGATTTACGCTTTTAGTCCTTCGGTTAATAAAATTTGCAAATTTGGTCCAAATTTCACCAAACTCAAAACTTATCATTTTTATTACTTCAATAAGCTCAGAATATTCAGATAAGCTTAATTCCACTGCTTATTTTCTTAAAAAGCACTTATTTTGCTTAAATGGGCTTAACGAGTTAAACTAAGGCCTATTAACATTTTAAGATTTATTAGGCTTTCAAAAGGTTTGGGCCTGGTCTTGGGCTCATTTTAGGAGTATAAAAATGTTACGAAATAGCTTTTGGCATCAGCTTATCAAATAAGCTAGAAAACAGCTTAACGGGCTAATAAGCCCATATGTTATTTTAAAAGAGACTTTCATAACAGCTTTTGCTTGATCAAAATGACTCTCGAAAACAGCATATAAAAGCTTATAAGGTCTAAGCAAAAGTGTTACTCAATTGTTAGCCATGATGTTAAAGAGATCGAATTATAAAAATAATGTGTCATGTGTCTATATAAATATTTACGAGGTCAAATGTAAATGACCAGAAGCGTTTTTGAAAAAGTTTTGCATACTCAAAATATTCTAAGTGTTTTGGAATATTTCGAATGGGTCAAGATAGTTTCTAAATGTGACCAAAACTTGGTTATTAAGTTTATATTAGAGTCGAATTTCTGTTGATCCTATATGCTAGTACAATAGATATCTCGTAAGTGCAAAAATAATTATATATTATTTTACTAAATAATTATCCAAAGTAAACGTTATTTACTCAGTTTTTACATTATTCCAAGGTATTCAAAATAAAACTAAGTGTGGAAAATTTATACCAATGTGTCCAAACAAGCTTTTAAACGTGTTGAATTTATTAGTTAAATGTTATAATTAGTTCAAAAACTTTGTGGTTCTCGTTTGTTAGTATATTGACCATCTCTAATGTCGAATAAAATTTATATGTCGCGTTTAATATTAATGAGATAAAAGATCAAACGAAATGTTCAAATTCTACAAATAATAAAAGTGATGAAGTGAAAATGGACTCCAAGAGCCTTACCTCACCTCAAAAGGTGGGGTAAAATGGTTCGTATGGTTCGAGTAGGTACGTAGGATCAATGGTACGATGGTCCGCTCCTAGTAAGGTTCACAACGAGCAAACATGGTTCCTCCTTGGATCACTTGTGCACTTCGTACTAGCTCCAAACCTTCTGTCCCGTTCAACTAGTGCTATTCGACTTGAGCTTGTATATTTGGTAAGTTTATGTGTGTGTGATCATCTCAGGTTGCATGGGAAGGTCTTATAGAGAGTTTAGAAGATGTGAACACAAGAATAATGCCAAGGAAGTGTTGTGTTGTTTCGTTTATGTGTGGTGGCACCACAATTCCCTCCAATCGAATCATGGTAGTAAAAGGAATGTGTCATACAATCCTTGTTCATTCCTGACATTCCACAATGCATTTGAGTCAGGTTATAAGTCATTGGGTGGCTTGTGAGGTGCTAGGGAAGTTTATGACACGTTTTTGTAAGTTTGGCAAAATGGTTTTTAAGGTTTACTTTGGCCAGATTCGTATTCCATGGATAGCAGCCACGAATTACATTTTTGTTTAAAAAATCTCGCGTGTCTAGACGTGAAACATTATTTTGGACAACTTTCGTGTTTTACACTTTTCCTGGTTCGGACCAGAAGGGCCTTAAAATGAGGATTTAAATTTGTTACAGAAAGTTAGTGGTTTATTAGAATTTATACGAAGTGGTATTGAAATAAAATGCTATTTGTGTCAAGTTGAGATGAAACTTGTAAGGTGCCTTAACTTGATTAATATTCTAGTATAGTAATTATATTTGAAAGTCGATAATAATTGTCGTTCATGGTTCTTAGAGGTCCAATATTATTAGCGAGTACACATGGGAATTTTAGTAGGCTCGGGATTTATTTAAATTGTATTTGTTAATTATTGAAACGTATACTTATTAAGTATCAATGTTTTAAGTTATGTATGGTATCTAGGTTATTAAGGTTTAGGTGTAAATGTCGTGTCAAGGTAAGAGTGAATAACGTTGTAATTGACAAAGTATATATAAAAAAAATTGTTACGGGTAAAAATGGTTAATCTATGTTATGGTAACGTATTAATCGTAGGAAAATTTTACGGGGTGTTATATTACCTACCCGTTAAACGGAATCCCGTCCCAGGATTCTAAGATAAGGTAGCTGTAAAGGTGAGTGGAAAAGGTGAACGAATAACGTATTTATTATTAGCTTCCTAATTGTACTTTCTAGCTTAACGTATCTACTACTACATTAGCTTTTTACTTAATGATAACCAATCTTAGTATGAGGTTGAAAGAAAATCTTGGGGAAACTTTAGTCCAAAATTATAGTTGTTACTTGGCAGTATTATTTATGGTGTAAACAGTATTTTACCACAGTGGTGTACAGTACCCAACTCTTATTCTCTCTAAATAACCCACTTTTTACACTCCTTTTTACCTAACTTTCCTTTCCCTTTCTTCTCGTCGACATGCCTCACTTCATCACCAACCTTGCAATCATGTATGCCATTGTTACTACTATTTATCTAGTGTATGTTCCGAACGAAGATCGTGCTATATTGGTTGGGATCTTAATGTTTCTTGCACCATTCGTGGTTCTAGCGATCTTCATTGACAAGTTTTGGAAGTGAAGAAATAGTGTCGTAGTGTAGTGGTTGGAATGTTGAAATAAGGTTTGTTGTGTTTCCATGTAACCTCTAGTGTATGAATAAAATTTTCTTCGTTTTCTAATGCCATGGTTTATGTTGATTTTTCGCTTGTATTTATCGTTATATAGAATGTTATCATGTGTTAAGAATATTTAGAGTCGGTTCATTTGATTGTAGTCAAGTTTACAACGGTGGGTTTTCAATAAATTATGACCAAAACTATATGTGGAGTTTATTTGGTTTCGAATACTTAAATAAATACGATTTTTAGTTATAGTTGAGTGTAGCAATTTGGTTGAGCTTTGATGAAAATTTGACCATCGAAGGATCGATTAATTTATAGAGATTCGTCATACTTGATTCTTAGGTATATGATAATTCGAGAGGCACAAAATATTGATAGGGTGCAAGGAAAATGTCATGGAAATGGTTCGAAACTATGAGTCGGTTGGGAGTAATATTTAGGGTTTGGGCTTGCGCAATACCGGGCTCAAGTTAGTGATCAGAGTCCAATGGTGCGTTGGATTATGGTGTTTTTGTGGCCCAGAGGTGTGTTGGCATATGGAAGCAGTGGGTTAAGGCCCAATGTTATTAGGGTGGTTTGTCATGCGAAGCAATGGCCAAAGTCCAAGTTAAGAAGGCATATTTGGTTTAAGCAAGTATGAAGTGTTTATCGATATGTATTTTATCATTTCATGTTACATAAGGTTACGAGATAGTTGAAATTTCGTATAATATTCGAGAGTTTGTAAAGATTATTGATAAGTTCATAATTTCTGAGGGGTCCAATCATGTGAGAGTGTATTACTTATACGTGGCGTGTTCATGATTTAAGTTATGGTGTTATGTGTTTAATGTTATCTGTTGCTTGCCACTTGTGTTGAAATGCGAAAGACGAGGTAGAATTTTCACCACATAACCTAAAAAGTTTGTTGCTAGTTTTTATTGGACATGGTTTTTAAAAGTTTTACCGTTTGAATACAAACGGTCATATTTAATATAATAATTGAGAATTATTTTTCCAATTCTTTATAAATACCATTGGTACGTGTTGGGTTATCCACACACACACACACAAAAAAAAATCAATGGCCTGCAAGCTACCACATACCGCTGAACAAATTCAACAATATATCAAAGCAGAGGCCGAAAATAGTGATGTGGATCGCAAGAATGCTATTTTGAGGGTCATTCTGGAATTGGAGGTGGTGAAACAATCGAAACAACGGCTTAGAGAATGCTATGCAAAGTGTATGGATATATCAGATGATCGGAAACATGTGATTGACACTTTCTTGCATGACGGATATCGTAAGGATGCGGCTATTATTGAATCGTTATGGGTTTGTGTTCATCAGATAGAGGACCATAGTTCCAGCAAGATCTGTTGGAGTTTTAAAGAGAATGTTGAAGCTGCTAGGATTGAACAACAACAGCAACAGCAGCAACGGCAACAGCAACAGCAACAACAGCAACAGCAACTACAGCAACAGCAACAGCAACAACAACAGCAACTACAGCAACAGCAACAACAACAGCAACAACAACAGCAACTACAGCAACAGCAATCACTTCAACAAGGTGCATCGAGTTCTTCTGCACCAAGAGTGGTTGTGCAACAACAACAATTGCCTCATCTGGATCAATTCCAGCCAAGTTTTGAGGAAAATGTGGCGGTCGATGATGGTGGTTGGACTTCTGACATGGAGCGGGAGCTGAGTAGGTTGGAGGCTCAAATAGAAGAAGAGAGGTTGGCAAGCTTCGACCCTTATGATGATGGATATGATTCTAACAATTCTTAGACTTGGGATCACCCAGACTACCGCTGAAGTGTGATGTTTAATTTTTTTAGTATCGTTGGTAATGTTTTTATGTGTTTCAGTCAAGTTTAATAATAATATGTTGTTTGAATAAAATCCATTGTGAGCAAAATGAGGATGATAATTTATTTATTCTTCATGTTTTAAAATTACAAAAATCTGTGCGGGTAACCTACCCGTTAAACAAAAGAGTTTTGTTGATATAATTTTTACAAAGAGAATAGTGTAGAGATAATTCTCGAATTATTTAGTTCTTGTGGATAGATGTTAACTTGGGGAAAAGTGAATGCACATGGCAAGAATAGTGATTCATGGTAACATGTCTATATATTTCCTGATTTTTCTCTTTATCGTTCATTTTGTCTTCAAATAACAATTTTTAATATGTCTTATACTTATATTGTTCTCATAGTTGCGTATTTTGTTGTAACTTTCTTCTCGAAAGAAGATCTGGAGTCCTTGGATTGGACCATAGCATTTCTTATGCTAATCGTGGTTTTAGTCGTTAGTGTGGATGAAATATGGGGGTAAGAAATGTTGTTTTTGAATTTGTAGCTTCATGCATTAGGCATTAACGTTTCATTGTGTGGTTTTTGTCATACAGGGTATTCGATGTATTACATCCAGTTGTGGTTCTTGCACTCGTAGGAGTGGTGGCATTCTTCATCAGCTTGGTGGATCAATCGTTTAGTGACGTTAAGGTTTACTTAGTGATCTTTGTGATGATAGCATTACCGATGCTAGTTATATCGTTGTGTATTAATATTCGCGGTTTCTAATGAGATTTAGGTTTTCTTGGTTTCATATGTCTGTTAACTCAGAAGTAATTAAACCTATTTATCTATATTTCGTTATTTACATAGAGAAGCGTCCCAAACTATGTAACTAAAGAAATATAAACTTATGGTTCAATGATTTACAATTTCTTGATTTGAATAAAAGGGCGTCCCAATCCATTCAAATTAAGACGTTGTAAATCATTTTAAGATTCTGACTTAACCATCTGACAAAATAATTTTTGTGCGGATATGTCATAAGCATCTATAAAGATGAAAGCGAGACAATTTAAAGAGGATTTGCATAGTACTCAAAATAGTTAGGGGAGCATATAAATATATATATTAATATACTGGAGTGTAGTTGTACCATACACTATTTAAAGGTCACATAATAGTCTAGCGGATGGAAATATGAAGACACGGTATTTGTAATAATCCCGATTAGTAAACATAGTTATTAGCATAATCATAACACGTAAGCATATATCAAGTTATATAAGTAACAAATAATGAGAAGTAATTTTTCTACCAGATGTTGGAATGTAGGCACGGAGGGCATGAAGTGGTATTTTGTAAAAATGGTCCAGTTAAAGTGTGGTTATAGTCCAATGTTTAAAAACATCTGGTTCTCTATAACCGTGGCTCTGAATACCAATCTGTAACACCCCCAAAATCGTCATGCCAGCGGAAGACTTAAAATGTCAGCGAAAGACTTTTTGGGTGTTACTTCGAGGATCTTTGTCACAATCATAGAAAACGACACAAAGTGACGCTTTGAAGTTTAATTTATTCAAAATACCAAATATTCTAGATATCAGGATGTTTCATAATTTAAACAACAATTTTATTTAAAATATGTCAAAATGTTTATTTAAGCCCATGTCGGGTTATAAGTCCACTCCGTGCCTTCAAGTTCCTTCTTGTTTAGTTACCTGAGATAAACACATGCTAAAAAGTGTCAACACAAAGGTTGGTGAGTTCATAGAGTTTATAGTTTAAATCGTTAATTAGAAAATGAGTGATTTCCTTATCACTCAAAAATAGTTCGTTGGGTTGCCCTTCACAGGGTCAGCATCAAAAATAGTAATTGGTTTATAAATCCATTTAACACGAGTTTCGAATCACAAGTTAAGAATGTATTGTAATCACATACAATCAATAAGTTTAAATCAATGTTCCTGTTATTGCCTTAAGCTCATGATACTCAACGATTAACAGCCAATCATAATCTCAAGTTATGACGGTAAGTAGTAGGCCCTCAAGATAGGTATTTGCCAATAACCTATAATAAGAACAATAAAGTGCGCCTGGTGTTTTCTCTAACAACCAAACGAGGATTGTCAATCACTAATAGTACTATCCACATTTATTTACGTTCACCCTTCAAGTGATTAAGGTTCATGATCGAGGGACTTTTGGCAATAGTAACTTAAGCAAATAACGTTGGCCTGACGGTATTTCAATACCCGGTATAAAAGACTTGTGTTCGAGTTTTAAGCTTGTATCTCCCCCACGGGAAAATAGTTAAAGAGTGGATTATGAAATCACAGTAACATGTATATAGTTAATGAGTACTTATAAAAGTATAAAACAGTAATTAAGCATGTATCTCCCCCAAAGAGTTTACAAAACAATTAAATGAGAAAAGGTGGGGCTATGACTCACCTTAGTAGTACAGTAGTAGTGGTAGTAACATAATCTCAACGATGCAAGGCAACGGCTTCACACACAACCTAAAAGATATGGTATGTTTTAGTTGATAGTCTAAATCTCGTTTTATCGCGAATATTAGTCATTCAGTTTGTTATTAAAACTCGTGTTTGTTTAAATGTTTGAAGTTCAAGAACAAAGTTATATATACATATACTTGTGAGTGTAATGATCGATGCTTGATGTGCGATGGAAAATCATCGAGAATAAGTCGAAGTATGTAGATGATGTTTTATGATGTTAGTTTTAAAAGAAATGAAATAAACATATCGTTATATATATATCGTTCAAAATTTATTATAGTTACGCGAATATCGTATATATATAAGTTAAATTTATAAGAGTTTAATACTAAACATGTGTATTAATATTTTATAAAATAATATTACAGAAAATTCCTTCAAGTTTTACCAAAGTTATATTTTTAACCCTAACGAATATAATTTTACACCGTTAGTCCAAAATTAACGATTGTACCATTTTAAGTCCAATTACTATCACTATTTACATTTTTCGACTCCAAGTTTTATTATTAACAGTTTGTAACCCAAAAATTCAGATTTGACTGTTTCTACCCTAAGTTTCCATGATTTACGCTTTTAGTCCTTCGGTTAATAAAATTTGCAAATTTGGTCCAAATTTCACCAAACTCAAAACTTATCATTTTTATTACTTCAATAAGCTCAGAATATTCAGATAAGCTTAATTCCACTGCTTATTTTCTTAAAAAGCACTTATTTTGCTTAAATGGGCTTAACGAGTTAAACTAAGGCCTATTAACATTTTAAGATTTATTAGGCTTTCAAAAGGTTTGGGCCTGGTCTTGGGCTCATTTTAGGAGTATAAAAATGTTACGAAATAGCTTTTGGCATCAGCTTATCAAATAAGCTAGAAAACAGCTTAACGGGCTAATAAGCCCATATGTTATTTTAAAAGAGACTTTCATAACAGCTTTTGCTTGATCAAAATGACTCTCGAAAACAGCATATAAAAGCTTATAAGGTCTAAGCAAAAGTGTTACTCAATTGTTAGCCATGATGTTAAAGAGATCGAATTATAAAAATAATGTGTCATGTGTCTATATAAATATTTACGAGGTCAAATGTAAATGACCAGAAGCGTTTTTGAAACAGTTTTGCATACTCAAAATATTCTAAGTGTTTTGGAATATTTCGAATGGGTCAAGATAGTTTCTAAATGTGACCAAAACTTGGTTATTAAGTTTATATTAGAGTCGAATTTCTGTTGATCCTATATGCTAGTACAATAGATATCTCGTAAGTGCAAAAATAATTATATATTATTTTACTAAATAATTATCCAAAGTAAACGTTATTTACTCAGTTTTTGCATTATTCCAAGGTATTCAAAATAAAACTAAGTGTGGAAAATTTATACCAATGTGTCCAAACAAGCTTTTAAACGTGTTGAATTTATTAGTTAAACGTTATAATTAGTTCAAAAACTTTGTGGTTCTCGTTTGTTAGTATATTGACCATCTCTAATGTCGAATAAAATTTATATGTCGCGTTTAATATTAATGAGATAAAAGATCAAACGAAATGTTCAAATTCTACAAATAATAAAAGTGATGAAGTGAAAATGGACTCCAAGAGCCTTACCTCACCTCAAAAGGTGGGGTAAAATGGTTCGTATGGTTCGAGTAGGTACGTAGGATCAATGGTACGATGGTCCGCTCCTAGTAAGGTTCACAACGAGCAAACATGGTTCCTCCTTGGATCACTTGTGCACTTTGTACTAGCTCCAAACCTTCTGTCCCGTTCAACTAGTGCTATTCGACTTGAGCTTGTATATTTGGTAAGTTTATGTGTGTGTGATCATCTCAGGTTGCATGGGAAGGTTTTATAGAGAGTTTAGAAGATGTGAACACAAGAATAATGCCAAGGAAGTGTTGTGTTGTTTCGTTTATGTGTGGTGGCACCACAATTCCCTCCAATCGAATCATGGTAGTAAAAGGAATGTGTCATACAATCCTTGTTCATTCCTGACATTCCACAATGCATTTGAGTCAGGTTATAAGTCATTGGGTGGCTTGTGAGGTGCTAGGGAAGTTTATGACACGTTTTTGTAAGTTTGGCAAAATGGTTTTTAAGGTTTACTTTGGCCAGATTCGTATTCCATGGATAGCAGCCACGAATTACATTTTTGTTTAAAAAATCTCGCGTGTCTAGACGTGAAACATTATTTTGGACAACTTTCGTGTTTTACACTTTTCCTGGTTCGGACCAGAAGGCCTTAAAATGAGGATTTAAATTTGTTACAGAAAGTTAGTGGTTTATTAGAATTTATACGAAGTGGTATTGAAATAAAATGCTATTTGTGTCAAGTTGAGATGAAACTTGTAAGGTGCCTTAACTTGATTAATATTCTAGTATAGTAATTATATTTGAAAGTCGATAATAATTGTCGTTCATGGTTCTTAGAGGTCCAATATTATTAGCGAGTACACATGGGAATTTTAGTAGGCTCGGGATTTATTTAAATTGTATTTGTTAATTATTGAAACGTATACTTATTAAGTATCAATGTTTTAAGTTATGTATGGTATCTAGGTTATTAAGGTTTAGGTGTAAATGTCGTGTCAAGGTAAGAGTGAATAACGTTGTAATTGACAAAGTATATATAAAAAAAATTGTTACGGGTAAAAATGGTTAATCTATGTTATGGTAACGTATTAATCGTAGGAAAATTTTACGGGGTGTTATACAAAGCCCCTAATTAAATAATATGCGTCCCGTAACATAGTGGACGAGAGGTTGGCCGACCTCTAATAGCGCTATCCATATTACTAATAGGTGTCGAACAATGCGAATGTACGAACAGTACATCATACAACTATTATATACAATTAAGAACGCTCCAAACATAGGAGACTTAGCACGCTCCACCAATAAGGCGAGACTTTAGGGTTAAGAACGCTCCACCAAAAATGGCGAGACTTAAGGTCATAGCACATATGATTCATTAAGTTCAAAAGTTCAAGTTGAGTTCAAGAGTTCTAAACAAGTTATAAGGTCAAGACAAGTCAAAAGAGTTCATAATAATCAAAGGGTTCAAAACAATGTTCAAAGTGTTCAAGTAATAATTCATGCATCCACCCCAAAGCGATTAAAATAGTTAGAAAAAGGGGTTCGTGAATACTCACCTTAACAAAAATGGTTAAGGAGCAGAAGAACGGAAGTGAACAAAGTACGACCTAAGAACCCAACGAACGCTCATATATCTCGTTTTAGTAAATCAACATAACTCAAATAAATATTATATCTGCTAAGATTCTCGTTGCAAAATTGATGATCATCTATTCCTTTCTTATAAGCTTGAACCTTGACAACCCATTGTTTTTCCTCTCAAAATAAGCCACACGTACTATGTTTCTTTTTAGTTTTGCTTATCCTTTGGAAATGGTTTAACAAAACCTTCTTATAAGTGATCTATGCGTATTCACCAAGTTTACTTAGCCTCAAAGCTCATCCACTAAGCTATAGTCTCCTAATGCCACGTGCCTATACATTTACATCTATATTTTTACACTTATCGGTACTCACATATATAGATTGGCTAATGACAAAGTGACCCATAATTTCTATTGTTTCATAATCTTAGTAGCATTGACATGTAATTCTTCCTATATCGAAATATAGCTCACAATCACTATTGGATTCTTAAACAAACTACATTTACCCCTTTTTTTTTTTAAACGTTGATAAATAAATACATCAACATCTCTACTAAAAAGAATGTTCTTATATGTTATAACTAAAACCAATATATTTAGTCAATGGTATATTAATTAAAAATGGTGGACATTTAGTAGTTTATATTAGTGTATTTTACTTGCAAGATATTTTACACAAGAGACAAGAATGTGATATAGCTGTTATGCGTGGCACAAGTAGAACAAAAATGAAAATTTTGTGATTATCTTTGATTGCATGTAAGAAATAACTTAGTATATATTTCTAAGATGAATCATACAAGTATAATTATACTAGTCTAAACTAATAATATAATTTTTACATTATTATAATCAGTACGAAAATATGTTAGGATCATAGTCGGGAGTATTGGGTATACGTTAGTAGTAAAAACTGAGTGATAACGTTTATTAAATATTTGAACATACGTAAATTAAAATAATGCGTATCCGTGCATGACCTAATATACGGATGAACGACAATCATGAATAGTGTTTTGTGAATAGTAAAATTTTTGAACGCTTCTCGAAATCTCAAACAGACTCCAAAATCGATGAATAGTGAAATGATGAATAGTGATCGGTAAATAGTAAATGATGAATAGTAACTTGTCGAAGTTTGGAAATAATGTAGACGTGGAAAATTACGGGTTGTTACATTCTACCAGCCTTAAAAGGAATCTCGTCCTCGAGATTCAGTTCGTTCATTCTATAGATGTATGTGATCGCGGTCAAATTTGATAAGACAACTAAGGTCGAAAACGCTTAGGTCTCGGATTATATCAATGTCGTGAACTTGGTAAGAAATGGAAATAAGTCATGCACTCAACATAAAGGGGTAGGGAAGTAAGGAGGTTGTTCAAAAGAATGTACCCGGCATGTTGTCCTGATTCTGTGATAGACCAAAAATAGTTGGTTGAGTGAGCGATACATGAACGATGACGGATGATGTACGGTACAATGACAGTCGTGACATAGAGATCGTAAAATGACGAAAACAAAGGCATGCTTAATCTAACGAGGCGTAAGGTAGCAAAGAGAAAGCATATACATAAATGCATATATAAGGTACGGTAACACAAACTGAAACATATAAATAGGTTATCCATACCCACCCGACCAATGCAATTTCAGGTGACCAGACTCTCTAGACCCGACCAGACATGATCTTTGACTACTACTACCATCATCGCATGATTCTTCCTGAATTAAACATAGGTGATCAGGCTATGTCTACTTGAGGATTAATGATGCAATGCTAGGACTAGTCGACTCGTATGATGTTTGGTGTTTAAGAAAATGTCATATTGGTTATAGTTGCGATTTTTAATTTAGAAAAATCGGCATTCTCTATAACCTCTAGCTCTGATACCAATCTGTAACACCCCCAAAATATCGCAGCGGAAAATAATGTCATTGGGGTGCTACTTCATAGTACAAAGTTCAAGTTATAGAAAACGACCTCTAAATGAGACGTTTTGAAAAATTACCATTCAAATAATAAAATCAGAGTTACAAGAAAGAGGTCCCAAGTATTAACACAAACTGTCGAATGGTAAATAAAGATGACATGTGAAAACTTCGTTATGCATAGACCTTGAAGAAAAACTTACTGACGATCACCTGAAATGCATGAGAGAAAACGGGTCAACTATGAAAATAGTTGGTGAGTGCACACGTTTTATATAATATGAGAAACCATTTAAGAAAGTTCACAAGGCAAAGGCATTGTAAATCCACTCAGTTGCAAATCCCGCCCATACAAAACTTGCAACCTGTGTGTTCACAACCCATTGCATATAAAGTAGTATGTATGGTAGTCAAGCACAAGCGGTCATAATAGTTCACAATATAAGCACCACATATATAATAATGTATGCCATGCAAAGCCCCTAATTAAATAATATGCGTCCCGTAACATAGTGGACGAGAGGTTGGCCGACCTCTAATAGCGCTATCCATATTACTAATAGGTGTCGAACAATGCGAATGTACGAACAGTACATCATACAACTATTATATACAATTAAGAACGCTCCAAACATAGGAGACTTAGCACGCTCCACCAATAAGGCGAGACTTTAGGGTTAAGAACGCTCCACCAATAAGGTGAGACTTAGGGTTAAGAACGCTCCACCAAAAATGGCGAGACTTAAGGTCATAGCACATATGATTCATTAAGTTCAAAAGTTCAAGTTGAGTTCAAGAGTTCTAAACAAGTTATAAGGTCAAGACAAGTCAAAAGAGTTCATAATAATCAAAGGGTTCAAAACAATGTTCAAAGTGTTCAAGTAATAATTCATGCATCCACCCCAAAGCGATTAAAATAGTTAGAAAAAGGGGTTCGTGAATACTCACCTTAACAAAAATGGTTAAGGAGCAGAAGAACGGAAGTGAACAAAGTACGACCTAAGAACCCAACGAACGCTCATATATCTCGTTTTAGTAAATCAACATAACTCAAATAAATATTATATCTGCTAAGATTCTCGTTGCAAAATTGATGATCATCTATTCCTTTCTTATAAGCTTGAACCTTGACAACCCATTGTTTTTCCTCTCAAAATAAGCCACACGTACTATGTTTCTTTTTAGTTTTGCTTATCCTTTGGAAATGGTTTAACAAAACCTTCTTATAAGTGATCTATGCGTATTCACCAAGTTTACTTAGCCTCAAAGCTCATCCACTAAGCTATAGTCTCCTAATGCCACGTGCCTATACATTTACATCTATATTTTTACACTTATCGGTACTCACATATATAGATTGGCTAATGACAAAGTGACCCATAATTTCTATTGTTTCATAATCTTAGTAGCATTGACATGTAATTCTTCCTATATCGAAATATAGCTCACAATCACTATTGGATTCTTAAACAAACTACATTTACCCTTTTTTTTTAACGTTGATAAATAAATACATCAACATCTCTACTAAAAAGAATGTTCTTATATGTTATAACTAAAACCAATATATTTAGTCAATGGTATATTAATTAAAAATGGTGGACATTTAGTAGTTTATATTAGTGTATTTTACTTGCAAGATATTTTACACAAGAGACAAGAATGTGATATAGCTGTTATGCGTGGCACAAATAGAACAAAAATGAAAATTTTGTGATTATCTTTGATTGCATGTAAGAAATAACTTAGTATATATTTCTAAGATGAATCATACAAGTATAATTATACTAGTCTAAACTAATAATATAATTTTTACATTATTATAATCAGTACGAAAATATGTTAGGATCATAGTCGGGAGTATTGGGTATACGTTAGTAGTAAAAACTGAGTGATAACGTTTATTAAATATTTGAACATACGTAAATTAAAATAATGCGTATCCGTGCATGACCTAATATACGGATGAACGACAATCATGAATAGTGTTTTGTGAATAGTAAAATTTTTGAACGCTTCTCGAAATCTCAAACAGACTCCAAAATCGATGAATAGTGAAATGATGAATAGTGATCGGTAAATAGTAAATGATGAATAGTAACTTGTCGAAGTTTGGAAATAATATAGACGTGGAAAATTACGGGTTGTTACAACATTCACCATGTTAGACGACCATATAACTTTGCAAGGGAGTAAGTCCCATAGCAAGATGATAGAATCACCATAGGACAGGAAACACTAACAATTTGGCTACATATGCGAGTAAATAATATGTATGTGTAACTCGACGAGAACGAGGAATGTTGACTTACGCTAACATCAGCATGATGATCAGTTTCACTAGCTTGCTTAAGTTTATCAGAAGTATCCTTCACCAATTGGCCAATATGTAACCTGGTCTTATGCCTATCATCAAACATATAAAAAAGGCATTCTTATTCCCAAATAGTCATAATCGTAAATTATATAAAAAATAAACAAGTGAAGGATAAAAAAAATGTACAGTTTATCACGGAGTTCAGGGGTGTCTTCGAGTACCAAGAGAATTAACAAGCCTTTGAAAAGTGGCGACAGATGTATTGATTTGGTGGTGGTGTTGTTGTTGGCGGCGGTGGTAGTGGTGAAGGTGGTGGTGGCGTTAATTGAATCACAACTGGTTGTGGTTCTACTGGTGGAAACAGAAATGAAGGGAAAAATGATGGCGGTGGTGATGTCAAGGGCTGAGGAATCAATGTATGGTGCTACCTGGGTTGAATATGGAACATGTGTGTGTTAATTGTGTTTGTATAGTGTTTGTAAAATAAGAGAAAAAGAAAGTGTATTTTAGTAAGTTCACAAGACCACTTAACCAGTAAACTGACCATGGTTAGTGAAATAGTGGTGAAAAGGACTAACCACGCCAAAAATAACAAGTTCAGGGACGAAAATGCTAAAAAAATAGTTTAAGGACCAAACGCGCGAATCTTGACAACTTTAGGGACGAACGGTGAAATTTTGTCTAACATTTAAATAGTGCAATTCTTCTAGCACTCTTAGAAGTAAAGTTGTTGATTAGATCATCATAATTAAAAAACTAATCTAATTAATGAGTAGCTAAACAGGATTAAACTTGAATCGTAAAAGATTAAAAAGTTGTATTCTAAAAACAAAACTAATGGAAATTCAGAGAATAGAAATGAAGCAGAGAATAGAAATTCAGAGAATAGAAATCAGTAGAGAATTTTGTTCAATTCTAATGTTTGGTAACAACAGAGACTTGACTCGAGAAATGAAAAAAAATATATATATTTGTTGATTTAAAAAAAAATTGTTTATTTTAAATAACAATTCTAAAAATATATATTTAAAAAATATATTTTTTTAATAATTTATATTTTTAAAAAAATATATATTTTAAAATTTTATTTAAAAAAAAAACTTATTTTTTAAAAAATTTATTTAAAAAAATTAATTTATTTTTTTATAAATTATTTAATTTTTATTTATAAAATTAATTAAAAAAAATATTTTTTCTAAATAACAATTCTATAAAAAAATTTTTTTTTAAAGAAATCTAATAATTTCTCTTGATATAACTATGTCTATATATAATTTTGTTTTACGCAAACACAGTTATCAAATACTTATACTTTGCTTTAATAATTATAATAAAATAAAAATTAGTCCATCACAACTTGAAACTTCAATATTGAGATGGCACGTGTCTTTATTACTGTAGCTCAACCCAATTCTCTCGGGTACCACACAATTCCACTCAAATTATAAAGAAACTAGAGAATTCAAAAATACAAAGAGAAAGATTCCCTGGGGCCTTGATATTCTCCGCTTTTTTTTTTCTTTGGTCTACCAAACTAGAGAAATAAAGGAATTTCCATTTCTCCACCTTTATTTCTCCCTACCAAACACACCCTTAGAATAATAGGATCGACAATATTGCCGCAAACCGCCAATGCCCAATCCAATAGAGATCTCTCCAAACTGCTAGAATCGTTTTTTTAATTTAGAGTTAACTACATTTTTGGTCCTCGTGGTTTACAGGGTATAACGGTTTTGGTCCAATTTTTTAAATTGTAACGGATCCAGTCCAAGATCCGACGATCCGTAATACTTTTGGTCCAATTTTTGTTGACCATAGATTTGACTAGTTAAAATGACTAAAATACCCTCACCGTTACGCACAGAATTTGCACCATTCGTCCCTAACCAAACGGCCGTTAGTTCTGTTACTTTAAAAAAACTTTTTTTTTCAATTTTTTTTTAATTCGAAAAAAAAAAAATTGAAAAAAAGTATTTTCGCTAAAAAAGTTTTCAAAAAAATTTCAATTTTTTTTTTCAATTTAAAAAAAAAAATAAATAATCGAAAAAAAATTTTAGAAAAAAAAGTTCAAAAAAAATTTGAAAAAAAAATTCAAAAAAATATTTTAGCTAAAAAAGGTTTCCAAAAAAATTTCAAATTTTTTTTTTCAATTTAAAAAAAAAATCAAAAACAAATTTTAGAAAAAAGAAATTCAAAAAAAAAATTTTTTTGAGAAAAAAATTCTAAAAAAAATTTTCGCTAAAAAATGTTTCCAAAAAAATTTCAAAAACTTTTTTTCAATTTTTTTTCTAAAATTTTTTTTCGAAAATAATTTTAGAAATAAAATATTAAAAAAAATATGTTTTTGAAAAAAAATTTCAAAAAAATATTTTCACTAAAAAAAATCTAAATTTTTTTTGAAAAATTTTGAATTTTTTTTCTAAAATTTTCTTTTGAATTTTTTTTCTAAATTTTTTTTTGAATTTTTTTTTCTAAATTTTTTTTTCGAATTTTTTTTAAATTGAAAAAAAAAAATTTGAATTTTTTTTGGAAACCTTTTTTAGCTAAAATATTTTTTTGAATTTTTTTTTTCAAATTTTTTTTGAACTTTTTTTTTCTAAAATTTGTTTTTCGATTTTTTTTTTAAATTGAAAAAAAAAATTGAAATTTTTTTGGAAAACCTTTTTAGCGAAAATACTTTTTTTTTTATTTTTTTTTCAATTTTTTTTTTTTTTTCTAAAATTTTTTTTCGAATTAAAAAAAATTGAAAAAAAAAAGTTTTTTTTAAAGTAACAGAACTAATGGCCGTTTGGTTAGGGACGAATGGTGCAAATTCTGTGCGTAACGGTGAGGGTATTTTAGTCATTTTAACTAGTCAAATCTATGGTCAACAAAAATTGGACCAAAAGTGTTACGGGTCGTCGGATCTTGGACTGGATCCGTTACAATTTAAAAAATTGGACCAAAACCGTTATACCCGGTAAACCACGAGGACCAAAAATGTAGTTAACTCTTTAATTTATCTTTTTTTTAGAAAGGCGTTTTTTTAATTTATCTAATGAGACACGTTTGTCTATATTTACTATTGGGATTTGGGCCTCAAGCCTTATTTGACCCATAAAAAACTAATTACTCCGTATTTATTATAGTCATCAATCTTCTCTTATAATATACCATGATAAAATAAGACAGTAAGACACTTATATATATAATAACCGAATTCAAATTTTGGTGGCCCAGTGTCGATGCACGTGTCGCACCCCTCTACAGCCGGCCCTGACTCTGGCTTCGGTTTCTTTAACTCCTCCATCAGACAAGGCATTGAAACGGTCGACCTATGCCACGGTGACATCAATCGAAGTGAATGTCAAAGTTGTCTCAATGACTCCATAGTTAAAGCGAGACAAGGTTGCCCTAACAAAAAGGAAGCAACCATATACTATGACTGCTGCTTGTTAATATACTCTAACCAGACTATTTGGGAAGAGATCAACCGAAGCCTTATCTGACATAAAGCATTCATACAAATATTTCAATGTATATATATATATATATATATATATATATATATATATATATATATATATATATATATATATATATATATATATATATTGAGGATCACATGCGGATACAATTTTTAAGTGCGGACGTGCGAATTGATCTGGTCCGTCCAATCCAGATCTGATCTTGACTTTTTAAAAAAAATCAAGATCTAGCGCTATCATCACGGTACCAATTAACTATGAAAATGATTTTTTAAAATTTTTTTCCTTTTGAGCGATCCTTTATATTGTTATCTTCCTTCATTTTTTTATTTTTTCAGATTTTTTTGAGAATTTTTTGTTTTTTTTATTATAAGTGCTACCGTGATATTAACCATATTATGAGTTCTACCGTGATATTAACAATATTATGAGCCGTGATATTAAAAACCCATGATAGCTACGGTGATATTGTAAAACCAACGTGATATTAAACTTTTTTACATGTAAAAATGAACCGTGATATTAGTGAAAAGCTTAATATAATTGTTTTTTTTGTTACGATATTAAAAAAACTTACGGTGATATTAAAAAAACTGAAAAAAAAATGTATGAGTATTAGAGTGATATTAAAAAAACCATGATAATTACGGTGATATTAACAATTTTTATTAAAAAAAAGTTTTTATGATATTAAAAAAGTTATTGTGATACTAAATTTATTATTAAAAAAAAAAGTTTATGTGATATTAAAATCAGACGCTAATATCACAATACCTATAACGATGAAAACGATTTTTTTTTGATTTTTTTTTCAGCGATTCTTAATTATTTGTTGTCCTCTTTATTTTTTTTAATCTTTTCAGATTTTTTATGAATTTTTTTCAGAAAAAAAGCTAATATGATAGTAACGATTTTAAAAAAAGACGGGATATTTACGATATTGCCACTCCGCCTTTTTCAGATGGTTGACTAGATGGATGGCTGAGATTTGTCCGTACCATCCGCACTAAAAGACAAAAACGTACCTGATCCTCACTATATATATATATATATATATATATATATATATATATATATATATATATATATATATATATATATATATATATATATATATATAATAGAGATATTACCCTCTCTCAAAATTGTAAGACTTACAAGAAAAAAACATAATGTACATCACTTTAATGCACATAATTTTGAAACTTATAATACAAGAAGCATTGTATGTACCGCTTTAATGCACATATTAAAAAAATAAAACATCACATTAATGCTATTTAATGTAGTCAATTAATTAACTTGTTAATAAATACAATTAATACAGTTATTAAAACATCCTTACATATGAAATATAAATTATCCAGCATATTGTACAATCAAATTAAACACAATTACTGCATTAAATGCCACTAATAAAAATAATAAAGCACATTATACAGATTTTCAATCCCGAACGGGCAACAGGCCAAGTGGGCTTGAGCCCAAACGACCACGGGCCAAACGGGCTCGAGCCCGAACATGCACGGGCTAAATGAAATTTCTTATATTCATAAATTTATTGTTAAAAGGAATATAATAAATTAAAATACATGATTTACCTAAAAATTTTATTTTATTATACTTGCCCCTGTAACTCGCAGATGACATGACGGTATGATATGATATAAAAAAACACAAGTAGCACCTTTCCTAGCTTCTTCCAACCCCTACCAAGAAAGAACTAGTCAACCTTACATTCACTTTATATAAACCTAACTTATATTGTCAGACACATCATTACTCGATCAAAAAAACATACTTTTGATCGATAAAAACTTTTCATCTTCAAAACCCCTAGATAAAATCCAAATGCGTAAATTCTTAAGTATGCTTTTTTGCATTTTGATATCGAACTCGATCTTAACTCTAGCTCAAAATTGTAGCACGTACACGTTCATTAGTAGTAACACGACATTTGCAAGATGTGTTAGTTTACCAGTCCAAAACTCGCACCTTCATTGGAACTACAATCAGACTAATGGAGCACTCGATATGGCATATCGACACACTGGAGTATCAGCATCTACGTGGGTTGCATGGGGTTTAAACCCTTTTAGAACTGGTATGTTTGGTACTCAAGCACTTGTTGCTTTACAAAACTCAAACGGGTCGGTAGTAGCTTATACTTCTTCGGTTGATGATTATGAGTTGCAAGTAAGTATATTGAGCTTTGAGGTGCATGGTCTTCGTGCTGAGAGTGTTAATGGTGATGTGGTGATTTATGCTACTTTCATGTTGTCTCCTGGAGGTAGTACTATATTTAATCAAGTTTGGCAGTCTGGTCCAGTTTCGAATGGAGCTCCAAGACGGCACGCGTTGAATTCGGAGAATAGGAATTCTATGGGAACTGTGAATTTCGCCATGGGTGGTGAGAGTAATCTACCACCATCGCCGTTACAAGCACCACCACCAAATTTGCAAGTTTCGCCGCCATCACCAGGTATAAAAATGAGATGCATTTTAAGCAGGGTTATACGGTTAAAAAGTTATATATCCTGTTTTATCACCATCACCAGGTATGAGATGCATCATGTTGTTAGGGTGTACGGTTAAAAAGTTACGAGTAACTATTAAACGGTGCTGTATAGGAAACGAAATAAAAACAAAACGAAAAAAAAGGACGGCGTCGGTTTTTGGTAAACGGTGAGTAATTTACAAAATATACTCTTGAACTATGTGGTCATTATTGAAAATTACCTTTCACTTTTAATTATATACAGTTTTTTTTTAAATAACAAACTTTATTTATCAAATGTCTAACAAAGTTTTAGCGTCGTTGAAAATGACTTTAAATTGTGAACAAAATGAGCCAAATATTGATATTGTTTTAGAAAAATGATTCTTGTGCCTACTAATCAAGCCAACAAATGAACCTAATGATTTGATTGGTTGATTTCGAAAAATGATTGGTGAAAATTTGGAGAGAGAAAATACATAATACAATTGTACAAGTGATTTATGCATTACGTATGTTTTTAGGTTTGTATTGTAGGTCTAAATAGCAAAGTTCATTGTTTTAACATGCATACGATTTTATAAAAATTGCTAGAATTTAATATATTTTTTGAAAAAATAAAATAAATTCAAAACCTACCTTTAAACTATCTAATAATTTACAAAATCTACCTTTGATTTTAGTTTAAAAAAATTTCGCAATACCCCTTAGATTATGTGACGAGTTATGAAAATTACCCTATACTTTTAAAGTTTTAGCTATTTAAGATTTTTGTATATAATAAAATTTATTTATCAAATATTTAATAAATATTTAGTATTTTTTATAGAAAAAATATACGGAGGAACAGATCTCTAAATTGCAAACGAAATAAGACCAATATTACAATACTTTTGATATACGTACGATTGTATAAAAGTTGATGAAGTTTAATTTAATTTTTTGCAAAAATAGTATAAAATTTAAAACATACCCTTAAACTATCGATCAAATAACAAAAGCTACATTTGACTTTGTTTTAAATCAAAAATTTGCAACACCCTACTGTTACTTCAGCTTCTTATTTTTTTGATAATAAATTTCGAATAAAATAACTCTGACATTGCAATGCTTTAGATTTAGGTACTCTTTTATAAAAAAAATTGCTTATTTTTTTTCTGTAGTAAGTCAAAATGATTACAAATATCTTATTGATATAAATGGTAATAGATAAATAATATGAATTGCGTTATACAATTAAGTTATAGGAACGAATGAAATTATGTTGTATAGATATATACAATATTTTTACTGCTGAAAAAGCAAAGCAATTAAACGATTTAACTGATCAAACAATATAATATCGCAAAGCATGGGCATTTATACTCGGTATAAGCAAAGTATAAGAAACATAGGGCGATTTGCAGGTATTATTTGAAATCAAATCATACGAGCTTCTTTTAATATGTTCACTTAACACAGTTAAAAAATGAATTTAGATGTACGAGTTTGTATTTCTATATTTATATTTTCATTAGTATGCATATTTCTAAAATCATTACTGCCGCTAAGACGTTGTCATTTGTACACCCAAATACAATTTTAAATTAAAGCTAATTATGAAAATCCGTACCAACACGCGGACACCGATTAATCTCGTTATGTTCTATCTTACGTAAAATTTAATCGTAATACTATCATAAATTAATTTAGAGTGATGATTTACACACTCTATAAATTTATTTGCACACTCTAATTTATGATGTCTTGACATTTAGAGTGTGCAAATAAATTTATGGAGTGTGCAAATCATTACTCATTAATTTATGATACTTTGCTTATTATTATTATTATTATTATTATTATTATTATTATTATTATTATTATTATTTTTGATACAAAGTACACAAAATTTATCTTGTGAATTGCAAAAGTGCTAATACAAGTTTCCGCTTATTGCATGTGAAAAATGATTTTTAATAATAATAATAATAATAATAATAATAATAATAATAATAATAATAATAATAATAATAATAATAATAATAATAATAATAATAAAAAGAACTAAAGTTTAGAATTTCAAAATTTAGAAAAATCAAATATAAAAAATAATGATACTAGGATTCGAAATTGGGTGGAACATGAATTTAGCACTAAGTCGATAAAATTGAATATAACATTGTCATTTCTTTAAAGCTTTTTTTAATGGTAAATCAAATTTGTGAATCACACTAGAATTAATTTTACAATGAAGTACCAATGTTTAGAAAAAGTGTCTAATAGTACTTGAGCATTTTTTTATTTTTTGTAAAAATGATTTCTCCGCAAATTTTATTTGCCATACGCATCAATCAAATTAATCACGTGGTTTATTAGATTCGTTAATTTACCAAAACAAATTTCTCAATTGACACCTAAAAATGTTAATATTTGAAACTATTAGCCGTTAATCTGTCACATGTATTGCCACATGATCTTATTTATGCATTCATATAACAAGATTCACATCAAATGATGGTTCAAATTGAATTTATTGTTTTTCATCTTCTTATTATGTCTCAATAAAACCTATTTAAGACCCTTGACTTGATTCTCATTATATAAGTGTATAAATAATTTAACGTTACAAAAATTATCTTACTACAGCTAAAAGTATTAACGGAAAAAATACTAAATTGTCCAAATTTTGAACATGAACAAAGTTTGTTACCTTCAATAAAGAAAAAAGTTTAGGTACTTCGCTTTGAAATTTAACCTAACTTGAATACTTTTCTAAGTCATTTGGCCTATATAAAAAAATTGATTTAAGAAATTTGCTCTTATTCAATTCTTATTTTATATTTATAGAACTCGCAAAAATGAATACCAAACACATATATTACCATAAAAATCCAAATATAAATACATAATAAGTTTACCAAACATACAATCAAATATCAAACACATATAATTCTATGAGAATACGAGTTTAAAATTGAAATGATATAACAAATATTAAGAATTTCACATTATTGAATGACAAAACAAGATTTTGAACTTTAAACTTAGTAAAAAGGTTTCAGATTATTGAATGATACATAACCAAGTTGGCCGACTAAATTTGATTTCAAGCACACTACCTAGATCCTACCCAACCAACAATATTTAACATTATTTATTTATTTTTCATATGTGCTATCTCTTATGAGAGTTTTAATATTCAAATAATGAAATTAAGATGATTCTTTGATCACTTTTTTTTTTTCTTTTTTTTATGCAGGAACAAATTCAAGCAAGACACGAATTTTGATGAGAGTACTAGTTATTGTCACAGTCATTGTCGTCATAACGATCACTTGCAGTTGTATCTTAATAAGATTGAGAAAAAAGCAGCATAAAACACCGCATACCAACATTACAGAAAGTAAGATCCAAGTTTCCATATTGTATAATGATCATTCTTACTACAACTACAATATTACAAAGTACTAATGTTTTTAGTGTCATCAATAGGTTTTATAGCAAAATCAAATAGTTTATTAAGTTAAGCTCTAATTAAAAACCTTACCTCTCACACATCACATAGACAAAAATGAGAAGAGAGTGGTGACCAACTTCACCATTCACTTTTTTTTGTTTGTGTGTGTGTAGGTATGTTTGTTTAAAGTGAGTATTTTTAATGGTGGTGAGGGGAGTAATTACAATTGAAGCCGAAAAGTGAGAGGAAAGGTGATATGGTGCTGATGCCGAGATGAGGGGAGTGGTAACCATTGTATCTAACCTAATATGAATTAGGAGTTGCGGGATGCACGCTCACGTGAACTAACTTTATATAATCACTACTGATAGCGGAGGTCAAAGGGGGTAAGGGGTGTCGGAGGCTCTAAAGGCAGAGCTTGAAACCTAAATGATTTTCCCAATCTTTAGTATTTGCTTTAACTTATGTTGAATTGTTTACGAATGATAAAAAAGGACATATAAAAAAAATATGAATGTTGGGTTGGGAATAACTAATGTTAAAATCATATTTTTGCAAAGGAGCTTCTTATATAAACCCAAGTCTCCAAGTCTCTACCAAAAAGCCACAATTTTTAGGCGGGCTTATCAAAATCCCTTATATAACCACGTGAGCGCAATCATATAAGTTTAGCGAAACACTTAATTTAAGCATATTTAAGTCAGCTAACAAGCTCATAAGCCCATCATATAAACTTACCCAATCACCCCTTGTAATATAATAGACCACTTGGTTGAGGCGTGAGTAATTTATTTAGGACATTACTTTATACGAGTAGTAATTAAATGTTAACTCTCCTTATCTATCAGTTGAAACCATGGATATTGGAATGACTGAATCTTTGCGATATAACTTTAGTTTGGTCAAAGCAGCAACAAATGACTTCTCCGAAAACAATAAGTTAGGGCAAGGGGGATTTGGAGCGGTTTACAAGGTATACACGGCTTGATCATTTATGTTGCAAGCTTCTTTTTACTATTTTTTTCTTTTTGCCAAAGAACAAGAATGTTAATGTAACCAACATATCAATATATGTTATCAAATTGTATTTAGGGTAAACTTGAAGATGGACAAGAGATAGCAGTAAAGAGACTAGCTACGAATTCTGCGCAAGGTGACAAAGAATTCAAGAATGAGGTTTTGCTAGTCGCTAAACTTCAACACCGTAATTTGGTCAGGTTGCTTGGTTTCAGCATAGAAGGAAGCGAACGAATTCTCATTTACGAGTTCTTACAAAATGCAAGTCTAGATCAAATTATATTTGGTAAGCTCTTAAGATAATCGATACTTTACAATTTCAAGGAACCATATGTATTGCATATAGCAACGGATTTAGCATTTTTAGCAACTAAATGCAAAATTGATTGGTTTTTATTTTTGTTAAGTTTGAAACAAAATATTCTTTAGGATGTCACAATTAGTTTCAATAGAGTGGTTTGATTCAGGTAGCACTGGTAGTCGAAGAAGCTGATTTTATTTGTTAAAAGAATTTATGATGTCTAACAAAGAAAAATGTTTTGCAGAAAAGACATTAACTTAACGTTGCCTGATGGTGTTTGTAGATCCCACTAAACGTACACTTCTTGAGTGGGAAAAGCGATATAATATCATTAAAGGCATTGCCAAAGGACTTTTATACCTTCATGAAGATTCTCGTCTAAGGGTAGTTCATAGAGATATGAAAGCTAGTAACGTTTTGTTAGATTCTGAGATGGAACCTAAAATCGCGGATTTTGGCATGGCAAGATTGTTCAAACCAGAGGAAACTCAAGGCGACACAAATCGAATTGTTGGAACCTAGTAAGTATACATACTTCAAACAATATCAGAAGGTAGTTGACTAGTTTATTCCTTCCAATTGTGCAAGTGCTCAAATCTTGTCTTGTTATGATGTACAGTGGTTATATGGCACCCGAGTATGCAATGTATGGCCAATTCTCAGTAAAATCGGATGTCTTTAGCTTTGGTGTATTAGTATTGGAGATGGTAACTAGTCAAAAAAACCAATGTTTTCGAAATGGAGATAGCTTCGAAAACCTACTTAGCTTTGTAAGTATCCTCACCTACAATAATTCAGCAAATCAGACATATATATATATATATATATATATATATATATATATATATATATATATATATATATATATATATATATATATATATATGGATTCTCTTTATCATTATACACTTTTAGGCATTTTCATAAACTTGCATGAAATCCATTCTTTTACATACACCAAGAAGAATTCACATATTTATAGTAGTGTCCCTTCCACAAAAAGAACTATAAAACAACATCGGAACATAACCGCTTTGTTACCAAAGACATATTAATTCTTCACAGAAATAAACTTTTGTTGTAGTTCTATATATTGAACAACATAAATGTTAATCTTTTCTAGGCATGGAAAACATGGCGGAATGGTACACCATTAGATATGATAGATCCTACATTAAACACGGGACCAGGTTCATTGCGCACTGTACTTAGAAGTATCCATATTGGGTTGTTGTGTGTTCAAGAAAGTGTTGATGGTAGGCCAACAATGGCTTCAGTTGTTCATATGCTCAATAACATCTTCGTGACACTTCCAGTACCATCAGAACCTGCATTTTTCATGCGTAGTAATTCTAATCTTGAAATGCCACTCTTAAACGAGTACAATTCTTCAAGATCAAGATTGGCCCAACATTCGATAAATGTTGTTTCAATATCTGAGATAGTTCCTAGATAGGTTTGGAGAAGGCACTCGATATGATATGGTAAGTACATGATTTATATATAAAAGGGTGCATCGTGTTTCCTGAACTTAAAGCTACCATTTATGTGATGAACTTCTATATAAGCGCGTTTTATATTTTTCTACTTATTATTGGATCACTATTTTGATTTCCTATCAAATAAATTGGAATTACAATAACTTATTCAAACTTTCTCCACATAATTACATCTTGTTTGTATAATATGCATGTTAGGTTGTTAATTAGTTCCTATATTACTGTTTACTTTTCACAATAGCAATATTAATATTTATTGATAAATTTGTCGAATGTCAAAAGAACAACAAATTAAATCTTTACTTTCTAACAATGTTAACTTTTTTTAAAGAAGGAATTACATATATATCCTTTGTATACATTTTAATGGTCAAAGTACAATGATTTTTAGTGCTAAAATTTTTAATGCCCAAATGTCCCTATTAACAAATATGTAATCAGAAACCAATAAAGTAATAATTACATGTTTTCAGTTAGTTCCTGTATAGCATTGTTGGTGTATATGTCCAAAGGACACGTGCCGAACGACAAATGTCTCCACGTGCCCGAAGGACAAGGATCCAAAAGAGCACAAATTGGACGACCACAACAAAGGAAGAGTACTCTTTTACCTAAAAGAGCCTTTTTACCTATGACGTGTTTCAAAAGCTTTAAAATTTATAGTAACGATTCTTAGTTTAAAACACATGAGGGAAGTATACCCTATCGCTTTATAGTAAAGATTTGATAAGACCAGGTCGTTCCAAAGAGACTATACTATTCTCGCTATCACAAAAAGAGCTAAGGTCGATTGGATCAATGTTTAGCAAATATGCACATGACAAGGTTTAAAACGAATTCAATAACGGGACAAATATGATTAATTGGATTAATTCAAATAAATCAAAAATGTGGTTATGATTATTGTGTCAATTTGGTTATAAACACAAGGATTCGAGTTCTCAATTCCTTGACTATAATTCACTAGTGATATTGAAACTGACAATCAACAATGCTCCTAAATAGCTTCTAAATAAGAAATAAGCACAAAATCATCACAGTATCATAATAATCCATCAATAAAATCTAAAATCAACAATTAATTGAAATATCACAAGTGATAATAGTGTTCTCATGTGGTTTTCATACTATTAGAAGGTGTAAAATAAGGTGATAAAACACACATTAAATAGGATATCACAACAACTAAACAAATATTACCTATGTTTTTGAAATATCACAAATGATAATAGTGTTTTCATATGGTTTTCTTGCTGCAAACATATTTGCATACTCTATTATCAACTTATTTTGGTCATTCATTTCATGAAGAATGATCTTTGTAGTGTATCTCATTCTCATATTATTCATCTTTTTGGAGAACCTTTGATATCACACGTGATATTACACATGTGTCAACTTCTTCTTTTTGCTGAATCAGTGGCGGTGATGGAGGAACATGTTATATCACATGTGATATCACGTGTTATATCAAAGGTGATATCACGTGGGATATCACAGGTGTTTGAGATTCTTCATTTTGTTTATGAAGATGATGCGCTTTCTTCAACCATAGCAAAATCATCACAAATCAATACACTATAATCTGTCAATAAGCAACTAGAATGAATAAAATCACAAAAAGATTTAGGATTATCAAAAAAAAAAAAAAAAAAAAAAAAAAAAAAAAAAAAAAAAAAAAAATCAAAAATAAGAAGAATATTACAAAAAATACTTGTTTCTAATCACATGTGATACAACAATTTTTAATTAGCATTGCATTTCATCAAACACTTGATGTGCATCTAACTAATTTTTCTCCAAATCAACAATAAAACATGAATTGAACCATCTAAGTTTAAAGAGGCTAAAAATGATTGAAAAAACAAAAATAAATTAGCAAAAAATATTTGAATGAGTTAAATAACAACTAAATAAGGAATTGGAAGTACTCTACCATCATCTTGAGTTTGAACAAGTTCATTTTCAATGGTTTTTTCCCCGGATCAGCTTGTGCATGGTTCAATTGTTCCATTTTTGTATATTTAATTTGTTTTTAACGGTTAAAAATGGCTTGATTTTGATTCTTTTGGTTGTTTTTGTTGGTTGGTAGAGAGGGAAAATGTTTTGGTAGAGAGAAAGTTTATGGATAATTAAATGAGAGAATGACGGTTTGCAAATAATAAGCCAAAAGCGTGTTTGCTAAATTTACAAAACTGGTCCTTCTGTGTTTTTTTATTATTAAATTTTGTCTTTTTGATCCAACGGTCCTGATCTGTCCCTTGGTAAGCATGGATTTTTGAGTATGCAAAATAAAGCAACTCCTAAAAACTAATCCTAATACATACTTCAATTTTATTTTATTTTATTTTATTTATTATTTTTTTTTGTGTGAAAGGTGAAGTATATATTAATCAGAAAAATTGTACAAAGCTTTTCGTTTTAGCCATGGACATGCCCATGCTAATATACACAGAAGCTTAGAACACTATAAAAGCAGCCTACTAAGAAACAGACATTCAATCTTCTATGCTGACATTCTATACTACATTCTCATACAGCCACACATAGAAACCATATCAGCAAACCATAGTACCATATTAACTAATCTGCATTCCTAACTCTTATCAGCTTTACATTCCATATCTGAAATTTGAAATTAGTTAAAATTATCCTTTGTACCAAAACAAGTTGTTACAAGACATTTTAGTTGAATTAACTAAAAACTAATCCTAAGGCATACTTGAGACAATAAATGGTATGTTGTTTTTTTTTATTTTTTATTTATTTATTTATTTATTTTTTTAATACTGATATATGACTTATTATCTAAGGTTTCTCTAAATAAAATTAATAAATAAGATGTTGCTCTAAATAAAATTAATAAAATTGTTGTTAGCCCTGCTAATTTTAACACATGTATATTTGAGTATGAAATTATAATGTGAAGAAGTTGTTTGTGTTGAAACTTTTTGGTATAATTGTTTTGTGTGTGTTGAATCGAACAAAAACATCATATCAAAGAATTATTTGCACATCTTGGAATGGACTTCAAGTGTATCCGTTTTCTTCTTTGTGAGAGTGGAATCAAAACGTTGGAACATTGCTTCTACCGACATTCAAGAGTCGTGAAGGGCTGGGAGAGCGTTTTTAAGTGATGGAAGATGGGTCATTATAATCCCTGGTCGATAGACGACAACATCACTCACAAGACCATTCCAAAGTCTAACATAATTGTGTGACGACCAAAGGAAAACCAATTGTATTAGGTTTCCCTTGTTCATCACCTTCACTACGTGACTTTAAAAAATGTGAAATCCAACAAAAATTACCCTATGAACATAATATTGCCATAATACAAAGGAAAACCAAATTTTGAAGCATTCTTAGCGATAGAAAACATGGTCGCATAAGCTGTGGAAACCATGTTAATTCTTGCTACATGATTATAGGACTCAGAGCACCAATATACCCAATATATGTGACTCAGTGACTGCAAAACATGTATATTACTTCCTTTGGAATGGTCATTTTAGTTGGATAGTTACTCGACTAGCTCTAATGGGTTTGTTGAAAAACGAAGTGATTAGTAAATGAAAAGTAAGAAAACAGGAACTGAATGATGTTTATTTCATAACAAAACATGTATACTACTTTCCTTATGATATCCACAAGTTGTTTTATAGGATGAATCATTTCTTACGACAAGCTAAAAAGGTGTAAATTTTGAAGTTGGGTGTAAGCTTGTTCCCACATCGAGAACGAAGAGAAACAAATGTATGTATATATACTCTTATAGCCACCCTAACTTCTAATTAGCTAGAACAGATTTGTCTTATTGTTACTTATAGATTTAAACTTGTTGGAAATCATCTTTTATTTTCCGTCATTCAAGCCTATAGTTTTTGAAGGAACTTTGCTTTAAATAAACTAAAAATGAGAAATAAAAAAAGTGCTATGTATTATAAATATAGTAAATAAGAACACAAGAATGAGAGGAGGAAGAGAGAATTATTATTCAGTTATCATCAAGGTTACAAGTGGATTGTAACACTCCTCCTTGGATATTCACTGTTTATTATACGCTATAAACCGCCTCATTAAAAACCTTATCAAGAAAAAACCCAGCGGGATAAAAACACTTGATGAAGGGAAAAAGAGTGCAGTGCGCATAATACTCCTCCTCAATTTAATGTATATCTTTCAAGCATCGCATGCTATTCTTCTAAATGAGTTGGTCGTATACTTTTGTTTGCAACAACTTTACAATGAAGTCCATCAAATTGATCATGTTACGAATAAGTCCTGCAAAAAATGACAAAATATATGTGTAGCTTTCAACCAAATATCAATGCATTGGTTGGAAAAATTATAACTACTACAAGAGAAAAAATACACTCTCATGATGTATATTAATTGCGAAATTTACATCAAAGCCTCAATTGCACTTATTTGTGGTATTCAAAGGCCAATCATTTTTTTAGAGGCATGTATAAAAACAATTCGTATAAAATACGTTCAAATGATTTAGATCCATATAACGATTCATTAAGTTTGATCAAGCAGAGTTCTTGAGAACTTTATTAATTGCTTCAAGAATTTGAAGTTATTAGACATGCTTGAGGCATTACAGATCATTCATGGTATATGAGAGCTCTAATAAAAACTTATTTAGAGTGAATTAAAGACTTCAATATTGATTGTCTCGTAAAATATCAATAAGATATTTATATCCACCTCGAGACAATATGTCTTTTAATAATCAACTTTGTGTTTTTGTGAATTTATTTCTTCACAATTCATGTCTTAAAAGACATAACTTTATAGCTCTTATTTCGCATTCGCACAAAGATTGATGTATATCCAATAGATTCTACACATTCATGTGTATGGACTTCATGTCCCAATACTTATAGTATTTTTACGAGATTTCGTCTTTCCATATTGGTCAATCGTTTCCTTGAGCGTACTTTTGATTTATGATCCTCATTATGCACAATAGCAAGCGCTATATTGTATGTAAACAAATTTATCAACGCCGTTTATGTTTCGATTCCATATAACTTAAGACATGATATAATTTATTGAGATCTCATTAGCTATTTGAGGTTCTTTGGAACCTTCATGTCTAGTGTCTCTTTATGAGACTATCATGGGGTCTTTTATACCTCGAACAAACATCTTGTTTTCATGCTCCATATTTTTCATCGAGGATTTTATTTGGAATCGATTTGTCTACCATGCTTGAAGCATGTCATAATAAAATAGTGTCCTTGAGGACAACTTCTAATTAGAGCATGAGTAGCTGAAATTTTGTTTTTGACCAATGTTTATTTATGGCTATTCGATTATTCATTGAATAATGAATTCATAAAAATTTCTTTCGAGGATCAATAGAAATGATAATTCATTCTAATTTGCAGCTACTTATCTCCTCCTGAAGGAATTATCCATCTTCTATATCCCATATGTGCATTTAGGTGGAGTAATTTGCACACTAAAAACAAAATGGGATATGTTTGGTTTATAACCAAAACCAATTATAAAAAGGGAGGATTTATCATAACATATTGGCATGATGCTAATTTTGTTGTTGTGCATATTATAAGATGGCCCCATACAACAACACAAGTTTTTCTCTCAGTTTCATTTGATAATTCAGAAGTAATTCATCGCATTTTCATGATGAAATACTTACTCTGGAATGTTAGGCTCGCATTGAGCTATTAATCATGCAAACTTGAGGTTGCGATTTATTGACCATTTAGACGATGCATCGATTTTAAACTCTAAATGGTTCATACAATGGATTTTTATGCCTACATATATCCATTTGTTTTCTTTCCAGAAAATTGAGGAATTGAGTCCCCATTCTAGTTGATAGATTAATAATCAACTTCTTTTGAGAGATAATGACATTAAATTGAAGAATCTTATTCTTTTATAGCTTTCGCATCATTAATAACTCAGGATGGTGTAACTGGTCATGCCAAAAATTATTATTATAGCTCATAAACTTATGTTATGGCTATGATTAGCTTTTACTAATCTTTATATAATGCATGTCGAAGAAGATACAAAAGAATGCATCCTTAATATTTAACTTCGTTCCTCATGACAATTTTATATTTCTTTTAGAGAGCAAAATGTGCTAGCATAGATTTAAATCTATGAATATAGTGTGTAATATCTTTGACACACTTGTATTTTATATACATCATGTTGCATTTTTGCATAAATAGCATTTTTGTTTGCTCCTTTCTTATTGTATTTTCGCCACTACTAGTGGTTTGTCATTGTCATACTAACTCGACCATAGCATTTACCATGATAAATAATCTTTAACCATTTATCGTTACATTATCACATTCACATAAGGGAATGAGGATCTCATATTGATCATTTTATCTCATTCACTTGAGGGAATGAACATCTTATGCTGATTATTTTATCACATTCACTTGAAGGAATGGAGATCTTTATGTTGCAACTTGAGGTTGCCAACCAATTTCTTTTAACACGACTAGTAAACTATCGTCTTTGTTTAAACATGCCCATTTCTTTTATATCAAAGCATCGTTCTCGATATATGAGTATATTCGAGGCATTAACAATCTCATCGCATTTTTTCTTTTCATCATTCAGATGTACTACTTAATATTGCGAAAAAATGTGCTCGCATTTGCAAGAATCTCTTGCTTATGATGGTCAAATCTTTCTTTTAGATTTTGGCAGACATTTAACGGATCTTTCACCGTTATATATTTTCTTTTAAATTCAGATCTAACACTGAAATTGTGAGACCGAACTCGCTTATGCTTTTTTTTAATGCAGCTTGAGGTGCATACAATCATAGCGAGATTTTTTTTTTTGGAATATTATTTGCTTTTGTGTGGTAATGTATCCTTGAGATCTTACCATAATTTAACGAATCTTTCATCGTTAAGTATTCCCTTTTAAGGTCCTCACGAAGAAGACGAGGTTCTCCTAAAAAATTCAGGTAAAATAGATCTTAACATCAAAAGTCCACACAATGTTAATCATTTTCATTTTCTTTTGTATCTTTGTGTGCTTTAAGTGTTTCCGAGCTATGCATCAGATAAGATAGACGCCTTTGTAAATCATGTAACAATGTAACATAAACATATTTTGATGAGACGTAACTCATTGTAGTTGTGTCAAAACCACCAAAATCACATTTTACTTGATCCAACCTTAAGGTTTAGTGACATATACAAAATTAAAAAGCATATCATTGGATTTACAATATAGCCAACTATTATACTAGCAAAGATTAAGTTCCAAAACCCATACCAAATCTTGGAGCTTAAATAACATGTCAAATAGTGCATAGTAAGAATCAGTTCAAGATTTTTTTTTCATAGTTTGAACATAGCAATGAACATGATGAAGTATAACATATATCATAAATTCTCATGCTTCCTTTATTAATATATTGGGATCTTACACAAAAAACTATTTTATCTTTTATAAATCAAACGATCCGGTAACAATATAATCACATGAGAATAATGAACCAACTAAGAGATCAAATCATCAAGAATCAATTATAATGTCTCATAGTACTTTTCCATAGATGCAAACTTTATATTTTTTCATCGATAATCAATTATGATGTCACACATATTATTATTTTCAAACAAAAATTCATTGTTTTGTTTACTGTTTTGAATGTAAGAAAAAATAATAATCATAACAAAATTTGCATATCGTCAGTGATATATATTCATGACAGTATCTTCAACAAACTGAATATGTATGAAATGCTATAGAAGATTTCACATAAAGTCAACTAACAATGATAATCATTATACTACACCACAGTGAACAAGCATGTAATGCAAAAATAAGATAACACAAGTATATGAAGAAAAAAAATTAATAAACAAAACATAACAATTGCAATAGAATGATTACAAAATTAATAACAATAAAACTTAGTGATTTATATAAATCAAATTGGAACTTGAGGTTCGAATATTCTTTTGCAAAATAACACAAAGTTATGATTTTGATCTTTATAAAAAGACCATATTAAAACTTGAGGTTCTATTTTTTTTTTTTTTTTTTTTTTTTTTTTTAACTCATAACTTGAGGTTATGATATTTTTTTTTCAGTCATAACATGAGGTTATGATTTTTTTTTTTTTTTTTTTTTTTTTTTTTTTTTTTCATATTGATTCTTGAAAGAACCATACTAAAACTTTGAGGTTCTATTTTTTTTTAAACATAACATGATGTTATGCTATTGATAGAACCAAATTAGAACTTGAGGTTCTAAAGCTTCTTTCTTTAACATAATGAGATTATGTTATTTGATTCTCTTGAGAGAATCATCATAGAACATTCTAATCATAACTTGAGGTTATGATATTTTGATTATGTTCATCGTAGTAGAACTTGAGGTTCATACTTTTTTTTTTTCCTTTTTTTTTAAACATAACGTGAGGTTATGATATTGTGATTCTCTTGAGAGAATAATAACTGAACTTGAGGTTCATTAAAAGAGATACAATAACTTGAGGTTATTGTATTTTTAATTTATTCATTGTAATAAAACTTGAGGTTTTATTATGAATAAATATAATCATAACACGAGGTTATGATATTGATTCATGAAAGAATCATATTAGAACTTTGAGGTTCTAATTTTTTTTCTTTTTTTTTTTCTCAACATAACATGATATTGCATTATTTTTATTTTCTTTTTGTAGTCACAAAAGAACATTTATTGTTCTTCATAACTATAAAAGAGTTTTAATAGATGAACATGAAAGAGTTACAAATATGATCATAAGTTAATTTTTTTTAGACACAATATCAATATGTATGTATGAGATATTGAGATCACAATAAACTATGGCATCAAAACTAAGGGGAGTAAACCATATATGTTTCATATAGATATGGATAAATAAATTAAAAAATTGCTTACGACAAAAATAAGCATGTTCTCATATCGCTTTGATTTATATTTGTATTTGTTACCGATGACATGGATGTGTGTAATAAGAATTTAGATCTACTTCGTATACGACGAGACTGTACGAATAATGATATAATAATGAAACATAACATATGCTTCAACTATATATGTAGAATACTACAGAGTAATACTTTAATATATAATCCAAAGTACATAGTATTATTACGGCATAAAAAAATTAATCAAAGTGGAAGTAAACTTATCTCAACGATGATGTCATGTTCAAACCGCAAAACGTTCTTTCAGTCTAATATCTTTGAAATTAAAATCATATTAAGAGCGTGCTGATAACGTATTATAAATATAGTAAATAAGAACACAAGAATGAGAGGAGGAAGAGAGAATTATTATTCAGTTATCATCAAGGTTACAAGTGGATTGTATATATAGGGTGGATGAATGCATCTCAAACCCTAAAGCCCACTAGAGATAAATGTAAATAGACATAAGCCCATTAATGTTTATAACACTATGTTCACCTGGAATTGTAGAGTAAACATATGTGTTATGTTCACTCCATAATTTTGGGCTGATTTTTACTCAACAAATATTATTGAGTGTTTGACTGTTCGACTGTTCTTCGTGATCAAAAGTTGACTGCACATAACCGATTGAGCGGTCATTTATGCATATTGACATGTGTCATGGGAGGGGCGTGATTTCGTTAGTTATGAAAGCTTTTTTTTTTTTTTTTTGAACGGCAAAGCTTTTAAAAAACTAGCAAGATGCTAGAACAAAGTTACAAGGAAATCAAATGGGGATTTTTCAACCAATCATCCCATTTAAGCTTATTGCTACATCTACTTTGGCACCAAAAGAAAGATAAAGAAACTATATCATCGAAAACATTCACACGGGTAGGAGAAATATTGTCAAAGACAATACGATTGCGAATCCTCCATACGGACCACCAAGCAACATAGAAAACGCCTTCAAGCACACTCTTAATACTAGATGACATCCGAATAGAAGAAAACCACTCCCACCAGTCCGAGAACGAAGTCCAAGGCAGCCCATCCAGATCCCACCATCGACATACACGACATAAGATAGCACGAGCCAAGCCGCACCTAAAGAACACATGACTCGCATCCTCCTCACAAACTTCACCAGTTGGAGGTCTTATGAACTGGATGTTTACTAATCGATTTCCCATATAACGCTTGGATAACTTGAGCCCATAAAGAGCCATCTTGCGACACAAATCTCCAAACCCATTTGAGCAGTAAGGCACGATTTAACGCATGGAAACTGGAAACTCCAAGGCCACCTTTTTTCTTGGATGCTAAAACATTATCCCAAGCAACCCACGTTATATTATTTGCCGACATATCTCCTCCATTGAAAAAACTATTCCGAATCGATTCCATAACCTTTAGCACTCCCCTCGGAACCTTGAAGATAGACATAGTATACAATGGAGACGCGCCTAGCACAGACTTCAAAAGAGTTAACCTTCCCCCAATCGAAAGAGTTTTCGCCTTCCACTTCGAGAGACGAGATCTCAATTTAAGAACAACATCGTCCCACGCCTTATGTTTCGACAAAGCTTCATCTTCAGTAGTCATTGTATTTATATAAAAGAACTTTGTGACTTGATCATCGCAAGCATATTTTAGAAAATCGCGGGCATCAGAGAGTTTAAATGGCCGAAGAGTAAGGGAGTTTACGATGGAAGTTGTGAGGTAGCGCCGGCCCTGGCTATGGGCAGCAAGGGCGACGGCCCAGGGCATCAGTGTTGTAGTGTTATTAATCGGTTTAAGCCTGTGAAAAGTTAAAAAAAGCGAGTTCTTGATAGTATTCATGTTGAAGTAGAAGAAGTAATAGATCCGAGAGAGAAAGAGTAAAATAAATTAATAAGTCGTAAAGATTTTGAGGGTGATCTTAGGCTTAAATATGTGATATTTGTCAAAGATTTTGAAGGTAAATCTTAGGCTCAAGTTTGGAGACACAAAACAATATTAAAAAAACAAGAATGGTTGTATACACTGGCGGACCCAGGATCTTCGAGGACGAGGGGTAAAAAATTTTTTTTGACGAAAGTCGTGATGCACTTTAATAAAAAGGTCTCAATTTTTTATTTTTTATGCTAAAAACCGATATTTTTTAAAATTAAAATAGAGATATATAAGGTTTTTACATTATTTGGCTTTAAGTGGTGGGCAATTTGATTTATTAGTGGGTGCACTTTAATAAAAAGGGCATAAAAAAGATTTTACACTAAAAATTGATACTTTTTGACGAAGCATTGAGGGAATCCCCCCCTCCCCCCCAATTAGTATATAGAGTTCCGCCCCTGCTTGTATATAAAGTTTCATTATTTACTTCCTTTTTGTGATATAAAAAATGCGACCGTGATTTACTTTCAAAGAAACAAGTGGGAAGGCACCCGATGCGTTGCAGTGGGAATTTTCTTACTTTATTAGCTCACTAAAGAGGTTTCCGTGAACTGTGTTAGACTAGGTTATTTGAAAAAGGTAACAAATTTTGCAGGTTAATGGTATTGCATCTTTTATAATTTTGTTTAATTTAAGGAAGTTTCGCTCTATGTTCTATGCGGCTTTAAAGACATGCATTGCGTTTTCCATTTTTATCCCTTCAAAATCACTGACATGATCTGAAATTATTTGCAGGGTCCATGGTTCCTCTTTCTTGCAATAGTGATACTCGGAAAGCTCCTTAGAATAGTATGAGATCAATGGATATAATATCCAAGAGTGAGTGTCAGCGTCAGTTTTGAGTCTTCCTCTGTAACTTAAAGTATTCTTTTTTCATGCCAATGGCTAATGGTGAAATCTTTTCATTATTTTATAGAGATTGATCATCTCATCATCTCAGCTGATAAAGAAAAGAAAGAGGACAGACTTGGTATCCTTGCATCGAAAATGTAAATTAGAAATAACATTAACAATTTTTTTTTAAATAGTGTATGATTAAGTTTTTGACATTGTATACTCGCATTAATACAAAAAGAAGCAGAGATATGCGTGTCATCTGTTTAAAAGAATCTCACAACTGAGCTTATTTTTAATGTGCTTAGATATAACAACCAATGGGCTTGTGGTCCACTGGGCATGTCTTATTCAGTTAAGCGTGCCTAGTGGAGAGTAGTACCGGTTTGGGTGACCAAACCGGGAAGTCCTCCCTTGTGGACCACTGCCCTGTCGGTACGATTTCAAAGTCCTTCAATGAAGGTTTCAACCCACACGGGTTCGAATCTGGAGAAGGCAGGGTTTACTTCAATTTAAGTGTCGTGCCTTCGGGCGGCTTAAGTTGAAGGTTTTCCCCCATCGGGTTTCAAATTGGACTTGAATTTCCCAAATGAAAGTCAATTTTCAAAAAAAAAAACAATATGGGGTTATTAATCTATTATGTAAGTTTGCGCTTTATATTAGCTTCCTTTCTAATGGGTTATATTACCTTTCAAGTCAATTGGTAATACTTTTCTGATTTGCCTTTTGAAGTCCTTTTCTAATGGGTTATATATAAAACTTGTTAAAAATGGTGAGACGGGGGTTGGTCACGTGATGCCAAATATGAAATTATTTAAATAATAACTCATATATGCTTTAATAATTAAAATCACAAATTATAAATACAAAAATGAAATTATTTCTTTCAGCATAACTAGAATTCGTAATATTCAATGTTGGTGCAAACCCACATCGGATGGAAACATAAAGAAATGTGTGTATATATACATAAGGTTAAGGCATTGACATGTGAGGTAAGGGTGACATGGCGTGTATGCGTAGTTATGCTCACGCCATGTACTCTTTACCTCTTTTTACGCATTTTTTATTTTATTTATTTATTTTTATAGAAAGAGTATAAATTGACTAACATAAATTTTGATTTGTTCTTGATTGTACCAAAATCACTACTACATTTCCCTTTTTTAATTAGTAATTTCTTTTTTTTACTTAGGAATTTCCTTTTTTTTTTTTTTTTTTTTTTTTTTTTTTTTTTTAGAAAAAGAGTACAAGTTAACTAACATAAATTTTGATTTGTCCTTGATGACAATAACTAAAGCCCGAGCATAGACCATTGCTTGTTCTCTTTGAAGTACCGTCTTTCTAGTTTTAGAACATGTTGTAGAAGAAGCCTATCCATTACAAGTACAAACAATAATTAAACAAAGATAGCTTTTATACATACGTTCTCTCAATAAAAAATGTCTATGTTTGACTTTTGAGGTCAAACGGGTCTTTTTTGGTCTTCAAAGAGTAATTAAACTAAACACGAGGATGCTTTATTTTTTACATGGAGTCATCTTCATGAATAGAATCACTTGTTTTACGTCTATTCTAAAATATATCATAAGTTAAAATATAGGAGTGTTGTGCATCTATGGGAAGAAATGTGTGTTTATATACATAAGGTTTCTTGTTTGACATGAATTGTTAGCAGGTTGTTTAGTGCACATTGCAATTATGTGTTAGTTTTATAGACCATAAAATAATAGTTGTGTGTTAGGATCGAACTCGAGATCGCGGGATTGCACACTTTACGTATGAAGAGTAAAAGAATAATCATTTATAAATGTTATATGTAATTATTAATAAACACAAAACTAGTAACGACCGTTAGTATTTAACGGAGAATGACCAACGACCGTTAGACGATGATTAGGAAAGTAATACTTGTGAATAATTGGAAACAATAGGAAGTTCCGGAATCCCTTGGGGAAGCCAAAACCGATCGGCCAAGGGGTGTTTTCCACCTCCTTTGTGCCTTGAGCTCCAAGTAATCACTAGTATATAAACACCGCATGGGATATTGTTTTCTCATAACTTGTACACACATAATTGGTGTTTTCTTTCTCTCCTCTTGTCCCTAAACCGATCCAAACCTCAAACCCTTAAGGGTTTTCGATTTTCATAGCTAAAAGGTTTTTGTGTTTAATTTACTTGCATAAACTTTTACTTGAATTAGTACGTGTGTACAATAACGCGATTCAAACATACTTTTGTTTGATTCTTGGATTGAATTACAAAAGAGGTAAGGGGTAATTCTTATAATCCACATAAACCCTAATTAGGGTTTTTGATTTGAAGATTGCATTTGATTCTTGTTCGGGCTAGAATCACAAAGGTATGTTTACTTTTATGTTTGATTAATTAATTACATATTATATGATTTTGTAATTGCTTCCGCTATGCTCACTTAATGTGTTTGGTTTATTTATATGATTGTCATAATATTATAATTCGAACACTATGGTCACTTAACAATTTGTTTCACCATTTATTTTACACCAAACAACAAATAATTAGAAATGAATTTTAGATACCGTGATAGTGTATAAATTGTTATGACACATGTAATATATTGGATTTGATAACAAAATGGTTTGACTAATTTGTAGATATGAACATATACAGTATTAGTTTGAGATGAAATAATCCCTCAATCTCATGAACTAGATTTTTAACATGATAATGATCTTGTTGGATAATTGGTTAATACAATAATAATGTATGGCGTTTTAAACTTTTAATGTTAGTTACTCAATTGAGATCGTGAGATAGTTGACGGGAAAATGATTGTTGGAAAAAATGGCACTAGATGGCTTTGCGTGGGTCCAAATATAAAAGATAGTGACAAGTACATAAAGGTCAAAGGTGATTAACATTCTTCTTAATTAACCGGAATGATATATACGATATGAAGATAAATCAATTATTCAAGTCAATGTCAATCTCATCCATTTCAAAATTTGTAGTAAATTACGCACAATTTATTAGTTTGCCAAACAAATATGTGACTTGATCTATAAAACTTGTTTATATAGAAATAATTTGTACCTCACATCGGGAAAATATAAGAAATGTCTATATATATTAAGGTTTATAGCACTCCCAAGTCTCAATTGGTAACAAGACAAAAGTTCTTTATAGATCCAACTTTTATTATATAACTCATTAAGCAATTTTAACCACTCATTTTTTTTATTAAAATAAAAAAATAAACTTCCACATATTTTTTAAAACTTAAATATTTCGCAAACCGTAAATCGTCAAGCTACAAAAAAAATACCATCGCGACGATAATTAAATTATCTTTCTATAGACATGCATTGTTATATACTTTCGACGAACTTTTTTTCGATGAACTTATTTTTTTTCGCCCAGAAAAATCATATATGATTCGTAAAAATCATATATGATTCGATTTTAACGAATCATATATGATTCTATATATGATTCGTAAGAATCATATATGATTTGTAAGAATCGAATCATATATGATTTTTTACGAATCATATATGATTTTGACGAATCATATATGATTCTTTCTGGGCGAAAATTAAAAAAAAAAAAATTCGTCGAAAGTATATAACAATGCATATCTATAGAAAGATCATTTAATTTTCGTCGCGATGGTATATTTTTTGTAACTTGAAGATTTACCGTTTGCAAGATATGTTGTTTTGAAAAAAAATATAGAAAATATAAATGGGTGGCTATGATTGGTTGATAGGTTCTATGGCATGTATGAGTTCTTCATTGATCTCAACTCTTGGTAACAAATACTTATGTGTAGGTACATATACAATTATACATCTATGTTCATGCACATATAATTTCTTACTTTTTGGCGCAAACGTTTGATGGTTCTGTTTTATGTTATTTTTCGTGGTCATTTGACCTATTTATAATGTAAAAAGTTTTAACACTATTTAGGCCTTTTTTCGTTTTTAACATTAAGATATGAAATACCCCATAAGGTGGCCAGGCATTTTACACCACCAAGTTTGTTTGAATATTTTTTCACTCAACCTCTTAATTTAGCGCTAATGTTTAAATATTGCTCGAGTTTACCCTCTAGGTAATCAAACATGAATTTTAAGAGTGTTGACAACAAATCAACTAACGATAATAACAAGTTCTTAATGTTTAGCAACTAACAATGATTTGGCATAATACTTGTAAAAGCACATGCTAAAGACACATATCTATACGAAAACCTGAAGCAATAACGATACATGATAACGGCTTAACTTTCAAGAGGCAAAGTATCAACCTTTTAAAAGCTTGTTCATAAATCATAAACATCTAAAATTAATAAAAATGAGACCAAAAGACATTAATTCAAATGCTTTTTGGTTCAAGTGTCACATGAAACAACCAATAACAAACTATATAAACTCTTAAAACCAAAAATTATAATTAAAGGGAAATGATTTGCACACTCAAGTTTTTAAATGGGACACTCTAACATATGCATTAAACAGTTGTACAATTTATACATTCTGCTTTAACTGGTTGTACCTTGAGTGTCTCAATAAAAAGTTTGAGTATGCCAATTACTTCCCATAATTAAACTTACCGCTGTAAAATTGACAGTTATTGTTAAACTTTGGACTCAAATGGGCCTCTAGAAAAGCCCAAATGTGCTGATTTGTCATAAAATTAATAATAAAAAAAGGTGATAACTATTACAAAATACTCCCTCCATCCCATAAAAACTGTCCAGTTTGACTTTTCAGAGTCAAACTGGTTCAACTTTGACCTTAAATATGTTTTATGTGTTATATCATACTTGATGAAAAATTATACCAATGAAAAACACAATTAAAACTCAATCCATTCATATATTTTTCATAAAGTATTATATAATACTCACAAAAATAGGTACGGTCAAAGTTGAACCAGTTTGACTCTGAAAAGTCAAACTGGACAGTTTTTATGAGACGGAGGTAGTAATAAACAACAACAAGAGGAGTGAGAATTATTATTGAGTGGTAATCTAAGAGGCTATATTAAGGGTGTATTTATAAGATACAAATCCTAAAAGATATGATGAATAGACATCCATATTTACAATACTAACTGAGTAGATAAATTGAAGTCATATATTCTCAATAGTCTGTATTGCTCGTACATAACAAAACGAATATATTGATTATTAGAGTAAAAAATTATTATAACTATATCAAGAATGAATCATTTGACTCATAAAGCTATTAGTAGTGCCGGATATGATCAGTGGCGAAGCTAGAAAATTTTGAGTGGGGGTCCTGATCTATTTTTTTTTTCCTAACGCTATTTTTTGGGTAATATGTTCGGGTCGGTGATTCGATTCGGGTCCGGTCAAAAATTAAATACTATTATTATAAAAAAAAGTTTCAATAACTAAACATTTGTCCAAGACAACTAAACATTAAAAAGGAGACAAACGGTTGGTACCTGGTTCGATTCATTGAAGAAATTAGAGTTCAGCCTTTCGACATTTAACATAGAAAACAATAAGCCTTGTGTGTTGTTGGAGAATACTCTAACCAATTAGGGAACATACAAAACCAAGCAAATTTAAATCGACGAAGATTATTCTTTGGACCTCTAGGCTTATACTCTTCAAGCTTAGGTTGATACACTCCTAATGATATATATGCTAGCATTACTTGCTCACGTACCGGAACCGGATATTTCCACATTTCAAGTCGTTTAGCAGGGTCTCTTTCTAAGATATTAACATCCACTTCATTGATGTTAGCTTGTGGAATTTTAGAAGGTTGTTCATTGCAAGTATCCAGACCAATAACCGGTTCGCTTGTTGAACCTTTTTGACGTTTACTCTCTTGAATTTCATCATCAATTCCTTCTACTTGTTGTTTGATTCGTTGTGTTTTGGTGTGAAAACAACAATTTATCAAAATATCAACAAACGTGAGGTTAAATTTGTCGTGAGACAAATCAACGTGAAGCAATACGAGTAAACCGTTTAGGAAAACGATTACCTCGCAAAACTTGTGAAAGTGATATTTAAATTGTGAGACCGGGAAGTGATTTCCCGGGTCGTACCCCAACGAGGTGTGAATGGAAAGCTTCGAGAGAGATTTGGATTAAAATCTTGTATGTTGAGAAAGTTATTTGGTTTTGTGAGTACGTTAACGAAAATTAACTACTATTAAACGGAAATTAGTGAGACGTAACTTAAATGAGAAATAATCTAAGGTATGCTAACAACTATTTTAAATTACCTAAAAAGCTACGGGAAAACAAAGTTAGGTATCGGGAATCCTAAAACAAATTAAACAAGTAAACGTAACGTTTATTCTAAATAAACGTCACGCGCAAATTAAAACGTAAAATTTAAGCTACGAAGGTTCTACGGGTCTACAAATATTTTTCTTACGAACTAAAAGACAAAAGAAAATTTTAGAAAAAAAGAAAATTAATTTTTGAATAAAAATTCTATTTATTACAATTAAATTACTATTAAACACTAATTAAATTGTAATAAATATTAGAATTAACCTAAAAATTCTGAAAATTTGTGGGTAATTACATAAACTTAAATCTAATCTAGGAAAAATAAAATTTTAAAATAAGCTAATGGAAAAAACCAGAAATTAAGCTAAACAGGATCTACACTTGAAATAAGCAATTCAAATTTATCATTATGTTAAATAGAAACTAAAGGAACTAAATAACTAAAAGAATTAGTAGCACAGATGGGTCGGTGTGAATGTTGGGTGGTCTGTGAGAGCCGAGAGGTCAAGTGGTCGAACCCCACTTCTTGCACTAGTTCGATTAACACTTTTTTTTTTTTTTTTTTTTTTTTTTTTTTTTTTTTTGTTTCCTTTCGACACAACCTCAAACACTCACCCAGTTCTTCATTTGAAAATTAAGTGATAACAACAAACAATCCAGCTTTCAAGTATCGGATTAAAAGTTTGAAATTTGTTTGGCTCAAATAAAATTTTGTTGTTCTATTATCAATATGATTGCCAGTTTCAATCACTAATACTAAATAAGCTTAAACAAGATTATTGTTCATATCACCCATTCACTAATAGCAACAACACAACAACAAGAGATAATAACAACGAAACCCAACAAGATTTCTTATAAATAATTCAGTAGCAGCAGTTTATCGAGCAATTAACAAACAAACAAGCAGCTTGATCCGATCACAAGATCAACGAGTAGACTTTAAATCAACAAATACGATCTATCAGCAGCTTATGCTGCCCTATTCACAGCAGCAGATCACAGCCAATGGGTCACTTTACGACCCCTCAACAAGCAGCTAATACGCGGTTTAGCAAGGATTAAAAACTGTTTTCCTAAACTACACCTAAGTGGGTTCTAATCGCAACAAGAATCAAACTGAGGGATCCATTAATGAACAAGCTACACTAGTCCTAAGTTACTCAAAAGCTGATGGAGCAGGGCAGAAACTTGGTCAAACAGTCCACTTTGGACTCGAATTTAAGTGGCCAAACGGGCTTCAAATTAAAATTTTCTTTTTGAGGTTTGTAAACAACCTGGGTGACAACTTAGATCAACAAAGTTTAGATATTTTCACTTGAAAGCAACTTCTAAAATCTGGTTTGAAGTTCGAACTAAACTGAAGCATACAACATTTTTTTTTTCTTTTTCTTGCATCAAACTTTCTTACTACTCACTAAGATACTGATTTCATGACCAATGCAAATATTAAGTTCTACAATTCGCTACTTATGTTTACACTAAACCGAGTAAGCAATGTAAATAATGGTAACAATCAACACTTAGATATTGGCATTATGAGATTGAACCTTACTTGACATCCAAAATGGTGGTGAGCTGAGACCAAAAGAAAGAACAAAAGAACAAACTATTGTCCCCCATGGGACTCTAAACCTTATTCCAAAGCTTCCATTGCACCTTTCCACAACCCTTTGTATTCCCTTTTTTTTTTTCTTCTTCTGCTATCTTTCTTTACCGTATATTTTTTTTCTTTCTCTCTTTTTTTTTTTTTTTCAATTTTCAATTCGACAAAGTATTAACTTAAATAACAAATATAAAACTTAAACAAGAATTCAAAGACACTTTAAACTTCAACTTTCATTAACACTTAAAAACCAAGATTACAATTTTAAAACTAAAGTTTTTAAAACTACCATTACAATAAAAACAGAGTTAAGATGATAAAAACAGAAATCGAATGCCCTTAGGCTTACAACAAGTCACCTATTTATACTAACTTTGAAGTGGTAGGTACACTTTTCTTCACTTCTTGTCTTCATCTCTTTGTGCTTGTATGCTGAGTGCAACCCAGTAAATGACAACCTTGTGTTTTCTTCTCAACTATCCTCAGCCTTTGGATTGAAGTTCTCATGATCACAACCCTTAAACCTTTTCTTTGGCGCCCAACTGAGGTGGTGGATTGCCAGCTTGTCACTCCTTGAATGGTTGAGGGGTGTTAGGTACAAGTTTGTGAGTGGGTTTAGGATGGTAGTGGGATTGGGAGTGGGTTTTGATGGGGATGGGGAGGGATGGTGATGGTTGTTTGGCAGCTTGTAGTCACGAGGTGGATTTGGAGGTGATATTTTATTCAGGGAGTTTGAGTGGGGGAGATGGAGTTGTGCGTTTGATTAGGGTTAGGGTAAGGGGTGTGTGTTTTTAATCGTGAAGCAGGATAAGAAAGAGGGGTGGGCTAAGGTTGGGTTATCTTTGGGTACATGGGCCAAGTTAGTGTAAAGGTAAAATGGGCTAAGGGTAGTGGGTATTTGTGTTGTGTAGTGTTAATGATCCGTTTGGTTTTACACTCATAATTCACAAGGATATTTTGTAATTTGCTGAAACTTGAGGATTACTTCTGCCATTTTTCCAAACTTAATCCGAGGGACCATAGTTGCCAAGTTAGATAAGCCAAAGTACCCAAATTGAATTTTTCCATGTCAAACCACCCGGGACTAAAACTGCCAATTTGCCAAAGTACGAGGACCAAATGTGTAATTTTCCAAAAGTTTTTACCCAAAGATCATTCGTGGTTTGTTTTTGACTTTTAAAAGCGAGAGTTGACTTTTCTTTGAAAATGATTGACCAAGGACTAGTTTTGTGAAATTTTGAAAGTCGGGGGACTGAAACTGCCAAATATGTAACTTTTGTTCGTTTTTCGTTTGTTTTCACTCGTTTTGCATAAGAAACATATAAAATACGATCTTTGGGATTTTCTTCGCATTTTGGTGCGTTTTTGATTATTTTTGATCGTTTTGCAGTTTATATTTGACTCAAAATGATGAGTATTTACACACTCATCAATCCCCCACACTAAACTATTGCTAGTCCCTAGCAATCTTTTTGAGAAAAATTAATGGGTTTGAAGTCTCTTTACCAAAAGCCATTACTTCTGGAGTAGCCAGGTGTAAGAACTGTGGCTCACCTGATAGCCGTGTGATTTTGAGCAAACCACCAGCTTTCAACGGATTTGATTTGTCTTTACCAGGAGCCGTTTGCTCCTGGACTAGCCAACTCTTGATGGAACAGTCAACATCTTGGTGAGTTGATTACCAATTATGGTTTTTCCACAGCCTTTACCACAAGCCATAATCTTGCGGGCTAGCCAACTCATTAGCTTTTGAGGATGATGGAGAGTTGAGGAACCATACAATTTTTGGCAAATTGCAAGCCATCAACGGGTTTGAGTTATCTTTACCAAGAGCCGTTTGCTCCTGGACTAGCCAATCCCTTTTGTCGTTTAGACAAGGCGGACTGATAACCACAAAAATTTTGAAACTTGTGTGAAAAAATTTTAAAATTTTTGGTCAAAAACGGGGGTATTAGATAGTAAAATGTGATAAAATTCGCTAGAATAGCGAAATACCCCCCCCACACTTAGAATTGAATATTGTCCTCAATATTCAAAGTCCCGGCTATTATACCGACTCATTTGAACGTAAAAGGGTAACATTCAAAGCTAAATGTGGAAACATAATTTTGTTTTTTCACTTTATTTGTAACCACAGTAGGGGACTCCCCCACACTTAGGGTGAAAACCCTAAGTACATGCTACTGTTTTTGTTTACCGAGTCGCTAGCTTGACTCGACCCCGAATTCATTGGTCCATGGGGAAGCATGATGTGGAAGAAACAATCTCAATCGGACTTTCATTCAAGATGTTTGGACAAACATTTGAAGCACGTGAAAGTTCCACACCGATTAGATAAGTACCCGGCTCAAAATAGTATAAACTATAAGCGGTGATGCCGGGGTCAAAGATAATGTCTTCATTCCCGAAGGAATGAAAAATAGGAGAAGTCACCCGATAGGTGAAAAGGAGAAAGAAAGTCATGATAAACATCTTGACTAACTCATCATCATCAGGAGGCGGATTCATGGATTCATGAATCTCATCATTTAAGCTCATGTGATCAAGACATATCCTGGGTGTGTCTAGATCAAAGTAGAAGTGATCATACTCCGGTGGAGATATGATATGAGTGAGTTCACAAAAGAACTCATCAAAGGTGAATGAATCATATTCAAGATCGATGTGAGTGAGTTCACATGAGAACTCATCGAAGGTAAATGATTCATAAACGGGGAGAGAATTATGTGAATGAGAAGTGGTACTGCCACTAATCTTCTCTCCCATAGGATCAAACGTAAAGGCTTCAAACTCCGGAATAGGATCGTCGGAGAAAATGTCACTATCCTTAATGGGGATAGGAGATGAAATAGGTTTTTCTTTGAAAGCCTCAATTTTGGAGATGAGAAGATTAACATTTAATAATGTAAGACGAAGAGATTCGTCTTGGATTATTTCTTCATCATTCTCTTCTTCCAAGCTAACTAGCTCAGAAGGTAATTCTTCCACATAACAAATGTCTCCACAAGATAACGAATCGTCATCATTAGAATCGGAGAACATCTCAACATCATTATTCGGGAAGACAAGAGGAGGAGGGATATCACACATATGCTCAAGAATTCCCTGTGACTCTCTTGGGATTGGGACAAGGTCCTCAACACTAGACTTTATGAATTCGTCCGATTCCTTTTTAGGAACAGTGTCAAGATGCTCATCCCCCATGCTCAGAGAGTGAGTGGGAACCTCTGGTGTGATAACAGCAGACTTAGGGAGTTGAGAAGGGTTAGCATCAATGGATTTTTGAATTTCCATATGTTCTTCTGCTAGTGATTCAATTATACTTTCTTCTCCCTGTGTTTCCATAGATTGAGTCTCAGCTGATGAACTGGATGAATCATCATCAAAGATATCTTCATCATCACTGTTATCCGGAATGAAACGGAATCGAGAGCTATGTCTGGCTGCTTTTTCTTTTGCAATTGATTCCCTAATAGAGTTTTCAAAGGCAATATGGGAATCTAATTTAGCAGCCTGCTCTTCAGCTAACAATTCTCCCATGGATTTTTGATTTGGATTATCATGGGAATGTTTGCTACCTTTCAAATCTTTCACTAAATGCAAAAGATCAATGAGAAGGGCATCTTCAGCATCTTCGTCAGAATTGTCATCAGGAACATACTCATAGACAGGTGTGTTCTTAACAAGACACTCTGAGCCGAAATGTGAGTTTCCACAGTAGTCACACCAATGAAACTGATGTGACTGTGATTCATGTAGATTGTGGTCAAAGCCAAATTCATGATTGTTACAAGGAACTTGTTCATAGACAAACTGATCCCTAGTTTGACAATCAGAGTTGTAGTGAGGGCCTCCACAATATTCACAAGAAACATTCGGTGCATTTTGAAATGATGTATCGTTGAAATAGCACGGTTCTTGTTCAAAGGAATTCTGAGGAGGGTAACTGAAATCGTTATGAAAATTTGGAAACGTGAATGTATTCTCGATTTCAAAAGTGCAACAAATACAAAGTCCATGGGTAAACCCACATTCCTTGCAAAAACATCGTTTACAAAGTGAACCATCTTCTAAGAGATCTCTACAAATATAACAATGATGTTGATCAAACGAAGATAATTGGGGTTGTGGAGGGTGGTCGGGAAGAATTTGAGAATCTTTGAAAGCATTCGGAGTTGCTTTGCACCATTTACAAAATCCGTTTCTAATATCACTCCCACACCGCCTACACGCGCACTTGTAACAACGATGATTGTCATCCACCGGGCCTTCACAATGAAAACATTTATAGTCTAGTGATGACATAAGAATTAAACATTAACGAGGGATGAGAAGGAAGAATTAAACGGTAGGAGACGAAAATTATTTTTGGGTTTTTCGAAAAGCACAACAATTAAAACAAGACCACTCATAAAGACAGGGGAACTTAAACCAATAATCACAAATGCAAGGTTAACTTCTAAAGAAAAACGCACAAAGGAGCGGGAGAGAAGAATGGATCTCTCACTGGGCGAAGTTCATTGGATCGCCTCATACCGTTTCAACTCCTCTTAAAGTGTGTTTCTCGTTTTAAAAGTTTTCCAAAACGCAAGTGATACAAAGGCAAGTTTTGATCTTTGGTTTGGGAACTTATTATGGTCACACCCCCAGTTGGTAGGTGTTCTGCCTTGATTTGCGGTGGTAAGATTTTAACTTTGTATTTATTAAACAATGAAACGGGAAAATCTTTTTGTGTTTTTCTTTATCTTATATAGATATAATACATATACTAGAAACAAAAGAAAAATATTTTTGGTTTTTTATAAGTTTTATGAAAGCGTAACTTCTTGCGAAGGTTCTACAAGACTAATCGTCTAAACCTTATCGAGACTTTCGACACACAACCTCCCCGGCAGCGGCGCCATTTGATTCGTTGTGTTTTGGTGTGAAAACAACAATTTATCAAAATATCAACAAACGTGAGGTTTAATTTGTCGTGAGACAAATCAACGTGAAGCAATACGAGTAAACCGTTTAGGAAAACGATTACCTCGCAAAACTTGTGAAAGTGATATTTAAATTGTGAGACCGGGAAGTGATTTCCCGGGTCGTACCCCAACGAGGTGTGAATGGAAAGCTTCGAGAGAGATTTGGATTAAAATCTTGTATGTTGAGAAAGTTATTTGGTTTTGTGAGTACGTTAACGAAAATTAACTACTATTAAACTGAAATTAGTGAGACGTAACTTAAATGAGAAATAATCTAAGGTATGCTAACAACTATTTTAAATTACCTAAAAAGCTACGGGAAAACAAAGTTAGGTATCGGGAATCCTAAAACAAATTAAACAAGTAAACGTAACGTTTATTCTAAATAAACGTCACGCGCAAATTAAAACGTAAAATTTAAGCTACGAAGGTTCTACGGGTCTACAAATATTTTTCTTACGAACTAAAAGACAAAAGAAAATTTTAGAAAAAAAGAAAATTAATTTTTGAATAAAAATTCTATTTATTACAATTAAATTACTATTAAACACTAATTAAATTGTAATAAATATTAGAATTAACCTAAAAATTCTGAAAATTTGTGGGTAATTACATAAACTTAAATCTAATCTAGGAAAAATAAAATTTTAAAATAAGCTAATGGAAAAAACCAGAAATTAAGCTAAACAGGATCTACACTTGAAATAAGCAATTCAAATTTATCATTATGTTAAATAGAAACTAAAGGAACTAAATAACTAAAAGAATTAGTAGCACAGATGGGTCGGTGTGAATGTTGGGTGGTCTGTGAGAGCCGAGAGGTCAAGTGGTCGAACCCCACTTCTTGCACTAGTTCGATTAACACTTTTTTTTTTTTTTTTTTTTTTTTTTTTTTTTTTTTTTTGTTTCCTTTCGACACAACCTCAAACACTCACCCAGTTCTTCATTTGAAAATTAAGTGATAACAACAAACAATCCAGCTTTCAAGTATCGGATTAAAAGTTTGAAATTTGTTTGGCTCAAATAAAATTTTGTTGTTCTATTATCAATATGATTGCCAGTTTCAATCACTAATACTAAATAAGCTTAAACAAGATTATTGTTCATATCACCCATTCACTAATAGCAACAACACAACAACAAGAGATAATAACAACGAAACCCAACAAGATTTCTTATAAATAATTCAGTAGCAGCAGTTTATCGAGCAATTAACAAACAAACAAGCAGCTTGATCCGATCACAAGATCAACGAGTAGACTTTAAATCAACAAATACGATCTATCAGCAGCTTATGCTGCCCTATTCACAGCAGCAGATCACAGCCAATGGGTCACTTTACGACCCCTCAACAAGCAGCTAATACGCGGTTTAGCAAGGATTAAAAACTGTTTTCCTAAACTACACCTAAGTGGGTTCTAATCGCAACAAGAATCAAACTGAGGGATCCATTAATGAACAAGCTACACTAGTCCTAAGTTACTCAAAAGCTGATGGAGCAGGGCAGAAACTTGGTCAAACAGTCCACTTTGGACTCGAATTTAAGTGGCCAAACGGGCTTCAAATTAAAAATTTCTTTTTGAGGTTTGTAAACAACCTGGGTGACAACTTAGATCAACAAAGTTTAGATATTTTCACTTGAAAGCAACTTCTAAAATCTGGTTTGAAGTTCGAACTAAACTGAAGCATACAACATTTTTTTTTTCTTTTTCTTGCATCAAACTTTCTTACTACTCACTAAGATACTGATTTCATGACCAATGCAAATATTAAGTTCTACAATTCGCTACTTATGTTTACACTAAACCGAGTAAGCAATGTAAATAATGGTAACAATCAACACTTACATATTGGCATTATGAGATTGAACCTTACTTGACATCCAAAATGGTGGTGAGCTGAGACCAAAAGAAAGAACAAAAGAACAAACTATTGTCCCCCATGGGACTCTAAACCTTATTCCAAAGCTTCCATTGCACCTTTCCACAACCCTTTGTATTCCTTTTTTTTTTCTTCTTCTGCTATCTTTCTTTACCGTATATTTTTTTTCTTTCTCTCTTTTTTTTTTTTCAATTTTCAATTCGACAAAGTATTAACTTAAATAACAAATATAAAACTTAAACAAGAATTCAAAGACACTTTAAACTTCAACTTTCATTAACACTTAAAAACCAAGATTACAATTTTAAAACTAAAGTTTTTAAAACTACCATTACAATAAAAACAGAGTTAAGATGATAAAAACAGAAATCGAATGCCCTTAGGCTTACAACAAGTCACCTATTTATACTAACTTTGAAGTGGTAGGTACACTTTTCTTCACTTCTTGTCTTCATCTCTTTGTGCTTGTATGCTGAGTGCAACCCAGTAAATGACAACCTTGTGTTTTCTTCTCAACTATCCTCAGCCTTTGGATTGAAGTTCTCATGATCACAACCCTTAAACCTTTTCTTTGGCGCCCAACTGAGGTGGTGGATTGCCAGCTTGTCACTCCTTGAATGGTTGAGGGGTGTTAGGTACAAGTTTGTGAGTGGGTTTAGGATGGTAGTGGGATTGGGAGTGGGTTTTGATGGGGATGGGGAGGGATGGTGATGGTTGTTTGGCAGCTTGTAGTCACGAGGTGGATTTGGAGGTGATATTTTATTCAGGGAGTTTGAGTGGGGGAGATGGAGTTGTGCGTTTGATTAGGGTTAGGGTAAGGGGTGTGTGTTTTTAATCGTGAAGCAGGATAAGAAAGAGGGGTGGGCTAAGGTTGGGTTATCTTTGGGTACATGGGCCAAGTTAGTGTAAAGGTAAAATGGGCTAAGGGTAGTGGGTATTTGTGTTGTGTAGTGTTAATGATCCGTTTGGTTTTACACTCATAATTCACAAGGATATTTTGTAATTTGCTGAAACTTGAGGATTACTTCTGCCATTTTTCCAAACTTAATCCGAGGGACCATAGTTGCCAAGTTAGATAAGCCAAAGTACCCAAATTGAATTTTTCCATGTCAAACCACCCGGGACTAAAACTGCCAATTTGCCAAAGTACGAGGACCAAATGTGTAATTTTCCAAAAGTTTTTACCCAAAGATCATTCGTGGTTTGTTTTTGACTTTTAAAAGCGAGAGTTGACTTTTCTTTGAAAATGATTGACCAAGGACTAGTTTTGTGAAATTTTGAAAGTCGGGGGACTGAAACTGCCAAATATGTAACTTTTGTTCGTTTTTCGTTTGTTTTCACTCGTTTTGCATAAGAAACATATAAAATACGATCTTTGGGATTTTCTTCGCATTTTGGTGCGTTTTTGATTATTTTTGATCGTTTTGCAGTTTATATTTGACTCAAAATGATGAGTATTTACACACTCATCAATCCCCCACACTAAACTATTGCTAGTCCCTAGCAATCTTTTTGAGAAAAATTAATGGGTTTGAAGTCTCTTTACCAAAAGCCATTACTTCTGGAGTAGCCAGGTGTAAGAACTGTGGCTCACCTGATAGCCGTGTGATTTTGAGCAAACCACCAGCTTTCAACGGATTTGATTTGTCTTTACCAGGAGCCGTTTGCTCCTGGACTAGCCAACTCTTGATGGAACAGTCAACATCTTGGTGAGTTGATTACCAATTATGGTTTTTCCACAGCCTTTACCACAAGCCATAATCTTGCGGGCTAGCCAACTCATTAGCTTTTGAGGATGATGGAGAGTTGAGGAACCATACAATTTTTGGCAAATTGCAAGCCATCAACGGGTTTGAGTTATCTTTACCAAGAGCCGTTTGCTCCTGGACTAGCCAATCCCTTTTGTCGTTTAGACAAGGCGGACTGATAACCACAAAAATTTTGAAACTTGTGTGAAAAAATTTTAAAATTTTTGGTCAAAAACGGGGGTATTAGATAGTAAAATGTGATAAAATTCGCTAGAATAGCGAAATACCCCCCCACACTTAGAATTGAATATTGTCCTCAATATTCAAAGTCCCGGCTATTATACCGACTCATTTGAACGTAAAAGGGTAACATTCAAAGCTAAATGTGGAAACATAATTTTGTTTTTTCACTTTATTTGTAACCACAGTAGGGGACTCCCCCACACTTAGGGTGAAAACCCTAAGTACATGCTACTGTTTTTGTTTACCGAGTCGCTAGCTTGACTCGACCCCGAATTCATTGGTCCATGGGGAAGCATGATGTGGAAGAAACAATCTCAATCGGACTTTCATTCAAGATGTTTGGACAAACATTTGAAGCACGTGAAAGTTCCACACCGATTAGATAAGTACCCGGCTCAAAATAGTATAAACTATAAGCGGTGATGCCGGGGTCAAAGATAATGTCTTCATTCCCGAAGGAATGAAAAATAGGAGAAGTCACCCGATAGGTGAAAAGGAGAAAGAAAGTCATGATAAACATCTTGACTAACTCATCATCATCAGGAGGCGGATTCATGGATTCATGAATCTCATCATTTAAGCTCATGTGATCAAGACATATCCTGGGTGTGTCTAGATCAAAGTAGAAGTGATCATACTCCGGTGGAGATATGATATGAGTGAGTTCACAAAAGAACTCATCAAAGGTGAATGAATCATATTCAAGATCGATGTGAGTGAGTTCACATGAGAACTCATCGAAGGTAAATGATTCATAAACGGGGAGAGAATTATGTGAATGAGAAGTGGTACTGCCACTAATCTTCTCTCCCATAGGATCAAACGTAAAGGCTTCAAACTCCGGAATAGGATCGTCGGAGAAAATGTCACTATCCTTAATGGGGATAGGAGATGAAATAGGTTTTTCTTTGAAAGCCTCAATTTTGGAGATGAGAAGATTAACATTTAATAATGTAAGACGAAGAGATTCGTCTTGGATTATTTCTTCATCATTCTCTTCTTCCAAGCTAACTAGCTCAGAAGGTAATTCTTCCACATAACAAATGTCTCCACAAGATAACGAATCGTCATCATTAGAATCGGAGAACATCTCAACATCATTATTCGGGAAGACAAGAGGAGGAGGGATATCACACATATGCTCAAGAATTCCCTGTGACTCTCTTGGGATTGGGACAAGGTCCTCAACACTAGACTTTATGAATTCGTCCGATTCCTTTTTAGGAACAGTGTCAAGATGCTCATCCCCCATGCTCAGAGAGTGAGTGGGAACCTCTGGTGTGATAACAGCAGACTTAGGGAGTTGAGAAGGGTTAGCATCAATGGATTTTTGAATTTCCATATGTTCTTCTGCTAGTGATTCAATTATACTTTCTTCTCCCTGTGTTTCCATAGATTGAGTCTCAGCTGATGAACTGGATGAATCATCATCAAAGATATCTTCATCATCACTGTTATCCGGAATGAAACGGAATCGAGAGCTATGTCTGGCTGCTTTTTCTTTTGCAATTGATTCCCTAATAGAGTTTTCAAAGGCAATATGGGAATCTAATTTAGCAGCCTGCTCTTCAGCTAACAATTCTCCCATGGATTTTTGATTTGGATTATCATGGGAATGTTTGCTACCTTTCAAATCTTTCACTAAATGCAAAAGATCAATGAGAAGGGCATCTTCAGCATCTTCGTCAGAATTGTCATCAGGAACATACTCATAGACAGGTGTGTTCTTAACAAGACACTCTGAGCCGAAATGTGAGTTTCCACAGTAGTCACACCAATGAAACTGATGTGACTGTGATTCATGTAGATTGTGGTCAAAGCCAAATTCATGATTGTTACAAGGAACTTGTTCATAGACAAACTGATCCCTAGTTTGACAATCAGAGTTGTAGTGAGGGCCTCCACAATATTCACAAGAAACATTCGGTGCATTTTGAAATGATGTATCGTTGAAATAGCACGGTTCTTGTTCAAAGGAATTCTGAGGAGGGTAACTGAAATCGTTATGAAAATTTGGAAACGCGAATGTATTCTCGATTTCAAAAGTGCAACAAATACAAAGTCCATGGGTAAACCCACATTCCTTGCAAAAACATCGTTTACAAAGTGAACCATCTTCTAAGAGATCTCTACAAATATAACAATGATGTTGATCAAACGAAGATAATTGGGGTTGTGGAGGGTGGTCGGGAAGAATTTGAGAATCTTTGAAAGCATTCGGAGTTGCTTTGCACCATTTACAAAATCCGTTTCTAATATCACTCCCACACCGCCTACACGCGCACTTGTAACAACGATGATTGTCATCCACCGGGCCTTCACAATGAAAACATTTATAGTCTAGTGATGACATAAGAATTAAACATTAACGAGGGATGAGAAGGAAGAATTAAACGGTAGGAGACGAAAATTATTTTTGGGTTTTTCGAAAAGCACAACAATTAAAACAAGACCACTCATAAAGACAGGGGAACTTAAACCAATAATCACAAATGCAAGGTTAACTTCTAAAGAAAAACGCACAAAGGAGCGGGAGAGAAGAATGGATCTCTCACTGGGCGAAGTTCATTGGATCGCCTCATACCGTTTCAACTCCTCTTAAAGTGTGTTTCTCGTTTTAAAAGTTTTCCAAAACGCAAGTGATACAAAGGCAAGTTTTGATCTTTGGTTTGGGAACTTATTATGGTCACACCCCCAGTTGGTAGGTGTTCTGCCTTGATTTGCGGTGGTAAGATTTTAACTTTGTATTTATTAAACAATGAAACGGGAAAATCTTTTTGTGTTTTTCTTTATCTTATATAGATATAATACATATACTAGAAACAAAAGAAAAATATTTTTGGTTTTTTATAAGTTTTATGAAAGCGTAACTTCTTGCGAAGGTTCTACAAGACTAATCGTCTAAACCTTATCGAGACTTTCGACACACAACCTCCCCGGCAGCGGCGCCATTTGATTCGTTGTGTTTTGGTGTGAAAACAACAATTTATCAAAATATCAACAAACGTGAGGTTTAATTTGTCGTGAGACAAATCAACGTGAAGCAATACGAGTAAACCGTTTAGGAAAACGATTACCTCGCAAAACTTGTGAAAGTGATATTTAAATTGTGAGACCGGGAAGTGATTTCCCGGGTCGTACCCCAACGAGGTGTGAATGGAAAGCTTCGAGAGAGATTTGGATTAAAATCTTGTATGTTGAGAAAGTTATTTGGTTTTGTGAGTACGTTAACGAAAATTAACTACTATTAAACGGAAATTAGTGAGACGTAACTTAAATGAGAAATAATCTAAGGTATGCTAACAACTATTTTAAATTACCTAAAAAGCTACGGGAAAACAAAGTTAGGTATCGGGAATCCTAAAACAAATTAAACAAGTAAACGTAACGTTTATTCTAAATAAACGTCACGCGCAAATTAAAACGTAAAATTTAAGCTACGAAGGTTCTACGGGTCTACAAATATTTTTCTTACGAACTAAAAGACAAAAGAAAATTTTAGAAAAAAAGAAAATTAATTTTTGAATAAAAATTCTATTTATTACAATTAAATTACTATTAAACACTAATTAAATTGTAATAAATATTAGAATTAACCTAAAAATTCTGAAAATTTGTGGGTAATTACATAAACTTAAATCTAATCTAGGAAAAATAAAATTTTAAAATAAGCTAATGGAAAAAACCAGAAATTAAGCTAAACAGGATCTACACTTGAAATAAGCAATTCAAATTTATCATTATGTTAAATAGAAACTAAAGGAACTAAATAACTAAAAGAATTAGTAGCACAGATGGGTCGGTGTGAATGTTGGGTGGTCTGTGAGAGCCGAGAGGTCAAGTGGTCGAACCCCACTTCTTGCACTAGTTCGATTAACACTTTTTTTTTTTTTTTTTTTTTTTTTTTTTTTTTTTTTTTTTTTGTTTCCTTTCGACACAACCTCAAACACTCACCCAGTTCTTCATTTGAAAATTAAGTGATAACAACAAACAATCCAGCTTTCAAGTATCGGATTAAAAGTTTGAAATTTGTTTGGCTCAAATAAAATTTTGTTGTTCTATTATCAATATGATTGCCAGTTTCAATCACTAATACTAAATAAGCTTAAACAAGATTATTGTTCATATCACCCATTCACTAATAGCAACAACACAACAACAAGAGATAATAACAACGAAACCCAACAAGATTTCTTATAAATAATTCAGTAGCAGCAGTTTATCGAGCAATTAACAAACAAACAAGCAGCTTGATCCGATCACAAGATCAACGAGTAGACTTTAAATCAACAAATACGATCTATCAGCAGCTTATGCTGCCCTATTCACAGCAGCAGATCACAGCCAATGGGTCACTTTACGACCCCTCAACAAGCAGCTAATACGCGGTTTAGCAAGGATTAAAAACTGTTTTCCTAAACTACACCTAAGTGGGTTCTAATCGCAACAAGAATCAAACTGAGGGATCCATTAATGAACAAGCTACACTAGTCCTAAGTTACTCAAAAGCTGATGGAGCAGGGCAGAAACTTGGTCAAACAGTCCACTTTGGACTCGAATTTAAGTGGCCAAACGGGCTTCAAATTAAAAATTTCTTTTTGAGGTTTGTAAACAACCTGGGTGACAACTTAGATCAACAAAGTTTAGATATTTTCACTTGAAAGCAACTTCTAAAATCTGGTTTGAAGTTCGAACTAAACTGAAGCATACAACATTTTTTTTTCTTTTTCTTGCATCAAACTTTCTTACTACTCACTAAGATACTGATTTCATGACCAATGCAAATATTAAGTTCTACAATTCGCTACTTATGTTTACACTAAACCGAGTAAGCAATGTAAATAATGGTAACAATCAACACTTACATATTGGCATTATGAGATTGAACCTTACTTGACATCCAAAATGGTGGTGAGCTGAGACCAAAAGAAAGAACAAAAGAACAAACTATTGTCCCCCATGGGACTCTAAACCTTATTCCAAAGCTTCCATTGCACCTTTCCACAACCCTTTGTATTCCCTTTTTTTTTCTTCTTCTGCTATCTTTCTTTACCGTATATTTTTTTTCTTTCTCTCTTTTTTTTTTTTCAATTTTCAATTCGACAAAGTATTAACTTAAATAACAAATATAAAACTTAAACAAGAATTCAAAGACACTTTAAACTTCAACTTTCATTAACACTTAAAAACCAAGATTACAATTTTAAAACTAAAGTTTTTAAAACTACCATTACAATAAAAACAGAGTTAAGATGATAAAAACAGAAATCGAATGCCCTTAGGCTTACAACAAGTCACCTATTTATACTAACTTTGAAGTGGTAGGTACACTTTTCTTCACTTCTTGTCTTCATCTCTTTGTGCTTGTATGCTGAGTGCAACCCAGTAAATGACAACCTTGTGTTTTCTTCTCAACTATCCTCAGCCTTTGGATTGAAGTTCTCATGATCACAACCCTTAAACCTTTTCTTTGGCGCCCAACTGAGGTGGTGGATTGCCAGCTTGTCACTCCTTGAATGGTTGAGGGGTGTTAGGTACAAGTTTGTGAGTGGGTTTAGGATGGTAGTGGGATTGGGAGTGGGTTTTGATGGGGATGGGGAGGGATGGTGATGGTTGTTTGGCAGCTTGTAGTCACGAGGTGGATTTGGAGGTGATATTTTATTCAGGGAGTTTGAGTGGGGGAGATGGAGTTGTGCGTTTGATTAGGGTTAGGGTAAGGGGTGTGTGTTTTTAATCGTGAAGCAGGATAAGAAAGAGGGGTGGGCTAAGGTTGGGTTATCTTTGGGTACATGGGCCAAGTTAGTGTAAAGGTAAAATGGGCTAAGGGTAGTGGGTATTTGTGTTGTGTAGTGTTAATGATCCGTTTGGTTTTACACTCATAATTCACAAGGATATTTTGTAATTTGCTGAAACTTGAGGATTACTTCTGCCATTTTTCCAAACTTAATCCGAGGGACCATAGTTGCCAAGTTAGATAAGCCGAAGTACCCAAATTGAATTTTTCCATGTCAAACCACCCGGGACTAAAACTGCCAATTTGCCAAAGTACGAGGACCAAATGTGTAATTTTCCAAAAGTTTTTACCCAAAGATCATTCGTGGTTTGTTTTTGACTTTTAAAAGCGAGAGTTGACTTTTCTTTGAAAATGATTGACCAAGGACTAGTTTTGTGAAATTTTGAAAGTCGGGGGACTGAAACTGCCAAATATGTAACTTTTGTTCGTTTTTCGTTTGTTTTCACTCGTTTTGCATAAGAAACATATAAAATACGATCTTTGGGATTTTCTTCGCATTTTGGTGCGTTTTTGATTATTTTTGATCGTTTTGCAGTTTATATTTGACTCAAAATGATGAGTATTTACACACTCATCATTGTTCTTCATTCTTTCTTTTAAAAAATAAAGTTATGGTTTTATTCTTCACCATAGTCACAATCTACATAAATTGCAAAGAACTTATATTAGTGGTACACAATCTATAAATCTGTCATAATTTCTACTAAATCCCAAATTTCTACAATTCTACTAAATCCCTAAATAAAATACAAGTAGATAATAGATTTAAAGACAACAAACCTGACCAGAAGGGCCGCTGAGGTGGTGGTCGGCCATCGGCGGTGGTCAGTGGTTGCCGGCGAGACTGCAGGAGTGAGGAGCCAGGAGGTAGGAAGGAGGGACTGTGGCGAGACTGCAGGTCTGTAAGTTTGTTCCTTTTTATTTATTTATTTATTTATTTTTTATTTTATTTTTTTTAATGGGATAAGTAAATAAGTAATGGATTTTAGTTTGGGATTTGGTTTATTAATGGATTTTAGCTTGGGTAGATGGGCTTATGTAAAATGTAATGGATCAAAATTTTATTGCTTAATGTATACAAAAAATTTCACAATTAAAATGGAGGGTCGAAACCGAATATACCAAAATTTTTCTACACGAAAATTTTATACCCCCTATATCGCAAAAAAAAATTAGGGGGGTCGGGCGCCCCTCCCCGCCCCTACATAGCTGCGCCTCTGGATATGATAAGAGTGAAACAGTATCTAATGTTATTATCGATGGTGCATGGGCGTGGCCAAGTGCTTGGTATAATGACTTTCCTGTACTAAACCAGATTAATGTTTCGTATCTACATCATGATCAGGCTGATACTCCCCAATGGAAGCACCATGATGGTACTTTATCTTCTTTCGCTGTTATGCATGCATGGTACTCGGTTCGGGTTCATGGTGATGAAGTAGATTGGTACCATATTGTTTGGTCGAAGTATGTTATTACTAGACATGCTATAACTATAGTATTGTACTAACTCGTCGTTAAAAAAAAAATTAACGTTATCTTTTGTCCATACCTCAATAATTTATTAGTGTACAAGAACTCCTTTTTTTTTTTTTTTTTTTTTTTTTTTTTTTTTTTTTCTTTTTACTAACAGCGATGATTTTATTAGAGGACAATTACTTGACTTTAAATTACCACATAGTGACCTAGCGTTAAGGTATCTAATCTCATCACAAGAGATTTGGGGTTCAAAGCCTACTAGATACACATTTTGGGGTGGTTAGGGAAAGACTCGCAACAATAACATGATATCCAAGTCAAGACGCGTGCAATTAAGTTAAAAACTTATTTTATTAACGTGAATAAGAAAATCTCATCCATTTACCCATTTTTTTTACCTCACTTTAGACTAGGGGTGAGCATCGGGCAGGAACCCGACCCGTCCTGACCCGGCCCGACAAAGCCCGATCCCGATTGTGGCCGGAATTCTAAACCGAGTCCCGACCCGATAGTGTTCGGTTAGTCGGTATCGGTATCGGTTAGTCGGTGTCGGTCGAGATTGGCTTGTTTTTTCTCAGTTTTTGCCTTGTCCCGACCCGGCCCGTCCCGACCCGAGTCCCGAGTTCGCCGGAAATGCAAACCGACTCCCGACCCGTTTACTAGTATGTGTTTGATTTATTAAAAGTATATGCTCGATGCTTCTGGAGTTAATAATATGTTCACACCAAAAGTATCGAATACCGCCTTTTTCTTGTTTTATTGTTATTTTTGTATGTGTTTGATTTATTAAGACTACCGTAACTTTCAATTTCATTTCGTGTCAAGTTGGCTGTCTAATAACAACTTGAATTAACCTTTTGAAGTTGATAAACATGTTTGACTTGCCTTTTTGGATAAAAAGATTTGTTCAGATGCCCCCTGTCTCTTCATAGTCCAAGAAGGAGTATCTACAACACATGCATGTTTATTATCATAAAGGTGATTACTGCATTACAATAAGCCAAGGTGATTACCAACTGACTAGTCTCAGTTTTGTAAATTGCCAAAAAATGAGGTGATTACCGATTAGATCTATAGCGTAGTTAAACCTAAATAGCTTATTATTCATGAGCTACTATAACTATTAAGGATGAATTATTTCTTTCAAAATATTTTCGAAATTTGTAGAGCTTGATGTTCTGTCCAAACTTAGTCCCACATTGAAAAAAAGAGAGAAAGAAATGCATATTATAGTGTTTTTCTCATAACTTACTTTTGTCCCACATCGAAAAAAGAAAGAAAGAATTGTTCGTCTATATGTTAATTGTTACTCGGTATGTAAAGAGGCAAGTGTGCTTTTAACATATTTGCTATGCTTTATCTAACATGTGGGCAGTTCTTATTACCTTATTTTTTTTCTTTCTTTCTTCTCTTTTTTTGTACGTGTGTTGATTTATTAAGACTAAAATATAACATTATAAACCATGGGATTTCTAGTGTAAAGTTAAATCAATTTATAGGTAGCTTACATAACCCACCAACTACTTGTACTTTATTAATAGAAAGTGGGACACGTGTTAGAATGTTAATAGAGTCGCACAGTCGGTTAGTCGCACAAGTCAAAATGTTAGGGAAGATGTGTATGTAAATGCTACTTGTTATCATAAACTAAGCTGTAAGGACCCAAATTTACAACAAAAACATTTAGAACAATAAAAAGGTTTTTTTTAACCATAGTTTATAAGCATATTACAATAATCTTACCATCAAGTTATTTATAAGTGTGTGAGCTTATTTAACTTTTTCAATAGTGCACTATTTTGAAAGTTGCTGTTCCAAAAAAAAAAATAGTGCACTATTACAAAATTTAAATTTAGTTCGAGTTCTTGGCTAACAATATAGACAACAAAGGTAAAGTAACTCGAGTATTAAAATTTAGTGTGGTACGTGATCTATGAAGTAGTAGTAAAACTAAATGGTGTTTATTTCTCAAAATACATAACGTTGATTATCATGTTCACGTATTGTTATCACTATAATGAATGAATTATATGTGACGACACATTAAGAAGTTGAAAAATTATATGTTTGGGACATTGGGGTAAAAAATTTCCCACATCAAGGAGAAAAGAAAACAAATGTTTGTATATATAGTTGACTGTTACCACTTTGTAATGCGGTGTTATATATTTCATGAGTTAATATGTTCACTGATGAAATATATATCACTTTTTTTTTCTTCTTGTTTTGTTGTTATTTTTGTGTGTATTTGATTTATTAAGTGTAAAATGTTTAAATCTAAGAACCTTTTGGAATTGACAAACATGTCTGATTTGCCTTTTTAGACAAAAAAGATTTGATCATTTCTTGTTTTCATCCTCATCCAAAGAATCCCCATCGGTACTTCGTTTCTTCGTTGTCCTTTACATCTTTTATTAAAGGGTTTGTTTAACAAATGCCCTTAGGGCATTGGTTTAAATGATTAAACAAGAAAAGTTTGTATTTATTAAATACAAAATTACGTTTAATTAAGGTAATTTATAACTTTTATTACTGTGTATAAAATGCATTTTCAGTTTAAAAGAAAATTTTGTATTGAATTAATACACTTAACAGCACTCTCGCTTGTTAGACAATCCTGTTAAAATATTCCCAAAGATATCCCATTGTTGTGTTATCGTTTCACCTTCATGTTTATTTTCAAATGTTTTATCAAAGTTGTCATCTTGTAATGCTTTTTTGTGTGACCGTTTACCTCTATTTCTTAAACCTTCCACATTCGGAGGTCATGAAAGACTCCCTTGATAATAAGGACGGACTAGCATGCCTGACTCAAGCATGTGCAAATACTGATGAAAATGATTCAGCCATCAACAACACCATGCATTCTGTTTCTTGACATTAATACTGGGTTCTTTTCAAGGATCATATTCTACGATTACATCATATGTTCATTGATCAACTTTTACAAAAAGACACCATCATCACATACCGTTTTTGGATTTCGAGTAAGGCTTAACGTGTGAACATGTGTCCATACCCTAAACGAGAAGATCCAAAAGCATCAGAAAAACATATGAGATATTGAGATATTCTAGGTGATTGGTCTCAAAGCCAACAACTAAAGCCCGAGGGTAGGCCATTGCTTGCTCTCTTTGAAACATGAAGATGAGCTTCTCTATCTGTATGATGAGACAACTCACCATCACCCCCACCACCATCGCCACCGTCTTCCGTCGTTGTAACACCCCAATTCCGTAAAATAGCCATTTCATTTTTTTTTTTATATAAAAATAAGCAACGGAAGTCTAAAACCATAGTTTGCATATTTCGCTAAACAAACAGAACATGACAAATCCAACCCAAAGTGGTGTTACATAACAATCTATAAAACAAAGTTCAATGTTGTAATCATTAAAAATAATAGGCTAAGTTTCGGGTGCTAAGTGGATCGATCAAAACTACCCAACATCACTCCCTAAGAATCCCGTATGAAGGTTCCAATTTATCCTGCACGAATACAAAGACGGTTTGCAAGAAACAAGTGTTAGCTAATTAAAGCTAAGTGAGATACAACGAGTTGTTAAATAAAAAAAACTCTCAACAACATCATTTAAATAAGTTAACCATAATAATTCAAACAAACAATTGTAAACAAGTATAACGGCAAAAGTCACCATAACAATTCAATGCAACAAATGATAATAATGCAAAGGCCACTATCTAGTTCACCCAAAGCATTTGTCCCTCGATTCCATCTATTCTCACAAATTTCACGATCATAAATCCTCTCGGTAAATTAGCAACCATGGGAGCTACCCGGCTACATAATATTCCATTCAGATTTAATCTCGCTACTCCCCGATACATCTATAAAAGTAGAAAGCAAGTAGAACAAGCTAACTACAGGAGTGATGCTACATGTTTGTGACTCATCTCTAGCCACACATCACCCCAATCCCACCAAGCCCCTAGAAAGCAAGGCGGCACCCGATAATAACGTGAAAGATCACGCCGTGTCATGACACTTACAACCGACAAGGCTAGCACATCCTAGTGGGACAAACCAAACCCACAAAATTTCATCCATAAAAGTTCCTGTAGGCAAAACTAGGCAAACCTATAGGTCATGAACATGTATGCTTCTATATTTATCATCTATACAATCAGTCACAAATAATAGGTAAATCAACTATGAAGAAACGGATATGAAATTTTAACACATCAATCTACAATGAATAAATTTGAAGAAAATATGGTTAACAAGAAACCCAAACTTTCCCCTCCAAAAGCCCGTTTTGTCTTTGTACTCGGTTTTAGAAAAGCATTGTACTCACCATTAACCAAATGAGGATTTAGTTCAAATCGATCCTTTCGAACTTCAGGTTACCTACGGCAGCTAATTAATGGAATAATAATTAACATCAAACTAGAGCAATGCTATTGTTACACCACTAAACTGCATAGTTTACTATCTCAGAACACATCCCATGTTTGCATTCTAAATGTTCTACTATTTTAACCAACTATAAATTTAACATGCATGTATAAAACTTAAACTATTAAATAAACAAATACTAGTTAACTAATAAGCTGTAACATGAATGATTAAATCTAGAGTCCCAAATTGACCCCATATCAGACTTACGCCCCATGTATGTTTAGTTGAGAGCCACATATGTACGAAACTTACTCATATTGGCCATCCATAAATTAGTTAAACACTAGACTAATAAATTATTAACCGATTAACGTCAAGTCGTCAAGTATATCAATTGCGTTTCTTTTATGTTAAGCACCAGGTGTTTTCGTAGTCCATTAATATATTCAACTAAACCCATTTATTAAGAACATAAGACATCAATATATATTAGCTTAACTACATATGCTTGATCTCCTTCTGTAGTACTAACTCCACACCCCGATATATATATATAAGTAGTTATGACAGAACCTACGTAATAACAAGTCACTTTCCCAGCATCGTCTCTATTCATAACCAATCAAACTTAATCTTTTATTAAACCTTAACAACGATAAAACTGTTTGTAAAACTTAAACATAACTATATAAAGACTCCTACTATGTCAGGTGGTCATGCATATAAAAGAACATGTATCATTCATCCTTGTGATTCCGATATACACCCACTGATACGACCCCACCCATATGGTTATAGAGATGAATATCAAAAGGGATAATTATCAAAATAGATCAGTCGCCCAAAGCACATTCCTTGAATGAATGTTTTTAAATCACTTTCCTCCGGCGGATCAGGGCAACTTAGCGACTGAGCAACCTTCATATATGTGCGACACGTGTCGAATTTTTTATTAATATAGTACAGAATCTAGAATCTTTTTGGAATGTATAGTACAGAATCTAGAATCTTTTAAGGACACGTGTCGCGTTTATACTGAGTTGATCAATTTTTTAAGTTGCCCGATCTAATTTTGGAAAGTAAAATTTGAAAGTCTAAAAAGTGACTAGTTAAAAAGTCAACGATCTATTTTGGTAATTATCCCATATCAAAACTAGTTTTAAGAATTGCTTACCTTGAACTGTGATTCAACTGTGACTCTAATCAACCCAAACAATAATGAACTCAGGCTTTTTAGTTCTCCTCCTTAGACTCCTATGATCGATCTCTGCTCCTTATTTTTTTTTAGGGTTAAGCGATAATAATGCCTTATAAAAACTACATGAACCGACTTCTAACTCTAACCCCCATAATGCTAGCGACACCCTCTAATTTCAGTTTATATCACATGCGGTCCCTTAACAATTATGTTTTAGTGTTACCTCCTACAACTTAAATGATAACTATATTAATGAAAGTTTTACCTTATTAAATTACGGGTCTTACAGTCGTGCAACCACCGCGTCAATGTACTGAAATATTGGTGAATTTTGAACCTTGAATCATCCGAAAATGAAGAAAGAACAAGATTTAACCTGTAAGTGCACTAATTTTGTTAATTGATCAAATTTAAATCAATGATGTAATGATTTTTTAAGTGTTTTTTAAAAGTTTATCATCATATCGTCATGTTTTCTACCAGATATGGAAGAAATTTGACAAAAAAATGCATGACAAATGTGTTTATTAAAGTTGCACACCAGGTGTTTGTTAAAATATATGAAAAAGATTTGTAACTGCGATGCACTAATTTGCAGCATATGTGTTTAAAATTGAGTGATAGCATTATAGGCACTCAAGGCCATAAATTTGAAATCTGTTATATGGATTAAAGCATCAGTTTAAATACCTAGGGAATAATTTATTTTTGTATAATTAGAGCATCTGTTTTTTGATTAAAGCTTTATAGGCACTCAAATCTGTATTGTGTTAATATGTTTAGTGATAGTGATAGTGATGATCCACCTAAATATTTAGTGCATCAACGTGTATGTTTAGTGCATCAACATTGTATGTTTAGTGCATCAACGTATATGTTTAGTGCATCAACATGTATGTTTACTGCATCCATTTGTAGATGTGTTAATATGGGGGTTTTGTTGATTAAAATGCTATTATTCATTTGTAGCGATTGAATGCGTTTGGTAGGTCAAAATGCTATTACTCATCCTAACTCTGCTCAAGGAATGTGTATGTATATAAGATAGTGATGGAGCAACCTATTAGACACATTTTGAGTGGTAGATTATGATAATTAGGTTCAACCTGAACTCATTTTCGCCTGTTAACCCAACTAGCATGTTAACTCATTTTGAATTACATATTTCTCTTCTTCATATTTTCTTACAAAAAAACTCAATACGGTCAAATTGAAGGTCTCGAGTGTTGGATATGTCAATACATGCTTTTGAAGGATTTTATAACGGAGCAGGTTGAATCAGGCCAACCCATAAACATTGTTTCGTCCATTCGACACATTTGACCAGTATCTAGTTGGCTGTATTCTTTAGCTAAACTCATTGGACTGGAAGTTCATAACATACCTCAACCCATTTATAGGTCAGCGGGTCAAAATAGCAATCTTTTCTCTAATAAAACAAAACCCCTAGTGGGGACTTTTTCATTTCAAAAAATCAAATCATACCTTATTAAGTAATAACTGAATTATTAATTATTTATTTTTAAAGATGCTTAAAGGAAGAAAAAAAATGAGAACTTCTTTAATTAGTAAAAATTTATAAAAATTCGTTTTTGTGTAAAATTATATAAGAGATTGGGTAAAAAAATATATGTGTCAAAAACATAAAAAGGTAAAACTTAGAGAGAGCGGGGTCATGTACAAAAACATATGGGTTAAAACTAAAATTTCAACAAACAAAACCAGGCTATTCTTACTTTATCCATTCTACTTCTACACAGCACAACACAAAGCCGACTAAAAAAACTTGAAGAAAAAAAAAAAAAAATCGCTCAATCTGGTTAATTAATAGTTTGTTTTTCGGCTAACTTAAGGTATATTAATCTATTACTTATTAATTTATCTACTAATTTAGGGCTTTTGTTTTTTTGGTTAATTAAGTTATGGGTGTGTGTTATTATGTTTTATCATTAAAAGTTTGATTTTTTTATATTTTTTCATGCTATTTGTGTGAAGTTGTAAACTTTGGATCATATATTTGATAGGGTTTGCTTTCTTTTCAATATCTTTTTGTCGCCGGCATGATGGATACCTTTTTTTTTAAAGTTAACTGATTCACTTAATCTGTTAATTCGATGTGCTTATTGTTAATCTGTTAATTTTATGTGTTTATTGTTATATTTTAGTTAATTATTAAGTTTGGATTGAATTCGAATACTGGTTTGTTGTTTTGCTGTTAATTGACAATTTATTGATGGTTATTATATTTTTTGGGCTCTTGTGATCCTATGTTGGTTTTAATTTATTGGCCACATGTTTATTATTAGGTTGCGGATTTTGGTTTAACTAAGCCAACTGAAGTTGGAAGTACATCATTGCCCAGACATCTTGTGGGTACATTCGGATATATGCCATAAGAGTAAATCTTCCTTCTTTATTAACCATGACTCGGCTAGCAGACGGTTAATCATGGTATTATGTCATATGTGGGTTCATAAAACCCTGATTCAAAGTCATAGATGGCGCTCATCTGCACAACAGAAATAGTTCAGTTTGAAACAGTTACTCGATGGTAGGTACAACAGTTGCTTGGGTGGGAGAAAACCAGTATCTCAATAAGACAATTAGTGTTTTTGCTTAATTGCGACAGTTATTTATAATGTTATTTTATCTAGGACCGTAGGACATTTGCCGACTATAGAATGATCTATTGCTACAATATCAATTGCATGAATGAATAATGGAACTGTATCACAGATCTGATTTGTTTATTTGTTGTTTGCTTTTGAAATTTTATGTTGCACATCTTTTTGCAAATTTCACTGCAGTATGCAAACAAGCAGGCAGCTGTGTAGAGGTCGTCCAGGTAGGTGAGGAGGAGAAGGAGAAGGTGATGTAATTATGCAAAATTGACTTTCTTCTTCATAACAAACTAAAATAATTCATTGTTAAATAAGGATCTTTTGTTCATACCAAAGTAATGACGCAAACTGATAACATCAAATTAACCTGATATTCTATATATCAAATTCCCGTGTTTATTGCCTCATTTATATTAATATGGTACTTAATTCGTTTATATTTGTTCATATTTATATTTCAGGATGAATGATTACTTTGGTTGGTTAACATGGGATTTCAATATTTAAGCGTAAAGATCGATTTTTGGTGCAGAAAAAGATTAAATCTTGATCGATTTTGATGGTCTTTTTTATAGGTTTGCTTGGTAATACAATGGTTGACATTATCAGCTCAATCTTTCTCCTAATTGATGTTCATCATCATTTTTGTATGATTCTTATTCCTAATTTTGGTAGGTTTTGTTTTTATGTCTAATTTAGTTCATCAGTTTCGTTAATTAAATGTTTCTTATCCTGTTGATCAGAAGACTAATTCGAATTTGTAAATATGATTGAAAAGGGCAAACCAATTGTAACAAGGTATGTTTTTTGTTGTATTTTATCCATTAGTTTTTGATTTACTAATTGGGGTATCTGTTGGTCGAAGATTGTGAAAGCCATATTGTGTTCGTGATCTATTGTCATTAGTTTAATTGTCTTATTATTGTTCTTCATGTATTTGACCAGAGACTAAGGCTAGACGTTGTTTTCTGCATTTGAGCAAAGCAGGAGGAAAGGCTTTCCGCCACATGGCTGTGGGTTACAACAATGTTGATGTTGAGGCAGCAACAAATTGGATAAAAAGTTTGCACAGTATGAGTTTTGAGCTTATGTATATATGTAATGTGTTTCTGTGGTTGTGATGTTTTTGTAATATGGTGTGAATAAATTAATGTGCAGATATTCAACGGAAAAATGAGCAACGTTGCTTACAGGAGATAGAGGAGTTTAAAGAAGGGTTTAAGTCTCAGAACGTTGGTCCCGGGTCTTCAGTTAGTAAGTTCTCGGATGAGGCTCAAGATGAGCAAAAACATGCGATTAGGATTGCCAACAAGAAGGTTGCTCTTGCTGTCCAAGCATATGATTTGGTACATTTTGATAACCTTTTTATACTTGTGGTTGTGTCGAAATTTGGAAATGTTTGTGTTTAAAAAGTGTTGTTCTTTGGTATGTGTTTTGAAATTATTTCGTCTATTAATTTATAAGAGCAATGACGCGGTATATTTCTTCTGTCTTCTGAATAATTCACTTACACGCTTACATGTTTGTTGCAGTTGTGATATGGATATGCTTCATACTCCTGTTTATGTGTTGTGTAGAGGTTGTAAAGATGGTAGGGCCAAACGGGTGGGTACCGGGTCAAAATGGTATTGGTATTATTCTTATTTTTATTATGATTAGTATATCTGTAAGAGTGTTGAGTTTGATCACAAAAACAGGATTGTTACATTAATATTCTAAAACAATTTATAAAAACAACTCGGAGTCATATGCATTTTATTAGACTTTGAGCAACTTTTCACCCATCTGACCCCTTCACTTCTTAGTTAAGTTTTTGGATCTAAACACTTTGAGATAAACAGAATCACAAACAAAATATTTATAAATAAATGGGTCAAAATTGCCAACTTCATTGTGGAACTATGGGCACACTGTCATCTCACTTCTAATACTTCTATTGTTAATTGGTTATAGCAGAAAAGGAAAATGCTACTGCAGCCGGATCAACTGCATTGAATCCTTATAGTAATGGGAAGCCTATAATACAAAATGGTAGAGGAGGAAGGAAAAAGTAATTTTTTTCCTATAAACTTGTGTTATATTATTGTTAAGTTTGGTCACTAATTTCTCTTTTGATGGAAATTTTTACTATTCAGATTGAGTCTTGCGGCTGTAGCTTCTACAGCAACTACTACGCTGCAAATCCACCTGGTATGGACTTGGATCTGCCAGTTGTCTCTGTAATCAAGTGAGCTACGGGGAGATGGTAGCATGTGACAATCGTGATGTGAGTGCTTTAAATAAGATTGTGTCATATTTATCAGCTTTAAGATTTTGCCTTCCTCATCTACCCATATATTTGTTTCATGATAATTTGTTAATTTCTTTGAACCTTTATGCAAGCAATTTGCATCTTATGGTCAATTCTTGAAAGCCAACGGTGAAGAATCTGATACCTGGAAGCAGGCATAAAACTATAAATATCGAAAACGAGTAACTAAGAACATTGAAAAAGCGGGCGTGAAACTTGAAAATTGGTGGATTAAATTTTTTCATAAGAAAACACACACCCCTAATTCATTTATTCCCATCAGAAACCATCTTACCTGGTACCTCACACGTGATTAAGCATGTACCATATGTCTATATCTATCTTACTATAATATTTTATATGATGATGATTTGCAAATGCAATGATTTAATCTTTATATTAATGTTATATAAAAGTAAGTAGATTTATGTTGTTTTGTTTTAGTCTCATTTGGTTCATTATATTGATTGCAATAAATAAAATGTAGTTTGTATATTGTTCTGTTAGTTGCACATATATATGGATACTATGAGCTCTTTTGTAAATACAGAAATATATTTGATTATAAATGCTATTTTGTCAAGCGATAATCAAATGCCCACGGGATGAAAAAGACACTTTGTTAATGGACTTTAAAACAACACATGATTTAAGGTGTCGATTCATTTGCACATGGCCTCTAGCATGACTAAATACATTGCTAAGTTAGGATATATTATTCATCGATAGTGTTTTCTTTAAATATGTATATGAATACTCATTATCGTTTTGTGTATCGTGTAGGTTTCACTTATTTTATCAACAACGATAAAGCTTTCAACTTATAATTCCTCAGTGTCGGTAGAAGAAAATGATGACATTCCTTGCATTGTATACAACTATATTGAATAGCAACAACTACTATATTGTAAAATGACATCAGTACTGCTATCACCTATATCCCAGGTGTGTACTGAGAAAAGATGTTCCGTTGCCCGCATAAATTTATGCAAACCCAAACACCCAATAAACAATAAAGTAGTAATTAGGTACAGTTCTAATACTCACATTAAGACATGACATCATAAATATTCAAGATAATTTTGGCGACTTATGTGGCAATCAAGATCTAAACTGAATAAACATATTAAACAGTACATAAATGTCGACCAGCAAATATCAAAAAACTCAAGTTAGATCAGCCCATTTCTTACTATTTGGGTTGAAATGAACTTAACAATCTACCTTAAATAAACTAATATAAAATTCCGTAAAAATGTTAAACTTACCCCCACGTACTAACTGATCAGGATTTCAGGAATATAACACAAGTATTTTATAACATATGCAATCCCAAACTGATACTAAAAGCAACAACCTTTTTTACCATTTTTTGACCCATGACCAACTTTTTCATCTCTTAACTGGAATTATCCTAAAACGACTCAAAATAACCAAATAACAACCAGCGAAAGAGTAATAAAGGTCACTGGTCTTTCAAAGAAAAGTAACATATGCAATGCCAAACACCCCCATAAACATTAATAAAATCAACAATCCAAACACTTTAAAAACCTCAAAGTTAATTTTAAAATGGACAATAAATGTGTTTATATGACATCAAAATAAGCAGATAAAAACAACCAACCAAAACACTTTAATGATTTATAAAAACAATATAAGATTTGCAATCCCAAACAACCATTATACTTAAAACTAATATTCAAAGCAACTATCTTTCTTACACTGTTTTGACGCATGACCCACTTTTTAGCTCCGAACTAGAATTATCCTAAAACGCCTCAAAATTATAAGATAAAAGTGCTTATTTGTTTTTTAAAGCAAAAAAACAAAAATTAAAGTATTTATTTTTTAATAAATAAAAATATATTATTTAAAAATTTAGAAAAAACCCCGTGCGTGCATGGGCATTATAACTAGTTTCTACTGGAAAATATCATGGCGACGACTGAAACAAGTCACTAGCAGTTAACTCAACCTTATAAAAAACCAACTCATCAAGATATCTAAGGTTAACAGCTGATATGATTCTTGTGGTTGGAGAAAATGAATTCGTGGTGTTTACTCGGTGTAATGGAGCAGATTCGGTTTTTAGTGAGTGCATGTTATAGTGATAGTGATGATACACATGAATATTTCAGTGCATCAACATGTATGTTTAGTGCAACAACGTGTATATTTATGGATTGTACATATCAACAGGTTGTCATTCGGATTGCGGCACAACCCTTAGTGCATGTTGTTGGGCTAAAACTTATGCTTGAATATATGGAGGAAGAGCTGCTAAAAATTCTGGATCAATATCTACAGCAAGTCAGCAACAGTGGAAGAAAAAGTTGTTTATGTGATGGTAGTCGATTCAGTTTCTATAGTCATCTTTTTATTGTAGAACTTAGTAGATCTTTGTAACTCTACTTAATCTTTATTGTATTTTGTAGGCTAAAAAAGGCGAGAAATCATCATTGTGGACTGCAATTACCATGGTCAGTACTTATCTGTCTTTCTAACGGAGAAAACCAGTTAGGTAAGTCAAAATCCTAAAAGCTTATTCGAACGGTCTTAATTAATTGCATCCGTTTAAGGACCTTTAGTGCATCCATTTGAGGACCTTTAGTGCATCTGTTTGTATCATCGTAGGGCATCAAAATATCATGGGAGTCGATATTAATGTTACATAAAGGATTAGAGGACAAACCATATGCCGACTAGGATAACATTTAAAAATCTATTTGTTGAGTTTATGTGTATCGAAATCATTATCCACTTTTTTGCATGGTATAATCACTTCGCGTTCTGTTACTGTTTGTTATTTGAGCTTTATTTGTGCTTATTTAATGGTTAAGTGAGTTTGTTTAAGCTTAATTTATACTGTTGATTTGTGTACTGTTTTATTGAGCTAAATTTGTCACTAGTGAGATAATTATGCGATTAAGTAAGTGTGTTATTTAGTTGTACAATAGGTTGGGTTAAAATGGGTTATTCGGTTGCACGATGGGTAAGTTGGGTGCACGCCAAAACAAGTTGGGTTAAAATGGGTTGTTTTTAGTGGTTTTACCATTTTTATCTCTTAACTTTCAACTTGTTTGACATAACTGACATGATCTTTTTCTGTATAAATTTTTATTTGCTTCGGGGGTCAAACGTGAATCTTCTGCCTCGATATCACACGCCACATTTTCATGAGATAGTCAACTTGTGTATGAAATTAATAGATTTGAAAGACTTTTCAGAGTTTGAAGTAACAAAGACGCATCATTTATTTCTGAAATAACAGAGACTAGGAAACCTGGATTATTTTTGTCCGCACTTGGCCTGTAAAATCTATAGACGCGTCATTTATTTCTTCATGTAATCTCCAAAACTTCAATTGTGGGTCATTAAACTTGAGGATATGTATGAGATATCTTACATGTGAAAACAGGATTTGGCTGGAACGAGCCCTTTTAGTACTGGTCAGGTTTGCATGTGGTATGGCCAGAGGTGGTAATTCAATCAGTAGAATAGGTACATTGATTGTAGCATCATATTATAAAATAGAAGGGCATCTGTTTAGTTTAATTGGTGCATTTGTTTAGTTTAATTGGTGAATCTGTATCGGTATCTCTCATTAATATAGCTTCTGTTAGTTGACTCATTATCAGGCAGTTCCAGTATTGGTGTCTCTCATTCAGTCAGGTTACTTGGAGTAAAGATGCAAGCTGTTACTGTGTGGATTAGCTTGTTTTGTTATGTTACAAGCTATTTAAACTTGGAAAAACTATGAGTTCAAGTTGATAAGTTCATAAGGTACTTTAAATTGACCTTATTGGTTTTTTAAATTTCGAGTCGTCCATAAGCCTGCAAAATAAGCTAATCCAAACACCCGCTTACTAGTTCTAGTTTTAGGAAATAGGAAGTAAATATAGTGTCCAAGGGGGTGTTTGGCATGGTGATTATCCGATATAGAATCAGATAATCGGTTTTAACAAGACTGGTTGTAGTTGATCTTACTGAATCTGTATTATACATGAGTGCATCTTTACTTAGATTTACTGCATTTATATTATACATTACTGCATCTGTTTTCAAATGTATGTTTTGAGTTTGGTTTGGTCTGGAATCAGAACTGAATTGAGTTGGTTTAAACTTTTTTTCATTTATCAAACTAGAAACTATATCGCTATATAAGCTCTGGTTATAACAATCTATCTATCAAATTAGGACCTGCTAGGTGTAAATTGGTCCTAATTTGGTAGGGGGAAGGCAGAGTAGTATATGTTCTAAAGGACATGCTGCGTATATAGGTTGTAAATTGTAATGTTGATGTGCTTAGTGCTTACTCTATTCTCATTTAATATTGGCTTCAGATCCGACAATTGGCACAAGAGATTCGGGAGTTGTCCATCTCTCGGCTTGTTACCAGTTTCAATGGGAATTCCAGCTCAAGTGGTATGAAACATCACCTCTTTTATCCTTTTTGTCCTCAATACTTGTGCTCTCTTTAGGACCTTTTTGTGTAAATATTTGATATATGCTAGAGGTATAATGATCATTAATTTACATGCTTAGATGATTAGAGTTCACCCTTACCAAAAGTGTCAATAAGATGCTTTCATGCGCCGGAGCTGATAGACTCCAGACCGGTATGAGAGGTGCTTTTGGAAAGCCGTAAGGTGTCTGTGCTCGTGTTAGAATTGGAAATGTGCTTTTGTCTGTTCGTTGCAACGATACCAACAACCCACATGCTCAAGAGGCTCTTCGTCATGCTAAGTTCAAGTTTCCTGGTCGTCAAAAGATTATTATCATCAGGAAGTAGTATGTGTAGTAATATTTAACTCTTTTTGCATTTACGTGTGATGATAAATGAGCCTTTCTGTAACTGTAGTTACTGCGTGTCTGCTCATAATTCACTTGGAATTCAGTAGTATCATAACATTGACATGGGAATGATGAAATCTTTCTTGTTCAGGTTCTTTTGCTTGATGAAGTAACTGCTGATTTATGAAAAGGATTAAATGGTAGCTCGATGGCGTAAAAACCCGTTTAGTTATTTATGAGTGGAACTTACGTATCGTAGTTTAGAAATCCTGAAGTTTTGTTAGTTTCTCAACAATTAAGCTTAGTTGTAACCCCAGTTTTGTTTTAGCCTTCATATTGATTGAAACTCCATGTATCTTTTGTGTTTGGTCATACAACGTTGGTCTCATCAACAAAAACAACCAAAAGAGCAAAAATTATATTATGTTGAACTTCTAAAAATGGCCTTTGAAGAAACAGACATCCATTAAATGCTTAAAAAAAAAAACGAAATATAAAGGAAAAAAATAAAGGGCGTAAATAATATAAAGGGCGTAAATACTAAGCATGGAAAAAATGAAAAGTTTCAAAATAGGTCCCTAGACAAAAGAAAGGGAAGGGGGGAACACACCCTATAAAATAAAGGAAGTTACAATCAGGTCACTTGAGTTAGAGAAAAAAAGGGAGGGGAAGGAGAGGGGGTGATTTGTACACTTTTCTCACTTTTCTAACAAAGTGGGTTTTTTCATAGATCCCACCTATATATATATATATATATATATATATATATATATATATATATATATATATATATATATATATATATATACCATATAAGGCCCAGGTATGCTCAAATATATGAACCCAGATCAGTCATAAGGATTCTATTTACGATAAGATCCCAAGATAATTATTTCAAACCACAGTCAATCAACCACAAGTCAGTCAATGATAAAATACCCTTAACATGCCATTCAATCGGCTAAACAGGGCTGGATCACGACTATGACATGGTTATTATGACATGGTTATCATAATACCTGTATGGGCTTGTTATCGACCTAGACTTTGATTGGCTGATATATTTGAACATAACAAAGCTTTAAAATAATATAAGATTCATGGAGTCTAGTTATATGTTTGCTTAATGTTATTTAACATAAGGATTTAAGCTGCCATTAAGTTAAGCTTAAATAAAATAAGATTTAAAGAAAACTTACAAAGATTTAATCGGATGATTCTTTATTATTCCAAACTTTATTACACCAGACTTTATTACAAGCAGTCGGACGATTAGAGAGAGAGAGTGAAAATATTACAAGTGGTAGTAAGAGTGATACCTCTTTTCATCCTATGAGCCTTCTTTATATAGAAGGGAAAACTACTATTACATTCATCATTGCTTACATCATTATTAAAATGGCCGACAAAGGGCTATTATTGTCCACTGTCCACTGGATTTATTCTCCCATCTTTTGCTTTTCTGAGGAAGATTCTCCTTTTGAAATACGTTTGACAACCGTATTTTTAATTTCTTCAAAAATATCTTCCAAAGGTATTTCTTCGGTATCATCTGGCTGGGATTCCCCTGCTAAGCAATTATATTGGTTTTCATCCTCTGATAAGGTCTTCATTGAAGAGTCTGATTGTTGATAATCAAAATTTTTTTTATCAAGTCTTCTTTAATCTCTTTAAGATATACTTCCAAAATTTCTTCTTTAGAGATATTTCCTCTTCCTTGGATCTTTAATTTGTCAACAATTTGCTGGTAAGGAGTTGGATTATCCCTTTTCTTTTTGAACTCATATTGAGCTTTGTATTCAGCAGTGGTTCTTTTTATTAAATCAATTGTTTCTTTGGAGTATATTTCTCCTCCATTTTCAGGATCCTTCAAAAGCATTTTTTTCCAAAATTTTGTGAAAAAAATTCTTTTTAATTAAGGAATTTGATCAGGAGCATAATCTACTTCTGGAGCCCATTTCCATATCCATGGAATAGAAAATTCTATGAAAAATAATAATGAAGGAATAATTTCCTTGGCACCATTATTTTTTGTTATCATGTCTATGAATTTTAGAGAGACATCAATCCATTCAACATATAAACCCTTATAGAGTTCTGGAAGGATTTGAATAGATGGATCATATGAAATCCACCAGTTTATAAACCAATTTGGCAAAGACTTATTATAAATCTTTAGGCAAACTTTAAAAAACAATGAATGTTTCTTTTTGGGATTGATATATAAAAAGGTTTTATAAAAACTTTCAACATAATCCCAGTAATTATATTTCAAAGCAATTTTTTGAACAGGATGTATAAATTCCTTTTCTTTTAGGGTACTTAAACCCCATTCTTCTGCAGAAATAACCTTTTTTATTAAGACTTTACTAAAATTATAAATATTACTATTTTGGTCAGTAAAATGTCTGACTTCAATTGATCCTGTTGATATGAGTATATTCTCATAATATGATCTTGATTTGTACGCACATGCCGCACAAGGAGCATTATCAAGATATCTGGACATCAAAATCCATGGGTCATTACCTGATTCAAAATACCTCATAACATCTTGATATTCAAGAAATATAATTCTCTCCTTATTTGGAGACTGGCAATATTCATGAGGATCTTCACTATCCTCTTCAACAAGGGCATTGGCATAGGAAGGAATATTTCCTTTTTTATTCTTTATGAATTCCAAAAATTCTCCATATAATGGATCATTTGGACCTGGAATTGTTGATGAGGATGCTGATTCAGCAATACTGCTAGCTATTAGCCTGTTGTTTCCATGTTGAACCAATATATTATTGGCTCCTCCTGTTCTTCCACCCCTATAAAGGTGGCTACCTCTTCCTCCTCTTCCTCGAGGAATCATTACTGCAAAAATTCACGGGTTAAGAAATCAGGAAGAATATTATCTTTCCCTTTTTTGTATTCTATTGTAAAATCAAATGGGGCTAATTGAGCTTGCCATCTAGCATACATTTGCTTAGAAACATCATGTTTAAAGTCTTTATTAAACATAAACTTAGTTGCTTGGCAATCTGTTTTAATTATAAAATGTTGGTTATATAAATCTTCTTGGAATTTTAAAACACATTTTATTATAGAAAGAATTTCTTTTGCCACCGTAGCATAATTCTTTTGGGCATTATTCCATTTTCCAGAATGAAACCTTACTAAAATTTCTTGTTTATTTTCTGGATTTATTTGTTTTAAAATTCCACCATACCCAATATCTGAGGCATCAGTTTCTATAATTTTTTCCCAATTTGGGTTTGCTAAAGATAAGCAAGGAAGACTAGAAACTTTTGTTTTAATTCTTTTGACTACTTGAGTATGCTTTTCAGTCCATGGTGAAGGAGTCTTTTTTAATCTATCATATAAAATAGCTAGGGTATTTTATCATTGACTGACTTGTGGTTGATTGACTGTGGTTTGAAATAATTATCTTGGGATCGTATCGTAAATAGAATCCTTATGACTGATCTGGGTTCATATATTTGAGCATACCTGGGCCTTATATGGTATCAGAGCCATGGACAAAGGAATATGTTTGTTTAAAGTTATTCAACGTAATTTTAATTAAAATGTTTAATCTTTTTAAAAGAAATAATAAATCTATTAAAAACAGTATGACTGAGGAATATGAAATTCCCAGAAATTTAGATCTTTTAAATAAATGGACAATTCCTAAAGTCCAACCAAAAGTTTTATATGAAATTGGAACCTCTGAAGAAATGGGATTTGTTCAATCGGTAAAAACTACTGAAGAAACTATAACTCTTGATAATAATGAAATGATTTTAAAATTATTAAATGAAAGAGATCTTCAAAAATATCGTCAAAATTATAATTATTTACATATAGGTTTAATACAAGTTGCATTTAAACCCTTAACTTTACAAGGGTTACCAGAAAGTTTTTTAGCAGTCTTAAGAGATGGTCGTAATAGAAATTGGCAGCAATCTCTGATTGGAATTATCCAATCTAGTCTGGCTCATGGTCCAGTCTATTTTAATGTTTATCCTAATTTACAATTATCCTTATCTAACGTTAATATACTTGAAAGCTTAACTTTAAATGTTAAAACTCATGGTTATGATTATATGCCTGGTTCTGAATTAATATGTATTTGTTATATAATTTATTTTAGACCTCTTACTACTATGAATCCTAAATGTAAAAGGTTTAGTAAAAATAATGAAACCATTTTAATAGAAAGCAATTTAGATATGTCTAAAATATCTACACGAAAAATTATAAAGTGGAATGAAATTGAATTTCCTGAAAATTGGCTTTTGGAAGGAGCTGTACCTCCTCAACCAAAAATTAATAGTAATCTTACTAATGTTTTGCAAACTTCTGATGGAACTGTTAAAATAAAGTTTGAACAAGAAGATTTGGATAATGCTAATGCTTTAATAAGAAGAAGCAGGTCTAATAGATCTGTATTTTCTAGTCATCTAGATTATGAGGTTAATATACCTTCTACAGCTAGAGCTTCTACTTTTCAAATAAGAGAAGAAAGTTTTCCACAAAAAATTGAAAATCTAACCATTAGAAATAATATTGTTCAAGGAAATTATAATGATGGGGATAATATTACTCCTTCTGAAATGAATTTTTCTATTTAAATGAATAATAAAAAAAATTGATTTTTCTCCTGGCTCTTCAGCTAGAATGATTATTTCTCAAGAATTTAAATTACCCAAATGGGAACCTTTTAGAAAATGGTTTTTTGAAAATTACTCAAAAGAAGATAAAAAGAATATGCAAGAAAAATTTTATAATAATTTATCACAAGTTAATAAAATTATTTATTTTGTTCCATGGTTCATTCATAATTATCTTATAGATTATATATCAGTGTTGGAAAGAGATTATAAATTAATAAATGGTCAAAGTTCTAAACAAATTTTTCCTCCACAACAGCCCTTTGTTATAAATAAAGAAGGTGTTCATATACATTTTTTAGCCTTTCAAAAATTATTTGAAAATGAAACTATATCTATTACAACTGGTCATGTTAACCAGTTGATACAACAACAAAATTTTTCTAATATTTATTTGATAGTTTTGGGAGAACAAATATTTTCTATCCATAATAGAGTTGAAACTCTTATAGGTCAAATTAATCAATTGAAAAGTGAAAAACAAAAAATTACTAAAGACAATAATGATGAAGCTAGTTGTTCACACGCAGTTGCTGGTATACAACCACCTCCTGAAATAGAAAATTTTAAATTAAAATCAACATTAGAATTACAAAAATTAATAGAGAATCAAATAAAGGAATTAAAATTGAATATTATTGATGACAAAGATGAGGAGTCAGATAAAGAATATAAAAATAAAATTAATGAAAATATTAATAAAATGGAAGGATATAATAGTAAATATGCTAATAAGCCTTCTCAAAAATTATATTATTACCCTAGACCTACTCCTCAAGATGTTCTTCATGAAAAATAGGAGTATGTTATCAATAATAGTTATAGTGGTAAAAATATATATGAATGAAATATTGATGGTTATACAGAAAGACAAATTTATAATTTAGTACATCGTATGATGATGTACTCTACTATTGCTAAAAATAATGGTAATAATGATAAAACAGTTGCAAAAATGATTATAGCAGGTTTTACAGGTCAATTGAAAGGATGGTGGGATAATTATCTTATAAGTCAAGATAAACAGACTGTCCTTGATACAGTTAAAACAGAAAATGGTGTTGAAACACCTAATGCAGTTTATACACTAATTGTTAATATAATTGAACACTTTACTGGAAGATGGTCTGATAATTCAGAAAATATTAGAACTCTTCTTAATGGATTAAAATGTCCGACCTTAACTTCTTTTAGATGGTATAAGGATACTTTCCTTAGTAGAGTTATGGAACTTCCTGACGCTAATACTACCCATTGGAAGTCAAAATTTATAGATAGTTTACCTAACTTGTTTGCTGAAAGGGTAAGAAATACTCTTCGAAAAGATGAAGCAACTATCAATTATGATAATTTTACTTATGGCAAGTTAATAGGAACTTGTATTCAAGAAGGTTTGGCTTTATGCAATGAAATAAAGCTAAATCAACAAATCAAAACTCAAAATATTAATGAAAGAAAACAATTAGGCCATTTTTGTGATCAATTTGGAATGGCTTGTTCAACTTCTGTTGACAAAAGGTTTTATAAATCTTCAAAGGGAAAAGAGTATATAAAAAATAAAAATTTTTATAAAAATCCTTCTAAAATTGAAAAAAGAAGGGAAAAAAGGCAAATAAGAAAACAATTTCGAAATAATAAACCAACAATTACTTGTTACAAATGTGGAAAAGTTGGTCATTTTGCAAATAAATGTAGGGTCAAAAAGAAAATTAATAATCTTAATATTGATGAAGAAATTAAAGATAGTTTAAAGAAAATTCTTATAAATTCAGAATCAGAAAATGAAAACTCTTCTGATGATTCAGATAATTCAGATTCTGAAATAAATTGTAATTGTTTAAAAGAAGAAGATTTTCTCTCAGAAAATGATTATTCTGAGGATTCTGATAAAAATCCAGAAATGGAGATTTATAAAATTCAGGCACAATTTGAAGATTTAAAAATAAATGTTTTAACTAGTGAAACATTAGATCTTTTAAAATTAATAAAAGACGATGATATAAGAAATAAGATTATTGAACAATTTTCTAAATCTAATAATGAAAAGGTTCAAGATGATACTCCATATTCTATGGTTGAAGTAAATAAAATGCTCCAACAAAGGCAAAAAATTGATACTCCAGTGACACTTAATAATTTATTACAAGAAGTTAATAATCTTAAAAAAGAAATTAATAATTTAAAAAATAAAAGTAAAAATTTTGATAATAGAATATCCAATTTGGAAAAAGGAAAATCTTTGATTGAAACAAGTAAAGGTGAAGAGATAATTGAAAAAGAAGATGATTTTCTTCAGACTTTAGAAATGATAACATCCCAAAAATGGTGGGTAAAAGTAATTTTACTTATTAATAATACTGAAATTAAGGAATTTACTGCTTTGATAGATAGTGGAGCATATTTAAATTGTGTGAAAGAAGGTCTAATTCCTACAAAGTATTTTATAAAAACATCACACTCAATTGGTACTGTAAGTGGTGAAAAAATACATATTAATTATAAGTTACAAAATGCAAAAATTTGTAAAAATAATGTTTGTATACCTACAAATTTTATATTAGTCAAAAATATGACTAATCAAATTATTCTGGGAAATCCTTTTATAAACAAAATATTTCCTCTTCAAAAGGTTGATAAAGATGGAATTACTGGTACTTTTAATGGTAAAAGTATAACATTTGAATTCATAACTCAACCTGTTACTAGAATGCTTTCAGAATTAAAAGATCAAATTATGACAAAAAATAAACAAATATGTTTTCTTAAGGATGAAATAAATATGCTGACTATTGAAGAAAAATTAAAAAATCCTAAATTAAAGGAAAAAATACAAATGATTGAAAATAAATTCTCTTTAAAAATTTGTAATGATCATCCAAATGCTTTTTGGAACAGAAAAAAACATATTGTTAGTCTTCCATATGAGGAAGGATTTTCTGAAAATAATATTCCTACAAAAGCAAGACCTGGTCAAATGAAACCTGAATTATTAGATTTATGTAAAAAAGAAATAGCTTCTTTATTACAAAAAGGATTGATTAAACCTTCAAAATCTCAATGGTCTTGTACTGCTTTTTATGTTAATAAACATTCAGAACAAGAAAGAGGGGTTCCTAGATTAGTTATAAATTATAAACCTCTAAATAAAGTTCTAAAATGGATTAGGTATCCTATTCCTAATAAAAAAGATCTATTAGATAGACTTTATAATGCCATTATATTTTCAAAATTTGATTTAAAGTCAGGATACTGGCAAATCCAAATTAATAGAAATGACAGATATAAAACTGCTTTTAATGTCCCCTTTGGACAATATGAATGGAACGTTATGCCATTTGGCCTTAAAAATGCACCTTCTGAATTTCAGAATATTATGAATGACATTTTCAATCCATTTAGTAATTTTATAATTGTTTATATTGATGATATTCTTATATTCTCAAAAGATATAGAATCCCATTTTAAACATTTAGATATATTTGAAAAAATCATTATTAATAACGGCCTTGTCATTTCAAAACCAAAAATGATGCTTTTTCAAACAAAAGTAAGATTTTTGGGCCATAATATAGAAAAGGGCCAAATTATTCCTATTAATAGAAGTATTGAGTTTGCATCTAAATTTCCAGATGTAATTTTGGATAAAACTCAATTACAAAGGTTTTTAGGAAGCTTAAATTATATTTCGGCTTTTTATAAAGATTTAGCTAAGGACACAGCTATTTTATATGATAGATTAAAAAAGACTCCTTCACCATGGACTGAAAAGCATACTCAAGCAGTCAAAAGAATTAAAACAAAAGTTTCTAGTCTTCCTTGCTTATCTTTAGCAAACCCAAATTGGGAAAAAATTATAGAAACTGATGCCTCAGATATTGGGTATGGTGGAATTTTAAAACAAATAAATCCAGAAAATAAACAAGAAATTTTAGTAAGGTTTCATTCTGGAAAATGGAATAATGCCCAAAAGAATTATGCTACGGTGGCAAAAGAAATTCTTTCTATAATAAAATGTGTTTTAAAATTCCAAGAAGATTTATATAACCAACATTTTATAATTAAAACAGATTGCCAAGCAACTAAGTTTATGTTTAATAAAGACTTTAAACATGATGTTTCTAAGCAAATGTATGCTAGATGGCAAACTCAATTAGCCCCATTTGATTTTACAATAGAATACAAAAAAGGGAAAGATAATATTCTTTCTGATTTCTTAACCCGTGAATTTTTGCAGTAATGATTCCTCGAGGAAGAGGAGGAAGAGGTAGCCACCTTTATAGGGGTGGAAGAACAGGAGGAGCCAATAATATATTGGTTCAACATGGAAACAACAGGCTAATAGCTAGCAGTATTGCTGAATCAGCATCCTCATCAACAATTCCAGGTCCAAATGATCCATTATATGAAGAATTTTTGGAATTCATAAAGAATAAAAAAGGAAATATTCCTTCCTATGCCAATGCCCTTGTTGAAGAGGATAGTGAAGATCCTCATGAATATTGCCAGTCTCCAAATAAGGAGAGAATTATATTTCTTGAATATCAAGATGTTATGAGGTATTTTGAATCAGGTAATGACCCATGGATTTTGATGTCCAGATATCTTGATAATGATCCTTGTGCGGCATGTGCGTACAAATCAAGATCATATTATGAGAATATACTCATATCAACAGGATCAATTGAAGTCAGACATTTTACTGACCAAAATAGTAATATTTATAATTTTAGTAAAGTCTTAATAAAAAAGGTTATTTCTGCAGAAGAATGGGGTTTAAGTACCCTAAAAGAAAAGGAATTTATACATCCTGTTCAAAAAATTGCTTTGAAATATAATTACTGGGATTATGTTGAAAGTTTTTATAAAACCTTTTTATATATCAATCCCAAAAAGAAACATTCATGGTTTTTTAAAGTTTGCCCAAAGATTTATAATAAGTCTTTGCCAAATTGGTTTATAAACTGGTGGATTTCATATGGTCCATCTATTCAAATCCTTCCAGAACTCTATAAGGGTTTATATGTTGAATGGATTGATGTCTCTCCAAAATTCATAGACATGATAACAAAAAATAATGGTGCCAAGGAAATTATTCCTTCATTATTATTTTTCATAGAATTTTCTATTCCATGGATATGGAAATGGGCTCCAGAAGTAGATTATGCTCCTGATCAGATTCCTTAATTAAAAAGAATTTTTTTCACAAAATTTTGGAAAAAAGTGCTTTTGAAGGATCCTGAAAATGGAGGAGAAATATACTCCAAAGAAACAATTGATTTAATAAAAAGAACCACTGCTGAATACAAAGCTCAATATGAGTTACAAATTAAAGATCCAAGGAAGAGGAAATATCTCTAAAGAAGAAATTTTGGAAGTATATCTTAAAGAGATTAAAGAAGACTTGATAAAAAATTTTGATTATCAACAATCAGACTCTTCAATGAAGACCTTATCAGAGGATGAAAACCAAATAATTGCTTAGCAGGGGAATCCCAGCCAGATGATACCGAAGAAATACCTTTGGAAGATATTTTTGAAGAAATTAAAAATACGGTTGTCAAACGTATTTCAAAAGGAGAATCTTCCTCAGAAAAGCAAAAGATGGGAGAATAAATCCAGTGGATAGTGGACAATAATAGCCCTTTGTCGGCCATTTTAATAATGATGTAAGCAATGATGAATGTAATAGTAGTTTTCCCTTCTATATAAAGAAGGCTCATAGGATGAAAAGAGGCATCACTCTTACTACCACTTGTAATATTTTCACTCTCTCTCTCTAATCGTCCGACTGCTTGTAATAAAGTCTGGTGTAATAAAGTTTGGAATAATAAAGAATCATCCGATTAAATCTTTGTAAGTTTTCTTTAAATCTTATTTTGTTTAAGCTTAACTTAATGGCAGCTTAAATCCTTATGTTGAATAACATTTAGCAAACATATAACTAGACTCCATGAATCTTATATTATTTTAAAGCTTTGTTATGTTCAAATATATCAGCCAATCAAAGTCTAGGTCGATAACAAGCCCATACAGGTATTATGATAACCATGTCATAATAACCATGTCATAGTCGTGATCCATCCCTGTTTAGCCGATTGAATGGCATGTTAAGGGTATTTTATCATTGACTGACTTGTGGTTGATTGACTGTGGTTTGAAATAATTATCTTGGGATCTTATCATAAATAGAATCCTTATGACTGATCTGGGTTCATATATTTGAGCATACGTCATAATAACCATGTCATAGTCGTGATCCAGCCCTGTTTAGCCGATTGAATGGCATGTTAAGGGTATTTTATCATTGACTGACTTGTGGTTGATTGACTGTGGTTTGAAATAATTATCTTGGGATCTTATCGTAAATAGAATCCTTATGACTGATCTGGGTTCATATATTTGAGCATACCTGGGCCTTATATATATATATATATATATATATATATATATATATATATATATATATATATATATATATATATATATATATATAATTTATATTTATTGGTGTTATGTAATTTGTAGATTCAAGCCGCTTCCGTACAAATGAGATGAGGAGGACTCCTCCAACTCCACAAGATGAGATGAGAGCAAGAATGAGCTACTTCCATTAAACAATCTGGAAGGGTGTTCCTAAATTCTTACGTCGTGTTGACATGTTTGCAAACATGATGGTATGTTCTCCAACTAACACAAATTTAAGCTATTTTTTTTATACTTAAAAGCAATGTCTTTGAAAAAAACTAAAGATTTTATTAATTTTTTTATAATATTTTTTGGTGTGAAATGTAGGTAACCAAGGGTGACACCTGACGTAACAAAGGATGTTTGCTTACTTGCCTAAATGATAGCAGCCAACATGTACTTCTCTCATGATTGCACATTCTATTCTATATTGTATCAACTTGGCAGGAAAAAGCTCCTTGGGAGATGGCTACTAAAGAAAAAATCAAGGCAGCTGGAAAGAAGAAAGAAGAAGGAAATGTGTTGTTTAAAAATGGTAAATACCAAAGAACGGCCAGGAAATATGACAAGGTAAAGTAATCATATCTAAATCCTGAGGTTAGGATGGCCAATTCAAACCACTTTTATGAAAGCAGCTCAATTCCATTTGTCTATTTTGACAAATGATCTAACGTGTAAAATTCTGTAGTAGCTATGTCAAACGTGACAAAATTCATCAAACTTATATTATAAATGGTTACAATGTCTAAAATCAACTTATTTGTTGTGGATTTATATTATAATTTGATAGTATATATATATATATATATATATATATATATATATATATATATATATATATATATATATATATATATATATATATATATATATAGTGTAACTTTCAAATGAGAACCATTTTAACTGCGAGAACTGAGAGAACCACCAAAAACATACATGCACGCCTTTAATAATTGTATTTTTGCACATATGTTTTAAAAACAACACATATGTTTTAAAAAAAACATAGTTGTTCTAAAGAATTTGATAAGAAATTGAAAATACAAAATTTTTCTTTGAAGGTGTGCATGTATGTTATTATAAGACGTGCAACGACAATATTGCGGCCGTGGATAAGGTTTTTGTGAAAAAAGATGATGAGTTCATAATGATATTGAATAACATACGTGGATGCTTACGATTATTGATGATTTGCATGTAGTTTTATTTTATTTTAAAAGGCGTGCATGCATGTTTTTGGTGGTTCTCTCAGTTCTCGCAGATAAAATGGTTCTCGTAAGAAAGTCCCCTTATATATATATATATAGAATTAAGATCAAATGAGAACTTTCTTAAAGTTGTAAAAATGAGAACCAACCAAAATCTCATAAATGACACTCAACTTAAAAGAAAATAAAAACATAATTAATTACAACTAAAACTGTTAAAGATTTGATGGGTTTTCTTATGAAAATTGACGTAAACTAGGTGATACACTTTGATTCAACGTGTAATGTGTATCAAGGTTGAGTATTGTGTATCAAGTTTTTAGTGGTTGTTGTGTATTAGGTGTATCAATTTATGTATAAGAAATTAGTTTTTTGAGATTTTAATGTATATGTATCAAAATTTTAATTGTGTATCAGTAATCCGTTTATCATGTATGAGTTGGTTATTAATCGATTTAATGTTAACTTGTATTAATATATAATATTTTGGTGCATCTTTACTAAAATGGTTATGTATCAATGTTTTAATGGTATTTTAGAATAGTTCTCATTTTTACAACTTTAAGAAAGTTCTCACATTAACCTTCCCCTATATATATATATATATATATATATATATATATATATATATATATATATATATATATATATATATACTAGACTTCTAAGCCCGCCCGATGGGCGGGCATGACTTGTATTTTTTTGTTGCTTAATATTAGATGGTAGTTAATTAATTGTAATTATTTTTTATGTTTTATATTTTAATTACGCGTGTTTTATTTTTTATTTATTTTTTTAATTTAGTAAGGAGATCGATGATAGTGTGTTTTGAAAACTTAAATTTAAAAAGAGTTTGTGCATACTAAATATAATTAATGATAAAACAACTTACTTTTTTTTATTTAATTTATTTTTTTTTAAATGTAAAAGTAAAATATATTTATTAAAAATTAAGAATTTTTTAAGTTTATACTGATGTTGAGTTTGAGCATAATAAATATAATTCATGATAAAAAAGCTTATTTTTATTTTTAATTTTATCTTTTTTTATATATTTTTTTAAAATGTAAAAGTAAAATATATTTATAAAAAAGTAGGAATTTTGTAAGTTTATAGTAAGTGTGAGAATTGGTATGGGCCTGATTGTACTGTAAAAAAACAGAGAGCGAATTAAGGTATAAACAGGGACCTTGCCCGAGGTTGAATATGGTTGGTCCGGTATTAAAAGGCAAAATTTTATGTTTGGTTACCCCTTGTTTATACAGTATCAACTTCAATAATGAATTGTGTTACATTATTGATGCATGTAAAAGATATTAAGCCGTCAGTTTGGTAGATTGCAATCATTCTGAGACTTTAATTTTTTCCACTTGTTATTTGTGATATTATTATCATATTTGTTTGTTACTTGATTTGACCGGCAAAAGCCTAGGGCGAATTAAGGTATAAACAAAGATCGAGACCAAATATGGTTGGTCCGGTTGAAGAAGGTATATCATATATAACTGTGGCTCTACATGATCAAGCTTAAGGGCTGACATTAGATGTAGTTGTGCCAAAAGTTTACGCGTTCAGTTGATACATGGTCCTTCCAGCTTCTTTTCACGGCTTCGCGGGACTCCCATTGCAAGTTGCACAAAGAAAGACATTAATGTAATAATGTATGCTTTTGTTAGTATATTGAGTATGTACATTCTCTAAAGAATTCAAACGTCACGTATAAAGCATAAGCAGTTTTTCTATGCAATCCCTGGTCACCATGTAATCCAACTATTCCCCCATCAAATACTTACTCGACAGTCTACAATAGCATGCATGTATCTTAAGAGATACTTTCAAGAAATAGGAAGCAGCAAGACATCTACGGAGCTGTTACGTATGAACCCAACATGAATAAATCTTGTGTCCCATTCGTTAGACATTTACTCGAATATGAAGTAAGCATGTTTTAGAAAACGATTATCTGTGTTATAAGTGGCACTTTTGTCCCATATATTTTATGTTTTACCTCAATCGTGTCAAGTAAAACTTATAGTTATAAGGGAAACTGATAAAATGCATTGAAAGAAGCAAAAGTTTATATTGAGCTCATAAGCCTTATAAATAGTGCAACATAATATCCTCGTGGACTCTATGCATATTCATCAGGTAATTCCCTAACAATTGATATAACGTCCTTCAAATCGTCAATCTCCTTCCACGTGGTTTGAATACCATATGTATCCCCTTCGTCAGTTCAACCTCTTAGTACAGCCCTGGTCACCATGTAATCCAACTATCCCCTTCTCTAAAGAATTCAAACGTCACGTATAAAGCATAAGCAGTTTTTCTATGCAATCCCTGGTCACCATGTAATCCAACTATTCCCCCATCAAATACTTACTCGACAGTCTACAATAGCATGCATGTATCTTAAGAGATACTTTCAAGAAATAGGAAGCAGCAAGACATCTACGGAGCTGTTACGTATGATCCCAACATGAATAAATCTTGTGTCCCATTCTTTAGACATTTACTCGAATATGAAGTAAGCATGTTTTAGAAAACGATTATCTGTGTTATAAGTGGCACTTTTGTCCCATATATTTTATGTTTTACCTCAATCGTGTCAAGTAAAACTTATAGTTATAAGGGAAACTGATAAAATGCATTGAAAGAAGCAAAAGTTTATATTGAGCTCATAAGCCTTATAAATAGTGCAACATAATATCCTCGTGGACTCTATGCATATTCATCAGGTAATTCCCTAACAATTGATATAACGTCCTTCAAATCGTCAATCTCCTTCCACGTGGTTTGAATACCATATGTATCCCCTTCGTCAGTTCAACCTCTTAGTACAGCCCTGGTCACCATGTAATCCAACTATCCCCTTCTCTAAAGAATTCAAACGTCACGTATAAAGCATAAGCAGTTTTTCTATGCAATCCCTGGTCACCATGTAATCCAACTATTCCCCCATCAAATACTTACTCGACAGTCTACAATAGCATGCATGTATCTTAAGAGATACTTTCAAGAAATAGGAAGCAGCAAGACATCTACGGAGCTGTTACGTATGATCCCAACATGAATAAATCTTGTGTCCCATTCTTTAGACATTTACTCGAATATGAAGTAAGCATGTATTAGAAAACGATTATCTGTGTTATAAGTGGCACTTTTGTCCCATATAGTTTATGTTTTACCTCAATCGTGTCAAGTAAAACTTATAGTTATAAGGGAAACTGATAAAACGCATTGAAAGAAGCAAAAGTTTATATTGAGCTCATAAGCCTTATAAATAGTGCAACATAATATCCTCGTGGACTCTATGCATATTCATCAGGTAATTCCCTAACAATTGATATAACGTCCTTCAAATCGTCAATCTCCTTCCACGTGGTTTGAATACCATATGTATCCCCTTCGTCAGTTCAACCTCATAGTACAGCCACTTTCCTGCAAAACAAACAGAACTCGGTTTAATTTCATCCAAACATATATTTTAAACATTATAAATTACAAATACTCCGTACAATATAAGTTTAGCACTCAATATGTTAAAGAAAGTTTATGGGCTTTAAATGGCTATTATATAGTACATGAGCCTTCTCATTTATTGATTTTCATAACAACTTAATGCATAAGCAACTTAATATAGAAACACCTGGCGCGTTACAGTAAACAAACTCCTCTATTTTGAACTTCAACATGCAAAGGCGCAACTGGAAACCACCAATCCACTGTGTGTTTTTGCGCATTATATTGTCTGATTCCAAGGTAATATAGAAATACTTATTGAACAGTAAAGCAAACGTAAGATAACACATTTTTAAACAAAGTTTGAGTTTATAACTTAGGTTTTGCTCGCACCATTCCTCTCTAATAATCTCATCGATGGACCACCACTGCATCAATTAAAGGGGTATTTGGGATTGTATATATGACTGCTCATTGCATATTTCCAATGAATAAAGGGCATTTTTGAAGTGTTTGGATTGTTGGACTTAATTAAACAACTGATGCTTATTCGTAAAAGCAAATTATCAGCTTATGTAGTGTTTGGATTAGCTCTATGTTTTGAATTAGCATATCTAAAATGACTTGTGCAGACTCAAACATGACTACATGAATCCCATATAGATATGCCCTTAACCCCTTAAATAAGCCGATATCAAATATACCCTGATACACTAAAACCATATTGAACATATATATATTCTAATTTCCTCAACAAATCAGAATTTCAAGATCTGTTGAAGCAACATATGTATACTGATTTGTGTTTGATAGATCGTTAACGTGTCAAATACTGTAAACTAATTACCGAAAAGGATTTCTGAAAATGGGTAAAAAAGCGTTAGCTGGTCAATTGGCATGGTCTGACCCGACCCATTTCAGCTCAATCACAGTTATATCAGACTAACCTGTGTTGAACACATTTTATGAAATCTTGGACCGGAAGGACTCCACAAGATTTTATATTCATCGACATTTTATTTACCCAGACCTGTCTAAGAAGGTGCACAAGTTCTACATCTTCAAGTTCTACATCTTCAAGTGTGGATACAGGTTTCACCAGAAGATCATCTTCAAATCCATTCACGACCTTATGTGCCTTGTGCAGCATTTCTGTTAGAAGCAGAGACAGTTGACACTTTAGCGTTTCAATTGTAAAATCTTTTATAATATGAACAATATTTCAAGCATATTAAGATTCTACACTTCCTATTAAAATTTTACTGCATTTATGATTTTATTCCATGACGTTTGAAGTTAGTTATTATGTTTCCTCTTTGATATAGTTCCACTTTCTATTTAATCAAACGTTGGTATTCAGACAATCTAATGTATATTATAGTAATAAATAATTCAACCCATTATACTTATTTGACTAATGTATATTAGATTGTTACATGAACAAAGGGGGTCACCTGAGCTTGAAAGAGATGGATCAGCCAATCTACAGCTGAAATGTTGTTCCTATAGGTGCTGCTACTGCCATGTTGATTACTGATACCTACTAATATGATAGAACAACAACATGTAAACTATCATCAGTAGCAGCTGTTAGACAAACACTTACACATATCATCTTGCATAATAGTTGAAGACTTGAAGCCAGACCCGGAGCATGGACACCCTTACAATGAGGCATGTTTTGGAAACGACATCTCTTCTAGTTTGTCGAATGTTACTTCTAAACCAATACTTGTGGATACAGGTTTCACCAGAAGATCATCTTCAAATCCATTCACGACCTTATGTGCCTTGTGCAGCATTTCTGTTAGAAGCAGAGACAGTTGACACTTTAGCGTTTCAATTGTAAAATCTTTTATAATATGAACAATATTTCAAGCATATTAAGATTCTACACTTCCTATTAAAATTTTACTGCATTTATGATTTTATTCCATGACGTTTGAAGTTAGTTATTATGTTTCCTCTTTGATATAGTTCCACTTTCTATTTAATCAAACGTTGGTATTCAGACAATCTTTTAGGTGCAAATAGCCAAATAGCACTAAAAACTATAATAAATAATTATGGAACTGGTATAAGATTACTACCTTAAGTCGCTTAGCGATTCTCTTTCAGAAGTAAGACTTCGTTCCAAATTTTTGAGAGTATCCGCCAACCTGTTGCATCAGTAAAAAACAATACAATTCAAATGTTATCGAGTCATTGGTTCTTAGAATCTGCCTCGACATATGAAGGAACTGCTCTTGCTGTCTCAACCTGAACCGTTTGCTTAAAAATGGGGTCAATATGTGTATTCTTATCAAGTGACAGCACCGAGTTTGTGGTCGTTGTATTCTTATCATCTACCGGGGATGGCATGGATAATACAGACCACTGTGCTTCTTCATTTGGGAGCAATAATAGGTTTGGGACATTCTTAATATAAGACTCCAGTTGCTCGTCTGTGAAACCTTCTTCTTTCATTGTGACCAGCGACAAATTTTTTCTGGTTTACTAAACTACCCCACCTAGTCGTCAAAAGACGCACCCTAGGTGCCCCTATAAATACGCCTAAACTTCCAAATCTCACCATGAACGTACTTTGTTCCACAGTCTGAACAGGGAGATCACCTAAAAATAGTACAACACATATGTAATAAATTAAACGTATTAGAATAAACTGCTTGCACCACAGGCAACCCATTAGATGATAACAATCTAATGTATATTATAGTAATAAATAATTCAACCCATTATACTTATTTGACTAATGTATATTAGATTGTTACATGAACAAAGGGGGTCACCTGAGCTTGAAAGAGATGGATAAGCCAATCTACAGCTGAAATGTTGTTCCTATAGGTGCTGCTACTGCCATGTTGATTACTGATACCTACTAATATGATAGAACAACAACATGTAAACTATCATCAGTAGCAGCTGTTAGACAAACACTTACACATATCATCTTGCATAATAGTTGAAGACTTGAAGCCAGACCCGGAGCATGGACACCCTTACAATGAGGCATGTTTTGGAAACGACATCTCTTCTAGTTTGTCGAATGTTACTTCTAAACCAATACAATCATGAGCCTTGACAATCTGCATAAATATTAATGATGACACGTTATAAGAGTTTGCAGAATTATAGTGTGTATCAGTAGAAGAAAGACAGTAAATAAAGCCGAGCTTTGATATACTTGGTGATACACAGTCATAATTATACATGAGGACAAAGATGAAGCCCAAACAACAAATTCAAACTCATACACACAACCACTATGAAATTCATTTCTCGCGACACTAACCTTTATCTCTGATTTAGCTTGCTTTTGAGCATCAACTTTTTTACACTTATCATTTGAATCATTGTAGAGATCCCATGCCACCTTAAGCTCTTTATCCCTATCTTTCTGAAAAGAAATTGATTTCGGTCTATATTAATAACATAAAGGCAGTTAAATGTCCAAGGAGACCTTGGGCTTTGAGATATTTTAGTTCCTGAAAAGTAGGTATATTATAAATAAAGAAATACAGTCAAACCACCTTTTTCTCTTCTAGGTCATAATTAAGATCTTCCAATCTTGACTTTATTGCGAAAAGGAACTTTAGAAAGAGACCCCAAGTTGTGTTGCTCGTAAAGCTCTTTAACGTTGTCGTCTCTCTCCTTCTTCAAGGACGCATAATTCTGATGCCAAAAGAGTTCTATTAGTAACATTGGCCAAAAACAATAGAGGATCAATATCAATGTAGGATAAGAATACATCAGCTTCAGTTTGAAGCTTGATGATTTTCTTCATGTAATCCCAAATTTCTGTACAACCTCAGCTTCGGAAGTTCCAGCCAGAAATTACAAAGAATCCTTATTATGTAGAACTGAAGCGGTGGCATCACTAACACGATGTCGTTGACAGTAAAGGGTGGCATTCTCTATCTCAGGTATGACGCACAAAAGAGAGAACACTTTGTCTTTTTTAACCAGCTGATGTCAGTAATAAAGCCAATCTTGCTTTGGTCATTCTTCTGCACCAAAAACTTGGTCAGGTAGAAATTTTGCTTTAAACCACTTATTCAATGATTGTAACATGACTCCTTTTTATTTATCTGCACCAAATGGCACTTTCTTATCCAACATTGATATTGATCTTCTTTGACAGTAAGTAGTGGCATTTTTTATTTTAGATATGCCGCACATAAAAGTAAATGATGTAAATTTAAGGGCATACTTTAGTATGTAGAACTGAAGCTTCTTGGTCAAAGGTTAACTTGACCCTCTACCAAATAATTGGCACATTTCAAACATGACCCATTTTGAGATGTACTCACCTGACCCGATCAACTTGCCATCTCTAAATTCCAAAACTAAATAACGGAGAGTTTGTGATCACAATGAGGTTACCATCATGGCCAGACTTAAGGTAAGGCACAATAAAAGATGAAGGATTCAGGTGATCAAGGCAATTATCAAGCAATGTATCTACACATTCAAAAGCAGCTTATGATCGCAATAGTATATTAGTACAAAAAAAGGATTGAAAAGGCTTAACGCATTTTTAAACATTTTGGCAATTTTCAACCCGTTTGACCCCTCAAGTCTCGACGATTTGACCCATTTTCTATATATAGTTAAATCTTTTAGCTTAGCTCGAATAGACCCATTTATATATAAATGGGTTGAAATTGCTACCTATATAAGATTTTTTTTAGTTCAAATAAAATGATGAATTAGGATGAGGAGTTACCAGAAGATAATGAGAGCCATATGGTTGTGGTGGATAGACTGATTCAGGAGGATTGTGGGAGCCATATGGCTGAGGTGGATAAGGGGCTGCCTGAGGTGGGTATGGGGGTGGTGAATAAACACTTAAATTAGTTGGATATGCAGATGGTGGATAAGTATTTATATTTGGTGGATATGAGTATGGTTTGGTAAAGAATAAGCCCCGCTCGTGGTCGATAAATATGACATGGATGAAGCTGGTGGTGGTGCAGAGTACAGAGGAATAGGGTGCACTTGATGCACCATATGTTGTAGCTGGTGGCGCATAACTTTTTGCCAAGTTCTGTAAATAAATGAGAAAAAAATAGTTAGCCACTGATTTGTGGGTACCATCAAAACATTTTTGGAATTAGACCCAAAACCCAAAAACTGAGAAAAGCAACTGGACCTAAATTGCTTGTAAAATGGAAACACTAAACATAATTGTACGTACATTAGCACTGGGATAATGCATCTGAAGGGCCTGCTTTAATGCTCTTGTATTAAGAATATATACACGTTAGTAAATGAGAGAAGGTAATTTTATATGTTTCAAATTATGGCAGCTGCAACAGCAGCCATGCATGCTTAGCTACCTTTCTTTGTATAAGGGTGAAAGTGGTCAAAAAATGTTCTTGTATTGCTAATAAACTTGAATTTCTTTCTTTATCTTTTGAAAAAAACTCTTTGTATGAGACATTTGTCACACGGTTGGTTGGTTCCATTGTCACAAATTACCACCTTGTGACTGTCGATACAAGTTCCAAATTGAGCTATAACATGGCCTCATGTCTCTAATATCACAAACAAACAAAACAATAATTAGTTGGTGATTACATATCATTAGTTGCTCAAGTCTTTCAAGTAAATATAAAAATAAAATTTACCAGCCATTATGAATCCAGAATCTTGATCCTTCCTTTAAGGTTGCAAACAAAATGTAGATATTCAGCTCACTTCTGATATTTCAGATATTGCTACAAAAACCATTTTGCTCTATTGAGATAGCTTAAAAATGGGTAGTAGATGACAATGAAAAATGATCAACGAAAAAGACTTTTAAGTGGACTTTCATAATTCTCATGGATCAATCAGGTTAATAGTTTTACTTGTTTTGTTCTATAAATATCAAAATTCATTTTTTGCTTTCGATACAGACGATATGATATTAAGTATGATTAAAATCTATACAATTATAGCTATAATAAATGGGGACCAAATATATTTAGTCGAATTTTACCTGGCTCTTCTGTTCTGGAAACAAACTTCAACTTGCCTTCTTATCAACTTTAGCTCCCTCGCAAGTTCTTGCTTTTGCTTAAGCTAATAGTCAATCAACATTAGTTTTAGTAATCACTCTTTGATTAATCACGTTAAAAGAAACAAATAGGTAAAGATAACGATAATAATAGTATTTATAGTGGTAAAAATAGGAACGTGTATGAGAAAGATATAAGATGCATACAGAATTCAAAGTGCTATGATGTTTGAAGGCTTGTTCAAGAAGTGCAGATTGAGCTTTAGTAAGCCTAAGCTTCTTCCTACCATTAATAATACCATCATCTTCTTCTTCAACACTTGTTGCACTAATCACTCTTTCTGATTCTTCACTTTTAACCTCTCTTTCCCTCTTAACACTCACAGACCGAAAATGATGAACCGCCACCACTAACACTATCTTGTCTATACAAACCACCATGATAGTCACCACCACCACCTACACATGCATGCTTACATTTGTTTACACCATGGTCACGATCACTTGAAAGAGTTAAAGTTAGATAAAAATTAAGGTTGTTGCAAGGCTTCTTGGTGGTGTTTGTAGTGTTATTTTCCACCATGAGCAGATTAAAACTGAAGTGAAATTTATTTTAAACCATCAACAACATCTAAATCCTGAGACATGCAAACATAACTTAAAATGGAGAATTACCTGGGCAAGTCGACTCTTAGTATTATGTTTTGTCTTTGCATCTGTCAAACAACCTTTTATGTAGCAGCTTGACTTAAAAAAGAGGCCACATATCTTCCATGTCCTGTGTCTTCAAGTGTCACATCATTGATGGTTAATTACTCATGTATCAATCAGCAAACAGAACATGTAATAAAGTAATTTGGCTCAATTGTGTGCTGAAAAGCGTAACTTTTTTAATTTTATTGCAACCGGTGTCACACTGAAGTTTCAAACCAGTCTACTATCAAAAAGACGATAATTCATGCAATAAAACACTTACTTGCCAGTTTTAGTCTATAGTGACCAAGAGCTATCATCGTATCCACAAGAAAGAACCTTAGCTAATTGGACCCTATAGACCACAAGAAACAATAGAAAATTATCAGTTTAATCATTACAAACCATCAATAAACCAATCACAGCAAACACAAAAAACAGTAAAAGAAGATAAGAAGCAATTAATTTCTACTGCCGATAAAGTCATCATCCTGTTTTTTCCAGAAGAAGCTACCCACGTTTCCACTTGAACCACATCACCCCTCAAATAAATTTAAGTGTGACATAATATATGAATCCACATAACAATATTTAAGAGCCCGACTGAAATTGAAAAGCACTTGATAAATAACTGTAAGGATCATACATGAATAATATGCCAAGTTGGATAATGATCTACCAACACTTTCGTTTGCTAGGCGGAATAAGATGCTCATCCCATGTAACAAAATAAAGATCACCATCGAGATCACTTCCTGAAGCTTCATATATATGGGTGATCGGTCTCCCTTCTGAAGAAATATCAAATAATCAACCAAATGCTCGAGACCAGGCACATTAACCGCCTTCAAAATTAAACCTGAACATCACCTCTGGGAGCTACACCATTCATAGCATGACCATGAATGTTCATGATGCTCGCAAGTCAAATTCAGTGAAGGTATTGAACCTGTATTACAACAATAGACATCTGGCTAACTTGGCGGAGTTGAAAACATTTGGTCCTTGAGGAAGCGTGTAAAAGTATGCAATCTTGCTTTTAATCAATCTGAGCTGAAAGTGGATTTTCGTATTCCCATCACTGCAGGTAACTTCATGATCGAACTTAATTATTTGTATGAGAATCTACAAACTCTATCTCTTGAACCATTGCAATGGCCACACTGTAGTCGTCATGTCACTCATAGGCATGAAATCTGTAGTAAATAAAGTTTGAAATCAGATACAGAATTCATTGACAACCGCATGGTACTTAAGTGCACTGGGAACTTTAGCTAAAAGCAAACTATTCATGATCATATACTTGAGATGAGAAAATTACTTACAATAAGTGGGATGGCCATAGATATGCATACCAATCTGCCATAACTATACTAATATTTGGAAACACAAAAGTCATATTTTTGTAGAGTTGGTGAGAAGTAGAAAAATTGCAAAAAAGCACAATGAGATGCAAAAAAAAAAAAAAAAAAAAAAAAAAAAAAAAAAAAAAAAAAAAAAAAACATTATTCATAACAAAAATGGGATTGAAATACTCCTGCACGACCATGAAATCATATCCTGGAACTACATATGAAGTTTGAAAGATGGGTTACAGAAAGAGATTACAACCCAAGCATCTACAACTTCCAACGTGATACCTGCATAACAATAAGACTGTTAGGTAAAAAAACTATCCAATATGTATTCAAAAATAAATGGTATCCCAAGCATAGAAACAGTTTTTGATGGCCATCTATTTTGCATTAAGTAAGGATAAAATAAAGAGTTTTCATATTACAGTATGGGCTAACAAATGAGATGGACACAGTAGCTTAAGTAACTATATGGGGCCGACCTTGGTGGTTAGCCGTTGCTGTTTTTGGTGCCGTACTATCCGCCATTGCATCCCGCGTGGCCAGGTCAGGGTCACCTAAAATGATAAGAGCATGAGATGTTTAATAAGGCTTTTACAAAGAACGTAGGACTGTTTTTAAGTGTATGCGTGCGAACATCATAAACAACCTGTGCATAATCGGTCAATACTCCTTTTGTGAGCAGCAGACGGGCACGGGTCATTGGCTGTTACCAGAAGAGTATCAGCGTCATGGGTAGGTATACAGGAAAGTGAATGAAAAATGATAATGGGGTTCTCCGACAAAACTGTCTTTACCTGAAAGTGAGGTGAAAGTTTTCCTTTTCCTCGTACCGTGATTCTAAGCACGATCCCAGGCGATGTATCTGTATACATAAAACAAATAAAAAAAGAGTGATTAAATATCAATTCTATCATTAACTAACCATTCAGTCAATCAACAACTACTTAATCAAGGCTGTTGGCAGATTTTGTAAGGGAGTGTTTGTCAAAAGTCTATTTTGTGGGTTTAAGGAAGTGTTCGTTAAAAATCTAGTATTTTATAAGGGAGTGTTAGCTGATTTTGTAAGGTAAAAAAAGGGTCATTTTATTACGAAGAATGAGGACGCTATTTTTCAAACGTCTTTCTGAAAACACACGGTTGAATAACACTTATACCTAATAACACTTGTATCAATTAAATACAATAAAATTATAAATATCAGTAAAATCAAATCATGAGATCAACATCACCTAAACGTTAAACATGACAGTATACATGAGAAAATAAAACACGGACATCAACATGCATGAAAATATGACAGTAGATATACATGATTAATAGAACAATTTAACAACATATTATACTAATAAAATCTTATGATTCTAACCTTTTTGGTTTGAAGACATTATTATAGCCAAACGATTGTTTCCTACTCTTGTTGCTCTGCTCCAACAACTATCATTTGAATCAATAATCTAAAAGTAAAAAATCAAACTCTGAATTAAGAGAACAATTTAACAGCAAGATATACTAATAAAAATATGATCTTATGATTCAACCCTTTTTGGTTATACATAATTAATAGAACAATTTAACAACATATTATAATAATAAAAACGTGATCTTATGATTCTAACCTTTTTGGTTTAAAGACATTATAACAGCCAAACGATTGCTTCATACTCTTGCTGAAAATTATTGCTGGTGCGAATACAATGAAAAAAGAAACAATTTGGTAAAGTTAATAATTAAGTACCTGTAGACAATGATTCTGTTGATACTAATTCTGCTAATTCAAGTTAATTCCTTTTGTACGTAGCACCTATATACATATATAAACGAATAAATAAATAAAAAACTTGAAAAACATATTCATACAAACAAATAAAAGGATATAAAATATTTATGCATAGCTTTTGCATCCATGACAATAGAATTCGAAAGTAATTTGATGTACCTTCGTGCACATAAAATATTTATGCATAGCTTTTGCATCCATGACAATAGAATTCAAAAGTAATTTGCACTGATCGATAAATTGATCCATCGTGAGATTGAGTTCCTCCAAAACCTGACATAAAACAGTCATGTACGCTAAAAAAGCTAACAGAAAAACAATTATTTTGATATAATTTGTATATTGAGCACCTTTGACATCCATTAAATGACGTAGAAAATTCAGTGCATCCATATCTTCAAAAGCAACAGCATAGACGATAGAGCTGATACAGATGTTCGTTTGTTAAAAAAAACTTACGGGAAATACAAACATGAAACAATAAAAAAATACATGTTTTACAAATGGTTTTTTGAATAGTAAACACAGAAATCTGTAAACGGATGATTGTGAGGAAAAAAAGGATATTAGGGTTTTGAGAAAAAATTATATTATGAATGGACTGTCTTTTTTTTCTGTATATGTTTGATTAGGGTTTACATAAGTTGTAGGGCATTGCATGTGAGAACCCTCACCAAATCAGGTTAGTCAACGATAACCATTGACTCGACATTTGACTTCTAATTAGAAATTATAACACCCAAAAGTTTGGATTAACATTTTAATAAGTAATTTGATTTTACCCTAAGTTATATTATAAATGAGTAATATTAAATACCATATGTTATGACAAATGAATAAAAGATATTATTAATATTCCTAAACTACTCTAACTAAATAATATGTCACAAAGTTTCCTAATCTATGTTTCCTAATCCTAGTCTAATTAAAACTCACACACCCTCTTTAGACCCCTACACGTTTTTGTGGGGAGATAAGAACCGATTTTCGTACTTTCCTTATTAGCTCACTCGTCTCCCAAACTTTGAAAAGATACAATATAACATGTCTCTTAACCTAAATAACAAAACGCATTTTTGTTTCCTTTGATTCGAAAATACTGGACCATCGCCATCCCTTTTGGTCATTTCTTTATTAAATTTGGTGACCAATATACTACCGTCATTGGGATGTAATATATTTAAAATACGAACAAATAATATTATAAAAAAAAAAATAGATGGTAGAGCATTATGTTAGAGGACAATGTTAATTAGAACATAAAGAATAGTCTTATTTAGGCTAAGTTAAATTTTATTTTATGGTAAATTGTACGTATATGTCTCTAAACATATTTAACAGTATCTTGAAAACCAATATTGGATTTTACTAATTATTTTGTTAAACTTATAAGATAACTCTCTTTCAAATTCAGTACTTTTACTAAACGGTTCAGGCTATAATTTAGCAACAAATATCACGTCTCCTAATCCCAACTATTCGGCCCATAATAAACCTATAAACCCTCCACTTTCTCCGCAAGCTACCCATTCACAATAAACCTAACTATCAACTCAAAATCCCACCGAGAGAACAAAGGAAAGAGGCGCCATAATCTGGGTTTTTGGGTTTCATCTATTCGTATACTTGTGGGTTGGAGTTTCGATTAGGTTTCATTGGTAATATTAGTGTTGGGTCATTCTTGTCCGTCTTCGATCTCAGCCTAAACACGTTTGGATTGGAGATTATTTGGAGGAGCAGTAGGTTGATCAATTTTATCAAGTGTGCGTTGATTTCTTAAGATTATTTGCTTGGACTTGTGCACTTATTCTCATTCGCTTCAAGGTGAGTTTTCGTGGCCCCTTTTACTTATGTTTTTCTTGGGGGAGAATGATACTCAAATCTATTTTATGCTGTGCTCAATCTCTTATCTTATTTGGACAAGTTTTTGTGCTTATAATTATGCTAGGTGCATTAGTAGTGTTATCTGTGTGATCTCATGTCATGGATTCATTTCCACTTGACATTTATCTGTGTGATCTCATGTCATGGATTCATTTCTACTTGACATTTATCTGTGTGATCTTATGCTGTGTGGTCTCATGTCATGATTGACATGGGAGTACTCATGTGTTAGCTCCAGCTGGTAGGCATGCATGTTGTACACTATATATTTTCGGAGATGAAGAGTGAGGCTCATATGTTGTAGTCATATTGTGTGAGATGGAGAATGTGATGATGGTTGATTCATATTGTGCTACTTGCCCTAAGCTATTATTATATGCACACTTGTCTTAAACATTTATGCATGGCAAACTGGTTTATGTTTACTTTAAACCCATGAACTCACCAACTTTATGTTGACATTTTAGAGTATCATTTTCAGGTGATCGATAGTGATTTATTGAAGGCATTTACATTTTGAAGTTATACTGTATTATCATTTCAAAGACCGAGTTCACCTGGCCAAGACGTTTTCTAAAGACTTATAATTTGACAAGATTAAGACTATTGTTTTCATTATTCATTATTGTAATAAATCCTTATGTAACATTGTCGGTTATTTCTTAAATCAATATATGGTGTTGTTCTACTATCTTATGCGATGGTTACATTTCGTTGCACCTCGTGTTTCCGCTTCAAGCGGGGTGTGACATTGCATAACTTTATTATTTTTGATTTGCAAATTGTAAAACAAATATTGTGTAGCTCTAGTGGTTGAGATTCATGACAAATATAAGGGACACCCATGTTCGAATCTTACTATGGTCATTTTTTAAATTCGGATTTTATGAATTAAAAAATTGCTTACATGATGACATGGCTGATGACATGGCTGATAATGAATTACTGGGCATTGACTGGGCAATGAGGTGGCATATTCTTCAAATGCCTCCTGTTATATATAATGTAGAGATATAATCATATTTAGTAGTAATAAATTAATTACTAACAAAAAAGTGTACAGTTCATTATTTCTGAACCATCCCTTTTGACCCGCACCTAAATTTTACCCGATTTGAAACAAACCTATTATGATCCGTCACCCCACCAGCATGTTTAGCCACCTCTATCAAAAATGATGCAAGTAACACCATTTATTTATGTCTATATCCTTTTATTTTAGGCTATGGATTAAATAGTCCGGGTGTTAATACCACTTGATACTTTTCAGGGCCGGCTTTAAGGGAGTGCAAGAGGTGCCATTGCACAGGGCCACCGCTTAACGAGGGCCACAAAATTCTATGCACTTTAATATATATGTATATACACAACATGAGGCTTGAGTTTAATTAGTTCACGCACTAGTGATATATGTTTATTTTGTATGTGTTTTTAAGGGCATCTTTGTAGTGTGGCACGGGGCCACCGAAATCCATGAGACGGCCCTGATACTTTTAAATGGAGGTTGTGATGACATCAAAGAGTCCGGGTGTTAATACCACTTGATATTGTATCGTTTGTAGTTTTGACTTTGGTTCTACACTTTACCATAGCTTGTCATGTGAATATATTTAAATAAGTTTTTGTCAATGTTTGATGTTTAGTACTATAACCTTTTTATACAAGTATTTATATTTTGTTTACGACCTTTATTATCTAAAACGAAACGATTGAAACTTGGACGGCTTATTAAGCGGGCCTTGGATCTGTGATGCAAATGGTAATATCTCAAAAAGTACAACAAACATTGTTTACAAAGAAGTACTTCAAGTTCAACGTGTATGTACAACTATATAAATGACATGTTTTATAATCATTGGTAAATTCTTTATATTTTACTTTATACATATATGTGTAGACCTGTTTAAACGGCTTAATCACATACAATAATCATTGGTAGATTCCTTATATTTTACTATCTATGTATCTCCTCATTCTTCCCTGCATATGTGCGAACATGAAAGATGAACAATTTAGGAAGTTGCTTCTGGTCGTCATTTAAAGATACCCTGCTGTAAGATAGTTTTGGTCATCAATTAAAGTTGCCATCAGCCATCGCTTTCAACAAACATGAGCTTTTGAGTACATCTCTAAGAAACTGCTTATGGACCGGTTCCTTTCTCCCTTAGCCGAATAATTTGTAACCAATGGGCTAAAACCATAGATTTTGAATATCTGATATAGATTACAGTGTTAAGTTACTATTGCCATTGTAAGGCTCCATCTTTTTAGCAAATCATTGGAAAAATTCACTCATTTATTTCATATCAGATTTTATATATCATGTAAATGCTATATCAATGTCATAATTTTTTGTTCTTCTTCTAAAAAAAACTATCAATAACTATTATTAATTATTTGTTCTTCTTCTAAAAAAAAACTAATTTGTTAGATTAGTAGGAGACGAAGAACTTGGAGGAGCAAACGACAGAGAGGTTTCAATAGATATACCAGAAGATTTTATAATAGATGAAGCTGATGACCCCGTCACATCTATTATTGATTTCACTTATCCAAACCTTTTGAATCACACAGATGATCCGTCACATCTATTATTGATATCGTATGTAGCCCGCGTACATGGACATTTATTAGATTAATAGTTACATCCATGTTTCTTTATTGTATCATTCACTTATTACATATTATTCATTTAAAAAACAATACAAAATCTTTGCCTTCGTTATTTTTTCTTACTTTACTCACACACTTAATTTCTTGATGCATTCATTCTTCTAAAAACCCGTGGATTCCCGGGTCTATAAGCTAGTATTGGGTAAACATCCAAACATTACGATGAGAACCAATTGTCAACTTCATGGATGGATGAAGTTGTCACATTGTAAAAGTTCCTTCCATTAATACCTTGCCATAAACAAATGGTTTTGAGGAATTGTAAGCTCCAACTAAATATATACAAAACTTTCGTTAATCTATCTATGAACATGACAACCTTCTAACTGGCCATATAATATATATATTGACAACATGAACTCATAATTTATTCCAATCTTATTAAAAAAGTAAATCATAAACCAACACTTTGTGTTTGCATTAAAAATCACATTGGATGAATTTCAACCATCTTTCTTGCATGTACTTCTTATTGCTGAAGGGTCTTAATTTGTAGACCTACAATAAAAAATGAATGTCAAATTAAAAGGAAGTTGATCATAAGAGTATATGTCAAGCAAAGAAAATGGTATAAAACATGTAATTTAAAAAACTTTTGTACCTTGAAGTAAGTTTTGTGGATGGTTAAAAAGTGGCAGGTCTGCATGTTGACAAATATGGGTCTAAATATCCATCTCAATGCCCTGTAAAATAAAAAGTGCATCCACTATAAGATTTAGTGCCTCTTATTTAACGGAAAGGCAATCCGGCTACTAATATCATACCACAATCATGTTTATCATCGGCCTCAATTTGTAAAAAATTCCCTACCCGCCTTATTTTAAATTCCATACAAAATTTATGTACTTAGCCTTACTCGTGTGTCTTCTGCTGTTGTGGTTTGTCATGAACTTCATGCAGAGTTTATCGAATAGACTCAATTCTTTTTTTAAGTATGCAACTTAAAAAGAGTGCTCAAAAGAGCTTGTTATGAAAGCAAGCGACACAAAGCGGATATTTCTCATAAGAAACACTGTATTTCTTTAGAAGAGTGCTCAAAAGAGCTTGTCATGTTTCATTCGTACATAGTAAATCCAGATATCGTATTCATGTATTCCGCAGAACTAAAATTATGTACATGAAAGAATCGAGTAACATAAAAATCTATGTTCTATGAAAGCTAAATAAAAAACCCAACTGCTATAAGTGTAAAAGGAGGATCGTTTATGCTTGGTGATTCATACAAAAGAAGAATTCAATCACTGTGACTCGTTGCTATAGGCACACTAAACTTAAAATAAACGAATCATAAAAGACGTTATTGATGTCTCCTAATTTACAATAATTGCAGGTTAAGGCGGACGTTGACCTTTAAAGAGTAGACTCAAGCAACCAATCAACCACTCAAAAGTTCAAGTGGATTTCTTGCAGTGCCCTTAGTGGCTAATAGAGCATTGATCTTGCAATATATAATCCATATCCTCGTCAAGTGACCAAGACTAAACATTACTTAAGCTGACTTGTTTTGACCTTTTCTCGAACTTGCGACACCCACCCATTTTTACCTATATAGCTTATGGATGTGCACCTTTGTCAAAATTTATACCACTTTGACTCCAACTACAATATTCAAAAGCTTAAAACACATGGCAGAGACAAATTGACGTTTGTTAATATATATAAGGAGCTAATTGTATTAAAAATAAGTTTCTTAACCCATTATTTGTGGGTAAGAGATTCATACGATGTTTAGTTAATTTGTTGAAAGTTATTAAATAAGACAACTACTGTATTTTGGGTTTCAGAGATTCTCTAATAGGAAGAAAAAACCTTGCTGCTTCATTGCAACCATATTAAGAGCCATGTACATCATTGTTTGCCATACCAAAAAACTCAGAATGAATTAAGAATAAGGCAATTGCCCACTTTCATTTCTGTATTCACATATACATATTGTATTTGAGTAGCATAAAAGAGAACTTGACTATATGGATAATCACAAATAATAGAGTGATTCTGATTTTTTACACATGATGATCTTTCCTACCACCTCGGTTAATGTTACACTTAAGTGTATCATAAAGAAATAGAATAAAATGCCCTTATGTAATAGCATGTTGACTCATACTGATACCATGTCACTACCTCACTATCTAGCATCAGTTTAACACAAAATTGAATATTACTAAGATCAAAGGATGTACCTTCAATGAATCCAAGCCCATCCGCTTCTCATGTAATGTTTTCCTTTGTACTTGGTGGAAAGGAAATAACATTCTTCAACCTGCATAAACAAACACATAAACAAACACACTAATAAGTAATAATTAATGTGTGCAAAAGGTATGATTGGTTAAGAAGCACCTTCCTAACTATCTCGTACCCATCTTGACCTCATGGCTACGACTATAAGTAAAGAAAATGATTAACCCATGATGAAAAATGATGTATTCATTTTTGCAAAATTATAACAATCGACTTAAAACCATAACTGTGTTTAACATTTTATCTTTAAATTCAAAACTTCCTAATAACTTAGGAAAATAATTGAACAGTTTACCCTTTTAAATATTTTAACTTCATGCAAAATCAACTAATAGAATCCCAAATACATGGGTATCATTTAACACCATCTATTAACAAAATCCAATCCTTGAATAACGGGATCCCGGTTTTTTTTATTTCAACATCAATGCTCTGGTTTTAAAAAAATTCCATATCTACATATTAGGAGCGGAAAAATTAAAACCTCAATGACACATGTCGTTAATATTCATAAAATGTGCAAGGTTTGCATATCCAGATACTTGCAAGCGCATAAACTTCTCATGAATTACATGATCAAGTAATAATCTATTGCCTGCAAATTTAACACAACAGAAGATTGAGCAACACAAAGCAAACTATGTGTTAACATATACTTTCTCGTTTGAGTGGTTGTCTAGTTGATACAATCAAAAGATAGCACAATTAAAAATGAAACAGCTTTAGCAACTCTAAGAATGTTGGATATATAGAAACAAAAAAGAAAAAAAAAATGATGCAAGTTACTCTACATTAGTTTAACCTGTAATTTTCATATCACTTCAATGATAGGCTACATTGTGACTCTGAAAGAATCAAATGGGAACATATTTTGCAAGTTGGATTGCTTCAAATTCTAACCTAAATATAAGTAAATATTTACAAATCACAGATAGTATTTAGGAAAGTGCTATTTCTAGTGTTACAAAAAAATTGTAGGTCTTTGGGAATAGATAGGGGCATGTTTCAATTTAGACAGACATAATGTGTGCATCTTTCTATGCATCAGCTCATGTTACAGGAACATACACAAACTCCAGCATTCAAAAGAATAATTCTCTTATACTATCAGACTTTCCAAAGAAAGAGATATTGCCTAACAGAAGAGGTAAAATTCGGCGTACCTGCATCGGTAGAGGCTTGAGATGTGAACTTCAATTCTGAACTGTCGACTATGTCATTTAAAAACAAATTTATCGGTGGGCATATATATGCAAGTATCTTCTAATACTAATGACCTAAGAATTTATACAATTCACTTTGTTAAGATATGCATTTAGTACCCTTCAACCATAAAAAGGATGCATATATCCCATGGCACAATTCACTAAGTCATGGTATAATGGTTACAGATTATAAAAGAAATCAAACTATCATTGGCCTATGTATTGTGTCTTTATATTTTGTAATATTGTAATTTTCTTATGTAAATGAATGGATGAAGAAAGACAGAAGTATACAGACATTATGTGTGTATAATGAAGAAAAAAATAAGCACCTTCATATCTGCTATTTCTTTGATTAATCTAACTAAAATTAGTAATACAACATTCCTCAAGACAACATGGCATGTATATTATATGCATACAGGGAAAACATCAGTAACCATTATTCCAAAATTTCTCATAAACAAATACATGGCATCATGGCATGGATTATCTGTTACCGTGGTTTAAAAAGCTAACCAACTAATGAGCCTTGAGGAATGAAAGACTTCTTCTCAAACTCAGAAGGCCAATTCATTCAAACACGTTTTATACCAAAATCAAATAGCATTTGGAACATTTGCTCCAAATTATATTTTAGGGTTTTCGTAAGCAATAGACTGAAACAAAACTTGGTAGATATTCTAATCAAATACAATAGATGGAAAATAATGCACATATTATAATGAATTTGAATACAAAAATTGTAAAAAAAAAATAATAAAAAAAAATAAATAAAAAAAAATCAAAACAACTTACAATCACCTCAATATATGCCCAAAACATCAATCCACGGGAATTACCTAATCATTTCCAAATTTTAGTTTTGACACTCACCTCAATAAGCATTGTGCACAATCCAAAAAATGGGTATTGAACCGTTTTCCCAACCAATGCCCATATGCTGCTTGTAGACTCAAATGAAAACGTAAAGCTATTCTTGGTGCATTTCACTTTATCCCGTTTATTTCATTATCTGTGACAAGAGCAGGAACCAATTAAGTTGAATCGAAACATGTCATAAAAACTAATTCGAAGAATACAAAAAATATAAAAACTAATTCATGCAATGAATTTACACCCAATTTAACACCTCTAAATTAGAATCATATCAACCATAACACAAATCAAACTTAATATTAACACAATGAAGATTCTAATAACAAACGAAATAAAATTCTTACCGGTGAAAATGAGTTGTGTACAACAGCTGGACCCCAAATCAAACCTATTTCGTAATTCCTTTTGCCCTAAACAAACACATGAGTTGATCTGAAACAAACAGCACCAATTGAAACCCATAAATATTCCAAAATAAAAAACTGAAATGGAAAACCTATAACTAATGATTTGGGCAGCTTTGTCCTCTAACAATAGCTACCCATAACTAATTATTTTGGCAGCTTTGTCCTCTAACAATAGCTACCTATAACTAATGATTTAGGCAGCTTTGTCCTCTAACAATAGCTACCCATAACAAACGATTTGTACAAAAAAATGTATCATAAGAAAAAATAACAAAATTAAGGAGAAGATTGAGAACCTAATAGAAAGGGGAAAAAAACCTCATTGAGTTGGATTCGACTGACTTAGGGTTGATGATAATCCTTGAATCAAACATATATAGACCAATTGGTAGGTTATTTTTGGATGTTTTTTTAATGCATTGAATTTGGTTGGTGAATTGAAACTGAAAATTAAATACCATTGACAACAATGAAGCGTATAGAGGAAGAATGAGAGCGTATGTTTAATGATATTGAATACCTTTACATAAATAAATCAAAGTGGGAGCGTATGTTTTTTGTTTGACTTTCTCATTGTGAGTTTGAAAGTAGGAATGCATTAGGGTACTTGTACATGTGGTCTAATTAAGGAATGTTAGAGGTGTAATTAATTTTATTTTTTAATGCTCCTGCTTTAAGGTGCTTGTAAAAAATCTTATTTTATTAGTTAAAATAGATAAGAAGGTGCCTTCTTCTTTGATCCAAAAGACATGAAATTACACATAAGTTCCTACATCCCAAATAAATACACATACGAGCAACACACAAATGCGGATGGAAATTTCAGGCATGGATGTCATATCCGACAGTACAACATACTGTTTCCGATCGTTGTACCTTGGGAAATAGACGCCTAATGGACGGCGAATCTGTTTTAAGGGAAGTGTGTCAAACACGTGCCTCGATCACGTTCTTGAATCGGTGATATCTACCTCTATTTTCTTTGAATATTGTTTTATGCTTATGTTTGTAACTTTAGTTTACAATTTTCTGTCCTTTCCATGTATTGTATCATTATGGTGATTTCTGATTTTGGATAATTTTCCCTACAACAAATATATATAATGTTGTGTTAAACACGGCCAACATGCCCCAACATAATTACGCCCAGCTTTGTTCAATCCAAACATGAGGGGACAAATGATATGCAATTCCAAAAAAATCCTTTTGTTGGATGTTTTCGCCATTGTATGTCTGATAGGAGCATGTTTCAAGTGAATAGAACACCATCTTCCTGTTCTTGGACTGCAGTATTGGAAAGCAAATCTTATTCTCCATTTCTCGTATTTTGGCTTCAATGCATAGACATGTTGTGTCACAAATATATATAATGTGATTTCCTAAACTATGCATTTTCTCCCATTCCTGTTTAGAAACATCCCACTTGACTACTTCAACAGATTCTCCAAACTTGCCCACTATGACTTTCAAAATATCTTGATCACATTTCATTAAATAATATCGTGCTGGAGATGTGGAACAACTTATTGGGGCTGTAGCTTCAACAAATGTCGAGGAGTAATTTTCTTCACCCAATTCTTTAAAACCAATAAGTTTACCATCTCCATCCAATGCATAAAGATCTTGTCCAAAGAATGTAAGAAAACGAATAGAATCTGGCTCAGCACCAACGCGAATTGTTCGCCAGGATGATTCCCGAGCTACATAGTGGATCAAAACAAGGCATTCATCGCCTATTGAAAATCCAGCAACCATACAATCCGGGGATGTAGGTGGTGCTGAGAAACATGCATTATCAAAACCATAACTTGTATCCGGAAGCTTGCGGAGATCACGGGTGAAGGGGTTATAGAAAACTAAACGCTGAATGTCAAAGCTGAAAAAGAACAACCAACCAAACCTGGAACATAGAATTTCTTGATGAGGTATCGATACATGTAGATTTTTCATAAAGTAGTTGTCACCCAACATCGGATCAGTGAAAGTGATAATGCCTTGATTGTTGTCTACCACCATCAACCATGGTGAAACTAACGTCTGCAACCTCATTAATGAAGTTTTGTTGTTCCGTTGGATCAAAGGTGCTGCTACCTCACAACGTTTGCATGTAGCACGGAAGTTCAGCTATTCCACAGGTACACAATGCTCCATAATCATCTCCAGAATATCAAACGGAAGATTGAGAAGGTTCCATTCATCAAGTCCAATCTCATTGTCTGGCTCTTTTCTTACAACTATCTGCCTCTTTTCTTGTTTAGAATCAAGAGTACACTTGGCTCCTCCATGATCATCTTCAAACCTAAGCAACATATGATTTAAACAAAATCATACACTCGATGCAATAAATAAACACAAATAAAATAAAAAAAGAATACCTGCATTCCCATACTGACACATTGCTTGTTGGCAACACTAATGAAGGCGAGATGGTATTTTCTTTGACATGGTATGAATACAAAATGTTGTCCATTCTGTCACGAATGTGTATATAACCCCCCAGCTCCGAGGCAATCCCAGGTTTGTAACATGTAAAGTTATCACGAGCAAGATCCACAAAAAATATAGCATCTTTGAGGTCAAACAATTGTTCCCACAATTGCGTAGTCCCTAGCAAGTCATTGAAGTCTTCCAAATCATGCCAACTCTTGCAACTCATGTCCAAGCCTTTAAATTTCTCCATATCTTCCGACTTTACACTAGTCATGTCCAATTTAAACAAGTACACTGCATCAAGTCTTTTCTCAGAAAATCCTACCTCAATGTAGAATAATTCAGCACAATAACCTTTCAGAAACTGAGTATAAGTCAGTTTATCAGGATGTGCACCCCAGGGAGTACAAGGATTTGGCCCTAAGAGCAAAAATTTTATCAAAACTTCTTTGTCTTTAACCAAGATGTCAAGTTGTATGATAAAACGAGCAAAAGAACCTTCCCGATTCAATGCATATATTTTACCATTACAGCAAGTTAAATTATGTATAAAATCACCATCTTCACTGGTTATTCTTTTGAGTTGGGCAGCGTATGACATCTCAATCCATCTTAACTTCTTTCTTTTACCCTCTAGACGGAAAAAAACAAAGGTAGGTTTGTTCGTGCGAGTTAACAAGAGAACTGAACTTGGATCGTCAGGAGGGGCTGACAGACAACATTCTCCGATAGATTCTGACTCTCCATCTTTTAAAATCAAAGGAGGGAAGTGAATCATCTTAGAAGTGACCGGATTCCAAAGAGACCACGTTACATTTTGCAGATGGTCGGAGAGAATAACCCATCCATGATAATATCCTCGAATACGTCTCCCAAGCAACTCAGGGATTTGAAATTGATATTTAGTGAGCGGGTCATGTAGGGTGTAGAAGTATTGGTCTCCAGAACTATCTTCATCGTCTCCCAAGTTCTGAGCAACAAACCACGGATGTTTTGCAGATAAAGGAGGCAATTGGTGACATACTGAAACACCTTGTAAACTCTGCTTCTGCTCCATCTAAAATATTCATGACAAAATTTTCTGTGTTAAATTTTTATCTCATTTAACAGTGCATAATTGGACTTAAAAATAAGCAACAGTAAGTATTTTGAGAAAGAATTGCTCCATATATCACTCTGGTGCTAGCCAACAAACAAACACTCGGAGGTTATTGCTGAATAAAAGATAGTAGTACTATATGAAATTCCAAACACTCCATATAATTGTAAGTTACTCCTTAAGTTCATCACTAAACTATTTGAATCCGCCTAAAGAAAAGGTCAGTAATTAAATGTTGCTTCCCCGGTTTCAACACATGACCAGCTATTTTTAACCCGTAAACGAAATCATCCCAAAACGACTAAAAAATAAGCAGATAGCAGTGCTTATTGGGCATGAAAATAAGCAGACAAAACAGCCTAAAAGGTGATTGCATTACAGAACTAAAGATTTTAGTTTACAAGATTAAAGATGGAAACTTTCCAGCACAAATCAAAATCTTAGAGCTTGAACTTGTTTTCAAACCGCGGAGGTGAAAGATACCGCTGGACCAAACCGCCGGGGCTAACCGCTGGGGTGGCGGCGGTGTTCACCGGCGGTTATGGCCAAACCGCTGGGCAAACCGCTGTGGTTGCCACTACCCTTAGTGGGGTTGGTCAAAAATTCCATTTGTCCTCCTTTTTTTTAGTATAATATAGTTTTTTGTCGATCCGTATTTCTAACAGATTTAAGCATTTTATTTATTAAACTTTATATTTTCTGTTCCAAGTTTACAGTTTTTTTTATATAAATAAGATTATAAAAAAATAAAATTCCAATTGTTCAAATAGTTTCCAGAGATTACATAATTGGGTAATCCAATTTCATGTAACCAATTAATTAATCTCATAAACTATGTCTCCCGCATCCACGATTAGAACCCGGTTAAAAAATACTAAAATAAAAATCACATAAGCACATTACTATCATTAAGATAATAACCTACTAACTTGTAGTTTAGCATAATTAGGTTTTCATTGCAACTTAACTTCTTTCAATCTAAACATTTATGTTTCGTTCAATATTTTGTTCTATTAGTTATCAATCTTGCCCAAGATACAAACCTAAAGACCAATTAAGTGACACGCTTGATTCAAAAAGTTAAATTAGTAGTTCCACATCTAAGGACGGAGCTAGAAAATTGTGTTAATGGCCGTAAATAATTTGTATAATACTAACGTACAACTCATAGACCTAATTACTTTACCGATTCAGTGGTTCAACCAGCCTAGTCGGTCTTAAACACAAATGAAATTACAACAAGGCCTTGAGTTATGGTGTATAACCTTAAATCATCAATAAAATACTAACATGATGTCAAATTAAGACGTATCAAGCTTTTGCTAATTTCATATATATTATCCAAAGAACAGAAGCAGTCTCCTTACTCCAGGGTTTATTCTGAAGTAAGGGTAAGATCTGTCTATATTTTACCTCCCCTATAACTTGTCCGGCAGGATTGGGTTTGTTTTTGTTGTTTATCCAAAGAACAGAACAAAAAAAACTGAAACTAAAAGGGTACCAAATAAAAAATGAACAAGTACAAACGAACAATAAAAAATAATTTTCTTTTTCCAAAGCGGACAAAAAACATGGTACGTACTATAACTCACACAAACGAGTTATTGATTTGAAATCATTTTCAAACACTCAAATATTCTCTAAATTCTGTAAAATGATAGAACATAGTGTTCCATACCTATTTGAAACCATTGAAAAACATACTCAACAAGTAGAAAATTTGAAGAAAACGATAAATTGCTTAAAGCAGCTTGAAGACTTTAGATAAAACGTTTGCAAACCAGCTTGTAGTTGAGGTTGTTGAGCTAGTTGGGGGTGGCCGAGCACCCGTCAATCCCCCTACTGGCTCTGCCTCTAACCGCATCCTTAAATACACCCTTAATATAAATATTCATGAAATACAAGCTTATATTGACAAATTTTATTTAGCGACGATACAAATAGGATCATCTTAAAATATACACCCCTGCAACTCAAATGTGCTCTGTTGCCACATAGCATTCTGATGTCATAAGAACGTGAATGCCTTTTATCAATACAAAAGTCTTTGAAAGAATTTATATATGCGATCACCCTAAACCACATTGTCAATATTTTGCTAACACAGCTTAGTAGATACTCGAACATGAATTCATAAAAATGTTCATAGAATGTATGAGCAGGCAAACCTAAATTCATGAGTGTGATCTGAACGTCCCACAATCCACAATGAGTAGTAAAGCAATTACACAATGCAAAATAAAGATACAAAATGCAATCACCACAAGCACCCAAATTTACACAAGACAGTCACATGGTAAATCATGTTCTACAACCCCCAAATTAGTACACACACATATGTACATCCCAATACTCAACCATAAGACAATAGTTGCACAAGTAAATAATTAGAACCTAGTATGATCAACAAATAAACTCGTTTTGTACTCACCTTATTTGTAGCAAAGAGTATTCAACTATAAAGCTTCCTACATATATAATAGTCACACTTTCAGAAAGGTATCACACTAAATTGCTTATTTAAATCTAACAAGGCCTTTTTTTTTTTTTTTTTTTTACTTAACCTAGATTCACTTTAAACATATTATTATAATATAACCCCTTTGTTTCATGATTGAAAACACACGTCCAATATAATCAATTTATTGTATGCTTAGACTTACAAATATCATAAGTGTAGAATCGTAACATGCAAATCTGGATTTCTTACTTATATAAATAAATAAAGTTAGAAAAAAATATCTGGATTTCTTACTTATATAAATAAATAAAGTTAGAAAAAAAAAACCCCTAATATTTAACCTATATATAATCAATCGAAACGTAGGATTGGAAGTTTTACCAGAATCACGATCGTTACTCAAAATCCTTATCGCCGCTTCTATCTGTGTTCTTCTGTGTTTATTAGAGTCGATGCTAAATTTGCTACATATCACGATATATATACACGATCATAAATTTACTACATTCAACCCTTAACTCCTATATTAGCATAATTGACCCCTTGGCTCGACCCAATAATAATTATTTTAAAGATTTTGCTAAATACAATCCTATGAGTTTTGTGTTAGCATTCCATAGTTACATAATTAATATTTAATTAACACTGAATATCCTATAATTAACATCACTTACTACCTTTATAATGATTAAATGTGTATAATATATGAATTCATTAATTGTCATTTTTATAAATTTAGAATACTCATAGGATTGTGTTTATCAAATTCTTTATTTTAATACTTCAAATATCTTGTATATCTTTTTACTATTTATAATTTCCGAGCACATGCGGGTTTTACGTAATTACATAAACTTTCTATTATCTAATAATATTGATTGATATATCGTTTTTTTTTGTTTAACAAAGTATATGGCTTTGTTTAACTCGCATCGTGTTGATGTTAATATTGTTTACATTTAACTATTGATATCATGTTGTAAAGTGTTTAATAGCATGTAATAAGCCTCAATGAAGTTAAGCGATAAAGTTTAAAATTTTCTTTTTTAGCATATCGTTATTTAACCTTACAATAAGAAAATTACATGAGTTATTGTTGTATGTACAATATCGTATATTTTTGTTCATTTTACAGTAACTCGTGCTTACATTTTCTTTTTTATATTCTCGTTAATAATAATTTTAACCGCATTTAATTTTCAAACTAGTTTACGCACGGGGTTAAACTTTTTAAAATAATGAGTCGCTTTGAAAACACATAGTAAATAATAATAATAATAATAATAATAATAATAATAATAATAATAATAATAATAATAATAATCTTATATTCTTGCTCAAACTCTTAAAGAGAAATATCATGAGTTGTTCGTATAAGTAAAATCTCATGTATTCATTTATATATCACAATAATCCGTGCTTTCATTTTGATCATTTAATCTCGTGCATATACATGTAATTAATCTATATTAATAATAATATGAGAAATTCCAGTAAGTAGCCATTTTTTTGGTTTTTGGGTTCCCTTTATGGTAAAAAAAAATAATAATTCAAATTTTATCCTTGAGCGCGACCGCTAGACCATGTGACCCCATACAAATCACGATATGTGTGCAAAGTTAGGTGGGATTTTAGTTTCGTGTTACCAATAATAAGGCAAAAATGTCTTGACGATCGAGAAAAAAAATGGTCCCACAAAATGTCACTACGGTCTAGAAAAAACATCTTACCTACCTTGGGCACGTGTCGCGATTTGTATGAGGTCGCACGAAACTAAATTTAGAAAATTCTCTATTTTTTTTTATTGTTAAATGAACTCAAAAACAAAAAACTTCTTGGACGCAACTTTTGGTACTATCCTTTTAAAGGTAACGAGCGGGGAAGCCCGCGCGTTGTTGCGGGTGAGTTTGTGCACGTTTTATGTTCGTTTAGTTTTGAAATTTAACTAATACTCAAACTCCTTTCACGTAATTTCAATTTTTCAGCTACATAAAACCAATCAAATCAAGCAAACGCAACCAATATTTCCAGAAATCCAAAGTAAACATTATGTAAACACACAAATATACAATTGACATCAGAAAGTACAGTTATATGACACTAAAGATTGAAGTTGTACGCAATTGAGCAGCTTTCTACTTTGTCGATCTTGATCCTATGAACAAATGGAGAAGTTGTAAGATATCAAAAATTACAATATAAAACATTTTGCCTGTGCTATGTTTTTTTCTTTGTCGTTTGCAAATCCTGCAAAGTCTTTTAGACATGGCAAGAATAACGCCATTCACTTGTTACACCGAGTGCTTCAGAATAAATTCACTGGACGAAAGCTGTGTGGGGTCATAAAACTGAAAGATGAGATGAGCAAATAAGAATCTCATATGCTTACAGCATTTAAGCAACTAACAATCTGATTACAATGCATATAGCATGCTGCCAACCGCACCACTATAAAAAGTTTTATCTTTGGCTACAGTTGCAAATAATTATTTTAACTCTTTCAAACCAATCTTTATCCTAATATTATAAGTTCACAGTATGTATCAAAGCTCAAAGTGAGCTTGCATACTGCAGCCCTCTTGCATAGCAAATGAATATGGAAAAACAATAATTATTAAATAAAGTGACGATTTTGAAATACCACATCTGTTGCATTTTAACACCAATGTTCTATTTCAGTCAAACCCACTTTCACATATTCAGCATTACTGAGTGGGCAAGCATTTAAGTCATAATGGATTTACTCTAATATAGGGGTGTTTGGGATTGCATATTTTTTCGATAAGCGATTATAAAGGATTTACGCTAACATCAATCATTTTACTGGTATTTGGCATCGGCTATTTTTCCGGTTGATCAGAGATAAAAATCATAAAAACATATAGTAAGGTAAAGACGGTGTAGTATAAACTTGATCTAAATATATATAATGGCTGTAAGTACAATGTGGTAAGAAATAAATTGAAAGAACGTTATTCACCTTGAGTTTCAACGCCCTGCATGTTTCCAATCTCAGCCACCAATTCATATTTGTATAGAAAAAAAGTTCAATCATGAGATCACCAAACGTTAGCTGAATCATGACAATCATTCTTCGTGACGATGATCCTCATGTTGCCTCCTCAACAGCAACAACAGCAGATTCAAATTTATTAAAGCTCTCGTCAAGGGCAACCATGGCAGCAAGATTTATCTAAAATTTGGACAAAAGAGTATCATTATTTTGTAAACAAAGCCTGCCATGAAGGAGGTTGGATGTAGAATTAAAATGTGGATATTGAAATCAATAAATTAGAAAAGAAATATACCTTTTGTAGTTTTTCTTCCAAGCTGGTAAAGAAGGTTTAATGCACACAAAGATGAGGCTCAGATCTGCATTTTCTTTGGGCAACATGGCGCACCCGCTATGGCTGCAACCACATAATAGACCGGTTTGACATATAACGGTATACAATCAAAGTCGGCATTAAGAACAAATACCTCGTTCAAACTTTCTTAGCATGCCTAACACACTATTGGAGCAGCTCTTCAGCATATAAACTCTCAACTTTCTCATCTGAGACCAAATAAAGGCAAAACAGTCATTTGATAGTGAAACTTGAAAAACATAGCAAAAGTGTACAGTCTGCCTATATACATAATCACACACACACACATACATACCTCCTCCATCTCAGTATCGTCCGCCTCTGTTAAATGTAATGCCTATTTCTCCATAAAAACAGAACCCAAAGTTAAATACAAAAGCGAATTCTGAAAACACGTAGTCACATAAATATAATATGGCAAGAAACAAAAATAAAAAATCTTATTACCTTGAAGTTCACCGTTGCTTGATTATACATGCTCTGCCCCCGTATCATGGGTCAATAAAGGACCAGCAAAATGTTTTTGTTGCAGATGACCAAGACCAACCTGTGGCCTTGTTGCAGCATTGGTATCAACTGAACTCAGAACAATAGTTAAGTATAAAATCAAGCTGTAAAAGTATATTTTGAAACAAATAAAGTCTATTAGGAAAAAAATATTACTCACCTTGTCGTTCTACATTGATCAATCCCACAGGTTCACTCTGCATATATGGGCCAACAAACGATCATAAGAAAGTTACCATTACGGTTGGCAAAAGGGAACCGGTACCCTTCACATAAGGATAATGAGTCATTTTGTTACCGATTTCCATATATGTGAATTCTAAATTTTCTTGCCGCCACATACACATCTGCACAGAACATCAATAAAAAGTATTTGTAAACTCATAAATAAAAAATTGAAAATAAAGACCAATTCATTGACTATGTGCATAATAAGATTCTAGTTGAAAAATTGCATTGAACAGCTTTATTTACACTATTCTCCAAATGCAACAAATAAATAAAACTCGGTATAAAAAAATTCACTTTTTGTTGATTGAGTATAATGATCTAACACACCAAGTTGAATCACAACTGATATCCGGACCCCAAACATCATAAATGCAAGCAAGCCAATAAGAAATATTACACTAATTTTGAGGAAAATTTGAAATGTAAAATTGCAGCAGGATTAAGCACGTTTATTCAGAACACCGCCAAGTCACCTTACACCGGGCACATAACGATGTCTCGACAAAATCATTGTTCTATTTCTCAAGGATTCTAGCAATTTTTTAGAAAAGCAAATCCAAACACCACTTCCAGGAGTATATTATGTTTAAGCATCATATACATACGAATTTAAAGCGAAAAGAAATCCCAAAATTAACTTAGGACTTTTAGTAAATTGATTCGGTGGACATTTTTCAATAAATAAATAGTAATTATTTGTACAAAACGAACATTTTTTTTACAGAATAAGCAAATCCAAACACCATTTTCATGAACTCATGTCAAGCAAGTTATGAACACCTATTTGTGCGCATAAGCATAAGCAGGAAGAATTAGCAAGGTCAAAGACTCACTCACTGGTAACGAAAACGCGGAAGTGCGTTATTATATTACTATCTTAACAACCTACTAATAAGACGCTAACCTAAAAATACATCATTAACCTAACGTGTAAAAAAAACACAATATTTCATTTTCATAATCTAACTAAAAAAATAACCAAAAAAAGGTCAATAATTGTTATATACCTAACTCCAGGTTGATCCGCTTCCGAACCAAGCCATTTTCTCGCCAACCACATGAAAAAAAAACCTAATTCCAGAAACCACAAAACCAAACACCATTAAATTGGAAACAAAAAGAAACCTTCATCAAGAAATTCAACAATGGATGAAGAAAAAGTAACACACAGCCATAGTAACTCGTCCATATTATGCAACCAAAGAAAAATTTTGAAATTGACTTACCTTTATAAAATCCTAATAATCTCAAATAGCCGCTCATTTCCTGTAAAAGCACAAAATATACACAATCAAAACAAAAAAGATTGAATCTTTATAACACTAAAAAAGGATAAAACCATGAGATAAGAGACAATTAACTGATTCATTAGGGTTTAGAACGTCTTTCTTGATCCTGCCGGAATCGTTGACACACCACCACCGACAACTCCGTCGTCTCTGACTCTCATCAGATCTAACAAATCGGCCCTTCTTTGTGGGTTTGATCAAATCACATGTTCATTTTCAAATTAAAAGATATGATAAAAGATATGATCAAGGGAAATTTTGAGAGAGAGAGAGCGAGAGAGATAAAGGTCTGTGTGTGTGGTTTTTTGTGAGGATGAAGGGTCTAGATTGTGGGGAGGAAATATCTTATCCGGTGCAAAACGAAATGGGAGAAACGGAAATCACTGTTTGAACTGTAGCTCTAATGAATAGTGCACATAACGGAACGGAGAACGGAAAATGGGCTCCCTTTTAGTATACAGCCACCTGAAGGAAAGGGATGTCTAACGGGTTTTTGAACGGCCAAAAAATGGGTTTTAGTATATATTATAATATGACATGAGGGTGGCGTAAATTACTACGGGTTTATCCTATTGTGCGGAAAATTTTCAGGTACAAAGTTGGAAATGGTTCTAAGACTAGGCACAACAATAAGGGTCAATCCCCTTATTTTCTCTGCCACGTCAGCTTTCTCTCTTTAGCGACCTGCATGCGATTCAGTGCTACAGTAAGGGCGACCAAGTTCTCTTTTATTTTTTTTTACTACAAAGTTAATAAAACATTAATTTCATCATCTTCTTAAAAAAAAAAAAAAAAAAAAAAAAAAAAAAGAAAAAAAAAACATTTTTTAACGCTAACACAAATTTTATTAATAAAACGTAAACATTACATAAACGAAACGATACGGAATTAAACAACTAAAAATTATAGTGTGTGTATTATTATTATTATTTTTTTATTTTTTTTACTTTTGAATGCAACGTATACTTTTTTTTTTTTTTTTTTTTTTTTTTTTTTTTTTTAAATTTGCATGCAACGGCTACAAACAATATGAAACGTGGACATATTTGGATCAAAAAAAAAAAAAAAAAAAAAAAAAAAAAAAAAAAAAAAAAAAAAAAAAGGGGGGACTAGGAGTCAGTCGTGATTGAGACTGATTTGGTATGTTTTCTTGCTTCATCTCGGTCGCGACCCAAGTATCACAACAAGGTCGACCGGTCGATTTGACCTCGACCGAATCGGTCGATTACCTTATTGTCGCTATATAGTCTAATATCTCAACTTGGTTTGATAATTGGTGTCCAAGTTGTCCCTTAAAGGACGCATTAATTGTTTGTGACATTAATAGGGTTGGGTTTAATATGAAATGTAAATTAGTCGATGTTCATTACAATGGTACATGGCTGTGGCTCAATGAATGAACTACGCAATATCCAACTTTATTTACGCTTACTTTTCCTAATTTTCAAGCTCAATATTGAATATTGATACTTTGGTGTCACTATTACAGTACAAAAAAAGGCATAGAGCCCGGTTAAAAATATGCAAAAAGACCGGTTTTGCATGAGGGCACAAAAAGAGACTCTATGCGAAAAGCAAATGGAGCCCGATTTAGAAAACAGGCTCTATTACATGTTATAGAGCCCGGTTTTCTATTAAAAAACATGACTATGTGTTAGGAATTAAATAAACACAAGAATCAGAAGATTCAGCATAAAGGTTTAATGGAAATACGACAAGTATGATTCTGCTGATAAAGCACAAAGCGAGTTTCCACTGAAGGAGATTCCGCTGAAGACTATTTCCACTGAAGGTGATTCTGCTGCTGAATCCTACTGCTGATTAATACTGCTGCTTGATTTTGCTGCTGCTATGACTCTGCAGCTATGACTCATAACAAACAGCTGTGTCGATAAGAATGACTTATTCAACTTGCATAATAAGATAATATCTTAGTTCTAGTCATCAAATTGAACACTCCAAGTGAGTTGTTTATCCTAGATACATGATGTATCTTGTATGACTAAGCTAGAATAGTGATTAGTCATAAGCTAGTTATTTGTTGAGTCATATAGTTTGTAAAAGATATTTCCTTGGACTATAAAAGGAAAATCTTAGATATGTAGATAAGAGTGACAATGCCATACACAACTCTCATATACAGACAACAGAAAGAACAAACATAAGATTCAAGGTCTTGTAACCCTAGTGATAGAAAAGATCACTCGTATTATTCTGAATAATATTGAATCGTTTGGTGTTAACTAATTCCATTTCCATATCCAAAACATAAATCTTCTAAGTGTGATTAAGTAGATTCCGCATACTTAATCATATTCACACAAACATATCTTATACACAAAGAACGAAGGCTTAACCACCTTACCGTGTAATCGATCCTCAACAAGTGGTATCAGAGCTACAGGTTGATATTTTTGTTTTAGAAGAAGAAGTTAGAAATGGATGTTGAGTCTATTCAAACAAATGTTGCTGCTAAGTTACCAATGCTCAAACAGAATGAGTTTGAGATGTGGAGGTTAAGAATAGAACAATATTTTCAAGTGCAAGATTATGCACTGTGGGAAATCATTGAAGATGGAGATTCTTACAAGCCTACAACCACTACATCAACAATTGATGGTAAGGAAGTTGATAAGCTGCAAACCAAGCCACAAACTGCAGAAGACAGAATTAAGAAGAAGAATGACCTAAAGGCCAGAAGCATGCTGATGATGACCATTCCAAATGATCAACTTATAAACTTCAGCAAATTCAAAGATGCAAAGTCACTATTTGAGGCCATTATTGCAAGGTATGGTGGGAATGAAGCCACCAAGAAGACCCAGAAGACTCTTCTTAAGCAACAGTTTGAAAATTTCACATCAACTAACCATGAATCTTTAGACCATATGTTCAACAGGCTACAGAATATTGTGAGTCAACTTGCTATTCTTGGAGTTGAAATACCTCAAGAAGATTTAAACTCAAAATTTCTGAGAAGCTTACCTGAAGAATGGGCTATGCATGTTGTTGTCTGGAAGAACAAGTCAGACATTGACACCATGGATCTTATGGATCTGTATAGCAACTTTAAGATTGTTGAGCAAGATTTAAAGAAAACTGGAGGTACTAGTTCAAGCACTGGGAACATGGCATTTATGTCATCTCCTAGTAATTCAGTTCCAGTTACTAATGAAAAAGTTCATGATGTTGCAAGTGCTGCAAGTTCATCAAGCAGTATTTTTGGAATTTTAGATGAGAAAACATGTTGTGCTTTTTTCACAAGCAAGCATAATGGATCCATGTTAACTCATGAAGACCTCCAAGAGATCAATGATGATGATCTAGAGGAAATGGATCTAAAATGGCAAATTTCTCTTCTTAGCATGAGAGCTAAGAAATTCTATCAAAGGACGGGGAAGAAGATCACAATCAGTAGCAATGATCCTGCTGGTTATGACAAGTCAAAGATAGAATGCTACAACTGTCACAAGATGGGACACTTCTCAAGAGAATGTAGAAGGCCAAGACAGCAAGATAGCAGAAATAGAGATGTTGGAAGAAAATCCAATACAGGGGAGATGTCTAAACCAAAAGCTATGGTAGCAATTGATGGGTTAGGTTTTGATTGGAGCTTCATGAATGATGAAGAAATGGGTTCTTCACAGATGGCTCTTATGGCATTTACTGCACCTGAGGTACATGATCATAAAACCTGTTCAAATACTTGTACTGCTCTTAAAGACTTAAAAATCTTAATTAAACAGTATGATGACCAAAAGGTTCGATACGCCAAATCTGATCTAGATTGTTTCAATTATAAAAGTGGTTTAGAATCTGCAGAGAGGCAAATCCTACACTATAAAAGGAATGAACTTACCTTTACTGATGCTAAAACTTTACTTGAAAATGATAATCAATTTAAAGATCAAATTATTGAGGCCTTAAAAGAAGCATTGGATAGGGTTAAGACTGAGAAAGAAAACATTCAATTGACTAAAGAGAAGCTTGAACATGCTTCTAAAAATGTAAACAAAATAATAGACAGTCAAGTGAATAATAAAGTTAAGTCAGGATTAGGATATAATGCAGCCCCACCCCCTTATAGAGGTATCCCAAAACCCCCAGGGATAGACCTAGAACATTCAGGATTGCCTGAATTTCAGCTACCTGAGTTACAATATGGAGTTCAACCAAACTCTAACATAGTAGCTGATGAGCCTAAGAAAGAAAGTAAATGTTCATGTAAAACATTACTTTTTCAGGACAAGGTGTCCTTTGTAAATAAACAGGTTATGTCTAAACCTGAAGTGGTTAAGAAAGCAAGAACAAGAGTTCCTAAGATAGTCAAACACAATACTGATAGGCCTAAGACCAATGAAAAATATGTTAGGCAACCAGTTAGATATTGTGAACAATATAGAGTCACAAACAAGCCCAGAGGTAACCAAAGAAATTGGAATAACCTCAAGTCTTACCAACTAGGTGATGACTTTGCTTTTCACAATAAAGCTTGTTTCATTTGTGGTAGTTTTGACCATCTTGCAGCTTTCTGTAACCAATGGGTATCTGGGTATGAAAGTAATAGAGTGAACTACAAAAGGCAAACACCTAAATCTCATTTTCACTCTAATTCTAAAAGATCAAAACCCAAAACAGTCACAAAAACTGTTCCTGCTGAAAGGAAAATGGTTTCTGCTAAAAAACCATATATGACTGTTTACCCAAAATCAACAATTAAGGGTGCAAAAACAACTTTCAAACATGCATCTAATATTGTTCAAAGGCCCATTCAAACAAAAGAAGTGGTCCAAAAACAAGTTTGGAGACCAAAGGGTACAACTACAAAGCTAGCAGTTTCTTCTGCTAAGCATACTGCTGCTAAGGGTAACAGGGCAAATGCTGTTAAGGCCTTAGCATGTTGGATTCTTAAATCCAATATTGCATCAACAGTCCTCAAGAGATTACATTTCATTGATGCAAGAGGCAGATCCAAGTCAGTGTTGGCTTGGATCCCCAAAGAAAACTAATTCTTTTATTTTGTGCAGGGACATTCACCAACAGATCATGAAGATCAAGGATATTCAGATAGTGGGTGTTCAAGGCACATGACAGGCAACATGTCTTATCTTTCCAACTTTCAATCAATTGATGGTGGATATGTTACCTTTGGAGGAGGAATTGGTGGGAAGATTACTGGTAAAGGTACTATCAAAACCAGTAAATTAGATTTTGAAGATGTGTTTTATGTGCAAGAGCTTAAGTATAATCTCTTTAGTGTCTCACAAATGTGTGACAGAAAGAATAATGTTCTTTTTACTGAGACTGAATGTCTTGTACTTTCTCCTGATTTTAAGATGCCTGATGAAAGTCAAGTACTTCTTAAAATTCCTAGGAAGGGCAATATGTACAGTGTTGATATGAATAACATTGTTTCTAAAGATGCTTTAACTTGTCTTGTTGCAAAAGCCACATTAGATGAATCTATGTTATGGCATAGGAGACTTGGTCATATTAACTTCAAAACCATAAATAAGATTGTTAAGAATGGTTTGGTAAGAGGTTTACCTCAAAAACGTTTTGAAAATGATCAAACATGCATTTCTTGTCTTAAAGGCAAACAACACAAAGTCACTTGTAAGCCCAAGATTTTTAACTCTATCAATCAATCATTGTTTATGCTTCATATGGACTTATTTGGACCTGTTTCAGTAAGTAGTATAATGCATAAGAGATTTTGTCTAGTTGTTACTGATGACTATAGTAGATTTACATGGGTATTCTTTTTAGGTACTAAGGATGAGACATCAAACATCCTTAAGACTTTCATTACAGAGATAGAAAACCTAGTAAGCAAAAGAGTAAAAGTCATTAGATGTGATAATGGAACAGAATTCAAAAATAGAGTTATGGATGATTTCTGCAAAGAAAAAGGTATTAAAAGAGAATTTAGTGTTGCTAGAACTCCTCAACAGAATGGAGTAGCTGAAAGAAAGAATAGAACACTAATAGAAGCTGCTAGAACTATGTTAGCTGATTCAAAGTTGCCTATAACTTTTTGGGCCGAAGCAGTCAACACTGCTTGTTATGTTCAGAACAGAGTTTTAATAGTACAGCCTCACAATAAGACATCATATGAACTTTTTAGAGGTAGAACTCCTGAAATAGGATTTCTTAGACCTTTTGGATGTCATGTGACAATTCTAAATACCTTAGACCATCTTGGAAAGTTTAATGGTAAAGCAGATGAAGGTTTCTTTGTTGGATATTCTCTCAATAGCAAAGCTTTTAGAGTATACAACATAAGAACTAAGAGAGTAGAAGAGAGTCTACATATAGAGTTCTTAGAGAACAAGTCTAATGTAGATGGTCAAGGACCAAAATGGCCATTTGATCTTGAATCTCTAACCCATTCAATGAATTATGTGCCTGTTGTTGCAGAAACTAATGATTTTTCAGGTTCACAAGCAACAGATGAGGCAAGGTTAGACAAGAAGACACATCAAGATTATGTGATGATGCCAATATGGTCAAATACCAATGTGGAATCAACTTCAACCAATGGAGAATCTTCTTCTGGCAAAGCTAAAGAAGATGTTGAAGATAAAATCAGAGAAGGAAGAACAGAAGAACAACAAAATGTTCCTGCTGATGAGCAAAATGTTCCCGCTGATGATCAAACAATTCCTGCTGATAAGCAAATTGTCTCTGCTGATAGTCCTTCAGAAGAAACAAAATCAGACTTTTCAGAAGATGAGGTGGATTTGTGCAATATTCCATCTGATTATCAAGTTCCTTCCACTCCACAAACACGAATTCACAAAGTCCACTCCCTAGAAAATGTGATTGGAGATGTACAATCTGGTGTGAAGACAAGACAACAATTGATGTCTTCAGATCAAAAAGGGATTCTTGATGCCCTTTATGCTTCAAAGCAACATGAGTTTTCAAACTCTTGTTTGTTTGTATGTTTTCTCTCACAAGATGAACCAAAGAATATTCATAAAGCCCTAGAGAATTCAAGCTGGTTAGAGGCTATGCAAGAGGAGCTTCTTCAGTTCAAGATTCAAAAGGTCTGGGTGCTAGTTGATTTACCTAGTGGTGTAAGGGTAATTGGCACTAGATGGGTTTTTAGAAATAAAAGGGATGAAAGAGGCATAATGATTAAGAATAAGGCTAGATTAGTAGCACAAGGGTACACACAAGAAGAAGGGATAGACTATGATGAGGTTTATGCTCCAGTAGCTCGAATTGAGGCAATTAGGCTTTTCTTAGCTTATGCTTCATTTATGAACTTCACAGTTTACCAAATGGATGTCAAGAGTGCATTTTTATATGGTTCAATTGAAGAAGAGGTGTATGTTACACAACCTCCAGGCTTCACTGATCCTGACCATCCAGACAAAGTGTACAAGGTAGTTAAAGCTCTATATGGCCTACATCAGGCACCAAGAGCTTGGTATGCAACACTAGCTTCCTATTTATTAGAGAATGGATTTCAAAGAGGAAAGATTGATCAGACACTTTTCATCAAACAGCACAAGAAAGATCTTCTGTTAGTACAGGTGTATGTGGATGACATTATCTTTGGATCTACAAGGAAGGAGATGTGTTTAGACTTTGAAAAACTTATGAAAGATAAGTTTCAGATGAGTTCTATGGGAGAACTTACATTCTTTTTGGGTCTGCAAGTTAAGCAATCATCTGAAGGCATATTTATTAGTCAAGACAAATATGTTGCAGAGATTCTTAGAAAATTTCAATTTGCTGATTCAAAAATAGCAAGCACACCAATGGATCCTGAGAAGCCACTTCTTAAAGATGCAGATGGAGAAAATGTGGATGTACATACATACAGATCTATGATAGGTTCTTTAATGTATCTTACATCATCAAGACCTGATATCATGTTCTCTGTTTGTGCCTGTGCAAGATTTCAAGTAACTCCAAAGGTTTCTCATTTAACAGCAGTCAAAAGAATTTTTAGATATCTCAAAGGTCAACCAAGGTTGGGTTTATGGTATTCTAGAGAATCACCTTTTGATTTGATAGCATTCTCAGACAGTGACTATGCTGGTGCTAGCTTGGACAGAAAGTCAACAACCGGAGGATGTCAATTCCTTGGATGCAGACTTATCTCATGGCAGTGTAAGAAGCAAACAATTGTGGCAAATTCAACAACTGAAGCTGAATATGTAGCTGCTGCAAGTTGCTGTGGTCAAGTTCTATGGCTTCAAAACCAACTTCTTGATTATGGGTACAATTTCTTACATACCATAATTCATATTGATAATAGTAGTACAATTTGCATTATTAAAAATCCAGTGCAACATTCTAAAACAAAACACATTGAAATAAGACATCATTTTATAAGAGATTGCAATGAGAAAAGGTTAATTCAAGTAATGAAAATTGCTTCAGAACAAAACTTTGCAGATCTTCTTACCAAAGCTTTTGATGTTGGAAGATTTCAGTACTTGGTAGCAAGTATTGGAATGCTTAATCTTTAAATTTTTCAATATAATGTGTTTTTGTATATAGATTTTGTTAATGCATCTAACTTTGTTATCTAAGTCTACTATTAACAATATTTGAAGTTATTCATACAGTTAGTTCTATGATTATTCTAATTCAAGACAAGTACTTTGTACTTTGTTTATTTGGTTTTAGACTAACACTTTCAGGTATGAATATTTAAGCTGAAAGGTTATTTCAAGTGACATCTGCTGATCATTGCTGCTGAAAGCTGATCATTGCTGCTGATATAATAGGTTCATGATAGAAAAAGTTTGGGACTTCAAAACTCCTTAAAACTTTTTTCTTGAAATCTGATTATGATGTTTCACTTTGAATTGACAAATTAGTTGATCAGTTAATCACTGATACAACTCACTTTCTATCATTTTATACTCTCAAGTATAATGTGACTAATCTACGGATATCTGATAGAAAGAACAGCGAGCAACAGTGAATCTAACACTTGTGTTAGAGGTAACAAATGCCACGAGCTGGAAACCCTGTAAAGAAAGCCTTTTGAATAGGTTTATCTATACACAGGCGGTTATTTATAACTGAAAACATTGGTTCTCACACAACCAGAGGTTGCTTTAAACCGAAATTTTGACTAAGTGTTTGTTACACACTTAATCCCTTCAAAATGGTTGTAAGCAGTATGATTTTTCATAATAAAATCATATACATACTGCTAAGGCAAAAGTTTCTTAAAAGGATTTTCAAAAGATGACTTTAAAAACCATCAAATGATGGACCATAAGTCAAAAATGTCCATTGAATCACCTCTCATAGGAGTTAACACACCTAGAAGTGATGAGGACAGAATCTTAAACTCTTAAGGAATTGATGGTTTCATGTACAAATTGTCTGAAAACATGGAAAAATGCTAGATCAGATGATGATGTTATGATTGTGAGAAAATCTTTCAAACAAGGGGAGGATATCAATATAAGATGATATTTGAATCTCAGGGGAGGAAATACAAGCCCAGTTTAAGGAAGATTAACCAAAAGAAAAGACAAGATCATACAAGATGATGACATAGAGGTTGAAAATGACAAGAACATTCTTAAATGTTGTATTCAGAAAGGATGAAGCATTTCAAAGGAGAAAGTTCTATCTAGGTCAAAAAGTTGAAAAGATTCAATTTCAGTTCACTACGTTTGTTCATCACTTGTTGAAAGATCAGAAAGCAGATAAGTTCCAGAGAAAGATAAGTTCATTCACTCAGAAGAGAAGAAAGTTCAGATCAACCAAATCTGACAATGAAGTGTTTGAAAGATCTTCACAAAGTCCTCATTTAATTCAGAAAAACATGTTTGAATGTGATTCACATGTTTAGGGGAGGATTGTTAGGAATTAAATAAACACAAGAATCAGAAGATTCAGCATAAAGGTTTAATGGAAATACGACAAGTATGATTCTGCTGATAAAGCACAAAGCGAGTTTCCACTGAAGGAGATTCTGCTGAAGACTATTTCCACTGAAGGTGATTCTGCTGCTGAATCCTACTGCTGATTAATACTGCTGCTTGATTTTGCTGCTGCTATGACTCTGCAGCTATGACTCATAACAAACAGCTGTGTCGATAAGAATGACTTATTCAACTTGCATAATAAGATAATATCTTAGTTCTAGTCATCAAATTGAACACTCCAAGTGAGTTGTTTATCCTAGATACATGATGTATCTTGTATGACTAAGCTAGAATAGTGATTAGTCATAAGCTAGTTATTTGTTGAGTCATATAGTTTGTAAAAGATATTTCCTTGGACTATAAAAGGAAAATCTTAGATATGTAGATAAGAGTGACAATGCCATACACAACTCTCATATACAGACAATAGAAAGAACAAACATAAGATTCAAGGTCTTGTAACCCTAGTGATAGAAAAGATCACTCGTATTATTCTGAATAATATTGAATCGTTTGGTGTTAACTAATTCCATTTCCATATCCAAAACATAAATCTTCTAAGTGTGATTAAGTAGATTCCGCATACTTAATCATATTCACACAAACATATCTTATACACAAAGAACGAAGGCTTAACCACCTTACCGTGTAATCGATCCTCAACACTATGTGAAAAAAAAATTAATGAAAAAAAAATTCAGCCATGAAATCTAATTCTTTTTTGCCAAGTGAACACTATATTGATTCAGATAAGAAAAGATTCACTCATATTATAATTTTTTGTTGATACATTGAGATTAATCTTAATAACTACTCTAGCAAACTGTTAGAATATTAAATCATGAAAATCATAAAACAGGTAAAACACATATGAGTAAGCGAATAAATCATCTATAACATATTAAGATTAACATAAACATAAATAGGTACATACTTTTTGGATTATAGCAAAACAAGAATCAAACGTGAATAAACTTGAACAAGTGAAGAACCCTAATTAGGGTTTATGTGAATTAATGATCAACCCCTTACCTTTTTATTGATCGATTCCTTGATAATAACTATAGTGAGTTATTACCTCGTTCTTGTACACACGTACTAATACCAAGTAAATGTTTATGCAAGTAAAACAAACACAAAACAATTTTGATCAAAGCAAAATCGAACCCCTTAGGTTATTAGGGGTGTTCAACCGATTTTGAGCAAGAGAGAAAAGAGAGAAAGCCTTTAGGTATTGTGTGTGTAAAGAGTACCCAAAAACCTAGAAATCCCAATTGTATTTATAGGCTAGGAAACTTAGAGTCCAAGTTTGACAAGGAGTAGGTTTCCCCTCTCATTGGCCGATGGGTACACAAGCCCAAGGGGGCTTCCGGAACCTTCTTGACATCCCATAGAATACACAATAATACTTTACTTATTTTTGTCTAATGGTCGTTAGTCACTTTTCCGTTAAGTACTAACGGTCGTTACATGTTTTGTGTTTATAATAATAATAAATATAATTATTATTATCCATTTACTTTTCATACGTAAAGTGTGCAATCTCGAGGTCTCGGGTGCGATACTAGACATGTACGTATTAATATTTATCCGCAAATCAATAGTTCACACTTGGATATCTATTAATAGTGCAATGACATTGGTTTGTGTCTTACAACACTCCAATGCCCCTAGTTCAACTCGAGCTAGGTTTCCTGGATAAACCTTTAATGATTCATCATTATTATCATCCTTTTGTTTCTAATACCACATTAATAAAGATATGGGTTCAAGTCATTCTTTATTAAATTTATGTTTCTCGTTTGTAAATGATTGAACAAAATCACCAAAACATCTGAACGTATTCCAGATAGACTTTGGGCGTGGCCACACAAATATCTTGTCAATCCTACGAGTGGCCATAGGTATTAAACTTCAAAACAAATTTGAATGAACAAATTCTTTCTTGACTACAAGAATAACCCATGAACTTTGCAACACTTCTTAAAACAATCCTTGCTGGATCGATGTACTCTGATCAAACTACTTTGTAGCTTGTAAAGGTTTAATAATATTAAGTAAACTTAACACTATTAATATTGAAACACTGTTTAACCTTGTAAAGTATGCGGAATCTACTAACACAAAGCTTAAGAAGAACTTTTATATTAACCAAACTATGAAGTTGCTTTGTTACACAGATTCACTAACAATCCCTAACTATTATCGACTTTGAACAACTCTAAAAGATATATTGACTAATACCTCTTAAGGCTCTTTATATAGATAACCTTAAGTAGGTTTACAACATATAACTTGAACGATAAGTCATTATCCCTAACTAATTCTAGAATATTCGTTCAATATTACACATTAATCCTTTAACTAATATTGCACATAAGTCCTTGTTTCCTTCGAAGTACTTTAAACATTCTTCAATAAACAGTAGTACTTTGACTTTATTCTTCATGCAGTAGTACTTTGACATACAGAAGCACCTTGATCTTTTATATCCCAACAATCCTCCCCGAACTTGAACTCCACTTGCTTGATTTTAAGTTTCTTTGTTATCTTTGATCTTCAAAATCTTTAATCATTCAGAAAGATTGTTTCTTTATCTCTTCAACTTTTATCAATTATGTATCAAAGTACTCTTTATCAGCATCAATTTGATATCTTTTCTACAATAATCTTCCTCAGCTACTCAGCAACATTTTGGTACAATAGTCATCAAATCTTATAAAGTTTCATACTATTCTCATCACTTCCAGGTGTGTAAACTCCTGTGAGAGGTGAATCATTGAAAATTAATGGATTTTGATGTCTCTTTACCAAAGCCATTAACTCTGGAGTAGCCAATGTTTTAGGTTAGAACAACCATGGTACATTGATAACCACATGATTTTTAGCAAATCATCAGCTATCAACGGATTTGAGTAGTCTTTACCAATAGCCGTTTGCTTTTGGACTAGTTAGTTCTTTAATTATCAACCATGGTGAACTAATTACCAAAAATGGATTTTCCACAGCCTTTACCACAAGCCATTTTTCCTTGTGGGCTAGCCAACTCTTCACTTATACAGATTTTTAGTAAATTGTCAACTAAAAACGGATTTGATTATCACATCAGAGCCGTACCCTCATGATGAGTCAAACTCTTTCTTGTCTGTTAAACATGGTGAGTTGATTACCATTTGTTGTGCAGTACAAATACTAACACCATGCGTTTCTTTTCAAATCCTTTTATTTCACTTTTAAACATCAAAAACTTTTTATTTTATTTTAAAGGACTTATACTGGTTTATATCAGCAAGCAGTACTTTAAAAAATACTTATTATACAAAACAAATCATACCAGTATTTTGCAATATTACTCCTCAGACTTGGTCCATCTGATAAATAGCTTGATAACATCCAAAGCTACCTCAGATTCATCTTCAAGTTCCATTCCATGGTCCAGCATTCTGAGCATAATTTCTCTAATCAATGGATATCTCCTCTCAGCAAGCATATGAATCATGGTACCATCTTCCATCTCAAGTGCATGAACTCCTGATGACTCAAAGAATCTCCATCTTGTGATTTCCCAATTCTCTTGATCATTCCACAGAGGATCAACACTTGTTTCTTCAGTTTCCCAGATGGTAATTAAGTCCCCAAGCAAAATTAATCCCACTCCTGATGCTTCAATCTCTGCATAGTATGTCTGCACTTGCATATATAAGTCATAGAGATCTTCTCTTGTGATAAAATGCAAAACATCCCATGACATGTTGAATAATGTGAAGCTTTCATCTTCTCTGTTGAACATAAGATAGTTTCCTTCTTTTGATTCAACCACAGAGAATGAGATTATCTTGGACTTCTTCTAGAGTCTTCAGTCTTCTTATTTGCAAAATCTACTACTCTGAAATAGTTTCTAAGTTCATCAACTGTATCTTCATGAATCATCTTCAGTCTTTTTGACAGTTGATCATCTTGAACTGCTTTCTTTCTTTTCAATTTTCTTTGCTCAGTCTTTTCTTTTCTAATGTCTTCTAATTTTTTCTTTCTATCAACATCCATGGGTACAAAATTTTCTACTTCTTTCCTGATATCCTCTTGTACTTTATCCCACAGAGCTTTCACTTCTGGATACCTCATTTTGTGTAAATTCTTGTATCCTCTTTTTTTCAAGAAACTTATCATCCAGTTTCTTTCCTGAGCAATAGTCATTGGCTTCTTTGTAATTGGCCTACTAACTTCTGCCAAATACTCATCATCATACTCAGCTTGTTGCTTTCTAGCAACCTCTGCATCCTCTGCAATCTTTAGTTCTCTGATCTGAGCAAGAGTAAATTTCTTCTTTTTCTTCTTAATATCTTTCTGCTTCATGATCCCTTTCCCTTTGTCTTTGGGATCTAACTCTTCATATTCAGAAGTACTTTCAGCAACTTGTTGTGCAGGCTCAGAAATATGTATTCCTCCAGTAGATCTATTCAAATTCATCATAATCTGAGCAATTATTTCATCATCACTTGCAGTATGCACCTTAACTTCTTCTTGCTGTATAAAAGTAGAAGGACCAGCTTCATCTTCAAAATTTATTGTAGAAGGTCCAGCTGCAGTAACTCCACTTTCATCAATATTCATAGTAGAAGTACCTTGCCCAGCAGTACCTTGAAGATCTATGTTTTCTGCAGCAGTACTTTGAACACCAGCACTTTGAGTTTGAGTACTTTGAATATTCTGTGCATCAACATCCTGCTCAACAATTTCTTGCTTAACAATATTTGCATCTTCTTGTTTCTCTAGCACAAAAGTCTTTGGAGACTTTGGACTTTCTGGATATTGCCAAAGATGAGCATCTTCTGAATATTTAATCTCAGCATCATCTCTATCCAAATTATCATCTTGATTCCTCCCCAATTTGATAGATGATAACTTCCTATGCCTCCTCTTGGATTTAGAAGACTTCTTTGAAGATTTAGACTTTGGCTTCTGATACTGTTTCTTTTCCTTCACATAAAGCCTAAAATTCTGAATAAGGGGCCAAACAAATTTCTTCAACCTTCTGAACTTCTTTCTTAACTTCTTTATTTTTGCAGCTTGATCATCAATAGTTTTCTTCATCCTCTCCAATTCTTTAGTCAAAGCAGAATTACTCATAGCACCTTCAATTCCCTCATCTCCTCCAGGTGTTTGAATCCCACCTGTGGAAGTATAATCATTGGGAGTAGGTACTTGTGTATGTTCTGAAGCAGTACCTTTAGAAGAAGTACTTTGCGGAGAAGTACCTTCAGGAGAAACAAGTTTTTCAAAGGAAGCTGACACTGAGGGAATCCTTTCACTAGAAACATCAGGCTGAGGTGAAACAATAGGTGGTGTAGGAGTATGTACTGATGCAGAATGCTCAGTAGAATCAGGTTGATTAGCATTATCAGAATGTGGAGAACCACTATTGTCAACTTCATCCCTAACAGCTTGAGCTGCCTCTAACATGTAAGAATTGAGAGGTGTATTTCTACCCGAAAAATTTACTCCCTTGTGAGACATAAAAGTGAACACTTTAGGTGGCATCCTAATTGTGGGTGCATAATCCTGAGGTTTTGGTAGCCCATCTAATGGATTCTCTAAGAGAAGTTGAACAAATCTAGGATACATTAGAAAAGGGGATCCAACTTTAATATGTGTGATCATACCTTCAAGGATCATGTATGAAAAGTTGAAGGGTTGATTGGTAATAAGGCCAACAAATGAAGAAGCTATGGAATGGCTAAATTGATCCCAAGCAGTACTCTTTGGAATTAAACAATGAAGTAAAACATGAATAAGAAACTTCCAATGAGGACTAACCATGGCTTTCTGAAAAGTAAGCTTATTCAAAGGTCCTTCATACCCAATGTCTCTAAGTGTATTCCAAATCTCTTGTTTAGCAAACAAAACAGAGCCTCCTTCATCTTCAAACAACAGAGCCTCTCTGATTGTTGCTTTTGTAACACGAATAGCTCTCCCAGCAACCGCAGCATGTATAATATCTTCTCCATCTTCAACCTCTGACCTTGCTGTATCCCAAAACTCATGTATCCAAGGTCCAATAATCTCTGGATTGACTAAGATTGAGTAACAGATGGTGGTTCCAGTGAGAAAATCAATAATCCCATGAAAATCAAGGTTATGTTGCGTTTTCTCAAGATTGGCTATCATGTTGTGTTTGGTATTGGTTGGTCGATGTGCCATTGTGATTAGGTTTAGAGAGAATAGTTGTAATCAGTGAATAATATGAATGAGTTTGATGAACAAGAATGGTGAATGGGTACGATTGAATAAATAATAAAAAGATATGAGGCATATAAGGATAATATACAAAAAATCACTGTTAATAAATAATTTTACCGTTATTTTTGGAAGTTACTATCCCCATATCTTTCGAAAGTTTGTTACCCGCAAATATGACCGTTGGAACAGTATTTGACACGTCAGCGTACCCTTTATATCACCAAGCAGTACTTTCCATAGAGTATGGAGCAGTACCTTCAGTTATAAACCCAAACAGTATGTTGACCAAAGTACTTCCCAAGCAAAATATCTTGAGAGTTGACTATTTGACCAAAATATCTTTGAAAGTCAACCCTGAGTAATGACTATCTCCCCAAATTAATTCCCAAAGCGACCATGGTAAGTAAACTTCAATACACTTCATTTAATGACCATATACCTTTACTTTGCCTATAAAAGCAACTTTACCAACAACAAATTGCATTCATATCTTCCTTCATTATCAGAACACAAAAAAAAAAAAAAACTAGTGAAAACAATGAGTCATTTTCCTTTTGTGAACATCTCCTCTGACTTTGATGGCTCCACAGATTCAAAAATAAGCTACTACTCTGACTCTGAGTTTGAAGATCCAGGATGGTTGGATTACATTCCTCCCCATGTAGAGTTTGTAGGACTCCATGGATCATCCTCATCAGTGAGTGTTGCAAACTCTTCCATAACAGATGCAGTCAGTACTACCAACAAAAAGCCCAAGAAGAAAAAGTCTGTCCCTGGTTCATCTCTGGCTAATGAGCTTCCACATGCTTTACCTCAAGCCCTGGAATCAGCAATACAGAACATGAAGTGGCCTGCTCCAAGGAAAGAGAAACCACCCAAGCAAGTTCTTGGCCTGGCTTGCCAAAGAAAGCAAGCTTCTTTTGATGACAAAAGAAAGACTGCTCAGAAGGGAAAGCAGAGCTATGAGGGCAAGGGAAAAAGACCTATGGAGTAGGTTGTGTGGAGCTTGGTAGTAAGTTGTGGTAGTTGTTTGTTTGTTTGTCTTGTCTCTGTCTGTGTCTGTGTATCAACTTAGTTATGATGGATCTTGTGGAATGGTTGATGTAACTCCTTTCTGAATGATGAATAAGAAACTTTTCTTTTGAATGATACATGTAGCCTCCCCTCAAATAATGACTAACTACTAACTACTAATGCCTCCCCTCAAAAATAGCTTAATTATTAATCATGCCAGTACTCACAACTAAAAAGGTAAATCTTGAAACATCAAAGCCCTTTGTGAGTAGATCTGCTACATTATCATCAGTATGAACTTTAACCACATTGATAAGCCTGTGCTCATAGCAATCTCGAATAAAATGATGCCTAATCTGAATGTGCTTTGTCTTGGAATGATATACTGGATTCTTCACAATACACATAGTACTCTCATTATCAATGTTGATAGGAGTATTCTTGAAGTTGAACCCATAATCCAAAAGCTGATTTTGCAACCAAAGTACTTGTGCACAACAACTTGCAGCAGCTACATACTCTGCTTCTGTGGAAGACGTTGCTGCAACTGTTTGCTTCTTACATTGCCATGAGACTAATCTGCTGCCAAGGTACTGACACCCTCCAGTTGTAGATCTTTTGTCATAGTTATCTCCAGCATAATCACTATCTAAAAAGGCTTGTAGATGGAAAGGTGAGTCCCTAGGATACCATAATCCTAGCTTAGGTTGTTGCCTAAGGTACCTGAAAATCCTCTTGACAGCATTCAAGTGTTATACCTTTGGATGAACTTGATGTCTTGCACATAAACACATAGCAAAAGTAATATCAGGTCTTGATGCAGTTAAATACATGAGACATCCAATCATAGACCTGTATAATGTGACATCAACATCTTCTCCTTCTTCATCTTTTCCCAAAGGTTTGTTAGTGTCCACTGGTGTAGATGTAGGCTTAACCAAGGTTGTCAGGATCGGGATCCTACCTGGGATCGTTTTCGGATTTGCAAGATCGTGATCGTAGGATCGGATCGGGATCGTAAGATCCTATGAAAATGTATATATTTTTGTATAAGGATTGTAGTTTTATATTTTTATATAATATTTCATATGATAAACGAATCTAAATGGATGATAAAAGAAAATATTATATGTTCAAGTACCGTAGTAATAGAATATTAGATATATTGCAATGCTTACTTGCGCAAAGTTACTACATACGTGCACCTACTTCTTGTTCAATGTTTTTAGTATAGGTTTTCCGTGATAACATTTAGATTAATGCAAAAATATAGTGTTAATTTATTGGTTCGTGATTCTATGACTTTTTTTTTTTTTTTTTTTTTTTTTTTTTTTTTTTAACAGTATATAGATTAATGCAAAAAAACAAATTGATTGTATCTGAGAATAAAACGACATAATTTATAATAGAGTGCAACACAATATTTTTTTTTTCTTGAAAAATTCTTAGTCATTGGGCTTTAAGACATAGACTTATGCATAATAAGTTAATATAGCAAAAATTAAAAAAAAAACAAAAAACAAAAAAACAAAAAATAGGCGATCCTACGATCTTACGATCCGATCCCACGATCCTACGTGCGATCCTACGATCCTTATACGATCCTACCTGATTTACGATCTTGTTAAGATCCTGATCGTTTTTTGTGTGTAGGATCGTAGGATCGTACGATCCTACGATCAGGATCGCGATTTTGACAACTATGGGCTTAACAGTTGTGAAATTGAATCTCTTAAGAATATCTGCAACATACTTATCTTGACAAATATATATTCCACAGCTTGACTGTTGCACTTGAAGTCCCAAGAAGAATGTTAATTCTCCCATTGAACTCATCTGAAACTCTTTTTCATAAGATCTTCAAATTCCTTCACCATAGACTGCTTAGTAGCACCAAAAATAATATCATCTACATACACTTAGACAAGCATGATATCCTTCTTATCTCTCTTGATGAACAAAGTCTTGTCAATAGCTCCTCTTCTGTAACCATGTTGTAATAGAAAGTTGGAAAGTCTTTCATACCAGGCTCTTGGAGCCTGATGAAGGCCATACAGGGCCTTGATAACCTTGTAGACTTTGTTTGGGTGTGCAGGATCTTCAAAGCCAGGAGGTTGTTTGACATAAACTTCTTCTGTGATAGTGCCATATAGAAAAGCACTTTTAACATCCATTTGGTATACAGGAAATCCCATATAGGATGCAAAAGCCAAAAATAGCCTGATGGCTTCAATCCTTGCCACAGGAGCTGATGAGGCGAAAAATGAACCGTTTTTAGAGGGTCATTTAAGCCTGGAATTGAATTTATTTGATCAAATATTTCCCTAAATCGTTCCTCTTGTGATTTTAGGTACTTTGGGAGTGAATTCTGGAAAAGGAAGCATTTTGGACGTTTTTGGAGCATAAAAGTAAAGAAAACGGCAAAGACTTAATTTTCCATGCTGAGAACAATACCTGACGGCGTCAAGAAGGAAATTGTGACGGCGTCAGGAGTAAAATCCATGACAACCCAGAGAAAACCTGAAGGCGTCAAGAGAAGGGCGTCAAGAGTTAATTTGGTGACGGCCTGAAGATGGAATACATGTGACGGCGTCAAACCCAGATCTAGGCAGTCCGAGAACTTTTTTGGCGGCGAGATGACGGCTTCAGACATTTACTCTTGACGCCGTCACCTCACAAAATCTGTATATACTTTTCTATTTTTCATTCATTAGAGGAGGAACTTGTGCGGAGAATACTAGTGTTGAACCTAATAAACCCTAGGTCGTTTGTAACAGTATTTTCAAGGGTTTTCACCTCTTTCAATTCATTCAATATGTCTATGTGTTGTTTGAATATATCTTATGCTTGTCTTGATTTTAACATGCTAAGCTAGATCTTTTATGTGTTTGCTTAGATATAATGAAACCTAGATGTTGATTATAGGTTGATTGCTTGTTTATAGTTGTAATGGATGAATGATTTCAATGTTAGGCTTAAGAAAACTGGCAGATCTCCATTGTGTAACTTGCTTGAACGTCTTAAGAAACATGAACCGATGTGTACTAGGTTTTTACGATTGTATTTAATGCATGAGCGAATTCTAGTGATCCCATGTTAGGAGCTTCTTAGCCGGCTCGACATAGGAGTGAAGTAGGAGCTTATAGGATTGGGGAAGTAAGTACGCCACCCCATGAATGGTATTAAGGAATACAATCCGTCATCCACGCAACTATAACAAGTAATTAACCTGTAAAAGATATCTAGGGAGTAGTGAAATCTAAGTAAACACAATTCTCCCATATATTACTCACACCTCTATCTTAATTTAGTTTATTTTCATTTTTAGTATTTTATTTTGATTGCATCTTACTTGTTGGGTTAGTTGATTAGCAACTAATTCCGCCCACTCCTCTTAAAACCGAGATTTTTAATTGCTTTTCTAAAAACCTAAAAATACAAAAAGAATCATCCCTCATCTCTAGACCTCTTTAGGTTTTCTAACCCTAGCGACACTATTCCCTAGTTGAACGATCAATCCCCAGGTACTTGTCACTATACTATACTACAACGATCAGGTACACTGCCTGGTGGGGGTTGTAAGCTTCTCGAGATCCCTCGAGAGGTAAAGCCTGGTGCAATTCCCACGCATCAAGTTTTTGGCGCCGCAGTCTGGGGAATAGTTATTGTCTAGGTTAGGATTTCTTTTTATTAGGTCTACTTGCTAGATTCCTTTCTAGTAAGATTTTATTTTTATTTTTAGGTTCCCTTTAGTCTATCTTTTTCTTCGTGCCTTTGTTAGTAAATTAAATTCATTGACTATTCCGTTGACCATTATGGAAAACGCGAATCCACCCCTTTCCCCTAGAGAAGTGGCTTTGTTACGTGAACAAATTGAGAGTGAGATTAGGGAACTTAGGGAGCTTAATAGGTTGATTAAGGTTGAGCTCGACCATGCATTTAGTGACCTAGCGACCTCCTTGTATTCAAATAAGGACCTAGGACCTAACGATTTTGAGAATATGGTTGAGGAACGTGAAGAAGGGGAGATTGATCCAAAGCTAGATGATTATTTTAATCTATACCCCACTAAGGAGGAGATTGCGTACTATAATAATCTTATTGATAACCCTCGACCTCCTTTTACTAGAATCGAACCTAAGATAAAGAGAGGCAATCCTAAGAATGCTAAGATACCATGTATGATTGGGTATAGACATGTTGACAATGCTTACATTGACTTTAAATCCCCAGTCAACATTATGTCCTCAAGTGTTTATAATGATATAGTGAAAACAAGACTTGGACCTAGAAGAGATCCCAAATACCCTGGTGGAGTTTGTAACTTTGTCGGGAAAATTAAATGTCTACATGTCTTTGTTGGGAATTTTACTTATATCACTGACTTTATGGTTGTTGAAGATCTTGCTAATGTTATTGATTATCGCCTATCCAATGTTGTGTTTGGTAAACCGTTTGTTAAAGAATCCAGGTTAGAATATGATGAGATAGAAGGGACAATCTGATTTGCGAGTAACACCGATAGGATCACTTATAGGATGCCTAATAGAATGAAAGAATTTCGTTTTGTGCCCCGATTTGACATGGATAACATTGGTGCTTTTGAGGACATCAATGAAGAGGATAATAAAAAGGGCATGGATTATGTATGGGAAAAGAAGAGTCTTTTCTACAAAGATTGCTTGACTCTAGGACCGAAGTATAAAGTCGATAAGGAATTTGTCCATAGGATTATAGGAGCGATTGAGAAAAAGGTGATTGGCTTCTACAAAGAACATTTACAATCAGAGAGTGAAACCAAAGATGAGGTCACGTAGTAACCCATGACCTTGAGTCTAGCTACAAGACTCGTAAATAAAGAATAGCGCTTCTTGGGAGGCAACCCATGTTTTGTGTGATTTTTATTTTTATTTTTGTTTGTTTGTTATTTATTTCTATATACATGCTTTATTTTTGTTGTTGGTAGATCATGTTTCAAAACTAAAATGGTGAAAATATTTTATTTTGTTGTTTGGCTTAGTCTTAACTTCATCCAAGGGTATTTCGCAAAAGATAAGTGTAAGGGAAACCCCAAATATGTTTTTAAGAAACAGAATTGATCATGATTCTCCACAATATTAAGTGAACATGTATATTCGTATTTGTTAGAGTCAAATGCTTGTATCGAGTCATAATGATGTTTTGCAGGATTTTCCAGGAAGTAGGACGAAGTTTTTCCAGAAATTTTCTGGAAACTTAATGACGAGGCGAAAAATGAACCACTTTTAGGGGGTCATTTAAGCCTGGAATTGAATTTATTTGATCAAATATTACCCTAAAACGTTCCTTTTGTGTTTGAGAGTGAATTCGGGAAAAGGAAGCAATTCGGATATTTTTGGAGCACAAAAGTGAAGAAAACGGCAAAGTATTAATTTTCCATGCTGAGAACAGTACCTGACGGCGTCAAGAGGAAGACCCTAACAGCGTCAAGAGTAAAAGTGGTGACGACCAGTGCAAACCTGACGACGTCACAACAAGGGCGTCAAGACTAAATTTTGTGACGGCCTGCATTAGAAGAATACATGACGGCGTCAGACCCAGATCTAGGCAGTCCGAGGAACTATTTGGCGGCGAGATGACGGCGTCAGACATTTGTTCTTGACGCCGTCACCTATCAAACTCTATATATAGTTTTCTATTTTTCATTCATAAAGAGAGGAACTGGTGTGGAGAAACTAGGGCTGAACTTTGTAAACCCTAGCTCATATTTTACAGTACTTTCAAGGGTTTTCACCCCTTGAATCCTTCCATGTTCTATTGAGATAAGTCTTCTCTTAATTCAATCAATATGTCTATGTGTTGGTTGGTTTTATTTTGTGCTTGTCTTGATTTCAACATGCTAGGCTAGATCTCTCTTGTGTTTGCTTGGATCTAATGAAACCTAGATGTTAATTATGTGTTGATTACTTGTTTATGGTTGTAATGGATGAATGATTTCAATGTTAGGCTTAAGAAAACTGGCAGATCTCCATTGTGTAACATGCTTGAACGTCTTAGGAAACATGAACCGATGTGTACTAGGTTTTATTGGTTGTATTTAATGCATGAGTAAATTCTAATGATCCTATGTTAGGAGCTTCTTAGCCGCCTCGACATAGGAGTGAAGTAGGCGCTCATAGGATTGGGGAAGTAAGTACGCCACCCCATGAATGGTATTAAGGAATAAAATCCGTCATCCACGCAACTATAACAAGTAATTAACGTGTAAAAGATATCTACGGAGTAGTGAAATCTAAGTAAACACATTTCTCCCACATATTGCTCACAACTTTAGTTTAATATAGTTTATTTTCATTTTTAGTATTTTATTTTGATTGCATCTTTAGTATTGGGTTAGTTGACTAGCAACTAATTCCGCGAAACTCCTTCAAACCCAAGATTTTTACTTGCTTTCATAAAATAATATAAAAATAAAAAAAGAATCATCCCTTATCTCTAGACCTAGTCTTTAGGTTTTCTAATCCTAGCGACACTATTCCTAGCTGAACGATCAATCCCCCGGTACTTGTCATTATACTATACTACATCGATCAGGTACACTGCCTGGTGGGGGTTGTAAGCTTCTCGAGATCCCTCGAGAGGTAAAGCCTGGTGCAATTGTAACACCCCCAAAATCATCACGTCAGCGGAAGACTTAACATGTAAGCGGAAGACTTAAAATGTCAGCGGAAGACTTTTTGGGTGTTACTTCGAGGATCATTATCACAATCATAGAAAACGACACAAAAGTGACGCTTTAAAGTTTAATTCATTCAAAATACCAAATATTCGAGACATCAAGATGTTTCAAAGTTTAAACAACAAGTTTATTTGAAATGTGTCAAAACGTTTATTTAAGCCCATGCCGGGTTACAAGCCCACTCCGTGCCTTCAAGTTCCTTCTCGTTTAGTTACCTGAGATAAACACATGCTAAAAGTGTCAACACAAAGGTTGGTGAGTTCATAGAGTTTATAGTTTCGAATATCGATTTCCAAAATCAAAGAGTTTATGAGTCCAAAGTAGTTATAATAACAGTTGATTATCAAATTAAAGTGTGAGTAAATCCATAATATTCATAGCTTAAATCGTTAATTAGAAAATGAGTGATTTTCTTATCAATTCAATACAAATTAATCCGTTGATTTTCCCTTCGCCGGGTCAACACCAAAATAGTAGTTCGTTTGCCAATTATTAATAGTTTTTCCTGCTATATAGTGAGCACAATCTCATAGTTTAATAAAACAGTGGGCTACAGCATTGTACGCCCTAAACATCAGTCGTTGTAGTACTGTATCATGACTACAGTACTATGTTCTATTGCTCTAAGCTCATGATACTCAACGATTAACAGGCATCAAAATTATACATAATAATGATGTAAAATAGTGGCCCTCAAGATAGGTATTTACCAGTAACCTATGAAATCAAATAGCGTGCATTTGGTGGCTTTCCTCTAGCGACCAAATGGGGATTGTCAATCCCTAATAGATCTATTCACAACTACTTACGCTCACCCTTTGGGTGATTAAGGTGCATGAACGAGGGACTTTTGGTAATCGGTACTTAGGCAATAGAGATCAAATATAGCATATCGTTGAAAAATCACTTGTAATCATGTCTATAGCAGGTATTTCCTTATGAGATATAAAAATGTGTAAACCAGTAAAGTTTATATGAAATACAGTCATGTATTTAGTTAATGAATACTTGTAAAAGTAAAAACAGTAGTTAAGCATGTATCTCCCCCAAAAACGTTTATAAATCATTGTAAAACAAGTAAGAGTAGGGGCTATGACTCACCTTAGTAGTACGGTAGACAGAGTATAAGTAATGTCAGAAGTGAAGATGGAATTGACTTCAAGAGATAACCTGAATGATATGGAAGTCCGAGATAAGTTCGACTTATCGAGAATCGTGATTTGAATAGAGTTTGATGACAGAATGATTTCTGTGGCAGAGGTGGCTTGCGTGGCAAAACGCTTAATAGTTCAAGAGCAAGTTATATACTATATAACTTGTCTTTATGTATAAGTATCGTTTAATGTTTATATATATCCCGTTATGAATTTATGATATGTATTGAAGGTTGGTGAATTATAGTAAATGTCAATTTAATTAAATGAATGGATGAGTTCTGAGAATTAATCATTTCCTGATGTGTATTCAAGTTAACCGATAATAACGTCAAGTCATATAATTTACGTTATAAATTATATATATGTATATTCAGAAATATATAGTTATTCATAATTATTACTTCATTATCTCCTCAAATGTAGGTTTCTATATACGTCAGTATGATGTCGTCATTTTTATATTTATCATTTTTGTTAAGTTTCGAGATGTGAAAATATATAAATTATATATTTATTAAATTCGTGATAATATATTAGGACTAATATATATAGCTCATTGTTTACGTTGATGTGGTTGCTTAAATAAAAATATGTACTTGATATATTTATCTAGATGAAAGTGGTATAGTGTATACGTTTATAAAAAGTATAAAAGTTTTAGAATGAAAAGTGTCTAAATGTCAAAGTATCAAACTTATAGGGGTTGAAGTTGTAAATATTGAGATAAGTTATAAATTCATAAAAGTATTTTAAGGAAATGTCAAATAGTTTAAAGTCGAGGGGTTAAATCTGCCAAGAGATGAAAGTTGAAAAATAATAAAAATGGGCAAAACTGCCATGGACAAGGTTTGATCTCATGACCTCTTGATCAAGCCAAACGTCCCAACCATTTGGACTAGTACTCCTTTTGTGTTTGAATATCCAATGATTTGTTCATATATACTTACGAGTCGGTGTCATATTTTGTATGTACTACGTATAATATAGTGTGTTCTTGAGTTGTGTTTATAATTCGTGGTTCTTCAGGTTTTTCATACTAATAAGCTCAAGTTTATAAGCTCAAATGAGTCTCGACTCATTTGAGTCTATTCGATTCAAACTTTCAAATGTGACAAAATGTAAACCGATGTAGGGTAGAGTTAAATAGTTTGTTTAACTTTTCAAACGAGCACTTGTTCCAAATCGAGCCAAAACTTTAAGCTTTTTATATTTCATTTTCTTTTTCGTTGGTCATTATAAGTTTCAGACGTTTCAAAATGACCCCGCATGTGAATGTGGGTCGAAGTGCTGGAAATGCATGAGCACAAGTTTGATTCTTGTAGTAAACGTAAACATTATAGATATTACACAAGCTTCTACAATACGTTAGGTTTGTGTAGGTTTGAGTTTATATGTGGCGTGAGTATAATGAAAACGTGTTTTAGAAGTTTTAGTGAGTTATGAAAGCTTGTTATATGTTTATACTAATAGTTTACTTTATACCTAGCCACGCAAGGAAAATTAGCTGCCACAACTTTTAGTGAAAATGGTTAACGATAGAACATGCAAGCTAGTTATGGTTCGCATGAAATCATAACATGAGGATGAGAAAGTATGATAAGAGGAAGACGTACTACACCCAGAATGGTGGGGAACGAAGCTAACGAAACGAAATGGAACATGGGACAAGCGAGAACCAAGACAACTTCCGAGCTTCAACTTTGCTTCTCCTTTCTTGCTCGACAGAAACTTATGATTTTATGTGATGTGAGTTGTAGTGAGTTAGAAATGTCGATCAGTCATGAAGCCTTATATACTGGAACGTGAATGGTGATAAGGTGTTTGCATGTTTCTGGATTGGGCTATAATGGAGGTGGTGTAAGAGTTGCACATGGTTTCCCCTAGGTTATACCTAAGGTAGTATCAAGCGAGGGAGAGTGAAGGTGTGAGCTGCCATATTACATGTATCCATATATACATGAACAAGAAAGTGATAAGTGATAGAATGGAGCAGGAAGGTGGTGTAAGATATGCACATGGATTCCTTAGGCTTCATTTGGGGAAGTAACAAGGGAGGGAGGGTGAAGGTGTGAGTTATAGGTTATATTTGAGGGAGGTTTACTTGGGCCAAGTTTGTATTCTATAGATAACAGCCACGAATTACATTTTTGGTTCAAAATCTCGCGAGTCTAGACGTAAAACATTATTTCGGACAACTTTCGTGTTTTACACTTTTCCTGGTTTGGACCAGAAGGGCCTTAAAATTGGGATTTAAATACGTTACAGAAAGTTGGTGGTTTATTAGAATTCATACGAATTGTTATTGAAATAAAATGCTATTTGTGTCAAGTTGAGATGAAACTTGTAAGGTGCCTTAACTTGATCAATATTCTAGTATAGTGATTATATTTGAAAGTTGATAATAATTGTCGTTCATGGTTCTTAGAGGTCAAATATTATTAGCGAGTACACATAGGAATTTTTGTAGGCTCGGGATTTATTTAAATTGTATTTGTTAATTATTGAAACGTATACTTATTAAGTATCAATGTTTTAAGTTATGTATGGTATCTAGGTTATTAAGGTTTAGGTGTAAATGTCGTTTCAAGGTAAGAGTGAATAACGTTGTAGAAAAATTTGTTATGGGTAAAAATGGTTAATTTATGTTGTAATAATGTGTTAATCGTAGTAAAATTTTTACGGGATGTTATAGCAATCCCTACGCTACAAAGTTTTTGGCGCCGCAGCCCGGGGAATAGTTATTGTCTAGGTTAGAATCTCTTTTTATTAGGTCTACTTGCTAGATTCCTTTCTAGTAAGATTTTATTTTTATTTCTAGGTTCTCTTTAGTCTATCTTATTTCTTCGTGTTTTTGTTCGTAACTTTTCACCACCCGACATCATGGACGATGGGAACATCTTTGAACCCGTCATCCCACCACAACAAAACCCACCACTAGAACCTCTTAGGCCCCGAACCTTAGGAGAGTATTCCCGACCTAGCCACCAAGGCTATCGAAACACTATTGAGCTCACCGGGGCCAATGTGACCCCCTTGCGATCCGACACCATCCGGTTGGTGCAAAGCGGATGTGCATTCCATGGACTTCATTCCGAAGATCCAAACCAACATCTCAAGGACTTCCTTAAAATCGTAGATTCTATAGACCTTGATGTTACAACTAGAGAGTCAACTCGATTACGCCTATTCCAATTCTCTCTACGTGATCAAGCTAGCCAATGGCTTGAACGTTTACCTGCGGGATCCATCACCACATGGGATGATCTCACCACTCGTTTCCTTGCTCAATTTTTCCCACCGGGGAGAACTACCAAGCTTAGAAATGACATCTTGATGTTCCAACAACGTCAAGGTGAAACTCTTTATGAAGCACGGACTCGTTTCAAGGACTTACTCCAAAAAGTCCCTCATCATGGCATAGATCTTTGGCTGCAAGTCCAAATATTTTATGACCATATCGACCTCTCCACGAGGCGAGCCATTGACCAATCGGCCGGTGGTAAGCTACGTGATCTAACTGCGGAACAATCATGGGAACACATAGAAGATCTTGCTCTCTATGACAATGAAAGTTGGAATGATCCCCGTGATTTGAATAAAACGGTCAAGGCAATATCTTTACCTTCGAACAACTCTAGCACTCCCGACCATTGGATCATGGAACTTGAGGACCAAGTCAAGTTTCTCATGAAATCTTACGAAGCTCCTAAGCCTTCAAGCCAAGTGAACAAAATCACTTCTTCATGCGAATTATGTAGTGGTCCCCATGACACTCGTGATTGTGTGGAACTCCCCGGAACAGCTTTTGCAGACTACGCATCCTCGCGTACCGACGAAGCGGGAGACAAGTTGTTAGGAATACAAATATTCCTGTAAAAGTCTCGGTCACCTAATGATTGTAATAGCATTAAGTTAGCTCGTAGTTAGTTTGTTTATTAGTTAATTAGTATTAGTTTAAGTAACACCGTGGAAGAAGGACGGGTCTTCACCCACTGTATGCCTGATCCACAGCCCGGGAGTGGGCGTTTTATTGTAAGTATAAATACCCCTCTCCACATGTGGAGAGGGTTGGACCTTCACTTAATCTCAAGCTAATATTACATTTTTCTCTCAAGGTTCCTCTCTTCCCCTCCTTCTTACTTCTCCAACGCTACACAAACACAACACCAATCATGTTTCCAACATAGTTAGTATTCTACAATTGGTATCAAGAGCCAAGGTTTCATCTTAGGACCTTGTAGAATCGAATTTGATGGTATTTTGTGTGGTTTTGTGAGTTTGGTGTAACTTTCTTGTAAAAACTCTTGGTTTGATCTTCTCTAGTGTTGTTATTCATGTTAGTGATGTACTTTTATGTTCATTAGTGTTTGTGGAACATTGTGGTTTAGTTTGTGTTACCATTTCCTTAATCTATTTGAAGTTTGGAGGTGATTTTGGGCGTATTTCTTATCTGCGGTTAAGTCTACTGTTACATTGCTTTGTTGCGTTTAGTTTCTATAATCTGTGGTTAGTTTGACTGCGATTACTATTTTGGGAATACAAACAAAACGCAAAGATAGTGACAGTTTTGGACCATTGTCACTGCGATTAGTTGTCTGCGATTAGTCTATTGCGTTTAACTACTCTGCGGTTGGGAGTTTTCTGCGGTTGGGAGTTCTCTGCGGTTTGGTGCTTTCTGCGGTTAGTGTCCTTGGTTTGCGGTTTGCTCAGGTTGCGACTGGATTTTTCTGCGGTTGGAATTTGTCTGCGGTTTAGTACTCTCTGTGGTTTGTGTCTTGCGATTAGTGTTCTGCGACTGGTATCTACTGTGGTTTACTTGTCTGCGGTTTACTATCTCTGCGGTTAGGTCAAGTTGCGGTTAAATTTTTCTGCGACTAGTACACTACATTGCGAGTATCTCTTACTTTGTGGTTTGGTAGTTTCTATTTTGTAATGGCGACATCTTCAGATGACATTCAAGCTGCTGGGTCAGACACCCGACCTCCGATGTTGGACAGAACTGACTATGAATCATGGGCACAGAGGATTCGTCTTTATTGTCTGGGTAAGGAAAACGGGGTTAACATCTTGAAATCCATCGATGAGGGACCCTTTCAAATGGGTACTACTAGAGACACGGTTGCAGCAACTGATCAACAACCGGCCGTATTTGGTCCTGATAGACCTCGCACTTACAATGAGCTGTCTGATGAAGAAAAGAAACGCTATGATGCCGACATAAGAGCATCGAATATCGTCATTCAAGGGCTTCCAAAAGATGTCTACAAACTTATCAACTACAACACTGAAGCAAAGGCGGTCTGGGACAATGTTAAAATGCTTCTTGCAGGGTCTGAGTTAACTAAAGAAGATCATGAGTCTCAGCTATACGATGAATTTGAGCACTTCAAAATGAACCCAGGTGAAAGCATCACTGACTATTACGTCAGATTTCACAAGTTGGTCAATGATATGAGAGCCATCAAGATGACAATGCCCAATATACAGCTTAATTCCAAATTCGTGAATAACATGGCACCAGAATGGGATAGGTTTGTCACAGCTGTTAAGCTCAACAAAGGTCTCAGGCATACCAATCATGAACAACTCTATGCATATCTCCAACAACATGAGAAACATGCTGCTTATGATCGGCTAATGCGAGAAAAGCTCAATCCGTCTGCAACAAATGAATCTCTCACTTTTGTTTCTAATGTTCAACAATCTAACCAAACCTCAAATGATCAATCTCAACCATCACAACCATCCTCCAGGTCTCCCCCAACCAATAGTCAATCATCAACTCCCCTTCCATTTGCTTTGAATACACAACTTGACTCTGGGTATTCTCACACTGACATGATGATTGATAATCTCTCCAACCAAGTTTCTCTACTGGTCCAACAGTTCAGAGCTGCACTTCCCTCTACTAACAACCAACTTAGGATCTCATCTAATCTACGCAATCAGGCAGTCATTGAAGATGGTCGTGTGGTGGTGCAGAATGTGCAGGGAAGACAGAACTTCAATCAAAGAAATGCTGGTAGAGATAATGGGCAGTACGGAGTTGGGAATGCTCTTCAAGCACAAGCTAAGCAGCCTAAATGCTATAACTGCGGAGGGTTGGGCCATATAGCTAGGAATTGCACTCTTCCAAAACGTCCTCAAAACTCTGAGTACTTCAAGGACAAGATGTTGCTGATGCAGGCACAAGAAAATGGGACGGTGTTGGATGAAGAAGCTCTACTCTTTCTGGCTGGTAATGATGGGAACACCTTTGATGCTGATGTGGATGATCAGCCTGTTCAGGATATGGCTCTTAATGACCCGAATATCTTTCAAGTTGAAGAGTGTGATGCATTTGACTTAGACGTAGATGACGAACCTACTGCACAAACCATTTTCATGGCTAACCTGTCTGCAGCTGCATCCTCTTCACAGCATCCTAATTCATCCATCACATCTGCTATATCTGAGGTACCAACATCTCCTAATCATGATCTGAACAATCTTACAACTGTACATGGGGCATGTGACTCGGTACAACTCAAGAATACTGTCAACACAAACGTCACTGATATGGGTAACACCAATAATATCCCATATGAAATGTATGTGAATGACAGTGGACCGCCAGTTGTACCAAGTAACATGCCGTCTATTGACTCTAGTGAACATGAGGTACATGAGCACACGATATACAACCCTGATGATTCCTTAATCACTAGAATTAACACCCTTAAGGATCAAGTGAATATTTATGAGCAGCGTGCAAAGTTTGAGCTGAATGAACGTGAGCAGAAAATGGAATGGCAACTGCGTACTTACATATCTGAAAACAATTCCAAACAAGAAGCATTGAAAAGGGAACTAGTTTCTTTAAAAAACCAATTGGATCAAATCGTCAAACAAAAACAAGAGGTTCAAAAAGGTTTGACTTCAATCAAACTCTAATTCAAAGATAAAGAAACTAAACTTCTAAATGATTTCTCAAAACTAAAATTGTTGAAAAATAAATTGGAAGATAAGTTGTACACACAGGGCCAAACCATTCAATCTGCTCAAATGATGGAAAACCATAGGAAACTAAGTGATGAATTTAGTGAACAGGATACCTCCAAGCCCAAAGCAAGATACCTTAGAATTGGTCTAGGTGCACAACCTGCATTATATGATGCAAACACTATGCTTGAACCTAACCATGCCCCTCCTGATACACGATCCTATTACCACATCAATGAGACAGAGGATAGAACTAGGGTAAAACTTGCTGAACGTTTAAAGGATCCTAAATGCATTGCTAAGAATATTGTGTTTCACTATGATTATGCGAATGACAATCACTCTGCCATTTTTGTTCCTCAAAAGAGAATTCTTCCTGACAAAGTGTTTTGGAATATTGACATTGAGAAAATGCAAGCTGAAAGAGTTGTAGGTAACACACGCACTATGTTTAGAATTGCTGACCCAACTATTTACCCCCTGAACACACCTAGGCACCTCGTACCATTCACTCTTCCCACACAGTGTAACACTCTAATTGGGTTGTATGTGCTAGGTCAATTGTTCAATGACTTTGAGAAAACCTGTAAAATAAGAATTACACCTACAGGGATTACGGAAGGGGAAAGGGGTTTTGAGCAAACAAAACAGTGTTACCTAACTGAAGTTATGCCATTTTTCAAACTTCTCAAAGAACATTTTGAGGGCCTTAAAAACACCATTAATGATGATGTGACTCAAATGAAAAAGGTTTTTGATGAAGTGGAAAGTGAGGGTAACCAATTAGCTATTGATCTCAAATAAAGTGAAATTGGCAGGAAAAACATTCTCATCATGAATGAAAATTTGATTGCTAACTGCATTGCAAAATATGTGTTTTATACTGTTACCGACTCTGCACTATCTGCTCGACAATTCCATGAAATGTCGGTTACTTTGAATGTCTTCCAGAATCGTGTAATTGAGCTTGAGGGGGAGACTTACAAACTTACTAAAAAAATTCAAAACGACGACCATGATAACATGGTCAGGAATTTCTCAAAACTAGAAGTTGATAATCTGAACCTACAATTAAAATATCAACATCTAGAAGAAAGCATAAAAATATCAAATGCCAAGACATCTTCGGATGCTCCTGAGTTTGATACATGTTTTGAATTAGGCAAAAAGGATGAAGTAATTCAAGCTCACTTAAACACGATTCGGAAGTTGAAGGTCCAAATTGCACAATTAAAATCGAACAAAAGCGATGTGACCAATACCAATTACCAGAAGTCGATAGATTCTCAAAACTTTCAAAAACAGGGCATTATCAATGAATTACAACATGAAAATGAGTGGCTTCGTGCTGAAATGTCTAACGCTACACAACGTTATAAAGAATTGTTTGAGTCTATTAAAACAACACGTGACCAAAACAATGAAAGAGTCACTTATTTGTTAAATGAAATTGAGAATCTAAAGACCATGGTGAAGGGTAAAATGCCCGTCGTTTCATGTGATCATGCAATTTCCAATGTACATGCTTGTAAGAAATATGCGTGTGATGCTGTGAATGTCTCTCTTCCCCTTAGGAACAATAAGTTAGTTCATAACAACTATCTTAGAAATCTTAAGGATTGTCTGGCCATACTTAGAGAAACCATTGAAGATGAGAGGATTTCTAAACCACTTGATGTTATTATTGGTGCGTGCTTCCTCACTAATAGAGCCCAGAAATTATTAGAATATGCTATAGGATCATGCCCCAAGAATGATAACAAGTCGGATAGGACATTTGCATTGCACCCTAACAGTGGCAACAAGCATGTCACATTTGATTTTCCCCAAACCATGTCACAATCCTCCATCTTGATCACCGGTAAACAAGTAGCAACTACTCAGACTAATGTTCCCATCATTGCTTCTACAGGAGTAAAAGGTGTATCTAATGCTAGCAAGTCACAGCCTAAGTGCAATACAAAGAATGATAGGACTTTGCCGGCTAAGAGTACACTTATGAAGGAAGTAGAAGAATCATCTAGGAACAATAAAGTTATGCTTAGTGAAAGGAATCGAGTTGATTCAAACATTTTTGTTAACAATGATGTAATTAATTCGAATTCTGATGCTATTTGTAAGACTTGTAACAAATGCTTATTTTATGATTCAAACATTTGTGTTGTGTCCTTTCTTAAATCCACTATGAAATCTCCAGTTATGAATGTCTCTAGTGTTAAACGGGCAAAACAAGTATGGAATAAAACAAGAAAAGTGTTCACTAATGTTGGTTATCAATGGAAACCTACTGGAAGGAAATTCACTCTAAGGGAAAAGTGCCCAATGACTAGGATCACTAACTCCAAAGTTGTGCCTATTAGGAAGTGGAGACCTACCGGTAGACTGTTCCCAATAGAAGCAATGAATACCACTCTTAGCTCTAGTGCATCAAAATGTGAATACTCCAGTGAGATATCTGTAACATATGATAATCCAATATTTGTGTGTGCTAATCAAACGGACCCTAAATGTGTGTGGGGCTCCAGCTTTTTTAGTTATCCATGATTGTCTAGTTTCAAATGCAGGTCGTACAAATCGTCCTTTGGTATTTGGACTCAGACTGCTCAAAAAATATGACTGGAGATCGCTCGCGGCTCAAGAATTTCGTGGAAAAGTTTATTGGTACGGTTAGATTTGGGAATGACCATTTTGGATCTATAATGGGTTATGGTGATTACGTCTTTGGAGACAGTGTTATATCCAGAGTTTACTACGTGGAAGGACTTGGGCACAATCTATTTTCTGTTGGTCAATTCTGTGACTCAGATCTCGAAGTCGCTTTCAGAAAGCACACCTGTTTTGTTAGAGAATTAGATGGTGTTGATCTTCTCAAGGGGAGTCGAGGCTCTAATCTTTACACCATCTCCATCGAAGATATGCTACGGTCCTCTCCAATTTGTCTGCTCTCTAAACCCTCCAAGAACAAATCATGGTTGTGGCATCGTCGTTTAAACCATTTGAACTTCGGTACCATCAATGAACTTACACGTAAGGACCTTGTTCGAGGCTTGCCCAGACTTAAGTATGAAAAAGACCATTTGTGTTCTGCCTGTCAAATGGGCAAGAGTAAAAAGCACACCCATAAACCCAAAACTGTCAATTCAATCATGGAAGTTCTTCATACTCTTCACATGGATCTCTGTGGACCAATGAGGATTCAAAGTATCAATGGAAAGAAATATGTGCTGGTTATTGTTGATGATTACTCTCGATTCACGTGGGTAAAGTTTCTACGATCAAAAGATGAAGCTCCGGAAACCATCATCAAACTCATCAAGATGTTGCAAGTTCGCCTCAACAAAACAGTTAGATTCATTCGTACTGATAATGGAACAGAGTTTGCGAACAAACAACTTACTCAATTTTATGAAGGTGTCGGCATCAATCATCAAAAGAGCATTCCACGCTCCTCAACAAAATGGAGTTGTTGAAAGACGCAATCGCACCTTAGTTGAAGCTGCAAGGACTATGCTCATCTTCTCCAAAGCTCCTATGTTTCTTTGGGCTGAGGCAATTGCCACCGCATGTTACACACAGAACCGATCCTTGATACATCCTCTCCACTGCAAGACTCCCTATGAACTAGTTCATAGCAGAAAACCCGATCTTTCATTTCTTTAAGTTTTTGGTGCACTTTGCTATCCAACTAATGACAGTGAAGACCTTGGGAAACTCAAGGCCAAGGCCGACATTGGTTTCTTCGTTGGCTATGCTCCAGAGCGAAAGGGGTACCGAATCTACAACAAACGTACCAGAGACATAATGGAAACAATCCACGTTACTTTCGTTGAGCTGACTGAGCAACCGGTTGCTGGACAATCAAGTTTTGGACCCGTACCTAACCTTTTGTCTCCTGGACCAATTAGTTCCAGGCTTGTACAGAATCCCATTCCTGCTGCTCCTTTTGTACCTCCTACAAGTGAAGATTGGAAGAAACTGTTTGACCCAATGTTTGATGAATACTTTGAACCTCAACAGATGAATGCTCCTGAAGCTACAGTGGTTCAACCACCAGATGGGGTGGTGAATAATCAAGTTGACAATAGCGGTCCATCCACTTCATTGTCATGGGATTCTGAAGCTCCCACCATCAGTCAATCGGTTAGCACTTCTAATGTCCAACCTTCACCTGTACAGCGAGCGGCAACTGTAGATAATACATCTGATGTAAATCCTTTTGCTCCACCTGATAATGAGCCGTTTGTTAACATCTTTGCCCCTGAATCGTCAAATGATGTAACATCCTCTGACGAATCTAACACGGCTACCTCAGTTCCCTATTCTCAACCCCATGAATACCTTAGAAAATGGACCAATGATCATCCTATAGATAACATTATTGGAAACCCTTCGCGTCCAGTATCTACCCGCAAGCAACTTGCAACCGACGCATTGTGGTGCTTCTTCAATTTTGTCCTCTCTAAAGCTGAACCAAAAAACGTCAAGGATGCAATGTCCAAACACTCATGGTTCACTGCAATGGTGGATGAAATTCATGAGTTTGACCGACTGGATGTATGGGAATTGGTACCACCGCCCGAGTGTGCTATGATCATTGCTCTCAAATGGATATTCAAGGTTAAACTTGATGAGCATGGAGATGTATTGAAAAACAAAGCTAGGCTTATGGCAAAAGGATATCGACAAGAAGAAGGTATAGACTTTGAAGAATCCTTCGCACCTGTTGCTAGAATTGAAGCCATAAGAATATTTCTCGCAAATGCTGCAAGTCAAAACATGGTGGTTTATCAAATGGATGTCAAGACTGCATTCCTAAATGGCGATCTAAAAGAGGTGGTGTACGTATCTCAACCCGAAGGTTTTGTGGATCCAGAACGCCCTAATCACGTGTATCTATTAAAAAAGGCTCTCTATGGGCTTAAACAAGCACCTAGGGCGTGGTACGACACTTTGTCTAAATTTCTTCTGGCTAACAAATTTTCCAAAGGCGTTGTTGATCCTACACTCTTTACCAGAAAAACAGGCAAAAACCTTCTGCATGTACAAATCTATGTTGATGACATCATCTTTGCCTCATCTGATCCCACAGAATGTGATCTTTTCTCCCAAGAGATGAGTTCTGAATTCCAAATGTCTATGATGGGTCAAATGTCATTCTTTCTAGGACTGCAAATTTCTTAAAATCCCAATGGCATCTTCATCAATCAATCTAAATACGCCAATGAAATTTTGAAGAAATTTGGATTCGACTACTGTGATTCAGTTGATACTCCTATGATTGAAATATCGTAACTAGATGAAGATGATGTGGGAATTCCGGTCGAACAAACCATGTATCGAAGCATGATTGGCTTCTTAATGTATCTTACCGCAAGCAGACCTGACCTTCTATTTGCAGTTTGCATTTGTGCTCGGTATCAATCCAAACCCACCAAGAAACATCTGGAAGCTGTCAAAAGAGTCTTTCGATACCTTAAAGGAACAATCCACATGGGCCTTTGGTACCTTAAGGAAACTTCTATGGCTCTCACAGTATATTCAGATGCTGATCTTGCGGGATGTCAAGACACTCGTCGCAGTACATCTGGGGGTGCACAGTTTTTGGGGAATAAGCTAGTCAGTTGGTCGTAAAAGAAACAAATGAGTACATCTATCTCCTCCACTGAAGCTGAATACATTGCCATGTCATTTTGCTGTGCTCAGATCCTATGGATGCGATCTCAACTTTCAGACTATGGCTTCATATGCAACAAGATTCCCATGTACTGTGACAACAAAAGTGCAATTGCACTTTGCTGCAACAATCCAGCATTCAAGGACTAAGCATATTGACATTCGACATCACTTCATCAGGGAGCAAGTTGAGAAAGGAATTGTGGAACTTTACTTTGTGAGGACTGAGTTCCAGCTAGCCGATATCTTCACCAAAGCACTCTCTAGGGAACGTTTTCACTTCATTCTCCCACGCCTTGGTATGAAGAGTCTCACGCCTGAGGATCTCATTTGTCTTCAGGAAGATCAAGAGGAGTAAAGGGGTTGCTTCACATATCCTTTGTATATAACATTAACACAAAAAGAAAATAGAAAAATATAAAATTACAAAAATACTCTTCTCTCGACATGTCTCTTGTATAATCAATATTATGTACGTTTCTAGAAATGTCATTCAATAAGGACACGGATTCATACATATGCTTGAGCAAGAGTTTTTTGGTTTCAAATAAAGTTCTTTTCAAAAACATGTCGTATCTCAACAACATTCTTCAATCATGGCTTACAGTCATTTCAGGTTGTAACCCGGTCTTAAAATTATGGCTTGTAGTCATTTCAGGCTACAACCCAGACTTCAAAAATATGGTTTGCTATTACTTCAGATAGCAACCCGCTTTTCAAAATGGGGAAAACACGTCGCCAAAAAGACGGTTGTTCTTTTTACCGGGTGAAGTTCACCTGGGCATGGATTACTTTACATCCATGTTTCCTCGATCTAATGTACGTTTCAGTGCATTATTTCTTGATAAAGAAGAGAAGTCTTCTTTTTATCGCCAAATACGTTTCAGTGCATTATTTCAGTGCATTATTTTTCCGGAAAGTGTTTGTGCAAAACTTGGTGGTACCATGAAATTTTGAATGAAAATCAAATTGAACTCAAAAGTTTGATAAAAAAATTTCACTCAATCAATGACGTTAATAGTTTATGAAAATATTTCAGTTTTAACATCCGTCATTGATTGAGGGGGAGAGTGATTTCTCAAAACTTTATGTATCATCACAACTCCCCACACTTTGTACAATACAAAAGCAAGATTTGTGATGGTTATGTGTCAGAATGAGTAAATTTTCAAAGAGTTTTCATTAAAACTTCAAATCTTTTGCAAACTCTTCAAATCTGACACATAACAACCTCCCTCACAGTTTGAGGGGGAGCAAGAAAAAGTTCCTTTTATCAGAAAACATTATAAATTAACCGCATTTCTCTCCCAAAAGTTTTCTAAAATTATTTAAATCAATTGAGATCAAAAATCTCGAATGATTTGAAATTTTTGATCGGGGGAGAGAATGTGATTTAAATGTGAAATCTGATAATCAAAAGTGATCTTTTGTACTCAATAATAGGCTCCCACATATGTTCTAAACTCTTTCGTATATCGATGCACATATTGAGGGGGAGCAAAGGCGTTTGCGGAAGTTATACCAAAGACCGACCATTTATCTTTATGCATGGAGTTATAAGGATGGTTAAGGTTAGGTATGAGTTCCCATGATCCACCAGAACCAGAAGGATCTTCCCAGGGATAATCCATAGATAGAATAGAAGTCCTTAGGAATGATATGAAAAAAAGGAGAAAAGTGAGAAAGGGAAGAGTGCGGACTGAGATAGAGCTAGGACTGGAACAAACCCAACAAGGTTCTAGTGGTGAAGTCTCGGTAAGCACTGAAGGGGTTGAAGAATTAAAAAGAAATGAAAGTAGAAAGGGAGAAAACAAATAGCCCTCCAAATATTCAACCTTAGGGCAGAAACCGGGTTCAATTCATAATCTACTAGTGGTTACTAAAGTAACACTAGTATTGAAGACAAGACGTCATGGACCCAGTGACGCACTGCACTAAACTTCCCAACCACTCAAGTTCTCTTAAAAGAACTTGTTTCATTCTCACGGGGAACCCTGTGCAATGTATCGACCGCTCATTGCGAGCTATGTTGATGCCTAAAACAAGAGACGCCTCCCCAGTCTCCAGGAGCGGATCATAACGCACTATTGAGTCTAGAGCCAAAGAGATCATCCATAAATCTCGTTAGGACACATTCCAAATATGCTTATTGTTTCACACAATGTGGAAAATAAGATAAAATATTTAGAGTCCTACGCATTATCCTTGTGGTATTGCCAGAACATCCGAGTGATATGAAAACATTCACAATGAAGATGGAAATCCTTCTAGAGCAAACATCACTCAAGCTCTTGGTAGGTGACATGTGAGATCCATCTTGGATCAATGATCAAGTGACAACTGGAAAGCAACGATGGTGCGATTCAAAATTGAATCAAACTTGTTCCAGGATATGGATTGACGGATACTTTTGCTAAAACCTCTCAATGTGCTCACCAACTAATCTTTCGAGCACATTGACTGTGTACAATATCTTTCAAACAAAAGTATTTTTGATGGAAATGTGATTCTAAATACAAAACTCTCGTTGTGTCTCAAAAATGTTTATCATAGGACACACGAGTGATTTCTATAAATCTATTTCTCATCAATCCAAGAATATTCATTCACCAATTCACTCTATCGTGTTGTCTGCTTTGAGACGTTCCGGTATGAGAACATGCTAAGTATAAAGATTCCAAAGTGGATTCTTTGGAAAATTCATTACTACAAGCTGGAAATTCCTGTCAAGGAGAGTCTTCTTTAAAAGAGATTCTACCTGATCACATGTCGGTTTTCACAAAACCGGAGGGTAGTCTGTCCTCGCAGAACGAATGACAAAGCCATGTTCATTCTCTATCTTTATTGCTAACTGTTTTATTTCAGGGACACATATAAAGATGGCGTTGATGGCTCCAGTTTCCAGCTGAATCGGGTCAATCCATACCTCATGCTTACACATCCTCCACACTATCAATGAAGATAAGAGACTTGCTACAACAAAATGTTGAGAGACTTCTAACAACGTTTCCGCAACTCTGATGAAAAAGTCTCCTGATTCACAAACTCCAATGCAACGTCTCTAGATACAGAAGGGTGTGAGCATGATGGTCCTTTGTCACTACATCGCATGAAGGCAATACAACTATGGATGAGCTTGGAGATTTACTTTGGCGGATGATCTCAAAGAAGCTCAAAGATCACATATCTCAAAGGAATTCAAATCACAAGTTCTCTTGCTTGAAGTACGAAGTGTGTTGAAAAGTGAAGAATCAGATCCTACGAGCTACAGAGACTAAAGAATGCTTAAAGACCAAAGATCTTAATTTCAAAGGTGACCTCGCTTAGGGGGAGATTGTTAGGAATACAAATATTCCTGTAAAAGTCTCGGTCACCTAATGATTGTAATAGCATTAAGTTAGCTCGTAGTTAGTTTGTTTATTAGTTAATTAGTATTAGTTTAAGTAACACCGTGGAAGAAGGACGGGTCTTCACCCACTGTATGCCTGATCCACAGCCCGGGAGTGGGCATTTTATTGTAAGTATAAATACCCCTCTCCACATGTGGAGAGGGTTGGACCTTCACTTAATCTCAAGCTAATATTACATTTTTCTTTCAAGGTTCCTCTCTTCCCCTCCTTCTTACTTCTCCAACGCCACACAAACACAACACCAATCATGTTTCCAACATAGTTAGTATTCTACACAAGTGGTACACTTTCAAACCCGAGCCAAACCCTTATGGTGATTCCTACAACCCCTCTTGGAAAAATCACCCAAACCTTAGGTGGAAACAAAATCAAGCCAATTCTTCTAATCCGCCTAATCGTTACCAACCAAACGGTCCACCCTCCAACCGTACTTTCAATAACAATCCTTCTAACAACTATGGTAGTACCAACAATCTTGAAGGATTGATGTCCAGGTTTATGGCATCTCAAGAAGCTCGCATATCTAAGTTTGAAGCCGATTTCAAACAAAAGCAAAGCGAGATGACCACCAAAATTGACACATTGTTGAAAGTTCTCAATGACCGAGAAATGGGAGCACTCCCAAGCGACAAGGTCAAGAACCTGAAACTAAACGTTAATTCCATATCATCAGTTTTGTCACCCACTTCTTGTCCACAATACTACTCGGTCAAATCTATGAGCACGTGTTTCAAACAAAACCAAATTCTTCAAAAGGACCAATCGAATAAAACACCCGATATAGAACCGGTCATAAGCATAGTTGAAACACATCCTACGCAAGACCTTGACGATGAATTCAAGAAACTTCACCTTGAACTCCCCGTCATTGATGTCTTAGCCCGTGCTCCCTACTATAGTGCCCTCCTAGAAAAATATGAGAAGTTTAAACTAGGTAAAAATGGGACCGCCTTCGTTCAAAACAAGTTGCCTAAAAAGCTTGATGATCCGGGTATATTTGTTTTGCCTTGTAAGATAGGAAGATCCGAAGCTTTCGACACACTAGCCGATTTAGGGTCAAGCCTCAACTTGATTCCCATATCCCTTTTCACCACTCTTAAGCTAGGAAAGTTAGAGGAGACGGAGGTATTGATAGGTCTAGCGGATGGAAGTATTGCCCACCCGGTTGGAATGATTAAGGATGTAGTTGTTCACGTAGAAAAGTTAACTATCTTAGCGGATTTTCACGTCCTAGACATGGTTAGTGACACTACATGCCCATTGTTGGTGGGAAGAGGATTTTAAGCAACTGCTAGCGCCATGATAGATTGTAAGGAGTCTAAGATAGCGGTAGGTGAAGGTGATACTTGGTCGGTATACGATGTTAAGAAACATAGTTATGATTGTGATGATGAACCGACACCACATTGGGTAGAGATGAATAGGAGACCATCTAGATATGGACCTTGGATAGAAAGGAATTTATAGGACCTCAACGCCCATTTTATCTAGAAAAAGATTTCATCGAAAAGACACATTCAGTGGAACAACTTACAGCTAGAGATGAAGAGCTAGATCCTTTTGAGGACCCCTTAGTCTTTAGGAAGATGATTGAGTTCTTAAGCGTAATGCCTATTAATATAGAGATGAATAAGTGGAAAAGAGAGGGAGATAAGTGTAAATGGAGGTGGGACAAGCCACCTAAAGAAGGTGACGGATCATGGAATATGAAGATGACTTTGTATGATCCGGATGGAGAAAAGTTTGAAAGGTCATACCGTACTAAGAAAACCGATAGGAAGCTAAAACCTCAGTTTGATCCCAAAGATGTCCTCAATGAGGAACTCACCCGTATCACGTAGTAACCCATGACCTTGAGTCTAGCTACGAGACTCGTAAATAAAGAAAAGCGCTTCTTGGGAGGCAACCCATGCATTGTGTGATTTTTATTTTTGTTTGTTTGTTACTTGCTTCCGTATGCATGCTTTATTTTTATTGTTGGTAGATCATGTTTCAAAACTAAATAGTGGAAATACTTTACTTTGTTGTTTGGCCTAGTCTTAACTTCATCCAAAGGTATTTTTGCAAAAGATAAGTGTAAGGGGAAACCCTAAATATGTTTTTAAGAAACAAACCGATCATAATTCTCCACAATATTAAGTGAACATGTATATTCGTATTTGTTAGAGTCAAATGCTTGTATCGAGTCATAATGAAGTTTTGCAGGATTTTCCAGGAAGTAGGACGAAGTTTTTCCAGAAATTTTCCAGAAACTTAACATAAGAATTTCTGCAGGTCACTTCTGACGGCGTCACGAGTTTACTCTTGAGGGCGTCACGTGTAAAAATCTGGAAATTTTACCAGTTTTGTTTTTCTAACGGAGTCTTAAAGTTTTTGTTGAATCATTAGTTTTATAATCTCCAGAAATCTGCAAACATCATTCCACAAGCATTATATCTTATTCTGTTTTCAAGTATTTATTAGAATATGTAGATTGCCGCCGATTTTATGCGAGGTTGCCTTGTCTGTTTTCTCAGGTTTTACAGGTTATGTATGACAAGAAGATGATTATTATTCTGGAAGGGAAGCTTTGATTGTTCATTTTCTTGGTGGAAGATCTAACCTGGCCACCTTATTATCCATACCGAGCGAATCAGGGGAGTATTTGATTTCATTCTTTTTAATTATTTCACTTTTATATTCTTTACTTGAACATTGGGGACAATGTTCATCCTAAGTGTAAGGGTAGGGTAAAATGATGATACCTTACAAATACACTTTCGCTTCCGTTTGTTTGTTTGATGGTAGATGTGTAATAAAATTATGAGAAATACTTGTTAGTGTAATTTTAACGCCAAATTTAAATTTTTTTACAACATTTAGGAGTGAAACTTTAGCCATAGCAAGCATCTCATGGATAGGAGATTGTATGACTAGCACATAACCGTACCATTCAGAAAAATTTTCCACCCAAATATGTGAGGTTCGCCTTTAGATTTGATAGGAAAAGCATTTACTATTAGTGCTTATGAGTGTACCGGTAGCATTTAGATTCTAGAACTTGCGTTAGTGATGCATCCCGAGACCACTAGTGAGACTACATTCGTGTAGTAGGATTTACTACATGATAAGAGGCATTAGGATCACCCTTGTGTTAAACCCGTATCATAATTACTTGACCATTTAAGTCATATTACTTGGCTAGTTAAGTCAACTAATTTTTCCCACACCCTTAGCGTTGTACTCATTTTTAGTACACGAAACCCCTAGTACACCCCTCAGAGCCTATCTTTTCGTTTCTAACTTTAAGCATTTTACTTAAAGGAAGAATTTGTTACACCCCACTTAAATGTACACCCAAATCGCCTTAGCCTTCCGTGTATGCACTCATCTTTAGTGCATTATTATTATTTGTTAAACCCTAAGTTAATTATCTAATTGATTACATGGTTGCTAAGTCGAGTCATATCCTTGAACATATTGTTTTGGGACAATTGGGACTCATGGGTAAAGTACTTATATTATGGAGTAATGGGGAAGAACATCATATATTACCCCCGTATGTGCGTTACTCTTAAAAGTACTCCAAGTGTTATGATTTTCTTAATTCGAGTCATTAGATTAGTTTATTGTAAAGTACGTAAAGATTCAAGTGTAAGGGGAATTTTCATTCCCTATGATGTATTATTTTGGATGGTAGGGTAAGAGTGTATGCAAAAAAAAAAAAAAAAAAAAAAAAAAAAAAAAAAAAAAAAAAAAAAAGTTCGAAAAAACAAGAAAAAGAAAAAAATAGAAAAAGAAAAAATGAAAAAACATACGGACTACCATCCCTTTTCATTCTATGTTCATTTTATGTTTTTGTTATTTTTCATTTATTAGCTTAAGTCGAGTCTAGTCTTAGCTTAGCAACGCCATATTGTACATGTAATTAAACAAGATTGTTAACTCGCCACCAGTAAAGACTGCCAATATATCCAACAAAACCGTATATTCCATATCCCTACACCTAACGTTACAACCCTTTGAAAAGACCTCTTTGATAGTTTATCCTAGGTGCTTACACCATGTGGTGGAGGTTTGATCCTTTCCCAAGCCTATGGTAATTTATTTTGCTATGACAGGTAGTGAGAGATATTTTCCGTTTCCATATTGTGATATAACTTTATTACACCCGAGAGATGTGAGTATCTAAACACTATTTGTGAGGTGCTAGTATATGACCTCCGTGCTTGTCTTTGGTCTTTAGTGGAACGATTATTTGTTGTAATTACTTTTATGTTAGTGTTAAATGACCCCTAACTTGTATTTTGATTAGAATAAAAGAGCATTTGCTTGAGGACAAGCAAATCTCAAGTGTAAGGGTATATGATGAGGCGAAAAATGAACCACTTTTAGGGGGTCATTTAAGCCCGCAATTGAATTTATTTGATCAAATATTACCCTAAATCGTTCCTTTTGTAATTTTAAGTAGTTTGGGAGTGAATTCTGGAAAAGGAAGCAATTCGGACGTTTTTGGAGCACAAAAGTGAAGAAAACGGCAAAGTCTTAATTTTCCATGCTGAGAACAGTACCTGACGGCGTCAAGAGGAAGACCCTGACGGCGTCAAGAGTAAAAGTGGTGACGACCCAGTGCAAACCTGACGGCGTCACTACAAGGGCGTCAAGACTAAATTTTGTTACGGCCTGCATAAGGAGAATACATGACGGCGTCAGACCCAGATCTAGGCAATCCGAGGAACTATTTGGAGGCGAGATGACAGCGTCAGACATTTGTTCTTGACGCCGTCACCTATCAAACTCTATATATAGTTTTCTATTTTTCATTCATAAAGAGAGGAACTGGTGTGGAGAAACTAGGGCCGAACTTTGTAAACCCTAGCTCATATTTTACAGTACTTTCAAGGGTTTTCACCCGTTGAATCCTACCATGTTCTATTGAGATAAGTCTTCTCTTAATTCAATCAATATGTCTATGTGTTGGTTGGTTTTATCTTGTGCTTGTCTTGATTTCAACATGCTAGGCTAGATCTATCTTGTGTTTGCTTGGATCTAATGAAACCTAGATGTTAATTATGTGTTGATTACTTGTTTATGGTTGTATTGGATGAATGATTTCAATGTTAGGCTTAAGAAAACTAGCAGATCTCCATTGTGTAACATGCTTGAACGTCTTAGGAAACATGAACCGATGTGTACTAGGTATTATTGGTTGTATTTAATGCATGAGTAAATTCTAATGATCCCATGTTAGGAGCTTCTTAGCCGGCTCGACATAGAAGTGAAGTAGGCGCTCATAGGATTAGGGAAGTAAGTACGCCACCCCATGAATGGTATTAAGGAATACAATCCGTCATCCACGCAACTATAACAAGTAATTAACATGTAAAAGATATCTACGGAGTAGTGAAATCTAAGTAAACACATTTCTCCCACATATTGCTCACAATTTTAGTTTAATATAGTTTATTTTCATTTTTAGTATTTTATTTTGATTGCATCTTTAGTATTGGGTTAGTTGACTAGCAACTAATTCCGCCAAACTCCTTCAAACCCGAGATTTTTACTTGCTTTCATAAAAAAATATAAAAATACAAAAAAAATCATCCCTCATCTCTAGACCTAGTCTTTAGGTTTTCTAATCCTAGCGACACTATTCCTAGCTGAACGATCAATCCCCCGGCACTTGTCATTATACTATACTACATCGATCAGGTACACTGCCTGGTGGGGGTTGTAAGCTTCTCGAGATCCCTCGAGAGGTAAAGCCTGGTGTAATCCCTACGCTACCACTTAACATAAGAATTTCTGCATGTCACTTCTGACGGCATCAGGAGTTAACTCCTGACGTCGTCACGTGTAAAATTCTGGAAATTTTACCAGTTTTTTTTCTAACGGAGTCTTAAAGTTTTTGTTGAATCTTTAGTTTTATAATCTCCAGGAAATCTGCAAACATTATATCTTATTTTGTTTTCTAGGATTTGTTAGCATATATAGATTGCCGCCGATTTTACGCGAGGTTGCCTTGTCTGTTTTCTCAGGTTTTACAGGTTATGTATGACAAGAAGATGATTTATATTCTGGAAGGGAAGCTTTGATTGTTCATTTTCTTGGAGGAAGATCTAACCTGGCCACCTTATTATCCATACCGAGCGAATCAGGGGAGTATTTGATTTCATTCTTTTTACTTATTTCACTTTTACATTTTTTACTTGAACATTGGGGACAATGTTCATCTTAAGTGTAAGGGGAGGGTAAAATGATGATACCTTACAGATACACTTTCACTTGAGTTTGTTTGTTTGATAGTAGATGTGTAATAAAACTATGAGAAATACTTGTTAGTGTAAGTTTAGCGCCAAATTTAAAATTTTTTTTACAACATTTTGGAGTGAAACTTTAGCCATAGCAAGCGTCTCATGGATAGGAGATTGTATGACTAGCACAAAACCGTATCATTCAGAAAAATTTTCCACCCAAATATGTGAGGTTCGCCTTTAGATTTGATAGGAAAAGCATTTACTATTAGTGCTTATGAGTGTGCCGGTAGCATTTAGATTCTAGAACTTGCGTTAGTGATGCATCCCGAGACCGCTAGTGAGACTACATTCGTATAATAGGATTTACTACAAGATAAGAGGCATTAGGATCACTCTTGTGTTAAACCCGTATCATAATTACTTGACCATTTAAGTCATATTACTTGGCTAGTTAAGTCAATTAACTTTTCCCCACACCTTAGTGTTGTACTCATTTTTAGTACACGAAACCCCTAGTACACCCCTCCGATCCTATCTTTTCGTTTCTAACTTTAAACATCTTACTTAAAGGAAGAATTTGTTACACCTCACTTAAATGTACAACTAAATCACCATAGCCTTCCGTGTATGCACTCATCTTTAGTGCATTATTGTTATTTGTTTAAACCCTAAGTTAATTATCTAATTGATTACATGGTTGCTAAGCCGAGTCATATCCTTGTACATATTGTTTTGGGACGATTGGGACTCATGGGTAAAGTACTTATTGTATGGAGTAATGGGGAAGAACATCATATTATTACCCCCATATGTACGTTAATTTTAAAAGTACTCCAAGTGTTTTGATTATCTTGATTCGAGTCATTAGATTAGTTTATTTTAAAGTATGTAAAAATTCAAGTGTAAGGGGAATTTTAATTCCCTATGATGTATTATTTTGGATGGTAGGGTAAGAGTGTATTCAAAAAAAATAAACAACAAAAAAAAAAAAAAAAAAAAAAAAAAAAAAAAAAAAACGGACTACCATCCCGTTTCATTCTATGTTTCTCTTGTGTTTTTGTTTTTTTTCATTTATTAGCTTAAGTCGAGTCTAGTCTTGGCTTAGCAACGCCATATTGTACATGTAATTAACCAAGATTATTAAATCGCCACCAGTAAAGACTGCCTATATCCAACAAAACCGTGTATTCCATATCCCTACACCTAACGTTACAACCCTTTAAAAAGACCTCTTTGATAATTTATCCTAGGTGCTTATGCCATGTGGTGGAGGTTTGATCCTTTCCCAAGCCTATGGTAATCTATTTTGCTATGACAGGTAATGAGAGATGTTTTCCATTTCCTTATTGTGATATTACTTTATTACACCCGAGAGATGTGAGTATCTAAATACTATTTGTGAGGTGCTAGTGTATGACCTCCGTGCTTGTCTTTGGTCTTTAGTGGAATGATTATTTGTTGTAATTACTTTTATATTAGTGTTAAATGACCTCTAACTTGTATTTTGACTAGAATAAAAGCGCATTTGCTTGAGGACAAGCAAATCTCAAGTGTAAGGGTATATGATGAGTCAAAAAATGAACCATTTTTTGGGGGTCATTTAAGCCCGGAATTGAATTTATTTGATCAAATATTGCCCTAAATTGTTCCTTTTGTGATTTTAGGTACTTTGGGAGTGAATTCTGGAAAAGGAAGCATTTTGGACGTTTTTGGAGCATAAAAGTGAAAAAAACGGAAAAGACTTAATTTTCCATGCTGAGAACAGTACCTGACGGCGTCAAGAAGGAAATTGTGACGGCGTCAGAAGTAAAATCCATGACGACCCATAGAAAACCTGAAGGCGTCAAGAGAAGGGCGTCAAGAGTTAATTTGGTGACAGCATGAAGATGGAATACACGTGACGGCGTCAAACCCAGATCTAGGCAGTCCGAGAACTTATTTGGCGGCGAGATGACGGCGTCAGACATTTACTCTTGACGCCGTCACCTCACAAAATCTATATATACTTTTCTATTTTTCATTCATTAGAAGAGGAACTTGTGTGGAGAATACTAGGGTCGAACCTAATAAACCCTAGGTCGTTTGTAACAGTATTTTCAAGGGTTTTCACCCTTTGAAACCTTTCATGTTCAATTAAGATAAGTCCTCTTTCAATTCATTCAATATGTCTATGTGTTGTTTGAATATATCTTATGCTTGTCTTGATTTTAACATGCTAGGCTAGTTCTTTTATGTGTTTGCTTAGATATAATGAAACCTAGATGTTGATTATAGGTTGATTGCTTGTTTATAGTTGTAATGGATGAATGATTTCAATGTTAGGCTTAAGAAAACTGGCGGATCTCCCGTGTGTAACTTGCTTGAACGTCTTAAGAAACATGAACCGATGTGTACTAGGTGTTTATGATTGTATTTAATGCATGAGCGAATTCTAGTGATCCCATGTTAGGAGCTTCTTAGCCGGCTCGACATAGGAGTGAAGTAGGAGCTTATAGGATTGGGGAAGTAAGTACGCCACCCCATGAATGGTATTAAGGAATACAATCTGTCATCCACGCAACTGTAACAAGTAATTAACCTGTAAAAGATATCTAGGGAGTAGTGAAATCTAAGTAAACACAATTCTCCCATATATTGCTCACACCTCTATCTTAATTTAGTTTATTTTCATTTTTAGTATTTTATTTTGATTGCATCTTAGTTATTGGGTTAGTTGATTAGCAACTAATTCTGCCTACTCCTCTTAAAACCAAGATTTTTAATTGCTTTTCTAAAAACCTAATAATATAAAAAGAATCATCCCTCATCTCTAGACCTAGTCTTTAGGTTTTCTAACCCTGGCGACACTATTCCCAAGTTGAACGATCAATCCCAAGTTGAACGCATCAGGAGCAAAGACTTCATCATAGTCTACTCCTTCTTCCTGTCTATATCCTTGAGCCACTAACCTTGCCTTATTCTTGATAACATTCCCTCTTTCATCTCTTTTTACCCTGAAGACCCATTTTGTTCCAATCAGTCTCTTACCATCAGGTAAATCACATAATACCCATACTTCTTGAAGTTTAAACTGTAGGAGTTCTTCTTGCATAGCTTCCACCCAACTCTCCTTGGCTAATGCTTGTTTGATATTCTTTGGCTCTTCTTGAGATAAAAAACAAGCAAATAAACACAACTTCTGATCCTTGTGATTCACCCTATTTTGTTTGTAGATAAAACTAAGTAAAGAAGTGTGTTGTTGAGACATATTCTTAGCCTTAGTCCTTGTGAGCACTCCTGAAGCTGAGGGTCCAATTATGTTGGTAACAGGATGAGTTTTGTGAATTCTTAGAGTAGGAGTTGGTGAGACTTCAAGATTATCTTCCAAATTAGTTAAATCAGGATCTTCATTAGAATCTGAGAAAATGCCTTCTTGATCCAATTCATCATCAGTGTCTTCTAAGGTAATCTTGTTTGGATCATTCAAATCATCAGTATCTTCTAAGTCAGGCATGTTAGAATCATTCACAGTATCAGTATTTATCCAATTTGAATTATCTAAAGGTTGAAAAGTACTTTCAAATGGATTAGCAGCACTTTGGGGTAAAGTACTATCAGTGCCTTTAGCCTTCTTCTTTGCTTCTTCATAAGCTCTCCTTTGTTCATCTTCATAAGACTTAGCCATTGTTTCTTGAAAAAGCATCCTACTAAGTTCATCTTGAATGGCTTGATCTTCATCAGATACTGGTATCTGTGGTGGAACAGTACTTTGAGGATCAACAGTACTGTTAGGTTCAGCAGTACCTTGAGGCTCAGAAGTACTCTTCTTCTCATCATTGACATTATCATTTGGCTCATCTTCAGATCTTAAATTAACATCATGAACAATGTACTGTGCTTCTTCTTCAGTGGGAGCAGCTTGATTTTCTTCCCTTACAGGTACATAATTCATTGATGAAGACATTAAATCAAGATCAAACATCCAATCAGGACCTTTACCTTTAGAATTTTCTTGCTCTTCTAGAAAATCAACATGAAGACATTCTTGAACCTTTTTAGTAGCCCTTTTGTACACTCTGAATCCTTTGCTATTGGTACAATATCCCAATAAATATCCTTCATCTGACTTCCCATCAAATTTGCCCAAATTATCAGCAGTGTTTAAAATGGTTAGGGGACATCCAAAAGGTTTCATAAACTTGATGCTAGGCTTCTTTCCCATGAGTAACTCATAAGGTGTCTTCATTTGAGGTTTTGTCACTGATACTCTGTTCAACACATAACAAGCAACACTTACAGCCTCAGCCCAGAATGGAACAGGTAATTGAGAGTCTGCAAGCATTGTCCTTGCTGCTTCTATAAGAGTTCTATTCTTTCTTTCTGCAACTCCATTTTGCTGAGGAGTTCTAGCAATACTGAACTCTCTTTTAATTCCTTTCTTGGCACAAAAGTCATCCATTAGCTGATTCTTGAACTCAGTCCCATTATCACATTTAATGCCTCTAACCTTGAGTCTTAACTGATTTTCAAGTGCTATTATAAGATCATGAATAGAATCAAAAGTTTCATCTTTGAAGCATAAGAAAAAGACCTAACTAAATCTGCTACAGTCATCTGTTACAACCAAGCAGTACTTCTTCTTGTTCAGACTAACAACTGAAACAGGTCCAAACAGATCCATGTGCAGCAATTCCAAAGGCTCTCTAATGGTTTTCTCATCAATCTTCTTACAGGAAGCCTTGTGATGTTTACCCTTCTTACAAGCAAGACATGAGTGATCATTCTTGAATGTTTTAGAAGGTAAACCTCTAACTAAATTCCCTTTAACCAGCTTATTGATGTTCTTGAAATTTACATGCCCCAATCTTCTGTGCCATTGATGTGCTTCTTTCATTGTTGCTCTTTCAATCAAACATGTTGCTCTTTCAGCAGAATTGACATTCTTTAAGTCTATGTTGTACACATCATTAGTTCTTGGTGCTCTCAGCATCACCAAGTTTCTATCTTCTAACTTAAAATCAGGAGAAAGTATAAGACATTCTGTGTCAAAGAATAACACAGGGAACTTCTTATCACAAATCTGAGAGACTGACAAAAGATTGAATTTGAGCTCCTTCACATATCTAACATCCTCAAAATCAATGTTTCCTGCCTTGATAGTTACTTTGCCAATTATTCTTCCTCCATCAGGATCATTCCCAAATGCAACTTTTCCTCCAAAATAAGCTTTAAAATCTGACAAGAGCTCCTTTTCTCCTGTCATACTTCCAGAGCAACCACTATCTACAATAAGATGATCTTTAAGCTCCTCTTCTGGGTTGCCCTGCATACACATGAAAAAGGTTAGTTATTTTTAGGAACCCAAGCCATTACTGACTTGTGTTCCCCTTGTGGAGTGACATACTCAAATTCTTTGAGTATGTAATCACCATTGTCTTTGAAAACATGATCAAGAATTAAGGTTTTTGTTTCCCATTTTCACCCTTAACCTCTGAAAGTACTGGTTCTTCCCCAGCAGTACTTTCTTTCTTAACCCATTTAGTTGTAACTTTTGGAGTTGAGGTCTGTGTTCTAGCATCTTTTCTTGTGTTGTAAGGCCTTCTAGGGTTGTAGTAATTGAATCTCCTAGGTCTTACACTTGAGTGTTTGCTAGAAGCATCTTGGTTAGGGAACTTTCTATCATTACTTTGTGAAGGTACTGAGGGTTTGGAGTATGATCTTTTCTGATGAGGGTACCTTTAGTCTTTTGAGAAATTACTATGGTTAACCCTATTTGTGTAATTCCAAACTGGTTTGTTGTCCATTGGCTTATTCTCCCTGTGACTTTGATTTGCAGACCTAGTCCTTGGGTATTTGCTTAAGTATTTTGAGTGATAATCACAGTCCTTAATCAAGTGGTGAGGATTATAACATACATAATAGACCTTTGGACCAAAATCCCCAATTCCCTTTCCATAAGGTTTTCTAAAATTAGCAGTATTTTGAAAGTATTTTCTTGGAGATACTACTGAGTGATCAGCAGTACTTTGAAAAGTGTTTGAAGGTACTGCTTGTTTTGAAAACTTTTTCTCATCAACCTTAGGTGCTTCAACAGATTTTTCTAAAGTTTCAGGATTAGATTGACTTTTAAGCTTTTTCCTAAACTCTAGATTATCTACCCCATAACAAGAAACATCTTTTCTAGGTGGTTGAAAGCTACCTGGGGGATTAGGAACTACATTATATCCCTTGTCTTTCTTAAATTCAGGAGGTGTTGGACTAGGGTATTCCTCATCACTAGAAGTGTTTTCATCTAAACTTATGAACTCTTCATCACTAGTGGAGGTATCTACTGTAAGATTTAGTTCCTTACTCTTAAATGGAATGCCTTCATTGCTATCATTATCATAACATAGGCCAGTTTTAATGTTTGATGTTCTTTGCTTTTCAACAAATTGAACATGTGACAGACCTGATTCATTCCAAACAGCAAGTTTTTCTAATAACTTATCTCTCTCAGTAGTAACTTTCTCTAGTTCAGACACCTTACATCCTAGTTTCCATTCACTCAACTTAACTTGGTATTCCTGTTGCTTATATGTTTCAGCCCATGTTACTTCATTGTTTTCATGTGTAATTATTTTGGCCTCCATTGACTCTAAAGTCAATTGATAGCCAGTTATCTCAGCCCTAGCCCTTTGAAATTTATCTCTTTCAGCTACATATTCACTAAGTAACTTTTGATACATATCATTGCACTTAGAGCATACCTCAGAGCTAGTGGATGAACTCGGTGAAGTAGTTACCATAGCAAGCTGAACAGGTGCTTCTTCAAACTCCATGCTCCAATCAAAGCTTCCTAGACCATCTCTTGACTCCAAAGCAACATATCCAGGCTCTTCATCAAATGCTGTGCTCCAGTCTTCCAATGCAACCATTGAATACGTGACAGGTTCATCATCAAATTCATTGGACCAATCAGTCTCTGACAGATTCTCTTGAGCAACCAAAGCTTTTGGTTTTGGTTCAGTAATGGGAATCTCTTTTCTTTCAGGCTTGGGTGGTTCAATCATCTTGTTTGCTTGATACTTTGCAAATTTGCATTCCCTTGCAAAGTGACCAGTCCTTTGACAATTGAAGCACTCAATTTTGGACTTATCAAATGTTATTCCCTATTTAGCTCTGAAATTGATGCCTTTTCCTGTCTTATTCACATACTTCTTGATCCTTGCAGTGAGCATGGCAACTTGCCATCTGATATCAATTTCTTCCAAAGCATCATCATCTATTTGCAATACATCCTCTTGATAGGTTATAGGTAGAGATGCTTGTTGAGCAAAGAATGAACATAGAACATCATCTGAGGTGGGGGTAATTGATTGTGATGAAGTGGTAGTGACCAGAGTTGTACATGGAACCTGAGTTTCAGTCACAGTACTTTGGACAGGATAAGCAGTACCTTTGTTGGAAGTACTGCTTCTGTTTTCAGAAGAGACAAAAGCAATGTTTTGGGGTTTCTGATGTGTGCTTGAACCTGTAGTACCATTCATCTCATGCTCATACACCTTCAGATTGTTGTAGAGATCATCAAAGTCCATTGTATCCAGCCCTAGTTGTCCTCTCATCATAGTAGCAACTACATGCCATGCTGATGGCAAGCTTCTCAAGAACTTCAAATTAGCATCTTCAACTGATACCTCAGCATAGGGATGAGCACGGTACCAGAATGGTACCTAACCCGTACCAAATTGGTGGTACCGTTTTTTTCCCGAGCATGAAAGGGGGGTACCGGTACCGTACCGGACGGGATTCGGATACCGGTACCGGGAAATTGGGTTTTTCCCGTTTTTATTCGCGAGTTTCCCGATTTAGTACCGGTCTCGTACCAAATTAGTTGTCCCGATTTTTTTTCACCTTATTTCGTAGTCCCGGTACCATACCGTATATCGGGAACGGTACCGTTTCGGTACAGTTCCGGTTCCGGTTCGGTTCCAGGATTCGGGTCAAAATGCTCATCCCTACCTCAGCATCATATAGTTCTAGCATACTCAGAAGATTTTGGAATCTTTCATAAGCATAATCAAGACCTTCTCTTTCACCAACAGTGAAAGTTTCAAATTGTTGCTTTAGCAAATTCGTGTGCATCTTCTTGGAAGCATCATTACCTCCAAACTTCTTCTTAATTGCAGCCCATAGTTGTTTGGCATCCTTGGCATCATGAAACTTTAATAAATGACCATCAGGAATAGCAGAGAGCAGTATGTTGAGAGCTTTGTCTTGATTTCTTTTGGTAGCAGCTGGTATGGTTGGCTTAGGTGGTGTTGGTTGTCCAGGAATCTCCACTGGTTCTTCAATTTGCATATTACCATTGACAATCACATCCCATAGTGCATGGTCTGTGATGGCAATGTACTGCATATCAATTGCTATCCTCCAACAAAGAGGTACACCACTGGAGACCCTAATACTAAGCTACTCCTTACAACTGCTTGCATGCCCATTGATATTGCCTGAATCAGCCCATAAATTAAAGCTACTCCTTTAAGTGGTTTGTAGTTTTTGACTTTTAAGTGGTTTTAGCTTTGTAGTTTTTGACTTTTTAATTTATGGGTTGATTCAAAGCTACTCCTTTTTAATTATGGGTGACTTTTAAGTGGTTTTAGCTTTGTAGTTTTTGGATAATTTATGACTTTTTAGTTTTTGGTTTGTAGTTTCTATCTGTCCCTGCTCTGAACTCTAAGTGGTTTAAGTATTATTGTTTTTGGTTTAAGTTTTTTATGCAACATTATTTTGTTATTCTCTAGACACTTTGTATTCTGCTTTTGATCTTATAATTAAATTATAATCACAATATCTCATCAAGAACCATGCATTGAAACTATCATTTATCAACCAATTTATACAATAAACCATTAAGGCTTGGGGAGCTTACCTCTTAGGTTGTTGTGTCAAAACCATGAGGAGTCACGCAACTGTGAAGTCTTGCACCACCGAGGAGAAACCCATACCACCGAGGAGAAACCCACAAGCTATCACCTGTAAGTGTATTCCGTGAAGCATTTGTATAGCCGATTTGTCATTCATGTTATATTAGTTATTGTGTTGGTCATGGGAAGTGCATAGAGTTTTGTATATAGAGTTATTACTTCTGTTATTTCCTAACTTTGAATTTGCTGAACCACAACTACATAGTTTTTTTTCACACATGTGATAAAAATTGGCAACTGTAGAAGTGTATAACTATATATAAGTTAAAGTTGTAGACAGGCCAACTATATAAAGTGTAGGACTATATATAAGTGTAGAACTATATATAAGTTAAAAATTGCCGACTGTAGAAATGTTAACTATATGACTATATGACCTAATAAGATTATGGACAATGACAATAAGCATTATGCATTACAAATCAATAAATAAAAATGCTACATCACCAACGAAACTTTTATTGAGGCTCTTATTGTTGCGCATCATACTTGTTATCATTTCTACACCGAAGATGAGTAATGAAGCAGTACCTGGCAAAACAAAAAACAATGAATAAAGCTCCACACAAAGAAAACTAATAACCATCACTAACATAAAATAAAAACAATCATAATAGCACTCTATACTTTTAGCCTCAGAGAATATATAAGAACTTGTGATTCATGTGATCCATTCTTACAAAAAACAAAACTATAACAATACGTCAATTACCAATATAGTTCAATAATTACTTACGTCATAACTGCCTATGGATGCAACGGGTCATTTTCATCCATCTTCACCCCAATAACACGACATTACCAAGGACGATAAGAAGAGAAGATACGTCAATGACATAAAAAATAAAACTAAAAATAGCTAAAGGAAACGGGACAAATGGGTTGGATTAGCCAAAAAGTTAAAATCGTGTGGAAGAAAATGTATCAATGATTTTCCCTTCATAAAACACAGCTAGTAATGGTTGCTGCAACTATGCATCATGACTATATTTAATACAGTATTTGTGTAATGGATCTACTAAAAAACGATAACAGTTAATGATGTCCCAAATAATGATTTTAAGCGTTTCTTGCGCGAATTAGTAAAATTACCCAAAGAATCTTTCGAAGTTCTGCTTTAGCATGACAGTCTTTATACTTTCTTAAACAAAATGCTCTTAAAAATCTAGTAGCAGATAAGATCTCAAAAACCTCAATAAACGCCACTCAACCAAAAGTAAGTTCACTAAACACATAAGGGTCTTAGTAATAACAAATTTAACTCTATCCATTTTGATCTGTACCGAGGTACTAAAGATGCCTTGTACTCGCTACTTTCAATAAAGGAAAGCGTAAGGGATAATTTTAAAACGGGAACTACAATTTGATGCAACACAGTAAGTAAGAGATAGGGCTAACCTTGATGTCTGGCTTTTTTTGGAGCTGCATCACCATCCAGCGTATTATTGATGTATACAGAAGGCCTTGTACCCTGTTTATGTGGATACTTATTGATTCCCGCTGACATAGATGAAACGTGCCATTAACCTGTATTAGTCAGCTACATTTAGGAGGGGAAGATTAAAATATAAATATCTACATGTCGGGAAAAAATGTAAAAAAAAAAAAAAGAAAAAAGATGTATTCACCATTTCACCCGCAATGTGATGAGTATGTGAGGCGACTTCCTAGGTCATAAGGGTTGACCGAACAGTTATCCAGACAACGGTCCATTATATTTTAGTCACACAATAGAGGTCCCTATTTTTGCAGCGATTCATGAGCAACCGTTGTACCAACAAACGTCGCGCATAAACCTGTAACAACAATGTGTTTACAAAATTTACAAACAGAGGCTGCAAACACCAAAAGAATCATAATGAGTTTATTGACCTTCTGGTCGAGGGGCATCTCCACAGGCGTTATTGGTTTCCATATCGTGAATAATTCTTGCAGCATTAACAGAATAGGTCAAAACAATTGCATTTTATTGTAGGAACAAATGTCACTTTTTTATGCATAACCTGAAAATCAACTTCAAACATGATAGCATAAATTGATAACAAATCAACTTAGTTGCATTGATTGGCACCAAACGAACACTTGGATATATTATTTTTTGCAAAGCACTTGCATACACAGATATATACTTACCTAAATTAACAACATAATAGTAATAGTAAAAATTATGATAGAAATCTTTGTCCATTTTCACTTCTGATCCTAATATACATAAATAGATAGGATTTGGTCATTACCAAAATCACTTATTTGATTAAAATCTGGATTCACTCGTACAATATTAAATATCAAATACTCATTAGAATTTACTTGAATGAATCTTGTTTGCAATCCCAAACACCATCGCCATCAGTATTGTAGATATCAACCCCATTAACTGAAGAATAAGCTAATACAAATTTAACAAAGATTAAGGCATGTTGAATGTCACCAATCCTCATAGATATGACTGAATTTCAAAAAGAGAAATTTGTCACGAATATGACAATGTGATCTCAGACTTTGTTTATGTCAGACATCATACGGAGTAATTATAATGATTGGCGAATAAACCCGTTTAGAAAAAGTAACGAATCTATTTCAGACTTACATGATTAGAGAGGCATGGGATAACTGCATCGCCACCTTTGACATCCTTGCACCTCTTCCCCGCTAATAACTTCAAGAACCACTATACCAAAGATGTATGTATCTACTTTCTTAGATAATTGTCCATGAATGGCGTATTCCGGTACTACATGAACACTATCCCTGCTGATTAGGATCCCACGTTCTTCATCTTTTGGAGAATAATGGTTATATATAAGATTTCATTGCCGAAGGAGAACGACAGAAGATTCAGTAGCCAATATATATGCTTGAATTTGAACAAACATGGATTTTGCCAATTTGGTACTTAGGTGAGCCTTGTCTTCTGACAGTAGTCTAATAAGCCCAAAATATGCAATTTTAGGATTTTGTTGTCAATTAGAATAGCCTAAAGAAAAAAAAAAACAGTACCAAAAGTTAAAAGTATTTTAAACTAAACTAATACACAATTTACAAAAATCAACTTGACTACCTCAATGTGTCGAACCATAATGGTAGACTATCCATTTTCTTAAATTGTGTTTAACACCTAGCTTTCCTTATTCTGCTTTTTAGGCTTTCTACAATGCAGCATCCAAAACTTGTTTTCTAAAAAAATCTTGTAAAACTAAATGTAGCACCCAACACATCACGCAAACAACTACTGATAAGCCTACGTTTATGAAATTCTCAATCACCTCCTAAATTATCAGTATCATGATCCATTTCGACTTTACTTTTGATGAAAATTCTACTTTTATACTCTTTTGAAACACAATTTTAAAAAAATAAAATGGTATTTGGCGGAACCATTTCAAGTCCGTGTACCTTTTTGGTACCGAGTCCCCCCACCCAACAAGGAAGGCATATCCCGGTAAATTACCTATGTAATTTACCTAGTATGCTGAAACACGTTTTAGTCATGCCTTTATTTTCAAGATGCCTGACTCCTATATAGTATGACAGTTTACCACCCCTTTTAGATTTTCAAAAGCATTTCTCTTATCTATATGTAAGTTAACCAAGCGAACTGAAAAGTAAAATCAACAAAACCCTCAAACTAAAACAAAACCATAATATAAAATTTTAGTCTTTTGGATTTTGTACAAAGAAATTATACCTTCCTTTCAATCCAAATCAACATAATTAACTAACCTCATGTCTTGCGATGCTCGCTCAACATGGTTTTTAACATACCAACCAAGACTTGTGCATTTATAGTAATTCTTGCATCGATCAAACCAATATCGGAAACTTCAAATTAGAAACCAAGATTTTACCACTTTGAATATAATGAACTGAAAATGTAGTAAATGCTGTTTTTTCATCATCATTTGTTGGTGTTTTAACAAAAACAACAATATAATCAGAACTTATTTAGTCCAAAACTCTCATTATTGACTAACATACAATATAATTTCTAAGACTTCTAAGGGGATGTTTGTATTACCTTATGAACATGGCTTATTAAGAGCTCATTTTATCTTGTTAACTTTTCATAAGCTCATTTTTCTTTTTACTTTTCATAAGGCCATTTCTCCTATTATTTATCATACGATAACCTTGATTTCAGGTTTAAATCAAATGAGATATGATAGAAAATAGGACTTGTAGATGCAAATGCCAAACAAAATAAGCTAAAACAAACACCCCTATAAATATCGCCCTGCCACACCTTTAACAAAATAAGCTAATCCAACGACACCTTAAATCAATCAAAACACCACAATCTTGCTAATTTGTTCCACCAAAATTTTTTAATCAAAACAACTTGATCAGTTTGTGAAACCACATTCGGATCAAAAAATCAAAATCCTCTCAATACCGAATTAAACTAAACATAAAGTAAGCACAAATTAGTAAAAAAGATAAAGAATTGCATACCTTGATTAAAAACATTCATGACAGTTAACAAATATATATATATATATATATATATATATATATATATATATATATATATATATATATATATATATATGAAGTTATATAAAAAGAAGAAATGATGGAATACCTGAACCAACAGTTAAAGCATGCATCTCAGGCTGGTAAGTTTTTCTACAAAAACTGAAAGCAAGTAGCTCATATGAAGTGCATAAATGGTGGCGTTAAAACCTGCAAACTGTCTACCATTTCTCTATTCTTATTGATGCTATTTCTGGTCTACCTATAATGTGTAGCAATTTCTCAACTCTTTCCTCCAAATGACATTAATCTCCGAGTATTATATTTCCTGTCTTTGAAAGTTAGTGACCTGTTCAAATTCATATATTGTCACTTTTCCTCTATAAGCAAAAAAGGACTGCATAACCCTAAAAGAAAGAGAGTTCAATAACCTTATATAATCAGCAATACAATGCCAAGTAGGAAGATAAAACCCGTCACATATCTTGTCCAACATCTTTGAATTAACCTTATTTCCTGGTTCTAGACCTTGTGAAACAGCAAGCTCTTGATCCCTCTCGGCGGCATCAACCTCGAATGAAACTGCTTCAAAAATCTTGATTTTGTTCTTCAAGCTTATGCCAATGCCAAATTGGAAGAAAGAACAAAAATTTATTGGAAAGCGACAAAAAATACGTAAAATATACATTAAAAAGTTATATAAAAAGAGTCGTGAATAACATACTGAGCTCTATAAAGCCCGGCTCTAGTTTTTTAAAAATACACATTCACGATAACTACTATGGTCTTCAAATATCATGGGATATGTCAAGTAAGTAACATAAACACAGATTATTCCAAATTAAAACAATGAAATGCATCCTCAAAAACTAAAAATTGTATGGATACACCTGATGACAACTATCTTTTGCATCCCATATAAAAAATTCATTAAAATCTATTACTCCGTACATCTTTAAACTCAAGATATCCACATCGCACCATTTCTCAAAACATTATTTCTCTTTAACTCTATGAATAAAAGCCACAATTAACATTAAATTTACTCATCTGTTATCAATATATCATATTAACCAACCTTGTCATGCATTGAAGATAAATTTATAGGATCTATATATAACCAACATAAGTAAGACCATAGAAAACATTTATAATAAGTCATGTACCACAAGAGCCAAGTTAATATATCGGCCTAGCCAGCAATCAAACAAAGGGTTGTTCTTAAACTGTTGAACATATGAGTACTCTTTCTGTTCTCAAAAGCCCAAATGCTTCAAACACCAGTATAAGGTCCAAAACGTGATGAAACATAAGTACATTACAATCATAACACACAAGTAACATACCTCGATTGCATCCTTATATAAAAGAATTGGTTCATAATTGGGTGAAGGTATTTTTTTCTTAATAAAAAAAATTCACCTATAATATACAAAAGGCACAGTCAGCTTCAAACGAATCAGTAGATCAATTATATGTACTAATGAAAGCTGAATGTGACCATGATTAACTGAAACAAATTTAATATAAATCATTAAAAATTTACCTCAAAAGAAATCAATCGATGATAGAACTTTGATCACAATTGTGAAACTTAATGACCATGTCAAGATTTAATTGGAAGTTTGACATGGTCATTAAGTTCTATCATACTTATGATATTGTTTTTTCCCCTCACGGGTTGGAGAAGAAAAAGAGTTTGGGAAGGGGGATGAGTGGTTTTTAGAAAAGATTGAATGAAAGCATTGTGATTGAGCCCGGTGTTTTTTTTTTTTTTTTTTTTTTTTTTTTTTTTTAATTACATTTTTGGCTTTTAATCTTTTTTATTTATGTATGTGATTGTAAAAACGTTTTTTTATAAAATTTTTGGTCAAATTAGGAAATAATTAGCATTTAATACTTTTTTCAACTAAAAATAAAAATCTAATTAAAAAAGATATTACTAAGGTATGATTTGATTTTTTTGAATTGGAAAAGTCCCCACTAAGAGTTTTATTTTGTTAGGGAAAAGATTTCATGCAAAACACTTTTGTAATTTTATGTACTCATTACGCTTGCTAATCATCGTTGGGCAAAACAGTTTTGTAACTTTATGTACTCATTATGCTTGCTAATCATCGTTGGTTGGGAGTTACGGAGTACTAGATTCGATCACACCTTAGGAAAAAACCCACTACAAGGCCTAATTTCTAATTTTGTAGCAAAATAGGCTCAGTTTAGAAAAAATATTCAAACAACAATTTGACTTATCTGGAGAACCCATTATGTTTTTATTTCATAACAGCTCATACATTACTCGTATAATAATTGAAATCACATATTAGAGGCGGCTAGGCGCCATGACACCATGGTCCGTGCCAAACAAAGAGCGCTATTGCCAAGCCAAGAATTTACCGTACGACATGACGTTCGGTTGTGTGTGTGTGTTTAAATTAAAATTGGTGTATTGTGGCCTTGTGGGTTTCAAAGGGGTGGTTTGGCTTGTAAAGTTGTAATATGATCAGGGATGACAAGGAACTGATGAGGGCGTGTTAAAAAGAAATTTCTTGATATAGCAACACAAAGAAAATTAAGTTTTGATATGTGAGTCACTGATTTCACCCACGTTAAACTTTACAAGGCGAGTTATATTAAATATAAAAGTTTTCTTTACATATCAAGAGATTAATCCCTATCCATCTAAAAATAAATAAATAGTTGAAATTAAAATCATTTTAATATTTTACCAATTTTTTATAATTTAAATATCTTTTAAACCGTTAATTGACAAGCGAAATTAATTACACCATCGCGACGAGCATTTAATTATCTTTCTATAGACGGGCACTTTGATATACTTTTGAAAAAAAAAAATATTTTTTTCACGTTTTTTTTCGGCAACAAAAAAAACCGTGAAAAAAACGAAAAAAAAAATTGTTGAAAATATATCAAAGTGCCTATCTATAGAAAGATAATTAAATGCTCGTGGTCGAAAAAAACGTGAAAAATACGAAAAAGAAAATTTGTCGAAAATATATCAAAGTGCCTATCTATAGAAAGATAGTTAAATGTTCGTCGTAACGGTATAATTTTTTTCGCTTAACGATTAACGTTTGAAATATAACAATATTTGAAAAAAATTGATGAAAGTGTGCTTTTTAAATTGTTGGGATTAATCTCATCTATTAAAACAAATAAGGATGGAAGGAATATGAAGGGCTGAGATTAGTCTTTCGGTATGTAAATAAAGTTTGGTTCTCAAATTATTTTAATTCAAACTTTACATCTCTCTAGTTTGTTGAACGAAAATACTTTTAATGTAGCAAGAGTTAACATGACTCCCAAACTTCCCACAGCTTATGTGACCGTGTCATCTGTCACTAAGAATGCTCTAAAGTTGGTTTTCCTATGTATGGAAAAGTTGAATTCTGGATATAGGCCACTGCCATGCGTTTTGCTACATGGCATTATTATGTTCACTGGATAACTTTTTGTTGGATTTCGCTTTCGTAAAAGTCACATAGTGAAGCTAACGATCGCGGAAAACCTTATCCGAGGTCGTCACACAAACATAGTAGACTTCGAAATGGCTGTTTTTGTTGGATGATTAATGGACTCCAAATTTGTCGAAAAACAAGGTGATTAGTAAATAAAAAGTAAGAAAAATGAACTGAATGATGTTTATCTCATAACAAAACAGGTACATATACTACTTCCCTTATGATATCCACAAATTGTTATAATCATGAAGGATGAATCATTTGTTACGACAAATTAAAAAGGTGTAAATTTATTCCCACATCGAGGACAAAGAGAAACAAATGTGTGTATAGAAACTCCTATAGTCACCCTTGCTGTTTATCGGTTGGCATTGGTGAAGTAAATATACGTGCTATGTTCACTTGATCAATTCTACGTACTACGGTGTTTTACTCAACAAATATATCTTTGACTATTTGTTTTATTGTTAATTTTAACTTGTTTTACATAAAAAGAGTAAAATTTGACTTAAATATAACATTAACTCTAAAGACGTTGAAATCATCTTTTACTTTCCATCATTCATGTCTATAGTTTCTCATGGAACTTTGCTTTGAATAAACTAAAAATGAGAAAATAAAAAAGGTTGTTAAACCGGCTAATTCAAACACATAAATGTTTCAGTATCAAACTGTAATATTTAAAAAAAAAAAAAAAAAAAAAAAAAAAAAATTGTTTATGCTAATAGTAAATTTGAACACGACGTTTCTTATGCTGAACGTTTAATTCAAGTCAATTGGTAAAACCATTTTCACTTGCCTTTGCAGTCCTTTGAACTGGAATTGCATATTTTGTATCCCATGACCAACCATTTTTCACGACTTTTGTACATACCTTTCATATGTATACTTTTCTTTTTACGCGTTTAAGAGCACTAACATTCGGATTGTTAGACTCGATTATGTTTTTGAGTCATCAGACTTGCCTTTAAAGTAATACCCACCAACCATGATCAATTTCGAATTTTGTAGCAAAACATGCCAATTTTAGCAGTTTCTTAAACACTCATATATTAATGACTAGAATCACTAATTATATTTACAATAAGGAAAAATATTTCTTTCAATAGAAAGGAATGTGTATATATATCTAGGAATTATAGTTTTAGTGGCATGTTGTGAGACAATTCTTAGAGGTAAATTATCAGCTAGGACCGAGATACCGCCTCCTAGAAATGTCTGGCTTTTTACATAGGTTTTATCTAACTTGTGTCATGGCCCATGGGGGCATGACATAAGAAGTAATAAGAAATTTTGAAAAGTTATAATATCAAATTACATTTAAATATGTCAGTTTTAGCTCATTTAATGTTTTAAACATATACCACCATGGCAAATTGTAGAAAATCCCTTTTAAGTATAAAATTGTAATTTGAAAGAGTTGTTTCTGTTGAAATGTAAGCTAACATTTTATCAAGCTTCAATCTTCCAAGTCAAATAGTCAAACCATCATACTTTCCTTTTTAGTCCTTTAAATATGGGAATTGCATCAGATGACAAACCATTCTTCACAACTTCAGTATGTATAAGAGCTCTGGGTGCAGATGAAAACTTGCACCTCGCCGTCCGATGTGGCACTTCCAACGGCGAGCCGTTGCTCGCCGCCACACCGTTTGGGCCTCGCCGTTCTTCGCCGATGGCAATCTCGCCGTGGCCACGGCGAAGGTAATGTTCTGACAAATGGCAGGTTATTTTTTTTCTTTCTTTTTAGTTGGGTTGTTTTTGGGTTTGGGTCGACACACGTTGGGTTATTTTTTTTCGTTGGGTTATTAAATTGAGCTCACCATATATGTGTTTTGGGTTTGTTCGAACAAGAAGAAAGAAAGAAAAAGAAATATGGATGCTTTGTTTGTTCGAACAAGAAGAAAGAAAGAAAAAAAAATATGGTTATGGTTTTAGTGTGTGTTTGTGTGTGTTTTGGTTGGAGAAGAAAAAGAAAAAGCATCACTTTTTTGTTTTTTTGTTTTTTTTGTTTTTTTTTTTTTCTTTTTACACTGTTGAGTTGTTGTTGTTGTTCTTTTTTTTTTTTTTTTTTTTTTTTTTTTTAATTTTGATGAAATAAAATTAATGTGTTGTGTTATTTTTAAGTATTTGTGAAAAGAATTTAATTTTTTTTAATAAAATGAATAAAAAAAATAAGTGTGTAAGAGGTGGGGCCCGAATGGGGAAGTGGAGGTTTGTTGTTTGGTGAGGGGGGGTTTGTTGTGGTTTGTTGAAGTTGGGGTGTTTTGGTGATGTGGCATGGTGGGGCCCGAATGGGGAGGCAAAACCTTGCCACTGCACCCAGAGCTCTAAGTATACCTTCCATCTAATCACTAAAAAACAACACTACAAAACCTTCAAAATACAAAAATTACAAAATGGTGATTCCATCAAACACAAGAGTTGAAACCTTAGCAACAAGTGGTATTCCTCAAATCAATACATCCGAACACAATATGAACTAACAACGATCACCAACATTTCTGACGAGGAAAAGAAAGAACTAGGACCACAAGTCCCAACCATCGACTTGAATAACATCAACTCAAACAAACCAAGAACACGCGAGAAATGTTGTAACGAGCTCGTGAAAGCAGCCACCGAGTGGGGTGTCATGCAGGGGAGCGTTTCTTTGATCAGCCTGTCAAGGAGAAAGAGAAGTACTCTAACGATATTGCTTCAGGGAAGATTCAAGGTTATGGACGTAAATTGGCTAATAATGCTTGTGGACAACTTGAATGGGAAGATTCAAGCTTTGATTTTATAAAATGTTGGCTTTTTTTAAGTGTAAACCTCCCTGATATGTACATGATAGCATATAGCTTATGGTTGCAAAACTTATCATATTAACCGACTTAAGTACATAAATTATAAATCATGATATCATATTAAGCTCGCCCGCCTATTGGGCGGGTCATGAAGCTTTAGCTAGTTAGTGAATGTAATTTGTAACACCCCCAATTCATGGTTGCAGCGGAATTCGAACTGGGTGTTACTCGACGGCACAATAGTCACAATAATAGAAAACGAACTCCAATTGAGTCGTTTTAAAAGATTTATCATTCAAATTATATAAATATCAGAGTTTACAAAATGAGGTCCCAATTGGTTCCATGTTTACAAATCACATTAAGTGAGTTTTTGAATGATAATAAAATTTATAGCCCTCTTGAGTATCCGTGTCCTTCCGTGCCATCCTTGATCGTCATGAACCTGAAATACATGCTTGAGAAGTCAACACAAAGGTTGAGTGATATTCATAGAGTTTGTTAAATCGTTTGAACACAATATGTTGGTAGTGTGAGTTATAAGCTCACACCAATGTTTGGAAAACAAAACAGGTAGGCTACGTTATTATACGCCCGGAACAGTTATTATACACTAAGCTTATGACACCATAACGTTAACGTGTACCAATATCGATCGGCAGATTATCCCGGTAGGTACTTTGCTAACATACCTAAATCTCAAATATTAATGCATTTGTTTGAACTTAGTCAATACAAATGAGATTCGTCAATCCCAATAGGCCTATTATTAATATTCGCGCTCACTATTGCTAGTGACTAAATGGTTCATAATAAAGGATCTCGGTTTAGCAAGGTTGGTACTTAGTGATAATAAAACATCGTCGTGAAGCATACATTAGAAAGCATTGTATTCGATTTAGAAATAGCATGTATTCCCCCCAAGGATTTGTAAAACAATTAAGTAATGGAAAGTGGGGCTATGAACTCACCTTAAGTTAAGATAGCAAGAAATGAATGTAACGGTTGAATCGTGAAGGTTTCTACGAGCAACCTATAATCGAATGTTGCGACTTAGGATCGGAGTAAAGAATATGAAGTAGTGCCTATATATATATCTTGCATTTAGTCCATGATGTGGTATGATGTATAGTATAAGTCTTTGAAAGAAAGATTCATGAAACATGTATGTTTTGGTATATCGTTTACTACCGTTCGGGCCGACATAATTCAGAAGTCATGTTAGTAAGCGTTCGAAGAGCCAGGACACTTTAATTCGTAAATCCACAACTCAACTCGACGGCTTACATAATGAACTCCTCACATGAGGCTCCCTACTATTGTAGTAGTTGATGAAATATATAGATATAAGCTTTGATCCGAAAAGTTACATGTCCGATATTTGAATAAACTTAGGAAAGTTTATTAGTACATGAAGATTGTTATTAGGGGTAGTTTCATAAGTCTTGAATGACCATTTTCTCTTGGTAAAATCTCATGGTTCCCTTTTAAGTGAAGTAGATCCAAATTGCTTGTTCAAGTTATCGCCTAATTCATTGTTTCATGTTTACGCCTATGTAAGTTGGTATGGTCATTTCGTCATGGCCTAGCCATGACCTTTGGTCCTTGTTCCAAGGTCATGAGACACAACCTTGGCTCTAGCCATGGTTGTGGTCTTGATTATAGGTCATAAGACCTCTTGTTCCTTTCAAAGTATAACCATAACTTAGTGACTTATTATATGTAAATAGCTGTTAAGAAATTGTGAAATATCTTACTCAGAAAGTGTTTTCAAGGCTCGAGCCTCTTCAATCCTGAAGGAAAACGTGATTCCGGACAACTTTCGTGTTTTAATTTTTTCATGAAACGGACCAGAAAGGCCTCTTTTTGCGTGTTTTCTATTCTGTCACAGAAACATTTTGGCAGTTTTGCCGGAAAGTTTTGGTAACTTCAAATCGGCGTAACTTTTGACTCGTATACTCGTTTTAGGTGGTTCAAATTGCTATGGTTTCCTTGTTAAGTCCTCTACTGTATTATGTAATAATCCAATATCATATTTTTACCATTTTGATCAGGTTATACCAACAAAGTCACTAGTTTACTTGTTTTATGAACTTATATTAACAATCAATTACAACAACTTGTTTTACTCACTTTTATACATCATGGACATGATAACAAGACAATATATAGCACAAATAATATGTAAATAACATGAACATGATTATTTAACAAGAATCAAGTTAGGGTTTGGCTCACAACTTTTGGCTTTCAAAGATGAAAGGAAGTTAACATGTAAGGATAGGACTTTGATAAACTTGCTTCAACCCACTTCTCTTCATGCAATCTTTCTACTCTTGTAATCTTGAAAGATGGATGATGAAGGTTGAGGTGACTTGAGTGGATTCAAACTCAAGAGAAATCACCAAGTATATGAGGTTATGGAAGTGTTTGATGAATGATAACCTATCTAGGGTTTCTACCTTGAAGAATCACTTGAACCATGCATGAAACTAGAAGGAAATGAGCTAAGAATGGGATGGTTATGGGGTTGGGGATGCACGGCAACAAAAGGGGGGGGGAAGGGAGTATTTATAGTCCAAAAATGAGGAGGTTAGGAAAGTGCTAGGAAATTACTAAAACTTGGTGACCAAGTTGTAATATAATGGTGATCTAGGGGTATATTCATGAGATGAAGCCACATGGTTGTGACTCCCCCCTCCTAGGGCGGTTTGGTCAAGCTTGGGGAGCAAGGTTGGACTTTGGATGATATTATCCAAGATATCTAGTGTGTTTTGACTCCGAAAAATGCAAACCGTAAGTTGTTACGCCTCAAAACGTAAAACCGGGTGTCGTAAAATTATGGAATTTGAAAGTATTGTTAAACATGTCCATATAGTCCATAATAAAATATAAAATGAGTGGTAGGTTCTATCGGGTGCTAAAACCCTGCTAAAAACTGGAAACACGGGTCTAAAACGCGTAATTCGTAAAATGTACGAATATTGCGTAAAATTGAGAAAAGTAAAATATTACTTTTCTAATAGGTTATTAATGATTTAAAATGACTTATAATGTCTAGACTGGGCTCAGTCTAGTGTCGGTTGGTATTAAATGTCTTTTAGACATCAAACCGTAAGCCTAAAAATCAAGGAATGACTTATAAAATCAAGGAATGATTTTTGGTCAAAGGAGGAGGGAATAATATGTTTGACTTTTTCTAAGAAGTTGAAAACTCAAATAGTCTTAGAAACGCGTTTTGTGGTCTAACGGTTAATCGCCCATACGGTTAAGCGTGCTCATGTGAGAGTAGTACCGGCTTGGGTGACCTGCCGGGAAGTCTTTGGTCATGTTTTTCTCAGTCACGATTAATTCTCAAATAAATCATGAGTGTGTCAAACATTTTTCTGATGCGGGGTCACTTAACGAGGTCGAGTTTCGTTGTACGTAGAATTTCTGAATGACGTTTTACCCTAAAACGTGTAATTCCTTAATAACTTTCACGAAAATGATCTGACGAATGTCAAACATTTAATTTGCCATGGAAATGATTTATCACTCGAGAATATCAAATAAAAATCAACTTTCGGGAAAGTTTCGGGAAAAATGAATAGTAAAAGTGAATAGTGAAATTTTCCGGGAATGGTAATTAACCTGAAATTGCGAATTGTTACATAATTCATAAAGCAGACAAAGGGGTACCACTATATAGGGTATAGGACAACTACATCGGGGTTGATTTTTTTAGTGACATTCGAATAGCTACTAGCTTGCTTATAAGATTACCATGAACTTCAAACCAGTTGCATGTCAAAGAAGAAGTTAGCTTAATTCTTATTCATGAAAACAGTTGGGGTAAGAATAGCAAAGCAACCCACTTGTCTAATGTTGTTACCAACAGATAAAGAGTGCACACTTATATAGGAGCGAATATGGAAGACCAGTGACAAAATGTTAGATACGAATGCCCACTTCAATTGCTCTAGTTACAAGCAATATTGACCAGAACCCATAAACAAGCAGCAACACAGGAATGAAACGGTCATAGACCACACGCTGAAGCAAAGTGATGAAAAGGCTTACAAATCCGGGGCTCCTCAATATATAAAATCAATAATTCAGAGGCAGGGATTTACAAATTTCCATGATTTTATGGAGTTTAAGAAATCAGTTGGAATTGATTTCCTATCATTATGTAGCATCTTATTGCATTTCTGTTCCATAGCCATCAAAACCGCATGAACCAAACACGCCGCTAGTGGTTTACAACTAAAAGTGAATACACTTGCAGATTACAGCTTATAAGAATGGTCATAAAATGATAACAACAGAAAAGGGGAATGAAGGATACTTTACTGAAACAAGGACCAAAATGATCGAGAGTTGATGGCTACTACAGGTCGAATGTAAACAACCCAAAACGAGAAATAACTACATTTCTCTTACTCTTAGTTGTACTGATAAACATGCCTTCCACTATAACCACTTCACTATAACCCAGTGAGTTGAAATTTCTATACACGTTTGTGAAAGAAGTTTAATAAAACATCAGCAAAAACAAGAATTTATATATGAACTTGTAGGGGCTTTACATTCATAGTTTTCTTTTGACCTCAGCTTTTGAGTCTTTACTCTAAAAGAGAGTCATTAAGTAGATCAAACAAACCAATTTAAAAAGTGCAACAGTTGATGAAAATTCATGTAGTGGCTGAACAACATAAGATAGAAAATTCAAACCTGAACCAGACATGCATAATCACACATGAGCAAAAGATGCAATGAACTCTTCACAATCTTGTAGGTAAGCCCCTTCTCCCAAATCCAAGAGCTTACTGACAGTCTCTGATACAAATTTGTATTGTAACACCTTTCCAGACAGTTCAATTACCATAAACGAATCCTCCTCCAGTTCCCCCAAAACGATGCTCAAAATATTACGACACTGCTCGTCAGTAGGAATCCTCAATGCTGGAAATGGCCTCATCATGTCATCAAGATTAACAAAGTACTTAACCAACCATTCAGAATTCCCGGTTTTCATCTCATAAATATTCAAATGTCGGGAAGGAGAAAAATCCTTACAAAGAAGAAGCAAACTACTATGAGACTTAAACAATTTGTGGTCACGATGCACCCCTCCTTCGACATTTACATGAGAGGGGGTTTGTATGTTTGTTAAAACCGGATTGTCCACAATATCTAACTTGACATGAAAAGGCTCAGAATAATTTAACCAATGAATGGCACCATTCCAATATATTCCGTCAGAAAAAGCACGAAAACTTCTACGAAAAAATCGATCATCTGAGACACTCCAAACACCAGTTTCAGAAGAGTAAGTTTGTATTCTAATGTTATAACTATATTCATCATCATCTTCAACTTCTAAGCCTCCAACATGTACAACTTTATAACAAGGGGATTTGGTAGGATCAAAAGCCATGTTCATGTCGTCAATACCATTTCTTTCATAATACAAATCGTGTTTTGGTGGAAGCATCTTGAACATACCAATCAATGGATTGTAAATACTATACTTACCATGACGCGGTATATAACACAGAAGCAAACCATTGCACGACTTACAAATTTGGGCCTTTGAGTTAAAACTAAAGAGTACTGACCTTTTTGTTGGTATTCTGGGATCAAATGACACAAAATCAATATCGTATTTGTATTTGTTATAAATATCGTAAGTCCCTCGTCCAATAAAGAGACCAGAAGGAGGATCGAGTGTAGGGATTCGGGTTCGTCTCAAAGTGAAACTAGCTAGGAGAAGTTATGAGAGATAGCCACTGTTTAGATATGCATTTAAAAAGATGAAGTGAGAATGTTGGTAATCGAAGTAAGATTTCCATCAAAAGGTCTTCATTGGATAACACTTTACTTACAGATGAAGGGAATTTGTGGTTTGTTGCATCATCATCATCATTGTCAACAACCTCCAACCGGTGGGGAAGTCCAGATGAACCACTGGCCATCTTTTGGTAAATCAAAACTCTAATGTTTGGGTTCTCCGAATTTGAGTTTTAGGGTTTAGATTTGGGGACCTTTTTTTAAAGGCTGAAAAGGCTCCAACTTACGATTTAACCCTCCAACTTTCTTGATCATTGATGTAATTCTTAACTTTTGTTGGCTTGTTGAAATAGACATCAAAACATATCGAACAATAATAGTTTAAATTTTAAAACTAATTTTAGAATTCCATCCACGCACGGGGTGGGTTTGGGGATAAATTTTTGCTTAGAGTGCTTTTACACTTTCGAAAAATCTTTAGTTGTAATATTATTAAACACAAGGTAAAGGATATATGTTAGTTTAAAAACACAAGGTAAATCCAATAAACTTCACCTGGACAAAATTATCAAACTAATCAAAAACTACACCAAATACAATGAGTCAATGAATACGATTGACAAAACAAACTAGCTAATTTTCAAAACTTTTGTTGGTCATTCAGTTTGGCTTTTTGGATTGCTGATGACTTTGTTCTCTTGGGTACGCATAGTAGACTAAGTAGAATGTTCATGGTAGGTCGCCGAATAAATTATCTGATTCTCGGTACGTGAGGTATAGTGGTCATTGGCTTTGTATTAGTTAAACAACTTCTTTTCTTCTATAGAAATGAATAACACGTAAAAAAACTCTAATAAACACTTGTTAATATGGCTGATGTCCAAACAAATTTTGGAGTTGCAGAATATAAGGGTTGATACCTTTTTCTTATCAAAACTTATGTTCCATGCTGTTTTAGCTCTAAGAAGTTTGTCGCTTTTTTGTCTCGTCATTGCTGTTCAATATGATATTTAACATTTGTAATGATTTCACAGTTTTATATTACTTGATTTGATATTGTTTGGAAGAATGAACTTTGGTGCGGGTGATAGAGTACTACTCCATGGAGGATTTGTATCTAATTACATCGTCGCTTAGTGATTATCATGTAAATTGGCATCAATAATCAAAGTAAATCCAAACGATCTTTCGTGTGCCTGTAGATGGTACTTATTAAAATAAACACAAGCATGACTCGAGAGAAAAGGTAGGTACTTCATTGTTTTTGTCACGAAAGTCATGTTAACTCTCATCCCACATAGATAAAAGAATGAAAATGGTCATTGTTTATATATCCAATTGTCTACTCTTTTATCGTTTTAAGGTTAGTGTCATGCTTTCATATGGGTTGTGTGGTGTGGTTCAAATTTTACCCGCTGTCACACCCCATTAGAAAAATTGATACGGGGTCTTGATTTTTTTATTCAACAATAACATATTTATACTAATGTTTTTTCACAATAAAATGTTTATACTAGTGTTTTTTCTTAATTTTAGAAAATAGTGGACAAAACATTTGTCTACAAAAAGGTGTCGAAAGTTTTAATATGAAAAACTTAACTTTTTTGTTATAACTTTATAAATTCGTATGAGAACATTTTTTTGTTTTTGTTTTAATTATATAAATTATTCTTATCAAATAACTCAAAAGGTGCATTTAGTAATAGAGTTTTCCTTTTTAACCAATTTTTGATTTTTATCAAATATCTATACTACTAGCATGGTACCCGCGCAAAGCAGCGGTTTCGAAAGCGAATGTTGTTTAACGAATGTTGCTCGAAGGCGAATTGAAATAAATTTGAGTTTTTCTTTTTGGATGAGTAAGATTAAAATGCTATCAGAAAAAACATGTGTTTGATGTTGCTTATTAAAAGAAGAGTAAATTACACTGTTGGTCCCTATACTTGGCTCAGATTTCATACGACATCCAAAAGCGATGATTTTTTTGTTTTTGATCCAAAATTAAGTTTTTATTATGCCGCGAGTCCAAAATCCTGACGGTGAAAAGAGCAACCCACCCTCATGTCCATCCTCATGTGTCTGGCATGTGACCGACTTAAAAGAGAAATCTAACGACTGTCAGGATTTTAGACTCGCGGTGTAATAAAAACTTGATTTTGGATCAAAAACGAAAAAAATCAGCGCTTTTGAATGTCGTATGAAATCTGAGCCAAGTATAGAGACCAACAATGTAATTTACTCTTAAAAGAACCAATAGAAAAAAAATCAAATAAATTAAAAATTTGTAAGGGTCGTGTAAAAAACCACAAAAGTTGTATATGTATTATATGTATTTGGTTATGCAATAAATGTTATTTTTTTATATATATTTGGTTGTGCAATAAATGAACAAAAGTCCATTTTAGTCAAGTGGTTGGAATACTTCACTTTCACCTAAGAGACCTTGGATCAAATCTTCCTACTACTTGTTTTTTAAACTATCGACAACTTTTTCTTTAAGTTTGAAGTTTAAACCTTAATGATTCATAACCTTTTACAACCCTTTTTCAATTGATATTAAATTAGATAGCTTCCATTTATGCACCACAATCACCAATATATAATAATGCATTACTACTTATAATTAGATAATTGTTATCTGAGTTTCTTTTGCCAGATTATAATATCTAAGAATTTACACGCAAAATGACCCCTGAATAAATAGTTTGTGGCTGGTACACGTTAATTAGATACAATTGTTGCATACCCAAGCACTAATGACTAATAACCTGCGACTTGCATATGCAGTAATTACATAATCACTTCCATAATGTGTATCCAAACTCCGTCTTTTCTTGAAAAGCAACTTGTTAGCTGATAATGGCCGGAGAATAAGCTTTATTTTCGTTCAACTAAGCTATTGGTCTATTGTCATGGAAGATGTTGAATGGTCCTTTCCATATACGTAGTACTAATTTTGGCTATTCACATTTTAAGACCTTGAACCTTGAATATATATATCATACTTGGAAGGACTACTGTATGATGCAGTCCATGTCTAAGTAAAGATACTTATATGTTGGATGGTTCATGCTGGTTTGGTGAAGTTACCAATTTTGTTTAAGTGCATGAGTGAAAAATGCGATTTCAAAACCCTCAAATCAAGTTCAATCTACATTAGAGGCAGGCAATTTAGATTTGAAGCTAAGTGTGAAAGCTCCACCAAAGAAAATACTTGACACAAGCCAAGCTCAGATTTCCAAAAACAAGGAATGTGGTCAAACTTTTGATGAAATTGATAACCATGAGATTGCTTGTAATCACCAGCTTGGTCCCTCTTTATTGAATGACAGATTAAGAGGGGTGAGACTATCGCCTTTGTATCTTAAAAACTCATTGCTTTTCTAATTACTTTGTATTATGTGTTCTCTCAATTATGTCTATAAAATAAATAGCTTGTTGGTCCTTGCATACTTTTTGAAACAGCTTAAATTGAGCAATTCCAAATATCAAATATATAGAACATGAGTATGAGAAGACGTATGTTAAGTTACTTACTTTGTGAGAAGTTTTTTTTTGGGTCGGATCGAGTAGGCCTTAAGTGAAGGCCAACAACAAAAACTATGCTCAATTTTGTATCTTTGGGTAGTTTTATCAAAATATATAAAACCTGTTTTGTGTTGATTTCACAACTGCTCGTATATATTATTTATTTATCAAAGCAATAAATTATGTTTACTGAAAAGAAATTATATATAACACATTAGAAGTCGCAATATTCAATGTTGGAGCAAAATCCCAGTCCCACATCGGAAGAAAATTGAAAGAAATATGTTTATATATACATAAGGTTTTCAATTTAACTTATTTGGGTAAGCAGGTTTGTAGTTTAATAGTAACTACCAACTTTACCACCCTTTTGACTCCAACAAAACAAATTAAGGAATTATTATTGTGATGTAACTTTCAACAAACGAGTCATCAAAACAAAAGTCTCATATTTGCAATCTAAGTGATGCGAGATACCATAAACCACTTTTAAGATACTAAAAGCTTAATTTTTTCAGTTTATTGTACGCAAAGTAGGAACATAGGTAGCATTGGCGCGGAATGTGAACTTGACTATCAAGATCCTGATTGACATCATATTCTAGTTCTGCATCTAAACCTCCATGCTCGTAGGAATAATGCAGTTTAAAATTTTGATTATATCTTTCCGTGATGAACTCCTTTTCTTGCTATCTGGATAACTTTCAGAGCTAGAGTCACTAGAGTCAAAGTTACATCTTGTGGTCTTATCTTGTGTGATCGTTTCCCTTTACTTCTTAAACCTTCCACATTCGCAGGCCATGGAAGACTTCCTTGATAATATAGATGGACTAGCATGCCTAAAGTGTAGTATCCTTGATACGGTGCCTTTCTTGTGTGAATGTATGGATGAAAATGACTTCCATGGCTTATGCTGGAGTTAGTTATGCCATTAACAACACCATTCTGTTTCTTAACATTAATACTAAGCTCTTGTCCAGGATCATATTCTACGATTCCACCAGTTGTTCCCATATAAGTGAGTAGTGAATGAGAGTATACATGCATTGCTGCTACCTCATCCATCCACACTCTATCATTATTCTTTGTATTACATAATTCCATGAAATTAACACTACAAGAATCCAGTCAGCTACCCACGGACGAAATCCGTGGGCAATAGACCCATTTTCGTGGGTAATTGGCTAATACCCACAGAATTCCCACAAACCCGTATAAATGGGTAAAACCTCCGAGGGTAATCGTGTACCCACAAAATCTTCAAGTGGTGGGTAAGTTTACCCATGAGCTTTGTGGTGGGTGGCACCAGCTTTGTGGTGGGTGGTGGTGCCAAGTGCATGGGTAACTTTTTTCGTGGGATTATATAAGATACCATGAAATTACCCATAGATATGGTAATGGGAAATTTGTGGTAAAAATCACCTACGAAAATAATCGTGTGTAAACTTATGGGCAAATATTTTAAAATCATCCGTCATTATTTGTGGGTGATTCATGACTAAATTACCCACAGGTTAATGCTACGGCTAACTTGTAGCTAAAATGTTAACAATATGAATATGGTCATTCAGTGGTTAAATTCTCATTTATAGAAGTGAAATGCTACACATATTCTATAGCAAGTAATACACAAACAACATTATACACTCGTATTTTCAATTGATATGCAACGTAACATTATCATAAAATATAGATGATTCAAATATAAGTATAAAGTATGTTATGCCGTTATGGGACAATGGGAGAGTAATTGATAAAGTTACAAAGATTCTTTGCATGCTCATGATATGAGATTGACTATCTCGTATGGCTAAATGAACAATCCGACGATTTTGTATATCAGTTTCTCGCTCAACACTATACTTTGGTTCCCCCAAGCATCATCAACTATCAATGTTAGTATCAGCATTTTACTTCTCACGTATCTCAAAAAATTAGCATAGCGTTCTTAATCTTTTGAGTGCACTTGTGCTCGAACCTCGCGATACCGTACAAGATGTTTGAAGCAGCTTTGCATGCCCATCTCTTCATCTTTTGGCTTGCTATGTTGCTACTTTGCAAACTCTTCAGTTTTCAATTTCTATTTGTGCTCGAAATTGGCATCTTATTGCAAGATGTTGAAGGTCTAATTGGACCTACCTGCAATTTAATACCATGTTAAAATCATCAAAACATACCAATCAAGTTCCGCATCTTATGAATATAGAATTAGTGAGATTAAAGACATGCCGTGTACGCCGTTCTAAAAAAAAACACATGCCGTGTATCTTATAAGATGTATCTGAATCTAATAAGACGTGTTATGGCGATCGTCAAAATACTAGATCTTTTCACTAAGATCTACACTGTAAAGTTTTGATACTAATAATGTCCAAAAAAATTGATCATTCACTGATAAATGGTACATCAAATGGTTTGTACATTAATTGTTAGTAGGATATGAATTTCAAATCAATGCATAAATAACGAAGCTAAAACCAAACCATTCTAGAACACATGAAATTACAAATCAAATCTATTTATCATCAAGTCATCTCGACTAGGCTGTGATAAATTGCAAATGAACGCATTTAAATAAATTATCAATGTTTTTGTTCAATAAAACAAAATCATGACTTTCGGAACTAAGAGAAGATCATACCTTTATGTTGCCCCTGAAACAACACTGAGCATCATATGAAAAAATTAAGACTCCTCCATAAATATTGATTTCATATGGCTAACTCGTGTCGGGCGGTTTGTAGTTATATCGGTATGTCTCTTGACCGTGCCATGCCTCAAATATGCTAAAGTGCCTATACGATTTCTCACAATTGAAGCATTGATAATTAGATAGCGCATGTTGAGTCCTACAACAAGAATTTCCGAAAACCCGATTAATAATAATAATTAATCAGTGGATGAATATAAGAAATTATAAGAGGATGTCAAGAGGCATTAACTGTTCAAGCTACTGACATAGACAAGAATTATAACCATCAACAACAAAATCGTACCCAAATCACCTATCAAAATTAATATAACAAAAGTAGCAATTTTTTATAAAACCAAATAACAAATATTAAAAACTATTTGTGATGATAAGATGAAACAAAATATGGGGCATACCTATGTGAACGTGGGAACACAGGGGGTTAGTGAGCAATATGAGGAGGTTATGAGAAATAAAGGGGAATGAATTTTAAAATTAAAATGGCGGGATAGCGGGCGGCAAAGTGTGAAATCTAATTTTTTGCTTTGGAGGGATTTTCTTTTTCTTTTATGAAATCAGTATAAGACTATATAACTACTACGTATAATCTTAGGAATAAAATATAAAAATAGATGTTCATGAAATAAAGTAAAAAAATCGTAACTTAATTTCGGTTGCCTAATATGTCGTTGTCGTTGTATATAGGGGTATCATTCGGGCCGACCCGATCCGAGTTAATTCGGATCGGGTCAATCTGGTCAAAAATTATATTCGGGTCAGTCGGGTCAACCCGAATTGACCCGAGTTATAAACAAGGTCAGGTTCGGATATGTTTTTAGCCTCAACCCGACCCGAATCCGACTAACCCGACTAAATTAACACCTTACAATGTAAAATACTAGGGTTGACCCCGAACCTGAATTGACCCGACCGAGTTGACCCGAGTTCTAAACATGGTCGGGTTCTGATATATTTTTTGGAGGCTTGACCCGAGTTGACCCGAACCCGGCCGGGTCAACCCGAACGACAACACTAGTTGTATACGTCAAATAATTTATTAACATGGTACCTTCACGTTCGGTAACAAGTACACTATGATTAAAATTTTTGACAAACATTGTTTTTTGATAATACGTTTTTCGTGACCATAACTTTATAAAAGTCGGAAATTTTTGGTTCTAATAACTTTAAAAACGACAAACTATATAATGTTAAAAGTAGATAGCAAGAACATAAACATGTCATTTAATTCTTTTTTGGATAGATTATATTAATTTTATTTCACTAATGTTTTATAGTGTTTGAGAATAATATTTAAAAATTTGTTCTGAAAATTAGTTTGATTTTTAGTTTTTTACCATGTGGTTTATTAATTGTATTTTTGCATTGAGAGAGGTTCAATATTTACATTAATCCAATTTGTTTATTGGTGCATAAGTTAATTGTACAACATGCGCTTATAGTTGTATTGCTTCAATTTTATGTTTTAAAATACCTTAACATAGTGTTTGGTACATCGTAAAAAGAGTAGGAATAGAAAAGAACATTACGACAGAATGAGAAAATTATGTTTGTTTTTAATTACGGAATGCAATGACTCATTACATGTAATCACTCATTACATCAAAAATCATCATTTTCATTCCATACAGGCTCCCTCCTTTTTTTTCATTACGTCCGTAATGTAATCAAAATTACATAAAAGTCCACCATTAACTAACCATATTAAATGCACATCTTATTAACTATGACTATTTTTGTCTTTTTCTTATCGATTGCATTCTGTCCTATTATACCAATCAAACATCATTAATAAGGGTAATAATTAATTTGAGAGAATGGTCTTTCTACATTATATATATATATGTAGTGTACATGATCTTTTGTAACTCAAAGGGTTTAGCGGATTTTTTTCTTTTTAAAAAAAAATTTTTTTTAGTAATTTATACTATGAAATACAATACATACACCTAAATAGATTGCGCGCACATACTGAAATCGAATGGTTTCTGATAATAAAAATGAACTATTTTGGTTTGGTTTCGGATTTAGCAAAAACAGAGCTCAGCCAAAGCACGCCCACTCATTATTGAATGTTGGTAATCAAAAAGACGAAACAAATAACAAACTTGACAAACGAAGTGGAATCTTTATTCAACTTGTCAAACAAATTCAAACAACACAAATGTACCAAACACAAAAGTCTAATTCAAAAGCACCGAGTGTAAAATTTTAATTTGAAAGGTACAAATAAGTTTAATGCAAATGATTCATGTTTATAAGAAAACAAGCCCACCTAAATTATCATATTCTAAAGCGAGTCAAACTAGACTACGTACCAAAACATCAATTAAACTTACCAAATGCCCCTGTAGAGTTTAGTTCACTTTCTAACAATCTCAAACGTGACTTGAACTCCTCTGCATGTTCCAAACCTATTCAGAATTTGAATTCCCCAATGCTAGAGATATTAGCCTAATTCTAAACAAACGACCAATATCCAAAAATGGTCTGAAACAAAATCAATCCAAAGCAATCGCCGATAAGTTTAAAACGAACAGTCAACCGTTAACTGGCAAATTTAAAATGGCCAAATGAAAAAAATCGGCTGAAACGATCTTCACACAACCACAATCAAATTCAGGTAGCTATTTTCAAAAGACCGACAGAACAAGATCTTTTTCCAAATTGATAAATTCCCAATGATCAAACAAAATCCATACGACCTAAAAATTACCAGGTCTTCAAAAACCTAATCGACCAACCAATTTCAATGACAAATTCAAATTTTAATAACCTCACTTATTTAATAAGTATTACAGTCAAAGTTCAAACTTATTATCCAATTATCAAACAAATTCAAAATACTAGATAACATGACGAACTAGCTCAATGTCCAAAATATGATATTAATAATTCCAACAAACCCACGCACATAATACCAATAATGTCTCAAATTTAAACAAACAAATATATCCTAATATGTCTTACTCACAGGATAATACATGTGGAAAACCAGGCATATTAAAATCATATGTATGAATTCACCTATATTTTAACCACCAAAATGCTACCCATATAATATTACATTATTACCATTGCTAACTTGACATGGGTAAAGTCGCGTGTACATATTTACACACAAATTACCCTCATAAAATACACACGAACAAAAAGCATTTGTATAGTCCATGGGTAACATAAATTTTCCCATGAAAATACCCACAAATTTACCCATGGTAAATCAAAACGTGGGTAAGTCGTGGTTAATATTTTTTTTGGAATAAGTTAACCACAAATTTCACACAAAATCTAATTATGTGGGTAATTTCGTAGGTAACTTCGTGAGTAATTCATGGGTAGATTGGATCATCCTTTTAAATTTCTAGTTGTGGGCAATGTGTGGGTAATTTATGGGTAAATACCCATATTCCCATGTTTATGGGAGATTTTTGTGGGTAATTGACTGTTTTCTTGTAGTGTAAACACGATTCCTTGTTATTCATAATGCAGATGCAGCATCGTAAGCTCTTAATTTGTTGCTAAAACTGGATGTTGTTCTGTTGTAGAACATAGTACTCTAAATAGCATCCTTTGTGTTACCTTATTCTAAAATGTACTCCGTATCGTAAGTTATAATATATGAGTATTCTTCCATGAAAGTGTCGAAAAAGAATAAAAGTAGTAAAAGTAGTGACATGATTATATGTACATTGTAGGCAAAGCTGCTGACTTGTTTGAGTTTTGACTTGTTCAAGTTTTCATCCAATACATAAACAGCTTCTTAGGAGTTAGGAACAATGAAAAGCCAATATTTTCTTATGTGTCACAATAATCACTTTGAAATTGCACATCCATACGTTATATATATGCAAAATTTAAAAGGTTTAAAGGGTGTTTGGGATTGCTTATTCAGGTGCAACGTACTTACATTTTAGGCAAATAAACAGTTTGGAGTGTTTAGATAAGACATTTCCGTGCTTCTTATAAAGTAAATAACTTGCTGGTACTTTCATACTTTGTAAAGTAGTTTAAATTGAGCAATCCCGAATATCAAAGATATAGAACATGAGTACGACTGTACGAGTAAACGTATGTTAAGTTACTTGCTTTGTGAGTTTGTGTTTGGGTCGGATCGAATAGGCCTTAAGTAAAGGCTTATAACAACTATGCTCAATTTTGTATCTTTTTAGTAGTTTGTCAAAATCTATAAAACCTGCTTTGTGTTTATTTCATAACTTTTCACATATATTTTAATTATCAAATTTACAAATTATATTTGCAGAAAGAAAAGTATAATTCAACTCATTAAAAGTATAGTTTATATATGCATATCTATACTACTATATAATGTTAGCCGAGTATTTTGATAAGAACAAATCCATTTCATTAATTGTAATTAGAGATTAGTATCAAATCATTTGTCAATCCCGTAATCTATGGGATTACCCATAAATAGTTTTGTAATCCCCTTTATATAGGAAGTCTTGATTTTCTGTAATGACATACAAAAACATTCTCTATCATGGTATCACAGCCTCTCTAACAACGATCCATCAAAAACCCTTCTTATTATTTTTTTTTTCCTTTACTGTTAAAAAGGTGTTGGTGACTTGTGCTAAGGTCACAGTCCATACTTTCATTTCTTGTTACTTGTGCATTTGAAGGTCACAACTATAAGCTATCCATTATAATTTTTCATTCCTACGTAATACATTTTTGTTACATTTATCCCTCACATCACAGACCCTCTTTCACCCCAACATTTACTACCCTTTTCAACCCTACCCATCACACCTAATCATGACCGGCTCCAACGAAACTCCCATTAGTTCCCTCTCCGACAAGTTATCAGCCTTTACTCATCATCACCTCCACACTCGGGTTCCCATCAAACTTGATTTCGATAACTGGAACTATGCATCTTGGCAATTTTTCTTTGAGCAGTTATGTGATTCTTTTGATGTATCCAAGTTCATACATGGCACCAACAGTGGGGCTAACACCAGCACACCCGCTCCTCTCACACCCGAAGAACAAAAGGTCGATAAAATAATCCTCTTGGATTTTTGCGACCATATCAGACTCTCTATAGAAACGGCTGGTTAATGCACGACCGAAATCCTCACAGGTGGCTTGGGATTTTATTAGCGATCTTGTGAAAGACAACAAACGGTCAAGAACCTCGGTGTTGAAGACAGAATTACGATCCATCAAGCTTTGGTCGTTAACAATGGAATCATATTTTCAGAAAATCGAGTCAATCATGACAATACTTGCTAGCCTCGATTCCCCTGTTTCGGATGAAGATGCGGTTCATTATGCTCTTGATGGTCTCCCGGATACGTACAATCAAGTTTGTGGGTACAAATTATCTTTTTACTAGTTTCAAATAATTTCATTTCATATAATAAAGAAAAGCCTCCCATGCTTTGCCATGCCTGCCAGCTTGGCAAACATGTTAGACTTCCATTTGCTAGTTCCAATACTGTTGTTAATGCTTGCTTTGATGTTATCCACTCGGATGTCTGGACCTCACCAGTTCCGAGCCTTTCAGGGTTTAAATATTATGTATTGTTCTTGGATCATTATTCTCATTTCGTTTGGGCTTATCCGCTAATTAACAAATCTGATGTCTTGTCCAAATTCAATCTATTTCGCAACTATGTTCACACTCAATTTAAGTGTGAAATCAAGTCATTTCAGTGTGATCATGGCGGTGAATTCGACAACCGAAGCCTTCATAAACTTTTTGTCAACAACGGCATCCAATTTCGTTTTTCATGCCCCAAAACATCACAACAAAATGGGAAGTCTGAACGGATGATACGCACCATCAATAACCTTATTCGAACCCTACTTTTTCAAGCCAACCCCCCACCGACCTTTTGGGTTGAGGCACTTAATATGGCTGTTCACCTACTAAATATCTTGCCCTCCACTGCCATTGCTAATGAAATCCCTTAAACCCGTCTATTCGGCCAAAACCCGGATTATAGCCTTCTACGTACGTTTGGCTGCTTATGCTACCCCCACGTATACCCTAATCACAAACTCGAACCACGTGCAACACCATCCATTTATTTGGGACAAGCCTCAAATCACCGTGGGTATCGCTGTCTTGAATTAAACACCGATAAAATCATCATCTCTCGCCATGTAACCTTTGATGAAACTGTTTTTTCATACGGCACTGCTAAACAAACATCAATACCCAAATACAATTTTTTGGATGACTCACCCAATATAAATCCTCCAGTCATTCCATCTGCCCCTGTTATGCAACCCAATGTCCCTCAACCCATAAATGAGCCAACACCTATACATAACAGTCCTCATGTAGACCATCATGATGCAGCCCATGAACCATCACCATCCCCGCCCACTACTCCACAACATCCTCCAACTCAATCACCTGCGCATCAAAATCAACACATCATCCCTGACCCCCCAAACAACCCTAACCCTGCCTCGATTCATCACATGGTCACACTATTTCGTGTCGGGACTAATCGTCCTACTGAGCGTCTCAATATGCATGTCTCCTCGGTTTCACCCTTACCCAAAACCTATCGAGAGGCGTTTACTACTCCTAATTGGCAAAATGCTATGCGTGACGAATACGCTGCCCTTATTAAAAATGGAACTTGGACTCTTGTACTTAAACCCACATACATCAACATCATTCGATCTATGTGGCCTTTTCGTCATAAGTATTTGGCTGATGGCACTCTTAGTCGCTACAAGGCTCGTCTTGTGGCGAACGGTAGTAATCAATTGGAAGGAGTTGATGTAGATGAGACATTTAGTCCGGTGGTTAAACCAGGCACTATTCGAACTGTAATGAGTTTAGCTATTTCTCGACATTGGCCGATCCATCAGCTTGATGTCAAAAATGCTTTCTTGCATGGAGACTTATCTGAGACAGTTTATATGTATCAACCTTTAGGGTTTAGAGATCCTGAACATCCAGATTATGTGTGTCTTCTGCAAAAGTCTTTGTATGGGCTCAAGCAGGCCCCTCGAGTATGGTTTTAGCGATTTGCATCCTATATAACTAGAGTTGGGTTCTCCACTAGTCGCTGTGACTCATCTTTATTTATCTTCCGCCAGGGGACAGATACTGCTTACCTATTGCTATATGTTGATGATATTGTGCTAACTGCCTCTTCCGAGCATTTGTTACAGCAGATTATTTTGTCTTTGCACCAAGAGTTTTCCATGACAGATCTCGGACCACTTAATTATTTTCTAGGCATTTCAGTTACTCGAGACTCTACCGGGTTGTTTTTATCTCAGAAGAAATATGCCATAGAGATTTTGGAGAGAGCACATATGCTTAATTGTAATCCTTGTCGTACTCCTGTTGACACTGAGTCCAAATTGGGAAATGATGGTGCTTCGATATCTGACCCGACTTTATATCGAAGCCTTGCAGGTTCTTTATAGTATCTCACATTTACCAGACCTGATATATCTTATGCAGTTTAGCAGATTTGTCTTCATATGCATGATCCTCGGGAACCCCATCTTTCGGCTCTAAAAAGGATCATGAGGTATGTTCAGGGGTACTCTGGATTATGGCTTGCAGCTATTCTCCTCCTCTACTACAAATTTGGTTGCATATTCTGATGCTGACTGGGCGGGCTGCCCTACTACACGGAGATCAACTTCAGGTTACTGCGTTTTTCTTGGCAACAACTTACTTTCCTGGTCCTCTAAGCGTCAGCCGATGCTCTCTCGTTCTAGTGCAGAGGCCGCATATAGAGGTGTTGCCAATGCTGTTGCCGAGACTTGTTGGTTAAGGAACCTCCTTCGTGAGTTACACACCCCGTTATCTTTCGCTACGCTTGTTTACTGTGACAATGTCAGTGCTGTTTACTTATCTTGCAATCCGATACAACATCAGCGTACGAAGCACATTGAAATAGACATTCACTTTGTCCACGACTTGGTTGCTACTGGTCAGGTTCGTGTTCTTCATGTTCCTTCGCAATATCAGTATGCGGACATCTTCACGAAAGGTTTCCCATCAGCTCTGTTTGAAGAATTTCGCTTCAGTCTCAGCATCCGGTGTCCTCCCGCTTCGACTGCGGGGGAGTGTTAGCCGAGTATTTTGATAAGAACAAATCCATTTCATTAATTGTAATTAGAGATTAGTATCAAATCATTTGTCAATCCCGTAATCTATGGGATTACCCATAAATAGTTTTGTAATCCCCTTTATATAGGGAGTCTTGATTTTCTGTAATGACATACAAAAACATTCTCTATCATATAATGCATTTGGTACTATTCTATAATTAGAAAGACTTAAAATTCAGAATTTTACTTGCTTATTATAGAAGGATTTCAAAATTAATTGGTTAGGAAGCAGGTTGGTTAGGAAGTTGGTTAGAAAGCAGGTTGGTTATATAAACTAAAATTATTTGGCTTAACTATATCTAATATATCTACTTATAAAGTATAAAAACAACCAAATGTGTTGAGTTGGTTTGACCATATGAACCACTTGAATCTAACAACCTTTTGAGCTGTACAAACAAGGTTAGTTGTGTTTGTTGGACCCTGATTTTGACTAATATTGGATCTCCCGACATAAAAGATCGACTTGTTTCAGATGGTCGAGTCTCGTCACGTACCAAAAATATTTGATCACATATCTTACAAGATGTATAGTAGATGCTAAACTAAGATAACTATGCACTATAACTATCATTTTAACTAAGCCTAATAATATACTAACTTGGGAGTAAACGAGGTTATTAGATTTATAGAGACCTGAAACTATTATGAAGATAGTTATATTAAATACCAAACTTTTCTTACATATCAAGGGACTCATTCCACCATCCATCTAAAAAGAAATCAATGATTGCGATTAAAAACATTTTAATATTTCACTCGTTTTTTATAATTTAAATATCTCTTAAACCGTTAATCGTTAAACGAAAATAATTACACCATTGCGACGAGCATTTAATTATCTTTCTATAGACGGGCACTTTGATATACTTTAAAAAAAAATCGTTTTTTCACGTTTTTTTTTCGTAACCAAAAAAATCATATATGATAGTACATATTATATATGATTTTTTCAGCCACGAAAAAAAACATGAAAAAAACGAAAAAAAATTATCGAAAATATATCGAAGTGCCTATATATAGAAAGATAATTAGATGCTTGATAAGGCGAAAAGTGTACCGCTTTTGGGGGGGTCATTTAAGGCCAATGTCGAGATTATTTGATCAAATATTGCCCTAAATCATTCTTTTTATCATTTTAGGTACTTTTGAGAGGAAATTTACAAAAGGAAGCATTTTGGACGTTTTTGGAGCGAAAAAGTGAAGAAAGCGACAAAGTCTCAAAATCCTTGCTGGGAACAGTACCTGACGGTGTCAAAGCAATGCAAGTGACGGCGTCAAGAGTGGCAAAAGAGGTGGATGTGGAAAATACACGTGACGGCCCTAAAACTTTTCAAGGCTATTTGCCCTGATGGCGTCACCAAGGCCGTCAGGGTCAAAACACATGTGACGGCCCAGAGTATATTTACACATGACGGTGTCAGAAGTGGATCAAGGCAATACGAATTTTATCTTGGTGGCGAGTTGATGGCGTCACAAGCTGAAACGTGACGCCGTCAAGGTGTAAAATCTATATATAGGTTTCTAATTTTCATTTATTAAGTGTGGAACTTTTGGAGAGCTTCTTTGTGAAAACCCTAGACGAATTTTCTGTAATAATAAGGGTTTCAACCCTTGTTTCATCCATGTTCAATTGAAGATAAGTTTTTCAATAATCATACGATATGTCTATGTGTTGTGTGATTCTATCTTATGCTTCTCTTCTTTTTAATATGCTAGGCTAGGTTTTTATTGTGTTTGCTTAGATGTAATGAAACCTAGATGTTGATTATTGGTTGATGGTTTGTTTATAGTTGTTATGGATGATTGTATTCGATGTTAGACTTAAGAAAACTGGCAGACTTCCAATTGGTAACTTGCTTGAACGTCTTAAGAAACATGATCGGAGGTGTACTACGATTTATGGTTGTATTTAATGCATGAGCGAATTCTAGTGATCCCATGTTAGGAGCTTTTAGTCGGCTCGACATAGGACTCAAGTAGGAGCTTATAGAGTTAGGGAATTTCGTACATGGCCCTACGACTAGTATTAAGGAATATAATCCGTCATCCATGCAATTGTAACAAGCTAATCAACCGGTAAAAGATATCTATGGAGTAATAAAATCTAAGTAAACACATTTTCTCTTATTATTGTTCACACGACAAATTAGTTTTAGTTTATTTTATTTTATTTTGATTGCATCTTTAGTTTATTGGGTTAATTGACTATCAACTAATTCCGTCCACTCTTTTAAAACCCGAGATTTTACTTGCTTTCATAAAAATATAAAAATACAAAAAGAATCATCCCTTATCTTTAGACCTAGTTTAGTAGACTTTTTTAATCCTAGCGAACATTGTTCCTGAGTTGAACGATCAATCTCCCGGTACCTGTCACTATACTATACTACAACGAACAGGTACACTGCCTGGTGGGGATTGCAAGCTTCTCAAGATCCCTTGAGAGGTAAAACTTTTTGCGAGGGTGCAATTCCACGCATCAATGCTCGTCGTAACGATATATTTTTTTCGCTTGACGATTAACGGTTTGAAAGATATTAATAATATTTGAAAAAAAGGGATGAAAGTGGGTTTTCTTAATTGTTGGAATTAATGTCATCCATTAGATCAAATAAAGATGGGGGGGAGATGGAGGGTGGAGATTAGTCCCTTTGTATGTAAAAAAAGTTTGGTCATCAAATGATCTTAGACTAATGCTAATGGCAACACCATTTCCATAAAAGCAACCCCGCCACGTTAGCGACACCTCAGCTTTCTCTCTCCACAACTCCACCCCAACCACAATTAGCTAGTGGTGACCACAAAAGCAACGCCATTTTTTTAATTAAAATTTCATTCAATAATTAAATAAATATTACAATAAATAATTAAGATACATTAAAATACATTATGATAAAATTTAAACCGCTTGTTGATTTGTGCGTCGCCAAACGTGTTCCACTAAATCTGCTTAACTCCCCAAACCGCTTCATAAATTTTTCTTCTAAATCCGTGTATTTACTCCCATTTGACCTTCATTTTACTCTCCAGCGTTCATTAACTCTCCAACGGTTCCAAACTTACTCCTCATTGAATGACAATATTTAAGTCATCAATTTTTATACGTGTCACCCTCACACATTAACATACTTATATCAATTTGCAAGTTGAAGTGCCAACATATGAGACATAAACACGTATAAAATGGCAACCATATTAGTCACCCTCAAATATATTATCTACTCTAAAACGTACACCATCAACTGTGCATATTCATCATGGTACTCCATCATTCTACTATGTAAACCATATGAAATAGAACCATACCATGCCATGTTCTAACAGCAACTTGCAAAGCTACTAAATATGTAAAGCAAAATGTTCAACCCACTATTGAATGACAACGTTCCAGTTTCTTGTGACAATTAAATCACATTTTACTCCCAAACATTCTAAAATTAAAGCCTTGATGATTCAATTGTTTCGGTTGGTGAGGCAACCGAATTTTAGAAAAAGTTGAAGGGCGATGCGTTGCTTTGGGATGTGCTAGGGGGAAGTGGCGCGTTGCTTTTGGGGTTGTTGTACTTGCTTTGTATCGGCATAATGCATCATTTCGGGTTGTTGTACTTGCTAGCACATCCCAATAACTATCTTGATGAGAGTTATCGGGATCCTATACTTTGATACCCCAAAAGCAACGCGCCACTTCCTCCTAGCACATCCCGATAACTTTGATACCACTTAATTGTGGCGGATAAACGCAATGTAAAAAGAGCGATTTACATTCGGCGAGAGTCTAGACTTACAAAGGTGCATGACTGCGCGTTCGCATGGTGGAAGTGGTGATCCCGGTAGCATTTTACAAATACACGACCGCTGGTGACGCTAGCTAATTATAAGCGGTTTAAAAAATACAGTGAGTTATTGTTGTTTTCTTCAGAACTTAAAACGAGGCAATAATAACTGAAAAAATGTTGTGGTGGTGATTAACATGTGCAAATGGGGCAGCAGCATAGGGTACCATTTGTGAGGAGCCTCCGATTTAGTATATGTCAATTATTATTTATACATGTCTAAGTATAATATACGTGTCTAACTTGAATTCTTATAGCATTTTTTTAAATATTATGAGAGGGAGCTTTCAATTTAGTATATGTTCATTTGTATTTATACATGTCTAAGTATATTATGTTTTGAATTTTCAATAATAGTTGACCTTTTCATGATTTACGGGGTGTCATTCGTAGTTTCATACCGGGCCAGCCAAATCAATTAGACGGCCACGATAAAATGCTACTATCATAAAGGTGGTTAATGGATTCCAGTTAGCCTTAAGCAAAGGCCCACTGACTAGTCTCAGTTTTGTAAATTGTCAAATAATGAGGTGATTACCGATTAGATCTATAAAGTACTAAAACCTGAATATTGGAGTATTCATGAGCTATTATTTGACATATCATAAATATAAACAATGAACATCAAGAATACACATGCGGAAGCGTTATAACAAGATCACATAATGTGTAATTAATTAATCAATAATAAATAGCAAACGTATCATTGTGATTATAGCCCGAACAAGAATCAAGTGAAAGCAATTATTCAATTGATAAACCATAATTAGGGTTTATGTGGATTACACGAATAACCCCTTACCATTTTTGTTATTCAATCCAAGAATCAAACAATATTGTGTTTGATTCATGTTCTTGTACACACGTACTAATTCAAGTAAAAGATTATGCAAGTAATGAAACACAAAAACACTTTGGCTTCAAAAAAATCGAAACCCTTAGGATATAGGGGTGTTCGATCGGTTTTGCAAGGAGAAAAGGAAGAGAGAAAACTTTAGGTTATGTGTACAAGAGATGAGAAACAAATAACCTGGGTTTGCTTATATAGGTGAGATAACTTAGAGTCCAAGGCACAAAGGAGGTGCCCCCTTTGTTTGGCCGATCGGTTTAGGGTCCCTCAAAGGGATTCCGAAACCTTCTTGACCTTCCAATTATTCATCTATAAATCTTTCCTTTTATTTATCTAACGGTCGTTAATCACTTTCCGTTAAATATTAACGGTTGTTAAATGTTTTAGTGTTTTAATAATTATTCTTAACATTTATAAATAATTATTATTCATTTACTCTTCATACGTAAAGTGTGCAATCCCGTGATCTCGAGTTCGATCCTAACACACGTCTATTATTTTATATCTATAAAACTAACAATTATAACTATTAAGGATGAATTATTCCTTTCGAAATTTTTAAAATTTTTAGAGCTTGATGAGTTCAAACTTACAGGGGAGGGAGTAATAACGCCCCAACGGCGTTTTTGCCTACATGGCATGTTTTCCACGCCGTTTAGGCGTTAACACCATTTCCAGCTTCATTTTTTTGGCCCTGCGTTTCCTTTCGCATTACCACACTAACGCACGTTAGTAAACTTTCCATTTGGTTCAAAAAAGGCCCCATAATATATTATCGTTTGAATTTGACCATTTGCAATGGATACATTTTCTAAAAAAAATCAACACTACTTATATATATACATATGCTACTGATCAGCATATACTCACAAAAAAAAGCATCCGATCCAAAAAAAGAAAAGCATCCGATCCACAAAAAAAAAAATAAAAAAAATAAATAAATAAAAAAAAAACAATCTGTTGACATAAATAATGTCTAAAAACATTGTTAGCATATTAACAATATCTCTATGTTTTGATAATTACAAAGCATAAACTCATTAATTTAAAACTTATGACGTAAACAAGTTTTTAGTGCTTAATATTTGTCTTTGTATCCATATTACTTAAGGTATGAATAAACAAAGTGTTTATTGCATTTCATGATCAAAGGAAAATTTTCTAATCACTAGAATTTTTATAAAATGTATTAAACATTCTATATCTTTTACAAAATTACTTTTGGAATTAAAAGAATATGTTTAATTCATTATAAATATATGATTTCAAATTTCCAACCAAAAATGGCAAATTCTATCCAGAAAAATTTCCCTCACAAAAGGACAAGAAAATCCAACGTTCAGGAGGGTGGCCCCCTTAATTATACTAGGCGGTCCCCTTAATCATTAAGGGGACCGCCCCCTAATTATGGGGACCGACCACGCTCCAGAACAGTAAATTTTCTCCCTATAAATAGTGGTTCATCCCACATAATTTTCTCACCTTTTGCACTCCTAAACTTTCTGTTTTAGATCCCCATTTCTATTCTCTTAATCCTTTGATCATAAATACAAAATTCTTTGTTTCAAAGTGATTCAAACATCATCCTCTCAAGTGCAAGATAAGAATACTTCTATCCTTCAAGACAAGAAGTATTACAACTTGTTGTAATCTCCACATCCAAGTTGTTGGTGCATCATCAAGATTATTTACATAATTCTTTGTGAAGATTGTTGTGAATATTTGATTGTAGATAATTGTGCTAGGTATATTGATTGTGTGATTAGTTAGTTGTTTGGTGTGAAGAAGAAAGTTAGGAATTAGATTGTAGTGAAGAAGCTAGGTGTGAAGTTGTTAGTTGTGAAGTAAATTGGTGTAAAGAAGATAGGCGTGAAGTAGTTAGTTGTGAAGTAGATTGGTGTGAAGAAGTTGTGTAGAAGTTGTGATTTAGTTGTGAAGAAGTTGTGGTGTGTAAATTGGTGTGTAAGGTTTTCTCCGCCATAAGGGAGCTTGTTGATATAGTGAAGAAAATCTCGAGTTAGGTGCTCGGGGAGTGGAGTAGGGCAAGGAAAGTGTCCTTGTAGCCGAACCACTATAAATCTCTTGTCTCGCGGTTTGATCTTTCCATCTCTTATTTATTTCATTACTTATCATTGCTATATCTTACTTATTGATAGTTGTTTATATTGTGCAAGACTTGAGATCATAAATTATCGAATCTAAATTTTAAAAACTAAGAAAACACTAAAACTATCTTTTATAACGAATTAAAAAGACGTAAAACTATTCAACCCCCCTTCTAGTTTTCCACACAATCCGATCCAAAAAAATGTCGGGACGTGACGATCAAAGTTTCATGAACTTGATGATGGGTTTTGGAAATCCTAACTCGAACAATGCCGGATCTTCGTCAATGCCTAACCCACTTAATTTCACACCCGAATAACAACAACAATTTATGTTAATGTGGCAACAAAATTTCGTACAAACCCAAACCGAGCAACGTACACCGCCAACACCACAAACCCAATCCTCCCAAGCGGCATCCGTGGAGCCCGAAGCTATATCTCCACGAAAGCAAAAACGTGGAGGTAAACGGGTGTCAAAAAGAGCCAAAGAAACCCAATCCGCACAAGTATATGATGAAAAAAATCCCGACGTGAGTAATACTACGTTACGTTGGACATCGGAAGAAGAATGTTTACTTGCCGTGTGTTGGGTGGCCGTTTCCGAGGATAAGAATGTTGGAGTTTCTCAAAAGTCGATTACATTTTGGTATCGGGTTATGAATGAGTTCAACCGGAAAAATTTTCAAAATCGTAACAAAGATATGCTATCAAGCAAGTGGCATACGTTGAACGTAAATTGCCAAAAGTTCGAAGCGTGTTACAAATGTGCTAAACGTTTGACAAAAAGTGGTGAAGGTGATAATGATGATATGAGGCATGCTAGACAATTCTATCGTGACGAACACAAAGGTGTTTCGTTTGGTTAAGAGGAAAAGTGGTTGATTTTGAGGGCATGTCCAAAATAGGACGCGCCAGAACCGATTGATTTAACCGGAGATGTCCCCGGTCAAAGCAACGAAGAGCTATTCGGTCATGATGCACGACCACGTCCACCCGAGAAAGCACGCACCGGGAAAAAACAAAAGTCCGATACATAGACTAGTACCGGGGGAAGTGCGTCAAGCAACTTGGATTTTATGACACACGAGCTTCGACTTAGACGGGAAGCGGCCCAAATGGCGTGCGACGCGGCTAGAATGAAAGACGAGACGACTACGCGTTTGGAGGAATTTAGATTTCTCAGTATGAAAATGAGTGACGTAGATCCGGACGAGGTGTATTTTATAAAAATGGAAAAACAAAGAATCAAACAAAAATATAATTTGCAACATCCGCCAACCGGTCCGACAAACAACTAGTTTTTTTTTTAGTTGTAATGTTTTTATTTTGTAATGTAATATTTAGTTTTATTAATGAAATGTTTGAATGTTTAATAAATGAATTTGTTGAGGGTAGAATTTATAAATATGTAAAAAGTGGTGTTATTGGGTATTATGATTTGCTGGTGTTTTTGTTGTTATGTTATTTAGTGTTAAAATGATGTAGCACTGACGTGACAGTAATGTTGGTGTTATTTAGTGTTATTACTCCTTGCCCTCTTAGTCTCGCATTAAATAAAGAGGTAAAGAAACGCATATATACCTATGGTCCTATCCGATACGTATATTGCTTTGATTTTTTCTTTGGTTATTTTCACGTAATTAAAGCTTGGACCTAAGACTTTTTGCGTCAAAAAAAAACTTAAAGCGTGTCACGACCATCAAATTTGAAAGATTTTTTTATTTTTTATTATTTTATATATAAATTTTTTTATTTATATATAAATAGGTTGTACCTTAAACTCATTTTTCTCCACGACTTTAATTTCATATCTATCAATCAAAGTTTGACTTTGAACAGTGCTTGTTTTTGCAAAGGAGAAGATCATAAAGAAAGCAATCTCACAGTCACAGGTATTCTCTTATGAATGCTATTTTACAAATCTATTTATTAGCGTTTACATTATGTTTGCATTCTTCAATACGATCTATTGTTTTCTGTTGCTTGTTTATATTTACTTTTATATTCTTAAATGATAATAATACACTATGTCCCTTCATCATACACGAGTGAATTAAGTAAAACAAAACCCCAGGTTGTCACGTATCTGCTGGATACATTTATAAAAATAGTTTATAAAAATAGGCTATTTTGTTTACTTAACGAAAGTAGTGATGTTCTAGTTTAGTTGTGGTTGTTTATTAGTACTTTATACGAAAATAACTCATACCAGCTAACTTTGACTAATGGTTACCATGATTAAATTGAGTCTCTTTTTCACATACTAAGATATCAACTAAGCAAGTTCTAGAAACAATTTTTTTTTTTTTTTTTTTTTTTTTTTTTTTTTTTTTTTTGGATAACAATGGTTTTTGACTTTTTGGCCGACTAATCGACTGAGTTTGAACCCACCGCCGCACACATTCAAACCAGGTAAAGCCCTCCTTTTTTCGGAGGTTGGCGCGACTACTTCAAGGTTGCTTGCACCAGGAATTGAACTTGAGACCTTACACATTTTAGAGTGATAGTCACAAGCCATTTTGCTACTAGGCCACCCTTGAGTGGTTGCCACAATTGCAATTAAGAAATTTGAGATATTTTAACATCGAATCAAAATTTCATTGATGTCCTGTAGAACGCTGCGGGACTCACTAATTTTGCCACCGTATATCATAATTTAATTTGAATTGCTCAATATTTGGTGTTTAAACTTGTAAAGATAAAGATCGGAAAATACAGATATAGTAAGTAACCAAGTATTGATTGACATATGGTTTGTCAAGCTACCCGACCTTTAGCGACCCTCATTTTTTTTCAATCACATCAGTTTTCTTTCTCCTGCAACTGCCGACCTTTTAAGCACAGCAAGGCGACCGACATTTTTTTTTTCAACTTTTTTAACAACAAAATTAAATTTCATTAATAATAAAAAACCATTACATAATATCCCCTTTAAAAGGTAAAGGGTTTAAATTTAAAAGAATTACAGAAAAAAAATTAGGGGGTGTTCAAGATTGCTTATTGAAAATAGATTATTCACTCTAAAAATGCTTAATCAGATAATCAGCTCTAACAAAACGTGATTTTGAAATAAAATGTTTGAGTTTGATTATGCTTGTTTGTCTTACAAGTGTTAAAACTTTCCTAATTTTTTTCCTTGTTTGTCTTAACAGCGAAAATGATTGAGGCCTTCGTAACTGCAGCTACCGAGGTGATACTGGAAAAGGCATTTTCGTTAGCTGCTAACGAAATTGCCATTGCTTGGGGTTTTGCAGATAATTTGATGATCCTTCATGGCAAGTTGGAGATGATTTGGGCCAAATTACGTGATGCTGAGCGGCGAAAGGGTTCAGAGGCCGTGACGGTGTGGCTTAAACAGCTAAAAAATGTGGTGAGCGAAGCTGATGATCTGTTGGATGTGGTTCATTATGAAGTGTTAAAGCGTGAGTTAGAGAAACAAGGCCAAACGACTCGAAATTATAGATTTTATTTTCCCCCGAGTTTGAAAAAGATTTTATTTCGTAGAGAAATGGGTCCTAAAATCGAAAACGTTATCACGAAGTTGTCAGAGATCAACAAACAAGCATTCGAGTTAGGACTACAAATTGAAAAACAAGGCCCTATTCCAAATAGTCTTCCTAAGGAGAGTCATTCATATTTAGACGAATTTAAGATTGTTGGGAGGGAGAAAAATGAATTACAAATTATAGAGCTTTTAACTGAATCAAATAAAGAAGAAAAACTTACATTTGTTCCTGTTGTGGGAATGGGTGGGATTGGGAAGACCACTTTAGCTAAGTTGGTCTACAATAATCCGAAAATCCAAAAACGATTTGCTGTTAAAGCTTGGTTATGTGTGTCGGTTAAGGTTAACATCAATAGACTTCTAGAAATGATCTATGAATCTGTAACCCGTAAACAATGTGAGCTACCAACTATAGAAAATTTGATTACAAAGCTTCGAGAAGAGTTAGGATCAAAAAGATATTTGGTAGTCCTAGATGATGTTTGGGATGAAGAGAGGATTTACTGGGATGAATTTAGGAGTTGTATGGTAAATGTGAATTCACAGAATGGAAATGCCATTATTATCACCACACGAAAACTTGAAATCGGAACAAACAATATGACAAAGAATTCTTGTATTTTGCAAGGTCTTTCACATGATGAGGGTTGGTTCATGCTTAAAGAAAGAGCAAAACCGTTGCCAGAATTGGAGGAAATAGGGCGTGATGTTGTAAAAAAATGTCGTGGTTTACCATTGTTAATAAAAGTAATAGGAAGCATGCTGCAAAATTACAGCGGTGGCAAAGACAAGTGGTTGTCCGTCCAAGAGAGCATGGTTTGGGGTGAAAAAGAAGGTGACATGGTTCTAAGCATCTTGAAACTAAGCTTTGATAATTTGCCGAATTCCGTCTCCAAGCACTGCTTTGCATACTGTTCGATCTATGAGAAGGATCACGTCATCAAAAAGGAAGAACTTATCCAACTTTGGATGGCATTGGGGTTGCTTCAAGTGGATGGCACGAGAAACAATAACATGGAGGATGTGGGAAATGATATTTTCAAAATCTTGGTAAGCAATTCCTTGTTCCAAAATGTTGAAATGGATGATTATGGTTACATTTATAGTTGTAAGATGCATGATCTAGTGCATGATCTTTCTTTACATGTTTCGGGTGATGAAAGCTTATGTTTGATGGTTCCGACTAAAGATGAAGTACACATGCCTCATGTGAAACATCTATCTCTGTACCAAAAAAAAGACAGCTATTCAGATTTGTATAAATTCATAGAGGGCATGCCAAGTAGAAATTTGCACACGCTACTTTTGAAAGGGGCTGGGATGAAGATTTCATTTCAAGAATTCAAGTGCCTGCGTATCTTAAAGTTAACTGACATTAGACTAACAAGGATAGATGAGTCACTTGGAGATTTGGTGCATCTCAGGTATCTTGATTTGTCATCTACCAATATCGAAGTTCTTCCAATATCTATAAGTGAACTTCTCCATCTGCAAACATTGAAGCTGCGTTCCTGTTGCAAGTTAAAGGAGTTCCCAGAAGGGATGCGTAATTTGATAAGCCTGCGACATCTCCAGTTTGAAACTAATGTTATCTATCCTAAGGACGTGGGCCAATTGACTTCTCTTCGAACAATCCCCTTCTTTAGAGTGGGTCAAGAGAAAGGATGTCAAATTGAAGAGCTAGGCCGTTTGAAATACCTTGGAGGGAAGCTAGTAATCTATAATCTTGAAGAAGTTGGAAGCAAAGACGAAGCTAGCCAGGCAGATTTAGCTCAAAAGAAAAGTCTATACAAGATAAAATTTTGTTGGAAGACAAGCAGTGAGGGTGTGAGGCAAAAGGACAAGGGTATATTGGAAGGCTTGCAAACTCATGCAAATCTGAAAGGCTTGACCATCGAAAACTATTTGAGTGATTGTTTTCCTGCGTGGGTAATGAACATGTCAACCAATACTGGAGGAAAATGGATTCCTCTTAATACGCTTGTGGATGTCACATTATCGGGATGTCGCAACTGCCTCAGTCTCCCAATTGTTTGGAAGCTTCCACTTCTTCGTGATCTTGTGTTAAGTGATATGGACAGCTTGACAAGTTTAAGTAACCCTGTTGGCCTAGGATCAAGTGGACCCATATCTCTATCGTTGAAAAAGCTCGAACTACGTGGTATGAAAAGGCTGGAAAAGTGGACAAATGCAGCAACAAACTCCTCAACGATGATATCGCCCGTGCTCGAGACGTTGGTCATTGATGATTGCCCGAAAATCATTCTATTAGATGAACATTATCCCCATCCTCTTGTTGAATTAATTATATACAACTGCACAAATCTCGAGTCCATTGTGAGTTTACAAGGGCTCGCATCTCTTGAAAGTCTAGAAATCAGAAACTGTTTTGGTCTATTAGAAATACCCGATTTGCACAACCTTGGTGGTTCTTTGAGGGAACTGACAATTTTCCATTGTTACAAACTGGCTTCCTTGCCTAGAGGAATTGATCGGTTTACCTTGTTAGATACATTAGCACTTGGGCCATTCTCGAAGGAGCTTGCTTATTTCCCAAGTCTACAAGAGATTGAGAAGCTGATCAGTAGCAACCTTCGGTCTTTGACATTGATCGGTTGGAGTCATTGGGAATCAATTCCGGAAGATGTAAAACACCTCACCTCACTGGAGATGTTAGTGATATTTGATTTTGGTATACGAGAAATTCCAATATGGTTAACCAATATGTCATCTATCAAATTTATCAGTTTCTCAAAGTGCCATGGGCTAGATGCTGAATCTGTTTTGAAGGGAGCGCCAAGAGAAGCAGAGATCATCTATTTAGACGCCAAAAGGTTACGTTGAATTTCCATAAAAAGTTAGAACAGTTTTATGAGAGTGGTTTGATACAGACAGTTGACTTTCCAAAGTCAGTCGTCTTTACCAAAGTGTTAACTTCAGACGACTCTCATGTATTAATGATTAAAATCCCAAATTATGTATATAAAAAGGAAAATATTTCTATGAACATATTCGAAATTATGTATATAAAATGAAAGTCTATTTGTATTTAAGCTTGATAGTTGCTATACTCGTTGGTGAGCTTGTTTTGGCGTGTACATATCTGATGCTCATATACACACCTTTGCTATTCGCCTTTTTCTAAAAGACCAGCGTAGTTTCCTGTCGTTTTTAAAAGATAGTTGCTATACTCGTTGGTGACTTGTTTTGGTGTGTACATATCTGATGCTCATATACAACCTTTGCTTTTCGCCTTTTTTTTAAAAGACCAGCATAGGTTCCTGTCGTTTTCACAAGGGCCACAGTAACTTCAACAATAATAATATAGATATCATTTGATTTGGAAAATGATATGTTGATTTACCTTTAAATAAAAGGAAGTTCGAAAATAGAGTGACAAACCTGTCAACTATTTATGATGAGCTCCAATTATGTTGTGTGTTTTTCTTGGTTATCGAATAAGCTAAACGTGTGACTACATCTTGGGTGGATTGGTGGCTTGGTGCTCGAGTCCCTATAATGTAGCAAGAGTTATCATGGTTTCCACAGCTTATGTGGCCATGTTTTCTGTCTCTAAGAATGCTTCAAAGTTGGTTTTCCTTTGTATGTAAAAGTTGAAGTTTGTATATACGCCCATGCCTTTTGCTACATGGCATTATTATGTCCACTGGGGTAATTTTTGGTTTGATTTCACTTTTGTAAAAGTCACTTAGTGAAGCTGAGAACAGGGGAAACCTGTCATCGCACAAACATATTAGACTTTGGAATGGTTGTTTTTGTTGGGTGGTTACTGGACTTTAATGGTTCGTCAAAAAACGAGGCGATTAGTATATATAAAGTAAAAAAAATAAAAACAACTGAATGATGTGTATTTCATAGCAAAACAGGTATCCTACTTCAATTCCCTTATGATATCCATAAATTGTTAAAATCATGAAGGATGAATCATTTGTTACGACAAATTAAAAAGATGTAAATTTTGATGTTGGTTGTAAACTTGTTCCCACATCGAGAACAAAGAGAAACAAATATGTGTATATATACTCTTATAGTCACCCCTAATACCGATTTGTTAGATATTATTACGTAAATATATTACTTGATAATCTTCGAACATTTTGTTTTATTGTCACTTTTAAACTTTTTTTTTGACAGTTTGTTTTATTGTCACTCTTAAACTTGTTTTACTTGTTTAGAGTCAAATTTGACTTAATTTTAAATCGGAATATGTTAGCTACACTTTTTTTTTTTTTTTTTTTTTTTTTTTTGGTCCTTAATTCATTGTCTGTGTATAATTTTTGTGAAGGATTGTAGCCAATTGGCTACAAAAATTTTAGCCAATTGACTACAAAAATTATAACCAAGCTATCTCATTCTAAATACGTTGAAATTATCTTTTACTTTCCATCATTCAAGGCTATAGTTTTTTGAAGGAACTTTGTCGGCCACATAAATGTTTCAGTATCAAACTGTAACATGAAAAAATTGTTTGTGTTCAATTTGAACACAATGTTTCTTAAGATGAACATTTCAAGTCTGATTGGTAAAAACCATTTTCACTTGCTTTTGGAGTCCTTTGAATTGGAATTTTCATATTTTCAATCACATGACCAACCACCATTTTCACAACTTTTATATATATAATTTTCTTGAAATGTAACCTAACATTTTATCAAGCTTCAATCTTCCTAGTCAATTAGTCAAACCATCTATCACTTACTTTTTTAGTCCTTTGAATGGGAATTGCATCACATGACCAACCATTCTTAACATCTAACCATTCTTCAAAACTACCATTCCTCACAACTTCAATATATATAAATATACCTTGTTCAGTTGTGGAGTATTACAATATACCAAAGTAGAAATATGAAGTGTGTTTATCTTGTGAGCTTGTCTTGGTCTGCTTTGAACATGATTTACTGAGTGTGTTGTAGTTGCATTGTCTTGAGCATTAGCAGTTGTCCTTGTGGTCTCATTAGATATATTGTAAATATACGTGTGACTCTTTGAAAGACCGTTGCATTAAATGAACCTAAAAAAAGAAAACACGCTACTTTGTTCAATTGTGGAGTCTGATAAAAACTTTAATATAATAACCTTTAGAAGTTGACAGATTAAACATCTTTGATTGGATTCCAATTAGCCTTAAGAAAGCTACTTGCTTATAAGATTACCATGAACTTCAAACCAGTTGCATGTCAAAGAAGAAGTTAGCTTAATTCTTATTCATGACAACAGTTGGGGTAAGAATAGCAAAGCAACCCACTTGTCTAATGTTGTTACCAACAGATAAAGAGTGCACGCTTATATATAGGAGTGAATATGGTAGACCAGTACAAAATGTTAGATACGAATGCCCACTTCAATTGCTCTAGTTACAAGCAATATCGACCAGAACCGCATAGACCACACGCCGAAGCAAAGTGATGAAAAGGCTTACAAATCCGGGGCTCCCCAATATATAAAATCAATAATTCAGAGGCAGGGATTTACAAATTTCCATGATTTTGTGGAGTTTAAGAAATCAGTTGGAATTGATTTCCTGTCATTTTGTAGCATCTTATGGAATTGCATTTCTGTTCCATATATAGCCATAAAAACACCATGAACAAAACACGCCACTAGTGGTTTACAACTAAAAGTGAATACACTTGCAGATTACAACTTTAAGAATGGTCGAAAAATGATTCCAACAAAAAAGGGGAATGAAGGATATATACTTTTTTACTGAAACAAGGACCAAAATGAGAGTTGATGGCTACTACAAGTCGAATGTAAACAACCCAAAACGAGTAATAACTATGTAATGTACATTTCTCTTACTCTTAGTTGTACTGATAAACATGCTTTCCACTATAACCACTTCACTTACATATAATATTTTTCCTCTATATATTGCATATACCTTCATCTTAACAACCTGAAATGCATGTTAATAATAACTAAGCTTAGCACTCAGTGAGTTGAAATTTATATATGAACTTGTCGGGGCTTTACATTCATAGTTTTCTTTTGACCTCGGCTTTTGAGTCTTTACTCTAAAAGAGAGTCATTGAGTAGATCAAACAAACCAATTTAAAAAGTGCAACAGTTGATCAAAACTCATGTAGTGGCTGAACAACATAAGATAGAAAAATCAAACCTGAACCAGACGTACATAATCACACATGAGCAAAAGATGCAATGAACTCTTCGCAATCATGTCGGTAAGCCCTTTCTCCCAAATCCAAGAGCTTACTGACAGTCTTTGATACAAATTTGTATTGTAACACCTTTCCAGACAGTTTAATTACCATAAACGAATCCTCCTCCAGTTCCCCCAAAACGATGCTCAAAATATTACGACACTTGTCGTCTGTAGGCATCGTCAATGCTGGAAATGGCCTCATCATGTCATCAAGATTAACAAAGTACTTAACCAACCATTCAGAATTCCCAGTTTTCATCTCATAAATATTCAAATGTCGGGAAGGAGCATTATTCCAACAAAGAAGAAGCAAACTACCATGAGACTTAAACAATTTGCGGTCACGATGCACCCCTCCTTCGACATTTACATGAGAGGGGGTTTGTATGTTTGTTAAAACCAGATTGTCCACAATATCTAACTTGACATGAAAAGGCTCAGAATATTTTAACCAATGAATGGCACCATTCCAATATATTCCATCGGAAAAAGCGTCAAAACTTCTACGAAAAAATCCATCATCTGAGACACTCCAAACACCAGTTTCAGAAGAGTAAGTTTGTATTCTAATGCTATACATAAATTCATCGTCATTATCAACTTCCATGGCTCCAACATGTACAACTTTGTAACAAGGGGATTCGGTAGGATCAAAAGCCATGTTCATGTCATCAATACTATTTATTTCATAATACAAATCATGTTTTGGTGGAAGCATCTTGAACATACCAATCAATGGATTGTAAATACTATACTTACCATGACGCGACATATAACACAGAAGCAAACCGTTGCACGACTTACGAATTCGGGCCTTTGAGTTAAAACTAAAGAGTACTGACCTTTTCGTTGGTATTCTGGGATCAAATGACACAAAATCAATATCGTATTTGTATTTGTTATAAATATCGTAAGTCCCTCGTCCAATAAAGAGACCAGAAGGAGGATCGAGTGTAGGGATTCGGGTTCGTGTCAAAGTGAAACTAGGAGATGTTACACTACCACAAATACCCCTTTCCCCAACGATATTTTCCCCGGCGATATTTTGTCGCTGGGGAATGTCCACTAAACGACAAAAAAGTATCCTACGTGGCACAAATTCTAGTAGAAAAAGTCAGATATTTTTTTTTCACTTTTCCCCAGCGACATGTCGCTAGGGATAAGTGCGTTATACTTTGACCAAAAAAGTCTTCGTAAAACGTGGCGGGAACTTTTCCCGCTTATGTTTCCCCAGCGACACGTCGCTGGGGATTCTTGTTTTGAATTAAAAAAATTTTAATTAGTGGCTAATCACTCTTAATTAGCGGACCGAAAATTATTTAATTTTCCCCGGCGACATGTCGCTGGGGATACTATTTAATCTTAATATTTGGTTTTTATTACTACCTTTTCCCCAGCGACATGTCGCTGGGGATCCTCTTTGACTTCGTTGACTATTAATGAAACTACGTTTTTTATGTTTGTTTCGGTCCGATATTCCGTATATTTTAACAAAATATACATATATACGTTTTTAAGGTGATATCGTTGTACATAAACACAATAATATTGTTATACATAAACATATCGACTTATCCGTTGAACGTTAAATCGTGTTTGGACATCAGTTTTCACAACAACAACAACATTTTATTAAACAACAATAACGTACCGACTCATGTGTAACCCTAACATGTCGACTCATCCGTTGAACGTCTAATGTGTAACCCTAACATGTCGACTCATCCGTTGAACGTCTAATGTGTAACCATAATATACTGACTCATCCGTTGAACGTCTAATGTCCAACCCTAACATATCGACCCATCCGTTGAACGTTTAATGTGTAACCCTAACATGTCGACTCATCCGTTGAACGTCTAATGTGTAACCCTAACACGTCGACTCATCCGTTAAACGTCTAATGTGTAACCCTAACATGTCGACTCATCCGTTGAACGTCTAATGTGTAACCATAACATACTGACTCATCCGTTGAACATCTAATGTCCAACCCTAACATATCGACCCATCCGTTGAACGTTTAATGTGTAACCCTAACATGTCGACTCATCCGTTGAACGTTTAATGTGTAACCCTAACATGTCGACTCATCCGTTGAACGTCTAATGTGTAACCATAACATGTCGACTCATCCGTTGAACGTCTAATGTGTAACCCTAACATGTCGACCCATCCGTTGAACGTCTAATGTGTAACCATAACATGTCGACCCATCCGTTGAACGTCTAATGTGTAACCCTAACATGTCGACCCATCCGTTGAATGTCTAATGTGTAACCATAACATGTCGACTCATCAGTTGAACGTCTAATAAGTAACCCTAACATGTCGACCCATCCGTTGAACGTCTAATGTGTAACCCTAACATGTCGACCCATCCGTTGAACGTCTAATGTGTAACCATAACATGTCGACCCATCCGTTGAACGTCTAATGTGTAACCCTAACATGTCGACTCATCCATTGAACGTCTAATGTGTAACCGTAACATGTCGACTCATCCGTTGAACGTCTAATGTGTAACCCTAACATGTCGACTCATCCGTTGAACGTCTAATGTGTAACCGTAACATGTCGACTCATCCGTTGAACGTCTAATGTGTAACCGTAACATGCCGACTCATCCGTTGAACGTCTAATGTGTAACCATAACATGTCGACTCATCCGTTGAACGTCTAATGTGTAACCATAACATGTCGACCCATCCGTTGAACGTCTAATGTGTAACCCTAACATGTCGACTCATCCGTTGAACGTCTAATCGTGTAACCATAACATACTGACTCATCCGTTGAACGTCTAATGTGTAACCCTAACATGTCGACCCATCCGTTGAACGTTGAACGTCTAATGTGTAACCATAACATGTCGACCCATCCGTTGAACGTCTAATGTGTAACCATAAAATGTCGACCCATCCGTTGAACGTCTAATGTGTAACCCTAACATGTCGACTCATCCGTTGAACGTCTAATGTGTAACCATAACATGTCGACCCATCCGTTGAACGTCTAATGTGTAACCATAACATGTCGACCCATCCGTTGAACGTCTAATGTGTAACCCTAACATGTCGACTCATCCGTTGAACGTCTAATGTGTAACCCTAACATGTCGACTCATCCGTTGAACGTCTAATGTGTAACCGTAACATGTCGACTCATCCGTTGAACGTCTAATGTGTAACCGTAACATGCCGACTCATCCGTTGAACGTCTAATGTGTAACCATAACATGCCGACTCATCCGTTGAACGTCTAATGTGTAACCCTAACATCCCGACTCATCCGTTGAACGTCTAATGTGTAACCCTAACATGTCGACTCATCCGTTAAACGTCTAATGTGTAACCCCAACAAGTCGACTCATCCGTTGAACGTCTAATCGTGTAACCATAACATACTGACTCATCCATTGAACGTCTAATGTCCAACCCTAACATGTCGACCGATCCGTTGAACGTCTAATGTGTAACCATGACATGTCGACTCATCCGTTAAACGTCTAATGTGTAACCCTAACATGCCGACTCATCTGTTGAACGTCTAATATGTAACCATAACATGTCGACTCATCCGTTGAACGTCTAATGTGTAACCGTAACATGCCGACTCATCCTTGAACGTCTAATGTGTAACCCTAACATGTCGACCCATCCGTTGAACGCCTATGTGTAACCATAACATGTCGACTCATCCGTTGAATGTCTAATGTGTAACCATAACATGTCGACCCATCCGTTGAACGTCTAATGTGTAACCATAACATGTCGACTCATCCGTTGAACGTCTAATGTGTAACCTTAACATGTCGACTCATCCGTTGAACGTCTAATGTGTAACCCTAACATGTCGACTCATCCGTTGAACGTCTAATGTGTAACCGTAACATGTCGACTCATCCGTTGAACGTCTAATGTGTAACCGTAACATGCCGACTCATCCGTTGAACGTCTAATGTGTAACCGTAACATGTCGACTCATCCGTTGAACGTCTAATGTGTAACCCTAACATGCCGACTCATCCGTTGAACGTCTAATGTGTAATCCTAACATGTCGACTCATCCGTTAAACGTCTAATGTGTAACCCCAACATGTCGCCTCATCCGTTGAACGTCTAATCGTGTAACCATAACATACTGACTCATCCATTGAACGTCTAATGTCCAACCCTAACATGTCGACCGATCCGTTGAACGTCTAATGTGTAACCATGACACGTCGACTCATCCGTTAAACGTTTAATGTGTAACCCTAACATGTCGACTCATCCATTGAACGTCTAATGTGAAACCGTAACATGTCGACTCATCCGTTGAACGTCTAATGTGAAACCATAACATGTCGACTCATCCGTTGAACGTGTAATGTGTAACCGTAACATGCCGACTCATCCGTTGAACGTCTAATGTGTAACCCTAACATGTCGACCCATCCGTTGAACGTCTAATGTGTAACCATAACATGTCGACCCATCCGTTGAACGTCTAATGTGTAACCATAAAATGTCGACCCATCCGTTGAACGTCTAATGTGTAACCCTAACATGTCGACTCATCCGTTGAACGTCTAATGTGTAACCATAACATGTCGACCCATCCGTTGAACGTCTAATGTGTAACCATAACATGTCGACTCATCCGTTGAACGTCTAATGTGTAACCCTAACATGTCGACTCATCCGTTGAACGTCTAATGTGTAACCCTAACATGTCGACTCATCCGTTGAACGTCTAATGTGTAACCATAACATGTCGACCCATCCGTTGAACGTCTAATGTGTAACCATAACATGTCGACTCATCCGTTGAACGTCTAATGTGTAACCCTAACATGTCGACCCATCCGTTGAACGTCTAATGTGTAACCCTAACATGTCGACTCATCCGTTGAACGTCTAATGTGTAACCATAACATGTCGACTCATCCGTTGAACGTCTAATGTGTAACCCTAACATGTCGACCCATCCGTTGAACGTCTAATGTGTAACCATAACATGTCGACCCATCCGTTGAACGTCTAATGTGTAACCCTAACATGTCGACCCATCCGTTGAATGTCTAATGTGTAACCATAACATGTCGACTCATCAGTTGAACGTCTAATAAGTAACCCTAACATGTCGACCCATCCGTTGAACGTCTAATGTGTAACCCTAACATGTCGACCCATCCGTTGAACGTCTAATGTGTAACCATAACATGTCGACCCATCCGTTGAACGTCTAATGTGTAACCCTAACATGTCGACTCATCCGTTGAACGTCTAATGTGTAACCGTAACATGTCGACTCATCCGTTGAACGTCTGATGTGTAACCCTAACATGTCGACTCATCCGTTGAACGTCTAATGTGTAACCGTAACATGTCGACTCATCCGTTGAACGTCTAATGTGTAACCGTAACATGCCGACTCATCCGTTGAACGTCTAATGTGTAACCCTAACATGCCGACTCATCCGTTGAACGTCTAATGTGTAACCCTAACATGTCGACCCATCCGTTGAACGTCTAATGTGTAACCCTAACATGTCGACTCATCCGTTGAACGTCTAATGTGTAACCGTAACATGTCGACTCATCCGTTGAACGTCTAATGTGTAACCCTAACATGTCGACTCATCCGTTGAACGTCTAATGTGTAACCGTAACATGTCGACTCATCCGTTGAACGTCTAATGTGTAACCGTAACATGCCGACTCATCCGTTGAACGTCTAATGTGTAACCATAACATGTCGACTCATCCGTTGAACGTCTAATGTGTAACCATAACATGTCGACCCATCCGTTGAACGTCTAATGTGTAACCCTAACATGTCGACTCATCCGTTGAACGTCTAATCGTGTAACCATAACATACTGACTCATCCGTTGAACGTCTAATGTGTAACCCTAACATGTCGACCCATCCGTTGAACGTTGAACGTCTAATGTGTAACCATAACATGTCGACCCATCCGTTGAACGTCTAATGTGTAACCATAAAATGTCGACCCATCCGTTGAACGTCTAATGTGTAACCCTAACATGTCGACTCATCCGTTGAACGTCTAATGTGTAACCATAACATGTCGACCCATCCGTTGAACGTCTAATGTGTAACCATAACATGTCGACCCATCCGTTGAACGTCTAATGTGTAACCCTAACATGTCGACTCATCCGTTGAACGTCTAATGTGTAACCTTAACATGTCGACTCATCCGTTGAACGTCTAATGTGTAACCGTAACATGTCGACTCATCCGTTGAACGTCTAATGTGTAACCGTAACATGCCGACTCATCCGTTGAACGTCTAATGTGTAACCATAACATGCCGACTCATCCGTTGAACGTCTAATCTGTAACCCTAACATCCCGACTCATCCGTTGAACGTCTAATGTGTAACCCTAACATGTCGACTCATCCGTTAAACGTCTAATGTGTAACCCCAACAAGTCGACTCATCCGTTGAACGTCTAATCGTGTAACCATAACATACTGAGTCATCCATTGAACGTCTAATGTCCAACCCTAACATGTCGACCGATCCGTTGAACGTCTAATGTGTAACCATGACATGTCGACTCATCCGTTAAACGTCTAATGTGTAACCCTAACATGCCGACTCATCTGTTGAACGTCTAATATGTAACCATAACATGTCGACTCATCCGTTGAACGTCTAATGTGTAACCGTAACATGCCGACTCATCCTTGAACGTCTAATGTGTAACCCTAACATGTCGACCCATCCGTTGAACGCCTATGTGTAACCATAACATGTCGACTCATCCGTTGAATGTCTAATGTGTAACCATAACATGTCGACCCATCCGTTGAACGTCTAATGTGTAACCATAACATGTCGACTCATCCGTTGAACGTCTAATGTGTAACCTTAACATGTCGACTCATCCGTTGAACGTCTAATGTGTAACCCTAACATGTCGACTCATCCGTTGAACGTCTAATGTGTAACCGTAACATGTCGACTCATCCGTTGAACGTCTAATGTGTAACCGTAACATGCCGACTCATCCGTTGAACGTCTAATGTGTAACCGTAACATGTCGACTCATCCGTTGAACGTCTAATGTGTAATCCTAACATGTCGACTCATCCGTTAAACGTCTAATGTGTAACCCCAACATGTCGCCTCATCCGTTGAACGTCTAATCGTGTAACCATAACATACTGACTCATCCATTGAACGTCTAATGTCCAACCCTAACATGTCGACCGATCCGTTGAACGTCTAATGTGTAACCATGACATGTCGACTCATCCGTTAAACGTTTAATGTGTAACCCTAACATGTCGACTCATCCATTGAACGTCTAATGTGAAACCGTAACATGTCGACTCATCCGTTGAACGTCTAATGTGAAACCATAACATGTCGACTCATCCGTTGAACGTGTAATGTGTAACCGTAACATGCCGACTCATCCGTTGAACGTCTAATGTGTAACCCTAACATGTCGACCCATCCGTTGAACGTCTAATGTGTAACCCTAACATGTCGACCCATCCGTTGAACGTCTAATGTGTAACCATAACATGTCGACCCATCCGTTGAACGTCTAATGTGTAACCATAAAATGTCGACCCATCCGTTGAACGTCTAATGTGTAACCCTAACATGTCGACTCATCCGTTGAATGTCTAATGTGTAACCATAACATGTCGACCCATCCGTTGAACGTCTAATGTGTAACCATAACATGTCGACTCATCCGTTGAACGTCTAATGTGTAACCCTAACATGTCGACTCATCCGTTGAACGTCTAATGTGTAACCCTAACATGTCGACTCATCCGTTGAACGTCTAATGTGTAACCGTAACATGCCGACTCATCCGTTGAACGTCTAATGTGTAACCCTAACATGCCGACTCATCCGTTGAACGTCTAATGTGTAACCCTAACATGTCGACTCATCCGTTAAACGTCTAATGTGTAACCCCAACAAGTCGACTCATCCGTTGAACGTCTAATCGTGTAACCATAACATACTGACTCATCCATTGAAAGTCTAATGACCAACCCTAAGTAGAAATATGAAGTGTGTTTATCTTGTGAGCTTGTCTTGGTCTGCTTTGAACATGATTTACTGAGTGTGTTGTAGTTGCATTGTCTTGAGCATTAGCAGTTGTCCTTGTGGTCTCATTAGATATATTGTAAATATACGTGTGACTCTTTGAAAGACCGTTGCATTAAATGAACCTAAAAAAAGAAAACACGCTACTTTGTTCAATTGTGGAGTCTGATAAAAACTTTAATATAATAACCTTTAGAAGTTGACAGATTAAACATCTTTGATTGGATTCCAATTAGCCTTAAGAAAGCTACTTGCTTATAAGATTACCATGAACTTCAAACCAGTTGCATGTCAAAGAAGAAGTTAGCTTAATTCTTATTCATGACAACAGTTGGGGTAAGAATAGCAAAGCAACCCACTTGTCTAATGTTGTTACCAACAGATAAAGAGTGCACGCTTATATATAGGAGTGAATATGGTAGACCAGTACAAAATGTTAGATACGAATGCCCACTTCAATTGCTCTAGTTACAAGCAATATCGACCAGAACCGCATAGACCACACGCCGAAGCAAAGTGATGAAAAGGCTTACAAATCCGGGGCTCCCCAATATATAAAATCAATAATTCAGAGGCAGGGATTTACAAATTTCCATGATTTTGTGGAGTTTAAGAAATCAGTTGGAATTGATTTCCTGTCATTTTGTAGCATCTTATGGAATTGCATTTCTGTTCCATATATAGCCATAAAAACACCATGAACAAAACACGCCACTAGTGGTTTACAACTAAAAGTGAATACACTTGCAGATTACAACTTTAAGAATGGTCGAAAAATGATTCCAACAAAAAAGGGGAATGAAGGATATATACTTTTTTACTGAAACAAGGACCAAAATGAGAGTTGATGGCTACTACAAGTCGAATGTAAACAACCCAAAACGAGTAATAACTATGTAATGTACATTTCTCTTACTCTTAGTTGTACTGATAAACATGCTTTCCACTATAACCACTTCACTTACATATAATATTTTTCCTCTATATATTGCATATACCTTCATCTTAACAACCTGAAATGCATGTTAATAATAACTAAGCTTAGCACTCAGTGAGTTGAAATTTATATATGAACTTGTCGGGGCTTTACATTCATAGTTTTCTTTTGACCTCGGCTTTTGAGTCTTTACTCTAAAAGAGAGTCATTGAGTAGATCAAACAAACCAATTTAAAAAGTGCAACAGTTGATCAAAACTCATGTAGTGGCTGAACAACATAAGATAGAAAAATCAAACCTGAACCAGACGTACATAATCACACATGAGCAAAAGATGCAATGAACTCTTCGCAATCATGTCGGTAAGCCCTTTCTCCCAAATCCAAGAGCTTACTGACAGTCTTTGATACAAATTTGTATTGTAACACCTTTCCAGACAGTTTAATTACCATAAACGAATCCTCCTCCAGTTCCCCCAAAACGATGCTCAAAATATTACGACACTTGTCGTCTGTAGGCATCGTCAATGCTGGAAATGGCCTCATCATGTCATCAAGATTAACAAAGTACTTAACCAACCATTCAGAATTCCCAGTTTTCATCTCATAAATATTCAAATGTCGGGAAGGAGCATTATTCCAACAAAGAAGAAGCAAACTACCATGAGACTTAAACAATTTGCGGTCACGATGCACCCCTCCTTCGACATTTACATGAGAGGGGGTTTGTATGTTTGTTAAAACCAGATTGTCCACAATATCTAACTTGACATGAAAAGGCTCAGAATATTTTAACCAATGAATGGCACCATTCCAATATATTCCATCGGAAAAAGCGTCAAAACTTCTACGAAAAAATCCATCATCTGAGACACTCCAAACACCAGTTTCAGAAGAGTAAGTTTGTATTCTAATGCTATACATAAATTCATCGTCATTATCAACTTCCATGGCTCCAACATGTACAACTTTGTAACAAGGGGATTCGGTAGGATCAAAAGCCATGTTCATGTCATCAATACTATTTATTTCATAATACAAATCATGTTTTGGTGGAAGCATCTTGAACATACCAATCAATGGATTGTAAATACTATACTTACCATGACGCGACATATAACACAGAAGCAAACCGTTGCACGACTTACGAATTCGGGCCTTTGAGTTAAAACTAAAGAGTACTGACCTTTTCGTTGGTATTCTGGGATCAAATGACACAAAATCAATATCGTATTTGTATTTGTTATAAATATCGTAAGTCCCTCGTCCAATAAAGAGACCAGAAGGAGGATCGAGTGTAGGGATTCGGGTTCGTGTCAAAGTGAAACTAGGAGATGTTACACTACCACAAATACCCCTTTCCCCATCGATATTTTCCCCGGTGATATTTTGTCGCTGGGGAATGTCCACTAAACGACAAAAAAGTATCCTACGTGGCACAAATTCTAGTAGAAAAAGTCAGATATTTTTTTTTCACTTTTCCCCAGCGACATGTCGCTAGGGATAAGTGCGTTATACTTTGACCAAAAAAGTCTTCGTAAAACGTGGCGGGAACTTTTCCCGCTTATGTTTCCCCAGCGACACGTCGCTGGGGATTCTTGTTTTGAATAAAAAAAATTTTAATTAGTGGCTAATCACTCTTAATTAGCGGACCGAAAATTATTTAATTTTCCCCGGCGACATGTCGCTGGGGATACTATTTAATCTTAATATTTGGTTTTTATTACTACCTTTTCCCCAGCGACATGTCGCTGGGGATCCTCTTTGACTTCGTTGACTATTAATGAAACTACGTTTTTTATGTTTGTTTCGGTCCGATATTCCGTATATTTTAACAAAATATACATATATACGTTTTTAAGGTGATATCGTTGTACATAAACACAATAATATTGTTATACATAAACATATCGACTTATCCGTTGAACGTTAAATCGTGTTTGGACATCAGTTTTCACAACAACAACAACATTTTATTAAACAACAATAACGTACCGACTCATGTGTAACCCTAACATGTCGACTCATCCGTTGAACGTCTAATGTGTAACCCTAACATGTCGACTCATCCGTTGAACGTCTAATGTGTAACCATAATATACTGACTCATCCGTTGAACGTCTAATGTCCAACCCTAACATATCGACCCATCCGTTGAACGTTTAATGTGTAACCCTAACATGTCGACTCATCCGTTGAACGTCTAATGTGTAACCCTAACACGTCGACTCATCCGTTAAACGTCTAATGTGTAACCCTAACATGTCGACTCATCCGTTGAACGTCTAATGAGTAACCATAACATACTGACTCATCCGTTGAACATCTAATGTCCAACCCTAACATATCGACCCATCCGTTGAACGTTTAATGTGTAACCCTAACATGTCGACTCATCCGTTGAACGTTTAATGTGTAACCCTAACATGTCGACTCATCCGTTGAACGTCTAATGTGTAACCATAACATGTCGACTCATCCGTTGAACGTCTAATGTGTAACCCTAACATGTCGACCCATCCGTTGAACGTCTAATGTGTAACCATAACATGTCGACCCATCCGTTGAACGTCTAATGTGTAACCCTAACATGTCGACCCATCCGTTGAATGTCTAATGTGTAACCATAACATGTCGACTCATCAGTTGAACGTCTAATAAGTAACCTTAACATGTCGACTCATCAGTTGAACGTCTAATGTGTAACCCTAACATGTCGACCCATCCGTTGAACGTCTAATGTGTAACCATAACATGTCGACCCATCCGTTGAACGTCTAATGTGTAACCCTAACATGTCGACCCATCCGTTGAACGTCTAATGTGTAACCCTAACATGTCGACTCATCCGTTGAACGTCTAATGTGTAACCGTAACATGTCGACTCATCCGTTGAACGTCTAATGTGTAACCCTAACATGTCGACTCATCCGTTGAACGTCTAATGTGTAACCGTAACATGTCGACTCATCCGTTGAACGTCTAATGTGTAACCGTAACATGCCGACTCATCCGTTGAACGTCTAATGTGTAACCATAACATGTCGACTCATCCGTTGAACGTCTAATGTGTAACCATAACATGTCGACCCATCCGTTGAACGTCTAATGTGTAACCCTAACATGTCGACTCATCCGTTGAACGTCTAATCGTGTAACCATAACATACTGACTCATCCGTTGAACGTCTAATGTGTAACCCTAACATGTCGACCCATCCGTTGAACGTTGAACGTCTAATGTGTAACCATAACATGTCGACCCATCCGTTGAACGTCTAATGTGTAACCATAAAATGTCGACCCATCCGTTGAACGTCTAATGTGTAACCCTAACATGTCGACTCATCTGTTGAACGTCTAATGTGTAACCATAACATGTCGACCCATCCGTTGAACGTCTAATGTGTAACCATAACATGTCGACCCATCCGTTGAACGTCTAATGTGTAACCCTAACATGTCGACTCATCCGTTGAACGTCTAATGTGTAACCCTAACATGTCGACTCATCCGTTGAACGTCTAATGTGTAACCGTAACATGTCGACTCATCCGTTGAACGTCTAATGTGTAACCGTAACATGCCGACTCATCCGTTGAACGTCTAATGTGTAACCATAACATGCCGACTCATCCGTTGAACGTCTAATGTGTAACCCTAACATCCCGACTCATCCGTTGAACGTCTAATGTGTAACCCTAACATGTCGACTCATCCGTTAAACGTCTAATGTGTAACCCCAACAAGTCGACTCATCCGTTGAACGTCTAATCGTGTAACCATAACATACTGACTCATCCATTGAACGTCTAATGTCCAACCCTAACATGTCGACCGATCCGTTGAACGTCTAATGTGTAACCATGACATGTCGACTCATCCGTTAAACGTCTAATGTGTAACCCTAACATGCCGACTCATCTGTTGAACGTCTAATATGTAACCATAACATGTCGACTCATCCGTTGAACGTCTAATGTGTAACCGTAACATGCCGACTCATCCTTGAACGTCTAATGTGTAACCCTAACATGTCGACCCATCCGTTGAACGCCTATGTGTAACCATAACATGTCGACTCATCCGTTGAATGTCTAATGTGTAACCATAACATGTCGACCCATCCGTTGAACGTCTAATGTGTAACCATAACATGTCGACTCATCCGTTGAACGTCTAATGTGTAACCATAACATGTCGACTCATCCGTTGAACGTCTAATGTGTAACCCTAACATGTCGACTCATCCGTTGAACGTCTAATGTGTAACCGTAACATGTCGACTCATCCGTTGAACGTCTAATGTGTAACCGTAACATGCCGACTCATCCGTTGAACGTCTAATGTGTAACCGTAACATGTCGACTCATCCGTTGAACGTCTAATGTGTAACCCTAACATGCCGACTCATCCGTTGAACGTCTAATGTGTAATCCTAACATGTCGACTCATCCGTTAAACGTCTAATGTGTAACCCCAACATGCCGCCTCATCCGTTGAACGTCTAATCGTGTAACCATAACATACTGACTCATCCATTGAACGTCTAATGTCCAACCCTAACATGTCGACCGATCCGTTGAACGTCTAATGTGTAACCATGACATGTCGACTCATCCGTTAAACGTTTAATGTGTAACCCTAACATGTCGACTCATCCATTGAACGTCTAATGTGAAACCATAACATGTCGACTCATCCGTTGAACGTGTAATGTGTAACCGTAACATGCCGACTCATCCGTTGAACGTCTAATGTGTAACCCTAACATGTCGACCCATCCGTTGAACGTCTAATGTGTAACCCTAACATGTCGACCCATCCGTTGAACGTCTAATGTGTAACCATAACATGTCGACCCAGCCGTTGAACATCTAATGTGTAACCATAAAATGTCGACCCATCCGTTGAACGTCTAATGTGTAACCCTAACATGTCGACTCATCCGTTGAACGTCTAATGTGTAACCATAACATGTCGACCCATCCGTTGAACGTCTAATGTGTAACCATAACATGTCGACTCATCCGTTGAACGTCTAATGTGTAACCCTAACATGTCGACTCATCCGTTGAACGTCTAATGTGTAACCCTAACATGTCGACTCATCCGTTGAACGTCTAATGTGTAACCGTAACATGTCGACTCATCCGTTGAACGTCTAATGTGTAACCGTAACATGCCGACTCATCCGTTGAACGTCTAATGTGTAACCATAACATGTCGACTCATCCGTTGAACGTCTAATGTGTAACCCTAACATGCCGACTCATCCGTTGAACGTCTAATGTGTAACCCTAACATGTCGACTCATCCGTTAAACGTCTAATGTGTAACCCCAACAAGTCGACTCATCCGTTGAACGTCTAATCGTGTAACCATAACATACTGACTCATCCATTGAAAGTCTAATGTCCAACCCTAACATGTCGACCGATCCGTTGAACGTCTAATGTGTAACCATGACATGTCGACTCATCCGTTAAACGTCTAATGTGTAACCCTAACATGCCGACTCATCTGTTGAACGTCTAATGTGTAACCATAACATGTCGACTCATCCGCTGAACGTCTAATGTGTAACCGTAACATGCCGACTCATCCTTGAACGTCTAATGTGTAACCATAACATGTCGACCCATCCGTTGAACGCCTATGTGTAACCATAACATGTCGACTCATCCGTTGAACGTCTAATGTGTAACCATAACATGTCGACCCATCCGTTGAACGTCTAATGTGTAACCATAACATGTCGACTCATCCGTTGAACGTCTAATGTGTAACCCTAACATGTCGACCCATCCGTTGAACGTCTAATGTGTAACCCTAACATGTCGACTCATCCGTTGAACGTCTAATGTGTAACCATAACATGTCGACTCATCCGTTGAACGTCTAATGTGTAACCCTAACATGTCGACTCATCCGTTGAACGTCTAATGTGTAACCGTAACATGTCGACTCATCCGTTGAACGTCTAATTTGTAACCGTAACATGCCGACTCATCCGTTGAACGTCTAATGTGTAACCGTAACATGTCGACTCATCCGTTGAACGTCTAATGTGTAACCCTAACATGCCGACTCATCCGTTGAACGTCTAATGTGTAATCCTAACATGTCGACTCATCCGTTAAACGTCTAATGTGTAACCCAACATGTCGACTCATCCATTGAACGTCTAATCGTGTAACCATAACATACTGACTCATCCATTGAACGTCTAATGTCCAACCCTAACATGTCGACCGATCCGTTGAACGTCTAATGTGTAACCATGACATGTCGACTCATCCGTTAAACGTTTAATGTGTAACCCTAACATGTCGACTCATCCATTGAACGTCTAATGTGTAACCATAACATGTCGACTCATCCGTTGAACGTGTAATGTATAACCGTAACATGCCGACTCATCCGTTGAACGTCTAATGTGTAACCCTAACATGTCGACCCATCCGTTGAACGTCTAATGTGTAACCATAACATGTCGACCCATCCGTTGAACGTCTAATGTGTAACAATAACATGTCGACTCATCCGTTGAACGTCTAATGTGTAACCATAACATGTCGACTCATCCGTTGAACGTCTAATGTGTAACCCTAACATGTCGACTCATCCGTTGAACGTATAATGTGTAACCCTAACATGTCGGCTCATCCGTTTATTTTAAGTATTTTAAGTTTTTTTATTTTATGTATTTTAAGTTTTTTTATTTTAAGTATTAAGTAAGTTTTTTTATCATATAAAATAAATACTATAAATAATTTTTATTTTAAGTATTTTAAGTTTTTTTATTTTATGTATTTTAAGTTTTTTTATTTTATGTATTTTAAGTATTTTAAGTTTATTATAAGTTTTTTAAGTTTTTTTAATTTTAAATAAATTTTTTATTTTTATGTTTCCCCGGCGACATGTCGCTGGGGATACCCTCCCACCAAAATTTTCGTTTACGCGCCATTTTTACAAAAATTTTCGTTCACAAAAATTTTCGTTAAGTCGCCCGTTTCCCCAGCGACATGTCGCTGGGGATTGTCGCCGGGGATACTTTTTTTAATAAAGTAGATCTGGTATCTACATTATTGAGAACGAAGTTATATACAAAAAAAAAAACACGCAGCAGCAGCAGCTCATCTCATCTCCACCAAGCTCCACAGCCGCAGCTCCATCAAGGTCCACCACTTCCGCCACAAGCTCCACCACCAACACCACAGAAACACCACCAACACCACAGCTACGATCCACCAACACCACAGCTCCACCACCGCAACACTCGCACCACTGTGCACGTTTCCTTCTCCCCTCTCATGTTTAATTCACTCATCAACCCTTCTATTGTTTAATTCTTCTTCTTCTTCTCCCCTTCTATTTCTTGTGAACCGAAGGTTTTTTTTTTTTTTTTTTTTTTTTTTTTTTTTTTTTTTTTTTGATAATTTTTAGTATATGTTAATTGTTAGTAAATGTTAATTGTTAGTAAATGTTAATTGTTAATTTTTTTTGATTTTGTTATTTTTTTTATACAGCCGCCGCGACGAGAGCCGAGGGTGAGAGCCGCCAACAGTTTTTGTGAGGTATGCCGCCAACTGTTTAATATTTTTTATTAACTTTTGGTATCCCCGGCGACATGTCGCCGCCAACAGTTTTTGTTATTTGTTACATATTGCGGCGTTAAGTTAGTTAGTATTGCGTTTGCTTAGTTAGTATTGCGTTTGGTTGGTTAGTTAGTATTGCGTTTGGTTAGTTAGTATATCATATGAGTAGTTATAATGAAAAAATGATTATCTAGTTAGTATTGTGTATAATGTAGTTATAATGAAAACGCCCTTCCTCATGATTTAGTAGATTCTGATGTTGAAGACCTCATCAATGTTGATGATGATGGTGTTGAGAAAGTTTATTCTAGTGAAGAAGAAGATTGATCTTGAGTTGTAACTTGCAAAATACACTTATATATTTGAATGAATGAATGAAATTGTTGTGGATTGTTTAAATGTGTATATTTATTTGGATGTGTATGTATTTAGATGTGTGCATGCTTATATTATTTTGTTCATGAATTTCTATATGTTATGCTAATTGTACTTGTACAGATGTCGTCAGCAGATGTTGCACGGTCCCACGGCGGTGACGGTGGCGGTGAGGATCGTCCCCCTACAGACCACGTACCCACCGGTTGCGGGGGTTGCTTCCTTAATCGAGGTAAGAATTTCTGGATTATTGTAATACAAGCATAAATTTGATACATATATTGAACTTGCTTGCCTTGAATTTTTATGACTTTATCACTAACTTGATTTTACAGGCAAAGGTAAAAGAAAGCCCAATTTGGGCGGCAGGGGAGCGGGCAGGCTGAATACCCGAGACAATACCCGAAACCTTTTGCTAAAGGAAATCGTGGATAATGAGGGCCCCGTCTCGATCCAGTTTGAAGTGGGTGACAAACATACCCTAAACCCTCTCGGTAACCATGCGGCTCACTGGGGAAACTACATCGGGGAGGTAGTTAGGAGTGTGCCGTTGTACTACCCTTCTTGGGAGAAGGTCCCGAAGGAACGGAAGGCGGCTATCATTTCAGAAATTGGTGTCAGTTATCCTTTTATGTTTATTTCATTATCGTGTTCATTTATTTAATTGTGTATATTTATCTAAATTCTTTTATTTATTTATATCATATAAATAAATAAACAAATTTAAATAAATATATAAATTATATCTCTAACTCTGTTTTCGTTTTGTTGTATATGATTGCAGACTATGTTTAACCTCCGGCCGCAAATGGAATCCTCCCTTTGGACCGAGGTCTACGAAGGCATCCACAATCATCTGCAAAAAGCCTACAATACCAACAAGGCTTCTTTCGAGATGAGATGGTAATACAATCAAATAAATGAACATTATAATTATTTTACGAAGGCATCCACAATCATCTGCAAAAAGCCTACAATAACCATGCGGCTCACTGGGGAAACTACATCGGGGATCCCGGTCGCTGGCTCGCCTTCGAGATGAGATGGTAATAAACATTATAATTATTTTCCATGCATATATATATATATATATATATATATATATATATATATATATATATATATATATATATCTGATTATACGCGTGTGTATGTACAGAAGCAGGCCTCAGACACCCAGGAGTACCCGTCACTCATCGACACCTTTTGGCGAACACATACCGTTGACGGGGTGTTCCCAAATGATGAGGACCGATGCATTTATGTAAGTTTTGTTTCAAAACACACTTTAATGAATTATCGAGAAATAATGTAGCAACCCGACTAATATATTTACTATCTTGTGTTTTTGTCACTACATAGGAGGAGATGAGAAGGCTCGAGGCCACGGGTGAGTACACTGAGGATGAGATAAATGCGTTGGCAAGAAAGGGTAAGCTTCGTGGGCACATTCCTGGTGTGGGTCGGGTATTGTCATCACGGGCCACATCCCGGCCAAGTATGCCCGCCCCCGAGAAGTCGTTCAAGAGCATGGAAAGAAAGATAGAATTTATGATGGGTGTTTTCAGAAAAGACGACAGATACTCGGATGTGTTTAAGGAGTTCGAGTCGGGTGGTGCTAGCGGGAGTGGCGGGTGTGGCGATGATGCGGATGGTGAGGATAGTGAGGATGATGATATTGGCGGGTGTGGTGACGACGAGAGGTAGTTATGTTATATATTATTAGTATGCTACATTGGTACTTTAGGTTCATTTTGGCGACATTTAAACACTTGTTTCCCTATCTATCATGTTGAATATTCATTAGGAAGCAAAGTTTTAAAGACTTATTTGGATTTTGGTAAAAGTTGTGATGTATTTGTATTGCGTTGATCCGTTATATTGTATTTGTGTTTTGGTACAAGTTGTGGTGAGTATATACAGGTTTTGGTAGATTTTTTCCGGAAAAAATCTGGAAATTGCCTGCTCATAGGAAAAAATCCGTTATATTGTATTTGTGTTTTGGTACAAGTTGTGGTGAGTATATAACCACTTTAGAGCCAAGCCCTTTAGCTCATAGGAAGCGGCCTCACTTCCACATTCAGATAGGTGGATATTATCAGGAATGTTACCGTAGCTTAAACATCCCAACACAACATGTGTTATAATTCCATTAAGAATTTTATAATTCACCCTTATCTTACACTACGGTTCAAGTTCTGTTAACCCTGGGATGATTATGAAATTTGCAGAACTCCAAGTCACGTTCGGATGATGTACTTTTGCTTCTCTAGAGACTTGGTGAATAACCAAGCATCAAGACAAGGTTCCATCATGGGTGACTACTTGTATGTGGGCTTAAGTCCCATCCCTTGCGAAGTACTTTCAATCAGTTTTCTTGGCAATCCTTTTGTGAAAGGATCTGCTAAGTTCTTACTAGATCGTAAGAAGCTAACGGTGATCACCCCATCATTTATCAACTGATTGACTTGTCTATGCCTAAGTCCGATATGCCTAGACTTACCATTGTACACTTGATTGTATGCTCTTGATAGTGTAGATTGACTATCACAGTGCACAGAGATTGGTGGCATAGGTTTTGGCCATATGGGAATGTTTATTAGCAAGTCCCGTAGCCATTCCGCTTCTTTGCAGCATGAAGCTAATGCCACAAACTCTGCTGCCATAGTAGAGTCTGTTAAACAACTCTGTTTCTTTGATCCCCAAGACACCGCACCCCCACCAAGAGTGAATATCCATCCACTTGTGGATGCATAATCTTCTTGATCAGTTATCCAACTTGCATCAGTATAACCTTCTAATACTGATGGCTCTCCGCTGTATTCCAAACCATAATCCATGGTTTTCTTCAAGTATTTAAATACTCGATTTACAGCATCCCAATGTTCCTTGCCAGGACTACTAGTATGCCTACTTAATCTACCTATGGCATATGCAATATCAGGTCTAGTACATGTCATGGCATACATAAGAGTACCAATAACCTTAGCGTACTTGTTTTGGGCTAAGATTCTACCAGTGTTGTAAGTTAATTTGGAACCTACTTCGAATGGAGTGCTAACAGGCAAGCAATCAAAGCTGTCAAAACGCTTTAATATCTTTTCGATATAGTGAGACTGTGTTAACATCAGTCTATTTTCCTTTCGAAGAATCTTGATGCCTAGGATAACATCAGCTTCTCCTAAATCTTTCATATCGAAGTTTTCAGACAAAATTTTCTTTGTCATTCGCACTTGTTCTAGGTCGGTTCCAAAGATTAACATATCATCTACATATAAGCAAATTATAACTCCTTTTCCGTTAACGAATTTACTGTATACACACTTGTCTGATTCGTTAATTCTAAAGCCATTAGATAAGATCACTAGATCAAATTTTTGATGCCATTGTTTTGGAGCTTGCTTAAGCCTATACAAGGATTTAACAAGCTTACAGACTTTGTTTTCTTGTCCTTGTATTATGAAACCTTCTGGTTGTTCCATGTACACTTCCTCCTCTAATTCACCATTCAAGAAAGCAGTCTTGACATCCATTTGGTGAATTATGATTTTATTGATGGAAGCTAAGGCAATCAAAATTCTAATGGTGGTAGTCCGTGCAACCGGGGCGTATGTGTCAAAGTAATCAAGTCCTTCCTTTTGTGTGAAACCCTTGGCAACTAATCGTGCCTTAAACTTTTCAACACTGCCATCAACTCTTAATTTTCTTTTGAAAATCCATTTGCTTTTGATGGCTTTTGATCCAGGGGGTAAGTCTACAAGAATCCAAGTATTATTTCCTATGATGGAATCCATTTCATCATTCACGGCTTCTTTCCAGAAGCTGGAATTATGAGATTTCATTGCTTCAGAGTATGTTTGTGGATCTTCATCCAAATTATAAATAATTGGATATTCCCTTATTAAACCTTGTCTATCTCCTTCAACTAGATACATTTCAAAATCAGGACCGAAGGTTCTTTGCCTTCGTTGGCGAGTGCTCCTTCCAGGTTCAACTTGTTGATGATCTTGGGAAGAATCATCATCATTCCTTTCAGCAGTTGTAGGAATTTCTGTAGACACAATTTTCTTGGAAAGTTCATGTGCCTTAGGAATAGTTTTGAACCTGTGTTCGTCAAAGCGAGCATCTCTAGATTCAATAATAGTATTAACCGGAATTAGATCATTCGGTTCCATTACTATGAATCTATAGGCTTTGCTATTTTGGGCATAACCCAAAAATATGCATTCAATGCCTTTATCTCCTAATTTTCTTTTCTTCGATTCAGGAAGTCGGACTACAGCCCTACAACCCCAAATCCGAAGATAATCTAGTTTTGGAGTTCTTCATTTCCATAACTCGTATGGAGTCTTATTACTCCTTTTGCTTGGTACTCTGTTAAGTATGTAACAAGCTGTAAGCAATGCTTCGCCCCAATATCCAGAACTTAATCCGGAATAGGACATCATGGAGTTAACCATATCCATCAAAGTGCAATTCTTTCTTTCCGCAATACCATTCTGTTGTGGTGTATACGGAGCTGTAACTTGGTGAACAATTCCCGTAGATTGGAAATATCTAGGGTCGTAGTATTCACCACCCCTATCAGTCCGTAGACATTTTATTTTAGTATCGCACTTAAGTTCCACTTCATTTTTGTAGATCTTAAATTTTTCAAGGACTTCATCTTTTGAATGTAAAAGATAGACATAGCAATATCATGAATAATCATCGATAAAAGTAGCAAAGTACTTTTTCCCACCAAGAGTTGGTGTAGCATGTAAGTCACATACGTCACTATGCACTAATTCTAGGATTTTAGAAGATCTTTGAATTGTAGGAAAAGGTAATCTAGTAATCTTAGTATGCATGCAAGTTTGACATTTATCATTTTTGGAATCTAACTTAGGAATTAGATTTGCATTAGCCATATTTCTTATGCGTTTAAAATATACGTGACCTAATCTAGCATGCCATAATAAAGAAGAATCAAAGTAAGCAGAACTAGTAGGCATTTTATTGATAGCATCATTGTTAGTTACAATATCAGCAGACGCATTATCAGCGTCGCTTATTTTAGTCATGTTTACATCATTCACACTACTGTTTACAACATCTTTAATGTTCAATTTGAACATTCCACTGGTGTGATATCCTTTGCCAACGAACTTGCCACCTTTAGTGAGAATGAACTTATCGGATTCGAAGACAAGTTTGAAGCCGAATTTGTTCAGGATGGATCCGGATACCAAATTTTTGCGGACATCGGGGACATGGAGGACATCTTTAAGGGTTAAGGTGTTGCCAGAAGTGAACACCAAATCAATTTTACCCTTTCCTTTCACTTGTGCAGTTGATTGGTTTCCCATGTAGAGCATAGAGTCCAAAGGCTCGTATGTTTTGAACATGGCCTGGTCGTTGCACACGTGCCGAGTGGCTCCAGAGTCTACCCACCAAGATTTCTCTTCTTCGAGAGTGAATACCGAATTATTGTTGGTTCTGGGGTTCTAGAATAATGATTTTGTAAAATGAAGTTTAATGCTACTACTTGTTACTTCAAGGCGAGTTCTCTCTATCCTTAAAGCAATTTCGCCCCCACCGTTCTTTTAGAACAATCGTGTTATGGGTTACTGACGAATTGCCTCCCAAGATACAATGAAGCAACGTATGTAGCAATTATCAACACTACACGATGGTGGTGATAATCCGGATGAACTACCAAGTTATCGGGGTTTTCAAGACACTACAAATAATAATTCTATAGCACTATTACGTATAGCAATCGGGTATATTGAAAGAAAGGTTTTGTATGTGTTTGTTTTTGGTTTTGGATCATGAAAAGCGCTGGAATAATGGCCCTATATATAGGCATGCTCGTGACCATTCAAATAGTCACAATGGTTCACTAAAAGGTGCAATTAGCAACGGTTTAGCGACGACTTAGCGACAGAAAAACCGTCGCTAACTGAAACTTTTTCTAACAGACGCGATGGTTCAGTCACAGACACCATTTCAAGCGTATTAACCGCCACCTTAACGAATTGGTGCACCTTTACAATTGTAATGGTTCATTAGCGACGGTTTTGTGACAGAAAAACTGTCACTAATTTCCTATTCATGGGTCATTAACAATACACAACAAAACACTTAATTTCCTTCCTAAGACTCAATTCCAAAATAATTTTAATATAATATATTTTAAAAATTTCCCAACAATCCCCCACCATTTTCAAAATAGACATATGTTTTGAAAGATACACACGACTTAACCCGATTCAGAAAACCCCGGGGGTGTTATGCATAAGTAAAGATGGAATATTACACCTTGAATCTTTACGTAGTGAAAGCGCTCAAGCTTAACTAGGGTAAGAATGGTTGGACCAAAGCCATTGAACCATCTTCCTTTATATGTTAAGCGGAAACGCTTCACGCATATCCTTCCTCTCGTTCATTCAATCCATTTTATGCCGACCCGTTGAAATTGGCCATGGATCTATATCTCGGTTTCTCAGAATGCTTTATATATCATTGCAACAAAGTTGTTATCTTTGTTCTTATTGTCGTTTCCTCCATATTGTTTTTCCTTTAGGGCGCGGCAATCCCGCGTGATATGTCCTGGCTTTTTGCAGTTGTAGCAGATGACATCCTTTTTGTTCCTTTTGGACTTCTTTTTGTCTTTGTCATTGTGCCTACGTTTCTTTCCACCAGCTTGGGAAGATTCTCCTTTTTCCTCCACAACGTGTACCTTGGACGTGTCATCATTTGCTTTGTTTTCCAAACGATATTGCTCTTCAACAAGAAGATGTTTACCAAGGTCTTTTAAGGATAAATCATCCTTACGATGTTTAAGATTTTTCTTAACATCTTTCCAAGTGGATGGGAGTTTATCAATGATGGATGCCACTTGTATGGATTCATCCATGTTCATGTTGTTTTGTGTAAACATACTAAGAATGTGCTCAAGTTCATACATTTGGTCCATTATAGGACGTGAATCTACCATTTTGTAAGAATTAAATTTAGAAACAATAAATTTCTTACTTGTTGCGTCCTCCGTGAAGTAGCGTTCCTCGAGAGCGTTCCAGAGTTCCCTAGCCGTGGGATAGTTCTGATACACGTCGAAGAGTGGATCTGACATAGCATTGAGGATATGGCCACGACAGATGAAATCGTCATTTTCAAACTTGAGACGTTCACGGGATGCAGTCAAGGTCTCGTTTTCAGATTCCTCAGGGTATGGGTTGGTTAGGACATATGCGACTTTCAAAGTGGCTAAAAGAAATTGCATTTTCTTTTGCCAACGCTTAAAACTTCCACCATCGAAACGGTCCAACTTCACGATGTCGGTCGACATCTGCATCAGGTTCTTGGACGTCATTTTGACAGGAGAAATTGCTTTAAGATTGTTAGTTCTGGGGTTCTAGAATAATGGTTTTGTAAAATGAAGTTTAATGCTACTACTTGTTACTTCAAGGCGAGTTCTCTCTATCCTTAAAGCAATTTCGCCCCCACCGTTCTTTTAGAACAATCGTGTTATGGGTTACTGACGAATTGCCTCCCAAGATACAATGAAGCAACGTATGTAGCAATTATCAACACTACATGATGGTGGTGATAATCCGGATGAACTACCAAGTTATCGGGGTTTTCAAGACACTACAAATAATAATTCTATAGCACTATTATGTATAGCAATCGGGTATATTGAAAGAAAGGTTTTGTATGTGTTTGTTTTTGGTTTTGGATCATGAAAAACGCTGGAATAATGGCCCTATATATAGGCATGCTCGTGACCATTCAAATAGTCACAATGGTTCACTAAAAGGTGCAATTAGCAACGGTTTAGCGACGACTTAGCGACAGAAAAACCGTCGCTAACTGAAACTTTTTCTAACAGACGCGATGGTTCAGTCACAGACACCATTTCAAGCGTATTAACCGCCACCTTTACGAATTGGTGCACCTTTACAATTGTAATGGTTCATTAGCGACGGTTTTGTGACAGAAAAACTGTCACTAATTTCCTATTCGTGGGTCATTAACAATACACAACAAAACACTTAATTTCCTTCCTAAGACTCAATCCCAAAATAATTTTAATATAATATATTTTAAAAATTTCCCAACAAAACATACTTTTAAAGTTGCACACAACGTGACAAGTGACAACCTACTTTCAATTCATTAGAATTTATAGCAACTTTTGGTCCCGTAATACTTTATTCAAAAGAGATGTAAGTTTTTTCAAGTCACCCCTGTTGTCTAACATTTAGTGATAATCGATGTAACATGTGATTTGCATACAGAAAATGTTGGTGTTATTTTGTATACTACAACATCATTAAAAAATGGTTAGCTAGCTTCATATAACATGCATTTTATCTGCCAAAGTAATTTTCCTATGACATGTCATCTCATCTCACTTTATAATATTTCAAAAATAGTATATCAACATTCAATAAAACTAGACGAGTACCCGTACATAATAACGAGATTTTATAATGCCATATAGTTGTAATGATCTTTTGGTTAAGTGTTTTGTGTAACCAAAATATCACTAAAACTATCTGCCGCTATAAAATTCCGTTCATATGCATGGGTACTCGTCTAGTATTTTTGATGACAATTATTTAACTCAGTGTTGAGTTGTTAAGAATATACATGTACATTATGGCTACTCTGTAGTTCAAGCACTTTTTGGCATGAACATTTGAATAACAATATGTTTCTATTTTTGCACTCATATGACCTATAAAGAGTAAAGTGTAACTCGAAATACTTTTACATTATATGTAAATAGATTAAAGTTTGTTCTTCTACTTGACATCTCTGTAAATCCTAATGCATAACCTATTTTGTGTTTATTTAACTAATTACTCATATATGATTTAATAATCAAAATCACAAATTATAATTACACAAATGAAATTATTTCTTTCAGCATAACTAGAATTTGTAATATTCGGTGTTGGTACAATCTACGTCACACATCGGAAGGAAACTTAAAGAAATATGTGTATATATACATAAGGCTAAGACCTTGTTATGTGATGTAAGGGTGCTATGGTGTGTGCATATATCTGGCTATGCTCACATCATGGGCTCTTATCTCTTTTTTACTTAGCATTTTTTTTTTCACTTTTTTACGTAGGAACAGTATAAGTTTACTTAGCCATATTTTGTGATGTAAGGGTGCTATGGCGTGTGCATATTTTTTTTACTTAACAATTTCCTATTTTTACATTTTTACTTGGGAAGAGTATAAGTTTACTTAGCCATATTTTGTGATGTAAGAGTGCTATGGTGTGTGCATATATGGTATTGACTAGTTTTAACTCAAATATTATTGATTGTTTTGTTGTTACTTTTAAACTAAAGCTTGTTTTACTTGTTAAGATTAAAATTCAACTTAAATATTGACATTAATTCTAAGAGAAATGATAGGCATGCTTAAAAACATGTTTAATGATATGATTAAAACTATGTGACAAGAGTTTATTGGTTTGTAAAAAAGTGAGTCCGGCTGCTACAACCAATAAACTCTTGCCACACACTATTAGGCATGTTTTTAGACATGTCTGTCATTTCTCTAATTCTAAATACGTCGAAATCATCTTTTACTTTTCACTTTTGTGTCGAAATCATCTTTTACTTTCGACTTTTGTATGTATTATTTTCTAGCAAAAACACTAATTTATCAGGCAAAAAGGTATTGCAGTCGACTCGAGACATGCCCTCAGTTAAAACATTGTGAAATTTATTTCTTGTATATATAATTTGAGATAGTTAGTTGTCTTTTTTAAAAGAGTAAATTGTAAAAATCATCCCTAAAGTTTGGCCAATTTGCATTTTACGTCCCACACATTTTAAAACTGCAAGGATCGTCCCTAAAGTTTGGCCGATTTGCATGCATCGTCTTTAAAGTTTGGCCCGTGTGCATGTTTCGCCCCTAACATTTCAAAATATTTGGGACGATATATGCCCAAAAAGGACGATATGCCCCAAATGTTAACTTTAGGGACGATCCTTGCAGTTTCGAAATGTGTGGAACGAAACATGCAAACGAGCCAAACTTTAGGGATGATTTTTGCAATTAACTCTTTTTAAAATAATTGTGATGGGTACTAAAAACTTGTTTCTGTCAAGTTGTCCATAACATATCTTAAACTGAACATTTCAAGTCAATCTGAATGGGAATTGCATCACAAGACGATGCGATACTCTTCTAAATCAGTGTACTACTTTTCTTTTTTACTTGTTAGTAAACATTTTTTTAGTAATAATAAACTTAAATTACAGTTCACAAGTTCAATACTAAAGCTAACATATTGCTTGAGTTTGCCCTCAAAGCATTCAATCCCTGATCTTACATTGTTGCAAACAAAATGGATCAGTTAACTAATAATGATAATAACAACTTCCTGTAGGATTGGTAGCAACTAACAATAACACAAAATTTTGCCAAATACTTTTAAAAATGCCATGTGAAACACACAAGTCTAGTAGGATTGGATAACGGGTTAAAACAGGTTGTTGAACACAATAAACAAGCAAATAAGCAATCCGTGATTATCTCATTACTATAATTACCCTATGTCTTGGTGTCTAGTACTCTAGTCATTTGTCAATTTATTTTTTGAGATTTCAAAAATATTGTCACCCTTTATAATGGGCTATGGCCTATGGGTATATGTAGAAAATCATTCAATAATATACAATTTTCACTCAATTCAATTTTACTTATCATTTTCATACTTTCACTCTGCGTCACAATGTAAAGCCCATGCATTAGTGATTACAAAGACGAGGGGCAGTTCAACATATTAGAGACGTACTAATTTAATGTTGTTGGCTACCTCAGTTGGCCTCCAAGGTCTCCTTAAGGTGCCTTGGCAGGAGGTGTTACCACATGCGAGAGGTCTCAGGTTCGAGTCTCTCCGTGAAGGGTTTTCCTCTTGGGTGGAATCTGTGTGGGTTCTACCCCAAACATGCGTCGATTCGAAGCTAGCAGGACTACCTTCCGGGGTAAGTACTGCTGTAGAATCGAGTTACTAACTATAGTATTGTATTAACTCGCAGTTCAAAAAAAATTTAATGTTATCTTTTGTACATACCTCAATAATTTATTAGTGTACAAATACTTTTTTTTTTTTTTTTTTTCTAACAACGATGATTTTATTAGAGTACAATTACTTGACTTTAAATTACCACATAATGAGTTAATGACCTAGATTTAAGGTATCTAATCTCATCACAAAAGATTTGGGGTTCAAAGCCTACTAGGTACACATTTTAGGATGGTTAGGGAAAGACTCGCAACAATCACATGATATCCAAGTCAAGACGCGTGCAATTAAGTTAAAAACTTATTTTATTAACCTAAATAAAAAAATCTCATCCATTTACCCATTTTTTTTTACCTCACTTTAGATTTACTCTTCAAAATACTCCTAAGTCCTAATGCGTACTTGTGAAAATAAATATATTGATTTTTTTTATAAGTATACGACTTCTTATCAATGGTTTTTTGAAGGAACGTTGCATTGAATAAATTATAAAATATAAAATAGTCTTACCATCAAGTTACTCATAACTGTGTGGACTTGTTTAACTTTGTCAAAAGGGCGCTATTACACACATATAAATTTAGTTCGAGTTCTTTGCTAACAATATTGTCAACAAAAGTAAAGTAACTCATGTAATAAAAATTTACTGTAGTGATCTATGAAGTAGTAGTAAACCTGAATGGTGTTTATTATTTAAAACGCATACGTTGATTCCAATAAGCAATAGTCTCAGTTTTGAAATTGTCAAAAAATGAGGTGATTACCGATTAGATCTATAGCGTAGTTAAACCTAAATAGCTGATTATTCATGAGCTGCTACAACTATTAATGATGAATTATTTCTTTCAAAATATTTTCGAAATTTGTAGAGCTTGATGTTCTGTCCAAACTTAGGGGGTGTTTATTTTTTTTGTTAGCTAAAGGATGTGTGGGGCCTATGTGAGACCAATGACTGTTAATGAGTCTTAATGGGGAAAGTCTCCTTTATAACACTCACATGGGGATAGACCAAATAAGAGAAAAATGGACCCCACTTATAAAATAAATAATATTAAATTGATAGACCCCACACTTTCTTTCACTAATAGAAAAAAAAAAACACCCCCTTAGTCCCACATTGAAAAAAAGAGAGAAAGAAATGCATATTATAGTGTTTTTCTCATAACTTATTTTTGTCCCACATCGAAAAAAGAAAGAAAGAATTGTTTGTCTATATGTTAGACTTTTACTCGATATTTAAAGATCTAAGTGTGCTTTTAACATATTTGCTATGCTTTATCTAACATGTGGGCAATTATTATTATTATTATTATTATTTTTTTTTGTACGTGTGTTGATTTATTAAGACTAAAATATAACATTATAAACCGTGGGATTTCTAGTGTAAAGTTAAATCAATTTATAGGTAGCTTACACAACCCACCAACTACTTGTACTTTATTAATAGAAAGTGGGTCACGTGTTAAAATGTTAGTAGAGTCGCACAGTTGGTTAGTCGCACGAGTGGTTAGGGAAGATGTGTATGTAAATGCTACGGAGTACTTGTTATCAAAAACTAGGCTGTAAGGACCCAAATTTACAACACAAACGTTTAGAACATATAAAAGGTTTTTCTAACAATAGATTATAGGAATATTACAATAATCTTACCATCAAGTTATTTATAAGTGTGTGAGCTTATTTAACTTTTTCAATAGTGCACTATTACAAAAATTTAAATTTAGTTCGAGTTCTTGGGTAACAATATAGTCAACAAAGGTAAAATAACTCTAGTATTAAAATTTTACTGTGGTGATCTATGAAGTAGTAGTAAAACTGAATGGTGTTTATTTCTCAAAATACATAACGTTGATTATCATGTTCACGTATTGTTATCACTATAATGAATGAATCATATGTGACGACAAATTAAGAAGATGAAAAATTATATGTTTGGGACATTGGGGTAAAAATATTCCCACATGAGGGAGAAAAGAAAACAAATGTTTTTATATATAGTTGACTGTTACCACTTTGTAATGTGGTGTTAGATATTTTATGAGTTAATATGTTCACTGATGAAATATATATCACCTTTTTTTTTCTTCTTGTTTTGTTGTTATTTTTGCGTGTTTGATTTATTAAGTGTAAAATGTTTAAATCTAAGAACCTTTTGAAATTGACAAACATGTCTGACTTGCCTTTTTAAACAAAAAGATTTGTTCATTTCTTGTTTTCATCCTCATCCAAAGAATCCCCACCATTACTTCGTTTCTTCGTTGTCGTTTACATCTTTTATTAAAGGATTTGTCTAAACAAATGCCTTGGGCATCGGTTTAAATGATTAAACAAGGAAAGTTAGTGATGAGTGTTACTCGTAGATAGCAACACGAATATATTGATTATTAGATTCAAAAATTGTTAAAATATATATTTGGATGAATCATTTATACGAAAAAAATTAAGAAGCTTAAAATTCGCTAATCATTTAAACAAAATTAACACTACGAGACAAAAATTCATGGGTGTCCCGGGACCCCTCGGGACACCCCTGGTTCCGTTCCTGCATTAGTGCATTCATGTGCAAAGCATGCGATGATACAAGAGTCATTTTTCCTCATACTCTTTATTTGGTCAAGCTGTCAATATTTAGAAAAATTTCTCGAACACCCACGATTTGGCTTTGGTCTTTTGCTCTCTATAATATCACCATCAAACAATATCCATTAACTCATATAACTACCATATGAAAAGCCTCTCAACTAAAATAGAGACAAAGACATGTTTGTATACATAGCTGATAATCATAAGCCATTGGCAAGCCATTTACATTTAATACTAAAGCACATTCATAATCTTAACTAATATAAATATACTAAATAGATATTATGCCGCAATGAACATCAAGCAGTTTACTTAACAGCCTCAATGCACATAATGAAACCATGTCGTTATTTTTAGCAACATTTATGCCAATTATAACCGTGAGTGGAACTTTGGTACCTTAATTAGCGAGTAGATGCAAAGCATCTACAAAAAATATGCATGAGATCCTCTGGTGATTACTAATCTAAGAAGTAGTAATAAAACTAAATGGTGTTTATTTCATTAATACAAATAATACAGATTATCATGTTCACAAATTGTTATCACTAATGGATGATTCATATCTTAGAAAAAGAAGTTGTAAACATTTATATTTTGTGTAATGTTTGTCCCACATCGTAAAAGGAAAGAAAGAAATGTTTGTATATATGGTAGATTGTCACTCATTGTACAGTTACGGAGTTTCCATCTGCAATATATAATATTACAGATAGGCAATCCTCGACTTTTTGGTATGGGTTTTGATATTAATGACTAAATCGTAACATTTTCTTAAGCTTCGACTAATGGGAATTGCATCACTTGACCAACCCTAGTCCCACCATTCTTCACATCTATCAAAACCTATGAAATCATTCAAATCGATGTCGTCACAAGACATCGCGAAACTCTCTACAACGGCACATACTACAATTTTAGTGTTAGCCGATCAAAATAACCAACAAACTGAAAAATGAAAGCATTCAAGTGGATGTCATCACAAGAGACGGCAAAACTATCTAGATAAACATATGACAATTTTGGTGTTAGCCCGACTAGTCGCTTTTTTTTGGGTAAAAGGATTATACCTGGTGAATATATTAATAAAATAATTTTAAGTACATGAGGGAAGTGGTCGTGAGCCACTCCAAATAACCGTAGTTTCTAATTAGGCGCCATCTCCATCTACGAAATCAATCAGCCGTTAGATTCCATAGTCTTGTGCTTAGCCACTCTAGCATTCCTCTTGAACTTGATCGAAGCAAGTTTAAGTCTAACTGTGTCAAGAATTAAATTCACAAGCTGTTCCACACTCTTAGCGCCACTGTCATGTAACCTATTATTTCGCTCTTGCCAAACATAATACGATGAAGCAGCTGATAGAGTTTGACAATCAATATAGCACATAATGCGGAAGCTAGGATCAATAATAACACGTATAAAAATAACTAAAACATAAATAAGAACATACCCGATGCACTTCAATAAACCTTGAATCTTGTGTAAATTAGATCAATGATAAACCCCTTACCGTTTTGTTTATCGATCTCTTGATAATTACTATAGTGAGTAATTACCTCGTTCTTGTACACACAAACTACCAACGAATAAAGGTTTATGCAAGTAAACTAAACACTTGTTTTTAGCTTTAGAAAAATCGACCCAAAACCCTTTGTGGGTGTGAGAGCCGATCGGCCAAGACAAGAAAAGAGAGGAGAAAAGGTTTAGGGTTTGTGTGTGTGCACAAAAGATGTTTAGGTCTAACCCCAAGGCCTTGTATTTATACTAGATGATTTTTTGGAGACCAAGCAAGCATGGGTCGATCCCCTTGGGCCTAGGATCGACCGGCCATGCCTTCCACAAGGGATTTCGGATCCTTCTAGTCTCCCAAAATACATTCTAGTCCTCGTTCTTTCGTTACTAATAACAGTTAATACTTACGTTTAATAATTAACGATTATTTAGTCCCTCAAGTGTTTATAAATATATATAATCGATACATATAACATATATATATATATATATATATATATATATATATATATATATATATATATATATATATATATATATATATATATATATATATATATATATATATATATTTATTTATTTATTTACTTTATTCTCGTTTGTAATGTGTGCAATCCCGAGGTCTCGGGTTCGATACTAGTCATTCACATATTAATATTTATACGTAACTTTTAACAGCTCCCACTCGTATATCTATTAATAGTAAATTGACATTGGTTGGCGTCTTGCAACACTCCAATGCCCCCAGTTCAACCTGAGCTAGGTTTCCTGAAAAACCTTTAATGATTCATCATTATTATTATCCTTTCGCTTCTAATACTACATTAATAAAGATGTGAGGTTCTTTATTAAATTTTGTTTCTCGTTTCTTTATGATTGAACAAAATTACCAAAACATCTGAACGTATTCCAGATAGACTTTGGGCGTGGCCACGCAAACATTTTGTCAACCCTACAAGGGGCCCTGCAGTATTAAACTTCTGAACAAATCAGAAGGAACGAATTCTCTCTTGACTACAAGAATAACCCATGGACTTTGTAACAATTATGAAAACAACCCTTATGACTTCCAATTACGGTAAGCGGTAGATTGTTCCACAAAATGCACTACATCAATGACACTTATCTGGTATCTCAAGTCTGAGGATAACTTTAAATATGATTCTCACAATAAATTTAAATCATATTGTTGGGATAAGTCCAATACTCAATTCATTGAATATCATGTGAAATTGGTATGACTACGCATCAATATACTTTCAAGTATATCCTTGACCAATACTCAAAATTGTCTTAGTTTAATGATATTCCCATATCATTAATCGACAACGGACCATTTAGAATAATAAATTATTCATGGATCTTAAACATGCAAATATAGGATATATTATTAAGACAATGAATAAATAAACATAACCAATACTTTATTTTATTAAAATAATAATTGTACATTACATCCCTTATCCAAATACTAATCACAAATGGGCATGAAACTATCAGCTAATTTAAGCCCTATTCCTTCAGCATGCTTGTAAAGCTTGATGCCAGGTAAAGGCTTTGTAAATTGATCAGCCAAGTTTTCATCTGTGTGAACTTTGAGCATTTCGATTTCACCTATTTCAACTTGTTCTCTGACATAGTGGTGCTTAATCGGGAAATGTCTGGTGCCTTTCATGATTCCAGGTTCATTGGCAAATGTAATTGCAGCTGAGTTGTCACAATACATTTTTATAGGTCGCTGAATCGAAGGCATAACCCCAAGCCCTGAAACAAACTTCCTAATCCAAACAGCTTCCATTGCAGCTTCTGAAGCAGCTATATACTCACTTTCTGTAGCAGACATTGCTAGTACACTCTGCTTTCTGCTCCTCCAATCCACAGCTCCTCCATTAATGACAAAAACATAACCAGTCTGAGACTTCGTATCATCTTTATCACCTTTTCAAGAAACATCGCAGTAACCTGTAACATCAAGTTCTGCAGATGGAGTACCCCCATAAACTAAGAACATCTCTTTAGTAGCCCTAAGGTACTTAAGAATATTCTTAACAGCAGTCCAGTGTTTTTCACCTGGATTCTGTTGATATCGACTGGTTAAATTCTGAACAAACGCCACATCAGGCCTTGTGCTTTTTACCGCATACATAATAGATCCCACTGCCGAAGCGTAAGGGACTCTCTTCATGCGTTGCACCTCTTCAGGTGTTGAAGCACAAACTTTGTTGCTCAAGCCATGTTGCTCTTGCATCAGCAAATATCCTTTCTTGGAATTTTGCATATTGAATCTCTTTAATATTTTATCAATGTAAGCACTTTGGCTTAATCCAATTAATCGCTGAGATCTATCTCTATATATCTTGATTCCCAGAATAAGTGCAGCTTCCCCTAAATCTTTCATAGAAAAACAACTTCTAATATATGCCTTAACCTTTTGCAAACTCAGAATGTCATTTCCCATGATCAATATGTCATCGACATATAATATAAGGAAAATTACATTACTCCCACTAGCTTTGTGATATACACATGGCTCATCAAGATTTTGAGTGAATCCATACTTCTTAATTTCACTATCAAATCTTTTATTCCATTGTCGTGATGCTTGCTTCAATCCATAAATGGATCTTTTAAGCTTGCATACACGATCTGGGAATTCTGGATTCACAAACCCCTCAGGTTGCGCCATATAGATGTCTTCATCTGGGCTACCATTCAAGAAGGCGGTTTTGACATCCATTTGCCAAATCTCATAGTCATAGTAAGCAGCTATGGCTATAAGAATCCTAATAGCCCTTTTGTCTGCTACAGGAGAAAAGGTCTCCTCATAGTCAACACCAAAAGTTTGAGTATAGCCTTTAGCTACCAAACGGGCTTTATAGGTGTGTACAATGCCATCCATATCAGTCTTTTTCTTGTAGAGTCATTTACTCCCAACTAGCTTGGCACCCGGAGGTAGATCTACTTCTTCCCAGACATCATTGTCTTTCATGGATTGCATTTCCCCATTCATAGCTCCCTGCCATTTTTCCTTTTCAGGACTATTCATAGCAGCTTTATAACTTGTAGGTTCATCAAGATCCCCTATCAAGTTGTCATCACACTCCATGTTAAGACACAGACGTGTAAAAGCCTTCACAGATCTAGATGACCTGCGAACGGGAACCACTTCAACTTCAGGTGGAGGACCTAAACTTTCAGGTTCCTCAAGAAGTTGGCTAGTGTTTTCAGAAGGTGTTACATCTTCATGATCGTCTTCCAGATCATATACTCTCCCACTGAATTCTTGAGATATGAGTTCCTTTTCTATGAAGTCTCCATACCTTGCAACAATAACTTTGTTTTCAGCTGGGTAATAAAAGTAGTAACCCATAGTTTCCTTAGGGTATCCTACGAAGATGCACTTTACAGATCTTTGTTGGAGTTTGTCTGCTGAGTCACGTTTAACATACGCCTCACAACCCCAGACCTTTAGATAAGACAAGTTAGGAGCTTTTCCAGTCCATACCTCATATGGAGTCTTATCAACCTTCTTTGTTGGAACCATATTTAAAACGCAAACTGCAGATTCCAAGGCATAATCCCAAAACGAGTAAGGAAGAGTTGTTAGATTAAACATAGATCGTATCATGTCTTGCAATGTACGATTCCTTCTTTCAGATACACCATTTTGTTGTGGAGTATATGGAGAAGTAAGGTGCTGGACAATTGCCTCCTTTGCTAAGTAATCTATAAACTCTTGACTCAGGTATTCACCACCTCTATCGGATCGAAGAGCTTTAATCTTCTTTCCTAGTTGCAACTCTACTTCTGCTTTAAACACTTTGAATGTTTCAAATACCTCATGTTTATGTTTAAGTAAATAAACATAACTATAACGGCTGTAATCATCCGTAAATGTTAAGAAGTAGCTAGCACCTCTCCTTGACACATGTCTAAGTGGTTCACACACATCTGTGTGAATTAGACCAAGTAGATCATTAGCCCTTTCAATCCTATTTTTAAAGGGTTTCTTAGTCATCTTCCCAGCAATGCAAGATTCGCATTTATCAAATGATTCATCATTGATCTTTTCTAAAAGCCCATCATGTTGCAGCTTTTTCATGCGATCTTTGCCAATGTGAGCAAGTCGACAATGCCAAAGATAAGACGAATCCAGACTTTTCTTGATTCTCTTATTGTTGATGCTATACATTGAATTATTTTTAACAAAAGCATTATCATTATCATTCATATCAACTTCAAACACACCATTCACAGCAATAGCATTAAAATAAAAAACACCATTTAAAGAAACTGAAATTCCATTGCTAGAAACAGTATGCTTAAAACCAAGGTTCAACAAACATGAAAATGAAATTACACCTCTAACAATTGACGGTGCATAATGACAATTATTTAAAGATAGTACTAAGCCTGAAGGCAACACTAAATCATAAACTCCTATAGCTTCAACTCCTGCATGCGCTCCGTTACCAACGTGCAAGAATTGTTGTCCATAGGCCAGCTTTCTCTCAACTCTAAACCCCTGCAAGGTATTGCAAATATGAATGCCACATCCCGTATCATATACCCATGAATTCAATTTAGGAGTAAGAGTGAATAATTCAATCATAAAGAACGCACCTGATGAGCTGGGGTTACCAGCTTCATTCCCCTGCTTCTTGAGTCGCAAGTCATGAATGTAGAGAGGGCAATTGCGCTTCCAATGGCCCTTTTCATGACAATGGTGACATGTCTGATCCTTCTTGTTTGGCGGATTCACCTTTTTCTGCTTAGGCTAATGTTGCTTCATCTTGGGTTCAGGTTGATAGGCCATGACCTGCTTGCCTTTGTTACCTTTCCCTTTGCATTTGTTCACATGCGATTTCTTCTGGATTCTCCCACCTTGAATTGCCAACACTTGTGGGGTAGGAACCTTGACCTTGGCTGGTAGAGTTTTCTCATAATCAATAATCAGTGCGAGTAATTCTGAGACTGTCTTCCCCGAGCAGTGCATGTTGAAATTCTGCACAAAACCAGCAAAGTCCTTGTTAAGGGACCTGTTGATCAAGTGCACTTGCACATTATTTGGGTAACCAAATCCAATTCTGTGAAGCTGATCAAAAGATTCCTTCATCTCAGTCACATAATCTTCAACTGGTTTACCATCACCATGCTTGCAGTTGTGTATCTTGTCCAGTTCATCATACAGTTCAACTGCAGGTGGTTTCTCATAAGATTGCCTAAGTACCTCAAGCATATCTTTAGGGAAAAAGTACTCAAACTTCTTTTGTAACTGAGCACTCATGCTAGTGAGCATTAAACAAGCAACCTCATTAAACTTAGCATGTTCCACCCTCCATGCCGCCTTAACTGCTTCTGGTTCAGTAGCAGCACGCTCAGCTGGGCATTCTTCGGTCAAATAATCCATCTTACCGGTCGACCTCAAGACAATTCTAAGCGAACGGTACCAATCATTGAAATTCTTTCCAGTCAATTTTTCCCTCTCAAGATGACTCTTGAAAGCAGAAATCACAGATGGGGTATCGGGTTGAGCCATATCTACAGATAAAAGTTCAAACATTAGTATTTTCGATAATTAATATCTTCAAGAAAATCAAATACCCATAGCTATATTCATATAACCACCAAAATTTTCTTGAAAACCTAGGATCTAACTTTACATAGTTCCACCACATCTGTTGATCTGCTAGTGGTGAAAGTACAAAAATTGGTAATCTGTCGAACAATAATTGGCAAACAAGATTTCCAATTCCTAGATTATTATGGGAATTACATAAAATTGATTCATCAATTTTCTTTGTAAGCATGTTTCATCCCATCTCATGCCTTAAGTTCTAGGTCTCACGCACAACTTAATTAAGTCGTCTACCTTAGAAACTGTAAAATTACAATTATGGTCTCATGCGTTAAAAGAATTTTACCTTGTTATAGTAATTTAGCCTAGGTCTCACGTTTACTAAATTAAAATTCCAAGTGTTCCTTATAGATAGATGGCATGTAACTTAAATTATAAGGGTATTCAATTTTGATGTGTAAATCAAAATATGTATAAAGATGCATGCACTCATCTTTATAGCATAAGTTTTCAAAACCTTTTTATTACCAATTCATGAAATTAATACACAAAGTTTTACTTGAGGTTTGAAAAACCCTAAGATGACTTTCTACAATTATGATTTTAAAAGTAATTCGTTTAAGACATATTCAAGATTGTGATAACCAAGGCAGACTCTAAGGCTCTTTTCTAAGCCTTCAAATCACGGTTATGAATATCGTCTTAAAGGACTTAATTTTAAAAGCATATTCGTACAAAACATCAATCAAGCAAAAGTTTATGGATTCAATCTCAAAATTATGTAATAAAGATTCAATCTTTATTACTTTAGGGTTTCACCATTATTAGTCTATATTATTTTTTTTTTTATATAAAAATCACTCTTTTTATTGCTTACATCAAGTCAAACAATTAAGAAAACAATAAAACAAGTAATTAAAAGAAAAATAAACAACTAATAATAATAACGTGAAACAATTAGCCACATGCAAACCTTGTTAAAAAGATCCTAATAAAATCAATTCTAGGCATAATTATGCATGTAATCAACCAAGGCCTTCTCCTCTTAATGGAGGAGAGCCACATACATTGACGAATCAATTGCGTAGGCCAAAATCAATATACACACCACATAGCATATAAATTGATTTTAATATTTATATGAATTGGAGTCTTCCCCAATCTTAGATCTATTTAAAAAACATGTGACAAATAAATAAATCAAGCAATGATAAACCTTGAATCTTGTGTAAATTAGATCAATGATAAACCCCTTACCGTTTTGTTTATCGATCTCTTGATAATTACTATAGTGAGTAATTACCTCGTTCTTGTACACACAAACTACCAACGAATAAAGGTTTATGCAAGTAAACTAAACACTTGTTTTTAGCTTTAGGAAAATCGACCTAAAACCCTTTGTGGGTGTGAGAGCCGATCGGCCAAGACAAGAAAAGGTTTAGGGTTTGTGTGTGTGCACAAAAGATGTTTAGGTCTAACCCCAAGGCCTTGTATTTATACTAGATGATTTCTTGGAGACCAAGCAAGAATGGGTCGATCCCCTTGGGCCTAGGATCGACCGGCCATGCCTTCCACAAGGGATTCCGGATCGTTCTAGTCTCCCAAAATACATTCTAGCCCTCGTTCTTTCGTTACTAATAACAGTTAATACTTACGTTTAATAATTAACGATTATTTAGTCCCTCAAGTGTTTATAAATATATATAATCGATACATATATATATACATATATATATATATATATATATATATATATATATATATATATATATATATATATATATATATATATATATATATATATTTACTTTATTCTCGTTTGTAATGTGTGCAATCCCGAGGTCTCGGGTTCGATACTAGTCATTCACATATTAATATTTATACGTAACTTTTAACAGCAGCAACAATCAACCTCCCTACAATGCATATAACATTGTTCTTCCTAGCCATGGGTAATAACCACCTCATAATATGACTCCAAATATGTGAACCAATCTGAAACATCAGCCTTTTGTACAACTTGGATCCACACCTGGGAAGAGAAGTTGCCCGACTAGTCGCTTTTCATGCTACTATGTTTGAATGTTGAGTTGGTTTAACCATTTGATAACAACTTGAATCTAAGATTTTTTGTTGGACCCTGATTTTGACTAATACCAGATCTTCTGACAAAAAAGGTCGACTTGTTTCAGTTGGTTCGGTCTCTTCATGGATTACATAAGGGGCATCTGCAACAAATATTTGATCATATATATATATATCTTACAAGACGTAGATGTAAATGCTAAACCAATATAACTGTGCAGTTTAACTAAACATTTTTTCAACTAAACCCAATAATATAGTTTGACAAAAAATGAGGTTAGTAGATTAGATCTATAGAGATATAAAACTTAAGTTGTGTTTATCTCATTAAAAACACGTATATATTGATTATTATCTTCACACATAAGGAGGTGGCAATGTTGCCTAACCATGCCTAAACTTTTTTCTTTAACTCATAATTATATTTAACAATTAAATTAAAAACTTCAAATTTCATTAATAATTAAAACAAAAGTTACATGATAGATAGGAAAATAAAAACAAAACAATTTCTAAAAATTGCAAGGCCATCCATATTTCGCCGCGACTTCACGTTTTTTTCAATCATAATGTTGCGCATTGTTGGATCAAGTATGGTATCATGGGGGTCGTTGAAGAACTTCATTGCTCGAAAAAAATTCTTTTCTTGAACCCCTTCTAGTTGTGCCGACATTAACTTTTCTGCCAACTCTTCCTTCGCACGTTTCTTCTCAACATTTTCATCCATTATTTGTGACTTCTTTGCTGCATAATCTGCTAACTATTCAATACTCTTCTTTGTCGACTCATTTTCAGCCTTTTTTCCTTTTTTCTTCCGTGTAGGAGTTATGTCTTCATTTAGATCCGGAATAATAGTCTCAACATTGTCATTGCTAGATTCCGACGACTTTCTTCGTTTCTCCGTATTAGGCGAAGATGTTTGACTAACGGTTGGTTGTTGCAACCATTTGTCCGATTTCCTAACTATCTCCCACGCCTCAATATGAGTAAAATCTTGCCTTTGGTTTTCTTTTTATAATCGGCCAGTGCATTTCTCATCACGTTAAGCTCGTCACACCCACTATCACGACATCGTTTCTACAATAATAAGAAATGTAATTTAAATTTACACTACTAATTAAAATAAACAAGTATAAATTTAAACAAATAATTAATATAACGAAAAAAAAGTATAAAAGGTATATAATTTAAAAGTTACTTGTTGGATGTATAGGCCGTTAAAAGTATTCATTTCGGTATGCATATTTTTCCATTTTGTGTTCAACCCATGGAATGTGCGTAAAGTATCCGGCACATTTTGCTTGAAGTGCTCTAGAATTCTTCCCCAAAAGCTATCGGACTTTTGTTGATTCCCGACCTTTGGGCATGTTGAGACATGAACCCAAGTTTTTGCCAAAAATACTTCTTCGTCGGTCGTCCAATTCTTTTTTCCGCTTTACCCATATTTTTTATTTCTTGAACGTCATCATCATTTTGTTCTTCACCTAAAACAAAGCAATATATATATATATATATATATATATATATATATATATATATATATATATATATATATATATATATATATATATATATATATAACGATTTAAAAAAAAACTATAACGATTTAAATATATCTTTATATATATAAGAGGCTAAGTATGAGTTGCACTAGATGCTTTGAAGGTTGTACATGAAGTAGATAATGCTGACTCATCATGTCAATAGTCCAGTCATCACAATTTTAATATTTCTATTGCCTACGTGGAATGTCCAGTCAGCACTCTCAATTTCATTAATTTGGCGGAAATTTGTTAAAAAATATGACGCAATTAGGAATCGAACCCCGGTCTCTCATATAAATAACCAACAATGCAACCACTAGACCAAAGTGGTTTTTGTGAAACAATTTGAAAAACAAAATCTATAATGCTTGAATTTATTCGCTATAACTATATACTCGGTTGACTTTGACTACCGTTTCATAACCTTCACTCCCTTATCCCTATAATTTCTACATCCCTTTATACGCTTTCCTTAATTTTCTCCCAATTAATCAATTCAATCAGTTATACATTTGAAAATCATATCAAATGAATCACGATTTATTTGAAAATGAATCACACATTCCTGATTTCACTCGCAAATTTTGAAGAGATTCCATGTTTATCATTCAAATCAATTCAAATTCCTAAACACTAATTTTTATTTATAAATACCGAAGGTAATCATTCTGTAACATTACATTCCTCATTTCACCTATTTTATAACGTTAATCATGAATATATTGTGTGATTGTGAAATTATGTGTTTGCATGTATTTTAGCGATTTTGATATGGATCCCCAATTTTAGTTTTGCAATATTAGGGTTATGTCAATTTGTTTTGAAATATTAGGATTATGTTCATTTGTATATAGCAACGAATATGGAAGTCAAGGATTCATATTGTTTCTCTGAATATATATCCAGTCGTTAGTTGACTTCCTATAATATGATTTTTAGTATCAGATTTGTTTGTTTTTTCACATTTCAATAGCTTCAACAAAAGCTGTTGGTGACAGAAATTACATGAGATTCTCCTATAATATATCCTTACTGTGATTATTGATATTTATTGTTGTAGATGGTTGGCGGATCTGTTGGATGGTGATGAGGATAAATGTGCATGAGAATTATCCACAAATGGTGACGCAATATATCATGGTAATATTAGGCTATAGTTTTTTTTTTCCTTTTTTTTAATGTTTTGTTGTGAGTTTATCATGTTGTTGTGTTTCATGTCAATCATATAGTTAATGAGAAACCACGTTGGGGAAAAAGTGGTAGGTTGCATACGATTTGGGGGTATTGCGGAATCAATAGGTAGTTTGCTAATTTGGCTAATGAGGTTCTCCTTGATTTAATATTTAATTTTCTTGATTCAGATATATGGCAGTGGTCGGAACTTACGAGTTTTGGCGATTTGCCTTTCCCAAGAGACTTTGCAGCTGCTTCTCCTATTGGGAACCATAAAATAGTAATGTCGAAAATGCTTCATATCATTTGTACTCTATTTGCTTCATCGTTTTTGCTACATAATAGTACTAATGTGACTTAACTGTTGCTTATTGTAGGTATGGTGGATGGGACGCTAAAAAATGGTTATCTGATGTATTTGTCTTGGATACAAGATATCAACAAAGCCAAAAAATATGATTGTTCACTTAACTCTAATTGATTTTTCTGATGTATCGGCATCTTTGTAAGCTTGAACAATAGGTGTTAGCCAATGATCTTTTTGTAATCGTATACAATTCATTAACTGATTATGTGGTTTTTGCTATCAGTTACAAGTATGAGATCTTCTCTTCCTTAGAAAATTTCTATTGACCGGGTGGGGACTGCTGCAAACCTTTTAACATATCGGGCGCTAGCTTTAATGTTTCACTGGCAGCCTCAGCAAAAAAAACATGGTCAAATGTTGGTGATCGCAGTATGTAAATTGTGAAAAACCTGCACGGCTGCACGTTGGGTAAGCAAATAAACTTCATATAATTTTGAAAACATAAGCAACTGTTGTAGTGTTATGATTTTTAGGCCACATTTAAAAACTCGCCTTATACACCAGAACGTGCAGTCATTCACCAATTTGGACAAAACTTGAATCGCCAAATTCAGATAAGCACGAATTATGATATACATATAATGTTTGTATGCCGTGAGGAACGACGTATTATTTTACATACTTCTTGATATTTCTTTTTTAGGACATTTAGTTAAATTCAGGGTCTGAGAATAGTGGTATTTGTGTGGCAGGATGAGCATAATTCTTGCCCAGTTTGTCGACATCAATTGTGAACTGATTATCATGAATATCAAAGTTGAAACGAACGAGAGAAGGAAACCAAAGAAGATAGGAAAGGAGCTGCTAATGCAGTTTGCAGCTGCGGCAAATACACCCGGTAATTACAAGATTGTACACCCGTTTTAATATTGGTAATTACTCAAGGCTAGCTCATGCTTTTGTGTTTCGCGAATTTGTTGTGTTTTAGTTCTGAATTTGCATGTTTTATCGCATTATAGATCAGATTGCAGACCATGTGAGTGTTAAAACGAGAATTTATGGCGTATTTGGTCTTACGCCTATATTTTTTGGCTATAGGTATTAGGTAACAACATTATTTTTGGAAAAACTAATTTTGGGTTGTCAATTTGTGTTCAGATGTTGGTTTGGTTTTGGGTAAGCTTCACCTGGCTTCTGAGGTGTGTACTGGAATCGCAGATCATCTAGGAGAGGCCAGTGTCGCTCAGGTTGTGATTGAGGTGATCATGATAGTTGTCTGCGCTTATGTATTTACCAATATAACATTGGAGTGGTGATCATGATAGTTGTCTGTTGCTATGCCATTCCGTTAATATCGTGCGATGTCATCTGTGTAAATAGCTGAGGTAACTACTCATAATTTTGAGGATATTAAGGTTACGAAAATTGTTTATTTTAGAGTGCTTACCTGCTTAAAATAAGTGGTTTCTCGAAATTGTTTTTATGCAGATAGTTAGTTAAGGTGGTGTGTTTGGATCTTTTAATACGATGTGACCGGGTTGAGGTCAGGCAAAATGGGTATCTTTTTGAAAACTTGGTTATACCACTCGATATGTCTCCCATTACTGCAAGGTCTTACATGTATTGATGAACGCTTATGTGCACGCCCATATGAGAAACCTACTGATGTTACAAGGATAATACCAACACCGAGTTGCATTTTTTCTTAAACGATTGTGCGCGCCAGTATTAAAAAGAAATGGGTGCTATATAGATGCATGTTTAATTTTATAGAACCAAGTCGGCCAAATGTATATTTTTATTGAATATATTGTAGGAAAACCAGCTTCCCATTCCAGTTTATTAATATACAATCATATGCAATCGATATTAAATATTTGAACTTTATTAAATATAGAACCAAGTCGGCGAAATATATATCTTGGGGTGTATACATTTTTTTTTGAAAATGAAATTTTTGCAGCTTAATGATAGTGATGATGATGATGGTTAGTCTGATTCTGAAGAGCATGAGAACATATGATTTTAGATTTGAGGGTTATACTTGATGTGTTGGGCCTATTGACAGGCATAGTCGATACATGTTACCGCGCTTTTTGTATGCGATTCAGGTTGCCTGGCTTTCTGCTGCAACTCGAGGCTTACCCTTTATGGCGTGACAGTAAGCCATTTCAGGTTAACCCTCAGGTACCTTTTCTTTTTTCTTTTTTTTTTTTCTTTTTTTTTTTCCCAATTTCTTTATAATAGTTGTATTGTGCCTCCGGGTTGAAGCATGTTATGGTTTTTTGTATGAGCCGACTTGGGAAACAGTAAAATAGTGTTTATATTCATCTCATGTATGTGAATGACAATCCGATATCGAACGCAATATTATGTTCTTTTTTTGTTATAAGTATTGTTATGCTTCTGTTATAAGTATTAGGGGTTGATTAAAGTTATATATGAGGTGCCAAATTAGGTGAAACTTACTTTGAGTTGTATACTAATATTGAACCAGTTAGGCCACGCCTAAACGGTTTATGGTAAGATAACTGAAAAAAATATTGTGTTGGTATATGAATAATATAAAAATACCATACATGCATAACAATTTCAAACACGAAAATATACTTTTCTAACCTTAGTATATATTGTAGGTATCAATATAAATATGGATGCGACATGGAAAAATATGGATACACTTGAAAGTTTCTTTAAGGCTTACAAGATGAGACATGGTAGATTTGTCTAACCAACCAACATTTGAAGACAAGTTGGAAAAGGAGTAATCACTTGCATTTACCTGATATTTTTATATATCACATTCATTTTTTAATGTTATGTCAGTTTTTAATCTTTTCTTAATGTTTTTTCAAGACAATTACTTTGGTTTTCAATGTCTTTCGTTTGAAGTATTGTTGAACTTAACGAATAACAGTTGCACACTCATGAAGTTTTACTTTTGTATGAAATAACTAATGTGTTGAACATAGATACTACTGCCTCAACTTTTTATCCATTTATGATTATAATTTTCATATAATATAATGAAGCTAACCCGCCGATTCAGCGGGTTATGAAGCTAGTGTGTGTATATATATATATATATATATATATATATATATATATATATATATATATATATATATATATATATATATATATATATATATATATATAACGATTTAAAAAAAAAAACTATAACGATTTAATATATATATATATAACGATTTAAAAAAAATAATAATACCAATTGGATTTGGGAATTGAGTTTCGGGAACAACTTCATCTTCATCATCTTCATAATCGTATAACGGTAATTCTCTTTCGACACTTTGTTCACGTCTTGGTGGACCGTCTCGAAAGTTATTAAAAGGGTTGAACTCGCTTGTCATTGCTATATTATAGTGACTTGGATTCAACGGTTGAGGTGCCGGATAGTAGGCTTGTGGTGGAGGTTAAGGATAGTAGGCTTGTGGTGGAGGTTGGGGATAGTTGGCTTCTTGACCACGTGGTTGTGCTTGAACCTTCGGCCGGACCGGATGTGATCGAGAACCTCGACCACGACCACGACTTCGACCTTTTGATGTTGAACTTGGATCCATGTGATTGATTTTTTAAGTGAATTGGTGATTTGAAGAAAATATGTGATTGTAAATATGTGATTTGAAGAAAATATGGTAAAGTGAATTGTTGATTTAAAGGGGGTAATTTATTTATTTATTATTATTTATTTATTTATTTATTTTGAAAATGCATCCATCAAATGGTAACAAATTAAGTGTGCAACGGTCGAAACATTTAAAGTCTATGCATTTACCGAATCGGTAAACAATACCGTATGTGATGCCGATTTGCCCATGCCGATCCAGTGGCAACGTTTTGCCGATCCATACCGATCCACCCCGATACTAAAGGACGAATCATTATTTTGGACAAATCAAGAAGTTTAAATTTTGATGTTTAGTGTAACTTTAGTCCCACATTGAAGAATGAAAAAACAAATGTCTATATATAAGGTTGATAGTTACTTCCATTCTTAAATTGTTATAGGATTGTGTATTTATTATATGTTCTCTCGCAATCCTCTTTCAAACTTTTTAAGAGTAAAAGGTTTTGAAGATATCTAGTTTGTTTCAAACTTTTTAAGAGTAAAAGGTTTTGAAGGATAGCTAGTTTGTTACTTCTGCTGATTTTAACACATGCATGAAATTACACTGTGAAGAAGTTGTTTGTGTTGAAACAGTTTTGGGTATAATTGTTTCGCACGTTTTTTTTTTTTTTTTTTTTTTAACGGCAAGTATATTAAAAAAGAAAAACTAGCAAGAAGCTAGAAAAATTACAATGGCGTTTTTAGCCAATCATGCCAAGCTAAACATATAGAACTTCTACTTTGTAACCAAGAAAAAGAATTATGTCTAATGCTATCAAACAAGTCACATTTTCTCAAATTTTGAGAATTGAATGTAACCGAATTTTGAAATTTCCATGTAGTCCACCAAGTAGCTGCCATGACCACCTGGATACGAGTCTTCTTATCCTTTGATAACCGCATATTACCTATCCATGATGTCCAATCTGACGATGAAAAAAGGTTCGGGATGCAAGTCACACCAAACCTCAATTAACCGCCTAATACCTGACGCCACTTCACACGTATAAAGTAAATGATCATTTGATTCCACACCGTTCGAGCATAGAGGGCACGTTATAGATTGAATATCCAATCCTCATTTCAAAAGATTAAGACGAAGAGGGAGACGATCCAACCTAAGTCTCCATAGGAAAATGTTCACCTTTCTAGGAATACATTAGCACCATATCGTAGGAGATTAAAGCGTTGGAAGAATGATATCGTCAATGTGTTGTCTCGTGTCTTTAACCGTGAACGTGCCATCACATCCAATGTTCCAACGTAACACATCTTGGCCTTCAAAACTCGGAACCTGCTCCAATTCAGTCGTTAAACATGCTAGGGAATCAAGATTTTGGCCTGAGATAATTGGTCTTGTCCATTTGAAGTTCCATTCACCATTTACAAACCGATCAATAACCGTACAATTAGGCTCAGGATCCAATCTAAATAATCTATTAAAACGATAGGCAAATGGTGTATCACCATTCCAGTTGTCCTTCCAAAACCGTACCTTCATACCACAACCTAGTTTATAATGCAAGGTATGTTTTGGAACAATGCCGCTTGAGTGTAGTTGGTTAATGGAGCCAACGATTTTTGACCAAACACCATTACTTTTAGACCTATTTTGATTGAAACCAGCTTCCTACCCATGTATAACTTTGATAACTTGAGCCCATAACGAATTCGAGTTAGTAGCTAGCCTCCACCGCCATTTCTGGAGAAGAGCAAGGTTGAAAGCCTTCAAGCTTCCAATGCCCAACCCCCCCCCCCCCCCCCTTTTCAAGAGAAGCTAACACAATTTCCCACTTGATCCAAATCATCATTTTCGAATCTAGATCCCCACCCCAAAGAAATTTGGCTCGTAACCTTTCAATATCCGATAAAATACTTTCTGGAACTTTAAACAACGACATGTAATAAATCCCTACGCTCCCCAAAACCGCCTTAACAAGAGTTGATCGACCTCCTATTGAGAGTAACTTGACCTTCCATTTGGATAATTTGGATTTGAATTTCTCAATGAATCCTTGCCAGTGAGTTAAATGACTCATATTGGATCCAATCGGAAGACCAAGTTATGTGAATGGAAGGGATCCCGACATGCAACCAGTTAACCGCGCCATATCCTCTACCTCTTCATTAGAGACCCCAACACCATATACGTTTGATTTATTGATATTAATGCGTAGACCTGATGCCAAGTAGAAAACATTTAGTACACGAAGTATATTATCCATTTGAACCCGGTTCCACTCGGTCACTAACACAACGTCATCTACATAGAAAAAATGAGACACCCGAATAGTTGGATTACCGACTTGAACTTCACGAATTAGATTATTATGCAAGGCGTCTTTTAGCGCAATGTGGAGACCCTCCATAATAAGGATGAAGAGGAAAGGAGACAATGGATCTCCTTGGTGAAGTCCTTTTTTTAAAGTGAATTCCGATGTTGGGCTACCATATATAAGAATAGACGTCCGGGCAGATTTTAAGCACTCGGAAATCCAACCACGCCACTTTTGGCCGAACCCACATTGCTCAAGGACATAATCCAAGTACTTCCAATTTACACAGTCGTATGCCTTTTCAAAATCGACTTTAAAGATCATCAACTTCTTTTTTTGTTGTTTAAACCAATCAATCGTCTCACTTAACATCAAAGGACCATCAAGGATTTGTCGACCCGAAATAAACGCCGATTGTTCTTGACTTACGAGATTACCGATCACAGAGGCTAGCCGATTTGCAAGAATTTTTGCAATGATCTTGTAATGTAAGCCAATTAAAGATATAGGTCGATAATCTTTAACCAAAGACGGATTACATACCATGGGGATAAGAGTGATGAAAGTGGAATTAATACCTGGTGGCATTTTTGAAGATGAGAAAAATTCTGAGACAAATAACTCCACATATCCTTTAAAAATATCCCAATATCGTTTCAGGAAAAGAAAGGTAAAACCATCTGGACCCGAGGCTTTGTCGTTACCACAATCCCAAACCGCCTTTCTAATTTCTTCACTCGAAACCGATTTCTCCATATCATTCCTCTCTGCCGTACTTAGAGATGCAAAAGATGAATGAGAAGTATAGTTTACATGAGGAACATATGCTTGAAACTTATCTTTGTAAAACTGAAGAAATCCCTCTTTCACATGAACCGGATTCGATATCCATTCACCATTTAACATAACTCCTTGAATAGATTGTTTACTTCTCTTTTGTTTGAGCAAACCATCGAAGAATTTAGTATTCTCATCACCTTCCATGTCCCATTTAAGATGAGCCTTTTGGAAAAGGTCTAAAGATTCAATTCGATCAATATCATTAAGCTGATGAAGAATCTGAATTCGCTCCTCTTTTTCTTCTTCCGATGCCCCTGTTGAATCTATTTTTAATTCAAGGTCTATCAACTTGTTGGTGAGTTCACGTTTACGAGCCCCATCAACCTTCTTATTTTCAGCACGCCAACTTTTTAGATGACTTTTGATGAATTTTAGCTTATCATGCAGAAACACAGTATGGCCTTCTTCACCATTTGAACAATCTTCATAGGCTTTTTTGATCACCTCATCAATATCTTTCCTTTGTATCCAAGAGGAAAAGAATTTAAACGGAATTGGACCGTAATCTGTCTTTAAAGAATGCAACAACATTGGAGTATGATCAGTCCATAAGCGTTCCAAGACTAATGCCTTCAAATCGTTATTATCATCTAACACGTCTTCCGATATTAAGAAACGATCAAGCTTACTCATTTTTGTGCCACCCTTATTCATCCATGTAAATGTCCTCCCCCCCCCCCCATTTGCATTTCTAGCAACCTCGATTCATCAATAAACTCGTTAAAAGATTGAGCTTCTGTGCTAGAAAACACAGAACCTAATCGTTCTCCTTCATATGTGTTGAATTGAACAAAAATATCAAAGAATTATTTACACATCTTGGAATGGACTTCAGCTGTATCTGTTTTCCCCTTTGTGTGAGTGGAATCGAAACGCTGTAACATGGGTTTTATATCAAATAGTTTACCCAACTTTGCGTTTTTGTGCACCTAAGTTACCCAATTTTTTTTTTTTTTTGTTCAAATGGGTTACTGGACTATACGGGTTTGACATTTAGGTTACTCAAAACCATAAATGTGTTCATTGAGATTACCCCGATGACCGGTAAACGGGAGATGGGTCCACGCCAGCTTTATGTTCAAATAAGTTACAAATATGTTACTTAACTTAGCGATTTTGTTCGTCTAAGTTACTGAAGTTTTTTTTACTATTTTTTTTTCTTTTTTTTTTAATTTAAATTAGGTTACTAATATATATTTATTTACAAGATATTTAGCGAGTTAAGTGGATTTCGTTAAATATCTTGCCCCGGTCCGCCACGTTGCGGCTGGGCGCTGGTTTTTTTGCGAACAATGTTGATGCAGTTTATGTTTTCGAAGATTGTGAGCTGATAAATTGAACAACATATTTAGTGAATTAGGTGGATGTCGTTAGAATTTACACGTTTTTATATACATTTTTATATACGTTATTACAAAAACGTTGTTATCAAACATTTTTATACACATTATTATATACATTTTTTATACGTTTTTATATAAGTTTTTTTTATACGTTTTGTATATGTTATTATAGACATTTTTGTATACGTTTTATATATGTTTTTAAATACATTATTATATGCTTTTTGTATACATTTTTGTATACAAAACGTATTTAAAAACATATATTATAGCTTTTATAAAGACATACATAAAAAGTATATAATAATGTGTATAAAAATGTATATAAAAGTATGTATAAGGACGTTTTTGTAGTAACGTATATAAAAACATATATAAAAAGTATATAAAAACGTATATAAAACATATATAAAAAGTATACTAAAACGTATATATAATGAATGAATACTTTACGTTTTTAATTATCTATGTGATTTTTTATTTATGATGTGGCGTTAAGGTGTTTGTTGAGTGAGGGTGTTTTTTATGTGACTTATAAGGGTAGCCTAAATTAACAAAGTTGCGTAGTTAGTAATCGAATTGAACAAATAAAACTTTAGTAATTTAGGTGAACAAATTCGCAAAGTTCAGTAACTTATTTGTATAATTAAAAAATAAAAGTCAGCTGCCAGCGTGGCATGCCAACCGTTTATAACAAGTGCGAAATAGTTGGGTCACTATTTTGCCTGGTAAGGATAGTCCAGTAACCCATTTGCACAAAAAAAAAGTTGAGTAACTTAGGTGCACAAAAACGCAAAGTTGGGTAACCTATTTGATATAAAAACCCTTGTAACATTGCTTGATTGCTTCTATAAGCATTCAAGAGTCGTGAAGGGATGGGAGAGCGTTTTTTAGTGATGGAAGATGGGTCATTTTAATCCTGGGTCGATATACGATATCATCACTCATAAAGGCCACAGTAGTTTCCCTCCAAAAAAAATAAAAATAGAATTCATTTGGCAAGCGGTCTGTTATTCGAAACTATATGCCTTTTATTGTGTGCCTGAAATAAAAGGGTGTTCGAAAATAGGCTATTTGTGCTGAGCTTCTAATTTTGTCGAATTGAGCTAAAGGTATGACCACATCTTAGGTAGATTAAGTGGGTGTTTAATTTCGACTTAATATGAAAAAAAACTGAATTAATTAAATTATATATAAAAAAAACTATTTGTTTGTGACTTAATAGAGAAAGATGAACGAAAATATTAAGTAATAAAACTAAAGTTGTCTGCTTAAAGTCAACTTTAATTAAACATGGACTTAATAAAAAAAAATTAACAAACAAACCCTAATGCTTTCATGTTAGTTAATTAACAGTCAAAGGTGATTAACATTCTTCTTAATTGACCGGAATGATATATAAAATATGAAGATTAAGGGGTGCTTGGTTGGAGGTATCATAGGGTGGGGAATGAAAATGATATTGAATAAGCATGGTTGGTTAAATATAATGCAATGCTTCATTACCCACTAATAAGTAATCAATCATTACCGAAGAAAATTGGGGGAATGAATTTAAACCATGAGAATATTCTTTCCCATTACATTGTATTCTCATTTCCTTACCCTTTGTCATTCCTTAATTTGAATCAAGCATGCCCTAATAACTTCGTTACAATCAATTATTCAAGTCAATGTCAATCTCATCCATTTCAAAATTTGTAGTAAAATATGCCTAATTTATTAGTTTGCCAAACTAGGAAGGATGTGGACTTGATCTATAAAACTTGTTTATATAGAGATAATTTGTCTCCCACATCGGAAAAGGATAAGAAGAAATGTCTATATATATTAAGGTTTATAGCGGCACCAATTTGTAGCTAATTGTATTTGTATAATACTTTTTGGCACAAACGTTTGATGGTTTTGTCTTACGCTAATTTTCGTGCTCATGTCATCATGTGACCTATTTATAATGTAAAATTTTGATATTACTTGTGGCTTGTTTATTTTTACCCTTAAATATGAAATTGACCCCTTGAGATGGCCAGACATTTACAGTTTCACACCAACAAGTTTGTTTAAATATTTTTTCAATGAATCTCTTAATTTAGGGCTATTGTTCACATATTGCGCGAGTTTACTCTTTGGGAAATCAAACACGAATCTTAGAGTGTTGACAACAAATCCACTAACCATAATAACAAGTTCTTAATGTTTAGCAATAATACTTGTAAAAGCCTCATGCGAAAGACACATATCCACATACAAAACCTGAAGCAATAACGATACATGCCAACTCTTCAAGATAACGGCTTAACTTTCGAGAGGTAAAGTAAGTGTACAGTGTCCTACAACTCAAACTTTTAAAGCTTGTTCATAAATCATGAACATCTAAAATCAATAAAGATGAGACCAAAAGACTTTAAATCAAGTGATTTTTGGTTCAAGCATCACATCAAACACCCAATAACACAAGGTCACAAACTATGTAAACTCTTAAAACCCAAAAGTATAATCAAACTTACGGCAGTAAAATTAACAATCAGTTTTTATTAAACTTTGGGATGTTTTGGAATTTTGGTCAGATTTTACTAGACTTAAATGGGCCCTAGAAAAGCCCAAATGTGTTGATCTGTAAAAAAAACGAGGTGGAACTTATTAGATCAATGAAGTAATATGTTGAAAAGTGTGTATTACTCGTACATAACAACACAAATATATTAATTATTAGAGTTAGAAATTATTATAACCGTATAAAAATGAACCCATTTCTTTTAAAATAATAAAGTTTAAAATTTCATAGTCCCACATTTGAACAAGAAAAAAATGAATGTTTGTATACATGGTTGATTATTATTTTACTCATTATAGTAGTTGATAGCTATCAAGTTAACATAATTCATCAAGTTACAAAGTTAAAATATGAATTATGTTAACTTGATAGCAACCCACTATTTTTTTATTTTTTTTTTTATTTATTTTTTTTTTTTTGTTATACTTGTTTTACTTATTAAGAGTATATTTTTGGTTGCTACTAGTATTATTTTTGTACTTGTTTTAATTATTAAGAGTATATATGCAGTATATTCACTTTGAAGTGCTTTGGCAAACACATTTAGTAGCGCTTGGCAAACATTGTTTAGTACTTCTTTCGCTTATTAAAAGAATGTAACTTCAGTTATGCCTTAGTTAGATTAAGTTAAAATAACCTTTTCTATTTCTTACTTTTGTATCTATAACTTTGATAGTAAAATGTGGCTTAAGTTTTGGCATCAATAGGATAATTTATTATTGTAAAGGGCATTGGAGAAAAACAAACCAATGCCTTAAGTAAAGTCCACCGAGCTTGGTCTATTTTGAATTTTGTACCCAATTCAGTAATTTGTCAACCAAAATTAACCTGTTTTGGGTTTATTTTATAAGAGCTCATATATATTTTAACTATCAACTTAAAGTTACAGAAAATGAAGTTATTTCATTCAACATGCTAGAGGTGGTGAGGTTTGTAGTGTCACACATGAAGCTATTCTCACTAAAATACTCGTACATTTTTTTTTTTTACTTAGCAAGAGTTCAAGTTAACTAACTTAAATTTTGACAACTTTTATGAATAAGTTGAAGAGTAAATTACACCGTTTGTCCTTGATTGTACCAAATCACTCGTGGAGCCCCCTTTTTTGAAATAAATACGTCAAACGTTCTCGACGTCTCCATCTTATAACGTTGGCAATCCTTGGCACATAAACATCAATAATATGACTTTAAGCACATGTTTATTTGAGTATCAATTTTTAGCACATATATATATATATATATATATATATATATATATATATATATATATATATATATATATATATATATATATATATATAAAGGAACGTTGCTCTAAAAAAATCACAAGAAATTTTTGTTAGTCCTGCTGATTTTAGAGCATAGATGTATGATCAATGTCAACTTTTAATGTGAAAAGAACGTCTGTGTTGAATTGAACAAAAACATCCAAAGAACTTGAAAGACTCCCGGTTTTGGTTGGCTAAAGAATCTTGGAATGGATCTCAACTATATTATTTGTCCCTGACGTGGTAGTGAAATCGAAATGTTGGAATATTGCTTCTTAATCGTGAACGGATGGGGGAGCATTTTCAAATGGTGGAAGATGAGTCGTTTTAACCTCGGATCGAAAGACGGTATCATTATTCACAAGGGCCACGGTAACTTCAACTATATCTTTATATACAGGAAGTTCGAAAATAGAATGACAAACCTATCAACTATTTATGATGAGCTCCAAATAAGTTGCGTCTTTTTCTTGGTTATCGAATGAGCTAAAGGGGTGGCAACATCTTGGGTGGATTGGTGCTCGAGTCCCTATAATGCACCAAGAGTTAACATGTTGGTTTTCCTTTGTATGGAAAAGTAGAAGTTTGTATATAGGGGAGAGGGGAAACCTAATACGAGGTCATCACACAAACATATTTAGACTTTGGAATGGCTGTTTTAGTGGAATGGTTACTGCACTCTAATACATGGTTTGTCGAAAAACAAGGTAATTAGTATATATGTAGTTAAAAAAAAAAAAAAAAAAAAAAAAAAAAAGGACTGTGATGTTTATTTCATAACAAAACATGTATATTAATTCAGGGTGAATAATTTCTTACGACAAATTAATCCCACATCGAGAATGAAGAAAAATAAATGTATATATATATATATATATATATATAGTCGCCCAAACAATTGATCTGTTGGAATTTATAAAATAAATATACTCCGTATTTGGTAGCTATACTTTGTAAAGCTTTACGATCTTCTAATCAACCATATTTTTGACTGTTTGTTTTATTGCTACTTTTGAACTTGTTTTACTTATTAAGAGTAAAATTTGAACACAACGTTTATTAAGCTGGACCTTTCAAGTCAATTGGTAAAACTATTTGGCATCACATGACCAACCCCCGTCTCACCATTTTTAACAACCATACGAAAATAATATTGTAAAAAGAAAATTATAAAATTAATGTAAAATCTGAAAATTTAAGTCTCATTTAAATCATATGCTAAAATTATAGCCACCAATGCTAAAATTATAGCCACTAAAAATAAAATGGCTAACTATTTACACTATTAATAACTTAGACGTTCTACTTTTGAAAAACATATATCTATTATGTTATAATGTATTCGGGACATGCTAAATAAGAAAGATTGAAAATGAAAAACATTTGCTCGTCACAAAAAATAGTCACATGGTACCCGCCATCGAATTGCGCGAGTACTCTTCTGGTAATATTAAACGATGAATCATTATTTACGAAAGATTAGGAAGTTCAAAATTGGATGTTTAGTGTAATTTTAGTCCCACATTGAAGAACGACAAAAACTAACGTCTATATATAATGCTGATAGTTAATCGACTTGTTTAATTGTTATACGGTTGTGCATTTGATATACGTGCTATGTTCACCGCATAAATCATCTATCTTTTTTTCTAAGACTAAAACGTGACCTCAATTTGAAATTAGTTAAAATTATCTTTTGTACCAAAATAAGTTATTACAAGGCATTTTAGTCGATTTAACTTAAAAATAATCCTAACACATACTTGTGACAATAAATTATACCTTCTTTTTAATGATATATGATTTTTTATCGAAGGTTTTGATGGATAGTTCAAACACTTTTTGGCATGAGCATTTGAATAACAATATGTTTCTATTTTTGCACTCATAAATGACTTACAAAGAGTGAAGTGTAACTCGAAATACTTTACATTATATGTAAATAGATCAAAGTTTGTTACACTACTTGACATCTCTGTAAATTCTAATGCATAACCTATTTTGTGTTTATTTAAATAATAACTCATATATGCTTTAATAATCAAAATCACAAATTATAATTACACAAATGACATTATTTTTTTCAGCATAACTAGAATTTGTAATATTCACTGTTGGTGCAATCTATGTCCCACATCTAAAGGAAACATAAAGAAATGTGTTTATATATACACAAGGCTAAGGCCTTATTACGTGATGTAAGGGTGCTATGGTGTGTGCATATGTAGCTATACTCACACAATAGGCTCTTATTTCTTTTTTACTTAGCAATTTTCTTTTTTTACCTTTTTACTTAGGAAGAATATAAGTTAACTAACATAAATTTTGATTTGTACTTGATTGTACCAAAATCACTATTACATTTCCCTTTTTTTACTTAGGATTTTTCTTTTTTTTTTTTTCTTTTTTTTTTTTTTTTTTTAACTTAGGTAGAGTATAAGTTGACTAACATAAATTTTGATTTGTCCTTGATTGTACTTAAATTACTAATAGTCTTTTTTTTTGAAATAAATATGCTCGGCGCACCATAGACCATTACATTTTTTTTTTCTTTTTACTTAGGAATTTCCTTTTTTTTTTTTTTTTTTTTTTTTTAACCTTTTTACTTAGAAAGATTACAAGTTAACTAACATAAATTTTGATCAGTCCTTGATTGTACCAAAATCACTCGTAGAGTTCTTTTTTAAAATAAATACACCAAACGTCCACGACGTCTCCATGTTATGTGGTGTACATATGTAGCTATGCTCATTACGAAGTACCCCTACATTTCCTTTTGTTTACTTAACAAGAGTACAAGTTAATTAACTTAAATTTTGACAACTTTTATAAATAAGTTGAAGAGTAAATTACACCGTTTTTCTATGATTGTACCAAAATCACTCGTAGAGTACCTTTTTTGAAATAAATACGTCAAACGTCCTCGACGTCTTCAAATTATAACGTCGGCAATTCTTGGCACCATGAAGTACCCCTACGTTTCCTTTTTTTACTTAGCTAGATTACAAGTTAACTAACTTAAATTTGGACAACTCTTATAAATAAGTTGAATTGTTAGTATAATTTTGCACAAAACCAATCTACTACAAACTATTGTAGTAGAATGTAATCAAATTGAATTTGTCAGAGCTCGATTTGACTCGAAGATATTTATGCTCGAGTTTGGCGTGTCTTTATGATAGAAGTTCAAGCTTGGTTAGAGAAACAGTTGGTTTGTTTCGAGCTCGGCTTGAAAAGCTCGATTAATTTTAATGATGCTTTCTTATAACAAAATTAAATTGAAATATAAGATAAGATTTGAACTCGGCTCGACCTCGAATTCATACTTAGCATATTTGCATGTAAGCTCTTAAAATATATATACATAATTATTAATTACGGATCTTCCAGCAGAAAGATGTGTTTCAGATGGTCCGGTCTCTTCATGGACAACACGAGGAGCATCTGCAAGACATTTGATCATAATTATTACAAGATGTATATGTAAATGCTATTCATAATCAAAAGCTAAGCTGCAAAGACGCAAATTTATAACACGGAGACTTTAGCTCTGTATGCATTGTACTTTATTTCTGTGCATCTGAGTCAATGAGAAATGTTTGTGTATCCCATTCAGATCATTTTGTAACCCGCACTCATTTAACTCAAATGAGACTTTACTCACGTTAGCCATCTTTTCATGACCAACAAATACATGTCCCAATAGTTTCCTCAGATTGACCAATCTGTAATATCCGATACCGAAGCATATAAGTACAATCCTATGAGGTTGTTCCAGTGGTAAAAACTTTGGGGACAAATATATATATAAGCTAGAAAACAGCTGAATTGAATAGAAGTGAGATTTTATTACCAGATTTATTTTGTCATAAATAATTAGAATCGGGTTCAATGTGTCCGGCCAAATCATGCATTTTTAACAAATTACTCATCCAAACAGAAGTTTCATATCCTCAATCAAAGAGATGTGAGATACCATATGAAGCGTAAATTTTCAGTTTATGCACTTAAAGTGAGAACATAGAGAGCATAGGGTGGAATGGGAACTTGAATATCAAGTTCCTGGTAGACATCATATTCGTGTTCTGCATCCGAACTCCCATCGTCCATAGAATTAATGTGGTTAAAATTTCTGATTACATCGTCCATAGTATTAACGTGTAAACATGTTTCCTTACCTTCAAAAAGAATATCCAAAAGATTCAACAAAACATATGAGATCTTCTTGGTGATCGGTCTCAAAGCCAATAACTAAAGCACGAGCATAGACCATTGCTTGTTCTCTTTGAAGTACCACCTTTCTAGTTTTAGAACACGTTGTAGAAGAAGCCTATCTATTACAAGCACAAACAATAATTAAATAAAGATAGCTATATACTTTCTGTCATCCAAAACGTCTACGTTTGACTTTTTAGGTGAAACGGGTCTTTTTTGTTCATCAAAGAGTATTGAATTAGACTAAACACGTACAAGTATGATTTATTTCTTTACTTGGAATCATCTTCATGAACAACATCACTTGTGTTACGTTTATTCTAAAATATACTGTATTATAAGGTAAAATATAAGAGCGTTTGAATAATACATTTTATGTGCTACTTATAAAGTGAATATCATGTTGGTACTTGCATACTATTTTAATAGCATGGGTATGAGAAAACATATTATTTTACATTTCTAGTCTGTTTTTGGTTCGAAAATAGCCCCAACATAGTAGTTTGTCAAAATCTACAAAATATGTTTTGCGTTTATTTCATAGTTGCTCATACATATTTAATTATCAGAATCACAAATTATATTTACCAAAAGGAAATTATTTCTTTCAACACACTAGAAGTCCTAAATCCTAATATTCAATGTTGGTGCAATCTATGTCCCACATCTGAATGGAATGGAAAAAAAATGTGTGTTTAAATACATAAGGTTTCTTGTTTAGGATAAATGGGTAAACTAGGATAATGTACATATACTAAATATGTGCATTTGCTAATTGTGCCTGTTTTTTTAAAAAAGAAAACAAATAAGACTTGGTTACTTTACTTAAATGGTTTTTACGGTTTCTCCATATACTATACTTTGGCAAATCGCATAAAAAGAGGCCGAGGTATAATACATTTAGGCAAATCGCGTAGTGTGCCTATTTTTAAAAAACGAAAACAAATAAGACATAGTTACTTAAATGGTTTTTACGGTTTCTCGATATACTACACTTGGGCAAATCGCATAAAAAGATGCCAATGTATAATACATTTGGGCAAAGCGCATAAAAAGATAACGAACTAATTATGTGCAATTTCAATTTTAGATATGTAGGATTCGACAACCTACAACCCTAATTACTAGAGCGGATAACTCCGATCGTGAAGATGACACACACAAAGATATCGACAGAAAAGAAGAAACAAGCACAAGGTAATTATCCCTAATCGATTGTAGATTAGTATTGAAAGAATGCGTACCAAATCCGTCCCCCCCCTCACCTCCTTTTATAGAGATGAGGGGGAGAGTAAACCGACTCTAACAAGAGTCATAAGTCGGCTATTACAAAGACACGGGTTGGGCTTGGGACACAAGCCAACCAAACCGACTCCTACTTGACTAAGAAATAAAAACGGACACTTAGCACCCTAGACGTTGATATAGGTAAAATAAAGACTAAATATAACAATTTCCACCTTAGGCTTTATATTAGCCTATACCGACCTTCAACAACTCTAAGCAGTGTTGTAACTTCCGTCCAGGTACCACCTTCGTCAAGGCATCCGCAGCATTGTGTTCAGTACCCACCTTCAGAACTTCAACCGTCTTTGCTTCCAAGACCTCTCTGATAAAGTGGTAACGCACATTGATGTGCTTAGTCCTTTCATGAAAAACATGATTCCGCGATAAGTGAATCGCGCCTTGATTATCACAATTAACTGCCACAGTGTTAAGCTCCACGCCCAACTCTTCCAAGAGTCCCCTTAGCCAAATAGCTTCCTTCACAGCCTCCGTAAGGGCCATATACTCCGCCTCTGTAGTTGAAAGAGCCACCACGTGTTGTAGCGTTGCCTTCCAGCTTACAACACATCCCTGTACTAAAAACGCGTAACCTGTGATTGACCTACCTTTATCCGGATCCTTTGCGTAGTCTGAATCAACAAAACCTGTTACGTCTACATGGTTGCCATGATTTGTCCCATACACCAAACCCACGTTTGCAGTACCTCGCAAATATTTCAAAATCCACTTCACTGCTTCCCAATGCTTTTTACCTGGATTCGCCAAATATCTGCTAACAACACTTACCGCATACGCTATGTCTGGCCTCGTGCACACCATCAAGTACATTAAGCTCCCAACCGCATTTGCATATGGCACCCTACTCATCCTTTCAACATCACAATCCCTAACCGGACAATCCTTCAACGACAGCTTGAAGTGCCCACCCAATGGCATCTTAACCGATTTCCCATTGTCTATTCTATAATTATTTAAAATCTTAGAAACGTACCCGGATTGTGACACCCTCAGAATCTTGCGACTCCGATCCCTGATGATCTCCATACCAAGAATCTTCTTTGCTTCCCCGAGCTCTTTCATGTCAAACTCCTTTTTAAGCAAAGACTTGATAGACCCAATCTCAGCCTTGCTTTTTACAAGCAATCAGCATATCATCTACATATAACAGTAGATAGATATACTCACCTGGTGCATAACTCCTGTAATATACGCAGCTGTCGTAACTGCTACGCTTGAACCCGTTGCTCAGCATGTACTCATCAAACCTCTTATACCATTGCCTAGGTGACTGCTTCAAACCATAAAGGGATTTCTTTAACAAACATACCTTGTTACCTTGTTCATAACCCGGTGGCTGCTTCATGTAGATCACTTCTTCAAGATTCCCATGTAAAAATGCCGTCTTTACATCAAGCTGCTCTAGCTCATAATCTCTACACGCAGTCAATGCAAGTATAACCCGAATAGATGTGTGTCGAACTACCGGCGAAAATACTTCATTATAGTCAATACCTGCCCTTTGTGTGAATCCACGAGCCACCACCCTCGCCTTGTACCTAGGCTTTTGAACACCTTCAATCCCTTCCTTTATCTTGAACAGCCATTTGCAGCTCACCAGCTTTTGCCCAGCTGGATGATCCACTAACTCATAGGTCTCATTCTTGTTCAGAGAATCCACCTCTTCATCCATAGCAGCTTTCCACTTAAATCTATCTTTACAAGTAACTGCCTCCTGGTATGTCAATGGTTCATGAGTATCTTCTTCCTCTGCTGCAGCAAACGCGTAAGCAGCCATATTACTTTCATCTCGAAACCTCAAAGGTTTCATTCTTGTCCTTGGCTCTCTATCCCGAACCAACTGATAATCTGTGAGATCCGGTGTTTGATCATGATCCTGATCCCCTGCATCTTCATCATCGCCATCTTCCTGACCATCAATCAGATCTTCCTCAAGCGAATGATTATTTAACCTCTGCAGTTCCACCTCAACCTGTAATTCCTCAACAGACTTATCAGTACCTGCACCAGAATCCTTCAACGTGTCTTTGTACATGACACTTTCATTGAAGACCACGTTCCTGCTAGTGACTATTTTAGGTGATTCATCATCAAGCCTATATAGTCTGTACCCCTTCACACCTTCAGGATACCCCAAAAGAATGCATTTTACCGCTCTCGGCTCGAGCTTACCTTGTTTAACGTGTGAATATGTGACATAGCCGAAAATCCTCAACATCCCATAATCACTTGGATGTCCCGACCACATCTCCATAGGTGTCTTTTTCTCAATCGCTGTCGATGGTGACCTATTTATAAGATATGCAGCCGTACATGTCGCTTCCGCCCAGAAGGTCTTGGGCAATCCAGACTGAATTAATAAGCAGCGTACCTTATCCATGAGAGTTCTATTCATCCGTTCTGCTAATCCATTCTGCTGCGGCGTCCCGACAACTGTCAAATGTCTAGCAATCCCACTCTCACTACATAGCTGCTCAAACTCCCGATTACAGAACTCAAGACCATTATCTGTCCTCAACTTCTTAACCGTCCTCCCAGTCTGATTCTCTACTAACTACTTCCACTCTTTGAACTTTCCAAATGCTTCGTGTTTGAACCTGAGAATATAAACCCATACCCTCCTGGAATAATCATCAACAATAGATAAGAAGTACCTCTTACCTCCCAATGATTCCACCTGAGATGGACCCTATAAGTCTGAATGAACATAGTCTATCACTCCCTGAGTAGTGTGCCTTCCTACACCGAAACTGACTCGATGTGACTTTCCCAGAACACAATTCTCACAAAAATCGAGCTTACCTAGACTTTTCTTGCCAAACAGCTCCTGCTTTTCCAGCACCTGTAGTCCCGCCTCACTGATATGTCCCAGTCTTTTGTGCCAAACCTGCGCAAGACTCTCTTTTTCTTCAACACTAGCATTAAGCTCACCTGCCACTGCATGGCCATCCAAAGAGTATACGCAATTATCCCTTCGTGTTCCAGATAAAATAACCCTAGAACCATTAATCACCTTGATTTTGCCCGACTGCAATTTTACGGTATATCCCTCTTTTTCAAGAGTTCCCAGCGATATCAAGTTTCTTTTCAATTCAGGAATATACCTGACATTGTTTAATACAAAACTTGACCCATCTTTCAGTTGTAACCTGACCTTGCCAATACCTCTGATCTTGCACTCCCTGTTGTCACCCAACAGTACCCTGCCCCCATCGCATTCCAGAAAATCAAAAAATATGTCTGACCTGGGTGTCATGTGGTATGAACCTCCTGAATCCATAATCCAATCCAATAAGGCTTCTGCACTCATAACCATCATCACCTCAGAACCGTCATAAATCGAACCACTAGAGCTTGGCTGATCTTCTTTCTTGACGAAACCATTTGACTTCTTGCGATTATTCTTCGGACAGTTTCTCTTCAAGTGCTCCTCAGACTGGCAAATATAGCACTTGAGTCTTCCACCTTGAGACTTGGATCTTGACTTTCCCCTAGACTGATGCGAATTCCTGTGATCAGTTCTTCCCCTCACGTATAACCCTTCACCATCATCCCCCTTCCCCTTAGATCTTTCTTTGATTTCCTTTGAATTCAGTGTGGCCATCACATCCTCCAAAGTCAAAGCTTCCCGTCCATAAAGCAAGGTATCCACAAAGTGTTCGTATGATGCTGGTAAAGAAGTGAGTAATAATAAAGCAAGATCTTCATCCTCGAATTTTACCTCAATATTTGCTAAATCAAGAACGATTTTGTTGAACTCATCTATATGCTCGGAAATCGTACGTCCAGCCGGCATGTAGAAAGTATACAACTTCTTCTTTAGGTACAACTTATTGGCCAAGGACTTTGTCATGTATAAAGTCTCAAGCTTGGACCAAACCCCCGCTGCAGTCGTCTCCCCGGTAACCTCTCTCAGAACCTTGTTACCTAAACATAAAATCATGGCACTATGAGCTTTCTTGTTTAGCTCAGCTTTCGCTGTAGCATCCATATTCTCGGGTAAAACCCATGTAAGCCTTTACACTTGTTCTAATAGATTTAGTACAGTCCTAGGATAGATATTAGTTGCCTTAGATCACCTAGAAATCCATGCTTAAGCCTTGATCACTTTCATTTGCTAGTTTTCATTTTGAAACCTTAAATATAGTCGAATTGCTAATTTTGTGCTATAAGCCATTACCATAAGCTATAAGCTAGTTTAAAAAACTTAGATAAACTAATAATATTAAGTCATAAGCTAGGAAAACTTTTTGTTTCAATTCCCTGAAACTAGATGATGAAACAATTACCACATTCCTCTTCACCTTGCCTCGACCAGCTATCACCACTGTTCTCTCACGTATTTCGAACACTTTCGGTATCCTTTGATGCTTCACAACAGCGACAGAGTACCCATACAAGTTGTACTTTTGCACAATTTTTGATGTTATAGTCTGTTACAAAATGTACAAAACTTAGCATTAGTTTTTTTGGGGTGATTCTAAAAGACATTATGATCTATCAATCATCCTATCAGACACACAATATCTCAGACAAATGACTGCTATATATATGATTAAGAAAATATGTCACTACTGCTTCCCAAACAGGCCAAATACACAAAACAAAATAAAGGACCGCATCAACCATGCATAAAGGAAGTATAGCAGCTAAAGATCCAACTCAAGCTCAAGCTAATGACATGTTGGGAATTAAAGCTTCTTAAGTTCCTGGTACATGTATGGTTAAGACTGCTCAGGTATTACAAGGAAAATACTCCAAGTGTGTTACTATTGCTTCTTATGAAGGTTAAGACTGCTTATTGAAGTTAAGACTGCTAGTGTATATTATAGATGCTGAGAACTTGCCAAGTAGTAAGTGTTGCTAGAAGAAAACTTAGTTCTGCTAGTACTAAGTTACAACCGCTATAGTCTGATAGCTGTTTAGTTTGTAATCTCATTGAAATTGTAGCGTAACAATTTAAAAAATTAACAAAGTTTCAATACACTTGCAAGTCGTCCATCTCTCCAGAAGCATGCAGTCAGTGTTCTGTAGAATGCCCTATCTTCTTGGTCATGGGCATTGTGAAACGTCCAGTTGCACATCCAATTCATTCGACAGGGTTCAAAATCTGAATTTAATAATACAAATTTAGTTACAGATAATCCAAAATGTTACACAGATATATATATACTTGATTTAGTTAAAGTTAATAAAGGAAAACATACCATAGTCATGTGGTTCGTGATAGAGGGCATTCATGGCTATTGTTAATACAAACATTGCCTAAAAACGTTATTTATATTTTACGATCTTTGCTAAGTTTTGTTAACGACAAAGTATAAACTTTAGTTTTTAGTAAAACATGATTTTAGTTTTAGTCTTGCATAACTAGACTTTATTTGCTACATTTACATTTCATATTAAACATAGCATTTTCATATTTCTAAATAAAGAAAATGTAACATGACATCATGGCATGCATCATGTGCATTTATGGAAAGGTTACTAAATTTAGGATGTGACCTTTCACAAGATCTCTTACACATAATAGAAGGTCTCTCTCTCAAACTATTGAGTGTGGACTTATAGAATCTTGATTTGACATTGCTTGATATGGAAAGATTTCTTGTGGTCTTTGACTGTCAGACCTGGCGGAACCCTGGGGGTACAAGGGCCCGGATCCGCCAGTCTGCAGGTTTGGTTGGCTATAAATACCAAGCCATTTGCAAGAAATCTTTCTTCACTTCTCATTATAATTTACCCATACATTCTCATTGCATTCATCTAACTCATTAACATTTCATTTGTGAGATCTTTTGTAGCAAAGAAGATCATAAGTTCATACCAAAGGTTGCAAGTAGCAACAAAACGTTGCAAGTCTTGTTAGCTTAGTTTTATGTAACCTAGTGAGGTTTATACATTCATTCATTGTGTACATTTATTAGTGATCGGTTAGTAATTTAGGCCTTAAAATACATAGTTTGATGGGAGTGGTTGTACCCTTGTAAAAGAACTCGACATCTAGCTTTGTGTCGGTAATCTTGTGTAAGCAACGTGTAAGGTTTTCTCTGCCGGTAAAAGGAGTTTGTTGACTAGTGAAAGAAACTCTCGAGTTGGATACTCGGGGCGTGGAGTAGGGCAACGAAAAAGAGTCCTTGTAGCCGAACCACGATAAACTATCGTGTTGTGGTTTGATCATTTCTTTCTTTATTCTTGCATATTACTGACGAGTGTGTAAATACTCATCATTTTTACCTAATCTGAGCTGCCAAAACGTCCAAAAACACTCAAATATGCATAAAAATACTGAAATTATCCCAGAAGTGTGCTTTATATGTTTCAGATGCAAAATGATCAAAAACTGATGAAATATAAACAAAGTTTGCATAATTGGCAGTTTTAGTCCCTCAACTTTCAAAACTTGTCCAAACTAGTCCCTGGTTATTCTAAAACAAGAAAAAGTCACCAAAGGTCAGGGGAACCCTAATTTCAGGCTATAAATAGAAGAGAAGCAGTGAAGACCAGGGTGTGTAGAATTTACCTAAGTCTTAATGTCGTATTTGTAATCTTCAAAATTCTAGTATAATTCAAAGCTTCCATAGTGTATTTCTAGTGTATTCAGTGTATTTCAAACTTGTTTTAATGATCAATTTCATTAACCCGGATTTTTGTACACACAAAATCCTAATGGAGGATGACTTTAAGCCTGCCGTGCAGCATCAAAGAAGGGTAAATCCAAAAATCCACGAAGTTATCAAGCAAGAAGTTCTAAAACTTCTCGATGCTGGATTGATTTACCAAATATCAGACAGTCCTTGGGTTAGTCCCATATTTTTTTTATTTATTCATTTTTTTGTATCCATCTTTAAACATGGGAAATTATATGGTAATTAATTAAACACTTGGTACCACAAAAACAATAATAACTACATATGGTGCATGATAAAGGAATAGCTAGACCTGACATTTTGGGTGTGCTTGGATTTTGATTTTCAAAGTGATTATTGCCATCCAAAGAATCAAACCGGTGGTTCAACGTATACGATGAAAAGGTATGTATCATTCATTGTGATTTTCGATCTCTGGCTAGCATTTTTTGGTCTCGTTTTTCAGTTGACTTCCACTCAAATCCTGTTGCATAGAAATCAAGGAATTTAATTATTCTGGCTAAAAATAGTTGTTACTAATCTCATCACTAAGCGGGTGTGCTTGGGATTGCTTACTAAAACTGGTCATCTACACATTGTGTATTGATACACTATATAAAGAGTTCTGAGGGCGTTTGGGATTACTTACTAAAACTGTTTATGTGCTTAATGTTTTTACAGTAAGCATTTTCAAGCTGATCGTCCAAAACCAGTTATTTGTAACAAGTTTGTATAAATAATCTCTCAAACGCTTATCTAACAATTCATTTGCTATATAAAACTGCATAACTAAATGATACAATTACACAGTTTTAATAAGCAATCCCTATATACGATATATTATGACAAGTTTTTACAAGTCTAGTTAAGACTTATTTTTCTGAAGTATGGAATATATTCTACTATGATTATAACTAGTATTTTCAAGTTATGAGTGGTATAGGTATCATGTGCATGCATATTCTCTACATTATTTCATGATCTAAATTAGATCATTATCATTCATCATAGGTTGCGGTTGATATTCGCTACTTGTTGTCCTTATCATTTCATCTCATAGTACCATCATATCAGGTGAGTTTTCATAACCTCGTTTTTAATTCAATATTTGATTTCAAATCCCACGGGGGAGAATACATTGCATCACTTCTTTTTGTACATGCCAAAGTAGCTAAATTTTCATACATTGCTTAAGTTGCTATCATACCACATTAAGTCCCCTTTATATTATCATGGACCGTTAATTTGTCTTTAAGCGAGAGTGAGTGAATAGATCTATTGAGGGTGACTCCTCCATTCGTGTTTGGGTTGCTCCAACGGAATTACGAATGCATTTCATGTTTAACATTATTAGAGTGGCTGGTAACCACTCATTTGGGGCGAAATTCTTATTATGTCTAGCTTCGGGGTCATGAGCTTAAGAGCCAATGTAACTTCATTTTGACATCAAGTCACCTTGCTTTCTACTTATGGCAATTGTACATACATTTTAACTTATAACTCTATGGAATTCACCAACTTTATGTTGACCGTTTTAGCGATGTATTTTCAGGTTATTAAGGTAGCTCATGTTGCATACATTTGGACCTTCATGGAGTCGCGGAGTCGACGCGTCTCACCATATATTTCTACACTTATGAAACGTTTGATCTTGTTGAACTTATTTTACGTAAATTGGCAACATCTTTTGGGACCTATGTTTTGTAAACTCTGAATGTTTTAATGATCAAACGCTGTATTTTCTAAACGACACTTTAGGTCGTTCAATATAACTGTAACTGTGATGCTATGGCAGTCACCCCCAGGTATTCTATTCCGCTGCCATTCACGTATTTTGGGGGTGTGACAAATATAGGTGTTAAATTTATGAAAATAAAAACTTAAAAAAAGATGAAGTAATTAATAAAACTTTAGTGGTTGAATTTTAAATAAATTATATAGAGCTAAGTGTAAAATTACAAGTTTTCATGTTTTTTAATAACTTTAGAAAAAACCACAAATAACCCCTTACACTTTATACCCCTTATACTTTTTAATATTAACTTTGTTTAAAATTACATGAGTATTATTATTAGTTTTTTAGACTTTCATCCATTAAAATTACAAAATTTGGTAAATATGTGAATAGTTTTAATATTGTTAGTTTTAGACTTTCATCTATTAGAATATTTTTTTTAAATAAGGATTCATGTTATTCAATTGAAACATTTAATTTATGCGTACACAGGTTTGAATGTTAAATATGGCTAAAATTATCCCCTTGAAGAAGCTGAAGATGTTATCATGTAGTCTAGTTGGTATGAGTAATCTTGTAACTTTTGTTAATTAATATTAATGAATTATTTCTTCATTTTATTATCAAGATTTACTCAATTCCATGGACCAACAAGTGGTATCCGAGCAGGTGGATTTTTCTTTAATCCAGATCCATTAATGATTACATGATAATATTCAGCTGTGTCAATATTAGTGTGAAATCTTCAAAAGTTGCAACTGATGTTACAACTTTTGAGGGGGAGAAGCACACTGATATTGACTAAAACCCACCCAAAAACCCACTGATTGAAATAATCAGTCAAACATACTCCCCACCATACAAAAACACAAACCGACACACACACAAACACAATCCTATCCCTACAAAAAAAAAAAAAAAAAAAAAAAAAAAAAAAAAAAAAGACCTTATCCTCACCTACACAAATACTCCATAACCACCACTCAAAATAACACTTACATCCACTCTATCCCTCTCATCTCAAAAAAAGGATCTGGATCATAAACAAATTGATCAAACGGATCGAGAAAACCAAAACCACAATCACAAAAATCCAACGCACACAAACTCACATCACCAAAAACAAACTGTGTTTCAAAAAATGAAAACCCAGATCCCCGTCATCTTTATGATGCACTGCTTACAAAACACCCATCGGGTGTACTCCTTATAAGCTAGTGTACGGGAAAACATGTCATATTCCGATCGAATTAGAACATAAGGCCTACTGGGCCTTAAAACATGCAAATTTCGACCTTCAGACAGCGGGGTGATCACCGCAAGGTTCAACTTAACGACTTAAACGAACTTCGTGATCAAGCTTATGAGAATTCTTTGATTTACAAGGAAAAAACCAAGAAGATTCACGACTCAAAAATTAAGAACCGTGTTTTCAACATCGGTGACAGAGTCCTTCTCTTCAATTCACGATTGAAGATATTCTCAGGAAAGCTTAAAACTCGTTGGTCTGGGCCATTCACTGTAACAAAAGTATTTCCATATGGAACTATTGAGTTATCTCAACCTGACGGTTCCAACTTCAAAGTGAATGGCCATCGCTTAAAACACTACTTTGGAGGGGACATACCATCAATGGTTGTCCCGGATCTCCAAACTTTCCCCACGAACCAATGAATTCGGGGATCGAGTCAAGCTAGCGACTCGATAAATAAAAACAGTAGCATGTATAAGGGGTTTTCACCCTAAGTGTGGGGGAAGTTACCCCTGCTATGGTTCACCATGTAAGCAATTAAAAAAAATGTGTATATATCTATATCAATAAAGTGAAAAATGTTATTTCCACATTTAGCTTGTAATATTATCCCTTTCTGTTCAAAGAGTCGGCATAATAGCCGGGACTTTGAATATTGAGGACAATATTCAACTCTAAGTGTGGGGGGGAAATTCTTGCGAATTTTATCACATTATATCTTCTAGTACCCCCGTTTTTAGCCGAAATTTTAAAAATTTTTCACTTTATTTCAAAATTTTTATGGTTATCAGTCCACCTAGTCTAAGCCACAAAAGGACTGGCTAATCCAGGAGCAAACGGCTCTTGGTAAAGATATCTCAAAACCGTTGATGGATGACAATTTGCCCAAAATTGTATGGGATTCAACTCACCATATCTTTAATCGTGAAGAGTTGGCTAGCCTGCAAGGTTATGGCTTGTGGTAAAGGTAGTGGAAAAACCATAATTGGTAATCAACTCGCCAAAATGATGACTTTATTTCCATCAAAGAGTTGGCTAGTCCAGAAGCAAACGGCTTTTGGTAAAGAAAAAGCAAATCCGTTGACAGCTGATCATTTGCTCAAAATCATATGGTTATCAGTGTACCAAAGTTCTTACTTGAGCTAAAACATTTGGCTACTCCAGAAGTAATGGCTTTTGGTAAAGAGACTTCAAATCCATTAAGTTTTCTCAAAAGACTGCTAGGGACTAGCAATATTTTAGTGTGGGGGATTGATAAGTGTGTAAATACTCATCATTTTTACCTAATCTGAGCTGCCAAAATATCCAAAAACACTCAAATATGCATCAAAATACTGAAATTATCCTAGAAGTGTGTTTTATATGTTTCAGATGCAAAATGATCAAAAACAGATGAAATATAAATAAAGTTTGCATAATTGGCAGTTTCAGTCCCTCAACTTTAAAAACTTGTCCAAACTAGTCCCTGGTTATTCTAAAACATGAAAAGTCACCAAAGGTCCTTTTGAATCACAAATAAACATAATTAGTCCTTTGGTGCAAAGTTTCACAAAATTACAAGTTTAGTCCCTCAACTTTGCAAAATTGACAAAAATGGTCCCTGGGATGTAAAAACTTTGAAATAAATCAATTTTGGTCCTTGTATTATTCTTCTATGGCAAAATTGGTTCTTGGATGGAAAGTTTGGGAAAGTTACATGATTGGTCCCTGGAGTTTGCAGAGTTGGCAGAAATAGTCCTTGGGTGTTCAAAAAATGGGAAAAGGAAACTATGGTCCTCATACTATGGAAATATGGCAAGAATGGACCATGTAAGTACTTTGGAAAAATTACAAAACCAACCCCCAACTTTCGGCTGAATTACAAATTAGTCCCTGATACTAATTATAAACCAAACAGACCTTAGTACTATTAGTCCAAAAACAAAACCAAATCCAAAAAATAGCACCTAATCCAGTCCACCACAAATCGCAGGCCCAATACAATCCAGCCCACGCACCCATTTGATTATTTAGAACGGTCAACACCTGCATTGACCATCTCCTTCCTCCCCAACTTGCCCTGCTGCTACATCACCCCTCACCATCACATCACCTTTCCACCACCCAAGCCACTACACTTCACCCCCCACCTCATCCCCTCCTTGCAGAACCATCATTTAGCATTTATTGCTTCCCACCTTCAAACACTCAACCCCCATTCACACTCCCTGTTTTGATACCAACCTAACCCATAACCCAATCCCTACTATCCAAGTTGGCCCCTTACACCTCCACAAACCTCCAAGGTTCTTTAATTACCTTGAAACAGCCCCAATCCACCCGTCCTAATTTTGGCGTCAAAATCTATTTAACCGGTTGGGATTAGTTTCAGTCATCCAATGGCTTAGGTTGTTGATGGGATATGCTCAGAAAGACAACTAAATCTCGGGATGAGATTTTCTCTTAGGGGGTAAGACTGTAAACACCCATAAAATCCCATCAACATCATTTCCACTACAATACCTATATTAGGTATTTTCACAAGTAAACTTTTGTTTTTCTTCCTTTTCAATGCATGCATGACTCTCTAGACCTGATCACGTATCCTCTTAAGCCAAATATTTTTACAACCATACTACATGAACTCCTAATCTAAGATCACTACAACACCACAATAAGTAATCTATCACCACAACATACTATATCTACCATAATACCAAAACAAACCCTAATCAAACCCAAATTAGTTATAGTTATCTCTAAAACCCTAATTCCTACACTAAACTAGTTTGAAAGTATTCAAGGGTTATGTAGGAGTTACATTAGAAACTTTAGGATATCTTAGACTCCCTAAACTTTAGTACAACCCTATAGAGCTTAGGTACAATTCCCTTAAGCACAAAACCCTAAGTAGGTCCTATAAGTCCCAACTAATCAAAGTACTCAGGACCATCCTACACGACCAAACGCTATTCGTTTAAATCCGGCTATGGATTATTCGCATCATTACCAGCAAGGTTTGTTAGCTTTCTTTTAAAAATGAAACCAGCCATTTAAGATTTTACTTATTGTGTAATTGCTTAACACAGTCTACTTAAACTTTTTGTAGATGCAATGCATCCTTCATTAAACAGGAGTCAAACGCGCGGTAACCTGTGTAGCAGGTCTCGAGCACCCAGACAAGGTATGCTACTATCTTCATCTACGATGCCTGCATATGATGTCAAAGATCTGTACCAAATTTCAAACTCCTGTTTTCTTACCAATTCTATTTCTCAATGTTCTACAGATCCTCCAAATACATATGTGCATATGGGCCGATGCGACCAAGTTTGCCATCACTGTAAGGCACGTTTCTGGTATGATGAAAAGATAAGTACCAGTAAAAGGCATCCAGAATATCATAAATGTTGCAATGGCGGAAAGGTTAAACTAGATGCTCCGAAACAGTATCCACCATACGTAAAAGAACTCTTCACAGATCGTCACTTTATGGAAAATATACGTGCATACAACCAGATGTTTGCAATGACATCGTTAGGAGCAGAGATAGACGCCTCTGTAAACATGGGCCGTGGTCCTTATGTCTTCAAAATTTCTGGCCAAATTTATCATCGGATCGGGAGCATGTTGCCAGAAGAAAATGAAAATCCACAATTTCTCCAGCTCTATATTTATGACACAGAAAACGAGGTTGCAAACCATTTAGAAACCTTTCAGAGGTCTGGTCACGGCCTACGTGCAGATATTGTAGAAAGCTTGATTGGCATTCTAGATGAGCATAACGAATTGGTGCAGCTGTTTAGGACAGCAAGGAATAAAATGGAAGAAGCGAATATCCCACAATTTAAAGTCCGTTTATTTGGTGTTGTTGGTTCAAGACAGCATGAGCTGCCTGCGGGTGATACCACTCCTAAGCGCGAAACGAAATCGCCAAACAATCATATTTGAACGTGCTCAAATATGAACAGTCAACATAACACACAATCTAAAGCTAAACTACTAGTATAACATCATAATATAGCTTTGCTCCTAGCACTTAAGCAATCTTCCAAACATATTATGTGATCTGTAGCCTTTCACGTCAATTTTTTTTTTGGAAACTTTCATCCACACAAAAGGTTGCAAGTCACCTTCATCTTCTCCTGCTGACTTCCGGCCAACGTTCAGACAAATTACTTATTTTTGTTCTTATCTAAATCACTTTTTGGATTTCACAACTGATCGAAAAGCCAATCTCAGCAAGGCTAACGCTGCCCTGAAGCCGGCATTAAACAATCGGATTCTGCAAGTCCATGGTATTCATCCAATTTCAACTCAACTTGTTTGGCATCTGTGTTTTGAAAGTAAATGTGATAAAAGTATAATCCGAATAGGATAATCAGCTAACAAAACAGGCTGCAAGAGATAGTTTTGGATGTGTTTTGCTCTTAGAAGTAGTGAACTACTTACAATTAGCTAGATAATCATAATATGAGTTTCTTTTGGCAGATTATAATATCTAAGAATTTACATGCAAATGACCCCTTAATAAACAGTTGTGGCTGGTACACGTTAATTAGATTCAGTTGTTGCATACCCAAACACTAACGACTAATTATTTGCGACTTGCATGTACAGTAATTACATAATCACTTCCTAATGAGTATCCAAATACTGTCTTTTCTTCAAAAGCAACTTGCAATCTGATAATGGCGGGAAAATAAGTTTTATTTTTCGTTCAACTAAGCTATTGGTCTATTGTCATGGAAGATGTTGAATGGTCCCTTCCTGCCTTCCATATACTAATTTTGGTGATTCACATTTAAGACCTTGAACCTTGAATATATTTCATACTTGAAAGGACTACTGTATGATGCAGTCCATGTTTAAGTAAAGATACTTACTGTATATGCGTTGGATGGTTCATGCTGGTTTGCTGGAGTTCCTAATCTTGTATTTTTTACTTGTTTAAGTGCACGAGTGAAAAATGCAATTTTATGTTGGACCTTAATGTTATAGAAGCAAATATTAAGGGTAGTTTAGTGTTTATATTTATATTATCTATTGTAAGTTTCGGTATAAACTGAAGTTAGTTTGGCCTGGGCCAATAAGATAACGGTATAAACCGTTTCTTAGAAGGTCATGACTTTTATAGGGATTGAATCGGTATGTCTCTTTTTCTAACAGTCATGATGTATCAATGGCACCGATTCATGTAGTATAAATAGGTTCGGAAATCTGTAAACAAATCATTCCCAATCATATACAATTCAATTCAATATATATTCGATTATTCATAGTTTCTGTCCCAAGTTGCTGTTCCAAACGCACAATACAGAAGGCTAAACAAGTTTTGATCGAATACTTGTTCCTAAAGCCCGAGCATAGGCCATTGCTTGCTCTCTTTGAAACACCAACTTTCTAGTTTCTAGAAACTTACAAAGCAAGATTTCAACAAAACATAACCATGTTTATCTCGAGTTACTCGTCATCTGCCAGCCGGTCAAAACATCATCTCCAGATTTTGATAATATGTAACAAACCTAACAACAACCATAAGACTATCATATACATGCACGAATAACATAAAACAAACTCAACCCTAAAAAGTAAACGAAATTAGCAAAAACTTACACACAAAGTCAGCGGGTACCAGTTATGCCGCATAGAAAAGACTGGTAACACCAAATGCAATCCAGCAACGCAAAACCTATAGAAAGAGGATGAGTGTCGAAAGTCAGCAAACGTCATTTCCAGAACACTGAGGATAGTATCGAAAATTATTTAAAAAATAAAAAATTACGGGCTGCCAGTTAATGGACCAAGATCTGGACACCCAGTGGGTAACATTTGGACTAGCAGATTGTGACGTCACGCTAGCGTCAGTGTAGCGTGTCAAAACGCTGCCGTGTTTTATGCTCTATTAATATATATAGCACGCTGCCGTTTTTGATGCTCTACTAATATATATAGTAATATAACCCCACATACCATAATTTAACTCATTGTTTAACCTAATCTTTCTCACACTCACACACACCAGACGTCACCCTTCTCTTTGCAGCCATAAAGAAATAGTTCAATCACTTTCTTTCTGCACAATACCTATGAAATGATAATAAAACTAATCTATCTATATTACGTCAATCGAAACACCAACCACAATAAAAGTTGTGTAGATGTAGTATTTTCCTACTTTTATAATATACAACACCACAAGTCAACAATCCTTTCCTCGATGAAACTATATAGACTATAAAACATACTCTCAATCATATTATTGAGATTGTAATTATAGCAATTGTGAAATTTTAAAGCAATTGAGATAGAAAAACACAATGAAATTGCTCAGTATCTTTTTTCTTTTCTTTCTAATTATCACCACTTTTGCTTCTTCTTTCAATAATATTCATAAATGTTCTCAAAAACAGAGTGAAGCTTTGCTTCTCTTTAAACATAACCTTTCCTCCATCAATTATACAGACGATGACCTTGATTACTCCTGTCATGAAAGGTTTGGTTCCGATTATCATCCAATAATAACGAATTGGAACACAAGTACAGATTGCTGTAATTGGAATGGAGTTACTTGCGACTACTCCACCGGTGACGTTATCAGTCTTGATCTCAGTTGCGGAATGCTAAGTGGTACCATCCATCCTAATACCTCCCTTTTCAACCTTCCTCACCTCCAAACACTCAACCTTGCTTTCAATTATTTCTATGGTTCCCAAATTCCAAGTGAAATAGGAAGGTTTTCAAATAGTCTCACTCATCTCAACCTTTCTTTTTGTCGGTTTTCTGGCCAAGTCCCACCGGATATCACACTCCTTCATAAATTGGTCTCTCTTGATCTCTCTTTGAATATGTATGATTTGAAGCTTGGGCCAAATGTTTTCATCGATATGTTTCAAAATTTTACTAATTTGGAAGAACTTTCACTTGGATATGTTAATATCTCTTCGGTTTTACCTACGAGTCTTAAAATCTCTTCTTCTTTGAAATTACTTAATCTTGAACAGACTGGATTGGAAGGAATATTACCACATTATATTTTCAATCTTCATTCTTTGGAAACACTCGACCTGCGAGATAACTCTTTCACAGGTGATATCCCTTCGAAAATCTCAGTTAACCTAACGCACCTTACTTTTCTGAGATTATCATATAACAGACTTAATGGGACATTGCCATCTTGGTTGTTTACTTCCCCCTCTTTACCAGTTACCCTCTAGTCACATATATACACCAATGTGTGACATATATTTTACGAAATGGTCACACAAGTTGGATCAAGTGTGGCTGTTTATTTAAGGCTAGTACATTTAGTCACGTAAATATGTTATTGTGTGACCATTCGAAATACGCTATGTGTGACGAAAGGAGTCATTTTTTGGTCATAAAAGAGTACTGAATTAAACTAAGCACAAGTCTTTATTGCTTAACGTGGAATCATTTTCATAAATAGCATCCTTTGTGTTACCTTATTCTAAAATGTACTCCGTATCATAAGTTATAATAATGAGTAATCTTCCATGAAAGTGTCGAAGAAGCATAAAATTAGTAAAAGTAGTGCCATGATTATATACTTTGTAGGCAAAGCTGCTCACTTGTTTGAGTTTTCATCCAATCCATAAACAGCTTCTTAGGAACAACGAAAATCCAATATTTTCTTATGTGTCACAATAATCACTTTGAAATTGCACATCCATACGTTACATATATGCAAAATTTAAAAGGTTTAAAGGGTGTTTTTGGGTTGCATCGAATAGGCCTTAAGCAAAGGCCAATAACAGCTAAGCTCAATTTTGTATCTTTTAGTAGTTTGTCAAAATCTATACTTTGTGTTTATTTTCATAACTAGTCACATATATTTTAATTATCAAAATTACAAATAATATTACAAAAAAGAGATTATTTATTTCAACTCATTAGAAGTCGCAATATTCAATGTTGGAGCAAAATCCCAATCCCACATCGAAAGAAATTGAATCAATTATGTATATACATATACAAAAGGTTTCTAATTAAATTTGAGCTGGAGGATGGCTTTGTAGTGAAATATGCAACTCACTGTTATTCTTCAATTTTTTTTTTCAACTTTTTTGTATTTCTCTTTAACGCAAACAAATAATCATTGTGCTATAACTTTCGTATTTCATGTGACTTGCTCTATCTGTCTTAAATTTAACTAGTTTATAACACCCCCATGTAGTTTTCTATTGGCTCACCACAGTGGGTCGGTCGAGTGGCATGGTCGACGTCGGTCGTGGTTCGGTCGCCCCACTGTGGGCTTGTGGTCGTGATTGGTCGTCGGGCAAGAAACACACGAACTAGTTCGTATAAACGACCGAGTTTTGCTACACCCTTTATTTCTCACTATTCTCTTTATTTATTTATTTATTTATTTTATGAATCGTTTGTTACGACAAATAAAAAAGGTGTAAATTTTGATGTTGGTTGTAAACTTGTTCCCACATCGAGAACGAAGAGAGACAAATATGTGTATATATACTCTTATAGCCACCCCTATTGCAAATCTAAAGATTTTATCAAGTACTCAAATATATTGGCCATGTTTTACTTGATAATCATTTTTACTCAACATATATTTTTTGACAATTTGTTTTATCGTCACTTTTAAACTTGTTTTTTGACTGTTTGTTTTATTGTCACGGTCATAGACCACACGCCGAAGCAAAGTGATGAAAAGGCTTACAAATCCAGGGCTCCCAAATATATTTAAAAATTTCCATGATTTTATTCAGTTTACGAAGTCAGTTGGAATTGATTTCCTGTCATTTTGTAGCATCTTATGGAATTGCATTTCTGTTCCATAGCCATAAAAACCGCATGAACCAAACGCGCCACTAGTGGTTTACAACTAAAATTAAATACACTTGCAGATTACAACTTAAGAATGGTCATAAAATGATTCCAACAAAAAAGGGGAATGGAGGATACTTTACTGAAACAAGGACCAAAATGATCGAGAGTTGATGGCTGCTACAAGTCGAATGTAAACAAACCAAAACGAGAAATAACTATGTAATGTACATTTCTCTTACTCTTAGTTGTACTGATAAACATGCTTTCCATCATAACCACTTCACTTACATAATAATAATATTTAACTTAATGAAATATGTGATAGTCTTTTTCCTCTATATGTTGCATATACCTTCATCTTAACAACCTGAAATGCATGTCAATAATAAGTAAGCTTAGCACCCAGTGAGTTGAAATTTCTATACACGTTTGTGAAAGAAGTTATTTAATAAAACATCAGCAAAAACAATAATTTATATATGAACTTGTAGGGGCTTTATATTCATAGTTTTCTTTTGACCTCGGCTTTTGAGTCTTTACTCTAAAGAGAGTCATTGAGTAGATCAAACAAACCAATTTAAAAAGTGCAACAGTTGATCAAAACTCATGTAGTGGCTGAACAACATAAGATAGAAAAATCAAACCTGAACCAGACGTGCATAATCACACATGAGCAAAAGATGCAATGAACTCTTCACAATCATGTCGGTAAGCCCCTTCTCCCAAATCCAAGAGCTTACTGACAGTCTCTGATACAAATTTGTATTGTAACACCTTTCCAGACAGTTCAATTACCATAAACGAATCCTCCTCCAGTTCCCCCAAAACGATGCTAAAAATATTACGACACTTGTCGTAAGTAGGCATCGTCAATGCTGGAAATGGCCTCATCATGTCATCAAGATTAACAAAGTACTTAACCAACCATTCAGAATTCCCAGTTTTCATCTCATAAATATTCAAATGTCGGGAAGGAGCATTATTCCAACAAAGAAGAAGCAAACTACCATGAGACTTAAACAATTTGCGGTCACGATGCACCCCTCCTTCGACATTTACATGAGAGGGGGTTTGTATGTTTGTTAAAACCGGATTGTCCACAATATCTAACTTGACATGAAAAGGCTCAGAATAATTTAACCAATGAATGGCACCATTCCAATATATTCCATCGGAAAAAGCATGAAAACTTCTACGAAAAAATCGATCATCTGAGACACTCCAAACACCAGTTTCAGAAGAGTAAGTTTGTATTCCAATGCTATACATAAATTCATCGTCATTTTCAACTTCCATGGCTCCAACATGTACAACTTTGTAACAAGGGGATTCGGTAGGATCAAAAGCCATGTTCATGTCATCAATACTATTTCTTTCATAATACAAATCATGTTTTGGTGGAAGCATCTTGAACATACCAATCAATGGATTGTAAATACTAAACTTACCCTGACGCAACATATAACACAGAAGCAAACCATTGCACGACTTACGAATTTGGGCCTTTGAGTTAAAACTAAAGAGTAGTGACCTTTTCGTTGGTATTCTGGGATCAAATGACACAAAATCAATATCGTATTTGTATTTGTTATAAATATCGTAAGTCCCTCGTCCAATAAAGAGACCAGAAGGAGGATCGAGTGTAGGGATTCGGGTTCGTGTCAAAGTGAAACTAGGAGAAGTTATGAGAGATAGCCACTGTTTGGATATGCATTTAAAAAGTTGAAGTGAGAATGTTGGTAATCGAAGTAAGATTTCCATCAAAAGGTCGTCATTAGATAACACTTTATAAACGGATGAAGGGAATTTGTGGTTTGTGCCATCATCATCATCATTGGCAACAACCTCTAACCAGAGGGGAAGTCCAGATGAACCACCGGCCATCGTTTATTAAATCAAAACCCTAATGTTTGGGTTCTCCGAATTTGAGTTTTAGGGTTTAGATTAGGGGACCTTTATTTAAAGGCTAGAAAGGCTCCAAATTACGATTTAACCCTCCGACTTTCTTGATCATTGATGTAATTCTTAACTTTTGTTGGCTTGTTGAAATAGCCATCAAAACATACTATCGAACAATAATAGTTTAAATTTTAAAACTAATTTTAGAATTCCATGCACGCACGGGGTTTTGAGATAAATTTTTGCTTAGAGTGTTTTTACACGTTCGATTAATGTTTAGTTGTAATATTATAAACACAAGGTAAAGGATAATTTAAGAAGTGTTAGTTTAAAAATACAAGGTAAACCCAATAAACATCAACTGGACAAAATTATCAAACTAAGATTCAAGAAACCGAATACACTGAGTCAATGAATAAGATTAACATGTCTCGGGACACAAGCTGTGATTTGACTTGTTGATCTTTGTTGTCTTAGACGTAAAAGCACTTCTTTCAGCGATTCTCTTCTGACGTTGAGTTAGAAGTTCCTCCATTTTCTTTCTTTTTTGGTCGTCCTATATGAAAACCGTCAATAAGATTAATGTAAAGATAACCATCTCATGGGATGCAATATTAAAAAGATTGAAAATTTAAGTACCTTCTCTGATTTTCCCTTCGCTATTGAAGTTTTCCTTGGGGGTAGGTTTCCTGCTTCTTGATCCAACTAAATCTTTCGACTTTGTTTCTATTGTGGAACTTTTTCATCCAATACCTTTCCCGACCAAAGTCTTAGTCCTTGACTTGGTTGACTTTTCGTCTGCAGCAAAATCTAGTTTGACGATCTTTTGGTTACTACTTTCTGACTTCATCTCTGGATTTCAAGCTGCCATAGTTTCCTGACAAGATCGATGTATCCCTTTCAAGCACCATATAAAGGTTGCTCGGCTCATCAGCACATGCGGCTTCTTCCTTTTTCTTTATCAGATTACTCTCTGAAACCATTAAAACGTTGAGAATCAGTCAACTCGTTTGAAGATCGAGCTTGAACATCCAAAGGATCGTTAATTAGAACATCTTTTGTTCTTTCAACGGGCTTGAAATGGTCTTCAAAGATGTCTCGTTCTTCATGTTTTCTGATAGTGGAAGATATGGTGGCAAATTAGGGTAGAGTTCCAGATGGAATAATATCCGGTTCTTCATACTTATGGGAAACAAGTTCCTCCTTGTCTGTGCTATATTTCTTTATGACTGGACTTACATCATTCTCGGATCTCAAGTTTCTGCCATGATTCTTGTTCTCATTTGAAGGATCCCCATCATTACTTTGTTTGATCACTTCATTAGACTCGCTGTCATTTGCATCTTTCATTACAAAGTTCTGAAAGATATTCCATTGTTGTGTTATCGTGTCTTCTTCCTGTTTATTTTCAGCTGATCTAACAAGATCCTGGTTGACATCGGATTCTCGTTCTGCATCTGAACTTCCATCGCTCATAGGATTAATGTAGTTAATATTTCTGATTACAACTTTTCGTTATGAGGTCCTTCCATCACTATCTGAATCACTTTCAGAACTTACATTAAAAGAAAATTTTATAACGTTTATGTTCTTTGTTGTTTCTCACTTTATTCACGTACCTACCTTTTTTTAATCAAAAACCCTATAGAATCCAGTGGATTCCACGGGTCTATAAGCTAGTTTGAGTATATATTGATAAGGTTTCCAAGTTAAAACCTGTTGGGAAATTATTTTCTGTTGCATATGCAATTATGGCCACCATACAATCGTCTATCAATGTTTTTTTGACGGTATTTGGTTAATTTGCCCAATTTTTTATGCAAATAACATCAAAAGTCACAAGTTCACGAATACTAATTTATGTTACATACTATTAACCATATAAGTTGCAGAGTCCTCAAGCCACTCTATTGATATTCTATGCATCCAATAGAATGCTCTCAAACAAATATATATCATGGAATAGATTTGTTGGTGTATCAACTTTTTTTTCCCAAACACTCGACAATTGTGACACAATATTTCTTAAGCTTCGGTCTTCAAAGTTCAAAGCATATTACTCACACCATTTTGCACTTGCCTTTTCGACTGCTTTGAATGGGAATTGTGCCTTCCCACCATTCTGCGCAAGTATAATATATATTGTGCCTTCCAACAAACTGAAACTTAAATACATTCAAGTCGATGTCATCACAAGAGACTGCGAACTATCTATAGCAACAAAGCATGCTACAATTTAAATGTTTACTCAAACTAGTCGCTTTTCACGCTACTTTGTCCAACTGCTACAATTATAAGTTGAAATTATTCTTTTGATGTTACACATAGTATTTCGAATACATCATGTTATAACTAAGTTGAAATTACCTCTTCGATGTTCAACATATGTATAGTTTTGTACAAATATAAGTTATTTCAAAGTGTTATAGCTTATTTCTTATAAAAGGTTTATGAAGAGATGTTGCTTTAACTAAATTTCAAAACGAATATTGATCTTAGTCCTGCTACTTTTAGCAGATATATATGACATTAGGGTAAAATTTTTCCCACATCGATAAAAAAAAAAGAAACGACATGTTTTTATATATAGTTAACAGTTACGTTTCCTAATGTGGTGTTATATACTTCTGAAGTTAATATCTTCACTTTTGGAGTTTGTAGCATTTTTTTTCTTTAGTAAGACTAAAATGTAACTTTCATCTTCAAGTCAAGTGATAACAACTTGAATCTAAGAACCTTTTAAGTTGACAAGCATGTTTTACTTGCCTTTTTGGACAAAAAGACTTCTTTCATAGTCCAAGAAGGAGCACCTACAAGACATGAGTAAAATGCTCCACTTATTAAAAAAAAGGTGGTTACTGGATTCCAGTTAGCCTTAATAAGCATTAAGCAAAAGTGATTACTGACTAACTAGTCTCGCTTTTGTAAATTGTCAAAAGTTTAGGTGATTACCGGTTAGATCTATAAAGTAGTAAAACCTGAATAGTGGATTATGTAGAAGCTATTATAACTATTAAGGATGAATTATGTCCAAACTTTGTCCCTCGTTGATAATCGTGTGAGCTTAATACATGCGCTATGTTCACCTTGTATTTTTAACAATAGCTTTTGTTCGATTTCATTCAAAGAATCCCCATCATTTTACTATAATTTTTGTTATTCGACACGGTTCTTGATTTCATTCAAGGAATACCCATCATTACTTCATTTCGTCACTTCCTTAGACTCTTTGTCATTTGCATCTTTCATTAATGATATCAAATTGTTGTGTTATCGTTTCACCTTCATGTTTATCTCCAAAAGTTCTATCAAGATCCTTGGTGACCGGTTTCAAAGCCAGCAACTAAAGCCTGAGTATAGACCGTTGCTTGCTCTCTTTAAAGCATCGCCTATCTAGTTTTTTTTTTTTTTTTTTTTTTTTTTTTTTTTTTTTTTTTGGTAAAGGGTTTCAATAATCGCCTTTCTAGTTTCTAGTACATGTTGTGGAAGAAGCCTATCCATCATAAGCAGAATAAATCATCAAAGAGAGATACCAAATTACATTATTATATCAAACACTCAGACTTTAAAAACCTTGTTCATAAATCATAACACATCCAAAATAAATTAAAACGAGACCAAAAGACATTAGCTCAAGTGGTATTAAAACATACCCATAACACAAACTATATAATTAAAATTATCTCAGTAAAAAATAGAGGTGGTAACTGAAGTAATATATTGTGAATAGTGTGTATTACTCGTACATAACAACACAAATATATTGATTATTATTTTCATAAAATTTTATAACTATATCAAGGATGAATCATATATATTTTTTTTAAATACTCCGTAATTAAGAAGTTTTAATAATTTCATAGTCCCACATTGAATTAAGCAAGAAAGAAAAATGTTTGTATATATGGCCTAATAATTACTTCGCTTATTGTTCACCTGAAAGTTGTTGAGACGCTTTTTGGTTACTTGAATTTTTGCACTTGCTTTTACTTAATGAGAGTATATATATGCAGTACGTATAATCACTTCGAAAGTGCTTAGGCAAACACATTTCGCAGTGCTTGACAAACATCATTTTTATTTGAGATTGTTTCTTTCATAGCTATTTTAGTTTTTTAGTACACTTCTTTCGCTTATTAAAAGAATGTAACTTGAGTTATGACCCTAGTTAGAATAAGTTAAAATAACATTTTCTACTTCCTACCTTTGTATCTATAACTTTGATAGTAAAATGTGGCTTAAGTTTTGGCATGATTTATAAAGATTTGACATTACCTTTTTTCAACATTTGTATATGTATTTTTGTGCTAGGATAATTTATTATTGTATAGGATATTGCCGAAAAACAAACCAATGTCTGTTTTTTGGTGGGATTGAACAAGTCTTAAGTAAAGTCCACCCAACTTGGTCAATTTTGTATTTTGTCAACTAACGAAGCGACTTAACCTGTTTTGGGTTTATTTTATAAGAGCTCTTACATATCTTAACTATCAAACTCACATAATGTTGGTGAAATAAAGTTGTTAAACAAAGTTGTGTTTGTATTAGTGGCTCCGATGTTCAATGTTGCCACTACGGGTATACAAAAGTTTGTTGTTCTGTGATGCTGGCGCGGTAATATTTTTTGATAACGGGTTGTTTAAGTGCTTGCAGTTCCAAGTGTTTGGCAAAAACTGATTCTTTGCTTACTTTTACAGTGAAAAAGTACTAAAAAAATCAACACACATGAATCTCCACTAAAAAAATCAAAATTACAAGACTTAATTACTATTGACGACCGGAACAGAGGAACATAAAACCCGTTTAATATTTTAAGACTTAATTAATATTTCTTGAAGCCAATCCGACTATGATCATGTTCGAATTTTGTGTTCCAGCTTGATAATTAAACAACGATGTGACTTGATCCACATTTAGTGTTGGGTGGCATCAGTATCCCACATCGGAAAAATATAAAACTGAGTTTCTGTTTATATTTAAGATTGATAGCTTTGTTTCTTGTAGATGAGATATGTTAGTGTACATATCTCATTCTCATATATACACTTTCATAGATCTTCTCTTTTTAAAAGACCAGCATAGGTTGTGCTTTTTCGCACACAAGTTGATTCAATGTATGTTCTATCTCATTCTCATTCTCATATATACACTTTCATAGATCTTCTCTTTTTAAAAGACCAGCATAGGTTGTGCTTTTTCGCACACAAGTTGATTCAATGTATGTTCTATTATTTTTATGTTTTTTTTGGCATAAATGTCTGATTCGACACATGTTGTCTTTACTGTTACATTGGTACTCATTTGACCTAATGTAACTTAAATTTTGATATCACATGTAAATAAGTTGACGGTGCCTATGATTTTGCAAAATAATAATCTGTTACAAAATATTAGCATATAATTGCTTTGAATAAGCTAAAAAGAGGAAAAAAAATGGTATACACATATATGTTTCAGTATAAAACTGTTTAGGTATAAATGAACATAACATTTTCTTAAGCTCCAATCTAAGTTAGTCGAGTCATACTTGCCTTTTTAAGTCACTAGAATGGAAATCGCATCATATGACCAACTCCCACCTCACCATTCTTCACAACTTGAATATGTATAAATATATCTTCCATCTAATCAAATAAAAAAAACACCACAAACACATCAAAGTACAAAACTTTCAAAATGGTGATTCAAACAAACACAAGAGTTGAAACCTTAGCAAGATGAACTAACATCTTCTCTTTTTAAAAGACCAGCATAGGTTGTGCTTTTTCGCACACAAGTTGATTCAATGTATGTTCTATTATTTTTATGTTTTTTTTGGCATAAATGTCTGATTCGACACATGTTGTCTTTACTGTTACATTGGTACTCATTTGACCTAATGTAACTTAAATTTTGATATCACATGTAAATAAGTTGACGGTGCCTATGATTTTGCAAAATAATAATCTGTTACAAAATATTAGCATATAATTGCTTTGAATAAGCTAAAAAGAGGAAAAAAAATGGTATACACATATATGTTTCAGTATAAAACTGTTTAGGTATAAATGAACATAACATTTTCTTAAGCTCCAATCTAAGTTAGTCGAGTCATACTTGCCTTTTTAAGTCACTAGAATGGAAATCGCATCATATGACCAACTCCCACCTCACCATTCTTCACAACTTGAATATGTATAAATATATCTTCCATCTAATCAAATAAAAAAAACACCACAAACACATCAAAGTACAAAACTTTCAAAATGGTGATTCAAACAAACACAAGAGTTGAAACCTTAGCAAGATGAACTAACATCTACCAACACTTCGACGAAGAGATGAAAGATCAAGGACCACAAGTCCCAACCATCGACTTGAACAACATTAACTCCGACGACCCAAAACACGCGAGAAGTGTTGTAATGAGCTCATGAAAGCAACAAATGATTGGGGTGTCATGCATCTCATCAACCATGGAAATTTCATAACAATTTCTTTTGGATTGGGTTGACATAACAATTTCTTAAGCTTAAATTTTCCACGTAATTAGTCACTATACTTGCCTTTTAGTCTGTTTGGGAATTGCATCACATGGCCAACCTCCGTCTCACCATGCTTCACAACTTTATATATAATCCCATATAATCAAACACCCCCTTGCACGTGTGTGTAAAGAAAAGACAACTAAAGGCTTTAAGCAATCGTATTGCTTGAGTTTTCCCTCGCATTAAGTAATCAGTAACTTAACCTTACATTGACATAAAAATGGATCGAGTAACAAACCAAACAAGTTCGGCTAGTACTCGTAAAATGCCGTGTTAAACACACATATATTGTCGAATTAGATAATGGGTTGAAACACGTTTGGTTTGTTTGGCAAAACATAATAAACAAGAGAGATATGGTCATTTAGTGATGATATAACTACATGCATTTACATCTCAAGCAACGATGTGAATTGATTTCATAAACCTATTTTGTGCTTATTAAAATAATAACGCATATATGCTTTCATAATCAAAATCACAAATTATAATTACACAAATGAAATTAGTTCTTTTAGCGTATACTAAAATTTGTACTGTAATATTCAATGTTGCTGCAATATATGTCCCACATCGGAGGAAACTTTAAGAAATGTGTTTATATATGCGTAAGGTTAATGCCTTGTTATGTGATGTAAGGTTGCTATGTAGTTTACATATGTAGCTATGGTCACTACAAAGCAATCTCACGTTTTTCACTTAATTTAATTTTTTTGGTTTATCTAGTTTTTATTTTTTTTTTGGTTTATCTAGATTCTGAATCGACATTCCGAGCAGACTAATCTAGGCCGACACTTATATCTCTTTTTATTTTGTACTTAGCAAGAGTGTTAACTAACTTAGATTTTGACAACTCAATACATATATACATAGATGTTATAGATGTAGTAACAACAGCCAAGCTATACTGAGCAAAACAGGCAAACACCACCGACAGCAGCCAAACACCACGAGAACAACAAACAAGTTACACGTATCTGAGACTTGGCATCAAACAGGACGTGCACCATTGGACCCACTTGATGTTGAACTTTTTATTTTGGATGTTTAAACCAAAAGAAAGACATCATTTGAATTTCGAACTACAAGTCTTCATTACAAGTTTAAAACAATGTTATAATGTATAACAACACGACTCTGAAAAATGGACTTACTCCTGTGATTCCATTGCAAGTAGCAGGTGGTCCAAATCGGATACTTACTATGAACCGGACCAATTTCACCCAAACTTAAATATCAGAAATCGATGAAAAATTTAAGATTACCAACGCATACCTAAAAAATCATAAACAAAACCTCTAACATACAACACCATACAAAATGGTGATTTCAACATATTATAAGAGCTGATAACTACTTTAACTAATTGTAGTGGTTAATTGCTATCAAGTTAATATATGAACCATGTTCACGTGATAGGAATCGACTACTCCTTTTGGTTACAATTATTTTTGTACTTGTTTTACTTATTAAGAATTAATATATTCACTTACCCAAATCTCTACCACACTGTATGATTTCTTTTTGCAATGAATAGTTGTTATTTTGAAACCTTGTTAAGACTATCCGTCCTTATCTTGAATAACTGTTGAATCCTGTCGTTAGTGCCCTTCATGTCTGTCCCACATCGAAAAAGGAAAGAAAGAATTGTTTGTATATATTGTAGATTGTCACTAAACATTTAATCGTGGAACTGTTACATGTAATATACTGTATAATATTACATGTAGTCAGCCATTATTTTTTTTGTATGGGTTTTGATTTTTTAAGACTAAACTATAACATTTTTTTTTGTATGGGTTTTGATTTTGTAAGACTAAACTATAACATTTTCTTAAGCGGGTTTTGATTTTTTAAGACTAAACTATAACATTTTCTTAAGCTTCGACTGCTTTGAATGGGAATTGCATCACTTGACAAACCCTCGTCCCAACATTCTTCACATCCATCAAAACCTGTTTGTACCTTCCAAAAAACTGAAAACTAAAATCATTCAAATCGATGTCGTCACAAGACACCACGAAACTCTCTACAACGGCACATACTACAACTTGAATCTAAGATTTTTTTTGAAGTTGACAAACAGGTTTAACTTGAGTTTGTTGGACCCTGATTTAGACTAGCATGGTATCTTCCGATAGAAAATATCGACTTGTTTCGGATGGTCCAGTCTCTTCATGGATTACATAAGGAGCAGCTGAAACAAATATTTGATCATATATCTTACAAAACGTATATGTAAATGCTAAACCAATATAACTGTGCAGTTTAACTAAACATTTTTTCAACTAAGCCCAATAATATAGTTTAACAAAAAAAATGAGGTTAGTAGATTAGATCTATAGAGATATAAAACTTGAGTTGTGTTTATCTCATTAAAAACACGTATATATTGATTATTATCTTCACAAATTGTTATAATACCAAAGGACGAATCATTATTTTGGACAATTCAAGAAGTTTAAATTTTGATGTTTAGTTTAACTTTAGGCTATGTTTGGCGCGCGAACTTTTCAAAGCTTATCATAGCATGAGCTTATTTTTTTTTAGAAAAATAAGCTACTATTAAAAATAAGTCTCGTTTGGCTGACATAGCTTTGAAAGAGCATGTAAAAAAAATAAGCTACTAAATGAAATGCTAGTTGAAGGAGCATGTAGAAAAAAGCTCCAGCGACATGCTCCAGCAACCCGCTCCAGCTCCTACTAGTGCCAAACATACCCTAAGTCCCACATTGAAGAATGACAAAAACAAACGTCTATATATAATGTTGATAGTTGACATATGATTGTGTAATTAATATGTTCTATGTTCACTTTTCAAACTTTATAAACTTTTTAAGAAAAAAAGGTTTTGAAGGATAGCTAGTTTGTCACTCCTGCTGATTTCAACACATGCATGAAATTATAATGTGAAGAAGTTGTTTTTGTTGAAAGTTTTTGGTATAATTGTTTTGTGTGTGGTGAATTTGAACAAAAACATCAAAGAATTATTTACTCGTCTTGGAATGGACTTCAGCTGTATCTATTTTCCCTTTTGTGGGAGTGGAATCGAAACATTGGAATATTGCTTCTAACGGCATTCAAGAGTCGTGAAGGGATGGGCGAACATTTTTAAGTGATGGAAGATGGGTCATTTTATCCCTGATCGATAGACGATATCATCATTCACAAGGGCCACAATAGTTTCCACCCAAAAATAAAATAAAAATAGAATTCATTTGGCAAGCGGTATGTTATTCGCTACTATATGCCTTTTATTGTGTTTCTGAAATAAAAGGGTGTTCGAAAATAGGCTATTTGTGCTGAGCTCCTAAGTTGTGTCTTTTTTTTGTTGTCGAACGGAGCTTAGGTAGATTAATGCTTCCATGTTAGTTACTTAATTGAGATTGTGAGATAGTTGACGGGAAAATGATTGTTGGCGGTGTAGCGGGATAAAAGATATTGACAAGTACATAACAGTCAAAGGTGATTAACATTCTTCTTAATTTACCGGAATGATAAATACAATATGAAGATTAATATCTTCGTTACAATCAATTATTCAAGTCAATGTCAATCGCATCCAATTCAAAATTTCAAGTAAAGTACACACAATTTATTAGTTTGCCAAACAAAGATGTGACTTGATCTATAAAACTTGTTTATATAGAGATAATTTGTATCCCACATCAGAAAAAGATAATAAGAAATGTCTATACATATTAAGGTTTATAGTGGCATTAAATGCTTGTTAGTTATATTTGCACGATGTTCATACAAATATAATTTTTGACTTTTTGGCACAAACGTTTAATGGTTTTGTTTTACGCTACTTTTCGTGCTCATTTGACCTATTTATAATGTAAAATTTGGATATTACTTGGGCCTTGTTTGTTTTTACCATTAAATCTGAAATTGACCCCATGAGGTGGCCCGACATTTACAGTTTTACACCAACAAGTTTGTTTGAATATCTTTCATTCAACCAATTAATTTAGGGCTAATGTTCACGTATCACTCGAGTTTACTCTCTAGGTAATCAAACACGAATCTAAGAGTGTTTACAAGAAATCCACTAACCGTAATAACACGTTCTTAATGTTTAGCAATAATACTAGTAAAAGCTCATGCGAAAGACATATATCTACATACAAAAACCTGAAGCAATAACGATATATGCCAACTCTTCAAGATAACGGCTCAACTTTCGAGAGGTAAAGTAAGTGTATAGTGTCCCTACAACTCAAACTTTTAAAGCTTGTTCATAAATCATGAACATCTAAAATCAATAAAGATGAGACCAAAAGACTTTAAATCAAGTGATTTTTGGTTCAAGCATCACCTCAAACACCCAATAACACAAAGTCATAAACTATATAAACTTTTAAAACCCAAAAGTATAATCAAACTTACGGCAGTAAAATTAACAATCAGTTTTTATTAAACTTTGGGATGTTTTGGAATTTTGGTATGATGTTACTGGACTTAAATGGGCCTCTAGAAAAGCCCAAATGTGTTGATCCGAATAGTACTGTGTATTAATCGTACATAACAACACAAATATATTAATTATTAGTCAGAAATTATTATAACCATATAAAAATGAACCCATTTCTTTTAAAATAATAAAGAAGTTTAAAATTTCATAGTCCCACATTGGAGCAAGAAAAAAAAGAGTGTTTGTATATATGGGTGATTATTATCTTACTCATTATAGTAGTTGATTAGTTATCAACTTAACATATGAACTATATTAACATTGATAGCAATCAACTACTTTTTTTTTTTTTTTTGTTACTATTATTGTTGTACTTGTTTTACTTATTAAGAGTATATTTTTGGTTACTACTAGACTACTAGTATTATTTTTGTACTTGTTTTAGTTATCTATACTACATTAGAATGTATTTGGGACTATTTTATAATTAGAAAGACTTAAAATTCTGACTTTTTTCTTGCTTATTATGGAAAGATTTCAAAATTAATTTGTTAGGAAACAAGTTGGTTAGGAAGTGGTTGGTTGTTTAAAATAAAATTATTTGGCTTAACCATCTCTATTATATCTACTTATAAAGCATGAAGACAACTAAACGTGTAACCAAATAACGTAAAATATAATCACACGGTACGCGCCGCCGCACTGCATGGTACCGTTGTAGTTAAGAGTTTATATATGCAGTATATTCACTTTGAAGTGCTTTGGCAAACACATTTCGCAGCGCTCGACAAACATTGTTTAGTACTTCTTTACCTTATTTAAAGAATGTAACTTCAGTTATGACCTTAGTTAGAATAAGTTGAAATAACATCTTCTACTTCCTACCTTTGTATATATAACTTTGATTGTAAAATGTGGCTTAAGTTTTGCCATCGTGGTAGTGAAATCGAAATGTTGGAATATTGTTTCTTACGGTATTCAAGAGTCATAAATGGATGCGAGAGCGTTTTCATATGGTGGAAGATGGGTTATTTTAACCTCTGGTCAATAGACGGTATCATTATATTCACAAAGGCCACAATAACTTCAACACAAAAAACACAGATATCATTTGGCAAGCGATATACCGATCGACGCTATACCTTATAATAAAAGGAAGTTGGAAAATAGAGTGACAAACCTGCTATCAACTATTTATGATGAGCTCCAAATAAGTTGCGTCTTATTCTTGGTTACCGTATGAGCTAAAGGTATGACTACATCTTAGGTGGATTGGTGTGCTCGAGTCCCTATAATGTAGCAAGAGTTAACATGGTTCCCAGACTTCCCACAGCTTATGTGACCGTGTCATCTGTCGCTAAGAATGCTCTAAATTTGGTTTTCCTATGTATGGAAAAGTTGAATTCTGGATATAGGCTACTGTCATGCGTTTTGCTACATGGCATTATTATGTTCACCGGATAATTTTTTGTTGGATTTCGCTTTCGTAAAAGTCACATAGTGAAGCTGACAATCGCGGAAAACCTAATCCGAGGTCGTCACACAAACATAGTAGACTTCGAAATGGCTGTTTTTGTTGGATGATTAATGGACTCCAAATTTGTCGAAAAACAAGGTGATTAGTAAATAAAAAGTAAGAAAAATAAACTGAATGATGTTTATCTCATAACAAAACATGTATATATACTACTTCCCTTATGATATCCACAAATTGTTATAATCTCACGAAGGATGAATAATTTGTTACTACAAATTAAAAAGGTGTAAATTTATTCCCACATCGAGGACAAAGAGAAACAAATGTGTGTATAGAAACTCCTATAGTCACCCTTGCTGTTGATTCCAACAAGCAGCAACACAGGAATGAAACGGTCATAGACCACACGCCGAAGCAAAGTGATGAAAAGGCTTACAAATCCAGGGCTCCCAAATATATAAAATCAATAATTCAGAGGCAGGGATTTAAAAATTTCCATGATTTTATTGAGTTTAAGAAGACAGTTGGAATTGATTTCCTGTCATTTTGTAGCATCTTATGGTATTGTATTTCTGTTCCATAGCCATAAAAACCGCATGAACCAAACGCACCACTAGTGGTTTACAACTAAAACTGAATACACTTGCAGATTACAGCTTAAGAATGGTCATAAAATGATTCCAACAAAAAAGGGGAATGAAGGATATATAGTTTTTAACTGAAACAAGGACCAAAATGAGAGTTGATGGCTACTACAAGTCGAATGTAATGTACATTTCTCTTACTCTTAGTTGTACTGATAATTGATAAATATGCTTTCCACCATAACCACGCACTTCACTTACATATAATATTTAATTTAATGAAATACTCGTATGTGATAGTCTTTTTCCTCTATATATTGCATATGCCTTCATCTTAACAACCTGAAATGCACGTCAATAATAAGTAAGCTTAGCACCCAGTGAGTTGAAATTTCTATACACGTTTGTGAAAGAAGTTGTTTAATAAAACATCAGCAAAAACAAGAATTTTTATATATGAACTTGTAGGGGCTTTACATTCATAGTTTTCTTTTGACCTCAGCTTTTGAGTCTTTACTCTAAAAGAGAGTCATTGAGTAGATCAAACAAACCAATTTAAAAAGTGCAACAGTTAATCAAAACTCATGTAGTGGCTGAACAACATAAGATAGAAAAATCAAACCTGGACCAGACGTGCATAATCACACATGAGCAAAAGATGCAATGAACTCTTCACAATCATGTCGGTAAGCCCCTTCTCCCAAATCCAAGAGCTTACTGACAGTCTCTGATGCAAATTTGTATTGTAACACCTTTCCAGACAGTTCAATTACCATAAATGAATCCTCCTCCAGTTCCCCCAAAACGATGCTCAAAATATTACGACACTTGTCGTCAGTAGGCATCGTCAATGCTGGAAATGGCCTCATCATGTCATCAAGATTAACAAAGTACTTAACCAACCATTCAGAATTCCCAGTTTTCATCTCATAAATATTCAAATGTTGGGAAGAAGCATTATTCCAACAAAGAAGAAGCAAACTACCATGAGACTTAAACAATTTGCGGTCACGATGCACCCCTCCTTCGACATTTACATGAGAGGGGGTTTGTATGTTTGTTAAAACCGGATTGTCCACAATATCTAACTTGACATGAAAAGGCTCAGAATAATTTAACCAATGAATGGCACCATTCCAATATATTCCATCGGAAAAAGCATGAAAACTTCTATGAAAAAATCGATCATCTGAGACACTCCAAACACCAGTTTCAGAAGAGTAAGTTTGTATTCTAATGCTATATATAAATTCATCGTCATCTTCAACTTCTACGCCTCCAACATGTACAACTTTGTAAAAAGGGGATTTGGTAGGATCAAAAGCCATGTTCATGTCCTTAATACCACTTATTTCATAATACAACTCATGTTTTGGTGGAAGCATCTTGAACATACCAATCAATGGATTGTAAATAATAAACTTACAATGACGCGGTATATAACACAGAAGCAAACCATTGCATGACTTACAAATTTGGGCCTTTGAGTTAAAACTAAAGAGTACTGACCTTTTCGTTGGTATTCTGGGATCAAATGACACAAAATCAATATCGTATTTGTTATAAATACCGTTAGTCTGTCCAATAAAGAGACCAGAAGGAGGATCGACAGTAGGGATTCGGGTTCGTCTCAAAGTGAAACTAGGAGAAGTTATGAGAGATAGCCACTGTTTAGATATGCATTTAAAAAGTTGAAGTGAGAGTATTGGTAATCGAAGTAAGATTTCCATCAAAAGGTCGTCATTGGATAACACTTTATAAACGGATGAAGGGAATTTTTGGTTTGTGCCATCATCATCATCATTGGCAACAACCTCTAACCGGAGGGGAAGTCCAGATGAACCACCGGCCATCGTTTGTTAAATCAAAACCCTAATGTTTGGGTTCTCCGAATTTGAGTTTTAGGGTTTAGATTTGGGACCTTTATTTAAAGGCTAAAAAGGCTCCAAATTACTATTTAACCCTCCAACTTTCTTGATCATTGATGTAATTCTTAACTTTTGTTGGCTTGTTAATAGACATCAAAACATACTATCGAACAATAATAGTTTAAATTTTAAAACTAATTTTAGATTTCCATGCATGCACGGGATTTTGAGATAAATTTTTGCTTGGAATGTCTTTACACGTTCGATAAATGTTTAGTTGTAATATTGTTAAACACAAGGTAAAGGATAATTTAAGAAATGATAGTGTTAAAACACAAGGTAAACCCAATAAACTTCAACTGGACAAAATTATTAAACTAAGATTCAAACTACCAAATACAATGAGTCAATGAATAAGATTAACAAAACAAATTAGCTAATTTTCGAAACTTTTGTTGGTCATTCAGTTTGGCTATTCGGTGAGTTGCTGATGGCTTTACATAGTGTTGATGGCTTTGTTCTCTTGGGTACGCATAGTAGACTAAGTAGAATGTTCATGGTAGGTTGGCAAATTAATTATCTGATTCTCGGTACGTGAGGTATAGTGGTCGTTGACTTTGTATTAGTTAATATGGCTGATGTCCAAACAAATGTTGGAGTTGCAGAATATAAGGGTTGGTACCTTTTTCTTAACAAAACTAATTATGTTCCATGCTGTTTTAGCTCTAAGAAGTTTGTTGCTTTTTTGTCTCGTCATTGCTGTTCAATATGATATTTAACTTTTATATTACTTGATTTGATATTGTTTGGAAGAATGAACTTTGGTGTGGGTGATAGAGTACTCCATGAAGGATTTGTATCTAATTACATCGTCGCTTAATGATTATCATGGAACTTGGCATAAATAATCAAAGTATTCTTATTGATTCAATTATATGTCCTAATTGTGAACAAGGTTTAACATCTCTCGCCGTGGTATTCTTATTGATTCAATTATATGTCCTAATTGTGAAGTGGGTGTCGAAACTACGGGTCACTTATTTTTCTCGTGTAACATGGCTCGCGATGTCTCTAATCTCATAGCTCGTTGGTGGAATGTTCCCATAGTAGATTGCGAGTCCTATGAAGAATGGCTCGAGTGGATTGATACCGTTCGATTACCTAAGAAGAATAAGCAGATGTTGGAAGGCGTTTTTTACATCTCTTGGTGGCTCCTTTGGTGGTTCCGCAACAATAAGATTTTTAAAGCTAAAGCTCCAAAGAAGGCGTTATTTTTAGATGAGTTACAATGTAAATCTTTTCTTTGGTGTCGTTTCAGGGGTAACAAATCGTTTGGATGGAACGATTGGTTAAATAACCCTAAAAATATTTTTTTGTAATTCTAGCTCCTTGCTAGTAGTTTCTTTTTTATAAATTGCCGTTCAAAAAAAAAAAAAAAAAAAAAAAAAAAAAAAAAAAAAAAAAGTAAATCCAAACGATCTTTAGTGTGCTATGAATGGTACTTATTAGAATAAAACACAAGGATGACTCGAGAGAAAAGGTAGGTACTTCATTGTTTTTGTCATGATAGTCATGTTAACTCTCATCCCACACAGACACAGATAAATGGTCATTGTTTATATATCCAATTGTCTTCTCTCTTATCGTTTTAAGGTTGCTTTCATATGGGTTGTGTGGTGTGGTTCAAATTGCATCCGCTGTTGCACCCCATTAGAAAAATTGATACGAGGTCTTTATTTTTTTATTCAACAATAAAATATTTATACTAATGTTTTTCTTAATTTTAGAAAATAGTGGACAAAACATTTGTCTACAAAAAGGTGTCGAAAGTTTTAATATGAAAAACTTAACTTTTTTGTTATAACTTTATAAATTCATATGAGAACATTTTTTTTTTGTTTTCGTTTTTGTTTTAATTATAAAAATTATTCTTATCAAATAACTCATTGAAGATACATGCATTAAAGATTTGGTTGTTAATATATGTGTTACATATTTTAATAAAAAAAATGCAATGGTTAATTTTTTAAAGTACTTTTTGTTTTTATACTTTGTAGTTCTAAACAACAAATGATAAAAAGTTTATTGTTTGGTTGAAAAAAATGTTTGTGTGACAGTGGGTTATGGTTCATCAATAGTTATTGATTATTTAAGGGAAAAATGTTCAGAAATACATCAAACTTGTCACCTTTTGCTTTTGTATACCATGAACTTTTTTTTTCCTATTGTATACACGAACTTTCTTAATCTTCCTATTGTATACACGAACTTTCTTAATCTTACTATTGTATTCATGAATCGTCCCTGTGGCTCAAAACAATTACACCATTCGTCCTTGAAATAATTACATAAAAGGTCCCTGTAGCTCAAGAGTTAAAATATTTGCATCGTTAGTCCGCATTGAGTTAAAATATTTGTATCGTTAGTCCTCACTGCCACCCACCGCCACCCACCACCACCACCGTCGCCCACCACCGCCACCCACCAACACCCACCGCCACCACCACCACCTCCACCCACCACCGCCACCACCTCCCACCAACACCCACCGCCACACACCACCACCTCCACCCACCACCGCCACCACCACCTACCACCACCACCACCCACCTCCACCTCCGCCACCCACCACCCACACCCACCACCTACCAACACCTACCACCACCACCATCGCCACCGCCACCACCACCAATTACCCTTGAGTTTGTTGTGCCGCCGCCCACCACCGCTACCCACCACCGCCACCCACCAACACCCACCACCACCACCACCCACCACCGCCACCACCCCCATCACCACCACCAACACCACCATCACCACCCACCATCACCACCACCACCCACCGCTACCACCACCACTACCCACCACTACTCACCACCACCACCACCCACCTCCACCTCCGCCACCTACCACCCATACCCACCACCTACCAACACCCACCGCCACCACCCACCACCGCCACCACCACCACCCATCACCCACCACCACATCCACTATTGACTTTTAAAGTCATTTTGTTTCGACTTTCACCTTAAATTATTTCATTTTTGTTATGTAATATTTGATGAAAATTTTACCAATGAAAATACATTTAAAACTCAATCAATTCATATATTTTGTATCAATAATTACATAACACAAATAAAATAACTATACTTATTAAAATTCATAGACGGCCATGTAACTAATTCATAGACGGTGGTGGGTGGTGGCGGTGGGTGTTGGTAGGTGGTGAGTGGCGGAGGTGGCGGAGGTGGAGGTGGTGGGTGGTGGTGGTGGTGGGTAGTGGTGGCGGTGGTGGGTTGGTGGTGGTAGCGGTGGGTGGTGGTGGGTGGATGCGGTGGTAATGGTGGTGTTGGTGGTGGTGATGGATGGTGGTGGCGGTGGTGGGTGGTGGCGGTGGGTGTTGGTAGGTGGCGGTGGGTGGTGGTGGCGGTAGGTGGTGGGTGTAGGTGATGGGTGGCTGAGGTGGCGGATGTGGGTTGGTGGTGGTAGCGGTGGTGGCGGTGGTGGGTTGGTGGTGGTAGCGGTGGGTGGTGGTGGTGATGGTGGGTGGTGGTGGGTGGTGATGGTGGTGTTGGTGGTGGTGATGAGTGGTGGTGGCGGTGGTGGGTGGTGGCGGTGGGTGTTGGTAGGTGGCGGTGGGTGGTGGTGGCGGTAGGTGGTGGGTGTAGGTGATGGGTGGCTGAGGTGGCGGATGTGGGTTGGTGGTGGTAGCGGTGGTGGCGGTGGTGGGTTGGTGGTGGTAGCGGTGGGTGGTGGTGGTGATGGTGGGTGGTGGTGGGTGGTGATGGTGGTGTTGGTGGTGGTGATGAGTGGTGGTGGCGGTGGTGGGTGGTGGCGGTGGTTGTTGGTAGGTGGCGGTGGGTGGTGGTGGTGGCGGTAGGTGGTGGGTGTGGGTGGTGGATGGCGGAGGTGGAGGTGGGTGGTGGTGGTGGTGGGTAGTGGTGGGTAATGGTGGCGGTGGTGGGTTGGTGGTGGTAGCGATGGGTGGTGGTGGTAATGGTGGATGGTGGTGGGTGGTGATGGTGGTGTTGGTGGTGGTGATGGGTGGTGGTGGCGATGGCGGTGGTAGGTGGTGGCTGTGGGTGTTGGTAGGTGGTGGGTGTGGGTGGTGGGTGGCGAAGGTGGAGGTGTGTGGTGGTGGTGGTGGCGGTGGTGGGTGGAGGTGGTGGTGGTGGTGGCGGTGGGTGTTGGTGGGTGGCGGTGGTGGGCGACGGTGGTGGTGGTGGTGGCGGTGGGTGGCAGTGAGGACTAACGATGCAAATATTTTAACTCAATGCGGACTAGCGATGCAAATATTTTAACTCTTGAGCTACAGGGACCTTTTATGTAATTGTTTCAAGGACGAATGGTGTAATTGTTTTGAGCCACATGGACGATTCATGTAAATTTATGTAATTAACTATATGCCACGTCAGATTCATGTATAGAATAGGAAGATTAAGAAAGTTCGTGTATACAATAAGAAAAAAAAAAAGTTCATAGTATACAAAAGCAAAAGATGGCAAGTTTGATGTATTTCTAGACAATTTTCCCATTATTTAATATTTGCATTGATATGAAAGAGTCACCATGTGTGCTTTGATAAAAGAGTGAACATGATAACTGCTTATAGTTTGGACATGAAATAGGTTTGATATATCTTAAATTTAGGTATACGAATATCGCGACTTTTTATATATCTTTTATAATTTTCTTTTAAAAAACTACTTGAATGAAAAAGCTGAAGTTTGGATATATATAGACCATCCGATGCGTTTTGCTACATGGCAATATTTATTAACCGATATGTATTGAGCCCATTTATTATGTTTATCATTATTAGCTTAAGCCCATTTAGGGTATATTGTAAAACACGACTCTATGTACTATATATGTTCGGTTGATTAATGAAAGCAGGCAAGGGGATTAAACCTAAGTCTAATATGGTATCAAAGCCTCAAGATCCTCCACCTAAACCCTAATATTTTTTTTTTTTACGCATGCCATAGCTCTGCTATTACAGATTGCATTCCAACTTTCTTTCTTTTTTTGTTTGCTTTGCTACTGCTGATTGCTTCTTCCTTGTCATAGCAGCATGACAGGAGACAATATAACCCCAAAACAACCGATTGATAAAGCCTATTCAATCGCTAGCATCAAGGCGTGTATCCCCTCACCCCTTGATCTAGATAAACTCAACTATAATTCCTGGAGTAACCTGTTTAAACGCTTTTGTAGGACCTATGATGTCATTCATCATCTTGACAAACCAGCCACTACTAGCACCTCACAAACGGATCCGTATCATGCGACCAATGACTCCCTCGTGGTCATGTGGATGTATTCCACAATTTCTCCTAAGTTGGTTGACATGGTTATCGATGACACCACCTCGGCTCATGAGGTTTGGGATCGACTTAAGGCTCTTTTTCACGATAACAAAGCTGCTCGCATCATCCAACTAGACAACGAGATACGTAACATGGTGATTGGTTCGTTGTCTGTTACAGATTATTTTCAAGAAGTCAAGTCGAAGGCCGATCGTCTTGCCAATCTTGGCTCTACGGTCAGTGACTCAAGCCTTGTCACATATGCTATTAATGGTCTCCGTGCTAAGTTCCCTGAATTGGTTCGAATCATTCGACATAAGGAGCCTCTCCCAACATTCGACCAAGTAAGGTCTATGATTTTATTGGAAGAAAGTGATATGGCACAACCTTCTCATGCACTCTCATCTGCTCACATCACCTCATCTTCGCCTACAGTGCTAGTTGCCACTAACAAACCTGGTACTATGAATACTTCCGGTATTGCACTTTGCAGAAATTTTCAACGTGGCTCGTGTACTTACGGCTCGCGATGTAAATTTGTTCATGGGTCGAATGACTCTAGACCACGTTCAAATCCCACTATTACAAGCTCCAATATTCAGTCACCAGGGTCCACTACCACTCGTGGGTCACAGCCTTCTAACAATACCTATCGTGGCTCACAACAACAAGCAAAAGTTGAAAACAATACCACTGTACCTTACGCACCACAATCACAAATTGGTATGACTGGAATGCAGTGTTTTAATCCCTTTATGTTTTATCATACGGGCTTTGGTTCTGTCCAGCCCAATATGGGATTTTATCACAACATTAACACCCCACAGCAGGTCACACCCCATCCATTGCAATTAGCCCAAGCAACTCCAACAGCCCAACAGCCCAATGCCACTTTTGTACAGCAGGCTCCACAAGCCCACTTAGCATCCACTCAACAACAGGCACCACAGGCCCAGTTCATTACAGCCCAGCAACCGATCCAGTCCACCATGCAGCCTGGTGTTTTTGGTACTCAGTTTCCACAAACAGGAGGTACTCATTTTGTGCCAAGCAATTTTTGCTATTCGATTCCCGGTGCTTTTTCGACGCAACCCACTATGCTTCCTCAAGCCTTTCAGACCATGACTCATCCGGATCCAGCATGGAATATGGACACGGGTGCTTCTTCTCACTTGGCGGACAACGCAGGTATCCTCACTTCTGTTAGTAATTCTTGCATTTATCCATCCGTGTATGTTGGAAACGGTGCTTCTATACCGGTTACACATACTGGTCATAGCTCATTGTATACTTCTACTAAACCTTTACATCTTAACCACATACTTGTCACACCGCACATTATTAAAAATTTAATTGCTGTTCGTAAATTTACGCGTGATAATGACGTTTCTGTTGAGTTTGATGCTTATGGTTTTTCTGTGAAGGATTACCAGACGGGCAGACTTCTCCTCCGTTGTGATAGCACGGGCGATCTCTACCCGGTTACACAACCGTCATCCACGCATCCTCCATTTGCTTTGCTTTCGTTTAGTCATTCTACGTGGCACAGGCGCCTCGGGCATCCCGGTGAAGATGTGCTTCGTCGTTTAGAGTCTAGTAATTTCATTTCTTGTAATAAGTCAAAGTCGTCCACTTTGTGTCATGCGTGTCAATTAGGCAAACAAATTAAACTTCCTTTTCATACTTCGGATTCAAAGGTTGCTGCTATTTTTGACATTGTTCACTCGGATTTGTGGACTTCCCCTATTCCGAGTGAAAGTGGTATTAAATATTATGCTATCTTCTTAGATCATTTCTCGCATTTTGTTTGGGTTTACCCGTTGCTTAAAAAATCTGACTTGTATGATAATTTTCTTGCTTTTCATGCTTATGTTAATAAACAATTTGGTGTAGATATAAAAGCTTTACAATGTGATCATGGGGGTGAATATGACAATGCCCGTTTTCATGAGTTCTTTCGCACTCATGGTATTCAATTTCGCTTTTCTTGCCCACACACCTCACAACAAAATGGCAAATCCGAACGCATGTTACGTACCATTAATAATCTCATCCGCACTTTACTTTTTCAAGCACACATGCCTCCCTCTTTTTGGGTGGAGGCTCTCAATATGGCATCCTATATACTCAATATTCTTCCATCAAAAGCCATTCAAAATGAGATTCCTTTTACCAAACTTTATAATCAAACATCCGATTATGACATTCTACGTGTCTTCGGTTGCCTTTGCTACCCCTATATCACAGTCAACCACAAGCTTGAACCTCGATCCACCCCGTGTGTGTTTCTTGGTTACCCCGCCAACCACCGTGGCTATAGATGTCTTGATCTCTCATCAAACAAAGTTATTATCTCACGACATGTTCGTTTTGATGAGGAGATTTTTCCTTTTGCATCACTCCAAAATTACATACCACCCGTGTATGATTTTTTGGATGATATCCCATTGCCAATAAAACCTGTTACCACACCTGAGCCCATTACCCCGCCACAACCTCCTGTAAATGATCCAATCCAACACACACCTGAGCCCAATACCCCACACTCGCCTCAGCCCACTATCCCGCAACCACCTGAGCCTAACACCCCACAACACCCACATATGCAAACTGAACCCATTACCCCTACATCGCAAGCTACTACACATACCCAAACTGCTATTAACACTCATCCCATGGTCACACGTGCTAAAGCTGGAATTTCTAAACCTCTCGAGCGTATGAATTGTCATGTAACTACTATGTCTCCACTTCCACGTTCTCATGTTCATGCTCTTCGTAATCCTCAGTGGAAACAAGCTATGTTAGATGAATATAATGCTTTAATTACTAACGGAACCTGGGTGCTTGTGCCCCGTCCTGCTAACGTGAATATTGTTCGTTCTATGTGGCTTTTCAGGCATAAGTTTCATGCAGATGGTTCTTTAAGCAGGTATAAGGCGCGACTTGTTGCTAATGGTCGTAGTCAGCAGCAGGGGATTGATTGTGATGAAACTTTTAGTCCCGTGGTTAAACCAGCTACTATTCGCACTGTACTCAGTCTCGCAGTATCTCGTGATTGGCCTATTCATCAACTTGATGTGAAGAATGCTTTTCTTCACGGTCATTTATCAGAGACAGTCTATATGCATCAGCCACCTGGGTTTGTAGATCCTGCTCACCCGGATTATGTTTGTCATTTGCAGCGGTCATTGTATGGGCTTAAGCAAGCCCCTAGAGCTTGGTTTCAGCGATTTGCAGGTTTTGTCACTCCCATTGGTTTTCAGCATAGCAAAACTGATGCGTCACTTTTTGTGTTTCATCGTGGATCTGACATGGCCTACTTGTTACTGTATGTGGATGATATTATCTTGACAGCTTCTTCTTCTGCATTTTTACAGCGTGTTATCACTGCTCTTCATGGTGAGTTTGCTATGACAGATCTTGGCTCTCTTAATTATTTTCTTGGTGTTTCTGCAACCCGCACTGCGTCTGGTATGTTTTTATCGCAATCTAAATTTGCTGAGGAAATTCTTGAGAGAGCTCATATGCAGAAATGTAATCCGTGCCGCACTCCTGTTGATACAGAGTCCAAGCTTGGACCTGATGGCACACCTTTTGATGATCCCACCTTATATCGGAGCTTAGTTGGTGCCCTTCAGTATCTTACCTTTACGCGTCCAGATATTTCATATGCTGTTCAGCAGATCTGTTTGTATATGCATGATCCTCGAGATACACATTTTCATGCTTTGAAGCGTATCTTACGCTATATTCGGGGTACTATTGATCATGGTCTTCAGCTGCATGTTTCTTCTACTGCTCAGCTTATTGCTTACACGGATGCGGATTGGGCAGGTTGTCCGGTCACTCGTCGGTCTACTTCTGGTTATTGTGTTTTTCTTGGTGACAATTTGTTATCTTGGTCTGCTAAACGACAGGTGACGTTATCTCGGTCCAGTGCTGAGGCCGAGTATCGTGGTGTTGCTAATGTGGTGGCTGAAACGGCTTGGATTCGCAATTTGCTGCGTGAGCTTCATCACCCTTTGACTACAGCTACTCTTGTTTATTGCGATAATGTTAGTGCTGTATACTTATCAACGAACCCTGTTCAACATCAGCGTACGAAACACATAGAGATCGACATTCATTTTGTGCGTGATTATGTTGCTTCGGGACAGGTTCGTGTGCTTCATGTTCCGTCTAGGTTCCAGTATGCTGACATATTTACTAAGGGACTGCCTGCTGCTTTGTTTCTTGATTTTCGCTCCAGTTTGAACGTTCGAAGGCCTCCCGCTCAAACTGCGGGGGTGTATTAACCGATATGTATTGAGCCCATTTATTATGTTTATCATTATTAGCTTAAGCCCATTTAGGGTATATTGTAAAACACGACTCTATGTACTATATATGTTCGGTTGATTAATGAAAGCAGGCAAGGGGATTAAACCTAAGTCTAATAATATTATGTTCACCGGGTAATTTTTTGTTGGATTCCACTTTTGTAAAACTCACATAGTGAAGATGAGGAACACGGAAAACCTAATACGAGGACGTCACACAATTATGTTAGATTTTGCAATGGTTGTTTTTTTTTCGGATGGTTACTAGACTCTAATGGTTTGTCGAAAAATGAAGTGATTAGTAGGAGTATATAAAAAGTAAGAAAAGAATAACTGGATGATGTTTATTTCATAACAAAACATATTGTACTACTTCCTTTATGATATCCACAAATTGTTGCAACCATGAAGGATGAATCATTTCTTACGACAAATTAAAAATGTGTATATTTATGTTGGGTGTAAACTTATTCCCACATCAAGTAAGAAGAGAAACAAACGTGATATGTTTCTTATGGAGTAAAATATATCCGTATGTTTACTTCATAAATTTTGAACAACTTTTTTACGCAAACTATATCTATACTATCTATAATGGAAAATGGTCAAACTTGAAAAGTTGAGTATTGAAAGTCAAATGTAAGAGAAAATTAATGTAATTAATACTTTAATTAAAACACACAATTACTTAAAAGTACAATAATTTATTCACATTGTACAACTAATTAAAAACATATCTATCAAATTAAATAAAACCAATTAAAACACAAACTGGGTTGACCCGGTAATTTGACCCGTTTTCGACCCAACCTAGCAAATTGACCCGGTTTAAATCGACCCATTTTTCGACCGGAGCGGTTCAACCGGTTGAACTACCCGGGTCGAACCGGGTTTCAAAACATTATCCATTATTTAAAAGTACAAAGATTTATTCACATTGTACAACCAATTAAAAACATATGTACCAAATTAAATATAACCAATTAAAACACAAACCGGGTTAGCCCGGGATGCTTCAAACCCGGCGGATTGACCCGGTTTAATTTGACCCGTTTTTGACCCAACCTAGCAAGTTGACCCGGTTTAAATCAACCCATTTTTCGACCGGAACGGTTCAACCGGTTGAACCACCAGGGTCGAACCGGGTTTCAAAACATTATCCTTTACTTAAAAGTATAATGATTTATTAACATTGTACAACCAATTAAAAAAATATCTACCAAATTAAATACAACCAATTAAAACACAAACCGGGTTGACCCGAGACGCTTCAAAACCCGGCGGATTGACCCGGTTTAATAACCTATAAACTTTTTTTTATCAATAAACTATTTGTTACTATAAAATCTCGTTGTTATGCACGAGTACTCGTCTATTAAAGTTATAAACTGTTAAAAAAAACCCAACATCAAAACTTTTATAAAAAAATATATAATTAAACTTACCTCGGTAAAATTGACCCCAATGTTTATTACTTTATTGGACTAAAATTGACCCATAATTTTTATAAAAATAATAACCGTAACCGTAAGTGTGTTCACTGCTTATTATCGAGTTTTTATTATTATTATTACTAGTTATAATATCCGCGCACGCGTACGTTTTTTTTAAATTTTTTTGAATCATATATTTTTATTTATTAAAAAAAATAATTTAATTTTTGTTTTGTTCTATTTATGATGTTTATTATTATTAAAGATAATTATTTAAAAATTTTTATCCGTTTAATTGCATCTTATTTATATTTTTTGTATTTATCTTCTACTTGTGTTATGGATAAATATAAAATGTTACCTAATAAGAAAATAATCTTTTTTTTTAAATAAAATTATTACTAAATAAAGTATGACTTGATTTTTTTGAAATGGAAAAGTCCCCACTTGGGGTTTTATTTTATTATATAAAAGATTATTATTATTATTATTATTATTATTATTATTATTATTATTATTACGGGGTTCGGTTTGTTTCGTTATATATTTTATTTTGAGTCAAATCAAAATCAGAATGGAATTAAGATTAGATTAAATATAATGGGAAACGGAATTTGAATTCGTTCAGTTTTCACGTTGACTCGAATAAATCAAGTTACATGATATATATATATATATATATATATATATATATATATATATATATATATATATATATATATATATATATATATATATATATATATATATATATATATATATATATATATATATATATATATATATATATATATATATATATATATATATATATATATATATATATATATATATATATATATATATATATATATATATATATATATATATATATATATATATATATATATATATATATATATATATATATATATATATATATATATATATATATATATATATATATATATATATATATATATATATATATATATATATATATATATATATATATATATATATATATATATATATATATATATATATATATATATATATATATATATATATATATATATATATATATATATATATATATAGATATATATATATATATATATATATATATATATATATATATATATATATATATATATATATATATATATATATATATTAATTATGTATATTGTTAGAGATTTACAAGCTTACAAAATGTTATATCTGTGAAGGTTACTGTAGGGGTGGCAATTCGGTTCGGGTTAGCGGGTTCGGGTTGTCAGATTGGCGGGTCAGAAAACCCAACCAGAACCTGACCCATTTAAATCATTAGGTCAGCTATGTCAACCCTAACCTGTTTACACGTAACCCGAACCTGACCCATTTAACCCGTATATATACTTAGATTGACAGGTTAAATAGGTTACATGGGTTGAATATTTTAAACGGGTTTCGAGTTGACCCATTTAATCCGTTTTATATATAAAAGTTAACACATTACACGAGTTAAATGGGTTAAAGGGGTTAGTGGGTCTACCCGTTTAACCCATTTAACCCGTATAATTAAATATAAATAATTTTTAATTAAGATATAAAACTTAAACGGGTTGGCGGGTCGACCCGTTTATTTTATTCTCAACCCGAACCTCACCTGTTTAATAAACGGGTTAGATATGTCGATCCATACCTTACCCACAATCTATTTAGCTCAACCCGAACCTGTTAATTTTCCTGTCGGTTTCAAGTCGGGTTTCGTGTCCGGTCAGAAATTGCCACCCCTAAAGGTTAGAATGCTTAGATATATGTGAAAGTGTCAGTGTATATAAATACGAAAAATGAATCATTTCTTTTACAAAATTGAGAAGGATAAAGTTTTGAAGTAGTACCACATCGAAGCAAGGAAGAAAGCAATGTTAGATATATATAGCTACTAATTCACTCGATCATTGTGTTGTGCTGTTGTAGTGAAGTCAATGCATGTACCATTTAATTTCTCTCCAAACTATAGCATTTTTTTAACCTCAATATTATTTACTTGTGTGCGTATCTTTATCTCAATTAAATATAAAAGATTTACTTGTTTTGGTTGGTCCGGTCTCTTCATGGATTACATAAGGAGCATCTGAAACAAATATTTGATCATATATATTTACAAGACGTAGATGTAAATGCTAAACTAATATAACTGTGCAGTTTAACTATATATTTTTTCAACTAAGCCCGATGATAGCTTGTCAAAAAATGAGATTATTAGATTAGATCTATAGTGATATCAAACTAGAGTTGTACACTTGTATGTGTTTATTTCATAATAACACGCATATATTGATTATTATGTTCACACATTGTTATAACTAGCAGGGTACCCGCGCGTTGCATCGGCGGGTACTCTAAATTAAAATTTTCCGGTGAATCGGGTAATTTTAGTTTATTATGTTCTTTTTGACAATAAATTTACGGATATCAAAATTTCGTTTAGCTCGTGTCCGTTCGGGCTCGAGCCCGTTGGCTCGTGTCCGTTCAGGCTCGAGCCCGTTTGGCCCATGCCCGTTCGAGCTCGAGCCCATTTGACCCGTTGCCCGTTCGGACTTGAATATTTGTATAATGTGCTTTATTATTTGTATTAGTGACATTTAATGCAGGAATTGTGTTTAAGTTGGTTGTACAATATGCTTGATAATTTGTATTTCTTATGTAAGGGGTGTTTTAATAAGTGCATTAATTGTATTTATTGACCGGTTAATTAATTGTATTTAATGTACATAATGTTTTATTTATTATATTTAATGTTAGTATTAATGGTATGTTAGAATTAAATGAGTGGAAAATTGCTGTGTACTTTAAGCTTATTAACTTGTAAATGTCTAATTATATTTCATCACTTGTACTTTAAGCTTATTAATCTGTAAGGCTTAAAATTAAGCATGCTAAAATTAGAAGGCATTCCTCCTTCATAATATAGTAAGATATTAAAGAACAAACTCTAGTTTCTAACGTGAGTTGGGATGTTCTTCTAGTTTCTAGTTTCTAACGTGAGTTGGGGGTGGCGCAAGATTCTACAAATCGTAGCTTTGGGGATGTTCTCCTAGTTTCTAACGTGAGTTGGGGGTGGCGCAAAATTCTACAAATGCGAAACTGTATTAGGCCTCATGTGTGGTATAAACTTGGGAATGGGCGTAAAACTTCTATTTGGTTTGACACATGGAATTTTCATTGTCCATTGATGAACCATTTGACGCAAAGAGCAATTAGTAATGCTGGTTATGATAAGTCAGAAACCGTAGTTGATGTTGTAGTCGATGGAGCATGGACGTGGCCTAGTTCCGGGTATACGTCGTTTCCAGCACTTTGCCAAATTAATGTTCTTGTGTTACAGCAAGACCAGGTTGAAGAGCTTCAATGGAAGCTACATGATGGTTCGTACACTTCTTTTGAGGTTAAGCATGTTTGGCATTCTGTTCGTGTTCACAGGAATGAAGTCGATTGGTTTCATCTTGTGTGGTCGACGTATTCTATCCAAAGGCATGCGATACACATGTGGCTTGTTATGAGGAAACGCCTTCTTAAGTAAGATAGAATGAGGCAATGCAATGCAGGGGATGATATTGATCTAAGTTCGTTGCGCTGTCCTTTATGTAAAGTGCAACCTAATTCTCATGAACATCTGTTCTTCGAGTGCACTTTCTCTTTGCAAGTTTGGAATCACGTTCTGAGCATGGCTGATATGAGTTTCATCTCTACCAAGCGGAGTGACATTATGGCGAGGATACTTCCTATTGCTAAACAAAAAAAGGTTACAGCCATTGTTGGCCGTCTCATCATGGCTACTTCTTCTTATTTTGTGTGGCAGGAGCGTAACAATAGATTACATGGAAAAGAAGATAGGCACCTAAACCAAGTATAGAAGATTGCTATTGATACGGTTCGGTTAAAATTGGCTACCATTCAGATCAAGAAGAGTGTTAAAGTGGAGCACATGAGAAGAATTTGGAAGATAACAAGTAATGACGTTGATGGTGATTAATGCGTTTTGCTTATTAGGAGGATTTCGAAATGCATTGTTTTTTCTTGTTGTGTCCTCTAGGAGTGTTTGTTATGTTTTGACCATGTTCAAAGCATATAGAATTTAGGTGTAGAGGTGGCTCATTACCTCCTCTTGTGTACCTAAACATTTTTTATTTTTTAATATATTCACTGGGTATAATCCTTTAAACAAATATATATATATATATATATATATATATATATATATATATATATATATATATATATATATATATATATATATATATATATATATATATATATATAATTGAGATCAAATGAGAACTTTCTTAAAGTTGTAAAAATGAGAACCAACCAAAATCTCACAAATGACACTCAACTTAAAAGAAAATAAAAACATAATTAATTACAACTAAAATTGTTAAAGATTTGATGGGTTTTTTTTAATGAAGATTGACGTAAATAAGTGATACACTTTGATTCAATGTGTAATGTGTATCAAGGTTTAGAATTGTGTATTAAGTTTTTAGTGGTTGTTGTGTACTAGGTGTATCAATTTATGTATAAGAAATTAGTTTTTTGAGATTTTAATGTATATGTATAAAAAATTTAATTGTGTATCAGTAATCCGTTTCTCATGTATGAGTTGGTAATTAGTCGATTTAATGTTAACTTGTATTAAATATAATATTTTGGTTCATCTTTGCTAAAATGGTTATGTATCAATGTTTTAATGGTATTTTAGAATAGTTCTTATTTTTACAACTTTAAAAAAGTTCTCACATTAACCTTCCCATATATATATATATATATATATATATATATATATATATATATATATATATATATATATATATATATATATATATATATATATATATATAGGGGGCCATTCATGTGAGAAATCTAATTTTTGTGAGAACGCGAGAACTAATCCTAGCCACTCATTTTATCATCCTTAAACTTTGATCTAATTGCTATCATTAGCTAACTATTTTTTTGAAAAATTTCAAAAAATTTTAAAAAAAATTTCAAAATTTTTTTGAATATTTTAGTTGCATTTTCTATCAAATACCCAATTAGATTCATCTATAATATTTAGAGAGACTCAACTAGACCCATGTTCAACCAATGGGTCTTAATCTAAACATTACTTAACAAACCCTTCTTTGGCATCGTAATCAACCAGAGAGACTAACCTTAACTTAATTAGACATATTGGCATACTTTACCATAACTAGTTTTTTTGGGCACAAAGGCAAAAATTCAGTCAGCTTTGTATGCTTCATGGTTAAAAACAATGGGAGATTAAGTTTTCTCCACTGGGTAGACTACCCACCGGGTAGATTAAGTTTTACTTTTAGTTATAGCTTCTATCAACACGGGATAAGAACTTTTTAAACTCTTATGAGTTATGACTTCCACCAATTTTGCCCTTCTTCTTTACTTTTCAAGTGTTCATTTTTAGTTTTACAATCATACGAGGGACATGGCATTATTTTGGTTGATATGCAACGTTATAATATTCACATAATACAGTTCACATGACTTTTATTTCAATTTTCAGTTTATATAACATGTTAAATAGGTGACTTGGTACAATATGCCCATATTAGTGATGATTATGAGTTAACTCTCGCTGTGTCATTGTGTGTATAGTGTTTAAGTTTCGTATTTGAAAAATAATTATGGTGCATGTGTAGATAAAGAGATTTACAAGTATCCAAATGATATTATTCGCATGGATGCTTGGTGGTAGAACTCGAGATTCATACAAGAGCGTTAAGAACACAAAAGTTGATTGGGGAAAAAAAGATAGCTCTTTAAATTTGCAACTTTCATCTTTCTAGTTTTAGGATCATGACTTGTTCACTACACTATCAAAGTGCTTTACGTATTCTGATTTTCTGATATCTATCTAAGATCAAAATGTCGTTTTATTTGGTATGCGGGTTACGTGGCAAACAAGTAATGTTAAAAAACTTGGTAGAAGAAATGCATTACTCTTCATGCTATTAAGAATATAACACACAAAAAAAATGTATTTACTTCCATGTAGTCTTCATAACTTCTGGATAGCTTATATTTTTATTGCCTGAGAAGGAAAAAAAATAGACATTTAAGGTCAACAGGCAGCTTCTTAAATTTAAAATTGAAATATTATTCAGATGCATGACCAAGATTCTTAGTATACTGTTATCATAATATTGATGTAATAGTATAAATGACTTTTATAATCTTGAGAGTGCTTATTAGCGTTAAGATTTCTTAACAACATGATGGGGCTTCCAACTTTTAGTTCAAGCGCATTTGGTGGTAGGCCAGGAAACCTAAAAGTGTTTAGGTATTCTGGTGGATATAGCATTTCGGTCGCAGCACCGTCTTTTCCTACCGGAATTGCTTCATCTGTACTCATGTAGACTATAGGTTCACCTTCTACCTGTGATAATATCTTTGCATTAATTTCATCAGCTGTTTCATTTTTCGGACAGACAATTGCCTTTTGCTGCAATACTTGAGCATTTGGGTGTTGTAATGTCTGATTATCGTAGATGAAGTCAATGAGTTTTTGAACACCATTGTCGTCGTCTTCTATCTGGAACTGTTTTGGAATTTTAATTGATGCAGCCTCGCGCGGATTTTCTTCGTCGGTTTCTCCTATTCTACCGTCACCCACGTCAAGTAACCATGCTGCGAAATCATGAACTTCTTTTTGATAAAGCTCCTTTGATCCATTTCCATTCGGTTGAATCATAATGAGGCAACGATAAGTCGATCCTCCCACCTGAGCTTAGGTCTTCCCCTCCTCCTCAAACCGTCGACCATCAGCGCTTCGACTCTCCTAACCGGTGTTGTTCGTGGCCTCCTCCTGACATGACCGAACCACCTCAACCTTCCTTCTCGCATCTTCGAGATTATAGTTTCAACTTCAAGTTCCGCTCTGAAAACTCCGTTCGGGATCATGTCAAGCATCGTCTTACCACAAATCCACCTTACCATCCTTAGTTCTGCCACTTCCACTCTGTTAGCTTGAGCTTTTGTGATAGGCCAACATTCTGACCCGTACAAGATAGTTGGTCTGATTGCCACCTTATAAAATTTTCCCTTAAGCTTAAAGGGGACTTTCTTATCACAGAGTACTCCTGACGACGCCCTCCATTTTGCCCAACCTGCTCTAATACGGTGGGTAACGTCATCGTCTATCCTTCCTGATTTGTGTATCACCGAACCCAAATACCTAAAAGACTCCTTAGGTTGAAGAATCTGGTCTCCGATACGAACAAAAAAAATTTTGAAATTTTCACGAAATTTTTTTTGTTACGTGTGAAAAAAAAAATTCGTCATATGTGAAAAAAAAATTCGTTGCATGTAAATTTTTTTTTTCGTCACATGTGAAAAAAAATTCCGTCACATGTGAAAAAAAAAAATTCAAAATTGTTTTATTTGACTAGGTCAACCGTGAGACCCACTTTTCTTGTAAGACGAAAGTCATTTGGTCAATCATTGAAAAGTGAAATCTTGAAAGTCAAAGGTAAGAGAAATAGTACTTCGAAAGTCATTAATGTTGTTTGGTTATGTGACGATTTTTTTTTCACTTGTGACGGAATTTTTTTTCTTCATATGTGACGAATTTTTTTTCACACGTGACAAAAAAAAAATCGTGAAAATTTCCAAATTTTTTTTCATATACGACGAAATTCTTTTTTCACATGTGACGGAATATTTTTTTCAAAGTGACGATTTTTTTTCACATGTGACGGAAAATTTTTTTCACATGTAACGAAAGAAAATTTACATGCGACGAATTTTTTTTTTCAAATGTGACGATTTTTTTTTCATACGTGACAAAAAAAATTTCGTGAAAATTTCTAAATTTTTTTCACGTGTGACGAAAAAAAATTTCAGAAAAAAAAATTCGGAAAAAAAAATTTTCGAAAAAAAAAATTTGAAAAAAAAAATTCAAAAAATTTTTTTCGAAAAATTTTTTTCAAAAATTTTTTTTTCGAAATTTTTTTGAAAATTTTTGAAATTTTTTTTAAATTTTTTCAAAATTTTTTGTGAAATTTTCAAAAAGTTGATTAACTAATATTAGTTATTAGATTAAAGTTAAAAGATGATAAAATGAGTGGCTAAGATTGCTTCTCGCGTTCTTACAAAATTTAGGCTTATCATTTGAACGCTTCACTATATATATATATATATATATATATATATATATATATATATATATATATATATATATATATAGTGTAACTTTCAAATGAGAACCATTTAAACTGCAAGAACTACGAAAACCATTTTTTTACAACTAATAGTACATAATGTACATTATTTAAATGCACCATGGCATTCTGGTAAATAGATAAAAGTTGTTTTCCTGGAAACTTTAATGTAGGGGTAAACATGGTATTTAACTTTTATTTAATTTCAATAACCGCATCTCAAATTTAGGCAATTAGGCCCCATTTTATACAAATCAGATCTGACTTTCTCTATCTCTCATTCTCTCTTTTCCTGATCAATAATAACAAAACCCTAGCCGCCGTATATATCTTTCAACTTTTTTAAGCACAACCACCATCAAATCGTCAATCCAAGTCCGCCTTCATTCGTCACTACAACCGTTAAACTAGGGGCTGATGTAAGGGCTTTTTTGTTACGATGGTGATATGATGACGATGGTGGTTTTCCGGTGAGGATTGACAAAGACATGGGTTTAGACTTATCTCATTGTAAGTTTACGGTTCGTTAATTTTATCATTTTTGGGTTCCGATCTAGAAACAAAAAATACGGATTATAAAAAAAGTTTGATTTGAAAAACTGAAACTATTATTTGTATTTGATGTTGATATGTGAAGCAAGAGGTTAGTTTCGAAATGAATTGGTTTTCGATCTGAATTCGTTTCCGGTATGAGATATAATATTTGTTTTCGATTTAAAAAATCGTTAGTGATGTTTCGATCTAAAAAGCCTTAGTGATGTTTTGATTTGAAAAAATATGATTTTTATATGAACATATTTTTTATACGAAATTTTTTATTTTAGGTTTTGATTTAATATGTGTATAAATCGTTTTTTATTATACCAATATGTTTAACGAAGCGTTCTTGGCCTAGCAGTAATCCAAGAAAAAGAGCAGAGCCTGATATTATTGAATATAATTATATCCTTTGTTTGGTACTATTATTTAACCAAGCTTTCTTGACTTTTCTTCACCGAAGTTGTACTTAATCCCCAACAATAATTATACATCTCTTCGATTTTATTTATCTATTTACACAATATAAAATAGTTAGCAAACCATTGTGGTTTTGGTCAATACTAACATTCTGTGACAACTGCCATGACTGTTCAAAACATCTATGTGAGGCTTTCTTAAAACATGCATGTTCAAAACATACATGTTCAAAACATATATGTTAGGCTTTCTCCATATATGTTTTGTGTTTTGAATTATAAAACATGTATGTTTTGTGTTTTAAATTGTGCAAAACATGTATGTTTCAAACATACATCTTCAAAACATATATGTTTTTGGAAGATGTGCACTTATGTTTTATGTGTTTTATAATTGGTATAAATTTTTTTATGTTTTTTTGAAAGAATACATTTATGTTTTTGAAAGGGGGTACACACATGTTTTATGGTTAATATAAAATGAATGAAATGGTATGATGATAATACATTTATGTTTCGTGCATGCTTGTTTCAGATTGATTGATGAAGATGATGATATCATTCAAGACCGGGAAGTGGATGAACACGATTATACATGAAGATACTTTGGGTCTTTGGAGATATATGATTATTTCATGTGTTTTTGTACTTGTAATCAAATAAAATGTAACATTTAAGTATATCAATCTTGTTTTTCTTTCTATAATGATTTATGTTCTTTAATTTGTGTTTATAAAAATATTGGTAGTTTATTAAAAAAAAGTGTTAGCTAAAAAAACATGTATGCACGTTGATTATTTGGGAAAAAAAAACATGTATGTACGTTGATTATTTGGAAAAAAAAAAAAAAAACATGTATGCACTTTGACTAATTGAAAACATGTATACACCATAACTATTTGGAGGAAAAAAAACATGTATGCACATTTGCTTAAAAAAAATATGTATGCACCATGACTATTTGAAAACTTGCTATTATTAAAAAAAAAAAAAAAAAAAAAAAAAAAAAAAAAAAAATCCGAATTTTAAGAATTATGAAAAATGGGAATTAAAAAAAATGAAAATGTCTTTTACTATTATACCCTTTTGAATTAAATAAAAACAACAAAATGCTATGGAGCATTAAATGATGTACATTGTGTATTATTAGTTGTAAAAGAGTGGTTTTCGCAGTTCTTGCACATAAGATGGTTTTCGCAAGAAAGGGACCCTATATATATATATATATATATATATATATATATATATATATATATATATATATATATATATATATTAAAGAACCAATCATTATTTATGACAAATTATGAAGTTTAAAATTTGATGTTTAATGTTATTTTCGTCCCACATTGAAGTAGGAAAATAACAAACGTATGTATATAAAGTTGATAGTTTACTTCAATTGTTGAAGTATTACATGATCGTGCAGTTAATAGATGTGCTATGTTCACTCCCTTTTTATCTAAGAGTAAAACGTGACTTCAAATTTGAAATTAGATAAAATTATCCTTTGTACCAAAACATGTTATTACAACACATTTTAGTTGATTTAACTAAAAACTAATCCTTACGCATACTAACGACATTTTAGCAGGGTACTTACGCGTTGCAGTGGAGGGTATTTTGTATTTAAAGTTTAGATGCCAACAAAATAACAATGGCGAACTCATTAACCGGAGAAAAACATGATCCCAATCCGACCCAATTCACCCATTTTTACCGATTCCGACGGGTCAACCTCCGTTTCGTTTTTTAACGGCTTTTATTGGCTAGCCGAATCAATGGCGACTTCGGGTTCCGGTTGAACTCGTTGGTCCAGTCCGGTTGAGCCCGTTGGTCTGGTCCGTTTTTCAAAATCATATGTACCATCAACTTAGTTGCATGTGTAAATTGTATAAAGTTTTGTGTGTTTTATTTGTTTGTACAATGTGTATTATAACATATATTTTTTTTATTATAAGAGTGCTTTAAAAATAATATTAATTAGTGTTTGATGTTTTATTCTTAATTTTAAGGTTTTTTTTTTTTTTTTTTTTTTTTTTTTTTTTTTTTTTTTATGTGTGTTTAATTGATTTGTAGCAAATGCTTTATATGTTGTATGTCTTAATTTTAAGACTTTTGATATTTAATGTGTTTAATGTTAGAAATTAAGTTTAAAAGATATTTAATATTTTAAAATTGTGTTTAATTTACTTGTACATGTTGCTTTGTTAATTGTATTACTTAATTTTAAAATATTTAATTCCATTAGTATGTTTAAATTACCATTTTAAGTTTAATGCCATTAGTGTGTTTAAATTAGTTGTACATGTAGCTTTGATGATTATAATCAGACGAAAACGTAAAATAACATAAATAAAAGACGAAAGCGTAAATAAAAAATGAAAACGTAAAAATCAGACGAAAACGTAAAAAACAGACGAAAACCTAAAAAAATAGACGAAAATGTAAAAAAATAGATGAAAGCATAAAAAATGGACGAAAACGTAAAAAATGTACGAAAACGTAAAAAAACTGACGAAAATGTAAAAAAATGGATGAAAATGTAAAAAATATAATGAAAACATAAAAAAATGACAAAATCGTAAAAAACAGACGAAAACATAAAAAAAAAGACGAAAACGTTAAAAAACGAACGAAAACTTAAAAAACTGACAAAAACGTTAAAAAAAATGATGAAAACGTAAAATAAAAAGGGAGAAAAACGTAAAAAAAAATGGAGAAAAACGGACAAAAACGTAAAAAATCGTACGAAAATGTAAAAAGGACGAAAACGTTATTTGATGTTATATTTTACTTTTTTAATTCTTTATTTTCTAGTATTAGATTTTTTAAGCTATTTTATAATTTAGTTGGTTAGTTTATAATATTTGTTCTTGTGTTTTGAAGATGTTTTTATAATATTACTATGGTGAATAATGAATTGAGATATAAAACAATACTTAAACATGTTTTCTGGTTTTGTAAAATGGAAAATACAAACACATGTTTCTCATAGTAAACGCGTTTTCTAGATTTTCCATTGTTTTGTGGAAATCAAACTCCCTTCTCTTTTCCTACAAAACAAGAAATAGGAAATGAAAGAAAATGTTTTCCAACTAAACGCCACCTAAGTATTTCAATATTTAGTAGGTCTAAATGCTTTATAAGATAGTTATTTGCTATGTTCAACTTAAAAGTAGTCAACGCTTTTTTTTGGTGTTTTATTGTTTTTATGCATGTGTTCGATTTTTTAAGACCCAAATGTAACATTTACTTAAGCTTAGGTTAGATCACCAAAGTTAACAAGCCAAACCATTTCACAACTATCATATAAAAACATTTAAGTTGATGTCATCACAAGAGACAGCAAAATTATCTACACTAATAAATAAAAGAATTATAAGTTTATGTCGTCACAAGAGACCGCGAACTATCTAGAACAAAGCATACGACAATTTTAGTGTTTGCCTGACTAGTCGCTTTTCACGATACTGTGTTCAAGTGTTGAGTCGGTTTGACTATATGAACAACTTGAATTTGACAACCTTTTGAGGTTTACAGACGAGGTTAGTTGTGTTGGTCGGACCCTGATTTTCCGACATAAAAGACTTGTTTCGGATGGTGCAGTCTAAAGGTCATCACGGTCCAAAAACCGGACCGGACTATACCGAAGACCGAGTTTGGGAAAAACTATAGACCGAGACCGGACCGAATGTGGTCGGTCCGGTAGGTCCGGTCCAAATAGGCTAAATAATAGCTTTTAAAAATCATAGACAGAGAACGGACCGAATGTTAGCTTTTTGTTACAAAAATAATTTCTTATAAAATAATAGCTCCGTTTGGATACATTAACATCGAGATTTTATTTCAAACAAATAGCTCTTAAATAAAAAGCTGATCATGAAGCTTTTTAAATATCTTGGAGCTATTAAAACTTTAAATTACCGATATACCCTTCAAACATTTGTTTATAATTATAGATATGTCCTTTTATGTCATTTTACATCTTATAATTACATTTAACAGCTTACTTACCAAACACTTTTATTGAAAAAATGATACAGCTTGTAGCTCATGTTAACAACTTTGCAGTTTACAGCTTACAGCTAATTTTGCCAAACATACCTGTAGATGCTAAACTAATATAACTGTGCACTATAATGTAGTAACGTGTAAACTTGTTTCCTTACCTTAAACTAGGAGATCCAAAAGCATCAACAAAAATATGCATGAGAACTTCTGGTAATTACTAATCTATGAAGTGCGTAGTAATAAAACTGAATGGTACGTGTTTATTTCGTACAAAAATAATACTGATTATCATGTTCACAAATTGTTATTGCTATAATGACTGAATCATATTTTACAAATTATGTTTTGTGTAATTTTTGTCTCACATCTAAAAAAAGAAAGAAAGAATTGTTTGTCTATATGGTAGATTGTTACTTAATGTGTAAAAATACCAAGCATACTTGGTAATATATGTGCTATTATTTTACTGCGACTTTTTATTTTATTTTTTTTTTTTTTATTATTTTTTTTTTTTGTTTTTGCATGTGTTTTGATTTATTAAAACTAAAATGTAGCATTTTCCTAAGCTTGGATCGCTAAAGTTAATAGCCAAACCATTTTCTACTTGCCTTTTGAATGGGAATTCATCACGTGACCAACCCTCGTCCCACCATTCTGTAATTTGAACTATCGTCACTCATAGTCAGAGATGGACCTATATGGATGCCGAGTGTGGCACGATTTTAAGTTTTGAAATGTAGCTTTTTTTCAAAAAGTATAATTTTTTGTATGTGTAACTCTCGATATTTGTGCTAATTATTCTTTGTAGTGCAACTTTACCTTAGCACAAAAGTTATTAGGCTGGACACAGCAAGGACCACGACCGACTCAGTCGTGTAGGTCGAAGTCTGTCGGCCTTGTTGTGCATACTCGGTCGCGACCGATTTGAGGGTGGAAAAAAAATGAAATGAGTCGCAGGCTCGACCGAGTACCATTTTTTTTTTTTAATCCATATTACCCTTGGAATAAATGTTAGTAGTGAAAAACAAAATGTGACTAGTACAAAAACAACTTTCCCTATTATGATAACAATTAATTATTTCTTTATTTAAAAATGTTTTTTTTTTCTTAATTTTTTTAATGAACTTTCTTGCTTTTACTGGGGCACTGAATCGCCTGCAGGTCGCTGAAGAGAGAAAGCTGATGTGGCAGAGAAAAAGAGGGGGATTGACCATCCTTATTGTGTCTAGCCTTATCTGCTGCTAATTTTAATACTCAGGAAATGAAAACTTTTATGCAACACCCTTTCAAAAATCCTAAGTCCGCCCTTGCTCATAGCCTCATAGGATTATTAGGGTTGTTAAAATATCTGATTGCATCTTTCAGTGATAAACTCGTTTTATTAATACATGAATCTCTTTCAGAGATGGAGTTACTCGAGTTGAAGTTTTCATCTTTTTTTTTTGGGTAAAAGGATTATACCGGGTGAAGTTTTCATCTTGTAGTCCTTTCTTGTGTGATCATGTCCCCTTATTCCATAAACCTTCCACATTCGGAGGCCATGGTTCTTCTTACATCTTACACCTAGTGTAATAAGCGTCTACATAAACCTACCCAATAACACAAACTATATAATTAAACTTACCTCAGTAAGATTGACGGTAGAAGAACCAGGTGGTCACAAGGAACACGAAAAATATGATACGAGGTCGTGAGACAATTCTTAATAAACTTTGGGCTGTTTAAGGTTCAATGGTTACTAGTGGACTTAAATGGGCCTTTAAAAGAGCCCAACTGTATTAATACTTAAAAAAAACGAAGTGGTAACTGGTAACTGAAGTAATATATATTGTGATTGTGTGTATTACGCGTACATAACAACATGAATATGTTGATTCTTATTTTCATAAAATATTACAACTATACGAAGGATGAATCATATTTTTCTAAATAATTAAGAAAAATAAAATTTCATAGTCCCACATCGGAGCAAGAAAGAGAGAAATGTTTGTATATATTGTTGATAATTATTTCACTTGTTATTGTGTTTGAGTTCTATCAAGTTAATATATGAACTATGTTCACTTGAAAGAAGTCAGCCACTTTTTGTTGGAAGAGATCCAGTAATAAGAAAAACTAAAATGAGAAGAATAAGAATAATTTCTAATTATAAATTATAAAGAGAGATGCATCTGAAATATGTGGTTGTAGTTTATTCTTATCATTCTCATTTTAATTTTTCTTCTTATTTGATTCTTACTCATTTTTTGTTATTATTATTTTTGTTACTATTATTGTGGTTGAGTTCTATCAAGTTAATATATGAACTATGTTCACTTGAAATAATTCAGTCGCTTTTTTGTTACTATTATTTTAGTGCTTGTTTCACTTATTAAGAGTAAATATATTCACTTCGAAGTGCTTTGACAAATATCTTTTTTATTTGAAACTTTTTCTTTCGTAGTTATTTTTGTACTTCTTTCACTTATTAAGAGAATGTAAATTCAGTTATGACCTTAGTGTGTATTAAGTTGAAATAACATTTTCTACTTTGTACCTTTGTATCTTAACTCAACAGTAAAATGTGGCTTAAGTTTTGGCGTTAGTTATAAAGATTTTGACATTACCTTTTCAAACTTTTGTATATGTAATTTTGTACTAGGATAATTTATTATTGCACAGAGTATTGCAGTAAAACAAACCAAGGTCTGTTTTTTGGTCGGATTGAACAAGCCTTAAGTAAATTCCACCCAGCTTGGTCTACAATATTTGGTATTTTGTGACGAATTTAGTAATTTGTCAACTAAACTTAACCTGTTTTGGGTTTATTTATAAGAGCTCATATATGTTTTTAACTATCAAATTCACATATTAAAGTTGCAGAAATGAAAATATTTCTTTCAACATAGTAGTAGTCTCTATGCTTAATGTTGGTGCAATCTACATCCCACATCGGAAGGAAATAGAAAGAAATCTGTATTTTTTTTTTTTTTTTGAACGGTTACTTTCATTAACACCACCGGCTAAACCTCAAAACGAGGACCGCCAAAAACTAAATACAAATGTACAGCGGGAAATCACTCCAATCCTTCCATACAACATTTTTAAATTTCGACCTATTCTTAATCCATAAAAAAGAGAGATTTCACTTCGGCGACCACCTCCCCAACCCTAGACGTTTTTTGTTGAAAAACCTTTGCATTCCTTGTTTTCCATAGGACCTAAATTGTCACCATCACAATGCCTCTCATAATCTTTTTTCTCCATTTATTGCCGCCGATATTGTCACATAAAAGAAGAAGGTCCTTGAAGTCGAAAGCACAGAACGGGTCCACCTTGCACCATTTGCAAATAAAACTCCACACACCGTAAGCAAAACCACACCCTATGAAAAGATGTTTGAGATTTTCGTCATCCACCTCACAAAGTGGGCAGCTCATTGTGGGAATGGGAATTCTACGCTGAACGAGTGCATCCCGAGTAGGAATCCTAGCGAACTCGGCTCTCCAAACTAGCAAATTCACTTTGTTTGGAACCCAACTCTCCCATTGCATGTTCTGATTCCTACCTTGATCCCGATTCAGCCTCAATAACTTATTGTACATTGCCACCGAGAACCTGCCATCAACACTATCCACCCACTCCCATGAATCCTCACGGTCTGAAAAACAAAAATCCAGCAGCATTCGATCTAAGTCTTGTTTTTCCGATAGTTCCTCCACCGACGCCGGGTGACGGCTCCTGTAACAATTCGCATTTTCAAGATAACTTTTATTCCCGAAAATTTCACTATTCACTTTTTACTATTCACTTTTCACTATTCATCTCAGAAATTTTTATTTCATATTCTCGTAAGTTAAACTATTTTAACGATAATCCGAGAGTTTGACGCTCGTCGGATCATTTCTGCAAAAATCACAAAGCCGTGTCCGAGATTTACTTTTAGGTTTAAACGTCTTTCCAGCATCCCGATATATCCATAAAACATTATAAACAATAGAAATATGATTTTCTATCATTTTATGACAATTCCAAAAGTTTTGGAATTTTATGTTTTCCAGTTCAGCGTTTTACGCGAATTACGCGTTTTAGACCCGTGTTTCCAGTTTTTAGCAGGGTTTTACCACCCAAATGGAACCTACCACTCATTTTATATTTTATTATGGAGTATTTTGACAAGTTTAATCATTCTTCCAAGTTTCGTATTTTTACGATACCCGGTTTTACGTTTTGTGACGTAACAACTTACGGTTAGCAACTTACGGAGTCAAAACTGGCTACATACTTAGGATAATACCATCAAAAGTCCACACCTTGTTCTCCAAGTTCATGAACCGCCACTAGGGGGGGGGGGGCATTCACACTTGTGGTTAAATCTTGACCATTGATTCTTTAGATCATTACTTAATTACAACTTTGTCACCAAGTTATTGTAATTTCCTAGTAAGCTTCCTAACCTCCTCATTCATAGTATAAATAGCAAGCTAATCTCTTCCTTTCTTCATCACCAAAAACGCCACAACATCAATACCTAGCACCATGATCCTTTGATCTTCAATATACAAGTTACACTACAAAGTTCAAGGTCTTAGTATTCTCTACCTAGTTCTTAAGTTTGTTTGTTGATTCCATGGTTGAATTAGGAGCTACACAAGGTTACTAGGGCTGAATTTAAATGGTTTTCACAAGGGTTAGATCAAGGCTAGCAAGGGTTACAAGAGTTATGGTGAAGGGTTTACAAGATTAGGTTTAGTGTCCTAGTTCTATACTTGACTTCCTTTCTTAAGTGAAAGCCAAAAGTTGTAAGAAACCCTTATACACTTTCTTGCTCAATATCATTTTCATGCTCTTTGTGTTCTTTTCATGCTATATATGTTCTTGTTATTGTGTTCATGATGTTTAAAAATGGATAAAACGAGTATTGGTATACATATGTTAACTTATGACAAGCAAACAAGCAAACTAGTGATTTTTATGGAAAACCACGACCACAATAGTATAACTTGGATATTTGACACTTACTTACTGTTAAAGAGGACTTAACAAGGAAAACATAGCAATTTGAATCACCCAAAATGAGTACACGAGTCAAAAGTTATGACCATTTGAAGTTAGCGAAACCAAAACGGCAAAACTGCCTAAATAGCATTCTGATCAAATTTTAATTTTGAAAGTCCCACTTCTGGTCCGATTCATCAAAAAGTTAAAACACAAAAGTTGTCCGGAACGACGTTTTCGTTCAGGAACAAAGAAGCTCGAGCCCTGAAAACGCTTTCCGAGTGATAAATTCTTCAAATTCTTAACAGCCCATTTTTAGACCAAAGTCATAATATATAGGTTATGGTTTAAAAAAGAACAAGAGGTCTTATGACCTATAATCAAGACCACCACCATGGCTAGAGCCAAGGTTGAGTCTCATGACCTTGGAACAAGGACCAAAGGTCATGGCTAGGCCATGACGAAATGACCATACAAGCTTACTTAGGCGAAAACATGAAACAAGGAATTGGCGAGAACTTGAACATACAACTTGGATCTACTTCATCTAAGGAACCATGAAATATTACAAGGAAAAATGGTCATACAAGACTTATGAAACTTACCCTAATAACAATCTTCATGTAATACTAAACTTTCCTAAGTTTACTCAAATATCGGACATGTAACTTTTCGGATCGAAACTTATATCTATATATTTTATCAACTACTACAATAGTAGGGAGCCTCATGTGAGGAGTTCATTATGTAAGCCGTCGAGATGAGTTGTGGATTTACGAATTAAAGTGTCCTGGCTCCTCGAACGCTTACTAACGTGACTTATGAATTATGTCGGCCTGAACGGTAGTAAACGATATATAAAACATACATGTTTCATGAATCTTTTCTTTCAAAGACTTACAATATACATCATACCACATCATGGACTTAATTGCAAGATATATATATAGGCACATCTTCATATTCTTTACTCCGAGCCTAAGTCGCAACATTCTATTATAGGTTGCTCGTAGAAACCTTCGCGATTCGACCATCACATTCACTACTCACTACATAACTTAAGGTGAGTTCGTAGCCTCACTTTCTATTGTTTAACTATTTTACAAACCCATGGGGGGAATACATGCTATTATTTTTCTACTCGAACACAATGCTTTCTAATGTATGCTTCCCGACTACGTTTTATTGTCACTAAGTAACGATTGCCATGTTCGAAGTCCCTATACCATGAACCATTAGTCACTACCTTTAGTGAGCGCGAATATTGTGAATAGATCTATTGGGATTGACGGATCCCATTTGTGTTGAACAACGACGAGTTCACACAAATGCACTATATTTGAGATTTAGCGGTATAATGGCAAAAGTACCTTGATAGGGCTTCTATAATGCCAATTTTGTTGGTTCGATGTTAATGTTTTGGTTGCATGAGCTTAGTGAAATAAATAACGATTTTGTTTTCTAACTATGAGTGTGAGTCTATAGCTCACACTACGACATATTGTGTTCAAACGATTTAACTAAACTCTACGAATTCCACTCAACCTTTGTGTTGACCTCTCAAGCATGTATTTCAGGTTCATGACGATCAAGGATGGTACGGAAGGGCACGGATACTCAAGAGGGCTATAAATTTTATTATCATTCAAAAACTCATTTAATGTAAATTGTAAACATGGAACCATCTGGGACCTCATTTTGTAATCTCTGATATTTATACAATTTGAATGATAAATCTTTTAAAACGACTCAATTGGAATTCGTTTTCTATTATTGTGACTATTGTGCCGTCAAGTAACACCCAGTTCGAATTCCGCTGCAACCATGAATTGGGGGTGTTACAGCTCCAGTTACCAACAAACAAAAATCCATCCTCACCCCTCTTAACTCGACTAGCAATGCTACAAGATTTATTTCTTTCCAACCTGTATAAAGTAGGCCATCTATCTTTTAACAAAACCGATCCAAACCATAAGTCATGCCAAAAACACATAATATCTCCATTGCCTAACTTGCCTCTCACAAACTGACTAATCTTTTTCCCTTGCACCGTAAGGGATTCAAGAAATGATACTATGGTCTTCCAACAACCTGCTAAAGCATTTTTATCTTGCAAAAAAACCCATTTCCCTCTACCTCCATGGATGCTTTCAACCACTTTTCGCCACAACATGTTCTTTCCAATTGTAAACCTCCAAGCCCACTTGGTCAATAAAGCCGTGTTAACCTCCCCAATTCTAGAAATACCCAAACCCCCATCATTTTTCATAGTAGTAACCACCTCCCACGAAACCCAATGCACTTTTTTGGCCTCACTCAAACCCGCCCAAAGGAAATTATTCATTAGCCCCTCAATTTGATCCACCACGTTACACGGAGCTTTATAAAGGGACAAATAATAAATCGGTAAACTAGACAATACTGATTTGATCAACGTCATCCTACCACCCATAGACAAAGTATTAGCCTTCCAAGAAGAAAGCCAGTTTTTAATCGTTTCTACCACCGGGGTCCAATTAGAGATGAGATTCATGTTCGCGCCAACTCGAATCCCCAGGTATTCAAAAGGAAGGGCACCCACTTGACACCCAAGACTACCCGCCATGCCTTCCACCTCGCCCATATTCACACCAATCCCGAATAAGTGAGACTTCTGAATATTTATTTTGAGACCCGAACATATATTAAACACCCTAATGACTCTCGCAACACTCTTGATATTATCTTCAGACCATTCTCCCATAATGAGAGCATCATCTGCATAAAAAAGATGAGACAAAGACCAACCGCAATTATTAAAGTTGATACCTTTAACTTCCTCCAACTCAACCGCCCTATCAATCATGCAATGTAAGGCTTCCATCACTACTAGAAACAAGAAAGGGGATAGAGGATCCCCTTGCCGAACACCTTTCTGACACTGAAACTCATATGTAGGCGTTCCATTCACCAAAACCGACGACCTTGCCGACTCCAGAATTCCTTTAACCCAAATACACCACTTCTCCAGGAAACGCATTTGTTCTAGCATCGACAATAAGAAAGCCCAGTTAACGTTATCATAGGCCTTCTCAAAATATATCTTAAGCATAAAAGCTTGCTTCCTCGATTTCTTAATCCACCCAATCACCTCATTTATCATCAACGGGCCATCCAAAATGAATCTATCTTTTAAAAAAGCCGACTGAGTCTCCGAAACCACCGAACTCAAAACTCTTTACATTCTAGCCGCCAAAACTTTAGAAATAACCTTGCTTATAATCCCCACCAAGTTGATAGGTCTATAATCTTTTAGACCCATCGGCGTTTTAGTTTTGGGTATAAGCGTGATAAAGGACGAGCTGCACCCTCTACTAATCCTCCCCGTATCATAAAAATAATCCATCAACTGAACAAAATCATCTTCAAAAAAAAGCCCAAAAATACTTAACAAACCTGAAATTGAACCCGTCCGGACCCGGCGGTCTATCCGAACCACAATCAAATATCGCATCTTTAATTTCCTCCTTAGAGAACCTGGTCACCAGCCTTTCCCTTATAACCGGATGAAGTTTCTTCATATTACTACAATTCAAGCCCGGTCTACTCTTATATTGATTAGAAAATAGACTCCTAAAATGTCTTAACACCTCCTTTTTCACCAAAGTAGGTTTAGAGACCCAAGACCTGTCAATCATTAATCCAGGAATTGCATTCGCGGCCTTCCTTCCATTAACCATCCCATGAAAAAACGCCGTGTTATCATCCCCATTAGCCGCCCACCTCACTCTAGATTTTTGCTTCAAGTCCTTGTTTTTAAAAAAGTTATGTTGCTCCACCTCCTTTCTGCACTCTTCCCACACCCAATACTCATATTCTTCCAGGTCCCGAAACTCCAAAAATCTCTCAAGTTTTCAATTTCCTCCTGTAATTCACCCATCTCCCCCGTCTCTTTCTTCAACATATCCCTCCACCACGTTATCAGAACATCTTTAAGATATCTGAGCTTCGATTTAATTACCAAATCTGGAGCGCCAAGAAAATCACATCCGTCCAAAGCCCTAATTATTACCTCTTCACACCATTCCCTGCCTAACCACGAATTAAACCACCTAAATGGTTTGGGGCCGAAATTCGTGTCATTCAGGGACAATAATAGCGAACAGTGGTCTGAATACTCCTTTTTCAACGCCCTCAAACAAGCTAGAGGCCAATGATTAAAGAACTCCTGATTAACTAGAACTCTATCAATTTTGCTTAATTTATGGCCCCCCTCTTTACTCACCAGATAGGTATATCTATTACCCCTCATAACATACTCTTGTAACCCGACACTATCAATGAAGTTATTAAAATCACAAGCTACACCCGAGTTAAACCTCGAGTTTCTTCTCTCCTCCGGTACTCGAACAACATTAAAATCCCCCAATAAGATGCACCTGCCTTGACAACCTCTAAACACCCCAGAAATCAAATCCCACAGCCTTCTCTTTGCCCCCGCCTTTTGAGGAGCATGGACATTTATAATATGCACAACCGTACCATCCCCCACCATACTACCTGACGTCATTAAAAAAATTTGGTCCATGACCCCCCCATGTTTCGAGAAAACCTTAGGATTCCACATATTCGCCAAGCCCCCTGACCTACCTAAAGCATCAACTATGTCACAATCCAAATTTCCGTCACCCCAAAATTTCATCAAATCAGACTTTAACAAACCAGAGCATTGCGTTTCTTGCATCACCAAATATTCAACCCCAAAATTAGACCTTAAACGTCTAATCCAACCCGATTTTCCATCTACCCCCACCCCTCTAATATTAATAGATAAATAATTCATTTTTGAACCACCTGTACTCCTTCTTTATCAAGGGTAGTTTGCACCAATTCCTTGAAGTTTTCCAACAGCGCCCCCAATTTAGATCCCATCTTAATAGTCTCTTCCATTTCATTAAATAGCTCCCTCTTCCCATTGTTACCCTCAGTGTCCGCTGCATGTGTAAAAAATTCCGAATCCATTCCACTTTCCTTTTGCCCAGCTCCATCCGAGTTAAGTAACAAAGTATTGTTCAGATCATTCAGACCAAACAAGTCAGATTCTTTGGGCCTCTTACTGATTTTATTATGTTCCAGACTGCTGGAGTAAGATGGGCTAGGCCGCCCCCCCCCCCTACTTGGTTGCTTTTTCTTTCTATTGTTCAAATTAACATTACCCTCTTTAATTAAAGAATTATAATTCAAATGCCCCGCGTCATTATCGAAGTGAGAAATAACCTCAGGAGTTAAAACTTCCCCTCTATTAGTTGCCTTAATTTGCTCACCCATTATAGAAACATCATAATTGGCATTAACAACATTCCCTGTAACCTCTGTCATCTCCTCTTCCGGGCGATCACCATCTCCGACTTCATCCTCCGGCTGCAGAACTGCGGCATCAACCCCTCCTCCTCGCACTCTTCACCTGAACCATCCTGCCCATCATCTTTCTGATGTTCAGTCTCGTCACCCTCATCCTGCCTGCACTCAAAAAATTCAGGCACCCAATCATCCTTCTCCTCCGTTACCCACGCCCTAAACCTTCTTCCCCGCCACTGCAGCAAGACTTCTTCAGCCACCCGCTTCCCCTCACCCATCAACACTCCTACGTAGTCGTATGATAGGTCCCCGTCCTCATCCGAACGTTTGGCACGATGAACTACCTTACCAAACTCACTTCCAATTCTATCAATAACTTCATTCGAAAAAAGCTGTAATGGTAGTCCATGTACTTTTAGCCATGCTAGTCTCTCGTAAGCGAGCGATTGTCCTTCCCAAAGATTCACTGACCAAAACCTTCCAAGAACTTTCTTAGCATCATTCAAAACCTTAGTCGTTGTGCTTTTGTCTTCATAGGAGATTAATACAGATAAACCTCCCATATATTGTATACGACCTTCAGACGGGCATAATCCATTCATTATAATCTTGATATTTTTAAGCGCTTCCAAGTCGATCATCCTCGCTATCAAAGCCTTACCATACCGACCACCAAAGGCATTAATATCATCCTTCACCACCACCGTGCGAACGGACTGATTAACTCCTTGACGCCCTGTTAGCGTATCCTTGAAGGATCTAGCCCCGCCACTGAAAAACTGGTGCGTACTACCTTTACTTACATCGGCCTTCCTTTGATCAGTTTGCCGTTTTCCTTTGTCTTTCGGTTCCTGCCGAATCTCTCCATCTTCCAACGCAAACTTAGCAACATTCGCCTTCAGTCTATATTCTCCCATCCGTATGGTGCACAGCTTTCTCTCCATCTCTTGCACATCTTTAACATCCAGCAAGGATGCGAAACCGAAACGATTACCACCTTTGTCTCGTTTCCTAGCAATATATAAATCATGAATCGGCCCATGTGGACGTAAGAGCTCTGCCAAATCATTCCCGCTACATTTATCCGGCAAGTTTGTCACAAAGAACTTCGTCACTCTCCCCTGTAACTTCTCCGGCAATGGAAACCGTTGACTTCCCATGGGAGCGTTCACTGATCTCCTACTTTTACGAGTGACATCCTTCCATTCATAATCATCCATAGGAAATGGTAAAAAGAAAATTGAAAATTAGGTTATAAAGTAGGGTTTATAAAAACTGGAATTGAATGGGGGAAATGAAAGATTAAAGATTTTGAAAGAGGGGTTTTGAATTAATTGAAATATAGTGGATCTGATTCTTGAAAGAGAGGTTTTTAGAAATCTGTATACATAGCAAACTATGTGTTAGAAGGTGGTAGTTTGGTGTACTGTGTACATATGCAACTATGGTCATGAGATTGTCACCTTCTAGATTTTTTTCTTTTCTTAAATCAATAATTGTGGTAATTTTTTATGTCATTTTTACGCAAATAAATAAATATAGTGTTGCAAATTTTTATTTCAATTAATCAATTATTGTGGTGTTGTAATCATCACCTTCTTATTTTTTTACGCAAATAAATAATTATGCTGTTTTAAATTTTTTTTATTTCATTTGACTTATTAACAAGGTTATGTAACTATGGCAATCTCATCATCACTTGATTACTAAACAACGATTTTGATTTTTTAATATATATATTTTTTTAACAGCATAAACAACGATATGCCTTGATCTACAAAATCTGTTTATGTTATAATAAATCATGTATTAATGATTGAAATCACAAATTATGTATACAAAAAGGAAAATATTTCATCATCTAATAAATACTTGTAACTTGTAAGAGCATGAGTCATGGAACAATTTTTTTGGCCTGACTACATCGGTCCGACGTTGTGAAACGAAGTTGTGTTTGTTTTAGTGGCTCCAATTTTCAATGTTACCAATACGGGTATACAAAAGTTCATTGTTGTATGGTGTTAACGTGGCAACACTTTTTGATAACGGGTTTTGTTACGACACCTAGTGCTAAGCTCTAACAGTTATGCTTAGACGTTGTTTGAGATTTTCTAATTTAAGTGCTTGCAGTTTCAAGTGTTTCGCACAAATTGATTCTTTGCTTATTTTCACAATGATAAAAGTACTGAAAAATCAGCACACATGAGCACAAAATTCAACTAAACAAATCAAGATTCTAAGACTTAGTTAATAGTGACAACCGGAGCAGATGAACATAAAACCATTTCAATATCTTAAGCCAATCCAACTATGATCATTTTCGAATTTTTGTGTCCCGGTTTGATAATTAAATGACGATGTGACTTGATCCACAAAATCTGTTTATGTTATAACAACTCATGTGTTGCGTGGCATCAATATCCCACATCGGAAAAATATAGAAATCATCGTCTGTTTATATTTAAGCTTATTAGCAACAATAAATGTTGGTAACCAAAGTTGCTGTGTACCAATTTAGTTCGCCAACTTTTTGGCACAAACGTTTGATCCAATCGTTTTTTTTACCCATAAATGTTTGATTCGATACATGTTCTAATGACTGTTATATTGGTACCCATTTGACCCTACTTAGTAAGATGTAACTTAATTTTTGATATTAAATGTAAATAAGTTGACATTGTATAATTTTGCACAAAAAATAATCTGTTACAAAATATTTGCATATCATTGCTAAGAATAAACTCAAAAGAGAAAGAAAAAGGTATACACGTATATGTTTAGGAAGATGATTTGCACACTCTCCCAATTGATTGGGACATTCCAATTTAATGTGTTTGGACATTTATACCCTCACATGGGTGAAAATGTAAAGGTAACTGTAAGGTATAAATGTTCAAACACATTAAATTGGAGTGTCCCAATCAATTGGGAGAGTGTGCAAATCATCTCCCATATGTTTAAGTATGAAATTGTAATGTGAAAAAGTAGTTGTTTCAGTATAAATTGAACATAACGTTTCTTATTGTTCGTTTGGCAAATGAGAGGTGAGTTTTGCTATTTTTTAACAATGCTAATTTTTTCAATGTTTCTTTAAGAAGCTGTGAGCTGTGACTACTGCTCACAGCTCACTGTTACTACTTACTGATACTTTTACTAAACACTCTCTTAAGCTCCGGTCTAAGTTAGTCGAGTTATACTTGCCTTTTTAAGTCACTAGAATGGAAATTGCATCACATGACCAACTCCCATCTCACCAATCTTCACAACTTAAATATAACTTTCATGCGTTCACACAAAAAACACTTCAAAATCCTCAAAATATACAAGACTTACTAAATAGTGATTCCAAGAGTTGAAACCTTAGCGACAAGTGGTATTCATTAAATCCCAAAAAAACATATTAGAACCCAAGATGAACTAACAACTACCAACATTTTCGACGAAGAGAAGAAAGATCAAGGACCACAAGTCCCAACCATCGACTAGAACGACATTAACTCCGAAGACCCAAAAACACGCAAGAAGTGTTGTAATGAGCTCATGAAAGCAGCCGGTGAGTGGCCGAGTGGGGTGTCATGCATCTCATCTACCATGGAATTTTCATAACAATTTTTGTTGGATTGGACTGGACATGACAATTTCTTAAGCTTAAAATTTCCAAGTCAATTAGTCAGTATACTTGCCTTCTAGTCCTTTGTTGAAAATGCATCACATGGCCAACCTCCGTCTCAGCATGCTTCACGAATTTATGTATAATTCCAAATAATGAAACCCCCTTGCACGTGTGCGTAAGAAAAGACAACTAAAGGCTTTAAGCAATCATATTGCTTGAGTTTTCCCTCGCATACGCAATCAGGAACCTTACATTGACATAAAAATGGATCGCGTAACAATAACAAACAAGTTCGCCTAGCACTCCTAAAATGTCGTGCTAAACACACATATCTTGTAGAATTAGATACCGGGTTGGAACAGGTTTATTTTGTTTGGCAAAACACATTAAACAAGAGAGATTACAAATAAGAAATCACACAAGACACCACGCATTAATGTGATTTGGTCATTCAATGATGATATAAATACTTGCACATACCTCTCAAGCAACCAGATGTGACTTGATTTCATAAGCATATTTTGTGTTTATTTAATTAATACCTCAAATATGCTATAATCTAAAATCACAAATTATGATTACGCAAATGAAATTACTTCTTTCAACATACAATTTGTAATATTCACTGTTAGTGCAGTCTGTGTCCCACATTGAAAGGAATCATAAAGATATGTGGGTATATATCTGTAAGGTTAAGCTCTTGTTTTGTTATGTTAGGGTGCTGTTTAGTGTACATGTGTAGCATTGCTCACTAGACTCCACTTTAGCATTTTTATTTTTCTACTTGGCATGTAGCTACAATGAACTGAATAGAAGTGGAGATTTTATTACCAGTTTTATTTTGTCAACAGTAATTAGAATCGGGTTCAATATGTCCAAATCCTGCATTTTCAACAAACCTCCTCCATCATCCATAAAACTGAAGTGGTTAAAGTTTCTGATTACATCTTTCCATGATGAACGCTTTTTATCGCCACCTGAATAACTTTCTAAACTAGAGTCAAAGTTGTTATTTTGAGGTCCTTTCTTATGTCATCGGTTCCCTTTATTTCTCTGACCTTCCACATTCGGAGGCCATGGAAAGACTCCCTTGATAAATGAGCGTATGTATGTATTGCTACCTCTTCCATCCATACTCCATCATTATTCTTTGTATTACATAGTTCCATGAAATTTAAACACGCTACCCTGCTGGAACACTAGCTTTAGTTCATTGATCAAAAAGCATCAGCCCAACATATGAGGTCTTCTTGGTGATCGGTCTCAAAAATTCAATACCTAAAGCTCGAGCTGTCGAGCATAGACCATTGCTTGTTGAAGTACTGCCTTTCTAGTTTTAGAACGCGTTGTAGAAGAAGCCTATCAATTACAAGCACAAAAAATAATTAAACAAAGGGTTCGTTTCTTTTTCTATTGGAACATCTGTATTCTGTATGGTAATGTGAGTGGAGCCTTTGATATATATAGGGAAAATTCTTTCAAAACGTACCATACTTGTCAAAAAAATCACTTTTGAGTAACGTACTTTTAATTTTCGTTATTGTGGTGCTAAACTTTCATTTTTGGCATCTTTTACGCATTTTGGGATGTCTTTATGACATTTTTGCCCCTGGATTTCAAAAAATTTGAGGGGCAAAAACGTCCCAAAGTGCGTAAAAGAGGTCAAAAATGAAAGTTTAGTAACCCAATAAGGAAAAAAAAAAGTTCGATACTCAAAAGTGATTTTTTGAACAAGTATGGTACGTTTTAAAAGAATTTTCCCATATATATATATATATATATATATATATATATATATATATATATATATATTATGGGTTTTTATTGTTGGGGGTCCACTTATTCACGTTAGAACATCTTAAAGAGTCGCTTTGGGTGAAGTGGATCCATACTCACAAACTTCGTGGTCGTAACTTTTGGGATTTTCCTTTTAGAGGTAGTATGACGTGGGGTTGGCGTAAGTTGCTACAAATCCGACCTATTATTCGTAAATTTATATGGCATAAACTTGGAGACGGGGAGTCAACTTCAGCATGGTTTGATCATTGGTGTAATTATAGCCCTCTTATGGATTCGTTAACAGCTAGAGCTATCTCAACGGCGGGTTTATCTCTTGAGACTAAGGTTGCGGACCTGGTTTTGAATGATTGCTGGACGTGGCCTATTGAATGAGAAACAAGGTACCCAAACATTTATCACTCTATTGTTCCTAGGTTAAATTTTATTAAGGATCAATTGGTGTGGAAGGATCGTCTAGGCAGGGATAAGGAGTTCTCTGTTGGAGTTGTTTAGGAGGATATTCGTCCTCGTGGTAATGAAATGGCGTGGACTTATGTGGTTTGGTTTAGCCACTGTATCCCCCGCCATGCTTTTCATCTTTGGTTGGTTATCCTAAAGAAGTTGAAGACTCAAGATAGGCTTAGACAATGGGATGTTAGTCCCTCGACAGACTTAAACTTGGCAAGATGCCCATTGTGCGAAGTGGTACCAGATTCACACTACCATTTATTTTTCAACTGCTCGTATTCATTACAGGTGTGGACCAATGTGAAGAATAAAGCTGATTTGCAAGACATGCCGTCTTCTTTGGACCAAATTGTTGATTGGTTAATCCCAATTGCGAAGAAGCGGTCTGCTCAAAGTGTTATTGCAAAACTTGTTTTTGCGGCTTCTACATATTTTATTTGGCAAGAAAGGAATGGGAGGTTATTTAAGAAAAAGAAGAGGTCTTGTGAGCAGCTAATTGAGGTGATTGTATCTATAATTCGTCTTAAACTCCTCACATTTCATTTCAAGAAGACTTCACGTGTTGATAGAGTTCTTGCTGTTTGGAAGCTGCCGTGTTCGTTAATCAAGAATAGGGTAACGTAATGTTTGATTAAACCTAGTTGAGTCATGGTTTGTAATGTTATTTTTTGTCCTCGGCTAGGTTTTCTTGTAGGGTATTGAGATTGGCATGTCAATCTCTTGGTTTGTTGTTGGAAGCACTAGTGGTGCGTGTGTTCTTGTACAAGTCATTTTGGTGCTCTGCCAATTTGCCTGAACTTTATCATGTGATTAATATATTTTACCAGGGTAAAACCCTTTTACCCAAAAAAACATCTATATCAAAGGCATATAAAACCTTACTCCTTCACAGCCAGACCAATTAAGGGAATGGGACCCACTTATGACTTACCTTTTTAGCCTCTTAATTTCCTTAAAAAAAAAGAAAGAAACAGGCCCAAAGATGGCTATATACTTTCTCATCCAAAAACGTCTATATGACTTTTTTGGGTCAAATGGGTCTTTTTTGGTCATCAAAGAATATCGAATTAGACTAAACAGAGAGTGATTTATTTCTTTACTTGGAATCATCTTCATGAACAACATTACTTATGTCACCTTTATTCTAAAATATATCATAAATTAAAATATGTGAGCACTTGGATAATACATTTTATGTGCTACTTATAAAGTGAATATCATGTTGGTACTTGCATGCTATTTTAATACCATGAGTACGAGAAAACACACTACTCCATTTTACTTAGTGAGTCTGTTTTTGTTTGGTAAAATAGCCCCAATATAGTAGTTGCTAAAATCTATAAAAACATATTTTGTGTTTATTTCATAGTTGCTCATACATATTTAATTATCAAAACCACATATTGTATTCATCGAAAGGAAATTATTTCCTTCAACACATAAGTCCTAATATTCAATGTTGGTGCAATCTATGTCCCACGTCGTAATGAAATTGAAAGAAATGTGTGTTTACATACATAAGGTTTCTTGTTTATTTCAGATGGGTAATAAGCTGTTAAGTGTACATATCCGAGTATGGTCATCGAAATTGCCCATTTTTTGACATCAAACAAGAAATAATTATTGTGTTGTAATTTTTGTATTTCATATGATTTACTGATATATTTTCTCTAAGAAATGTGTGTTTAAAACTTTGTATACCCATCGGTGATTGTAGCAGATAAATTTATAAGATTGTGAGATGAGGATAGTAATTAAATTTAGATACAATGATGGTGTATAAATTGTTACGAAACATGCATAATATATTGGATTTTCTAAGACAAGGTTTGACTGTGTAGATCGATATGAACATGTAATAATCCATCGGTCTCATGAACTTGATTTTTAACATGATAATGATCTTGTTGGATAATGATTGTGGGATAGTTGACGGGAAAATGATTGTTGGATGGCTTTGTAAAGTAAAAAATTGCAACGATACCGTTTGCTTTTAAATATAATGAACGACTAGCAGGGTACCCGCGTGTTGCGGCGGCGGGTACCCTATAACTAAAATCATTGGAGATCAATATTTTTTGCAATTTTTATTAATACTTGAAGTGCTATTGTTTTGTAAGTATGACACTTCGGATAGCAAAAATAAATTTGTAACCAGACAGCCAAAAGAAATTAAGGCCTAAATTATGAAATTAATAAATAGCCCATCACCGATTAACATAACCATTTGCACTGTCACATAAACCTTAATATTCCTCTATCTAGAACACACAACCACACTTTTTTTCTCTCAAGTGCAGCTCTTTGAATACTTTTCCTAGTCTCTTATCTATAACTCAAACACAACCATTTAAACACAATTCCTTTCTTTTAATCAAATATGAATCACAATGAACACAAACAAAACCCCTTTTATTGATTTTCTATTGTCGAAAACCTAACACTAAACACACTGTATCTTTCTTTCATCCCAGTTTGTGTTTCCCATTGCTCGAGACCTCGATTAGGTACCTTCGAATGTTTTTGTTTATTTTTTAACGAAAGAAATAAGGATAATAACAGATTTATTATTGTCTTTTTCTTTAAACTTTTCGGATATATAAGAGAAGTGGTTGTTTCTCACAGATCTGTGATGATTCTCATTTTATAAATCTTTAAAATATTTTATTAATACCGAACACGAAACTGAGATCTTTGGTTTTTTGTTTTCGAGTCATGTTTGTGGTTTAGTTTTAGATGAGAGTTGTTGGAGTGAAAGTGATGGTATATGTTTTTTTGTCTAATAGATCTACGATGTATTTGCTTGGCTCGAAATTAAATATGGATGGGTTTTAAGAGGGCTAGGTATCGTGTGGTGCCATGAGAAAAAGTGGTGCCACCTTAGCATCTTTTTTCTATGGCACCACATTTGGCTATGACACCAAAACCCTCCTCCCTAGTATAACACCTGTTTTTGTGGTGCCGTTGATTTTTTTTAATAAAACAATATATATATATATATATATATATATATATATATATATATATATATATATATATATATATATATATATATATATAGGGTCCCTTTCTTGCGAAAACCATCTTATCTGCAAGAACTGCGAAAACCACCCTTTTACAACTAATAATACACAATGTACACCATAGCATTTTGTTGTTTTTATTTAATTCAAAAGGGTATAATAGTAAAAGACATTTTCATATTTTTAATTTTTTTTTTTATACTTTCCGTTTTTTGTAAATCTTAAAATTCGGATTTTTTTTTTTTTTTTTTTTTTTTTTTTATGCTAGCAAGTTTTCAAATAGTCATGGTGCATACATGTTTTTTTTACGCAAATGTGCATACATGTTTTTTTTCCTCCAAATATTTATGGTGTATACATGTTTTCAATTAGTCAAAGTGCATTCATGTTTTTTTTTTTCTTTTTCCAAATAATCAACGTGCATACATGTTTTTTTTAGCTAACACTTTTTTTAATCAACCTACCTATATTTTTATAAACACAAATTAAAGAACATAAATCATTATAAAAAGAAAAACAAGATTGGTATACTTAAATGTTACATTTCACTTGATTACAAGTACAAAAACGCATGAAATAATCATATATCTCCAAAGGTCGCAAAGTATCTTCATGTATAATCATGTTAATCCACTTCCCGGTCTTAAATGATATCATCATCTTCATCAATCAATCTGAAACAAGCATGCACGAAACATAAATGTATTATCATCGTACCATTTCATTCATTTTATATTAACCATAAAACATGTATGTACCCCTTCCAAAAACATAAATGCATTCCTTCAAAAAAGCATAAAAAATTTTATACCAACTATAAAACACATACAACATAAGTGCACATCTTCAAAAAACATATATGTTTTGAAGATGTATGTTTGGAACATACATGTTTTGCACAATTTAAAACATATATGCATCTATTCGAAACACCACTGTTACACCTATTCGAAAGTTGATGTTTTAAACTTTTACAAACACACCTGTTACACCTATTCGAAACACCACTGTTAAAACCTATTCCAAAATCCCTTGTTACAGATTTTCCAAACACCCCTGTTACACCTATTTCAAACACCCCTTTAACACCTATTCAAAACACCCATGTTACACATATTACAAACACCCCTGTTACACCTATTAGTTAGCCATCAAACACTCACCCGATCTAAAGCTAATTTCGATCTTGTTCTCTGCTTCAACTTTATTCATATAAAACCCGAATCTAAAACCCGAATCTAAAACCCGAATCGTTCCATACAGAGACCATCATCGACCTTCATCTTTATTCATATAACAAAAAAAAAATTGCCATCATATTCATTGATTTCAAAATTTCGATTATACATCAAAACAATTATACTATATTAACATTTGGATCAATCACCATCACCAAGAAATGTGATAATTGCAATAAGCAATTGCAATACTCCTATTACAACTCCTAGATCCAATTCCAGATTCAATTTTCTAATGTCAAACAAAGATTGAAAACTTACCAGTCGATTCTTTAAACACATGGGGTTCTTGGGTGATCGGTTATGGATTATATTAGCATCTGCTATGGGGTTCGATTAAACACATGGGGTGATCGGTTATGGATTAGATTAAACACATGGGGTTCTTACTGATAAAAGGTACGATTGCAAAGATCGGTTATTGATTAGATTAGCATATGCTTCATAAAAAAAATGGGGTTCTTGGGTGATCGTGGATGGCGGTGACAGTTCTTGGTGATGGTGATTGATCCAAATGAACCATCACAGGTGGTGACGGATCTTGGTGGTGGCAGAGGTTTAGTCGATGGCGGTGGGGGGTGTTTATTTTACACCGTATGAAAGTGGAGAAAGTGGCTAGGGTTTGTAGGAGATAAATAATTGATTCTTGATAATGGGGTTTTTTTTTTTTTTAATACAGTATTTATTTTCAATGTATTTAGTCAGTTCCTATAATACCCTTCTTCATTTAATTAATTATATTTGTTTCCATTTTAATTACAAAACTGCCACATTCATTTATAACCATTGATCTTATCATCCAAGGGTCAAAATGTGGTTTTCGCAGTTCTTGCAGTTAAAATGGTTCTCGTTTGAAAGTTACACTATATATATATATATATATATATATATATATATATATATATATATATATATATATATATATATATATATATATATATATATATAAATAAAATTTAATTTCATTAATAAAAAACATATTACAAAATATTTATACGTCCTTAAATAAAATATTTTGTTTGGCTTAATAAGCTTTAGAATAACGAGTAATTCAGACCCGTGCGTTGCACACGGGCTCTATCTAATTGGTAATAGTGTAATATCAAGTAATTTTTTTCGTTATTAGAATTTTGTAAGTATGACCTTAGTTGATCGGTAAATTTTATATTTAAACTTTTTATGACATATTAGTAGTTATTTATAAAGTTTATATTTTGTATTTATTCTCAAGATTGTAACATTATATTTAAACTTTTTATGACATATTAATAGTTATTTATAAAGTTTAGATTTTGTATTTATTCTTAAAATTGTAACATCCCTATATTTTGATATAAAACTAATATGTAATCTTCGGCACATATTTTCGTCATTATATATCTAAGTTGTGATTTTATCACACTTTTTCTAAGCATGACACACATTTAAAATAGTTTATTGACATGTAAGCTTCGACACTTATTTTCATCATTATATATCTAAATTGTGATGGTATCGCACATTTTCTAAGCATGACACACATTTAAAATAGTTTATTGACAATAAGTTCCTAAGTTATGATGTTACCACAACTTTTGTTGGTCAATAAGTTCCTAAGTTGTGATGTTACCACAACTTTTGTTAGCATGACATGAAAAATGTTGGTGCCTTTATTTCTGTCAGTTTTAATTGAGGCCGAGTCAAAAACTATGTTTGCCACTAATTTTCGTCATAAATAACTTGGTTTGCCTCAGGACCCGTGCAAAAATGATTGTGCAAATTGTCGGGTTGTTGGTATGATTGTGAGGCTTAATTATACAACAATAGTTTATTGACATTAAAAGAGTATATGTGAAGAGACTTTTTTGAAGATATTACATTAAAAAGAGTCTTTTCACATGTAATTTTTTAATATGTATAAGTTACATAAATTATTTTAAATATGAAGCGATGCCATTAATGTTGGAGACCTTTTATATTCATCCCCGTACGATGCACATAGGTTTGGAATGCCTCAGGACCCATGGAACGCACACATGTTGGATCTAATTGTTTTTTTCGTAATGTTCGGGACTAATTTTCGGTTCATGTTTGAAACCCTCATTTTTTGTGAAAGACGGATTTCGTTGTTCAAATAAATGACATTATTAAAAGCGAACTATAAAACAAATTTTCTTTTTAACAAAACTATAAAAACATAAAACATTAAAGTAATTAGTATATTCAAGAGTATAAATTATAACTCATATAATAAAAAATCAGATCCAATGACCCAAGTCCGAATCATAAACCCGCTCCAATCAATCAATAGACCCGACATTTAACTAAATACAATTTTCTTCTCATTTATATACTTCTTCGATTCAGAAGATTCTCATTGTTAAGATGATAGTGTGAAGATATTTTTATTATATATTACCCCATTTTCAATGTGTAACATCGACATAATTTACACAGTCATATCAAATATCAAAGTTACGCAATATTCCAAAACGTTTAATTAAAAAAGTGACATTAACACACCGCAAGACAAAAAACTACATTAAGAGCAAAAATATTAAAATGCACCAACAAAGTGTAGTAATAATTATTGACTAAAAATTGAATGCTCGACACATTATTTTCAATAAACTTACTTGCTAACGAATCAACAGTATTGGCCCGTTTATCGGTATTACATGAAGTAAAATATTGCATGTTTAATTTGTAACGTCCTATTAATATGAATGCTAAGTATTCATTCCACTGGTGGCCGTGGCGTTGTTCTTCTTCTTCTTGTTGTTCTTGTTGTTGTTGTTGTCTTTGTCGTTGTTGTTCATTGGCCTTTTGCATGTTTTGTTCTTGATACAATATTTGTGACTTATCGATCTCTTTCTTTAATGCTTCTTGACGCGCTGCAAAAAACAATTAGATATAGTTGATCGTAAGTAACTTAAATACAATTATTCAATATATTGCATTTCCGATCAAATTGAAAATGTTTGTGCATGTTCCACTTAATTGATAAGACAACGATGTGTAGGATCTCTTAAACCATTAGAGAATATGATGTTACTACCATACCTCCTAAGCACCATCTTTATGTCCTGCATTGTTACACACACAAAACACACATGAAATTTACATAAAACATTATAAATCAGATGTATATGTTGTAAATATCAGATGTATTAGTTTTGTATTAGCGGTGATAAGTAATAAAGTGTATAAATAATTGGTTTGTAGAGTATGTATCAAATGTATATCAGATGTATATGTTGTAAATAGTAATCACTCTATGGATTTAATGATTTCATTAGTCGTATTTTTTGTTACCTATATTTGTTTATCAGCGTTTTGATTGGAAGTGATTCTATCTAAAAACACAAATACAATCATTCATCATCATGCAACTCTTTATATGAAGATAACATGCAATTGTTGTTGATTCGGTTAAATTAAAATGGTGTGACTTCAGTCGGTATGGTGGTGGTTATTGTTGCGGCAGTAGGTTGCTGCAATAGGTGGCGAATCTTGTTAAACACCATATCTGCAAGTGTCGGCAGTGGTGGTTATGATAGGTGCAAAATGGGGTTGTAAATTGTGTTTAAATTGTTCTAATTTTGGGTGTAGGGGTATTTTCAAGGCTGTCAAGATCGCGATCCCACGTGAGATCGTTTTTGTCTTTGCAAGATCGAGATCGTAGGATCGGATCGAGATCCTACGATCCTACTTAAATGTCTAAAAATCTTATTTTTCTAGTAATTCGTATTCAAAGATGATTGTATAACAAATTAGAGAAGAAAAAAGAGTTCTGAAAGTTATAATAATATGAGAATGCGACGCGTAATACTCTAAAATACAAAAATATCTAATCGTTAATTAAGGACGCTGAATCTTTTAATCAAAAAATCTATATATCTTGATCTTATTAGACATTTACAGTAATTAACGCTTGCTATATTGTTTTAATTTAACAAAATTCATTCATTTATAGTTTATTAGTTAGTTAAATTAAGGGAAGTAGGATCGAATCGGATCGAGATCTTACGATCTTATGGTAAGATCGAGATCATACTTAAGATCCTATGCTATTTAAGATCCTATGAAGGATCGACTCGTTTTTTCTTAACGGGATCGTAAGATCGGAAGATCTTAAGAGCTAGATCGAGATCTTAACAGATATGGGTATTTTTAATGGAGGGTTGTACATTATGTTTAAGTAATTGTAATAATAGGTTCAGGGGTGTTTTAAATGCTATTTAATGTAAAAATGTTGTAAACATTGCATAATTTTTTGTACATTTAAATTTTTTGAAGAAAAAGTCATTTGTCTATTATATGTAGTATAGATATATAATTAGTTCTCTATATTGTCGTTTCCTTTTCACAATAGCAATATAATTAAGATGCACAAATGAATTTGTCAAATGTCAAAATATGGAAAGGTCAACATATATGTACATTTCAACGCTCCAACTACAACCACAAATGCTATTTGACCATTTATAACATGACCCACAATTGTAGAAGATATCTTTTGGGTTGTACTATACACACTAAGGGTGCTCATCGGATGAAAACCGGACCGGACCGAAAAAAACTAGACCGGACCGAGACCGAATCCGGCAAAAAACCTAGACTTAGACTGGACCGAATGTGGTCGGTTCGGTCCGGTCTAGGTCCAAATAGGCTAAATGTCCGGTTTTTAAGCCGGACCGGACCTGACTGAGCCGGACCAAGACCGAAATTATGAAAAACACTAGACTGAGACCAGATGGAATGTGGTCGGTCCGGTTGGTTTTGTCGGTCCATCCGGTCCGGTTGCTCACCCCTAATACACACACCTCAAATCTCCTATATACACACCCTTTTATGCATAATAGGTTGTACTATGTGCATAACGATGTTGTATGTGATTTATTTGATGAGAAATAGAGAGAATTCAATGACTTTCATGTTTCCAATTAATATTGCTTTGTGGAATACCCAAATTAGCTTATGTGATAATTATTATATAAATTCCAACAAAAGGTCCATAAATGCGGCGATGCTTCCTCATAATTTGTTTTCTCCCAATGTGAAATGCAAATCGAAAACATGTCTTCTATGAATAACAAACTGATTCATTCACAATTATGATTATCAAGCGGGTCATTCACGTCTCTATGGGATACCTTTCTCTCAAAACAATCAAATAAATATGGCAAAAATATTCATAGTGAATTAAAATATGGATTTGTAGAAAGTTGTTCATTATTTCTTATGGCCCTCTAAAACCATCCAATTTTTCAAATCCTTACTTGCACATGAACATGATCATGATCATACTCACTGAAAAACTACCCATATGGTTCGTGCTTGTTTTCATATATCTATTCAATACCATAACCTTATCGCGGCCCGATTTTATTTACAATATGCGTGGCAGTGCTAATTATACGTACGAAAAGAATTTAGAGACAACCCTCTCCGTGCTCTCTACCACCAACTCCTGGCTTCGGTTTCTTTAACTCCTCCATCAGACAAGGCATTGAAATGGTCAACTCTGTTGACCTATGCAGAGGTGACGTCAATCGCAATGAATGTCAAAGTTGTCTCAATGACTCCATAGTTAAAGCGAGACAAGGTTGCCCTAACAAAAAGGAAGCAACCATATATTGGGAAGAGTTCAACCGAAGCCTTATCTGACATAAAGCATTCATACAAATATTTCAATATCTATATCTATAATCTATAATACATAATACATATAATAAAGGGATGACTCTCTCTCAAAATTTTAATACTTACAAGAAAAGAATCATAGTGTACACCACTTTTATACACATAATTTTGAGACTTATAATACAAGAAGCATAGTGTACACCACTTTAATGCACATATTAAAAAAAACAAAACACCACATTAATGCTATTTAATGTAGTAATTACAGTAATTAACTTATCAATAAATACAATTAATATAGTTATTAAAACACCCATTACATAAGAAATACAAATTATCAAGCACATTGTACAACCAAATTAAACATAATTCCTGCATTAAATGTCACTAATAAAAATAATAAAACACCTTATACAAATTTTTCAAGCCCGAACGGACACGGCCAACGGGCTCGAGCCCGAACAGGCACGGGCTAAACGAAAATCTAGATATCCGTAAATTTATTGTCAAAAACAAAATAATAAACTAAAATACATAATTCACAAAAAAAATTTATTTTATACTACCCGTCGCCGCAACACGCGGATACCCTACTAGTATGATATGGTATAAGGCTATTAGCACTGGCTCGGAAAATATCGATCGAAGGTATCGGTCGACCGATTTGGGAAATCGGTCGAGCCATTGTGGCACAAACCAAAATATCGGTCGCCGGTTGCTTGGAAGCCCATATCGTTCGCTATCTCGACCGATCTTGAAGCCAACAATTTCCCACAAATCCAAATGTTTAAAACTGTATCCGTTTGTTTGTAAAAAAAAAAAAAATGATGCAATATGGGTTGCCACTGTGATGAGAGAGGTGAATATGGGTTGAAGAAAGAGAAAGTTGAGATGGCAGCCAGAAAGATAATGCAATATAGGTCACCACCGTGGGTAGCCTAAAAAAACAAAAGTAGCACCTTTCCTAGCTTCTTCCAACCCCTACCAAAAAAGAACTAGTCAACCTCATATTCACTTTATATAAACCTAACTTATATTGTCACAAACATCATCATTACTCGATCAAAAAAACATACTTTTGATCGATAAAAACTTTTCATCTTCAAAACCCCTAGATAAAATCCAAATGGGTAAATTCTTAAGTATTCTTTTTTGCATTTTGATATCGAACTCGATATTAACTCTAGCTCAAGATTGTAGCACGTACACGTTCACTAGTAACACGATATTTGCAAGATGTGTTAGTTTACCTGTCCAAAACTCGCACCTTCATTGGAACTATCATCAGACTAATGGAACAGTCGATATGGCATATCGACACACTGGAGTAGCAGCATCTACGTGGGTTGCATGGGGTTTAAACCTTGATGGACCTGGTATGGTTGGTACTCAAGCACTTGTTGCTTTACAAACCTCAAGCGGGTCGGTACGAGCTTATACTTCTTCGGTTGATGGTTATGGTACTCAGTTGCAAGAAAGTAGGTTGAGCTTTGACGTGCCAAATCTTCATGCTGAGAGAGTTAATGGTGATGTGGTGATTTATGCTACTTTGGTGTTGCCTAGAGGTAGTACTATATTTAATCAAGTTTGGCAGTCTGGTCCACTTTCGAATGGATTTCCAGGACAGCATGCGTTAAATTCGGAGAATAGGAATTCTATGGGAACTGTGGATTTCGTCGCGGATGGTGGTGAGAGTAATCTACCACCATCGCCGTTACAAGCACCCAGTCCCGGCCCTGGCTATGGGCAGCGCGGGCGACGGCCCAGGGCATCAAGAAAATAATTAAGGGGCATCAAGATTTTATTCTTCTGAATCGGTTTTATGCTTAAAAAAAAAAAAGAAAAAAAGTTGTTGAATATACTACTACGTACTATATTGGCTTCTTTGTGTCTGTTGTTAAATTAAGAGAGAGAGAAAAAAAAAAAAAAAAAAAAAAAAAAAGTTTGAGTCGTGGTGCTGCAAGACATGGAGGCCGGACTTTGTGAATTGTGAGGAAGGAGTATCGATTGGAGCAATTTTGTGAATTATGTGTGCACTAGCCAGTAGCCACTAGTTGATCAATTTTCATAAAATACCTTCAACTTTCAACTAAGTTTACGTTTACAACCTTCTTGCCTTCCAGCTTATATTTGTTTTTGTATTTCTTTCTCTTATATATTTACGTAAGGGAATTGATTGGCACACATTGATTTTTGATTGGGACACTCCAACTAACGCATCAGACAGTTGTACCATATTAACAACATGCTTTAATTACTTGTACCCGTGAGTGTGCAAATAAAAAAGAGGAGTATGCAAATCACCTCCCAAAACATGATCTATGTCTTTTAAACTACATTTACTTTGTAAAAGTTACACCATTGACATAATATTGTCTTTAGCACTACTTATAATACCCGCGCACGCGTGGGTTTTTTTTTTTAATTTTTTTAATCATATATTTTTATTTATTAAAAAATAAATAATTTAATCTTTGTTTTGTTTGATATATAATGTTTAATTATAGTTTTTTATTATTAAAGATAATTATTTAAAATTTTTAATTATATTGTTAATTGCATCTTATCTATATTTTTTGTATTTATCTTCTACTTGTGTTATGGATAAATATAAAATGTTATTTAATAAAAAAATATATTTTTTTTAAAATAAAATTATTACTAAATAAGGTATTATTTGATTTTTTTAAAATAGAAAAATTGCCACGGGGTTTTGTTTTATTATATAAAAGATTGGATGATAACAAATATAAAATATTTGATTTATTTTCTCAAATTTATAAGAAATAAAATAAGCTATTTGGCCAAGAAATATGTACATTATCAATATCAGTTATAGCTATTTCTCTATTTTAAATCACTTTTAGAATATCGAAGCTCGGCATGAATCTATCTAAATTTTTTGAGTTAACTTTTGGTGTTTTAGTTCAGAGTAGTGATAGGCATGCCTAAATCACATGCCTAATTTTATGTTGTAGAACCGTAGAGGGGGGGGGGGGGGAGTGAATACGGTTTCTTCGGCTTTTTAGATGTTTAAAAACTTTAAGCCGAAGAGAATACCAAGTGGTTGTACAATAATCCAACAACCACTACAATAACCAAAGTATATAAAGCAAGTAAGAACACAACGATATATACTGGTTCGGGATAGGGGGTTTATACAATCCATACGTCCAGTTGCGAATCCGCGACTCTGATACTATTCACTAGTATAATCCTTTCGGTGGACTACAAACAGTTACAATTCAATCCACCTGTTGAGGCAACATGATCAAGATCTCTTTATATTTTAATGATGATAAATAAACCATCGAAACACATAAAATAACAAATGTTAGCCAAAATTCCCCGAATCACAAGTCTGCTGCTGGCGCGCCACCCACGCGTCAACGCGTGGGTAACGCGCCAGGCGTCTGTGATTCTCGGGACGAATTTTGAAAGTTGGCTTTCCCCTTACTCGACAAATGTGGATCTTTCAATATAGGTATGAATATGTTATGTGCTTAATTGAGAACACTCGAAACGAGTTTTGGGATTAGAGAGATCCAACTTTTAAAGCACCCATTTACGAAAAAACGCCAACTCATGTTTTCTAGCTATCGCCTCTAGCCAAGGCTTTTCTAAACTTAGGGAGCTTATTTATTTCACGTAACATCATGTGAAAGCATTCATATGCTCATATCTCGTGCTTACGTCTTCTCTAATTACGTAACGTGTTTACTCCATTATTGGTCAAACTAAGTCAATGGTCACTTTGCGTAAACGCATCCTTTCCCACTTGGGTTATGCTTTACATTAAGGTAAATTACTTAACTTGTTTGAACCAAAGTATTAGTTGAGAACGTCGAGTCGTGAAAAGTCACGAGGTATGAAATTATGGATTCTCGACGTTGTGTTACTTGAATTAATAAGTAACTTATGATTTTATCAACTTATAATCTTAATTGTCTAAATCTTTTCTTTTTAATGACAATTAGATTATTTTTCTCTTAATTATTTTCTTAATTATCTTCTTCATCAAAATACCACTTACCTTAAAACCATCAAACCCAATACCACCAAATCTCCCACAATCCTTCTCAAATACCCTTTCCAACATTCCCTTACACCACTTACACAAAATTGTACATTTGTCTCTTACACACTTTTGATCCTAGTCATTGAATTCAAATTCAATCCATCTCAACCATTCATTTCCTTACAACATCACATTCCTTACACATCTTCAATCTCAACCATCCAATTCAAATTAAACACATCTCAACCACCCATCCAATCTCCTCTCTATTATATCACATGTGTTTAATCTCAACCCTCTATTTCAAACCCAACTCAATCCCAACCGTTGGATCACCCTTCCTCTCCAAGCAAAAGGACACTTTGATCTCACCCATTCATTTCAAACCAAAACCATCTCAACCATCCAATCTCTTACAACACATCTTAACCATCTATTTCAAACCAAAACAATCTCAACCCTCCATCCAACCCTTTCTCCCCAAGCAAAGGAATATACCTTTGGAATATTCTCTTTTCAAACCCAACCATGGTTAGTTCTCAACATACAACCCTAACCTAACCTTGGTTAACCTAACCAACATACAACCTAACCCAACTATGGTTACTTCTCTACACCCAACCATGGCTAACTCTTAACCACACCAAGGATGGAACATTCCCTTGTGTAAACCCTTTAACCTAACCATGGTTCATTCTCTATACACTTCTCTCTTTAACCTAACCATGGTTACTTCTATACACTTAACCCTTCTATACCTAACCATGGTTAAACCTCTAAACCTTTATCCTAACCTTAGTTACACCATAACCCTTCCCTTGAGGATTATTCCATGGCATACTCTCTTCTTTATTATGCCATGTGAGGAATACCATTTATACCCCTACCAAACTACCCTTTCTACTCTTCTACCCTTGGTATTTGGTTTTCTTATAAACACTTCACAAATGATTTTCCAAATTGGCTATTTGAGTTGGTAAACCTTAGATTGATTAATGATAAGGTTTAGTGTGAAGTACAAGTGGGGGTTTAGCAAGGATAGGTATTTAAAGAATCAAAACCCAAAGTTTTGGGAAAAATGTTTACAGACGCCTGGCGCGCTGCCCACGCGTTGATGCGTGGGTGACGCGCCGGCCTCGGTAAAATTTTCCCAAGTTTGGGTCTTGGACTATAAATACCACCCTTGCCTCTTGTATTCCTCACCCCTTGCCATTATTCTTTCTCTCTATATTCTTTCTCTCTAAACACTCTCCAATCTCTCTATCTCTAATCTTGTGTTCTTGATTATCATTCTAACATCTTTGAAAGAGCACATCTCCTTGCAAGGGAAGAATCACAAGAACCTAATCCACTATTGTGATTGTGTCGAGGGTCTTCTTCTACCCTTTCTATTACAATTGAGTCTCTAGGTTAGGTTAGAGCTTGATTAAAAAACAAACAATCTTTCATTCATTCATTTGTTTGTACGGGAAGTCTTGTGTCTTTGTGACCAAGCCTAGATCATTGGGGATCTAGTTGGGGTTTGATACTTCCGGGTGGAAGTCTTGGTTGTGGTCTTGGTGACCCTTTGGTTAAGTCGAATCGCGAGATTCTTTTGGGTGGTTTCCGAGGGCGGAATACCGTTGGGGAGTAGCTCTTTCTTTGTGAGCACCAATATTGTTGAGTATTGGTGGAGTGAAGTTGTAACGGTTTATAGTCCACCGAAAGGATTATACTAGAGTAATTGTATCGGTGTCGTGGATTCGCAACTGGACGTACGGATGGTATAAACCCCCCATCCGGAACCAGTATATATCGTGGTGTCTTTTACTCGCTTTATATACTTTGGATTGTGTTTGTGATAGTGGTTGTTCTTGTCTAGACCACTTGGTGTTCTTCTTGGCTTAAAATTTTTAAACATCTAAAAAGCCAAAGAAACCGTATTCACCCCCCCACTCTACGGTTCTACAATTGGTATCAGAGCGGAATACTCAAGTTTTTGAGCGTTAAAACCTTCCCGAGAAGGCATTTTAAAGCAAAACCTTCTTTTTCAAAAATTTCAAAATCCTACGATAATTTTTGGAAAAGTTGAGTATTAGATCCATGGCTCAAGAGAACCTTATATCATTGGGGGAAAGTACAAGTGGTTATGGACACTCCTATGAAAATGATTCGAAGACATTTGGTGAGATTACATGGAGCGATAGTGAAGACGGTGATCTACTGAAGAAGGACGCAACATGTCATATAGAAATCGAATCTCAAGAGGTACATCTAAAACCCTTTAGCTCAAACAAAACATTAAATGCTAATGACCTAAAAAATAATAATTTGGAACTCATAGAAATGAATAATAATTGGATTAAAGAGATAAAAGCTTTACTTAGAGAGAAGCATATTTTGCAACAAGAAACAAATAAACTTGCTAATAGACCAAAGGAGCTTGAACTTGAAGTTGAGGCAATAAAAGTTGCAAAAGCCAAAGAGGTGGTTGAATCTTGCTTAAGTTGTGAAAAACTTACACATGAGGTTGACTCTTTGGAAAACAACTTGTCTAACCTTCAAGATAAAGCTTTAAGTTTTTCAAAATTCAAAAAGAGTAGTGTCATTTTAGATAATATGTTGAGTAAACAAAAATTGTCTCAAGATAAGGAAGATCTTGGATTTTCAAATACTCGTAAAACTACTCCAACAAGTCAAAGCAAACAAATCATGTTTGTAAATGAAATAACACATATAAAGTCAAAATCCATAATTCCTCAAAGTCGTTCTTCAAACATTCGTGTTAATCAAGCACCCATTACAAAACATGAAACCACAAAACAATTTTACAAACCGGTTTCAAGTAATGGATTTGGTTACACTAAAACTCGAGTCGACCAAAGACCACTTCTACCAAAACCTAACTTACATAAACGACCTTCATTTCAAAAGAGAAAATGTTCATTCAACAACCGAAGGTATTCACATCATCAACCATATAACTCTTCTCAAAGGAGAGATAACTCCTACCCAAACCAAAGATTTTTTAGACCGAACATCTATCAAAATATTAGACCAAGTTTTCAAAACCAAAGTAATTTTCAAAATAATCATTGGTCAATATTCTCAAGATATGGTCTTGAAACACTTAGTGTCTTACTTCAAGACCCAAAGATGTTCAACTTGGGAATGCTTTATACTAACCACAATGGACCCAACAAACATTGGGGACCAAGTTTTTGAGTTATATGTTTGTTAGGTATAGGCTTGGATCGATCTATTAGATCGTTGTAAGTGGTTGTTCCAAGCACGTGACATAGTAGAAGATTGTTTACTTCATAAGGAGCATGATGGTGTACATAAGTATACTTTGAGGAAGGTCGCCGGTAGTCTAAACATCAATGGTGAATCTTTATCTCATGGTCATGAAACTAAAATCATCCATCAAAGTCGAGCTAAGTTTTCCCTTGTGCTTATGAATCTTTGTGTGCCTTAAATGTTAAGTTGTGAAAAATGCTATGTGTTTAGGAAATATAGTTATGTGCTTAAAACTTGCATAACTTGAACACATCATAATCTAAGTCTTAGATCTTTAAGAACATCTAAAAACAATCAACAACTAAACCCAAACAAAGAAATTAAGTTTTAAAAGTTGCTTTAGTATTTTGATAATAAATTCTTCATCCGAACTCCGATTTAGTTGATTAAAAAGGCCACGGAAAGAGAAAAAGGAGATCTACATGATGAGAATAAGTTGGGGGTCTATTCCTGGCGTGTTGGGGCGCGTCGACGCGCGGGTGACGCGCCAGCCGCGGTAAAGTTTTACAAATTTTTTGAAAAACTTTCATTTTGAGTCCATGAGTCTTAAAACTTGCTTTACACACTCCATTGGAACCCTATTAAGTCTTTCTAAACATAAAACAAGCTGAGAAATAATTAGAAATAGAAAACAATCTTTCAAATTGAGGTGAGATGTCTAGTTGGTCATTTGTAAGGTCCTTTTGTGTGTTCTTAGAACATTTGTGCTTATGTGACTAGGACTTATGTGAAGGCATGGAAGGAAATACAAATAAATGTTTTCTGAGAAGAAAGATTTCTATCAATGAATTATTCAAACGATGATTGATACTATCTTAGATTCTACATGTCCATACTATGTGCTATGAACAAGGAAGTTTGACAAAAAAAAAAAAAAAAAAAAAAAAAAAAAAAAAAAAAAAAAATCCTACTACACTTGTTAGGTTTTGAAGTCATTTATGTCAAATTATCAAGACTAGATAAAATTTTGGATCACAACTCATACTTGTGTTGAAGAGTTTATATCTATTTCTACTTGTTCAATTTATGTGAAAATTGCATGCTATGTGTTTCTTTTTGGGTAGAAAAGAAAAGATAATCATCTATGCAAACATACAAACTATTTACATAGTTGAAGAGAATTCCCGTGGATTGAATTCGGTATGGTATTGCATTACAAACTAAAATACCCAATGAATAGACTTGATAAACTAAGTATTTCATCCAAAGTCTTAGAAACTTATTTTGTTAATGCAAGTGACAAATAAGGATTATCAAAGTTGACATACTACACAACAAACTATAAATCAGAGATATCATGCATTGTATATTGACTTTCTATACATGTTTTGATGATTTATAGGATCTAGTTTGTGTATCTAATAATAAAATATACACTTGATTTCTATGCACAAACAACTACACTCTTGGGATGTCTTGCATGAAAATACTTGCACTTGGTACATGCATGATAAGATGTAGGATCTATATTGAGTGAAAATAGAATCACTTTAATTCCAAAAGGATGATAAAGGATCTATACACAATCGAGTATAATGGGAACTATTATGCATGCATAATTCTAAGAACTAGCTTGGGTTACTTGATCATCCAATTTCAACCAAAACCACAAACAAAGAATTGAGATTTTTGGAACTTAAAACAAAAGCAAGTTGTTTCAAATAATACCATCAAACATCTAAAAGGAAATGTCACAAGCTTTAACTCACCAACTATTAAGAACATCATCTTAGCCTTCATATAGATAGTTGCATGACTTACTTGAGTACTTTTTGTGATAGATGATTATATGACTACTAGTGATTGTTTGTATGTGATTAGGTAACATTTACTACTTATGATGGTATGCTTAGTAATATGTTATGCTCACTTGTCGTAATGATTAATTGATGATAGGGTTGCTATTATGTGGTTGCATGCTGTTGGGAATTATACTAACAGTTACCACGGCTAGTTAAGATATTACAACTGCTGAAGAATACACTTTCAGTGGAAACACATTACCACTGCTGATGAGGCGAAAAATGATCCACTTTTAGGGGGTCATTTAAGCCCGGAATTGAATTTATTTGATCAAATATTGCCCTAAATCGTTCCTTTTGTGATTTTAGGTACTTTGGGAGTGAAATCTGGAAAAGGAAGCATTTCAGACGTTTTTGGAGCATAAAAGTGAAGAAAACGCCAAAGTCTTAATTTTCCATGCTGGGAACAGTAGGTGACGGCGTCAAGAGTAACTTCCTGACGGCGTCAAGAGCAAAATTCCATGACGACCCAGTACAGATTTGACGGCGTCACGAAGTAGGGCGTCAAGAGTAAAAGTCATGACGGCCTGGAAATGATTATCACATGACGGCGTCAAATGTAGATCAAGGCAGTCCGAGAAGAGTTTTGGCGGCGAGGTGACGGCGTCACAAGTTTATTCTTGACGCCGTCAGACCCCTTTTCCTATATATAGTTTTTTAATTTTCACATTAAAAAGAGAGAAGTTTTGGAGAAACCCTAAGTACGAACTTGGTGCGAATTTTACAGGTTTTTCAAGGGTTCCAAGCCCTTGATACCTTTCATGTGTAATTGAGATAAGTGTTCTTTTAATTCAATCAATATGTCTATGTGTTGGTTGTCTATATCTTGTTCTTGTCTTAATTCCATCATGCTAGGCTAGATCTATCTTGTGTTTGCTTGGATCTAATGAAACCTAGATGTTAATTATGTGTTGATTGCTTGTTTATACTTGTCTTGGATGAATGATTTATATGTTAGGCTTAAGAAAACTGGCAGATCTCCAATTGGTAACATGCTTGAACGTCTTAAGAAACATGAACCGACGCGCACTAGGTCTTTATTGGTTGTATTTAATGCATGAGCCACTGTTTATAATCCCTATGGTTGTGCTGGGCATGGTATAGGAGGAGATAAGAGCTCATAGAATTGGGGAGTTAAGTGTGCCACCCCATGAATGGTATTAAGGAATACGATCCGTCATCCATGCAATTATAACAGGTAATTAACGTGTAAAAGATGTCTAGGGAGTAGTGAAATCTAAGTAAACACACTTTCTCCACTTATTTCTCACAATTTTAGTATAATTTCCTTTATTTTCATTTCTAGTATTTTATTTTGATTGCATCTTTAGTTTTGGGTTAGTTGATTAACAACTAATTCTGCCCAAATCCTTCAAACCCGAGATTTTTACTTGCTTTCTAAAAAATATAAAATACAAAAATAATCATCCCTCACCTTTAGAACTAGTATTTAGGTTTTCTAATCCTAGCACTATTCCTAAGCTGAACGATCAATCCCCCGGTACTTGTCACTATACTATACTACAACGATCAGGTACACTGCCTGGTGGGGGTTGTAAGCTTCTCGAGATCCCTTGAGAGGTAAAGCCTGGTGCGATTACCACGTATCAAGTTTTTGGTGCCGCTGCCGGGGAATAGTTATTGTCTAGGTTAGAATTTCTTTTTATTAGGTCTACTTGCTAGATTCCTTTCTAGTAAGATTTTATTTTTATTTTTAGGTTCTCTTTATTCTATCTTATTTCTTTGTGCCTTTGTTCGTAACCATCCGACATCATGGACAACGGGAACATCTTTGAACCCATCATCCCACCACAACAAAACCCACCACTAGAACCTCTTAGGCCCCGAACCTTAGGAGAGTATTCCCGACCTAGCCACCAAGGCTACCGAAACACCATTGAGCTCACCGGAGCTAATGTGACCCCCTTGCGATCCGACACCATCTGGTTGGTGCAAAGCGGATGTGTATTCCATGGACTTCGTTCCGAAGATCCAAACCAACATCTTAAGGACTTCCTCAAAATCGTAGATTCCATAGACCTAGATGTTGCAACTAGAGAGACAACCCGATTACGCCTATTCCAATTCTCTCTACGGGATCAAGCTAGTCAATGGCTTGAGCGTTTACCCACGGGATCCATCACCACATGGGATGATCTCACAACTCGTTTCCTTGCTCAATTTTTCCCACCGGGGAGAACTACTAAGCTTAGAAATGACATCTTGATGTTCCAACAACGTCAAAATGAATCTCTTTATGAAGCATGGACTTGTTTCAAGGACTTACTCCAAAAAGTCCCTCATCATGGCATAGATCTTTGGCTCCAAGTCCAAATCTTTTATGACCATATCGACATCTCTACGAGGCGAGCCATTGACCAATCGGCTGGTGGTAAGCTACGTGATCTAAGTGCGGAACAATCATGGGAACTCATAGAAGATCTTGCTCTCTATGACAACGAAAGTTGGAATGATCCCCGTGACTTGAACAAAACGGTCAAGGTAATATCTTTGCCTTCGAACAATTCTAGCACTCCCGACCGTAGGATCATGGAACTTGAAGGTCGAGTCAAGTCTCTCATGAAATCTTACGAAGCTCCAAAATCCTTAAGCCAAGTAAACAGAATCGCTTCTACATGTAAATTATGTAGTGGCCCTCACGAGACTCATAACTGCATGGAGCTTCCAAAACGTGCTTATAACGAATTCACGTCATCACACGTGGGTCAAGGCCCTCGAACTTCTGGCGAGGCCTATGAGGCATGGAAGGATAAACCTAATTTCAAAGGGTACCAAACGCGGAGCGTATCTTTCAATGACTCCTCACCACTCACTTGGTCCGAGCATTTTCCGTCACAAGGCATTCCCAGGCAAAGCTGTGAAGATGCCCTAAAAAAATTCATTCTATCTCAAGAATTACAGCTCTCTACGCTCGAGGCTAAATTTAGACAATAACAGGCTGATGTGAACAACAAGATTTATAATCTGTTAGTGGCTATCAAAGAACATGTTGTTAATAAGCCCATTCACGTTGATGAGGTTAAATCTGTTACTGTCATGAGTCCACCAACCTCCCCTGTGAAAATAAAAAGTCCTAGCAAGTTATTCAAACATCTATCCCCTAAAGGAAAAGAACCTGTCAACCCCCTAGGACCAATCCATTTCGTAAACACCATCACCACGATGTCTGCTTCTACACCCAACCCAACCCAACAACAAACTAACAAATTCAGTTAGACAGCTAAAGCTGAGACCTTAAGGGTAGACCACGATTCGGCCAGAAAACCTACCAACTCATCCGAGCAGTACACTGCGCGAGAATCTGGCAAATCGAATGAAAGGAAAGAGAGATCGGAAGAGCATGAGAGGGATCCAACCATTTGGGGTAAGTCTATTATAGAAGAACCCGAGAGAAAAATGGAGGATATTACTAGTGGGAATAGCGATAGAACTAAGGAAAGTAATCCTAAAGTTTTCAAGATCTCCTGCACCATTAAGGAAAAGCTCTTAACTGATAGTCAAATAGATCCTAGCTTCCCAGTCAACATAGTCCCCCTTTCCTTATACCACGAAGCCTTCCCGGGACACATTGTGTGTGAGAGAGTGATGAAAAATTTGTCAATCAGGATTGGAGAGCTTGTTTACAATACCGACCTCACCGTGGTCGATGACGTGGACCCTTTCACCAATCAAACATTAACCACCCTTGTTCTTGGAAAACCATTTATCAATGAATTGGGAGTGATCCTTGATGAGAAAGATGGTAGTGCATTATTCACCAATGGTGTTAAGAAGGTAATTTTTCGTAAGGGTAATGAGGAGGTGTACGAGTATCGTCCTTCCCTTGAAGGGAATCTATATGGGTCAAAGGATGGAGAGTGGAGGAAGATAAGACGGCGTGATCCGAATAATCTCAAGATTCCCTGCATGATCGGCCATAAGTACTTCGATAACATCTACATTAACGTATTCCTGCCAAAGAATTTTATGTCCTTATTCCATTATAACAATATCTGCAGATGGGGAATGATTTACAAGGGAGAGAAAGTGGTTGGTAAGGATCATGAAATTCAAGTGTTCGTAGGAAATATGGCATTTACCATGGAATTTACGATCGTGGACAACATCGAAGACTATGTCGACCCTAGATTATCACAAATTATTTTTGGGGCACCCTTTTGCGAGATTACTAATCTGATAATTGATGATCGGAACGGTATTATGACCTTCGCTGATGGGATTAGGAGGGTTTCATACCAAACACCATACAAGAGAAGAGACCTTAAGGAAATCGATTGTGACGGGCTTGATAAGATAAGTTCCCAACTTATTTTGTGCGATGAGGATGTTCGGAGAGGTTGTAAGAACACTTCTGATTTATCATGTGGATTCTTTAAGGATGTTAGTAAGCTTGGTTCTAAGTATCGAAAAGATATCTTCGAGTTCGAAGACCCGAAGTACTTACACTATGAAAGCGATACTAGTTTAGAAGACGACCTAGAGAGTGGAACCAATGATGAGGTCACGTAGTAACCCATGACCTTGAGTCTAGCTACAAGACTCGTAAATAAAGAAAAGCGCTTCTTGGGAGGCAACCCATGCTTTGTGTGATTTTGTTTGTTTGTTTGTTATTTGCTTCCGTATGCATGCTTAATTTTTATTGTTGGTAGATCATGTTTCTAAACTAAATAGTGGAAATACTTTACTTTGTTGTTTTGGCCTAGTCTTAACTCCACCTAAAGGTATTTTTGCAAAAGATAAGTGTAAGGGGAAACCCCAAATATGTTTTCAAGAAACAAACCGATCATGATTCTCCACAATATTAAATGAACATGTATATTCGTATTTGTTAGAGTCAAATGCTTGTATTGAGTCATAATGAAGTTTTGCAGGATTTTCCAGGAAGTAGGACCAAGTTTTTCCAGAAATTTTCTGGAAACTTAACATAAGAATTTCTGCAGGTCACTTCTGACGGCGTCAAGAGTTTACTCTTGACGGCGTCAAGTGTAAAAAATCTGGAAATTTTACCAGTTTTGTTTTTCTAACGAAGTCTTATGGTTTTTGTGAATTATTAAGTTTTATAATCTCCAGGAGATCTGCAAACTTCATTCCACAAGCATTATATCTTATCTTGTTTTCTAGGATTTAGTAACTTATATAGGATGCCGCCGATTTTACGCAAGGTTGTCTTGTCTATTTTATCAGGTTTTACAGGTTATGTATGACAAGAAGATGATTTATATTCTGGAAGGGAAGCTTTGATTGTTCATTTTCTTGGAGGAAGATTTAACCTGGCCACCTCATTATCCATACCGAGCGAATCAGGGGATTATTTGATTTCATTCTCTTTACTTTTTTACTTTTACATTCTTTACTTGAACATTGGGGACAATGTTCATCTTAAGTGTAAGGGGAGGGTAAAAAGATGATACCTTACATATGCACTTTCGCTTGAGTTTGTTTTGTTTAATAGTAGATGTGTAATAAAACTATGAGAAATACTTGTTAGTGCAATTTTAGCGCCAAATTTAAATTTTTTTACAACATTTAGGAGTGAAACTTTAGCCATAGCAAGCGTCTCATGGATAGGAGATTGTATGACTAGCACATAACCGTACTTTCAAAAAAAATTTCCACCCAAATATGTGAGGTTCGCCTTTAGATTTGATAGGAAAAGCATTTACCATTAGTGCTTATGAGTGTACCGGTAGCATTTAGATTCTAGAACTTGCGTTAGTGATGCATCCCGAGACCGCTAATGAGACTACATTCGTGTAGTAGGATTTACTACATGATAAGAGGCACTAGGATCACCCTTGTGTTAAACCCGTATCATAATTACTTGACTATTTAAGTCATATTACTTGGCTAGTTAAGTCAACTAATTTTTCCCACACCCTTAGCGTTGTACTCATTTTTAGTACACGAAACCCCTAGTACACCCCTCCGAGCCTATCTTTTCGTTTCTAACTTTAAGCATTTTACTTAAAGGAAGAATTTGTTACACCCCACTTAAATGTACACCCAAATCGCCTTAGCCTTCCGTGTATGCGCTCATTTTTAGTGCATTATTGTTATTTGTTAAACCCTAAGTTAACTTACTAATTGATTACATGGTTGCTAAGTCGAGTCATATCCTTGTACATATTGTTTTGGGACGATTGGGACTCATGGGTAAGTACTTATTTTATGGAGTAATGGGGAAGAACATCATTTATTACCCCCATATGTACGTTAATCTTAAAAGTACTCCAAGTGTTTTGATTTTCTTAATTCGAGTCAATAGATTAGTTTATTGTAAAGTATGTAAAGATTCAAGTGTAAGGGTGATGAGGCAAAAAATGATCCGTTTTTAGGGGGTCATTTAAGCCCGAATCCGACTTTATTTGATTAAATATTGCCCTAAATCGTTCCTTTTGTGATTTTAGGTACTTGGAGAGTGAATTCTGGAAAAGAAGCCATTTTGGACGTTTTTGGAGCATAAAAGTGAAGAAAACGGCAAAGTATCAATTTTCCATGCTGGAAGCACTTGGTGACGGCGTCAAGAGTTACACCCTGACGGCGTCAGACAGCAAGAATAAAATACCGTAGGTGGTGACGGCGTCAAAAGTCATCCTGACGGCGTCAAAGTCCCAAGAATAAAATACCGTAGGTGGTGACGGCGTCACACAGGCCGTCATAAGAAGATCAAGGCCGTCCGAGGAAGTATTTGGCGGCGAGGTGACGGCGTCACATGTATGTCTTGACGCCGTCAGCCCAGTTTTCCTATATATAGTTTTCTAGTTTTTTCATAAAAAAAAGAGAAGTTTTGGAGAAACCCTAAAGACGAATTTGGTGCAACTTTTACAGGTTTTTCAAGGGTTCCAAACCCTTGATACCTTGCATTGTAATTGAGATAAGTGTTCTTCTAATTCAATCAATATGTCTATGTGTTGGTTGTCTATATCTTGTTCTTGTCTCAATTCAATTATGCTAGGCTAGATCTCCTTTGTGTTTGCTTAGATCTAATGAAACCTAGATATTGATTATGTGTTGATTACTTGTTTATTCTTGTTCTTGGATGAATGATTTTATATGTTAGGCTTAAGAAAACTGGCAGATCTCCAAATGGTAACATGCTTGAACGTCTTAAGAAACATGAACCGAGGCGTACTAGGTCTTTATTGGTTGTATTTAATGCATGAGCCACTGTTTACAATCCCTATAGTTGTGCTGGGTCATGGTGTAGGAGGAGATAAGAGCTCATAGAATTGGGGAGTTATGTATGCCACCCCATGAATGGTATTAAGGAATACGATCCGTCATCCATGCAATTATAACAAGTAATTAACGTGTAAAAGATATCTAGGGAGTAATGAAGTCTAAGTAAACACATTTTCTCCAATTACTGCTCACAACCTTAGTATAATTAGTTTAATTTCATTTTTATTATTTTATTTTGATTGCATCTTAGCTTTGGGTTAGTTGAATAGCAACTAATTCCGCCCACTCCTTCAAAACCCGAGATTTTACTTGCTTTTATAAAAACATAAAAACACAAAAATAATCATCTCTCACCCTTAGAACTAGTAATTTAGGCTTTCTAATCCTAGCGACACTATTCCCAAGCTGAACGATCAATCCCCCGGTACTTGTCACTATACTATACTACAACGATCAGGTACACTGCCTGGTGGGGGTTGTAAGCTTCTCGAGATCCCTCGAGAGGTAAAGCCTGTTGCGATTCCCACGCATCAAAGGGTAATGTTCATTCCCTATGATGTATTATTTTGGATGGTAGGGTAAGGGTGTATGCAAAAAAAAAAAAAAAAAAAAAAAAAAAAAAAAAAAAAAAAGAAAAAACATACGGACTACCCTCCCTTTTTATTCCATGTTTATTTTATATTTTTGTTATTTTTCATTTATTAGCTTAAGTCGAGTCTAGTCTTGGCTTAGCAACGCCATATTGTACATGTATTTAACTAAGATTGTTAACTCGCCACCAGTAAAACTTCCTTTATCCAACAAAACCGTGTATTTCATATCCCAACACCTAACGTTACAACCCTTTAAAAGACCTCTTTGATAGTTTATCCTAGGTGCTTACGCCATGTGGTGGAGGTTTGATCCTTTCCCAAGCCTATGGTAATCTATTTTGCTATGACAGGTAGTGAGAGATATCTTCCGTTTCCATATTGTAATTTATACTTTATTACACCCGAGAGATGTGAGTATCTAAACACTATTTGTGAGGTGCTAGTGTATGACCTCCGTGCTTGTCTTTGGTTTTTAGTGGAACGATTATTTGTTGTAATTACTTTTATATTAGTGTTAAATGACCCCTAACTTGTATTTTGACTAGAATAAAAGCGCATTTGTTTGAGGACAAGCAAATCTTAAGTGTAAGGGTATATGATGAGGCGAAAAATGATCCACTTTTAGGGGGTCATTTAAGCCCGGAATTGAATTTATTTGATCAAATATTGCCCTAAATCGTTCCTTTTGTGATTTTAGGTACTTTGGGAGTGAAATCTGGAAAAGGAAGCATTTCGGACGTTTTTGGAGCATAAAAGTGAAGAAAACGCCAAAGTCTTAATTTTCCATGCTGGGAACAGTAGGTGACGGCGTCAAGAGTAACTTCCTGACGGCGTCAAGAGCAAAATTCCATGACGACCCAGTACAGATTTGACGGCGTCACGAAGTAGGGCATCAAGAGTAAAAGTCATGACGGCCTGGAAATGATTATCACATGACGGCGTCAAATGTAGATCAAGGCAGTCCGAGAAGAGTTTTGGCGGCGAGGTGACGGCGTCACAAGTTTATTCTTGACGCCGTCAGACCCCTTTTCCTATATATAGTTTTCTAATTTTCACATTAAAAAGAGAGAAGTTTTGGAGAAACCCTAAGTACGAACTTGGTGCGAATTTTACAGGTTTTTCAAGGGTTCCAAGCCCTTGATACCTTTCATGTGTAATTGAGATAAGTGTTCTTTTAATTCAATCAATATGTCTATGTGTTGGTTGTCTATATCTTGTTCTTGTCTTAATTTCATCATGCTAGGCTAGATCTATCTTGTGTTTGCTTGGATCTAATGAAACCTAGATGTTAATTATGTGTTGATTACTTGTTTATACTTGTCTTGGATGAATGATTTATATGTTAGGCTTAAGAAAACTGGCAGATCTCCAATTGGTAACATGCTTGAACGTCTTAAGAAACATGAACCGACGCGCACTAGGTCTTTATTGGTTGTATTTAATGCATGAGCCACTGTTTATAATCCCTATGGTTGTGCTGGGCATGGTATAGGAGGAGATAAGAGCTCATAGAATTGGGGAGTTAAGTGTGCCACCCCATGAATGGTATTAAGGAATACGATCCGTCATCCATGCAATTATAACAGGTAATTAACGTGTAAAAGATGTCTAGGGAGTAGTGAAATCTAAGTAAACACACTTTCTCCACTTATTTCTCACAATTTTAGTATAATTTCCTTTATTTTCATTTATAGTATTTTATTTTGATTGCATCTTTAGTATTGGGTTAGTTGATTAACAACTAATTCCGCCCAAATCCTTCAAACCCGAGATTTTTACTTGCTTTCTAAAAAATATAAAATACAAAAATAATCATCCCTCACCTTTAGAACTAGTATTTAGGTTTTCTAATCCTAGCGACACTATTCCTAAGCTGAACGATCAATCCCCCGGTACTTGTCACTATACTATACTACAACGATCAGGTACACTGCCTGGTGGGGGTTGTAAGCTTCTCGAGATCCCTTGAGAGGTAAAGCCTGGTGCGATTACCACGTATCAACTGATAGTATTATTATTACCACTGCTGTTAGGATAAATGTTAAGTATTGTGTAGAAGATAATTATAGAATAGATATTGTGTATATCTTATTCTATTAGAATTATTCTTATCTTGTAGAAGAGGACTCCTTGTGTTATAAAAGGAGGTCCTAGGTTAATGTTAGATATACGTTTTTCTTAGAGCTTCAAGTTGTAAAACCTAGTGATACAAAGATCACTCGTATTATTATTGATAATAATATTGGAGCTAACCGTTTGATATATATATATATATATATATATATATATATATATATATATATATATATATATATATATATATATATATATATATATATATATATATATATATATATATATATTCTTCTTATTCATATTCAACTATTTCATTCACAATCATACTTCTAAGAGTAAATTGAAAAAATCATCCCTGTGGTTTGTGTAAATTTGCAAGAATCATCCCTATCTCAAACGTTCAGCATTAATCATCCCCAATCAACAAACGTTCAGCAATAATCATCCCTGAATACTAACGTCGTTAGTTTTACCCGTTAAGTGCTAAAATAATATTTCCCCGTTAGTCCCTCCGTTAATATTTTTTGCATCGTTAATCTTCATTTATTAAAATGAATTATACATTTTCGTCTGTTTTTACATTTCGTCCGTTTTTTACGTTTTCGTCCGTTTTTATCCATTTTTTTTTTACAGTTTTGTCCGTTTTTTGTTACGTTTTCGTCCATTTTTTCACGTTCTCGTCCATTTTTTACGTTCTCGTCCGTTTTTTAATGTTCTCGTTCGTTTTTTAATGTTCGCATCCATTTTTTTGGTTCTCGTCCATTTTTTTCGTTTTCATATGTTTTTTTTTTACGTTTTCGTTCGTTTTATCTATTTCTCACCCACCTCCACCACCGCCACCCACCACCTCCACCCACACCCACACCCACCATCTACCGCCACCACCACCCACCACCCACCACCTCCAACCACCACCACCCACCGCCACCTACCAACACCTACCGCCACCACCCACCACCTCTACCCACCACCGCCACCTACTGCCACCCGCCACCCACCTCCACCACCGCCACCCACCACCTCCACCCACACCCACCACCACCCACCACCTACCGCCACCACCACCCACCACCTCCACCCACCACCACCACCACCACCCACCGCCACCTACCAATACCCACCGCCACCACCCACCACCCACCGCCACCGCCACCCACCTCCACCACCGCTACCCACCACCTTCACCCACACCCACCACCACCCACCACCCACCACCTACAGCCACCACCACCCACCACCTCCACCCACCACCACCACCTACCAACACCCACCGCCACCACCCACCACCACCTCCACCCATAACCGCCACCTACTACCACCGCCACCCACCACCACCACCGCGACCCACCACCTCCACCCACACCCACCGCCACACACCAACACCCACCGCCACCACCACGCGTATAAAATCATGTATAAAAAACATGGCGATGGGTGGTGGTGGCAGTGGTGGGTGGTGGTGGCAGCGGTGGTGATGGTGGTGATGGGTGGTGGAGGCGGTGGTGGGTGGTGGTTGGTGGTGGCAGCGGCGATGGTGTTGGTGTTGGCAGCGGCGGTGGTGGTGTTAGCAGCCACGACGGTGGTGGCGGTGGTGGTGGCGATGGGTGGTGGTGGCGATGGTTGGTGGTGGCAGTGGTGGGTGGTAGTGGCGGCGGTGGTGATTGTGGTGGTGGGTGGAGGTGGTGGGTGGTGGTGGTGTTGGATGGTGGTGGCGATGGTTGGTGGTGGCAGTGGTGGGTGGTAGTGGCGGTGGTGGTGATGGTAGTGGGTGGAGGTGGTGGGTGGAGGTTGGTGGTGGTGGCGGTGGGTGTTGTTGGGTAGAGGTGGTGGTTGTGGCGGCGACGGCGGTGGTGGCGGTGGGTGGTAGTGGCGATGGTGGGCGGTGGTGGGTGGAGGTGGTGGGCGGTGGTGGCGGTGGGTGGTGGCAATGGTAAATGTAACAAAAAACGGACAAAACCGTAAAGAAAAGGATAATAACGGACGAAAACGTAAAAAAACAGATGAAAACGTAAAAACGGACGAAATGTAAAAATAGACGAAAACGTATAATTCATTTTAAAAAATGAGGATTAATGGTGCAAAAAATATTAACGGAGGGACTAACGGGCAAATATTATTTTAACACTTAACGGATAAAACTAACGACGTTAGTGCTCAGGGATGATTATTGCTGAACGTTTATGGACTTGGGGATGATTAATGTTGAACGTTTGAGATAGGGATGATTCTTGCAAATTTACACAAACCACAGGGATGATTTTTGCAGTTTACTCTACTTCTAAGTATTACTAAGTAGATTCTACATACTTAGTGATATAACTCAAAGTATCTTATTAACACAAGTTCAAGGTGTTTAGATCCATCAATTGGTATCAGAGACAGGCTGATACTTTGATTTAGAAGACCCAAGTTCACTCAGAAGATTCAATGGAGACAGAAACTAGTTAGTCCAATATTGCTGCAAAGCTTCCAAAGCTTAAGTTGAATGACTTTGAGATGTGGAGGCTAATGATTGAACAATTCTTTATGGTGCAAGACTATACACTATGGGAGATCATTATGTTTGGAAATTCTTTCAAACCAGGTACTACTTCAGAAACTATTGAGGGCAAGGTAGTAAGAAAGACCAACACTGGACCAGTCACCAATGATGAAAGACTTCAGATGAAGAATGATTTGAAGGCAAGAAGTTTATTGTTGATGACACTTCTCAGAGATCAAGTTCTTGCTTTTAGCAAGTACAAGACTGCACAAACTTTGTTTGAAGAGATCTGCAATGTTTTTGGTGGTAATGATTCCACCAAGAAAACTCAGAAGACCTTGTTGAAACAAACCTATGAAAACTTTGGTTCAACAAGTAATGAATCCCTTGATAGCATCTTCACAAGGCTACAGAAGATAGTTACTCAACTCACTGTGTTTGGAATTGAGGTGGAAAGAGAAGACCTCAATCTAAAATTCTTAAGAAGTTTACCCTCTGAGTTTAGTACAAATGTTGCAGTGTGGGAAGACAAGCCAGATTTGGAGACTATGAAGCTGAATGTTTGGTACAATAACTTTAAAGTTATTGAACAAAGGTTGAAGAAGGCTGGCAAACTTAGTACAGGTTCAGGAAGTGTGGCACTCATATCATCATCTGTTGATGATAGTTCAGATGGAGAAAGTGATAGTGATGATGATGATGCTAACATTGTTGTTTCCACTGGTAGTGGAGGTGTTTGCACTGCTAGCTCAAAAAGACAGATTGCTGGTCTTAGTGATTCTACTTTTTATGCTTTTCTGTCAAGTCAAATGGGTGATTCAATCCTCACTCATGAGGACTTGGATCAAATTGATGAGGATGACATGGAGGAGATGGACATTAAATGGCAGGTTGCATTACTAAGCTTAAAGGCAAAGAAGTTCTGGAGGAAGACTGGAAGGAAGATCACCATTAATGGCAATGAAACTGTAGGTTTTGATAAAAAGGAGGTGGAGTGTTACAACTGTCATAAGAAGGGGCACTTTGCTAGGGAATGCAGAAAACCAAAGAAACCTGATAACATGTCAACTTGGTATAAGCAGGACAAGAAGAAAGAACCTACAACTGAAGAGCCAAAGGTGCTATTGGCTATTGATGGAGTGAGCTATGATTAGAGCTTTATGACTAGGGATGAAGAAGATGATTCAGAAACTGGACTGCTTGGTACTGAGCTTGCACTTATGGCTTTTTCTGACTCTGAGGTACAAATTAATAATGCTTGTTCTAAAACTTGTAAGGCTTCAAAAGAATATGAGAAACTTAAAGAACAATATGATGCATAAATGCTAGAGTTAAATCAAACTAATTATAACTTAGAAAATCATAAAAGAGGTCTTGGAGTTTTAGAAAAACAGTTAGAGCATTATAGAGCCAATGAATCTAAGTTCAATGATGACATTGTTGTTTTGAAAAGAGACTTAGATTATAAGATTGAAGTGAATAAGGCTCTTAGGGAAGAATTAGAGAAAGTTAAAAAGGATAATGAGAATATTCAGATAACTTGTAGTACATTAGAACATCAGTCTAAGTGTATTGACAAAATTTGGGAAGCCCAAGTAGTAAATAAGGCTAAATCAGGAGTTGGATACAAAACAGTTCCACCACCTCTAAGAGGTGTTCCATCATCTCTTGTTATTGACTTAGCACACACAGGGTTAGATGAATTTCAGGAACCAACCATGTCTTATGGCCAAAGATTTGTCAAACATGTTGCTTGTGAAAAGGCTAAGATTAAGGTAGATTCATTTGAAAGTGCTAGTGACTCATCTCTTAAAGATGAAAATGTAAATGTTGAGTCTAAAGCTAGTGTTTCTGAAAAGGTTAATGTGGATGTAAAAAGGGTTATTCCTGATGTTGTTAAGATTCAAGCTGAGAAGCCTAGAAACCAAGCTAATTACACTAGGCCCACTACTAGATATGCTGAGATGTACAGGAGTAGGTCACCAACTCCTAGAGGCAACAAAAGAAGTTGGAATCATGTTAAGACTCAACAGTTTGGTAGTGATTTTGTGTTTAACAACAAAGCTTGTCATATATGTGGTAGTTTTGATCACCTTTCTTATAATTGTGACTATCACATGGGAAGAAGGGAATTTTTGGGAAAACCAGGGTGAATGAAAATAATACCAATAAGAATACTCACCCAAATCCACTAACCAAGATGATTCCCAGGTCTGTTTTGTTAAATTCTGGCATTAAATCTCTTTCCACTGCTAAATCAGCAGTTGCCACTGCCAGAGACATAAACAGAGTTTACCCTAAGTCCCCTGTAAAGAGTGCAAAACCAATTACAACTTTTGTCAAATGTGCACAAACAGGGAACAAGACCTATTTTGAAAAGAAAGTTTACTATAACCACAAGTGGGAACCTAAAATTTCAAAACCAGCAGTTACCACTGCAAGGCCAAAATTTTCCACTGGTGGTTCTGTGAACAACAAATGGATAAAAATGGGAAATGATGTTAAGGCCTCAGCACATTGGGAATGGAAACCAAAAGAAATTAACACCTCAGACAATCCCAATGGTGTATCAATGACCTTTGATAGATTTAACTATATTGATACACGAGGCAGATCCAAGTCATTTGTGGCTTGGGTCCCCAAAAGGAACTAATTCCTTTATTTTATGTGCAGGAACATTCAAAGCCTAAAGAAGATCAAGGATACTCAGACAGTGGATGTTCTAGGCACATGACTAGCAATAAGTCCTATCTCTTAAATTTCAAACCTTATGATGGACAATTTGTCAGCTTTGGAAGTGGAGTTGGAGGCAAGGTTTCTGGCAAAGGAACAATCAAGGCTGGAAACTTGGATTTTGAGAATGTGTATTATGTGAAAGAACTCAAGTACAACCTTTTCAGTGTGTCACAGATGTGTGACAAGAAGCATAGAGTTCTATTCACAGAAGATGAATGCTATATCTTATCTAAGGATTATAAGCTCCCTGATGAAAAAGATATTTTTCTTAAAATCCCTAGAAAAGGCAATTTGTATAGCATTGATATGAAGAACGTAGTGGCTAAAGATGATGTTGCTTGCTTGCTTGCAAAAGCCACTTTGGATGAATCCATGCTTTGGCACAGAAGACTTGGTCATGTTAATTTCAAGACCATTAACAAGATTGTGAAAGATGGTCTAGTCAGAGGTTTACCAGAGAAGAGATTTGAAAATGATCAAACATGTGTTGCCTGTCTCAATGGTAAGCAACACAGAGCTTCATGCAAGTCCAAGACATTCAATTCTATTGATCATCCACTCTATATGCTGCATATGGATTTGTTTGGTCCTACTTCAGTGAGCAGCATAAATTTGAAAAAGTATTGTCTTGTTGTGATTAATGACTTTAGTAGATTTACATGGGTTTTCTTTCTAAGAACCAAGGATGAAACCACTGGCATCCTTAAGACCTTCATTACTCAGATTGAAAACCAGGTTGACAAGAAGATCAAGATCATCAGATGTGACAATGGGACAGAGTTCAAGAACAAAGTTATGGATGATTTCTGCAGAGACAAAGGTATTAAGAGAGAATTTAGTGTTGCAAGAACTCCACAACAAAATGGAGTTGCTGAAAGAAGAAACAGAACACTAATTGAGGCTGCTAGAACCATGTTAGCTGATTCAAAGCTACCAGTGACATTTTGGGCTGAAGCAGTTAACACTGCTTGTTACATTCAGAACAGGGTTTTAGTGGTTAAAACAAAGAACAAGACACTTTATGAGCTATTCAGAGGAAGACCCCCTACTTTGGAATTTATGAGGCCATTTGGATGTCATGTTACTATTCTCAATACCATTGATTATCTGGGTAAATTTGAAGAAAAGTCTGATGAAGGCTTCTTTGTTGGATATTCTATGGTAAGCAAGGCTTTTAGAGTCTATAACTTAAGAACAAAGAAGATTGAAGAGAATTTGCATGTTCAGTTTCTTGAAAATAAAACTAACATAGCAGGTTCAGGACCAGAATGGTTATTTGATCTTGAAACATTATCCAATACAATGAATTATGTACCTCTTACTTCAAGTATAGGAGACAAAAAACTTGAAGAATCAGAAGAATTCATTGATGAAGATGAATCTTGCAAAGATGATGAGGATGATAAAGATCAAATTGTTATGCCACTTTGGGATTTTGTTGATAATGAAGATTCACAACCTTCTAAGAATTCTGGAAAGGAAAGTGATGCAAATGTTGTGAGTTTTGATGCTTTGAATGATGATATTCCTGAAAGTAGTGGAAATTCCATTCCCACTGCTGCATCAAATGTTTCCATTGATGCACCATCTGTGGAACATACTACTCAGGAAACACTTGTTGATGATGTAGAAATCACTAACATGCCTACAGCTTATGATATTCCTTCTACATCACAATCCACAATTCACAAAATGCATCCACTTAAGAATGTTATTGGAGAATTACAATCAGGAGTGAAGACAAGAAAGCAGACAAAAACAAATGATGTTCATGGGTTCATTAGTGAAGTTTATAAGTCCAAGAATCACACAAACAAGAATGAGTGTTTATTCTTCTGTTTTCTATCACAAGTGGAGCCTAAAAATGTCTATAAAGCTTTAACTGAATCAAGCTGGGTAGAGGCAATGCAAGAAGAATTGCTACAATTCAAACTTCAAAAGGTTTGGGTTCTTTGTGATTTGCCTGATGGAATGAAGGTTATTGGAACAAAGTGGGTCTTCAGGAACAAGAAAGATGAAAGAGGTATTGTAATCAGGAACAAAGCTAGATTGGTTGCTCAAGGATATACTCAAGAGGAGGGTATTGATTATGAAGAAGTATTTGCCCCTGTTGCAAGACTTGAGGCTATTAGATTATTTCTAGCCTATGCATATTTTATGGGCTTTACTGTTTATCAAATGGATGTTAAGAGTGCCTTTCTGTATGGTACAATTAATGAGGAGGTCTATGTCTCACAACCTCCAGGATTTGAAGATCCTCAACACCCAAATAAAGTTTATAAAGTTGTTAAGGCTCTTTATGGCTTACATCAAGCTCCAAGGAAGTGGTATGAAACCTTAGCTACTTATTTGATGAATAATGGGTTTCATAGAGGAAAGATTGATCAGACTTTGTTCATCAAGAAAGACAAGGGTGATATTCTACTTGTACAAGTATATGTTGATGATATCATTTTTGGTTCTACTAAACAAGAGATGTGCAAAGAGTTTGAAAAGCTGATGAAAGATGAATTTCAAATGAGTTCTATGGGAGAACTTACATTCTTTTTGGGGCTGCAAGTACAACAGAGTAAATAAGGCATCTTTATCAGTCAAGACAAATATGTGGCTGAAATTATAAGGAAATTCAAGTTTACTGATGCAAAAGCTTCAAATACCCCTGCTGATAAGACTACTCATCTATTGTTGAAGAATGCTAGTGGAGCTGATGTTGATGTGCACACCTACAGGTCTATGATTGGTTCTTTGATGTATCTCACCTCATCAAGACCAGACATTATGTTTGCTGTATGTGCTTGTGCAAGATTTCAAGTGACTCCAAAGACATCACATATGACAGCAGTAGAGAAGATTTTTAGGTATTTGAAGACATATCCTAATCTAGGATTATGGTATCCAAGAGAATCCCCTATGGAATTGATCACTTACTCAGATAGTGATTATGCGGTGCAAGTTTGGATAGAAGGTCAACTACAGGGGGACGTCAATTTCTTGGATGTAGATTGGTGTCATGGCAGTGCAAGAAACAAACAATGGTGGCTACTTCAACCACTGAAGCAGAATATGTAGCTGCTGCTAGTTGTTGTGCTCAGATCTTCTGGCTTAAGAATCAATTATTGGATTATGGGTACAATTTCATGAACACCATTATATATATAGACAATAGTAGTACCATATGCATTATTAAAAATGCTGTGCAACACACTAAAACTAAACATATTGAAATTAGACATCATTTTATCAGAGATTGTTATGAGAAAAAGCTTATTCAAGTTGTCAAAATTCATACTGATGACAACTATGCTGATTTATTAACAAAAGGGCTTGATGTAGGTAGGTTTCAGTACTTGGTAACAGGTATTGGAATGCTAAATCCTTAAATCTTTGATGTCTAATGAAATTTTCAAGTGTTGCAGGATAGTTTTTAGGTACTAATGTTGTTTGTATATGTGTGTATGGTTTTCTACTAACTTGTATGCAGAGAAATTCAAGCACAGTGGAAATGATCATACAACAGTGGAAACCATAGCTCTCTCAGAAATTAAAGACAAAGGACAAAGTACTTTTATTTATTCAAAAGAAAGTCCATTACACCATTCTGAGAAGATTGTCACAAGAAAACATCACAAAACATAGATCAACAACCTAACACCTAAATTTTCAGATCAATTACTCCATAGGCTTCTTCCCTTTACCCTCATATTCATGCTTGCTCTTGGAAGCTTTCTTTCTCTTCTCATCAAAAGAAAGTTGCTTTCTTGGACAAGCAAGGCCCATCACTTGCTTGGGAGGCTTTGGTGCTTGTGCAGGCTTCTCCACAGCTGGCCACTTCATATTAACTATGGCTGATTCCAATGCTGTAGTAAGGGCTTTTGGAAGTTCCTTTGAAAGTGTGTAGGTTGGATCATCATCGTCTGAGGAAGAACTGGTATAAAACTCTAGAGATGGAGCAGGATCAGCTGATCTCTTCTTGCTTGAATTCATATTGGAAGATGTAGCTGTAAAAGCACTTGGAGGAAAATAATCACTCCATCCAGTTGAAAGTTCTTCTGACTCAGAGCAATAACTAATTTCCTCTTCAGAAGAATCATCAGATGATATGTAGATCACTGGAAACGAACTCATGATGTTTTGTAGGGTTTGTGATTTTGAAGAATTAGTTTTGATGAATATTGAAGTGTTTTTAAGCCCTTTTTATAGGAAAAGTCAAGGTTGAAGGATAATCAATGAGAGTTATTGATTGGTCCGAAACGGTCAACTTATATTAGTCAACTACTTGTGAATGGTCAACCATAAAAGTCAAACTTCTCAGATCAATGCTTCCGTGGAATATAGTGTTTCCCCGGGTCGTTATGTCCCAACGGGGTGTGAATGGTATCAAAATGAATCTGATATCGGGTGATTATGAACAGGTAAGGTATAAATGTGTGTGAGTGATTACACTAAGGTTTTATAAAACAAAATAGCTTAAATAAGCTATAGGAATGATTACGTAAAACCTAATTATCTAAAAACGTTTAAAAACCTAAAACGCGTACGTTTAATTTAATTCTACGTAAACGTACGAAACAAAACGATTTTAACTATAGTAGGAATTTGCATGCCTTAGGGGCTGAAATGCAAATTAAATAAACTTAAAATATTAATTTTATAATTACTAATTATTTAATAACTAATTACTTATTAATTAACTAATTAAACTGATTTAAATTATTACAATTACTAAAAAGACTTAGATAATTAAGAATATTTTTATAAATCTAATTAACCATCACAGGAATCTAAAAAATTATAAAAAGTTTATAAAAATTATTTTTAAACTATTTTACTAATTATTATTCTAAATATTAATTAATAACTAATTAAACTAATTAAATTATAAAAACTAGAAGATGAACAGTAAAAATTATGGAAAAATTCCTAAAAATGTTTTACAACTTATAAAAGCTAGAAAAAATATAAAAACTAGGTATTACTTAATAAAAACTAATTATGCTATTTAAAACTTAATTATTGATTAATTATTAATAAAACTAACATTAATTATAATTAATACTAAAAGACAAAATCAAAATCTGAGAAAATTATTAAAAATACTTTAATATAAAAGGAATTTAAGAAAAATATAAAAATACAACTTACTTAATAAAAATCGAAAAATGAAAATTAAAATTAAATTATATTAAATAGAAACTATCACTTATTTTTATATTGATTTTTCTGGATTTTTCTTTTACCAAACTATATTATATCTAAAAATAACTAACTTTTGTAAAAACAATTATTTTATAAGCTAATATTAAGCACTGTGGAAGCTTAATACCACCACAGTTGACTTTAGTTGACCAAATAAAGAAATAAGCTCAAATGAGCTTGTGTGGGACCCACAATGGATGAATCAGGTCCAAGTAAGTTAATGGAACTAGTTTAAGCCAAAATATGCCAAATAAGCTCAGTAGATAAGCTAATAAGCAATATTAAGCAATTCCAAAACTCAATTACCACACAAAAATGGGACAAACTATAAGGCTTATTCCAGGTGGGGTCCACTGGGTACTAGGTCAAACTAAGGGTCAATACTAAGAGTCTGGTAGGAGGGGGGTTGGGAGAACCCAAAGTTATGGTGTGGGATCAACTGTGGTGGGCAGCAGCCACCACTAAAGGTGGCTATGTGGTGGTGACCTGTTGATGCAGGGGAACCCCCTTGCCCTGCAAGTGAGTTTAGCAGGGTGTGGGACCCACACAAAGGATCACACAATTTTATAAATGTTTGATTCCTAAAGATTAGCTACTAGACTACAATTCCTGAGAATCTTAAGTCCTCAAACCTAGTACAAAATTCACAATAAATCCTTGAAATATTGAGATTTTCTGCTTATATGAAATTTGACTTTTTAACTTAACTACTTATTTTGACTAAATTGAGATTCTAATGATCCTAATTGACTTACTATGTTATAATAAGCTGATATGAACCTAAATTAAGCTAAAGCTATAAGATATAAGCTAATGGGGTGGGTTTGAGGTCCCAAATCCTCAACAGTCAACTGTTGGAGGCTTGGGAGTGTGATTTTGACTTTCTACCAATGTAACTACTGATTTTATGATTAAACTATCCCATACTAACCTAATGTATTGTTTCTAAACCAACTTTAACCACTAGAACTCACTTGAACACAGTGAATCAAGTACATCCAAACACCCCTTAAATGGCAGGTTTACATTATAGCTATGGATTCTAACATGTAGTTAATCAATCTACTGATTACAATTTATCTAATAAGTAAATATTAATCTAAAGAAACACAGAAGAACAATAAATAACAACTTTATACTAAAATAGCAAAAATCAAAGGTTTGGCTTACAAGTGAGTCCAAGCTGAGAAACATGAACAAAGAACCACAAACACATCCTATAACCTCCCATAAGGCACTAGTACCCTTGCAATCCAAAATTCACCTGCTCCTTGCTTCTTCTTGTTCTTTCCTTGATTTTTTTATTTTTTTCTCTATTTAATTGATTATTTTTCGTATTTTTTTTATTTATCCAAACAATTCTTAAACCTAAACTTATAAAAGCTAATATAAGCTGTGTCAAGAGCTTATATGAGCTTAGGGGTTCAATACAACATGAATACATCATTTTAAAGCTTATTGAGATTTTGAGAATTAAAACATGCATAAACTGAATTGTGACAAAGAAACTGAAATTGAAACTGAATTTAGATTTTATTAACACTGGAAATACAAGAACTAAAACTTGAAAGCTTTAAATTACACTAGAATTTGGAAACTAATTAATACGAACTAAAATTACACTAAGCTAATCTAATACTCCTTCTCTGGTCCTCCTTTTCTTCTTTATAGAGACTTTTAGAAACCCTAGCAACTTTCTGACACAATCCCACTTGATCTTGACCCTTCATTTCTCTGACATGATCCTAGCCGTTTAATATGATTTTGGCGCCAAAAGTCCCCACGTTTACTTGGGGCCAAAGCTGTGCAATTAAAGAATTTTGGGAGCATGTGGAGGTGTCAGGGGACAATTGAGAAAGTTTCTAACCAAGTTGGGGTAGTGGGTTGAAAAACAGAGGTGCAAGTATGGTTTAGAGGGAAAAGGGTGTGGGAATGCATTTATGTGGGTTGTGGGCTAGCTGTAAAGTGGAAAGGTGGTGAGGGGAGAGTAGACAGGTGGTGGTGAGGTGGTGAAACCACCCTGGTATTGGGTAAAGCAGGGGTGGGAGAGATGAGTGAATAGTGATGGTTGTTTGGCAGTTTTGGGGGAGGTCAAACGGGGTCAAACCCCGTATAATATTTAAAGGGTGCATGGGCTGAGCTTATTTTGGGCCTAGGGGTGGGCTTGGGTAAAGGTTTTGGATTGGATTTGTTTTGGTTTTGGTTTTATAATAATAGAGGGTCCGGTTGGTATGTGGTATTTAAGCAAGGACCAATTTTGTAATTTGGACAAAATTGAGGGACTGATTTTGCAATTTTCCCAAACTACTTCCAAGGGCTAAACCTGCAATAAAACCATAACACAAGGACAAAAGATGTAATTTTTCCATTTTTAAAACCCAAGGACCTTTTCTGCCAATTCCCCAAACTCCAGGGACCATTTATGTAATTTTGGATTTTTAAGGGATTAAATATGTAATTTCCCAAAATGTTATCAAAAGGACCAATTTTGCCATTTAAGAATAGTTCAAGGTTTATTTTTCATATTTTTCCATTTTTAAAACCTTAAGGACTATATTTGACATTTTTGAAACTTGAGGGACTAAAGTTATCATTTTGCAATTTTTAACTTTAAAGGACTAATCTTGACAACTTATGAATCCCTAAGGACCTTTGATGATATTTTTCATGTTTTGATTTACCAGGGACTAGTTTTGACAACTTTTGAAACTTGAGGGACTGAAACTGCCAATTATGCAAACTTTATACGTTTTTTATCTGTTTTTGATTATTTTGCATTTGAAACATATAAAACACACTTCTAAGATATTTTTAGTATTTTGATGCATATTTGAGTGTTTTTGGATGTTTTGGCATTTCAGATTGGTATAAAATGATGAGTATTTACACACTCATCAATCCCCCACACTAAAACATTGCTAGTCTCTAGCAATCTTTTGAGAAAAACTTAATGGATTTGAAAAACTCTTTACCAAAAGCCATCACTTCTGGAGTAGCCAGATCTAAGAACTGTAGCACACCTGATAACTGTGTGATTTTGAGCAAACCACCAGCTGTTAGCGGATTTGATTTGTCTTTACCAAAACCGTTTGCTTCTGGACTAGCCAACTCTTGATGGAATAGTCAACATCTTGGTGAGCTGATTACCAATTATGGTTTTTCCACTGCCTTTACCACAAGCCATAATCTTGCGGGCTAACCAACTCATTCGCTTTTTAGGATATGGCGAGTTGATTTACCATACAATTTTGAGCAAATTGCAAGCCGTGAACGGATTTGAGATATCTTTACCAAGAGCCGTTTGCTCCTGGATTAGCCAATCCTTATGTGGGTTAGACATGGTGGACTGATTACCATTTATTGCGTTCTAAGTGAGAAAAAAAAAATTAAAATTTGGGCTAAAATGGGGGTGCTTGATGGAACATGTGTTTAAATTCGTTAGAATAACGAATTTCCCCCCACACTTAGAACTGAATATTGTCCTCAATATTCAAAGTACCGGGTGTTAAACCAACACTTAGAACGTAAGAAGGAAAATACTCTTAGCCTTTATTTAAGTTTATGTACACACATTTTTTTTTAAAGGATATTTACATATATACAACATGTGGGTTAGTATCTCCCCCACACTTAGGGTTGAAAAAAAACCTAATGCATGCTACTGTTTTTATTTACCGAGTCGCTAGCTTGACTCGACCCCGAATTCATTGGTTCATGGGGAAGTAACCGGCTCAAAATTTATAAATGAGAATGCCGGGGTCAAAGATAATGTCCTCACTCCCGAAAGAGTGAAGAACAGGAGAAGCCACAGGATATATGAAGAAAAGAAAGAAAGTCATGATAAATATCATAACTAACTCCTCATCTTCAATAGGAGAATTCATTGTTTCATGAATCTCCTCTTTTAAGCTCGTTTGATCAAGACATATTATGGGTATGTCTAGATCAAAATAAAAGTTATCATACTCCGGAGGAGATATGATATGAGTGAGTTCACCGGAGAACTCCTCAAAGGTGAATGATTCATATTCGGAATTGAATTGAGTGAGTTCACTGGGGAACTCCTCAAAAGTAAATGATTCATATACGGGAAGAGAATTATAAGAATGAGAAGTGGTAATACCACTAATCTTCTCTCCCGTATGATCAAAATGGAACGTTTGCAATTCCGGAATAGAATCATTGATCAAAAGCTCAATATCCTCAACGGGGATAGGAGATGAAATAGGCTTTTCAGCAAAAGTCTCGATTCTAGAAATGAGAAGATTAGCATTTAATAATGTAAGACGAAGAGATTCGTCTTGGATTATTTCTTCATCATTCTCTTCTCCTAAGCTGACAAGCTCAGAAGGTCATCTATCCACATGACTGATGTCTTCACAAGGTAAAGAACGTTCATCAGTATGTGAATCACAAAGCTCGATGTTGGGATTAGAATTTAAAAGATTTTCTATTTCACCAAGATCGGCTTCGAAGTCAAACAGATCATCATCACTTCCCAGTGGAAGTGGATTGATGTGAGTAAGCTCATCTGTGAACTCCTCAAGGAGAAGGTCAACATCAGAATGAGGAATTGATGCCTCTACATACTCAACTTCTCCATAAGATATACAATCATTGCTGGAATCAGAGAAAGTATCAAATTGATCTTTTGGATTTTTAGGAGGGGTAGGGATATCACACACATGATCAAGAATTCCCTGTGACTCACTTGGGATTGAGACAAGGTTCTCAACACTAGACTTTATGAATTCGTCCGATTCCTTTGCAGGAATAGTGTCAAGATGCTCGTCCCCCATGCTCAGAGAGTGAGTGGGAACCTCGGGTGTGATATCAGTAGACTGAGGGATATGAGATGGACTAGCAGTTATGGATTCTACAAGTTCCATTATTTCTATTGCTAGTGATTCAGTCATTTTATTTTCTCCCTGTATTTCTACTGAAGCAGTTTCAACTGTAGTTGAATAAAAAGATTTCTCATATACCTTTGGGATTCGAACAAAGTCATTTATTTCCTCAAGAGGATTTATTTTGACTTCCTTGTCCCCCATTATCAAGGTATCTGAAGGGTCATTTGATTTTTCTTCTTCAACTGGTTCATCCTCATCACTTTCATCCTCAAGATAACATGAGTTAACCGGAGGTTTTTGTTTCCTAAGAATCAGATCCTTAAGACTGGTTATTTCATCTAGAATGTTTTTGTTGAATTGAGTTTGATTGATAATCATTTTATTAATCAATTCAGCTTCGGCTAAATCGTTCTGAGGAAGTGGATGAGGGGTGGGGTATTGTGAGGGCTGGTGAAAACCAAATTCATGATCGTTACAAGGAACCTGTTCATAGACAAACTGATTCCTAGTTTGACAATCAGAGCTGTAGTGAGGGCCTCCACAATACTCACAACAGTAAAACTGCTGTGTCTCATGGTGTGGAAGCTGATGGTATGTATCAGTCGTGTCAGGGTAGGAATAGGGATTCTGGTTATAGACAGACCCGTTTCCTGACTCTACCATGCCACAACTGGGGCAATTACCACCATTATAAGGACTACCACACCATTGACAAACAAGAAGGTGAGAATAAGACATAGGGAGAATCAAATGTTTTTGGAGGGTAAGAAATGTAGAATCAAAAAGGTAGGAGGGTAAAGATGAATATTTTTGGTATTTTTAAATTTCTTTTGTATTAATAATAAGAAGGAAAATATTTTTGGAATCGATTCGTTAACCGAAATCGTTCCTTTAAAATCACTCGCAGGGTGGCGGGAGAAAAGAATGGATCTCTCTTCAGTTCGCAATTTAATGTCGGAACTTACCTTAAACCAACTGTATAGGTTGCGATTTTAAAGAAAACGAAGTAATTTAACTTCACGATTAATTTTGTTGTTATTTAATTTTTTTTGGTATTTTTAACACTTTAGGAAAAGTGTTAATGAACTTTTTGAGTTATGATTTTGATTTACAAAAAATTTACACACTGATGGTATTTGTACAGTGAGTGTATATTCAGAACCACGTATGCTTCCAAATTCGTTGTACGCAGCATACCTCCCCGGCAGCGGCGCCAAATTTTGATTGGTCCGAATCGGTCAACTTATATTAGTCAACCACTTGTGAATGGTCAACCATAAAAGTCAAACTTCTCAGATCAATGCTTCCGTGGAATATAGTGTTTCCCCGGTTCGTTATGTCCCAACGAGGTGTGAATGGTATCAAAACGAATCTGATATCGGGTGATTATGAACAGGTAAGGTATAAATGTGTGTGAGTGATTACACTAAGGTTTTATAAAACAAAATAGCTTAAATAAGCTATAGGAATGATTACGTAAAACCTAATTATCTAAAAACGTTTAAAAACCTAAAACGCGTACGTTTAATTTAATTCTACGTAAACGTACGAAACAAAACGATTTTAACTATAGTAGGAATTTGCATGCCTTAGGGGCTTAAATGCAAATTAAATAAACTTAAAATATTAATTTTATAATTACTAATTATTTAATTAATTATTATTATTTAATAACTAATTACTTATTATTTAACTAATTAAACTGATTTAAATTATTACAATTACTAAAAAGACTTAGATAATTAAGAATATTTTTATAAATCTAATTAACCATCACAGGAATCTAAAAAATTATAAAAAGTTTATAAAAATTATTTTTAAACTATTTTACTAATTATTATTCTAAATATTAATTAATAACTAATTAAACTAATTAAATTATAAAAACTAGCAGATGAACAGTAAAAATTATGGAAAAATTCCTAAAAATGTTTTACAACTTATAAAAGCTAGGAAAAATATAAAAACTAGGTCTTACTTAATAAAAACTAATTATGCTATTTAAAACTTAATTATTGATTAATTATTAATAAAACTAACATTAATTATAATTAATACTAAAAGACAAAATCAAAATCTGAGAAAATTATTAAAAATACTTTAATATAAAAGGAATTTAATAAAAATATAAAAATACAACTTACTTAATAAAAATCTAAAAATGAAAATTAAAATTAAATTATATTAAATAGAAACTATCACTTATTTTTATATTGATTTTTCTGGATTTTTCTTTTACCAAACTATATTATATCTAAAAATAACTAACTTTTGTAAAAACAATTATTTTATAAGCTAATATTAAGCACTGTGGAAGCTTAATACCCCCACAGTTGACTTTAGTTGACCAACTAAAGAAATAAGCTCAAATGAGCTTGTGTGGGACCCACAATGGATGAATCAGGTCCAAGTAAGTTAATGGAACTAGTTTAAGCCAAAATATTCCAAATAAGCTCAGTAGATAAGCTAATAAGCAATATTAAGCAATTCCAAAACTTAATTACCACACAGAAATGGGACAAACTATAAGGCTTATTCCAGGTGGGGTCCACTGGGTACTAGGTCAAACTAAGGGTCAATACTAAGAGTCTGGTAGGAGGGGGGGGGTTGGGAGAACCCAAAGTTATGGTATGGGACCCACTGTGGTGGGCAGCAGCCACCACTAAAGGTGGCTGTGTGGTGGTGACCTGCTGATGCAGGGGAACCCCCTTGCCCTGCAAGTGAGTTTAGCAGGGTGTGGGACCCACACAAAGGATCACACAATTTTATAAATTTTTTATTCCTAAAGATTAGCTACTAGACTACAATTCCTGAGAATCTTAAGTCCTCAAACCTAGTACAAAATTCACAATAAATCCTTGAAATATTGAGATTTTCTGCTTATATGAAATTTGACTTTTTAACTTAACTACTTATTTTGACTAAATTGAGATTCTAATGATCCTAATTGACTTACTATGTTATAATAAGCTGATATGAACCTAAATTAAGCTAAAGCTATAAGATATAAGCTAATGGGGTGGGTTTGAGGTCCCAAATCCTCAACAGTCAACTGTTGGAGGCTTGGGAGTGTGATTTTGACTTTCTACCAATGTAACTACTGATTTTATGATTAAACTATCCCATACTAACCTAATGTATTGTTTCTAAACAAACTTTAACCACTAGAACTCACTTGAACACAGTGAATCAAGTACATCCAAACACCCCTTAAATGGCATGTTTACATTATAGCTATGGATTCTAACATGTAGTTAATCAATCTACTGATTACAATCTATCTAATAAGTAAATATTAATCTAAAGAAACACAGAAGAACAATAAATAACAACTTTATACTAAAATAGCAAAAATCAAAGGTTTGGCTTACAAGTGAGTCCAAGCTGAGAAACATGAACAAAGAACCACAAACACATCCTATAACCTCCCATAAGGCACTAGTACCCTTGCAATCCAAAATGCACCTGCTCCTTGCTTCTTCTTGTTCTTTCCTTGATTTTTTTATTTTTTCTCTATTTAATTGATTATTTTTGGTATTTTTTATTTATCCAAACAATTCTTAAACCTAAACTTATAAAAGCTTATATAAGCTGTGTCAAGAGCTTATATGAGCTTAGGGGTTCAATACAACATGAATACATCATTTTAAAGCTTATTGAGATTTTGAGAATTAAAACATGCATAAACTGAATTGTGACAAAGAAACTGAAATTGAAACTGAATTTAGATTTTATTAACACTGGAAATACAAGAACTAAAACTTGAAAGCTTTAAATTACACTAGAATTTGGAAACTAATTAATACGAACTAAAATTACACTAAGCTAATCTAATACTCCTTCTCTGGTCCTCCTTTTCTTCTTTATAGAGACTTTTAGAAACCCTAGCAACTTTCTGACACAATCCCACTTGATCTTGACCCTTCATTTCTCTGACATGATCCTAGCCGTTTAATATGATTTTGGCGCCAAAAGTCCCCACGTTTACTTGGGGCCAAAGCTGTGCAATTAAAGAATTTTGGGAGCATGTGGAGGTGTCAGGGGACAATTGAGAAAGTTTCTAACCAAGTTGGGGTAGTGGGTTGAAAAACAGAGGTGCAAGTATGGTTTAGAGGGAAAAGGGTGTGGGAATGCATTTATGTGGGTTGTGGGCTAGCTGTAAAGTGGAAAGGTGGTGAGGGGAGAGTAGACAGGTGGTGGTGAGGTGGTGAAACCACCCTGGTATTGGGTAAAGCAGGGGTGGGAGAGATGAGTGAATAGTGATGGTTGTTTGGCGGTTTTGGGGGAGGTCAAACGGGGTCAAACCCCGTATAATATTTAAAGGGTGCGTGGGCTGAGCTTATTTTGGGCCTAGGGGTGGGCTTGGGTAAAGGTTTTGGATTGGATTTGTTTTGGTTTTGGTTTTATAATAATTGAGGGTCCGGTTGGTATGTGGTATTTAAGCAAGGACCAATTTTGTAATTTGGACAAAATTGAGGGACTGATTTTGCAATTTTCTCAAACTACTTCCAAGGGCTAAACCTGCAATAAAACAATAACACAAGGACAAAAGATGTAATTTTTCCATTTTTAAAACCCAGGGACCTTTTCTGCCAATTCCCCAAACTCCAGGGACCATTTATGTAATTTTGGATTTTTAAGGGATTAAATATGTAATTTCCCAAAATGTTATCAAAAGGACCAATTTTTCCATTTAAGAATAGTTCAAGGTTTATTTTTCATATTTTTCCATTTTTAAAACCTTAAGGACTATATTTGACATTTTTGAAACTTGAGGGACTAAAGTTGTCATTTTGCAATTTTTAACTTTAAACGACTAATCTTGACAACTTATGAATCCCTAAGGACCTTTGATGATATTTTTCATGTTTTGATTTACCAGGGACTAGTTTTGACAACTTTTGAAACTTGAGGGACTGAAACTGCCAATTATGCAAACTTTGTACGTTTTTTATCTGTTTTTGATTATTTTGCATTTGAAACATATAAAACACACTTCTAAGATATTTTCAGTATTTTGATGCATATTTGAGTGTTTTTGGATGTTTTGGCAGTTCAGATTGGTATAAAATGATAAGTATTTACACACTCATCAGTTATTTACTCTTATCTGTTTTGGTAGTTGGAGGAGTAAATTTGGTCATTATCGGGTTGACTTTGTTAAGATATTTTTGGTGAATAGTAACTTGGTCACAAAGTTACATTGGGTTTAATTAATATTGGTTAAGTTTGGTTTTTACCACTGATGAAGCCTACAATCAATATTTGATGCATAATTGGAGTTATAAGGTGTGTATCTTAGACACACAATAAATGGTTATTGATTCACCATGTTTCATCAACATAAGAATCAACTAGTCCAGAGCAAACGGCTACTGGTAAAGACACATCAAATCCGTTTATGGTTGATAGTTTACCAAAAACTATATGGTCATCAACTCACCATATTCTAAGTGATGAAGAGTTGGCTAGTCCATAGCAAACGGCTCATGGTAAAGACATATCAAATCCGTTAATAGCTGATAGTTTGCTAAAAACTATGATAAGAGCAGCTAATTTTACATGTTTTACTTACCACTGCTCTTTGAAATTTTGTGAAATTTTACCACTGCTAGTTCATAATTATCACTGCAAGAGTAATTTTTACCACTGATGAACTAGCCGTTACAACTGTTGTGTCAGTAATCATATTTTTAACTAGCCGTTGTAAAATAACCGTGTTTCCATATTAATAGGGTAAATCTTTTGTGAATTATCTACCTACCAATTTTAATTTATTCTTTTCTTAAAGATAAATTCATTCTAAAGATAATTCTTATTCCGATTTATACTCAAAACCCTATTAGTATATATTCATTGGCATACGGCTTCATTCTCATTCACGATTACTAACACTTTTACATCTCTTTCACAAAATCATGGAAATTCTAAGCTTTGCAGAGGAGCACAACCAAGTGGCCTATTTACAAAAGTCAAACGAAAAGAGTGGCCCTGTGTTTCATGAGATTGTAGATTTTCTCAATTCTACCCATATAAGCTATGCTTTAACTGTCAATCCCACAATCTATGTTTCTCATATCAAACAGTTCTGGAACACTGTGGAGTCCATAACTCTTGAATAGGGGAACACACAAGAACCTGTGGAAGCTCTTAGAGCCACAGTGGATGGGGTAACAATAGATGTTACTGAGTCATCTTTGAGGAGAACTCTCCAATTAGATGATCTCAATGGTATCATCACTTTACCTAATTCCGATATTCATACACATATATCATCAATGGGGTATGATACAACTGACAAAAAGGTAACTTTTAAGAAAGGATGTTTTTGTCCCCATTGGAGATTTTTCATTCATACTCTTTTACATTGTCTAAGTCCTAAACAAACTTCTTATGAACAATTTAGTTCAACTATGAATTATGCTTTAGTTTGCTTAGCTACTGACAGGACTTTCAACTTTTCAAAGTTTATTTTTAATAATATGAAAGGCAATGTAAAGAGTACATGTTATTTTTGATGTATCCAAGGTTTGTGCAAGCAGTGTTAAATGATTTTCCACTGCAATACCACAAAAGATTTTATCAATCCCCTTGCCTTAAAGAAAAAGTTTTTCAAAATATGACTAAGGCATCAGCACTTTGGAATGGGGAGATAAGACCACTTTTTCCTGAAATGCTTTCAAAGATTACACAATTACAGGGTGAAGATGCAGCAATCCCAGTTGTATCCCATCACACACCCATATTGTTGTTCCAACTATTCAACATACCCCTGCAGTCACACATACTTATGAGAGGAGGCAAAAACAACCAACTCCTCCCATCTCAACATTGCTTGCTTCTGAGCCTTATGGTGTAGGAACAAGTAGTGGTGGTTTTGGGCTTCAATCTAGTCCAACTAGAGAAGAGCCTGAATCCATGCCCTATGATTCACCTCTCCCAATAGGTAACACAATTGGAAGTGTTGAGGGCAGTGTGCAACATAAGGAATTGATGGAACTTTGTACAAATTTAGTCAAACAGGTTAAAGCTCTGGAGAATGATTTGACACATACAAAGCAACAACATGTCACAGAGCTTACCATGATGAAAGCAGAGATCCAGAGTTTAAAGGCAGAAGTTGAAAGTCTTAAGAAGCACAGATCTGCCAAGCGTGTGCTGTCATCTTCATCTTCACCTCAAGATGCTGCTTCAGATAACTTTAGTGATGCTTTGGGAGATTCTTCCAAACAGGGGAGGATTAAAACTGATGCAGAGTTTAAGGGGAGGAAACTTAATTTTGAACAAAATTTTGCTGAACTTGATGATTTTGATAATGTTCAAGAAAAGGAAGATGAAGCAGTTGGATCTAAGGAAGTTTTTGCTGAAGAACAAGTTCTCACTGCAAGTCAAGATATTCTCACTGCAAGGCAAAATGTTCCCACTGCTAGTCAACATGTTACCACTGCAGATGAAGAAGTTTCCAGAAAAAGAGATGAAAAGGGTAAAGCAGTTATGACTAGTACAGAACCAGTGAAGCCAAGAAAGATTTCAAAAAGGGAACAAGCTCAAATTAATTATGATGCAGTATTGGCAGAGAAATTTGAAGCAGAAGAGATTGAAAAGAAGAAAAAGCAAGAGGAAGATGAGATTGCAAATTTCATGGAGGCTAAGAGATTGGATAAAATTGGAAACAAAATTGAAGAACCAATTTCGGTGATACCACCAATAGTGCTAAGAGAGAAACCTCCAATGTTTACTTATGTGCCAACTGAGGAAGAGATTGATTATATGATTAATAATGATCTAGTAGTTAAGAAGAAAGCAATTGAGCTTGTTGCTGATAAGACTTTGATAGAAGATCAAAGAACATCTCAATTAGCTGAATTTATTCAGATGAAGAATAGACAAGCACTGGATGAGGTAATTGGCAAAGTTAGAAAAGGTCAAAAGAAGCAGAGACAACCTACCAAGGCACAAATTATTGCTGAGATGAAGACATTTTGTTGTCATGTTGGGACTTGGAAGATGGCTGATTTCAAAGGCATGTCTCATGACAGAATTGAAGGAATTTATTACAGGCTTAAGAGGCAAGAATGCAAGATAGTAACTTTCAACCTATTGACTTTGAAGAAGTTGAAAGAAGTAAAAGAAAAGGAGCAGTACTTGAAGATAAAGTTACTAAAAAGACCAAGCTTGCTCATGAGAAAAAGTCTCAATCTGAGAAACTTTCAGGAGATGTGACCAGTGATATAATTCTTATTGAAGAAGAAGATTTCTACCCAGATCCTTTACAAATAAGACATCCTATTATTGATTAGGAAGTTTATTCAGCAAAGAATTTTGCTTCAACATGGAAGATTACAAGACTGGGAGGAGAAACTTCATCATTTATTCAATTTGAAGATCTCATAAAAGCCTGTGACAGAGATGATCTTGATACACTATGGAAGCTAGTTGATGAAAGATTCAAGGCTGATACTCTCAAAGATAAGAAAGAAATGCAGCTGTGGGTTGACATGAAAAGATTGTATGAACCAGATTCTAAAGATAGCTATTGGAAGTTTGAAGCTTCAGATTTCAATACTACATGGACATACTATGATTCATGTGAGGTTCATCAGGTTTCTACAACAGCTGGAGTGGATGTATTTATGTTTGCTGAAAAGGAATATCCACTCAGAGTAGCAACATTGTCTTCAATGTTGACTTCAAGGTTGAGAGTTCATGATGATAATGAAAAGGTTAGAGTCTTGATTCAGAAGATTCAAGATCAATGTTTAAGAAAAAGAAGATAAGTGTTTGGAAGAATTCCCATATCCTCAGGTTGCTGATAATTTGAAGAAACTTATTGATTTACATGTTAATCATAAGTTTAGGGGAGGATTGTTGGGAATTATACTAACAGTTACCACGGCTAGTGAAGATATTACAACTGCTGAAGAATACACTTTCAGTGGAAACACATTACCACTGCTAGTATTATTATTACCACTGTTGTTAGGATAAATGTTAAGTATCGTGTAGAAGATAATTATAGAATAGATATTGCGTATATCTTATTCTATTAGAATTATTCTTATCTTGTAGAAGAGGACTCCTTGTGTTATAAAAGGAGGTCCTAGGTTAATGTTAGATATACGTTTTTCTTAGAGCTTCAAGTTGTAAAACCTAGTGATACAAAGATCACTCGTATTATTATTGATAATAATATTGGAGCTAACCGTTTGATATATATATTCTTCTTATTCATATTCAACTGTTTCATTCACAATCATAATTCTAAGTATTACTAAGTAGATTCCGCATACTTAGTGATATAACTCAAAGTATCTTATTAACTCAAGTTCAAGGTGTTTAGATCCATCACATGCTTACTTGTTAGTGTTATTAAGCAATGTATAAATGCATGAAAAACATGTTTTAAATACTTCTTGCTTATGTGCTTACCTACAAAGATATTTTCTACATGCTATATGCTTAGTAGTTTTATGAGAAATGTGCTTACATGAGAAATATGTTTTGATGCTATTTCCTTACATGTCTACTTGCCATGATTAATTGCTCTTTGAGTTTGATGTTATGTGATTATATGCTTACATGCCGTAATGATTAAATGGTAATATAAAACATATGTTTGCATGTGGAACATGTTTTAATGTTATTCACCTATATGCCTATTTGTCATGATGATAAATTGGAAATACATGGACATTATGTTTACTTGTCTTAAGGATCAATTGATTATAAGATGGATACTATGTGGTTATATGATTACTTGTCGGTGTGATTAATTGTATTTTCATGAGTAATATGTTTTATATCATGTGTTTATGTGTGTACTTGCCATGATGCTAGATGATTTAGTGAATATTGCTAACATGTTTATTGCTTGCAACTATTAAAGATAGTAGATCATGTCCTCATAACTTTCAAGTATTATATTTAATTAGACACTAGGTGCACATTTACGTAATACTTAGACAAACAAGGTCTTGCAAGCAATAGGATTAGTAAAGCAATTTCGACTGATAGAGTTTTAGAATTACTTCATATCGATTTGTTTGGTTCATCACATATTTGAAGTTACAAAGGCAACTTCCATACTTTAATGACAATTGATGACTATTTACATTATATATGGACTCTATTTCTAGGTGCTAAGGAAGATGCCCTAGATAAGTTTAGAATCTTAGGAAGAAAGATTAGAAAAGCCCTCTTGAGCTATGATTCAAGCTAATCATAGTAGTTGATTTGAACATAGGGTGCAATTTGGGAATTTTGGGAACAATATGAAATCTCACATAACTTCTCGGACATTAGTCCTACTCAAACCAATGAGGTTTTCCTAAGGAAGGACAAGAAGTTACAAGAGATGTGTCGTATAGCCGTGCAATCCACTTCGCAAAAATTTTGGTGTCATGCCTTAGAAACCACGTGTTACACTTTACTCTAGGAAAATACTTCTAAGAAAATTAAGTAAGCTAATGGATATCCAATAAAACAAGTATTTGGAGAGATGAATAAGCAAACCCTAAGGTCACAAGTTAGGAATACTCAGGATTTTTCATGACACTTCCTAAAATCTTAATTGCACATTTTAAACCATAGAAAAGATTGATCATGGTTGATGTGGAACATAGGATGATGAGTCACTTAGAGTCTTTAGAATGGATATGCTTGCTTGACACTTCCAAACTCTTAAAGTTTGATTAATCAATGTGTTAAGGATTTATGTTAAATGTATTGTATGGGTTGTGACTAATTTAATTCCTAAGAAGTAGGAAATGTTTTAATGAAGTTTACATCATATAGGTATTTTCTTTGCAAGATTGAATTAATCTTAGGTTAGGGTAATATACGATGTTTCTCACTCACTTAGGAATCTTCTTATGTCTTGTCTTGTTACTAAGTAGTAACTTGTGATGTTACAAATCAAGTCTAGGCACACATGCACTTAAATGTAATTGAATATCTATCACATCTTACCTCGAAGATTTCGGTCTTGCTTTACATTTTTTAAAATGTTTATATGTGAAAGTATGTGCTCTAATTTGATTTCGTGTTATGCCCACTTGAGTATGTGATATGCTTATCCATGATTGATAAATCCTTTCTATTAATAACTATGTGATGATGATATGCATGCGTTAATCAACAATTGTGATTGATGAGTGCTCAAACACTCATCATTTTTTGTCTAATCTGAACTGCAAAACATACAAAAACACTCAGAAATGCATCAAAATACTAAAAATATTTCAAAATTGTGTTTTATATGTTTTAGATGCAAAATGAGCAAAAACAAATGAAAAACGCACAAAGTTTGCAAAATTGGCAGTTTCAGTCCCCTAACTTTCATAAAATGACAAAACTAGTCCCTGGATATTCAAAATATGGAAAATTATCACCAAAGGTCCTTTTACAATCATAAGTTGTCATATTTTGTCCTTTGGTGAAAAATTGGAAAAGTTTTGGAAATTTACAGTTTGGTCCCTGAAGTTTCAGATTTTGGCAGATTTAGTCCCTGGTGGGATATTTTTGAAAGAAAAATCATTTTTGGTCCTTAAAAATCATAAATTATCAAAAATGATCCTTGGGTGAGGATTTTGAGGAAATTACATGTTTAGTCCCCAAGGTTTGGAAATTTACATAAATGGTCCCCGGGAATTTTGAAAAGTACAAAAATTGTAAAAATGGGTTTTTGATATTTAAGCTATGCATGAATGGTCCCTTATGATAACTTTGGATTTTGTACATTTTCAGTCCCTTAATTTAAAGGACTTTACAAATATAGTCCTTGTGATTTTGAAAGTTACAACCTAATGGACCCTTATGTTACTAAACCTAAACCAATCCAAATACAAACCAAACCCCTAGCCCAACTGCTACCCTAGCCCACCAAGAAGCCCACTCCCATCCGTTTAATATTACCCCAGTCAAACACCCAACTTTGACCACTTCATCTTCCCCACCCACTTGGCCTGCTTCTCCACTGCCACACTCCTCAACCCCCCTCCTCCACCTCACTCACCCCATATCTTGTTCCCCCTCCAAACACAAACATCCAAAGTGCATTAAATGATCTCAAATCACTCCAAGCAAACCCCCACCTGCCAAATTGGCATTTCCCGCCAAATCCAATTTTAAAGGCTGAGATCAAACAACTTCATCCAATGGCTAGAATTGATGTGGGAAAGTCAGAGAGACACTCCAGGACCTATATAATTGAAGAAAAGTGAAGAAAAGAGCAGTAGATAATGTAGAATAGATTAGAGTAGTCTAGTGGATGTAATTTAGCTTAATCATCTGTCTTAATTGTAATTTTTAGTTCTAAATCTATGTATTCACCAATCTCAGTGTGTTAGAAACTCTTTTCCATCTTTAAATTTCAAAGTTTCAGTTTTAATTCTCAAAGTTGTATTTTAAGTCAAATTCCAAATTATTGTTTAAGCATTAAAAGTTGTTATTAAGGGTTCCATCAAGCTCATTATATCTATACTACAAGTTCTATTGAGTATTGAAAGCTTGGAAATCAGTTGGATTTAGGTTTGCTAAAAATCATAAAAAAAAAGTCCAAATAAATAGCAAAAATTCAGAAATCATGGGAAAATGAAGAAGGAGGTTTGAATCTGGGTGTATTTTGGATTATAAATTTTCTAGAAGCTATTGGGAAGCTGTAGGTATGGTGTTTGATCCTTTGGTCACTTGTGTTTCATTTGATCATCCATTGTTAGCCAACTTTTGGATTTCTGTATTTTACCATAGAACTACTTAGTTTGTGTTTGTTTCTGCTTATTTCCTTTACTTCTTAGTTTATTATTCATAAACTAGCTTAGATATTCTAGTTATGTTTAGTGTTCACTAAGTTTTTATTTAACTGTTAAATTAGATTAGTTTTGCTTAAATTAAGTTTACTTATTATGTACTGCTTAGTGGTGACTGGAAAGTGTTTATTACATGTTTAGTAACCTGTTTCAAAGCTAGTTTGCCCAAAGTTTGCCTCAAAAACCTTTGTTGCTTAGGAAACTCTTTACAGTCAAGCAATAAGGTAGTGTTTGGATTAGAGCTGTCTGTTGACTCTGAGTGAGATGTAGTTGTGGTTTCTGGTTGTTGCATGTTCATTTAAGTATATTAGTTGCAATTGAACCATTAAATCAGTAGGTGATAGTTGTGAAAGTCAAAATCCCACCATTTGCCCACTTAACTGTCCACTGTTGGACAGTTGAGATCCAATAACCCCCTCACTTACTTAAAACTAGCTAATTTCACTTAAATTAGTCTTAATACATGTTAATTCATCCATATCAGTAGCTTAGATTTGTCCAAAATCCATTTTAGTCAACCTTTTCAAAAGATAGAAAAAGTCAAATTGCATGATATTAAGATTTTTACAAAACTTCAAGTAATTTTGTAGATTTTTGTGTTTGCCTTAAGGAGGTGAGACTTGCCCCTTATTATAACCCCCCACCTCAAGTTTAGAATCCATTAGTTTCTATAATTTTGCCATTTTTCTGTAGGGCCCACCATTCCCCCAAACACAGCTGCAGGGGAGGGACTACCCCTGCTGCAGCAGACCCATTCCCACCACCACCACTTGGTGGTGGTTTTCCAGCCACCATGGTGGTCCCCAGGCCACCACTTTTGTTTTTCCCAAACCCCCTCCTAGTAGACATCATTGATTGACCTTTGCTTTGACCTGAGACCCACTGGGACCCACCTGAATCAAGCCAAAGACTTTGTTCCATTTTCAGTTCCAAAACAAGTTCTAAGTGCTTAATTTGTGGCTTATTTGCTTATTTTGTGATCCTCTTGTGCTTATTCTGGCTTAATCTAGTTCATTTAACTCATTTGAGTCTGAATCATCCATTGTGGGTCCCACCTAATGCAATTTTAGCCTATTTCTCACGTTGGTCAAACAAAGTCAACTGTTTGGCTTTTTCTTTCATAATCAGCTTATTTTTTATTTCCAGAAAGTTTGTTTTTACAAAAAGTGTTTGTTTTTAAGTATTAAATAGGTTTGTGAAAGAAAAAATCAAGAAAAACAAATTTAATATTAAGTGATAGTTTCTATTTAATGTAATTTAATTTTAATTTTCATTTTTAAATTTTTGTTAATTACTTAGCTATTTTATATTTTATCATTAAGTATTTATTAGATTTAATCTTAGTTTTATTTATAATTAATTAATAATTAGTTTTAAATAGCATAATTAGTTTTTATTAAGCAAAACCTAGTTTTTATATTTTTTATAGCTTTTATATGTCATAAAATAATTTTATAAATTTTATTAGAATTTTTACTGTTCATTTAGTATTTTTCTTAATTTAAAATAGTTTAATTAGGTAATTAGTATTTAAATAGTAATTAATTAATAGAAAAATCACAAAAAGACAAAAACACTTATTTTTAATTTTAAAACTTATTTTTAGTTATTTTATAATTTTAGAAATTTTGTTTTCACCCTTTTAGTATCTAATTAGTATTAAATTACATTTAAGTTGTTTAAATCTTAATAATTAGTAATAATTAGTAATTAATTAATAATAAATAATTAATTAGTGTTGAAATTTATTTTCTTTTTCTAAAAATTTTCTTTTACCTTTTAGTTTGTAAAAAAGTCATTTTCACCCCCTGAGTGTTTTCAGATTTTCGTTTTCACTTTTTATTTCGTACGTTTACGTTTTATTTAAACGTAACGTACACGTTTTTAGGTTTTAATCGTTTCTGGTTTTTCCTAGCTTCCCGTCTTATTCAAATAGCTTGTTTAAGCTATTTCATTGTAGATTCCTTAGTTCAATCAATCATAAACCCCTTTTCATCCAAATTCACCCGATCACAAAGCCGTTTGTTAACCATCCACACCTCGTCGGGACATAACGACCCGGGGAAACACTATATTCCGCGGAGCATTGACCTAAGGAGTTTGACCTTGTTGACCATTGACTTGGTCAATTTAAGGTTGACTGTTTAGCATCAATCAATTTTTGGCGCCGCTGCCGGGGAGGTTGTGTGCGTATCTAAACGGTTTTTCTGATTAGTGTCTTTGGAATTCGTTCCATTGTACATTTATCCATCCTTTGTTCATATTTTCTATTTATCAAAACAAAACCGTTCACGAAAACTTTTTAAACTCAGTTTTCAACGAACACAAAAACACAAAAATAGTTTCTTTCTCATTTTTACAAAATGGTTATCCAAAAACCCAAAAATATTTTTCCTTACCCTCTATCCGTTTAATTCTACCTTCTTATACCACTCTCATGAATAATTCTAAATGACATCTCTCGATGACGATTTCTTTAAACAATGGGCCTTTGAGAGCAAAATTGAAAAACTTATGGCCTTGTCAAAAATATCGAAATGTCGTAGTGATTATGATGGACCTTCGATTCCTATTCCCTCTCCGGTGAGGGAAATGAATCAAGAAACCGAGGTGACAAAGGACCATGTACTTTCCTCTGACGATGGAAGTGCTAAATACGTCCAACCTACAGTTATCCAAAAACCTAAGCTCACAAATGCTCCTAAACCTTCAAGAATCAATCCTGATCTTTCACGATATAAGGTTATAAGGTCATCAAGCAAACGTACAGAGCTTAGGGCAGTGACTGAAAAGAACGACTTGCCCAATCTTCACTATTATCAAGAACCAAAACCCGAGACCATAACGGAAGTGGTGGAAATTGCTAGCTCTAAGAGCACACCACTTGTCCTGCCTCCGGATTTTATCCCTTGTGTTGGTTGTGGTGAGCCACTTTTTGGTTTGCCATGTCGTTGGTGTACATGTGTACAATGTGGTAATGATATTCAAAACGGGAGTTGTTTGTTTTGTGGGTCGAGTAATTCATTTGCTTATGATCCTAATCAAAACTCATTCAACGACTCTTCAAATTTTTCCAATTACCCATCACATTCATACGAGCAAGAATCATATTACCCAAATTTCAATGATGCTTCGTATCAAGATACACCAAGCCAGACTCAACAGTTTTACAGTTGTGAGTACTGTGGTGGTCCACACTACAGTTCTGATTGTCAATCGGGAAACACGCTTGTCTATGAGTAGTTTCCTGATTACAATTATGACTTAAGCACATACGACTCACAGCCACATCAGTTTTACTGTTGTGAGTGTTGTGGAGGTCCACACACTAGCTCTGATTGTCAAACAGGGAATCCATTTCCTTGTAACAATTACGACTATTCGTTTCAAGACCCACCTCCACAGTACCAAACTACCCAAGCAACTCCTCAATTCCCGCAAGACCTTTGTGATGAGGTTCTTGATGCATTTAAAAAATTTAAGGAGGGGTTGGCTACTACATCGTTTCAAGATTCTCGTGAAAAATCAATGGCAGAATTACTTGCTGAAGAACGAGAAGCTAGAAACGAAAAGAGCATGGAAGAATCGATCTCGAATTTGCGTTACTTTCTCCGTAGTTTCCAAGATAAGCTCAGGGCCTGTGAGTTGGCTATCTCCAACTTCTGCCCAACCAATAGGTGAATGGCATTTTCAACCATACAAAGCTTCAAATGGTGCAGCCTTAAGACTTGTGTGGTAGCTAGTGTTGTAGGAAAACTCCGCAAGGGGTAGATATTTCTCCCAGCCTTTACCAAAGTCTATGATGCATGCACGAAGCATATCCTCCAAAGTTTGAATAGTTCTCTCACTTTGACCATCGGTTTGGGGATGATATGCAGTACTCATATCAAGTCTCGTCCCCAAAGCGGTTTGAAGTGATCGCCACAATGATGATGTGAAACGGCTGTCGCGATCCGAAATAATCGATATCGGAACTCCATGACGAGAAACAATCTCCTTCACATACAACCTCGCAAGTTTTTCCACACTATCATCTTCACTAATCGCCAGGAAATGAGCAGACTTAGTCAAATGATCCACAATTACCCATATAGCATCGCAACCGCTAGCTGTCTTTGGTAATTTGGTAATAAAGTCCATCGTAATCCGCTCCCATTTCCAAACCGGGAGTTCTGGCTACGTCAATAATCCTGACGGTCTTTGATGCTCGGCTTTAACCTTAGAGCAATTCAAGCACTTGCTAACATACAATGCTATATCTGCCTTCATATTTGGCCACCAATATAACTTTTTCAAATCCTGGTACATTTTGTCAGACCCAGGATGAATAGAGTATCTCGACTTATGCGACTCATGCATAATCAACTCTCGAATTCCTCCATACAATGGTACCCAACTTCGCTCTCCAAAACATAATACTCCATCAGAACGCTTAACAAATCCTTTCTCATTTTCTGCCATCCCGAATATGTTCTCAGCAGCTCTATTTTCTGCTTTCAATGCTTCCGTTTGACCTTCCAATAATTGAGACGGTAATGGCGATACGATAATCATTCACACTACAGTTCTGATTGTCAATCGGGAAACACGCTTGTCTATGAGCAGTTTCCTGATTACAATTATGACTTAAGCACATACGACTCACAGCCACATCAGTTTTACTGTTGTGGAGGTCCACACACTAGCTCTGATTGTCAAACAGGGAATCCATTTCCTTGTAACAATTACGACTATTCGTTTCAAGACCCACCTCCACATTACCAAACTACCCAAGCAACTCCTCAATTCCCGCAAGACCTTTGTGATAAGGTTCTTGATGCATTTAAAAATTTTAAGGAGGGGTTGGCTACTACATCGTTTCAAGATTCTCGTGAAAAATCAATGGCAGAATTACTTGCTGAAGAACGAGAAGCTAGAAACGAAAAGAGCATGGAAGAATTACTTGCTGAGCAAAGAGCGGCTAAAATACGTGCCAATCTTCGCTATGCTGCTCTTTATGATGACGATGATGACAGTGATGATGATGAAGATAACATTGTCATTATTCAAAACGATTCATCAGATTCGTCAGTTGTGATTCCTTCCATGGAGAATCAGGGAGAAAATAATGTGACGGAGTCACTAGCCGTTGATCAAATGGAACTTGAAAATTCCATAACTGCTAGTACTTCTAAACTCCCTCAGTCTGTTGTTATCACACCCGAAGTTCACACTCACTCTCTTAACATGGGGGATGAGCATCTTAGCACTGTTCCTAATAAGGAATCGGACGAATTAATAAAGTCTAGTGTTGAGATCCTTGTCCCAATCCCGAGAGAGTCACAGGGAACTTTGGATGATATGTGTGATATTCCTTCCCCTCTTGAGTGTTCAAACGATCATTTTGAGACTTTCTCAGATTTTAATGATGATTGTACATCTCATGGAGACATTGAGTATATTGAGGCATCACTCCCTCAGTCTGATGTTGATCCTCTTCTTGAGGAGTTCGCTGATGAACTTACTCACATCAATCCACTTTCATTGGAAAGTGATGATGGTCTCCTCGACTTTGAAGCCGATCTGGGAGAAATTGAAAGTCTCCTATATCATGATCCGTCACTCACTTCTTATCCCAGCAGTCCAATAGAGAATGATAATCTCTTTGTTCCCGAAACATTCAAAACTACTCTCACCAATCCTCTATTTGAATTCGACTCTGAATTCACTTTGATTTCTGATAATCCACTATTTAGTCAGAATGAGGATTGTGATGAGTCTATTCTGGAACATAAGTTCATAGATTCACATCTTGTGAATGATTCTCTTCATGAGGAGTTCTCCGGTGAACTCACTCATCATGTCATGACTCCTCCGGAGTTTGATAGCCCGGGGGGAGATGCACTCAATTATGAGAATTTGCAAATTCCCACCCACCCTCCCGGGTTGTTTACGAGCTTACCCTTTGAAATCCAAACTCAGGCTAATGAGCCTCCTCTTGAGGAAGAAGATCAACTCATGATTTTCATCATGGTTTTCTTCCTTTTCTTCACCTACAGGGTGACTTCTCTTGTTCTTCACTCCTTCGGGAATGAAGATACCATCTTTGATCCCGGCATTTTCATGTATCATTATCTTGAGCCGGATACTTATCTCATCGGTGTGGAACTTTCACGTGCTTCAAATGTTTGTCCAAACATCTTGAATGAAAGTCCGATTGAGATTGTTTCTTCCACATCATGCTTCCCCAAGGACAAATGAATTCGGGGTCGAGTCAAGCTAGCGACTCGGTAAACAAAAACAGTAGCATGCTTATAGGGTTTTCACCCTAAGTGTGGGGGAGTCCCCCATGCTATAATTACAAGAGTGAAAAACAAAATGGTGTTTTCCACGCTTAGCTTGTAATGTTGCCCTTTTACGTTCAAAATGTCGGCATAATAGCCGGGATTTTGAATATTGAGGACAATATTCATCCTAAGTGTGGGGGGGTATTCGCTATTCTAGCGAATTTTATCACATTTTACTATATAATACCCCCGTTTTTGCCAAAATTTCAAAATTTTTTTAAAAAAATTTTCACTGGAGCTCAAAATTTTTTGTGGTAATCAGTCCGCCTTGTCTAACCGACAAAAGGGATTGGCTAGTCCAGGAGCAAACGGCTCTTGGTAAAGACATGTTAAATCCGTTTACGGCTTGCAATTTGCCCAAAATTGTATGGTTCATCAACTCCCCAAAAACAAATGAGTTGGCTAGCCCGCAAGATTATGGCTTGTGGTAAAGGCCGTGGAAAATCCATAATTGGTAATCAGCTCACCAAGATGTTGACTATTCCATCAAGAGCTGGCTAGTCCAGAAGCAAACGGCTTCTGGTAAAGACTAATCAAATCCGTTGACAGCTGGTGGTTTGCTCAAAATCACATGGTTATCAGGTGTGCCACAGTTCTTACACCTGGCTACTCCAGAAGTGATGGCTTTTGGTAAAGAGTTTTTCAAATCCATCAAGTTTTCAAAATAATATTGCTAGGGACTAGCAATAGTTTAGTGTGGGGGATTGATGAGTGCTCAAACACTCATCATTTTTGGTCTAATCTGAACTGCAAAACATACAAAAACACTCAGAAATGCATCAAAATACTAAAAATATTTCAAAATTGTGTTTTATATGTTTTAGATGCAAAATGAGCAAAAACAAATGAAAAACGCACAAAGTTTGCAAAATTGGCAGTTTCAGTCCCCCAACTTTCATAAAATGACAAAACTAGTCCCTGGATATTCAAAATATGGAAAATTATCACCAAAGGTCCTTTTACAATCATAAGTTGTCATATTTTGTCCTTTGGGGAAAAATTGGAAAAGTTTTGGAAATTTACAGTTTGGTCCCTGAAGTTTCAGATTTTGGCAGATTTAGTCCCTGGTGGGATATTTTTGAAAGAAAAATCATTTTTGATCCTTAAAAATCATAAATTATCAAAAATGATCCTTGGGTGAGGATTTTGAGGAAATTACATGTTTAGTCCCCAAGGTTTGGAAATTTACATAAATGGTCCCAGGGAATTTTGAAAAGTACAAAAATTGTAAAAATGGGTTTTTGATATTTAAGCTATGCATGAATGGTTCCTTATGATAACTTTGGATTTTGTACATTTTCAGTCCCTTAATTTTAAGGACTTTACAAATATAGTCCTTGTGATTTTGAAAGTTATAACCTAATGGACCCTTATGTTACTAAACCTAAACCAATCCAAATACAAACCAAACCCCTAGCCCAACTGCTACCCCAGCCCACCAAGAAGCCCACTCCCATCCGTTTAATATTACCCCAGTCAAACACCCAACTTTGACCACTTCATCTTCCCCACCCACTTGGCCTGCTTCTCCACTGCCACACTCCTCAACCCCCTCCTCCACCTCACTCACCCCATATCTTGTTCCCCCTCCAAACACAAACATCCAAAGTGCATTAAATGATCTCAAATCACTCCAAGCAAACCCCCACCTGCCAAATTGGCATTTCTCGCCAAATCCAATTTTAAAGGCTGAGATCAAACAACTTCATCCAATGGCTAGAATTGATGTGGGAAAGTCAGAGAGACACTCCAGGACCTATATAATTGAAGAAAAGTGAAGAAAAGAGCAGTAGATAATGTAGAATAGATTAGAGTAGTCTAGTGGATGTAATTTAGCTTAATCATCTGTCTTAATTGTAATTTTTAGTTCTAAATCTATGTATTCACCAATCTCAGTGTGTTAGAAACTCTTTTCCATCTTTAAATTTCAAAGTTTCAGTTTTAATTCTCAAAGTTGTATTTTAAGTCAAATTCCAAATTATTGTTTAAGCATTAAAAGTTGTTATTAAGGGTTCCATCAAGCTCATTATATCTCTACTACAAGTTCTATTGAGTATTGAAAGCTTGGAAATCAGTTGGATTTAGGTTTGCTAAAAATCATAAAAAAAAAGTCCAAATAAATAGCAAAAATTCAGAAATCATGGGAAAATGAAGAAGGAGGTTTGAATCTGGGTGTATTTTGGATTATAAATTTTCTAGAAGCTATTGGGAAGCTGTAGGTATGGTGTTTGATCCTTTGGTCACTTGTGTTTCATTTGATCATCCATTGTTAGCCAACTTTTGGATTTCTGTATTTTACCATAGAACTACTTAGTTTGTGTTTGTTTCTGCTTATTTCCTTTACTTCTTAGTTTATTATTCATAAACTAGCTTAGATATTCTAGTTATGTTTAGTGTTCACTAAGTTTTTATTTAACTGTTAAATTAGATTAGTTTTGCTTAAATTAAGTTTACTTATTATGTACTGCTTAGTGGTGACTGGAAAGTGTTTATTACATGTTTAGTAACCTGTTTCAAAGCTAGTTTGCCCAAAGTTTGCCTCAAAAACCTTTGTTGCTTAGGAAACTCTTTACAGTCAAGCAATAAGGTAGTGTTTGGATTAGAGCTGTCTGTTGACTCTGAGTGAGATGTAGTTGTGGTTTCTGGTTGTTGCATGTTCATTTAAGTATATTAGTTGCAATTGAACCATTAAATCAGTAGGTGATAGTTGTGAAAGTCAAAATCCCTCCATTTGCCCACTTAACTGTCCACTGTTGGACAGTTGAGATCCAATAACCCCCTCACTTACTTAAAACTAGCTAATTTCACTTAAATTAGTCTTAATACATGTTAATTCATCCATATCAGTAGCTTAGATTTGTCCAAAATCCATTTTAGTCAACCTTTTCAAAAGATAGAAAAAGTCAAATTGCATGATATTAAGATTTTTACAAAACTTCAAGTAATTTTGTAGATTTTTGTGTTTGCCTTAAGGAGGTGAGACTTGCCCCTTATTATAACCCCCCACCTCAAGTTTAGAATCCATTAGTTTCTATAATTTTGCCATTTTTCTGTAGGGCCCACCATTCCCCCAAACACAGCTGCAGGGGAGGGACTACCCCTGCTGCAGCAGACCCATTCCCACCACCACCACTTGGTGGTGGTTTTCCAGCCACCATGGTGGTCCCCAGGCCACCACTTTTGTTTTTCCCAAACCCCCTCCTAGTAGACATCATGGATTGACCTTTGCTTTGACCTGAGACCCACTGGGACCCACCTGAATCAAGCCAAAGACTTTGTTCCATTTTCAGTTCCAAAACAAGTTCTAAGTGCTTAATTTGTGGCTTATTTGCTTATTTTGTGATCCTCTTGTGCTTATTCTGGCTTAATCTAGTTCATTTAACTCATTTGAGTCTGAATCATCCATTGTGGGTCCCACCTAATGCAATTTTAGCCTATTTCTCACGTTGGTCAAACAAAGTCAACTGTTTGGCTTTTTCTTTCATAATCAGCTTATTTTTTATTTCCAAAAAGTTTGTTTTTACAAAAAGTGTTTGTTTTTAAGTATTAAATAGGTTTGTGAAAGAAAAAATCAAGAAAAACAAATTTAATATTAAGTGATAGTTTCTATTTAATGTAATTTAATTTTAATTTTCATTTTTAAATTTTTGTTAATTACTTAGCTATTTTATATTTTATCATTAAGTATTTATTAGATTTAATCTTAGTTTTATTTATAATTAATTAATAATTAGTTTTAAATAGCATAATTAGTTTTTATTAAGCAAAACCTAGTTTTTATATTTTTTATAGCTTTTATATGTCATAAAATAATTTTATAAATTTTATTAGAATTTTTACTGTTCATTTAGTATTTTTCTTAATTTAAAATAGTTTAATTAGGTAATTAGTATTTAAATAGTAATTAATTAATAGAAAAATCACAAAAAGACAAAAACACTTATTTTTAATTTTAAAACTTATTTTTAGTTATTTTATAATTTTAGAAATTTTGTTTTCACCCTTTTAGTATCTAATTAGTATTAAATTACATTTAAGTTGTTTAAATCTTAATAATTAGTAATAATTAGTAATTAATTAATAATAAATAATTAATTAGTGTTGAAATTTATTTTCTTTTTCTAAAAATTTTCTTTTACCTTTTAGTTTGTAAAAAAGTCATTTTCACCCCCTGAGTGTTTTCAGATTTTCGTTTTCACTTTTTATTTCGTACGTTTACGTTTTATTTAAACGTAACGTACGCGTTTTTAGGTTTTAATCGTTTCTGGTTTTTCCTAGCTTCCCGTCTTATTCAAATAGCTTGTTTAAGCTATTTCATTGTAGATTTCTTAGTTCAATCAATCATAAACCCCTTTTCATCCAAATTCACCCGATCACAAAGCCGTTTGTTAACCATCCACACCTCGTTGGGACATAACGACCCGGGGAAACACTATATTCCGCGGAGCATTGACCTAAGGAGTTTGACCTTGTTGACCATTGACTTGGTCAATTTAAGGTTGACTGTTTAGCATCAATCAATTTTTGGCGCCGCTGCCGGGGAGGTTGTGTGCGTATCTAAACGGTTTTTCTGATTAGTGTCTTTGGAATTCGTTCCATTGTACATTTATCCATCCTTTGTTCATATTTTCTATTTATCAAAACAAAACCGTTCACGAAAACTTTTTAAACTCAGTTTTCAACGAACACAAAAACACAAAAATAGTTTCTTTCTCATTTTTACAAAATGGTTATCCAAAAACCCAAAAATATTTTTCCTTACCCTCTATCCGTTTAATTCTACCTTCTTATACCACTCTCATGAATAATTCTAAATGACATCTCTCGATGACGATTTCTTTAAACAATGGGCCTTTGAGAGCAAAATTGAAAAACTTATGGCCTTGTCAAAAATATCGAAATGTCGTAGTGATTATGATGGACCTTCGATTCCTATTCCCTCTCCGGTGAGGGAAATGAATCAAGAAACCGAGGTGACAAAGGACCATGTACTTTCCTCTGACGATGGAAGTGCTAAATACGTCCAACCTACAGTTATCCAAAAACCTAAGCTCACAAATGCTCCTAAACCTTCAAGAATCAATCCTGATCTTTCACGATATAAGGTTATAAGGTCATCAAGCAAACGTACAGAGCTTAGGGCAGTGACTGAAAAGAACGACTTGCCCAATCTTCACTATTATCAAGAACTAAAACCCGAGACCATAACGGAAGTGGTGGAAATTGCTAGCTCTAAGAGCACACCACTTGTCCTGCCTCCGGATTTTATCCCTTGTGTTGGTTGTGGTGAGCCACTTTTTGGTTTGCCATGTCGTTGGTGTACATGTGTACAATGTGGTAATGATATTCAAAACGGGAGTTGTTTGTTTTGTGGGTCGAGTAATTCATTTGCTTATGATCCTAATCAAAACTCATTCAACGACTCTTCAAATTTTTCCAATTACCCATCACATTCATACGAGCAAGAATCATATTACCCAAATTTCAATGATGCTTCGTATCAAGATACACCAAGCCAGACTCAACAGTTTTACAGTTGCGAGTACTGTGGTGGTCCACACTACAGTTCTGATTGTCAATCGGGAAACACGCTTGTCTATGAGCAGTTTCCTGATTACAATTATGACTTAAGCACATACGACTCACAGCCACATCAGTTTTACTGTTGTGAGTGTTGTGGAGGTCCACACACTAGCTCTGATTGTCAAACAGGGAATCCATTTCCTTGTAACAATTACGACTATTCGTTTCAAGACCCACCTCCACAGTACCAAACTACCCAAGCAACTCCTCAATTCCCGCAAGACCTTTGTGATGAGGTTCTTGATGCATTTAAAAAATTTAAGGAGGGGTTGGCTACTACATCGTTTCAAGATTCTCGTGAAAAATCAATGGCAGAATTACTTGCTGAAGAACGAGAAGCTAGAAACGAAAAGAGCATGGAAGAATCGATCTCGAATTTGCGTTACTTTCTCCGTAGTTTCCAAGATAAGCTCAGGGCCTGTGAGTTGGCTATCTCCAACTTCTGCCCAACCAATAGGTGAATGGCATTTTCAACCATACAAAGCTTCAAATGGTGCAGCCTTAAGACTTGTGTGGTAGCTAGTGTTGTAGGAAAACTCCGCAAGGGGTAGATATTTCTCCCAGCCTTTACCAAAGTCTATGATGCATGCACGAAGCATATCCTCCAAAGTTTGAATAGTTCTCTCACTTTGACCATCGGTTTGGGGATGATATGCAGTACTCATATCAAGTCTCGTCCCCAAAGCGGTTTGAAGTGATCGCCACAATGATGATGTGAAACGGCTGTCGCGATCCGAAATAATCGATATCGGAACTCCATGACGAGAAACAATCTCCTTCACATACAACCTCGCAAGTTTTTCCACACTATCATCTTCACTAATCGCCAGGAAATGAGCAGACTTAGTCAAATGATCCACAATTACCCATATAGCATCGCAACCGCTAGCTGTCTTTGGTAATTTGGTAATAAAGTCCATCGTAATCCGCTCCCATTTCCAAACCGGGAGTTCTGGCTACGTCAATAATCCTGACGGTCTTTGATGCTCGGCTTTAACCTTAGAGCAAGTCAAGCACTTGCTAACATACAATGCTATATCTGCCTTCATATTTGGCCACCAATATAACTTTTTCAAATCCTGGTACATTTTGTCAGACCCAGGATGAATAGAGTATCTCGACTTATGCGACTCATGCATAATCAACTCTCGAATTCCTCCATACAATGGTACCCAACTTCGCTCTCCAAAACATAATACTCCATCAGAACGCTTAACAAATCCTTTCTCATTTTCTGCCATCCCGAATATGTTCTCAGCAGCTCTATTTTCTGCTTTCAATGCTTCCGTTTGACCTTCCAATAATTGAGACGGTAATGGCGATACGATAATCATTCACACTACAGTTCTGATTGTCAATCGGGAAACACGCTTGTCTATGAGCAGTTTCCTGATTACAATTATGACTTAAGCACATACGACTCACAGCCACATCAGTTTTACTGTTGTGAGTGTTGTGGAGGTCCACACACTAGCTCTGATTGTCAAACAGGGAATCCATTTCCTTGTAACAATTACGACTATTCGTTTCAAGACCCACCTCCACATTACCAAACTACCCAAGCAACTCCTCAATTCCCGCAAGACCTTTGTGATAAGGTTCTTGATGCATTTAAAAATTTTAAGGAGGGGTTGGCTACTACATCGTTTCAAGATTCTCGTGAAAAATCAATGGCAGAATTACTTGCTGAAGAACGAGAAGCTAGAAACGAAAAGAGCATGGAAGAATTACTTGCTGAGCAAAGAGCGGCTAAAATACGTGCCAATCTTCGCTATGCTGCTCTTTATGATGACGATGATGACAGTGATGATGATGAAGATAACATTGTCATTATTCAAAACGATTCATCAGATTCGTCAGTTGTGATTCCTTCCATGGAGAATCAGGGAGAAAATAATGTGACGGAGTCACTAGCCGTTGATCAAATGGAACTTGAAAATTCCATAACTGCTAGTACTTCTAAACTCCCTCAGTCTGTTGTTATCACACCCGAAGTTCACACTCACTCTCTTAACATGGGGGATGAGCATCTTAGCACTGTTCCTAATAAGGAATCGGACGAATTAATAAAGTCTAGTGTTGAGATCCTTGTCCCAATCCCGAGAGAGTCACAGGGAACTTTGGATGATATGTGTGATATTCCTTCCCCTCTTGAGTGTTCAAACGATCATTTTGAGACTTTCTCAGATTTTAATGATGATTGTACATCTCATGGAGACATTGAGTATATTGAGGCATCACTCCCTCAGTCTGATGTTGATCCTCTTCTTGAGGAGTTCGCTGATGAACTTACTCACATCAATCCACTTTCATTGGAAAGTGATGATGGTCTCCTCGACTTTGAAGCCGATCTGGGAGAAATTGAAAGTCTCCTATATCATGATCCGTCACTCACTTCTTATCCCAGCAGTCCAATAGAGAATGATAATCTCTTTGTTCCCGAAACATTCAAAACTACTCTCACCAATCCTCTATTTGAATTCGACTCTGAATTCACTTTGATTTCTGATAATCCACTATTTAGTCAGAATGAGGATTGTGATGAGTCTATTCTGGAACATAAGTTCATAGATTCACATCTTGTGAATGATTCTCTTCATGAGGAGTTCTCCGGTGAACTCACTCATCATGTCATGACTCCTCCGGAGTTTGATAGCCCGGGGGGAGATGCACTCAATTATGAGAATTTGCAAATTCCCACCCACCCTCCCGGGTTGTTTACGAGCTTACCCTTTGAAATCCAAACTCAGGCTAATGAGCCTCCTCTTGAGGAAGAAGATCAACTCATGATTTTCATCATGGTTTTCTTCCTTTTCTTCACCTACAGGGTGACTTCTCTTGTTCTTCACTCCTTCGGGAATGAAGATACCATCTTTGATCCCGGCATTTTCATGTATCATTATCTTGAGCCGGATACTTATCTCATCGGTGTGGAACTTTCACGTGCTTCAAATGTTTGTCCAAACATCTTGAATGAAAGTCCGATTGAGATTGTTTCTTCCACATCATGCTTCCCCAAGGACAAATGAATTCGGGGTCGAGTCAAGCTAGCGACTCGGTAAACAAAAACAGTAGCATGCTTATAGGGTTTTCACCCTAAGTGTGGGGGAGTCCCCCATGCTATAATTACAAGAGTGAAAAACAAAATGGTGTTTTCCACGCTTAGCTTGTAATGTTGCCCTTTTACGTTCAAAATGTCGGCATAATAGCCGGGATTTTGAATATTGAGGACAATATTCATCCTAAGTGTGGGGGGGTATTCGCTATTCTAGCGAATTTTATCACATTTTACTATATAATACCCCCGTTTTTGCCAAAATTTCAAAATTTTTTTAAAAAAATTTTCACTGGAGCTCAAAATTTTTTGTGGTAATCAGTCCGTCTTGTCTAACCGACAAAAGGGATTGGCTAGTCCAGGAGCAAATGGCTCTTGGTAAAGACATGTTAAATCCGTTTACGGCTTGCAATTTGCCCAAAATTGTATGGTTCATCAACTCCCCAAAAACAAATGAGTTGGCTAGCCCGCAAGATTATGGCTTGTGGTAAAGGCCGTGGAAAATCCATAATTGGTAATCAGCTCACCAAGATGTTGACTATTCCATCAAGAGCTGGCTAGTCCAGAAGCAAACGGCTTCTGGTAAAGACTAATCAAATCCGTTGACAGCTGGTGGTTTGCTCAAAATCACATGGTTATCAGGTGTGCCACAGTTCTTACACCTGGCTACTCCAGAAGTGATGGCTTTTGGTAAAGAGTTTTTCAAATCCATCAAGTTTTCAAAACAATATTGCTAGGGACTAGCAATAGTTTAGTGTGGGGGATTGATGAGTGCTCAAACACTCATCATTTTTGGTCTAATCTGAACTGCAAAACATACAAAAACACTCAGAAATGCATCAAAATACTAAAAATATTTCAAAATTGTGTTTTATATGTTTTAGATGCAAAATGAGCAAAAACAAATGAAAAACGCACAAAGTTTGCAAAATTGGCAGTTTCAGTCCCCCAACTTTCATAAAATGACAAAACTAGTCCCTGGATATTCAAAATATGGAAAATTATCACCAAAGGTCCTTTTACAATCATAAGTTGTCATATTTTGTCCTTTGGGGAAAAATTAGAAAAGTTTTGGAAATTTACAGTTTGGTCCCTGAAGTTTCAGATTTTGGCAGATTTAGTCCCTGGTGGGATATTTTTGAAAGAAAAATCATTTTTGATCCTTAAAAATCATAAATTATCAAAAATGATCCTTGGGTGAGGATTTTGAGGAAATTACATGTTTAGTCCCCAAGGTTTGGAAATTTACATAAATGGTCCTAGGGAATTTTGAAAAGTACAAAAATTGTAAAAATGGGTTTTTGATATTTAAGCTATGCATGAATGGTTCCTTATGATAACTTTGGATTTTGTACATTTTCAGTCCCTTAATTTTAAGGACTTTACAAATATAGTCCTTGTGATTTTGAAAGTTATAACCTAATGGACCCTTATGTTACTAAACCTAAACCAATCCAAATACAAACCAAACCCCTAGCCCAACTGCTACCCCAACCCACCAAGAAGCCCACTCCCATCCGTTTAATATTACCCCAGTCAAACACCCAACTTTGACCACTTCATCTTCCCCACCCACTTGGCCTGCTTCTCCACTGCCACACTCCTCAACCCCCTCCTCCACCTCACTCACCCCATATCTTGTTCCCCCTCCAAACACAAACATCCAAAGTGCATTAAATGATCTCAAATCACTCCAAGCAAACCCCCACCTGCCAAATTGGCATTTCTCGCCAAATCCAATTTTAAAGGCTGAGATCAAACAACTTCATCCAATGGCTAGAATTGATGTGGGAAAGTCAGAGAGACACTCCAGGACCTATATAATTGAAGAAAAGTGAAGAAAAGAGCAGTAGATAATGTAGAATAGATTAGAGTAGTCTAGTGGATGTAATTTAGCTTAATCATCTGTCTTAATTGTAATTTTTAGTTCTAAATCTATGTATTCACCAATCTCAGTGTGTTAGAAACTCTTTTCCATCTTTAAATTTCAAAGTTTCAGTTTTAATTCTCAAAGTTGTATTTTAAGTCAAATTCCAAATTATTGTTTAAGCATTAAAAGTTGTTATTAAGGGTTCCATCAAGCTCATTATATCTCTACTACAAGTTCTATTGAGTATTGAAAGCTTGGAAATCAGTTGGATTTAGGTTTGCTAAAAATCATAAAAAAAAGTCCAAATAAATAGCACAAATTCAGAAATCATGGGCAGATGAAGAAGGAGGTTTGAATCTGGGTGTATTTTGGATTATAAATTTTCTAGAAGCTATTGGGAAGCTGTAGGTATGGTGTTTGATCCTTTGGTCACTTGTGTTTTATTTGATCATCCATTGTAAGCCAACTTTTGGATTTCTGTATTTTACCATAGAACTACTTAGTTTGTGTTTGTTTCTGCTTATTTCCTTTACTTCTTAGTTTATTAATCATAAACTAGCTTAGATATTCTAGTTATGTTTAGTGTTCACTAAGTTTTTATTTAACTGTTAAACTAGATTAGTTTTGCTTAAATTAAGTTTACTTATTATGTACTGCTTAGTGGTGATTGGAAAGTGTTTATTACATGTTTAGTAACCTGTTTCAAAGCTAGTTTGCCCAAAGTTTGCCTCAAAAACCTTTGTTGCTTAGGAAACTCTTTACAGTCAAGCAATAAGGTAGTGTTTGGATTAGAGCTGTCTGTTGACTCTGAGTGAGATGTAGTTGTGGTTTCTGGTTGTTGCATGTTCATTTAAGTATATTAGTTGCAATTGAACCATTAAATCAGTAGGTGATAGTTGTGAAAGTCAAAATCCCACCATTTGCCCACTTAACTGTCCACTGTTGGACAGTTGAGATCCCATAACCCCCTCACTTACTTAAAACTAGCTAATTTCACTTAAATTAGTCTTAATACATGTTAATTCATCCATATCAGTAGCTTAGATTTGTCCAAAATCCATTTTAGTCAACCTTTTCAAAAGATAGAAAAAGTCAAATTGCATGATATTAAGATTTTTACAAAACTTCAAGTAATTTTGTAGATTTTTGTGTTTGCCTTCAGGAGGTGAAACTTGCCCCTAATTATAACCCCCCTGTAACAATTCGCATTTTCAGGATATTTACTTTTCCCGGAAAATTTCACTATTCACTTTTACTATTCATTTTTCCCGAAAATTTTTCCCGAAACTTGATTTTTATTTCTTGGGCTGAAGTGATAAATCATTTCCATGGCAAATTAAAAGTTTGACATTCATAAGCTCATTTTCGTGAAAGTTATTAAAGAATTACACGGAATTACACGTTTTAGGGTAAAACGTCATTCAAAAATTCTACGCACAACGAAATTCGGTCGCGTTAATTTTCCCCGTATCAGAAAAATGTTTGACACACTCATGATTTATTTGAGAATAAATCATGACTGAGAAAAAAACATGACCAAAATAAACCTCGGCCGTGAAAAACTGGAATTTTCAGTTTTAAGCGTTTTTACTCAGCCGTAACCTTAGCCTATACCTGCACCGCGTTTCTAAAAAGATTTGAGTTTTCAACTTATTAGAAAAAGTCAACATATTTTTCCCTCCTCCATTGACCAAAAACCATTCCTTGATTTTATAAGTCATTCCTTGATTTTTAGGCTTACGGTTTGATGTCTAAAAGACATTTAATACCAACCGACACTAGACTTAGCCCAGTCTAGACATTATAAGTCATTTTAAATCATTTTTATCCTATTAGAAAAGTAACATTTTACTTTTCTCAATTTTACGCAATATTCGTACATTTTACGTATTACGCGTTTTAGACCCGTGTTTCCAGTTTTAGCAGGGTTTTACCACCCAAATGGAACCTACCACTCATTTTATATTTTATTATGGGACATATGGACATGTCTAACAATACTTTAAAGTTCCATAATTTTACGACACCCGGTTTTACGTTTTGAGGCCTAATCATTTACGGTTGTCATTTCCCGGAGTCAAAACTCTTCCTAATACTTAGGATAATACCAAGCAAAGTCCACACCTTGTCCCCCAAGTTTAGGAACCAACCTAGGGGGGGGGGGGGAATTCAGCCTTGTGTGTCTTGATCTCATGCTAGGAGCCTTAGGATGATTACATGTGTTCAACTTGGCCTCCAAGGGTTGACAAGTCAACACAAGTAACCTCCTCATTTTTAGTATAAAAGAGACTCATTCTCTTCCTTTCTCTTGCAATACCAACGACCCTAAACCATTAAAATGCACCATTTTGATCATTGATCTTGCTCATTCAATCCATCACAAGTTCAAGTCATAGTTCCTAGTTGATCCTTAACACCTTTCAACCATAAAACTCTATAAAATCACCATAAAACACCACAAAAACTCATCAAATTTCCAAGTGTTCTTAGTGAAGATTTTTACTAAGGCTTGTTTTTGTGATAGATTAGTGTTTATCAAGGGATTATAAGATAGGGTTTTTGATATGGAAGCATGGCTATGGTTGGAAAGGTTTTGGAAGATTAAGTAGTGGTTCTTGGTCTTGATCTTGGTTCTAGTTAGTTTCTTCACAAGTTGTAAGCAAACCCTAACTTGCTTCTTGTTAAATAATCATATTCATGTTATTTACATATTATTTGTGCTATATTATGTCTTGTATTCATGTCCATGATGTATAAAAGTGAGTAAAACAAGTTATTGTACATGATTGATAAGACAAGTTCATAAAACAAGTAAACTAGTGACTTTGTTGGTATAACCTGATCAAAATGGTAAAATTATAATCTTGGATCATTACATATTACAGTAGAGGACTTAACAAGGAAACCATAGCAATTTGAACCACCTAAAACGAGTATACGAGTCAAAAGTTACGCCCATTTGAAGTTACCAAAGATTTCCGGCAAAACTGCCTAAACCTTACTGAATCGCATTCTGACTTTTTGAAAGTCACTCTTCTGGTCCGATTCATCAAAAAGTTAAAACACGAAAGTTGTCTGGAACGCCGTTTTCGTTCAGGAACAAAGAAGCTCGAGCCCTGAAAACGCTTTCTTAGTGATAAATACTTCAAAATTCTAAACAGCCCATTTTTAGGCCAAAGTCACTATACTATGGTTATACTTTAAAAGGAACAAGAGGTCTTATGACCTATAATCAAGACCACAACCATGGCTAGAGCCAATGTTGTGTCTCATGACCTTGAAACAAGGACTAAAGGTCATGGCTAGGCCATGACGAAATGACCATAACAACTTACATAGGCGTAAACATGAAACAATGAATTAGGCGATAACTTGAACAAGCAATTTGGATCTACTTCACCTAAAAGGAAACCATGAGATTTTACCAAGAGAAAATGGTCATTCAAGACTTATGAAACTACCCCTAATAACAATCTTCATGTACTAATAAACTTTCCTAAGTTTATTCAAATATCGGACATGTAACTTTTCGGATCAAAACTTATATCTATATATTTTATCAACTACTAAAATAGTAGGGAGCCTCATGTGAGGAGTTCATTATGTAAGCCGTCGAGATGAGTTGTGGATTTACGAGTTAAAGTGTCCTGGCTCCTCGAACGCTTACTAACATGACTTCTGAAATATGTCAGCCCGAACGGTAGTAAACGATATACAAAACATACATGTTCATGAATCTTTTCTTTCAAAGACATACAATATACATCATACCACATCATGGACTAAATGCAAGATATATATATATATAGGCACTTATTCATATTCTTTACTCCGATCCTAAGTCGCAACATTCTATTATAGGTTGCTCGTAGAAACCTTCACGATTCAACCGTTACATTCATTACTTGCTATCTTACTTAAGGTGAGTTCATAGCCCCACTTTCCATTACTTAATTGTTTTACAAACCCTTGGGGGGAATACATGCTATTTTTAACCGAGCACAATGTTTTTAAATTGTATGCTTGCCTGATTGTTTTATTATATCTAAGTACCAACCTTGCTAAACCGAGATTCCTTATTATGAACCATTTAATCACTAGCAATAGTGAGCGCGAATATTGTGAATAGGCCTATTGGGATTGACGAATCCCATTTGTATTGACTAAGTTCAAACAAATGCATTAATATTTGAGATTTAGGTATGTTAGCAAAGTACCTACCGGGATAAATCTGCCGATCGATATTGGTACACGTTAACGTTATGGTGTCATAAGCTTAGTGTATAATAACTGTTCCAGGCGTATAATAACGTAGCCTACCTGTTTTGTTTTCCAAACATTGGTGTGAGCCTATAACTCACACTACCAACATATTGTGTTCAAACGATTTAACAAACTCTATGAATATCACTCAACATTTGTGTTGACCTCTCAAGCATGTATTTCAGGTTCATAACGATCAAGGATGGCACGGAAGGACACGGATACTCAAGAGGGCTATAAATTTACTTATCATTCAAAAACTCACTTAATGTGATTTGTAAACATGGAACCAATTGGGACCTCATTTTGTAATCTCTGATATTTATATAATTTGAATGATACATCTTTTAAAACGACTCAATTAGAGTTCGTTTTCTATTATTGTGACTATTGTGCCGTCAAGTAACACCCAGTTCGAATTCCGCTGCATCCATGAATTGGGGGTGTTACAGATTGGTACCAGAGCCATGGTTATAGAGAAACGGGTCTAATTGAGACCTAAACTATGACCACACATACAAGCAAAACCATTTTATAGCCTTCCGCTCTCCGTGTCTTCCATCCTTCAGACGATTATGGACTTTGTAAGCATGTTATACTACACAAACATATTAGTATATTCATATATACCCATTTTGACCATTTCCCCGTAGACATTTTTATGCTACACAAACATAATTGCATATTAATATATGTACCCTAAACATGATTGAGCATTTCCCCGTAAGCATTTTATACTACATGAACATATTAGTATATTGATATATAAACTCGGTTTATTTTCAATCATTTATCTAAACAATGGACTAAACATATCTGTGTATGCCTATTCTAGGGCATTACGACACAACCAGATTCTCCCAATCATGTTCCTACTCCAACATTCTATGTCCAAGACATTGTAACTGATTACAATGGTCTTTCTTATTCCCCGGACATTGTAACTGATTACAATGGTCTCGTCTATTTTCCAAGACATTGTATTATACAATGGTCTTAATCATTTCTCAAATGTTTTGAGTCACACAATGGTTTAACCTACTTCCCAGACATTGTGAATTGCACAATGGTCTAACCTACCTCCGAGACATTGTGTTTTGTGCAATGGTCTCTAGAATTATTCCGTCACATCATCAATATTATTTCATATGATATCAAAAACCCATCACAATTTATCAATTTCCAAACAAGAAATATGAGATTTCTAAAGGACAAACTAACCCATCATCGACAAAAGCTGAACTTTCTCTACATTCATCAAAGTTTTCTTATGAAACCTTCATTATTAAAAGTTTGTGATCCTGGCCAAGTATGTTCTATTTTAGAACTACTTAAAACTTCTTTTCCATACGTACCTACCCTTACTATCTTCTATGCAATGGAATATGAAAACATACGTTACAAGTCTTGTATGGACGGGACTTGCAATTGAAGGGTTTGACATCGCCCTTGTTTAGTGGACAGTTTCCCGAAAGCAACGGACATATCACAAGTATACCTAATTTAGGTATTTGAAAATTTTATCGAACCTTGGCTAAATATAGACTAGTCACCTATATTTAACCTAGGGACAGTGGAATATAGTCTGACTAACTATATTCGACTTAAAATTTTCAAATACTGAGAGTAGTTGTACTAGGGTTATGTTTAGGTTGATTTCCTACTTGAACTCGATAAACCACCAGAATACATTAAAACAATCTAGAGACACGATAATGTCTTACCACTCAGCGAAATCTTAACACCTTATCTGTATTATCTAATTTCATTCTTGAAAGTTTTTGTTTATGAGATAATCCGAACTACTATCTTGGGATAGTTATCAATTATTCTCTTCATCCTATAGAAGTACTATCCTGTTTAGGTCCTAAGGATACCATTCTATCATAAACCTTTAAAATCACTTAAGATTTTTAAAGCAAACTCAACATCTATACCTAAGAGTATTAATGTTAAGCATACACTACATACTTTTGTTCATCAACATATCACATCATTATCTTCACAACCATTACAAACACAAACTCATTAACAGATCTTGATGCACTTTTAAAGCTCAAATCATCCTTAGTTACACCACAAGCACCCTCACCAGCTTTACAAGATTGAATATTCATCTTGTACTTTTGGAACACCAGTATCATCTCATAATACACTACCTTGTAACTCACCGGCTAATTGTGAATGTTGTGTTGGGAATCCTTAAGTAGGATGATTTGTAATTATTTGAATGGATTGGGATGCCTTTTCATTTAAATAAAGACATTGTAAATCACCGAACCATAAGTTTATATTCCCCTATTTACATTGTTTGGGATGCCTCTCTATGTAAATAAAGAATTATAAACAAGTGGGCTTATTTGTATCCGAAATAACATAAGTATGAAGTCAATAAACACTAGGTACAACAACCGATTACCCACTAGGATATGATTGCAACTACTATCTCAATTCCTATTAATATTCGACTGCTATATCAATTTCCTTTGATATTCGACTATTACCATACCTTTCCTACATTAAAGTAAGCCTCATCCTACACCATACACTGAAACGACAAATCAAATTACATCACCGGTAATCCCAGACTTTAGTCCTCATAAGTAACTACACCTCTTCATCGACACGACTCCAACATATGACACACAAAGAACTTCGGGACGAAGTTCCCCGTAAGGGGTAGAGACTGTAACAATTCGCATTTTCAGGATATTTACTTTTCCCGGAAAATTTCACTATTCACTTTTACTATTCATTTTTCCCGAAAATTTTTCCCGAAACTTGATTTTTATTTCTTGGGCTGAAGTGATAAATCATTTCCATGGCAAATTAAAAGTTTGACATTCATAAGCTCATTTTCGTGAAAGTTATTAAAGAATTACACGGAATTACACGTTTTAGGGTAAAACGTCATTCAAAAATTCTACGCACAACGAATTCGGTCGCGTTAATTTTCCCCGTATCAGAAAAATGTTTGACACACTCATGATTTATTTGAGAATAAATCATGACTGAGAAAAAAACATGACCAAAATAAACCTCGGCCGTGAAAAACTGGAATTTTCAGTTTTAAGCGTTTTTACTCAGCCGTAACCTTAGCCTATACCTGCACCGCGTTTCTAAAAAGATTTGAGTTTTCAACTTATTAGAAAAAGTCAACATATTTTTCCCTCCTCCATTGACCAAAAACCATTCCTTGATTTTATAAGTCATTCCTTGATTTTTAGGCTTACGGTTTGATGTCTAAAAGACATTTAATACCAACCGACACTAGACTTAGCCCAGTCTAGACATTATAAGTCATTTTAAATCATTTTTATCCTATTAGAAAAGTAACATTTTACTTTTCTCAATTTTACGCAATATTCGTACATTTTACGTATTACGCGTTTTAGACCCGTGTTTCCAGTTTTAGCAGGGTTTTACCACCCAAATGGAACCTACCACTCATTTTATATTTTATTATGGGACATATGGACATGTCTAACAATACTTTAAAGTTCCATAATTTTACGACACCCGGTTTTACGTTTTGAGGCCTAATCATTTACGGTTGTCATTTCCCGGAGTCAAAACTCTTCCTAATACTTAGGATAATACCAAGCAAAGTCCACACCTTGTCCCCCAAGTTTAGGAACCAACCTAGGGGGGGGGGGGGAATTCAGCCTTGTGTGTCTTGATCTCATGCTAGGAGCCTTAGGATGATTACATGTGTTCAACTTGGCCTCCAAGGGTTGACAAGTCAACACAAGTAACCTCCTCATTTTTAGTATAAAAGAGACTCATTCTCTTCCTTTCTCTTGCAATACCAACGACCCTAAACCATTAAAATGCACCATTTTGATCATTGATCTTGCTCATTCAATCCATCACAAGTTCAAGTCATAGTTCCTAGTTGATCCTTAACACCTTTCAACCATAAAACTCTATAAAATCACCATAAAACACCACAAAAACTCATCAAATTTCCAAGTGTTCTTAGTGAAGATTTTTACTAAGGCTTGTTTTTGTGATAGATTAGTGTTTATCAAGGGATTATAAGATAGGGTTTTTGATATGGAAGCATGGCTATGGTTGGAAAGGTTTTGGAAGATTAAGTAGTGGTTCTTGGTCTTGATCTTGGTTCTAGTTAGTTTCTTCACAAGTTGTAAGCAAACCCTAACTTGCTTCTTGTTAAATAATCATATTCATGTTATTTACATATTATTTGTGCTATATTATGTCTTGTATTCATGTCCATGATGTATAAAAGTGAGTAAAACAAGTTATTGTACATGATTGATAAGACAAGTTCATAAAACAAGTAAACTAGTGACTTTGTTGGTATAACCTGATCAAAATGGTAAAATTATGATCTTGGATCATTACATATTACAGTAGAGGACTTAACAAGGAAACCATAGCAATTTGAACCACCTAAAACGAGTATACGAGTCAAAAGTTACGCCCATTTGAAGTTACCAAAGATTTCCGGCAAAACTGCCTAAACCTTACTGAATCGCATTCTGACTTTTTGAAAGTCACTCTTCTGGTCCGATTCATCAAAAAGTTAAAACACGAAAGTTGTCTGGAACGCCGTTTTCGTTCAGGAACAAAGAAGCTCGAGCCCTGAAAACGCTTTCTTTGTGATAAATACTTCAAAATTCTAAACAGCCCATTTTTAGGCCAAAGTCACTATACTATGGTTATACTTTAAAAGGAACAAGAGGTCTTATGACCTATAATCAAGACCACAACCATGGCTAGAGCCAAGGTTGTGTCTCATGGCCTTGAAACAAGGACTAAAGGTCATGGCTAGGCCATGACGAAATGACCATAACAACTTACATAGGCGTAAACATGAAACAATGAATTAGGCGATAACTTGAACAAGCAATTTGGATCTACTTCACCTAAAAGGAAACCATGAGATTTTACCAAGAGAAAATGGTCATTCAAGACTTATGAAACTACCCCTAATAACAATCTTCATGTACTAATAAACTTTCCTAAGTTTATTCAAATATCGGACATGTAACTTTTCGGATCAAAACTTATATCTATATATTTTATCAACTACTAAAATAGTAGGGAGCCTCATGTGAGGAGTTCATTATGTAAGCCGTCGAGATGAGTTGTGGATTTACGAGTTAAAGTGTCCTGGCTCCTCGAACGCTTACTAACATGACTTCTGAAATATGTCAGCCCGAACGGTAGTAAACGATATACAAAACATACATGTTCATGAATCTTTTCTTTCAAAGACATACAATATACATCATACCACATCATGGACTAAATGCAAGATATATATATATATAGGCACTTATTCATATTCTTTACTCCGATCCTAAGTCGCAACATTCTATTATAGGTTGCTCGTAGAAACCTTCACGATTCAACCGTTACATTCATTACTTGCTATCTTACTTAAGGTGAGTTCATAGCCCCACTTTCCATTACTTAATTGTTTTACAAACCCTTGGGGGGAATACATGCTATTTTTAACCGAGCACAATGTTTTTAAATTGTATGCTTGCCTGATTGTTTTATTATATCTAAGTACCAACCTTGCTAAACCGAGATTCCTTATTATGAACCATTTAATCACTAGCAATAGTGAGCGCAAATATTGTGAATAGGCCTATTGGGATTGACGAATCCCATTTGTATTGACTAAGTTCAAACAAATGCATTAATATTTGAGATTTAGGTATGTTAGCAAAGTACCTACCGGGATAAATCTGCCGATCGATATTGGTACACGTTAACGTTATGGTGTCATAAGCTTAGTGTATAATAACTGTTCCAGGCGTATAATAACGTAGCCTACCTGTTTTGTTTTCCAAACATTGGTGTGAGCCTATAACTCACACTACCAACATATTGTGTTCAAACGATTTAACAAACTCTATGAATATCACTCAACCTTTGTGTTGACCTCTCAAGCATGTATTTCAGGTTCATAACGATCAAGGATGGCACGGAAGGACACGGATACTCAAGAGGGCTATAAATTTACTTATCATTCAAAAACTCACTTAATGTGATTTGTAAACATGGAACCAATTGGGACCTCATTTTGTAATCTCTGATATTTATATAATTTGAATGATACATCTTTTAAAACGACTCAATTAGAGTTCGTTTTCTATTATTGTGACTATTGTGCCGTCAAGTAACACCCAGTTCGAATTCCGCTGCATCCATGAATTGGGGGTGTTACACCCCCACCTCAAGTTTAGAATCCATTAGTTTCTATAATTTTTCCATTTTTCTGTAGGGCCCACCATTCTCCCAAACACAGCTGCAGGGGAGGGACTACCCCTGCTGCAGCAGACTCATTCACAACACCACCACTTGGTGGTGGTTTTCCAGCCACCATGGTGGTCCCCAGGCCACCACTTTTGTTTTTCCCAAACCCCCTCCTAGTAGAGATCATGGATTGACCTTTGCTTTGACCTGAGACCCACTGGGACCCACCTGAATCAAGCCAAAGACTTTGTCCCATTTTCAGTTCCAAAACAAGTTCTAAGTGCTTAATTTGTGGCTTATTTGCTTATTTTGTGATCCTCTTGTGCTTATTCTGGCTTAATCTAGTTCATTTAACTCATTTGAGTCTGAATCATCCATTGTGGGTCCCACCTAATGCAATTTTAGCCTATTTCTCACCTTGGTCAAACAAAGTCAACTGTTTGGCTTTTTCTTTCATAATCAGCTTATTTTTGATTTCCAAAAAGTTTGTTTTTACAAAAAGTGTTTGTTTTTAAGTATTAAATAGGTTTGTAAAAGAAAAAATCAAGAAAAACAAATTTAATATTAAGTGATAGTTTCTATTTAATGTAATTTAATTTTAATTTTCATTTTTAAATTTTTGTTAAGTACTCAGCTATTTTATATTTTTATTAAATTCCTCATATATTAAAGTAATTATAATAATTTTTTCATATTTTTATTTTATCATTAAGTATTTATTAGATTTAATCTTAGTTTTATTTATAATTAATTAATAATTAGTTTTAAATAGCATAATTAGTTTTTATTAAGCAAAACCTAGTTTTTATATTTTTTATAGCTTTTATATGTCATAAAATAATTTTATAAATTTTATTAGAATTTTTACTGATCATTTAGTATTTTTCTTAATTTAAAATAGTTTAATTAGGTAATTAGTATTTAAATAGTAATTAATTAATAGAAAAATCACAAAAAGACAAAAACACTTATTTTTAATTTTAAAACTTATTTTTAGTTATTTTATAATTTTAGAAATTTTATTTTCACCCTTTTAGTATCTAATTAGTATTAAATTACATTTAAGTTGTTTAAATCTTAATAATTAGTAATTAATTAATAATAAATAATTAATTAGTGTTGAAATTTATTTTCTTTTTCTAAAAATTTTCTTTTACCTTTTAGTTTGTAAAAAAGTCATTTTCACCCCCTGAGTGTTTTCAGATTTTCGTTTTCACTTTTTATTTCGTACGTTTACGTTTTATTTAAACGTAACGTACGCGTTTTTAGGTTTTAATCGTTTCTGGTTTTTCCTAGCTTCCCGTCTTATTCAAATAGCTTGTTTAAGCTATTTCATTGTAGATTCCTTAGTTCAATCAATCATAAACCCCTTTTCATTCATCCAAATTCACCCGATCACAAAGCCATTTGTTAACCATCCACACCTCGTCGGGACATAACGACCCGGGGAAACACTATATTCCGCGGAGCATTGACCTAAGGAGTTTGACCTTGTTGACCATTGACTTGGTGAATTTAAGGTTGACTGTTTAGCATCAATCAGTGATATAATGCTTGCAATATGTATGACATGCGTAAGTTATGATGTATTGTGCACATATGTATATATGATGTCATGCGGTCTAACCCATGTTGCAAGTAACCTAACCCATTTTAGACTTTCACATGTGAGAATTTCTTGTTTGTTGCATGTTGTGGTGTTTTTATGTAGGTAGGCCACCGCAAAGGTGAGGCTCTTGACCCATGGATCCCCACCTTTAAACAAGGGGGAGCAACGATCTAGGGGGAGCTATGTTCAAGGGGGAGCACCTTCGAGTGCTATTGATTCAAGCTACTTTCCGATTTCAAATGGAAGTCCCACCTTTTTGATTCAACAAAAGGGGGAGAAAGAAAGCAAGAGGCGTGTAGACCATTCAAGATATGATAAAGGCCTCACCAAATTACAAGGCAAAGGTCAAGACGCAGGCTACACCAAAGGCGCGCTTTGTCTTCGCTAAGTTTTGTAATTTTATTTGCTTTCGGTTTTTATTTGTCATCATCAAAAAGGGGGAGATTGTTGAGGCAATATGATCAAGATCTCTTTATATTTTAATGATGACAAATAAACCATCGAAACACATAAAATAACAAACGTTAGCCAAAATTCCCCGAATCACAAGTCTGCTGATGGAGCGCCACCCACGCGTCAACGCGTGGGTAACGCGCCAGGCGTCTGTGATTCTCAGGACGAATTTTGAAAGTCGGCTTTCCCCTTACCCGACAAATGTGGATCTTTCAATACAGGTAAGAATATGTTATGTGCTTAATTGAGAACACTCGAAACGAGTTTTGGGATTAGAGAGATCCAACTTTTAAAGCACCCATTTACGGGAAAACGCCAACTCATGTTTTCTAGCTATCGCCTCTAGCCAAGGCTTTTCTAAACTTAGGGAGCTTATTTATTTCACGTAACATCATGTGAAAGCATTCATATGCTCATATCCCGTGTTTACGTCTTCTCTAATTACGTAACGGGTTTACTCCCTTATTGGTCAAACTAAGTCAAAGATCACTTTGCGTAAACGCATCCTTTCCCACTTGGGTTATGCTTTACATTAAGGCAAAGCACTTAACTTGTTTGAACCAAAGTATTAGTTGAGAACGTCGAGTCGTGAAAAGTCACGAGGTATGAAATTATGGATTCTCGACGTTGTGTTACTTGAATTAATAAGTAACTTATGATTTTCTCAACTTATAATCTTAATTGTCTAAATCTTTTCTTTTTAATGACAATTAGATTATTTTTCTCTTAATTATTTTCTTAATTATCTTCTTCATCAAAATACCACTTACCTCAAAACCATCAAACCCAATACCACCAAATCTCCCACAATCCTTCCCAAATACCCTTTCCAACATTCCCTTACACCACTTACACAAAAGTGTACCTTTGTCTCTTACACACTTTTGATCCTAGCCATTGAATTCAAATTCAATCCATCTCAACCATTCATTTTCTTACAACATCACATCTCTTACACATCCCTTACACATCTCTTATATTCCTTACACATCTTCAATCTCAACCATCCAATTCAAATTAAACACATCTCAACCACCCATCCAATATCCTTTCTATTATATCACATGTGTTTAATCTCAACCCTCTATTTCAAACCCAACTCAATCCCAACCGTTGGATCACCCTTCCTCTCCAAGCAAAAGGAAACTTTGATCTCACCCATTCATTTCAAACCAAAACCATCTCAACCATCCAATCTCTTACAACACATCTTAACCATCTATTTCAAACCAAAACAATCTCAACCCTCCATCCAACCCTTTCTCCCCAAGCAAAGGAATATACCTTTGGAATATTCTCTTTTCAAACCCAACCATGGTTCACCTCTTCCAACCATGGTTAGTTCTCAACATACAACCCTAACCTAACCTTGGTTAACCTAACCAACATACAACCTAACCCAACTATGGTTACTTCTCTACACCCAACCATGGTTAACTCTTAACCACACCAAGGATGGAGCATTCCCTTGTGTAAACCCTTTAACCTAACCATGGTTCATTCTCTATACACTTCTCTCTTTAACCTAACCATGGTTACTTCTATACACTTAACCCTTCTATACCTAACCATGGTTAAACCTCTAAACCTTTACCCTAACCTTAGTTACACCTTAACCCTTCCCTTGAGGATTATTCCATGGCATACTCTCTTCTTTATTACGCCATGTGAGGAATACCATTTATACCCCTACCAAACTACCCTTTCTACTCTTCTACCCTTGGTATTTGGTTTTCTTATAAACACTTAACAAATGATTTTCCAAATTGGCTATTTGAGTTGGTAAACCTTAGATTGATTAATAATAAGGTTTAGTGTGAAGTACAAGTGGGGGTTTAGCACGGATAGGTATTTAAAGAATCAAAACCCAAAGTTTTGGGAAAATGTTTACAGACGCCTGGCGTGCTGCCCACGCGTTGATGCGTGGGTGACGCGCCGGCCTCGGTAAAATTTTCCCAAGTTTGGGTCTTGAACTATAAATACCATCCTTTCCTCTTGTATTCCTCACCCCTTGCCATTATTCTTTCTCTCTATATTCTTTCTCTCTAAACACTCTCCAATCTCTCTATCTCTAATCTTGTGTTCTTGATTATCATTCTAACATCTTTGAAAGAGCACGTCTTCTTGCAAGGGAAGAATCACAAGAACCTAATCCACTCTTGTGATTGTGTCGAGGGTCTTCTTCTACCCTTTCTATTACAATCGAGTCTCTAGGTTAGGTTAGGGCTTGATTGAAAAACAAACAATCTTTCATTCATTCATTTGTTTATACGGGAAGTCTTGTGTCTTTGTGACCAAGCCTAGATCATTGGGGATCTAGTTGGGGTTTGATACTTCCGGGTGGAAGTCTTGGTTGTGGTCTTGGTGACCCTTTGGTTAAATCGAATCGCGAGATTCTTTTGGGTGGTTTTCGAGGACGGAATACCGTTGGGGAGTAGCTCTTTCTTTGTGAGCACCAATATTGTTGAGTATTGGTGGAGTGAAGTTGTAACGGTTTATAGTCTACCGAAAGGACTATACTAGAGTAATAGTATCGGTGTCGTGGATTCGCAACTGGACGTACGAATGGTATAAACCCCCCATCTGGAACCAGTATATATCGTGGTGTCTTTTACTCGCTTTATATACTTTGGATTGTGTTTGTGATAGTGGCTGTTCTTGTCTAGACCACTTGGTGTTCTTCTTGGCTTAAAGTTTTTAAACATCTAAAAAGCCGAAGAAACCGTATGCACCCCCCCCCCCTCTACGGTTCTACACCACCAATATTCAACAATATTGATGCTCACAAAGAAGGAGTTACTCCCACGGTATTCCACCCTCGGAAACCACCCAAAATAATCTCACGATTCGACTTAACCTAAGGGTCACTAAGACCACTACCAAGGCTTCCCACGAAAGTATCAAACCCCAACTAGATCCCCAATGATCTAGGCTTGGTCACCAATACACAAGACTTCCCTTCCAAACAAATAGAATGAATGAATATATGTTTGTTCAATCAAGTGCTAACCTAACCTAGAGACTCGATTGTAGTAGAAAGGGTAAAGATAAGAAGACCCTCGACACAAACACAAGAGTGGATTAGGTTCTTGTGATTCTTCCATTGCAAAGAAGATGTGTTCCTTCAATAGATGTTAGTGTGAAAGATTAAGAACACAAGATTAGAGATAAAGAGATTAGAGAGAAAGAATGTAGAGAGAAAGAATAATGGAAATGGGTGAGGAATACAAGAGGCAAGGGTGGTATTTATAGGCCAAGATCCAAACTTGGGAAAATTTTACCGAGGCCGGCGCGTCACCCACGCGTCAATGCGTGGGCAGCGCGCCAGGCGTCTGTAAACATTTTCCCAAAACTTTGGGTTTTGATTCTTTAAATACCTATCCGTGCTAAACCCCCAATTTGTACTTCACACTAAACCTTAACATTAATCAATCTAAGGTTTACCAACTCAAATAGCCAATTTGGAAAATCATTTGTGAAGTGTTTATAAGAAAACCAAATACCAAGGGTAGAAGAGTAGAAAGGGTAGTTTGGTAGGGGTAGAAATGGTATTCCTCACATGGCATAATAGAGAAGAGAATATGCCATGGGATATTCTTCAAGGGAAGGGTTAAGGTGTAACTATGGTAAGGTTAAAGGTTTAGAGGTTAACCATGGTTAGGTATAGAAAGGTTAAGTGTATAGAAGTAACCATGGTTAGGTTAAAGAGAGAAGTGTATAGAGAATGAACCATGGTTAGGTTAAAGGGTTTACCCAAGGGAATGTTCCATCCTTGGTGTGGTTAAGAGTTAACCATGGTTGGGTGTAGAGAGGTAACCATAGTTGGGTTAGGTTGTATGTTGGTTAGGTTAACCAAGGTTGGGTTAGGGTTGTGTGTTGAGAACTAACCATGGTTGGAAGAGGTGAACCATGGTTGGGTTAAGAAGGGAATATTCCAAAGGTATATTCCTTTGCTTGGGGGAAAGGATAAATGGAAGGTTGAGATTGTTTTGGTTTGAAATAGATGGTTAAGATGTGTTGTAAGAGATTGGATGGTTGAGATAGTTTTGGTTTGAAATGAATGGTGGAGATCAAAAGATACTTTTGCTTGGGGAGGAAGTGTGATCCAATGGTTGAGATTGATTCGGGTTTGAAATGGATGGTTGTGATTAAACACATGTGTTGGAATAGAGAGGAGATTGGATGGATGGTTGAGATGTGTTTTAATTTGAATTGGATGGTTAAGATTGAAGATGTGTAAGGTATATAAGAGATGTGATGTGGTAAGGGAATGGAAGGTTGAGATGAGTTAAGTTTGAATTGGATGGCTAGGATCAAAAGTGTGTAAGGGACAAGGGTACACTTTTGTGTAAGTGGTGTAAGGGAATGTTGGAGGAGAATATTTGGGTAGGATTGTGGGAGATTTGGTGGTATTGGATTTGATGGTTTTGGGTTAAGGGGTATTTTGATGAAGAAGATAATTAGGAAAAGTAATTAAGAAGAAAATAATCTAATTGTCATTAAGAGGAAAAGGTTTAGACAATTAAGATTATAAGTTGAGAAAATCATAAGTTACTTATTAGTTCAAGTAACACAACGTCGAGAATTCATAATTTCGTATCTCGTGACTTTTCACGACTCGACGTTCTCAACTAATACCTTGGTTCAAACAAGTTAAGTGCTTTGCCTTATTGTAAAGCATAACCCAAATGGGAAAAGATGCGTTTACGCAAAGTGACCTTTGACTTAGTTTGACCAATAAGGGAGTAAACCCGTTACGTAATTAGAGAAGACGTAAGCGCGGGATATTAGCATATGGATGCTTTCACATGATGTTACGTGAAATATATAAGTTGGAGTTTTCCCGTAAATGGGTGCTTTAAAAGTTGGATCTTTCTAATCCCAAAACTCGTTTCGAGTGTTCTCAATTAAGCACATAACATATTCATACCTGTATTGAAAGATCCACATTTGTCGGGTAAGGGGAAAGCCGACTTTCAAAATTCATCCCGAAATTCACAGACGCCTGGCGCGTTACCCACGCGTTGACGCGTGGGTGGCGCGCCAGCAGCAGACTTGTGATTCGGGGAATTTTGGCTAACGTTTGTTATTTTATGTGTTTCGATGGTTTATTTGTCATCATTAAAATATAAAGAGATCTTGATCATGTTGTCTCAACAATCTCCCCCTTTTTGATGATGACAAATAAAAACCGAAAGCAAATAAAATTACAAAACTTAGCGAAGACAAAGCGTGCCTTTGATGTAGCTTGCGTCTTGACCTTTGCCTTGTAATTTGTTGAAGCCTTTAACATTTCTTGAATGGTCTTCACGCTCTTGCTTTCTTTCTCCCCCTTTTGTCGAATCAAAAAGGTGGGACTTCCATTAGAATGGGATAGTAGCTTGTTACAATAGCACCCGAATGTGCTCCCCCTTGAGCATAGCTCCCCTTAGATCGTTGCTCCCCCTTGTTATAAGGCGGGGATCAATGGGTCAAGAGCCTCACCTTTGCGGTGGCCTAGCTACATAAAAACACCACAACATGCAACAAACAAGAAAATTCTCACACGTGAAGGTCCAAGATGTGTTAGGTTACCATATGGATACTTGCAACATGGGTTAGTCCACATCATAATATGACAAATTTTATAAGTTCCAAAAGATTGTATTTCATTCCAAGCATACATGAACAAAAGATGCTACACATTTATTATACAAGAACTATCCTAGTACTTTATCTAAAAGCACTATTGATACGTGGGAATCGCGCCAGGTTTTACCTCTCGAGGGATCTCGAGAAGCTTACAACCCCCACCAGGCAGTGTACCTGATCGTTGTAGTATAGTATAGTGACAAGTACCGGGGGATTGATCGTTCAACTCAAGAATAGTGTCGCTAGGATTAGAAAGCCTAAAAACTAGGTCTAGAGGTGAGGGATGATTCTTTTTGTATTTTTTATATTTTATAAAAGCAATTAAAATCTCGGTTTTTGGAAGAGTGGGCGGAATTAGTTGCTAGTCAACTAACCCAATAACTAAAGATGCAATCAAAATAAAATAACAGAAATGGAAATAAATCTAATTAAACTAATGTGGTGTAAACAATGATAGGGAAAGTTGTGTTTACTTAGGTTTCATTACTCCCTAGATATCTTTTACAGGTTAATAGTTTGTTACAATTGCATGGATGACGGGTCGTATTCCTTAATACTAGTCGTAGGGCCGTGTACAATATTCCCTAACTCTATAGGATCCTACTTCACTCCTATGTCGAGCCGTTAGAAGCTCCTAACATGGGATCATTAGAATTCTCCTATGCATTAAATACAACCAAAAATCATAGTACACCTCTGATCATGTTTCTTAAGACATTCAAGCATGTCACCAATGGAATTCTGCCAGTTTTCTTAAGCCTAACATCGAATACAATCATCCGTAACAACTATAAACAAACAATCAACCCATAATTAACATCTAGGTTTCACTACATCTAAGCAAACACAAAAGAGATCTAGCCGAGCATGTTAAATTAAAGACAAGTGTAAGATATATTCAAGCAACACATAGACATATTGATTGAATTGAAAGAGTACTTATCTCAAATTGACATGAAAAGTTCAAAGGGTTGAAACCCTTGAAAAACCTGTAAAAATTCGGACCTAGGGTTTTTCCCTCAATGTTGCACCCTCAAAGTTACACACTAATGAATGAAAATTGGAAAACTATATATAGATTTTACAGGGTGACGGCGTCAAGAAGAAAATTCTGACGCCGTCAACTCACCGCCCATAATGAAATCGGATTGCCTAGATCCAGTTTTGATGCCGTCTTGTGTAATTTGGTTCTGGGCCGTCACTAACATTTGGACCATGACGGCCTATGGTGACGCCGTCACGTTTTCACTGGACCGTCACGGATTTTATCCACTTCCACCTCTTGTATTACTCTTGACGCCGTCATGTAGAATCTTGTGACGCCGTCAGGTACTGTTCCCAGCAAGGAAAATTGAGACTTTGCCGTTTTCTTCACTTTTACGCTCCAAAAACGTCCAAAATGCTTCCTTTTCTGAGTTTCTCTCCAAAAGTACCTAAAATGACAAAAGGAACGATTTAGGGCATTATTTGATCAAATAAATTCGAATTCGGGCTTAAATGACCCCTTAAAAGTGGTTCATTTTTCGCCTTATCAAATACCCTTATACTTGAGATTTGCTTGTCCTCAAGCAAATGCGCTTTTATTCTAATCAAAATACAAGTTAGGGGTCATTTAAAACTAATATAAAAGTAATTACAACAAATAATAGTTCCACTAATGACCAAAGACAAGCACGGAGGTCATACACTAGCACCTCACAAATAGTGTTTAGATACTCACATCTCTCGGGTGCAATAAAGTATATATATCACAATATGGAAATGGAAAACATCTCTCACTACCTGTCATAGCAAATAGATTACCATAGGCTTGGGAAAAGATCAAACCTCCACCACTTGGCATAAGCACCTAGGATAAACTATCAAAGAGGTCTTTTAAAGGGTTATAAAATTAGGTATAGGGATATAGAATACATGGTTTTGTTGGATATAGGCAATATTTATTGGTGGTGAGTTAATCATCTTGGTTAATTACATGTACAATATTGCGTTGCTAAACCAAGACTAGACTCGACTTAAGCTAATAAATCAAAAATAACAAAAACATAGAAGAAACGGGATGGTAGTCCGTATGTTTTTTCTCTTTTCTCTTTTTTTTATTATTTTATTATTTTTTATTTTTCTTAATTTTTTCGATTTTTTTTCTTTTTTTTTTCATACACTCTTACCCTACCATCCAAAATAATACATCATAGGGAATGTACATTCCCCTTACACTTGAATCTTTACATACTTTACAATCAACTATTCTAATAACTCGAATCAAGATAATCAAAATACTTGGAGTACTTTTAAGATTAACGCACATATGGGGGTAATAAATGATGTTCTTCCCCATTACTCCATAACATAAGTACTTTACCCATGAGTCCCAATCGTCCTAAAAGAATATGTACAAGATATGACTCGACTTAGCAACCATGTAATCAATTAGATAATTAACTAAGGGTTTAAACATGTAACAATAATGCACTAAAGATGAGTGCATACACAGAAGGCTAAGGCGATTTGGTTGTACATTTAAGTGGGTTGTAACAAATTCTTCCTTTAAGTAAGATGCTTAAAGGTAGAAACGAAAAGATAGGCTCGGAGGGGTGTACTAGGGGTTTCGTGTACTAAAAATGAGTACAACGCTAAGGTGTGGGAAAAATTAATTGACTTTACTAGCCAAGTAATATGACTTAAATGGTCAAGTACTTATGATACGGGTTTAAACACAAGGGTGATCCTAATGCCTCTTATCATGTAGTAAATCCTACTACACGAATGTAGTCTCACTAGCGGTCTCGGAATGCATCACTAACGCAAGTTCTAGAATCTAAATGCTACCGGTACACTCATAAGCACTAATAATGAATGCTTTTCCTATCAAATCTAAAGGCGAACCTCACATATTCGGGTGGAAATTTTTTTTATGTGGTACGGTTTTGTGCTAGTCATACAACTCCTATCCATGAGACGCTTGCTAAGGCTAAAGTTTCACTCCTAAATGTTGTAAAAAATTTTAAATTTGGCGCTAAAATTACACTAACAAGTATTTCTCTTAGTTTTATTACACACCTACCATCAAACAAACAAACTCAAGTGCGATTGTATCCTATAAGGTATCATCATTTACCCTCCCCTTACACTTAGGATGAACAGTGTCCCCAATGTTCAATTAAAGAATGTAAAAGTGAAATAGGTAAAAGAATGAAATCAAATACTCCCCTGATTCGTTCGGTGTGGATAGTGTGGTAACAAGGTTAGATCTTCCTCCAAGAAAATGAACATTCAAAGCTTCCCTTCCAGAAAAATAAATCATCTTCTTGTCTTATATAACCTGTTAAACCTGAGAAAACAAACAAGGCAACCTCGCGTAAAATCGGCGGCAATCTATATATGCTAACAAGTCCTAGAAAGCAATGTAAGATATAATGCTTGTGGAATGAATGTTTGCAGATTTCCTGGAGTTTATAAAACTAAAGAATTAACAAAAACTTTAAGACTCCCTTAGAAAAACAAAACTAGCAAAATTTCCAGAATTTTACACATGACGCCGTCAGGAATTAATTCCTGACGTCGTCAGAAGTGACCTGGAGAAATCTTTATGTTAAGTTTCCGGAAAATTTCTAGAAAAACTTATGTCCTACTTCCTAGAAAATCCTGCAAAACATCATTATAACTTGATACAAGCATTTGACTCTAACAAGTACTAATATACATGTTCATTTAATATTGTGGAGAATCATGATCAATTGCGTTCTTAGAAACAAATTTGGGGTTTCCCCTTACACTTATCTTTTGCAAAATACCTTTATATGAAGTTAAGACAAAGTTTAAACAACAAAATAAAGCATTTTCACAATTTAGTTTGAAACATGATCTACCAACAATAAAATAAAGCATGCATACGGAAACAAATAACAATCAAACAAATAAAAACACGCAAAACATGGGTTGCCTCCCAAGAAGCGCTTGTTTTTGTTCGAGTCACGAGCCTGACTCTACCCTTATTTAACGGAAATAGGGGAGGTTTTCCCTACACTTAGGATTAAGTGCGGGTGGAAGTAGTGATACACACCCTTAGGGTGGAAATATGCCACGTGAGGAAAAAGTGGTGGATGGATTATATGCTCAAAGATGTGTGCTCCTATCATCATACCCTTACCTAATTCAATTGGGTTAATGGGTGAGTTGAAGTTTTCTCCTAGAAAGGGATCATCTTCTATCAACTTTGAGAGACTACAAGTTGGGAATCCATCTTGACCTAATAAACCTGGTTTAAACCCATAATGTTTCTTATGATCAATCATGAATGGGTGATGTACGTATGTAAGGTCATGGTTCACTCCTATGTTAGCTTCCTCTCTACAAGGCTTAGAGTCTACTACCTTCAACGTAAAACTACCCGAACTATAGGGTTTGATGGGTGGATTGGGACCTTGTTCAGTTCCTAAACTTTCATCCAAAGATGGAAGATTAGGTAACAGATTTAGTTGAGGCTCCGGTTCATCAAAATTAAAAACTTCCTTAGAACTAGAAGAAAGCTAGGTCATCACTACAAGTGTTAAAACCTATGTTCTCAAGTTGTGCTTGGTCAAAGGGTTCTACCTCGATTGGGGTTCCAATAGTCTCTTCTACTTCTTTCGGGTAAGTCACGGGTGGTGTGTATGCCTCAAATGATGGTAGGACTTGTGGGGTACTTAGAGAGCTTATGTTATTTACTTAATCATTCCTTGTGTCAAGATCACCTATATCCTCAACATGTGTTTCATTATAATCTAACCCTAACATTTTCCCAAGTATCTCAAGTGCTTCTCTAGGCATCTCAACTTCTATATCCAAATCATAAGGATCATCCTCAATATTCTGACTGCTATATTCAAATTGCCCAAAAGATTCATCATGTGTTTCTTGAGATTCATCATCATTGATCATAAAACCTAGGTCTTTTTGATCAATCCGATCATGTTCGGCTAAATCCTCTATCACATCAAGGTCACCTATGTGTTCATCCTGTATTATGGTAGTGCCTAACCATGACATACAGCTAGGTGGCTCATACAAAACTATCCTAGGTGAAGGCTCATATGGTGCATAGGTTCCACTAAGTGAGGCATTTTGGGGGGTTGATGGAGCTCCTAAGGTGAATTCTTTAAAAATCTTATGAATTTGGCCTCTATTCTCAAGGTACTCAATAAAATCAATATAAGATCATTTCCTCCTCATTTCATTCCTCCATCTTGGTATATCCAAACTGGTGTAATTATATTTTTTCTGGTAAAATTCTAGTGTCAGACTTGGTGGATTCACGTTCTCCATAATGGTGAACGGAAGAGTCAATGGAAAGGTTTTTACGAACAAAGACACAAAGAAAAGATAGACTACGAGGAAGCTAATAAAAAGAAAAATAAAATCTCACTCGATAAGAATCTAATGAGTAGACCTAATAAAATAAATTCCAACCTAAGCAATAACTATTCCCTGGGATGCGGCGCCAAAAACTTGATACGTGGGAATCGCACCAGGTTTTACCTCTCGAGGGATCTCGAGAAGCTTACAACCCCCACCAGGCAGTGTACCTAATCGTTGTAGTATAGTATAGTGACAAGTACCGGGGGATTGATCGTTCAACTCAGGAATAGTGTCGCTAGGATTAGAAAGCCTAAAAACTAGGTATAATGGTGAGGGATGATTCTTTTTGTATTTTTTATATTTTATAAAAGCAATTAAAATCTCGGTTTTTGGAAAAGTGGACGGAATTAGTTGCTAGTCAACTAACCCAATAACTAAAGATGCAATCAAAATAAAATAACATAAATGAAAATAAATCTAATTAAACTAATGTGGTGTAAACAATGATAGGGAAAGTTGTGTTTACTTAGGTTTCATTACTCCCTAGATATCTTTTACAGGTTTATAGTTTGTTACAATTGCATGGATGACGGGTCGTATTCCTTAATACTAGTTGTAGGGCCGTGTACAATATTCCCTAACTCTATAGGATCCTACTTCACTCCTATGTCGAGCCGTTAGAAGCTCCTAACATGGGATCATTAGAATTCTCCTACGCATTAAATACAACCAAAAATCATAGTACACCTCTGATCATGTTTCTTAAGACGTTCAAGCATGTCACCAATGGAAGTCTGCCAGTTTTCTTAAGCCTAACATCGAATACAATCATCCGTAACAACTATAAACAAACAATCAACCCATAATTAACATCTAGGTTTCACTACATCTAAGCAAACACAAAAGAGATCTAGCCGAGCATGTTAAATTGAAGACAAGTTTAAGATATATTCAAACAACACATAGACATATTGATTGAATTGAAAGAGTACTTATCTCAAATTGACATGAAAAGTTCAAAGGGTTGAAACCCTTGAAAAACCTGTAAAAATTCAGACCTAGGGTTTTTCCCTCAAAGTTGCACCCTCAAAGTTACACACTAATGAATGAAAATTAGAAAACTATATATAGATTTTACAGGGTGACGGCGTCAAGAAGAAAATTCTGACACCGTCAACTCGCCGCCCATAATGAAATCGGATTGCCTAGATCCAGTTTTGATGCCGTCATGTGTAATTTGGTTCTGGGCCGTCACTAACATTTGAACCATGACGGCCTATGGTGACGCCGTCACATTTTCACTGGACCGTCATGGATTTTATCCACTTCCATCTCTTGTATTACTCTTGACGCCGTCATGTAGAATCTTGTGACGCCGTCAGGTACTGTTCTCAGCAAGGAAAATTGAGACTTTGCCGTTTTCTTCACTTTTACGCTCCAAAAACGTCCAAAATGCTTCCTTTTCTGAATTTCTCTCCAAAAGTACCTAAAACGACAAAAGGAACGATTTAGGGCATTATTTGATCAAATAAATTTGAATTCGGGCTTAAATGACCCCTTAAAAGTGGTTCATTTTTCGCCTTATCAACTATACTAGTACTTGATGGCAACATAAAAGTTTGATGTCTAGATTCCTAGATTTATGCCTAGATTGAGCTCTTCTTTCACCATCTTCCCATTCCCTTTTCCTTTCACCTTATCATCTTCCAATTTCCTATTCATTTTGGACATAGTAGTTAGTAACTCCATGATTCCTTCATGGATGGATAAGAGCATCACCCTAGACTCAATCCTTGATTCTTTGAGAGCATTGACCATGTGTGTAGTGTTTTCACAACAAATGGAATACTCATCTTCACACAACCTTGGACTTGATGGTTCCTTAATTAAGTCCCACACTTCACATTCCGCAAAGGTTCTTAACTCATACTCAAACTTAATCCTATCATCACCTTCCTTTTTCATCATATCCGTAAATGACCTCTTCAACCTCTTAGAGCTCTCCGGGTTTTGATTTCCTTGATTGTTGTTAATGGACCCTTCCGAAAGAGACATGATTCCTATGTTGAGAGTTATTTTCTAGGGTATGATAGAGATTTGAAAGAGGATAAAGTTGTGAAGGAGAGATTGTAAGGCTAATATTCTAGGGTAAATATAAAAGATTGTATGGATATTTGTGACAAATAAGAGTTGATGGATCATTAATGAGGGTTTGTATTTAAGATTCCTTCACTATTTCCAATTTACCCTTTACACCATCATCATCTTCTAGTAATCTCATTCCTAATCCTAATCTTAAATAATTGAATTGATTTTTATCTAAGGGTTTTGCTTGGATCTTAGATGTTTTCTCACCACAAGGAATTTTTTCTATGGTGATATGATTCTTAGTGATGTTGTCTTTTAAAAAGTGATGTCTAATTTCAATGTGTTTCGTGCGAGGGTAATCAATTGGGCTTGAATCTAGATTGATTGAGCATGTATCATCACAAAGTATAGGTACTTCATTTAACATAACGTCATAATCAACAAACGCTTGCTTCATCCATAACGCTTGTTTGCAAGCCCTTCCGGCCACAACGTAATCGGATTCCGTTATGGAGTTGGCAAAGGAAGTTTGTTTCTTAGAGAACCATGATGTGAAGCAAGCACCTATAAATGTACATATTCTACTAGTGCTTTTCAAATCAACTATATCTCCCGCATGATCCGAATTGGTATAAACCAATACTTTTACCCCCGAATCCTTTTGATACCAAAGACCTAAATGTTGAGTTCCCTTAATATACCTAAATATTCTTTTAATGGCCTCTAAGTGGGAAATTTTAGGATTTTCTTGAAACCTAGCGCAAAGGCAAACACTAAACATAATATCCGGTCTACTTGCCGTCAGATAGAGTAAGCTTCCAATCATGCCCCTATACTTAGTACTATCCATTGATTTGTTGTCTTTTTCTAGGGTGAGAACTCTTTTTCTAGACATAGGGGTTTTTGTAGCCTTAGAGTTTTCCAAGCCAAACTTCTTAAGCATTTCACTTATATACTTAGATTGATTAAAAAATATCCCTTCATTCAATTGTTTGATTTGTAATCCTAGAAAGAAACTAAGTTCACCCATCATGCTCATTTCGAATTCACTATGCATTATTTTAGCAAATTCATCGCAAAGCGATTGGCATGTTGATCCAAAAATGATATCATCAACATAGATTTGAATAATAAGAAGATGTTTTTCTTTTGTTTTAGTGAACAAAGTATTATCTACCATACCCATTTTGTACTCATTAATCAAGAGAAAAGATTGCAACCTATCATACCAAGCTTTAGGAGCTTGTTTAAGTCCATACAAGGCCTTTTTGAGCTTAGAAACATGATTAGGTTTTTGAAAATCAATAAAACCGGGAGGTTGTGCAACATACACTTCCTTTTCGATGACTCCATTTAAAAATGCACTTTTTACATCCATTTGAAAAAGTTTAAAATTATGACTACAATGCATATGCAAGAAAAATTCTTATAGATTCTAATCAAGCAACGGGTGCGTAAGTTTCATCATAATCAATACCTTCCTGTTGGTTATAACCTTGTGCTACTAGTCTAGCCTTGTTCCTACATACTAAACCATTTTTATCAAGTTTATTTTTAAAAACCCACTTTGTTCCTATAATCGTGTAACCACTAGGATATGGAACTAAAATCCATACATCATTTCTTAAGAATTGATCTAATTCTTCTTGCATTGTCATGACCCAATTTTCATCTTTTATGGCCTCCTTAATATTTTTAGGTTCTATGGTTGACACAAATGCAAAGTCATTGCTTTTTTCTTGGGCATGTGACCTTAGAGTTCTTTCATTTAATTCTCCTATGACTTGATCTATGGGGTGATCTCTAACTTCCTTAATGTTTTCAACTCTAGGCAATATTTCCTCAAGATCATTGTTAGACAATTCTATCTTATTTTGACATGCATCTTCTTCTATGATGTCATCATCAAGTAAAGGCAATGTTCTAGATTTTGGAGGAGTTTCATCAAAGATTACATTATACGATTCTTCAACTTTTAAAGTTTCCTTGTTAAGCACAATGTAAGCCTTTGATGTTAGTGAGTATCCTAGAAAGATTCCATTGTAATTACTCGTTGGAGATTAAACATTTAAAACCAAAAACTCTAAAGTGTTCTAGGGATGATCTTTTACCTCTAAGAATCTCATAAGGTGTTTTATTAATGATTTTTCTAATCAAGACCCTATTAAGTATGTAAGATGCGGTTTCTACAGCATGACACCAAAACTTTTGAGGTATGGATTGTTCATTTAACATTGTGCGACTCATTTTTTGTAATGTCCTATTCTTCCTTTCAACTACCCCGTTGGATTGAGGAGTGCGAGGAGCCGAAAAATTGTGAGATATTCCATGTTTATCACAAAAGACTCCAAATTGAATTTCATTATCAAATTCTCTACCATGATCCGTTCGAATTGAGACAATTGAACATCCAAGTAGGTTTTACAAATTTTTCCCTAAGACTTTGAACTTATTAAATGCTTCATTTTTAGCTTTTAAAAATAATGTCCAAGTGAACCTTGAGTAGTCATCTACTATTACCAAAGTGTAGAAGTTTCCTCCATAGCTTTGAATAGCGGATGGTCCAAACAAGTCCATATGTAATAGTTCTAAAACTCTTGATGTAGAAATCATGTTTATAAGCTTATGACTTGCATGGACTTGCTTACCTACTTTACATGCATCACAAAAATGATTATTGAATTTTTCTTTGGGTAATTTTCTAACTAATTCCTTAGATGCAAAATTGTGAATTAATCGCATGTTTGCATGACCTAATCTCCTATGCCAAAGATTGGAATTATCTATAATAGATGCAAGATTTAAATTTAGGTTGCAAGATATATTACCTAGTTTTGTATCCTTTTTCTTAGAGATGATTTCAAGTATGGTATGCTTACAGTCAAAATCCTTATTTGGTTGAGATCTTGAAAGTGACTTCTCCTCAAAGCATACCTAACATTTAAAGTGCATCTCAAACTTTTGGTACCCATTGTTTCTTGGGTCCGACATGGTTAGCACATAAAAATCCCAAGTTGAAAACTCTTGGGTCTTGAATGAGTATATACAATTGTTTGATTCCATATTTTGAAAGGGTAGACCAAGGATTGTTTTGAACATATGTTTTGTTTTGAAAATTGGATCTTATATTTCTTTGATCTAAAGTGTTGGGAATTAAATAAACAGAAAGAATCAGAAGAATCAGAACATGAAGGTTTAAAGAAATACATCAAGTATGTTCCTACTGATCAAGCTTAAAGCATGTTTCCACTAATGGATTCTGCTGAAGAAGGTTTCTACTGAAAGTGTTTCTGCTGATGGATTCTGCTGAAGAACGTTTTCTTCTGATGATACTGCTGATCATGATGATACTGCTGCTTATGTCGATACTGCTGAGTGAGTCATGATGCTGCTGAGTCATACTACTGTTGAGTAGATATGCATGGAAAATATCTTTTGTTGTGTCATTAGTTGAGTGTTCAAATTGTATACTCTTATAGGGTATGACACATAATAGATATATGACTTATCATAGTTAGTAGATTGACACATCCTTAGAATAGAGTTTGTAAAAGATCTTCTTGGACTATAAAAGATGATCTTAGACTAGATATTTAAGTAAGCCATACATATGCCATATACATGTGAAAAACATAACTGCTAGAACAATAGAGCAAACACAAATATCACAAGTCACATAAGATTCAAGGTTCTTTGTAACCCTAGTGATAGAAAAGATCACTCGTATTATCTTGAATAATATTGAATCGTTTGGTGTCAACTATTCCATTTCCATATCATAAATATAATCTTCAAAGTGTGGTTAAGTAGATTCCGCATACTTAATCATATTCACACAACATATCTCATACACAAAGAACGAAGGTTTAACCACCTTATAGTGTATCGGTCTAAGTAGATTTAAGTCTAACAAGTTGCATAGATTTACTCTAACAAGTGGTATCAGAGCGTCAGACTGATATTGTTGTTTTAGAAGAAGAAGTAGAAATGGATGTTGAGTCTGTTCAAACGAATGTTGCTGCAAAAGTACCAATGCTCAAACAGAATGAGTTTGAGATGTGGAGGTTAGGAATAGAACAATATTTTCAAGTGCAAGATTATACACTTTGGGAAATTATTGAAGATGGAGATTCTTTCAAGTCTACAACCACTACATCAACAGTTGATGGTAAGGAAGTTACAAAGCTGCAAACCAAGCCACAATCTGCAGAAGAAAGAATTAGGAAGAAGAATGATCTAAAGGCCAGAAGCATGCTGATGATGACCATTCCAAATGATCAACTTATAAACTTCAGCAAATACAAAGATGCAAAGTCTTTATTTGAGGCCATTATTGCAAGGTATGGTGGGAATGAAGCCACTAAGAAGACCCAGAAAACTCTTCTTAAGCAACAGTTTGAAAATTTCACATCAACCAACCATGAATCTTTAGACCACATGTTTAACATGCTTCAGAATATTGTGAGTCAACTTGCTATTCTTGGAGTAGAAATACCTCAAGAAGATTTAAACTCAAAGTTTCTGAGAAGCTTACCTGAAGAGTGGGCTATGCATGTTGTTGTCTGGAAAAACAAGTCAGACATTGACACTATGGATCTTATGGATCTGTATAGCAATTTTAAAATTATTGAGCATGATTTGAAGAAAACTGGAGGTTTTAGTTCAAGCACTGGGAACATGGCATTTATGTCATCTCCTAGCAATTCAGTTCCAGTTACTAATGAGAAAGTTCATGATGGTATAAGTGCTGCAAGTTCATCAAGCAGTACTTTTGGAATTTTGGATGAGAAAATATGTTGTGCTTTTTTCACAAGCAAGCATGATGGATCCATGTTAACTCATGAAGACCTCCAAGAGATCAATGATGATGATCTGGAGGAAATGGATCTAAAATGGCAAATTTCTCTTCTTAGCATGAGAGCTAAGAAATTCTATCAAAGGACGGGGAAGAAGATCACAATCAGTAGCAATGATCCTGCTGGTTATGACAAGTCAAAGATAGAATGCTACAACTGTCACAAGATGGGACACTTCTCAAGAGAGTGTAGAAGGCCAAGACAGCAAGATAGCAGAAATAGAGATGTTGGAAGCAAATCCAATACAGGGGAGATTTCTGAACCAAAAGCTATGGTAGCTATTGATGGGTTAGGTTTTGATTGGAGTTTCATGGATGATGAAGAAAAAGGTTCTTCACAAATGGCTCTAATGGCATTTACTGCAACTGAGGTACAAGATCATAAAGCTTGTTCTAATACTTGTACTGCTCTTAAAGAATTAAAACTCTTAATTAAACAGTGTGATGACCAAAAGATTCAGCTAGCCAAAACTGACCAAGACCTTTTCAATTATAAATGTGGTTTAGAATCTACAGAGAGGCAAATCCTATACTATAAAAAGAATGAACTTACCTTTACTGATGCTAAAACCTTACTTGAAAATGACATACTTTTTAAAGATGAAATAATTAAGGCTTTAAAAGAAGCATTGGATAGGGTCAAGACTGAAAAAGAAAACATTCAATTGACTGTAGAAAAGCTTGAACATGCTTCTAAAAATGTATCCAACATAATAGACAGTCAAGTGAATAATAAAGTTAAGTCAGGATTAGGATATAATACAGCCCCACCTCCTTATAGAGGTATCCCAAAACCCCCAGGGATAGACCTAGAGCATTCAGGATTACCTAAATTTCAGCTACCTGAGTTACAATATGGAGTTCAACCAAACTCTAACATAGTAGCTGATGAGCCTAAGAAAGAAAGTCAATGTTCATGCAAAACATTACTTTTTCAGGACAAGGTGTCCTTTGTTAAGAAATCAGATTGTATAGTTGTTGAAAACTATATATCTGACAGTGATAATAAACAGGTTATGTCTAAACCTGAAGTGGTTAAGAAAGCAAGAACAAGAGTTCCTAAGATAGTCAAACACAATACTGATAAGCCTAAGACCAATGTAAAACATGTTAGGCAACCAGTTAGATATTGTGAGCAATATAGAACCACAAACAAGCCCAGAGGTAACCAAAGAAATTGGAATAACCTCAAGTCTTACCAACTAGGTGATGACTTTACTTTTTACAATAAAGCTTGTTTCAGTTGTGGTAGTTTTGACCATCTTGCAGCTTTCGGCAACCAATGGGTATCTGGGTATGAAAGTAATAGAGTGAACTACAAAAGGTAAACACCTAAATCTCATTTTCACTCTAATTCTAAGAGATCAAAACCCAAAATAGTCACAAAAGCAGTTCCTGCTGATAGAGCAAAAATGGTTCCTGCTGAAAGGAAAATGGTTTCTGCTGAAAAACCATATCTGACTGTTTACCCAAAATCAACAATTAAGGGTGCAAAAACAACTTTCAAACATGCATCTAATATTGTTCAAAGGCCCATTCAAATAAAAGCAGTGGTCCAAAAACAAGTTTGGAGACCAAAATGTACAACTACAAAGCTAGCAGTTTCTGCTGCTAAGCATACTGCTGATAAGGGAATCAGGGCAAATGCTGTTAAGGCCTCAGCATGTTGGATTCTTAAATCCAATGTTGCATCAACTGTTCTCAAGAGATTATATTTCATTGATGCAAGAGGCAGATCCAAGCCAGTGTTGGCTTGGATCCCCAAAGAAAACTAATTCTTTTATTTGTGTGCAGGGACATTCACCAACAGATCATGAAGATCAAGGATATTCAGATAGTGGGTGTTCAAGGCACATGACAGGCAACAAGTCTTATCTCTCAGATTTCCAATCAATAGATGGAGGCTTTGTTACCTTTGGAGGAGGAATTGGTGGAAAGATTACTGGTAAAGGTACTATCAAAACCAGTAAATTAGATTTTGAAGATGTGTTTTATGTGCAAGAGCTTAAGTATAATCTCTTTAGTGTCTCACAAATGTGTGATAGAAAGAATAATGTTCTTTTTACTGAGACTGAATGTCTTGTACTTTCTCCTGATTTTAAGATACCTGATGAAAGTCAAGTACTTCTTAAAATTCCTAGGAAGGGCAATATGTACAGTGTTGATATGAATAACATTGTTTCTAAAGATGCTTTAACTTGTCTAATTGCAAAGGCCACATTAGATGAATCTATGAAATGGCATAGGAGACTTGGTCATATTAACTTCAAAACCATAAATAAGATTGTTAAGAATGGTTTGGTAAGAGGTTTACCTCAAAAACGTTTTGAAAATGATCAAACATGCATTGCTTGTCTTAAAGGCAAACAACACAAAGTCTCTTGTAAGTCCAAGATTTTTAACTCTATCAATCAATCATTGTTTATGCTTCATATGGACTTATTTGGACCTGTTTCAGTAAGTAGTATAATGCATAAGAGATTTTGTCTAGTTGTTACTGATGACTATAGTAGATTTACATGGGTTTTCTTTTTAGCTTCTAAGAATGAGACACCAAACATCCTTAAGATTTTTATTACAGAGATAGAAAACCTAGTAAGCAAAAGAGTAAAAGTCATTAGATGTGATAATGGGACAGAATTCAAAAATAGAGTTATGGATGATTTCTGCAAAGAAAAAGGTATTAAGAGAGAATTTAGTGTTGCTAAAACTCCTCAACAGAATGGAGTAGCTGAAAGAAAGAATAGAACACTAATAGAAGCTGCTAGAACTATGTTAGCTGATTCAAAGTTGCCTATAACTTTTTGGGCTGAAGCAGTCAACACTGCTTGTTATGTTCAGAACAGAGTTTTAATAGTACAGCCTCACAATAAGACATCATATGAACTTTTTAGAGGAAGAACTCCTGCAATAGGATTTCTTAGACCTTTTGGATGTCATGTGACAATTCTGAATACCTTAGACCATTTAAGAAAATTTGATGGTAAAGCAGATGAAGGTTTCTTTGTTGGATATTCTCTCAATAACAAAGCTTTTAGAGTATACAACACAAGAACTAAGAAAGTAGAAGAGAGTCTACATGTAGAGTTCTTAGAGAACAAGTCTAATGTAGAAGGTCAAGGACCAAAATGGCTATTTGATCTTGAATCTCTAACCCATTCAATGAATTATGTGCCTGTTGTTGTAGAAATTAATGATTTTTCAGGTTCACAAGCAACAGATGAGGCAAGGTTAGACAAGAAGACAAATCAAGATCATGTGATGATGCCAATATGGTCAAATACTAGTGTGGAATCAACTTCAACAAATGGTGAATCTTCTTCTGGCAAAGCAAAAGAAGGTATTGAAGATGAAAACAGAGAAGGAAGAACAGAGGAACAACATAATGTTTCTGCTGATGAGCAAAATGTTCCTGCTGATGAGCAAAATGTTCCTGCTGATAAGCAAATTGTTTCTGCTGATAGTTCTTCAGAAGAAACAAAAGCAGACTTTTCAGAAGATGAGGTGGATTTGTGCAATATTCCATCTGTCTATCAAGTTCCTTCTACTTCACAAACAAGGATTCACAAAGTCCACTCCCTAGAAAATGTGATTGGAGATGTACAATCTGGTGTGAAAACAAGACAACAATTGATGTCTTCAGATCAACAAGGGCTTCTTGATGCCCTTTATGCTTCAAAACAACATGAGTTTTCAAACTCTTGTTTATTTGTATGTTTTCTCTCACAAGATGAACCAAAGAATATTCATAAAGCCCTAGAGAATTCAAGCTGGTTGGAGGCTATGCAAGAGGAGCTTCTTCAGTTCAAGATTCAAAAGGTATGCGTGCTAGTTGATTTACCAAGTGGTGTAAGGGTAATTGGCACTAGATGGGTTTTTAGAAATAAAAGGGATGAAAGAGGCATAGTGATTAAGAATAAGGCTAGATTAGTAGCACAAGGGTACACACAAGAAGAAGGGATAGACTATGATGAGGTTTATGCTCCAGTAGCTAGAATTGAGGCAATTAGGCTTTTCTTAGCTTATGCTTCATTTATGAACTTCACAGTTTACCAAATGGATGTCAAGAGTGCATTTTTATATGGTTCAATTGAAGAAGAGGTGTATGTTACACAACCTCCAGGCTTCACTGACCCTGACCATCCAGACAAAGTGTACAAGGTAGTTAAAGCTCTATATGGCTTGCATCAAGCACCAAGAGCTTGGTATGCAACACTAGCTTCCTATTTATTAGAGAATGGATTTCAAAGAGGAAAGATTGATCAGACACTTTTCATCAAACAGCACAAGAAAGATCTTCTGTTAGTGCAGGTGTATGTGGATGACATTATCTTTGGATCTACTAGGAAGGAGATGTGTTTAGATTTTGAAAAACTTATGAAAGATAAGTTTCAGATGAGTTCTATGGGAGAACTTACATTCTTTTTGGGTCTGCAAGTTAAGCAATCATCTAAAGGCATATTTATTAGTCAAGATAAATATGTTGCTGAGATACTTAGAAAATTTCTGTTTGCTGATTCCAAAATGGCAAGCACACCAATGGATCCTGAGAAGCCACTTCTTTAAGATGTAGATGGAGAAAGTGTGGATGTATACACTTACAGATCTATGATAGGCTCTTTGATGTATCTTACATCATCAAGACTAGATATCATGTTCTCTGTTTGTGCATGTGCAAGATTTCAAGTAACTCCAAAGGTTTCTCATTTAACAGCAGTCAAAAGAATTTTTAGATATCTAAAAAGTCAACCAAGGTTGGGTTTATGGTATTCTAGAGAATCACCTTTTGATTTGGAAGCATACTCAGACAGTGATTATGCTGGTGCTAGCTTGGACAGAAAGTCAACAACTGGAGGATGTCAATTCCTTGGGTGTAGACTTATCTCATGGCAGTGTAAAAAACAGACAATGGTGGCTACTTCAACAACTGAAGCTGAATATGTAGCTGCTGCAAATTGTTGTGGTCAAGTTCTTTGGCTTCAAAACCAACTTCTTGATTATGGGTACAATTTCTTACATACCATTATTCATATTGATAATAGTAGTACAATTTGCATTATTAAAAATCCAGTGCAACATTCTAAAACAAAACACATTGAAATAAGACATCATTTTATTAGAGATTGCAATGAGAAAAGATTAATTCAAGTAATGAAAATTGCTTCAGACCAAAACCTTGCAGATCTTCTTACCAAAGCTTTTGATGTTGGAAGATTTCAGTACTTGGTAGCAAGTATTGGAATGCTTAATCTTTAAATTTTTCAATATAATGTGTTCTTGTATATAGATTTTTGTTAATGCATCTAACTTTGTCATCTAAGACTACTATTACCAATTTTAAAGTTATTCATACAGTTAGTTCTATGATTATTCTAATTCAAAACAAGTACTTTGTACTTTGTTTCTTTGGTTTTAGACTAACAGTTTTAGGTATGAATGTTTGAGCTGAAAGGCTATTTCAAGTGAAATCTGCTGAAAGCTGATCATTGCTGCTGATCATTTCTGCTGATATAATAGGTTCATGATAGAAAGAGTTTGGGACTTCAAAACTCCTTAAAACTTCTTTCTTGAAACCTAATTATGATGTTTCACTTTGAATTGATGATTTAGTTGATCAGAAATTAACTGATACAACTCACTTTCTATCATTTTATACTCTCAAGTATAATGTGACTAATCTACGGATATCTGATAGAAAGAACAGCGAGCAAAAGTGAATCTAATACTTGTGTTAGAGGTAACAAATGCCACGAGCTGGAAACCCTGTAAAGAAAGCCTTTTGAATAGGTTTATCTGTACAACCGGTGGTTATTTATAACTGAAAACATTGGTTCTCACACAACCAGAGGTTGCTTTAAACTGAAATTTTGACCAAGTGTCTGTTACACACTTAATCCCTTCAAAATGGTTGTAAGCAGTATGATTTTTCATAATAAAATCATATACATACTGCTAAGGCAAAAGTTTCTTAAAAGGATTTTCAAAAGATGACTTTAAAAAAAACCATCAACAGATGGACCATGAGTCAAAAAAGTCCATTGAATCACCTCTCATAGGAGTTAACACACCTAGAAGTGATGAGGACAGAATCTTAAACTCTTAAGGAATTGATGGCTTCATGTACTGATGCGTGGGAATCGCAACAGGCTTTACCTCTCGAGGGATCTTGAGAAGCTTACAACCCCCACCTGGCAGTGTACCTGATCGTTGTAGTATAGTATAGTGACAAGTACCGGGGGATTGATCGTTCAGCTTAGGAATAGTGTCGCTAGGATTAGAAAGCCTAATTACTAGTTCTAAAGGTGAGGGATGATTATTTTTGTGTTTTTATATTTTTATGAAAGCAAGTAAAATCTCGGGTTTTGAAAGAGTGGGCGGAATTAGTTGCTATTCACCTAACCCAAAGCTAAGATGCAATCAAAATAAAATACTAAAAATGAAATTAAACTAATTTATACTAAGGTTGTGAGCAGTAATTGGAGAAAATGTGTTTACTTAGACTTCATTACTCCCTAGATATCTTTTACACGTTAATTACTTGTTATAATTGCATGGATGACGGATCGTATTCCTTAATACCATTCATGGGGTGGCATACATAACTCCCCAATTCTATGAGCTCTTATCTCCTCCTACACCATGACCCAGCACAACTATAGGGATTGTAAACAGTGGCTCATGCATTAAATACAACCAATAAAGACCTAGTACGCCTCGGTTCATGTTTCTTAAGACATTCAAGCATGTTACCATTTGGAGATCTGCCAGTTTTCTTAAGCCTAACATATAAATCATTCATCCAAGAACAAGAATAAACAAGTAATCAACACATAATCAACATCTAGGTTTCATTAGATCTAAGCAAACACAAAGGAGATCTAGCCTAGCATAATGGAATTGAGACAAGAACAAGATATAGACAACCAACACATAGACATATTGATTGAATTAGAAGAACACTTATCTCAATTACAATGTAAGGTATCAAGGGTTTGGAACCCTTGAAAAACCTGTAAAAGTTGCACCAAATTCGTCTTTAGGGTTTCTCCCAAAACTTCTCTTCTTTAAATGTGAAAAACTAGAAAACTATATATAGGAAAATAGGGCTGACGGCGTCAAGACAACAATGTGACGCCGTCACCTCGCCGCCAAATACTTCCTCGGACGGCCTTGATCTTCTTATGACGGCCTATGTGACGCCGTCATCAACCACGGTACTTTATTCTTGGGACTTTTGACGCCGTCAGAATGACTCTTGACGCCTTCATGACTCTCGGATTTTTATTCTTGATGTTTGACGCCGTCAGGGCATTACTCTTGACGCCGTCACCTACTGTTCTCAGCATGGAAAATAGAGACTTTGTCGTTTTCTTCCCTTTTATGCTCCAAAAACGTCCAAAATGGCTTCTTTTCCAGAATTCACTCTCCAAGTACCTAAAATCACAAAAGGAACGATTTAGGGCAATATTTGATCAAATAAAGTCGGATTCGGGCTTAAATGACCCCCTAAAAACGGATCATTTTTCGCCTCATCATATACCCTTACACTTGAGATTTGCTTGTCCTCAAGCAAATGCGTTTTTATTCTACTCAAAAGACAAGTTAGGGGTCATTTAACACTAATGTAAAAGTAATTACAACAAATAATCGTTCCACTAAAGACCAAAGACAAGCACGGAGGTCATACACTAGCACCTCACAAATAGTGTTTAGATACTCACATCTCTCGGGTGTAATAAAGTGTAAATTACAATATGGAAACGGAAGATATCTCTCACTACCTGTCATAGCAAAATAGATTACCATAGGCTTGGGAAAGGATCAAACCTCCACCACATGGCGTAAGCACCTAGGATAAACTATCAAAGAGGTCTTTTTAAAGGGTTGTAACGTTAGGTATAGGGATATGAATTACACGGTTTTGTTGGATAAAGGAAGTTTTACTGGTGGCGAGTTAACAATCTTAGTTAATTACATGTACAATATGGCGTTGCTAAGCCAAGACTAGACTCGACTTAAGCTAATAAATAAAAAATAACAAAAACATAAAATGAACATAGAATAAAACGGGATGGTAGTCCGTATGTTTTTTTTCTCTTTTTCTTTTTCTATTTTTTTCTTTCTTTTTCTTGTTTTTTCGATTTTTTTATTTTTTTTTTATTTATTTTTTTTTTTTTTTGCATACACTTTTACCCTACCATCCAAAATAATACATCATAGGGGATGAGACTTCCCCTTACACTTGAATTTTTACATACTTTACATTTAACTAAACTAATGACTCGAATTAAGAAAATCAAAACACTTGGAGCACTTTTAAGATTAACGTACGTATGGGGGTAATAAATGATGTTCTTCCCCATTACTCCATAAATTAAGTACTTACCCATGAGTCCCAATCGTCCCAAAACAATATGTACAAGGATATGACTCGACTTAGCAACCATGTAATCAAGTAGATAGTTAACTTAGGGTTTAACAAATAACAATAATGCACTAAAAATGAGCGCATACACGGAAGGCTAAGGCGATTTGGTTGTACATTTAAGTGGGGTGTAACAAATTCTTCCTTTAAGTAAGATGCTTAAAGTTAGAAACGAAAAGATAGGCTCGGAGGGGTGTACTAGGGGTTTCGTGTACTAAAAATGAGTACAACGCTAAGGGTGTGGGAAAAATTAGTTGACTTAACTAGCCAAGTAATATAACTTAAATGGTCAAGTAATCATGATACGGGTTTAACACAAGGGTGATCCTAATGCCTCTTATCATGTAGTAAATCCTACTACACGAATGTAGTCTCACTAGCGGTCTCGGGATGCATCACTAACGCAAGTTCTAGAATCTAAATGCTACCGGTACACTCATAAGCACTAATAATGAATGCTTTTCCTATCAAATCTAAAGGCGAACCTCACATTTTTGGGTGGAAATTTTTTCTGAATATACGGTTATGTGCTAGTCATACAATCTCCTATCCATGAGACGCTTGCTATGGCTAAAGTTTCATTCCTAAATGTTGTAAAAAATTTTAAATTTGGCGCTAAAATTGCACTAACAAGTATTTCTCATAGTTTTATTACACATCTACTATCAAACAAAACAAACTCAAGCGAAAGTGCATATGTAAGGTATCATCTTTTTACCCTCCCCTTACACTTAAGATGAACATTGTCCCCAATGTTCAAGTAAAGAATGTAAAAGTGAAAAAGCAAAGAGAATGAAATCAAATACTCCCCTGATTCGCTCGGTATGGATTATAGGTTGGCCAGGTTAAATCTTCTTCCAAGAAAACGAACAATCAAAGCTTCCCTTCCAGAATATAAATCATCTCCTTGTCGAACATAACCTGTAAATCCTGACAAAATAGACAAGACAACCTCGCGTAAAATCGGCGGCATCCTATATAAGTTACTAAATCCTAGAAAACAAAGTAAGATATAATGCTTGTGGAATGAAGTTTGCAGATTTCCTTGAGATTATAAAACTTAATAATTCACAAAAACCATAAGACTCCGTTAGAAAAACAAAACCGGTAAAATTTCCAGATTTTAACTCCTGACGCCGTCAAGAGTAAACTCATGACGCCGTCAGAATGGACCTGCAGAAATTCTTATGTTAAGTTTCCGGAAAATTTCTGGAAAAACTTGGTCCTACTTCCTGGAAAATCCTGAAAAACTTCATTATGACTCAATACAAGCATTTGACTTTAACAAATACGAATATACATGTTCATTTAATATCGTGGAGAATCATGATCGGTTTGTTTCTTAAAAACATATTTGGGGTTTCCCCTTACACTTATCTTTTGCAAAAATACTTTTAGGTTGGAGTTAAGACTAGGCCAAACAACATAGTAAAGTATTTCCACATTTTAATTGAGAAACATGATCAACCAACAATAAAAACTAAACATGCATACGGAAGCAAATAACAATCAAACAAATAAAATCACACAAAACATGGGTTGCCTCCCAAGAAGCGCTTTTCTTTATTTACGAGTCTTGTAGCTAGACTCAAGGTCATGGGTTACTACGTGATCTCATCATTGGTTCCATTCTCTAGGTCGTCTTCTAAACCAGTTTTGTATTCCGGACCTAGTTGCAAGCACTCTTTGTAAAAACCAAGCATTCTATTTCTAACATACTCTACTCCCCTACGTCTATCCTCCTCATTCCTATAATAAGCCGCTTGCTTGTGTTTTTTTTCGAAATTAGAGAGAAGGCGGTATTGTTCGATCTTGTAGGGCAATTGATAAGCAACCTCATCATTCTCTTCCTTAAATCTAACTATCCCTAAAGTCGGATCATAACTCATCCTAGTGGCCTCAACAAATGGTTTTCCGAATATTATTTGGCTTAGGCAAGCATCTATCACCGGACGAGTGTCTTCTACTATCATAAAATCGATTTCATAGGTAAGATTTCCTATAATCACATGCAATCCCTTCACTCTTCCTGCAAAATTACTTATCAGATTCTTACCGGGCATCATCCTAAAATTGAGTTGCTTCTTCATCACCCAATTGTAATAAGTCCTAGTCATGATGTTCACGGGGGATCTAAGGTCGATGTAAGCTTTCCATATATGCATGTGCCCGATATTGCATGGGATGTTAATGTTAGAGGGGTCTCCCATTTTGATAAGGGGGTCGCCAAAGATATATGTTTTCTCGGGACTATCGAATAAATCCTTATGGTATTCCCGTTCTTCCTTGGTTGGCAACTTATCAAAGTATTCTTCTATAGGTTCTACCTCTTCTAATTCCTCATCCTTATTAACCTCAACTTCCCTACTTTCATCCTTACTATCGGCTTCTATTCTAACTTCATCCTTGTCACTCTCCTCTATCTCCTTATCTATTGGCTTAATGGTGACAACATTGACAAAGTGGACATGTTTGGATGATGAGGGGTCCTTAATTTGGATTCCACTATTGGTGTCCCTAGTGTCCTTCCTAGGTGTGATTAACGCTTGGTTGTTGAGGGCTTTCAACAAGTTGTCAATCTTGTTGGTCATCTCCGTTTGTTGTTGGTTGAATTCGGTTTCAAACCTAGCTATGCGGGCTTCTTGAGATGCCATGAATTTTGACATCAATCCTTCAAGATTTTTGGTACTACCATAGTTGTTAGAAGGATTGTTGTTGAAAGTACGGTTGGATGGTGGACCGTTTGGTTGGTAACGATTAGGCGGATTGGAGGAATTGGGTTGATTTTGTTTCCACCTAAGGTTTGGGTGATTTTTTCATGAGGGGTTGTATGAATCACCGTATGTGTTTGGCTCGGGCTTGAAAGTGTACCACTTATCTCCCGCTTCGTCGGTACGCGTGGATGCGTAGTCCGCAAAAGCTGTTCCGGGGAGTTCCACACAATCACGAGTGTCATGGGGACCACTACATAATTCGCATGAAGAAGTGATTTTGTTCACTTGGCTTGAAGGCTTAGGAGCATCGTAAGATTTCATGAGAAATTTGACTTGGTCCTCAAGTTCCATGATCCTACGGTCGGGAGTGCTAGAGTTGTTCGAAGGCAAAGATATTGCCTTGACCGTTTTGTTCAAGTCACGGGGATCGTTCCAACTTTCGTTGTCATAGAGAGCAAGATCTTCTATGAGTTCCCATGATTGTTCCACACTAAGATCACGTAGCTTACCACCGGCCGATTGGTCAATGGCTCGCCTCGTGGAGATGTCGATATGGTCATAAAAAATTTGGACTTGGAGCCAAAGATCTATGCCATGATGAGGGACTTTTTGGAGTAAGTCCTTGAAACGAGTCCATGCTTCATAAAGAGATTCATTTTGACGTTGTTGGAACATCAAGATGTCATTCCTAAGCTTAGTAGTTCTTCCCGGTGGGAAAAATTGAGCAAGGAAACGAGTGGTGAGATCATCCCATGTGGTGATGGATCCCGCGGGTAAACGCTCAAGCCATTGACTAGCTTGATCCCGTAGAGAGAATAGGAATAGGCGTAAATGGGTAGTCTCTCTAGTTTCAACACCTAGGTCTATGGAATCTACGATTTTGAGAAAGTCCTTAAGATGTTGGTTTGGATCTTCAGAACGAAGTCCATGGAATGCACATCCGCTTTGCACCAACCGGATGGTGTCGGATCGCAAGGGGGTCACATTGGCTCCGGTGAGCTCAATGGTGTTTCGGTAACCTTGGTGGCTAGGTCGGGAATACTCTCCTAAGGTTTGGGGCCTAAGGGGTTCTAGTGGTGGGTTTTGTTGTGGTGGGATGACGGGTTCAAGGATGTTACCACCTTCCATGATGTCGGATGGTAAAGAGTTATGAACAAAGGCACGAAGAAATAAGATAGACTAAAGAAGACCTAAAAATAAAAATAAAATCTTACTAGAAAGGAATCTAGCAAGTAGACCTAATAAAAAGAAATTCTAACCTAGACAATAACTATTCCCCGGGCTGCGGCGCCAAAAACTTGATGCGTGGGAATCGCAACAGGCTTTAACTCTCGAGGGATCTCGAGAAGCTTACAACCCCCACCAGGCAGTGTACCTGATCGTTGTAGTATAGTATAGTGACAAGTACCGGGGGATTGATCGTTCAGCTTAGGAATAGTGTCGCTAGGATTAGAAAGCCTAATTACTAGTTCTAAAGGTGAGGGATGATTATTTTTGTGTTTTTATATTTTTATGATAGCAAGTAAAATCTCGGGTTTTGAAAGAGTGGGCGGAATTAGTTGCTATTCAACTAACCCAAAGCTAAGATGCAATCAAAATAAAATACTAAAAATGAAATTAAACTAATTTATACTAAGGTTGTGAGCAGTAATTGGAGAAAATGTGTTTACTTAGACTTCATTACTCCCTAGATATCTTTTACACGTTAATTACTTGTTATAATTGCATGGATGACGGATCGTAGTCCTTAGTACCATTCATGGGGTGGCATACATAACTCCCCAATTCTATGAGCTCTTATCTCCTCCTACACCATGACCCAGCACAACTATAGGGATTGTAAACAGTGGTTCATGCATTAAATACAACCAATAAAGACCTAGTACGCCTCGGTTCATGTTTCTTAAGACGTTCAAGCATGTTACCATTTGGAGATCTGCCAGTTTTCTTAAGCCTAACATATAAATCATTCATCCAAGAACAAGAATAAACAAGTAATCAACACATAATCAACATCTAGGTTTCATTAGATCTAAGCAAACACAAAGGAGATCTAGCCTAGCATAATGGAATTGAGACAAGAACAAGATATAGACAACTAACACATAGACATATTGATTGAATTAGAAGAACACTTATCTCAATTACAATGCAAGGTATCAAGGGTTTGGAACCCTTGAAAAACCTGTAAAAGTTGCACCAAATTCGTCTGTAGGGTTTCTCCCAAAACTTCTCTTCTTTAAATGTGAAAAACTAGAAAACTATATATAGGAAAATAGGGCTGACGGCGTCAAGACAACAATGTGACGCCGTCACCTCGCCGCCAAATACTTCCTCGGACGGCCTTGATCTTCTTATGACGGCCTATGTGACGCCGTCATCAACCACGGTATTTTATTCTTGGGACTTTTGACGCCGTCAGGATGACTCTTGACGCCTTCATGACTCTCGGATTTTTATTCTTGATGTTTGACGCCGTCAGGGCATTACTCTTGACACCGTCACCTACTGTTCTCAGCATGGAAAATAGAGACTTTGCCGTTTTCTTCCCTTTTATGCGCCAAAAATGTCCAAAATGGCTTCTTTTCCAGAATTCACTCTCCAAGTACCTAAAATCACAAAAGGAACGATTTAGGGCAATATTTGATCAAATAAAGTCGGATTCGGGCTTAAATGACCCCCTAAAAATGGATCATTTTTCGCCTCATCATGTACAAATTGTCTGAAAACATGGAAAATGCTAGATCAGATGATGATGTTATGATTGTGAGAAATCTTTCAAACAAGGGGAGGATATGAATATAAGATGATATTTGAATCTCAGGGGAGGAAACAAACATCTCAGGGGAGGAAATTCAAGCCCAGTTAAAGGAAGATTAACCAAATGAAAAGAAAGAAAAGACAAGATCATACAAGATGATGACATAGAGGTTGAAAATTACAAGAACATTCTTTAATGTTGTATTCAGAAGAGATGAAGCATTTCAAAGGAGAAAGTTCTATCTAGGTCAAAAGTTGAAAAGATTCAATTTCAGTTCACTACGATTGTTCATCACTTGCAAAGGTAAATTGATAGATGATATCTTGTTGAAAACAAAGGAGGATTGCACCATCTTTTAGTCCAAGATTGGAGCAAAGTGTTAATTTTGATAAGTCAAAGATCAGAAGATCAAATGAATTTTTCAGAATAGAAGAAGTTCAGATCAAGGGTCTGACAATGAAGTGTTTGAAAGATCTTCACAAAAGTTCTCATTTAATTCAGAAAAACATGTTTGAATGTGATTCACATGTTTAGGGGAGGATTGTTGGGAATTAAATAAACAGAAAGAATCAGAAGAATCAGAACATGAAGGTTTAAAGAAATACATCAAGTATGTTCCTACTGATCAAGCTTAAAGCATGTTTCCACTAATGGATTCTGCTGAAGAAGGTTTCTACTGAAAGTGTTTCTGCTGATGGATTCTGCTGAAGAACGTTTTCTTCTGATGATACTGCTGATCATGATGATACTGCTGCTTATGTCGATACTGCTGAGTGAGTCATGATGCTGCTGAGTCATACTACTGTTGAGTAGATATGCATGGAAAATATCTTTTGTTGTGTCATTAGTTGAGTGTTCAAATTGTATACTCTTATAGGGTATGACACATAATAGATATATGACTTATCATAGTTAGTAGATTGACACATCCTTAGAATAGAGTTTGTAAAAGATCTTCTTGGACTATAAAAGATGATCTTAGACTAGATATTTAAGTAAGCCATACATATGCCATATACATGTGAAAAACATAACTGCTAGAACAATAGAGCAAACACAAATATCACAAGTCACATAAGATTCAAGGTTCTTTGTAACCCTAGTGATAGAAAAGATCACTCGTATTATCTTGAATAATATTGAATCGTTTGGTGTCAACTATTCCATTTCCATATCATAAATATAATCTTCTAAGTGTGGTTAAGTAGATTCCGCATACTTAATCATATTCACACAACATATCTCATACACAAAGAACGAAGGTTTAACCACCTTATAGTGTATCGGTCTAAGTAGATTTAAGTCTAACAAGTTGCATAGATTTACTCTAACATAAAGAATATGGTCTCATGTTTGGGGTAGGTGAGAGAGGTCTTTGGTCAACTCTAGCGTGAGTATATTTAGAATTATTGTAAGAGACCGGGTTGTAGTATGGTTTTGTGTTTTTACTCCATTCAATGGGTCTTCGATTATGTCGAGGTTTTGCAAGAGGAATTTGAGCATTGATAGGTTTGATTAGATTTTTAGTTTGAAAACTTTATTTTCTTAGAGTTTTGACGCGCTTCAGGCGTGTTGACGCGTCGACCAGCGCGTCAGATTCAGAAGATTTGAGAGTTTCATTTCCGTTTATTTTCTCAATATTTAGAGGTTTAGCTATAATTTCGGAAGTGATTTTTTCGTTATTCGCAAGTTCATGATCTTTCTTATCTTGGGACACTTTTTGATGATTTAACATCTTATTCAAATCATTACTATTCTTTTTGAGTTTTGTAACATTTAATGACTTTTGTTGAAGTTCCGAGACTTTTTCACTCAAGGAGACAACCTTTAGTGTGAGGTTTTCACAATCTTTACATGGTTCAACATTCTCATGAAGAGCGACAAGTCTATTTACTTCAATTTCAAGTTCATTATTTTTGTGAAGTGCTTTAGAAAGTTCTTTTTGAAAAGAGCATTTTTCTTTCATAGTTAGTTGTAATTTTCTAAATACTTCCTCATAGTTTTTAAGTAATTCCTCATTTTCCTCTTGCAATTCAAATATATCAAAAGAAGTTTTGCTAGTAGTGGAGTTAGAATGTACCTCATGAGACTCAATCGCCATAAGACATGTTGCTTCCTTGTTTGCTTGATTGACATCTTCATCATCGCTCCAAACCATTTCAATGAGTGCCATCTCTTGATTCTTGTAATCTCCCTTTTCGTCATGTCTACTTGATCCCATAGTGGACGCAATGGCTTTTTCTTCTACATCTTCACGTTGCTAATTCTTGACTTGTGTGGTATCATGATGAGCAAAAATGAGTAAGTCACAAATTTCCTTTGCGGTCGTGCACATGCACACCCTCTCAAGCTCCTTTTGAGGTAGGGCATCATATATCATCATTTTGGCTTGATGATTCTTGTTGGCCATCTTCTTTTCCTTATCATCGAAATCACCATTTTGAAAGATACACAAAAAGTCATAATCCTTAGACCTAACATAGGTCTCAAATAGGATTTTCCAAAAACGGAATCCTTGGTATTCAAAAGGAGGTGGTCTTTCCATAGAACGCCCCTCTTTATAGTTCTCTTGAGCCATGGATCTATACTCAACTTTACCAAAAATCTTAGTTAGGATTTTTATATTTTTGGGAAAGAAGTTTTTGACTTAAAGCGACTTCTGGGGAAGGCTTTAACACTCAAAAACTTAAGTATTCCGCTCTGATACCAATTGTAGAACCGTAGAGGGGGGGGGGGTGAATACGGTTTCTTCGGCTTTTTAGATGTTTAAAAACTTTAAGCCGAAGAGAATACCAAGTGGTTGTAGAATAATCCAACAACCACCACAACAACCAAAGTATATAAAGCAAGTAAGAACACAACGATATATACTGGTTCGGGATGGGGGGTTTATACCATCCGTACGGCAGTTGCGAATCCGCTACTCTGATACTATTCACTAGTATAATCCTTTCGGTGAACTACAAACCGTTACAATTCACTCCACCAATATTCAACAATATTGATGCGCACAAAGAAGGAGTTACTCCCATGGTATTCCGCCCTCGGAAACCACCCAAAAGAATCTCACGATTCGACTTAACCTAAGGGTCACCAAGACCACTACCAAGACTTCCCACGGAAGTATCAAACCCCAACTAGATCCCCAATGATCTAGGCTTGGTCACCAAGACACAAGACTTCCCTTACAAACAAATAGAATGAATGAATATATGTTTGTTCAATCAAGTCCTAACCTAACCTAGAGACTCGATCGTAGTAGAAAGGGTAAAGATAAGAAGACCCTCGACACAATCACAAGAGTGGATTAGGTTCTTGTTATTCTTCCCTTGCAAAGAAGATGTGTTCCTTCAATAGATGTTAGTGTGAAAGATTAAGAACACAAGATTAGAGATGGAGAGATTAGAGAGAAAGAATGTAGAGAGAATGAATAATGGCAAGGGGTGAGGAATACAAGAGGCAAGGGTGGTATTTATACGCCAAGACCCAAACTTGGGAAAATTTTACCGAGGCCGGCGCGTCACCCACGCGTCAACGCATGGGCAGCGCGCCAGGCGTCTGTAAACATTTTCCCAAAACTTTGGGTTTTGATTCTTTAAATACCTATCCTTGCTAAACCCCCAATTTGTACTTCACACTAAACCTTAACATTAATCATTCTAAGGTTTACCAACTCAAATAGCCAATTTGGAAAATCATTTGTGAAGTGTTTATAAGAAAACCAAATACCAAGGGTAGAAGAGTAGAAAGGGTATTTTGGTAGGGGTAGAAATGGTATTCCTCACATGGCATAATAGAGAAGAGAATATGCCATGGGATATTCCTCAAGGGAAGGGTTAAGGTGTAACTATGGTTAGGTTAAAGGTTTAGAGGTTAACCATGGTTAGGTATAGAAAGGTTAAGTGTATAGAAGTAACCATGGTTAGGTTAAAAAGAAAAGTGTATAGAGAATGAACCATAGTTAATTTAAAGGGTTTACCCAAGGGAATGTTCCATCCTTGGTGTGGTTAAGAGTTAACCATGGTTGGGTGTAGAGAGGTAACCATAGTTGGGTTAGGTTGTATGTTAGTTAGGTTAACCAAGGTTGGGTTAGGGTTGTGTGTTGAGAACTAACCATGGTTGGAAGAGGTGAACCATGGTTGGGTTAAGAAGGGAATATTCCAAAGGTATATTCCTTTGCTTGGGGGGAAAGGATAAATGGAAGGTTGAGATTGTTTTGGTTTGAAATAGATGGTTAAGATGTGTTGTAAGAAATTGGATGGTTGAGATGGTTTTGGTTTGAAATGAATGGTGGAGATCAAAAGATCCTTTTGCTTGGGGAGGAAGTGTGATCCAATGGTTGAGATTGATTCAGGTTTGAAATGGATGGTTGTGATTAAACACATGTGTTGGAATAGAGAGGAGATTGGATGGATGATTGAGATGTGTTTAATTTGAATTGGATAGTTGAGATTGAAGATCTGTAAGTAATATAGGAGATGTGATGTGGTAATGGAATGGAAGGTTGAGATGAGTTAAGTTTGAATTGGATGGCTAGGATCAAAAGTGTGTAAGGGACAAGGGTACACTTTTGTGTAAGTGGTGTAAGGGAATGTTGGAGGAGAATATTTGGGAAGGATTGTGGGAGATTTGGTGGTATTGGGTTTGATGGTTTTGGGTTAAGTGGTATTTTGATGAAGAAGATAATTAGGAAAAGTAATTAAGAAGAAAATAATCTAATTGTCATTAAGAGGAAAATGTTTAGACAATTAAGATTATAAGTTGAGAAAATCATAAGTTACTTGTTAGTTCAAGTAACACAACGTCGAGAATTCATAATTTCATATCTCGTGACTTTTCACGACTCGACGTTCTCAACTAATACCTTGGTTCAAACAAGTTAAGTGCTTTGCCTTATTGTAAAGCATAACCCAAGTGGGAAAGGATACGTTTACGCAAAGTGACCTTTGACTTAGTTTGACCAATAAGGGAGTAAACCCATTACGTAATTAGAGAAGACGTAAGCGCGGGATATGAGCATATGGATGCTTTCACATGATGTTACGTGAAATATATAAGCTCCCTAAGTTTAAAAAAGCCTTGGCTAGAGGCGATAAGAAAACATGAGTTGGCATTTTCCCGTAATTGGGTGCTTTAAAAGTTGTATCTCTCTAATCTCAAAACTTGTTTCGAGTGTTCTCAATTAAGCACATAACATATTCATACCTGTATTGAAAGATCCACATTTGTCGGGTAAGGGGAAAGACGACTTTCAAAATTCGTCCTGAAATTCACAGACGCCTGACGCGTTACCCACGCGTTGACGCGTGGGTGGCGCGCCAGCAGCAGACTTGTGATTAGGGGAATTTTGGCTAACGTTTGTTATTTTATGTGTTTTGATGGTTTATTTGTCATCATTAAAATATAAAGAGATCTTGATCATGTTATCTCAACATATGCCTAACTAGGATATTGAAACACATGTCAAGATCAATGGTATATAAAGGGAGAGAGAGAGTTAGTGCAATCCATGTGTCACTCATTTAATGGGTTAGGCTCATCTTTATGCTTATATTTTAGGTATGTCAATCATTTTACTTTAGTGCAAGTGAATCAACCTATATATATATATATATATATATATATATATATATATATATATATATATATATATATATATATATATATATATATATATATATATATATATATATATATATATATATATAATGTAGTTATCAAGCATTTTTTATTTATTTATTTTTTTAATATATATAATGTAGTTATCAAGGATTTGTGGACCAATTGAGTTTGGTGGAACGGAAGGAGTGGTTTACTTGGTTAGGTGGATTGAGAAGACTGAGTCTGTGTTCAATGTCAGTGGTTGTGCGGAGAATGCGAAGGTAAAGTTTGCTTCTTTTACCTTCAAAGATGAAGCCTTAACTTGGTGGAACAATTACCGTAACTCAGTTGGGAGTGATGCGGCTTATGCTATGACTTGGGAGCAATTTAAGTCTCTGCTGATTCAGACTTACTGCCCAAGGAATGAGATTAAGAAATTGGAGATTGAGTTCTGGAACCACAAGGTGAAAGGTACCTGACTCGCAGATTTCTAGTCAACTTTATTTAGTCAACCGCTTGTGAATGGTCAACCGTAATAAAGACTAACTAAAGAAACCTGAATTCAATATATCCAAGGAGTTTAGTGTCCCCGGGTCGTTTATGTCCCTTGGAAGTGTGGTATCCTGAGTTAGAACGGATCTGTGATCGGGAATTATTGAATAGGAAAGGGTATGTGATTTGTGATTATCCTAAGGATAAAATAATACAGCTTAAATAAGCTATATAAACAAAACCTTGAAATAAGAAAACTTAAAAACGTAAAAGGAATTAAAAACGTACGCGACTGCGTACTGAGAAAAAGGTGAGTTTTAAAGAAAAATAAACTATAGGGGTTAAAAATGAAAATTCTATAAACTTAAACTAAAAAGAAAATTAAATTAAAAAGAAAACTATTTTTTATATTATTATATTATTTATTATTTAATTATTTAATTAATAACTATTTAACTTTTTAATTAAAACTAATTTAAATCAAACTAAAAATGATAAATACTACAACTTAAACTAAAAACTTGTAAAAATAATTTCTAAACTTAAATATGAACTTCAAGAAAGTATAAAAAATAAAAATAAATGTTTTTGTCTTTTTATAAGCTTTTTATTAATTAAAAACTATTTATCTTAATTAAACTATTTAAACTAATTTAAATTATAAATATTATTAAACTAACTTAGAAAATTATGGAAAAATTTATAAAACTATTTTATGACGTATAAAAGCTATAAAAAATATAAAAACTAGGTGTTACTATATAAAAACTAATTATGCTATTTATAACTTACTTATTAATTAATTACTAATAAAACTATTATTAATTCTAATAAATACTAAATTACAAAATAAAAATCTAAGAAAATTATTAAAAATACTTTAATATATAAGGAAATTAATAAAAATATAAAATTACAATTTACTTAATAAAAATCTAAAAATGAAAATTAAAATTTAATTAAATTAAATAGAAACTATCACTTATTTTTATGTTGTATTTTCTGGATTTTTCTTTTATAAAACTATATTATACCTAAAAATAAGTAACTTTTGTAAAAACAATTAATTTAGAACTTATTAATAAGCACTGTGGAAGCTTATTGCTACCACAGTTGACTTTGTTTGACTGAAATGGAAAATAAGCTCAAATGAGCTTATGTGGGACCACCTTGGTAAAAACTGATGTAATCAAGTACAATGAACAAGTTTAAACAGATATCACACAAATAAGCTAAGTAAATAAGCTAAAACACCACAATAAGCTGTTTGCTTATTTGGTTCTGGGTCAGAAATGGGACAAGGTTTGGGTGCAATTATAGGTGGGGTCCACAATTCCAGAGGTCAAACAAGGGGTCAAAGGTTCAAGACTGGTAGGAGAGGGGTTTGTAGAACCAAAATTGAGACCTAGGGAACCACTGTGGTGGCCACAAACAACCACCAAAGTGGGTGGTCTTGGGCTGTGGTCTGTGCAGCAGGGGACACAGCTTGCCCTGCAGCTGTGTTCCAGGGGTAAAAAGGTCCAGAAAATAAAATCACAAAAATATAAAAAAAGTTAGGACACCAAAGTTGAGCTGTTGGACTATAAATCCTAGAAATATTAAGGCCTAAAACCTAGTACAAAAATCACAAGAATTCTTGGAGTTTTTGACAAAATCTTAGGTGTACACAATTTGACTTTTTGTATGAAACTAGGAACTTGACTTTTATGAACTTCTGATGGATCCTATGAGCTTATGAAGCTATTATAAGCTATGATAAAGCTAACCTAAACTAAAAATATAATTTATGATCTAATGTGGGGGGTTTGAGGCTTCACTGTCCATACAGTGGACAGATAAGTGAGGTTTGTGGTGAGTTTTGACCTTTGGGTGTATTTGTGTCTAATGAAATGGATTCCCAGACCTTATATTCACCCAAGAAACTCACTGAAACACAGATTTAAATTGTAAAACAACTAGAACACCACTAACAGGTTACAACCAAACACCCCTATATACTAACTAATAAGAAGATTTCCAAATCAGATTAATGACCTAGTTATCTAATCTGTATATAAACCTTAACACATCATCATGGTAAACCTAATAAACAAGAAACAACAACAATAACAACACAAGACACACAAGAACACAGATAAGCAGTTTACACTAAGAAACTGAAATGAAATGAAAACTTAAGAACTAACAAAAAACAAAGAACAACCTATGGATATTAAACTGGAAACACACTAATTAATACTAAACAAACTCAAAACAACAAGAGTAACAACAAGAATCAAAGAGAAGCAGATTATGCCATTTACACTACTAAAGCTGAAAACATGAAAACTTGACAACTTACAAAAACAATTAATACCCTATTGATTTTATGAATCAGTTACACTAAGAAACACCCAAGAAGCAATTAAGAACAAGATTAACAATAAGTTACACTAGTAAACAGTAAGATACAAATTTAAATGGAAATGGCTTACAAAATGGCTATTCAGCAAAATGACTAAGAACAAGACCCAAGTATCACACCTATGGGCTCTCCACAGAGCTTCTAACCCAAGGGCATTCCACAATTCCCTTGCTCCAAGCTTTCTGATATGCAATTTTGTGATTTATTTTAGATTTTTCTATCTTTTTTTTTATTTTTGATTTATGGATTATAACTACTTTTAAGGTTTCTAAAAAGCCTTAAGGCTTTTGTCAGGAGCCTAAGTGCTTATTTGAAGGTCCTCTACACAGTTATAAAAGACAAGAAATGTAAATGACAAATTAAGTAAATGACAAGTATTTAAAGATTATGGAAACTACAACTGTAAATAAAGTTTTATTACAATTTGTCAAAGTGTAACAAAGCTTTGAAAGCATTTAAAGAACAAGTATTAAAGATAAGCAGTAAATTGATCATAAACTTTTATTTCTATGATGATTCTTCACTTCTGGCTCTTTCTTGGTATTTATTGACTTGTTTGACTCTCCTCAGCTTCCTGGAACTATCCCACTTCAATTCAAGGCCATTGGATCTCTGTAAGTGATCCCATCCGTTTAAATGTATTTGGCGCCAAAATGCTACACGTGGATTTGAGGCGGTTTGAGTGTAATTAAAACACCTTGGCTGTTTGTGGAAGAGTAAGGGACAAGTTTGGTAATGTTTGGAGGCCAAGTTGGGGGTTTTGCTCAATACTGTGGATTGGTTTGTGAACAGTGGTGGTTTTGAGTTGAAAAGTGGTGGAGAACGCATTTATTGTGGCGTGTTTAGGGTTGAAAGGTGGTGGAGAGTGGGTAGGAAGATAGGGGTGAGCTGGAAAGGGTGAGGGTGCAAGTGGTGGTGTTACAGGTGGGGGTGTGAGGTGGAAGACGAAGAGGACACGGGGGTGTTTGTTTTATTTATTTTACAAAGGGGTGGGAGTGGGCTGGTATAATTTTGGGCCCAAATGGTGGACTGGATCTGGACTAGGCTTAGTTTGGTTTTGGGATTTATAATAAAATGGGAAGGGTCCGGTTTGGTTTTATTAGTGACAAAGCCCAAGGACTAAAATTGCCAAAGCTGATTTCTTGAGGGCTTTTGTTGACAACTTTCCAAACTTTCTTCTAGGGGCCAAACCTGCCAAATATGGTTAATACAAGGACCATATATGTTTATTTCCATTTTTATAAACCTTAAGGACCTATTATGTAATTTTCTGAAACTTGAAGGGTTAAACCTGTAAATATCAAATATTAACACAAAGGACCAAATATGTCATTTAGAAATAGTTCAAGGGTTATTTTGATAAATTTTCCATTTTAGATAACCCAGGGACTGATTTTGACACTTTTCCAAAGTTGAGGGACCAAAGTTGTAAATATGTGATTTTAAACTTTGAAGGACTATTTTGAACAACTTGTGAATCCCAAGGACCTTTTATGATATTTTTACAAGTTTTAAATGACCAGGGACTAGTTTTGCCAATTTGTCAAAGTTCAGGGACTGAAACTGTAAATTAAGTGAAATATGTGTTTTTCATCAGTTTTCATCCCTTTTGCACTTGTAACACCTAAAAACACAATTTGGTGATATTTCCATATTTTGAAGCATATTTGTATGTTTTCAGATGTTTTAGTAGCCTAAATGTGAACGAAATGATGAGTATTTAGACACTCATCAGTACCGATATGGCAACTTACAATCGCCGATATCGAGAGTTGGCCTTACTCTGTCCCGATATGGTTAGGACTGAGACCCAAAAGATTGAGAGGTATACCGATGGATTGCCGGTAGCTACCAGGAACGATGTGATATCTGCTAAGCCTGCAAACATACATGAGGCTATTACTATTGCTCAACAATTGATGGACTCTTTGGCATTGGAAGAAGCTGAGAAAGATAAGAATGGAAAGAGAAAGAGGGACGATCACTCTAAGGGTAATGATCGTCGAAACAAGCGACAACTAACTACTAGAGCTTATGCCATGGGAGATGGAGACAAGAAGAACTACAATGGAGATGCACCCAAATGTAACCGATGTTACAAGCATCATTCTGGTCGATGTACTGTAATGTGCAAGAATTGCTCTAAGATGGGACACATAGCTAAGGATTGTAGAGCTCGACCACTTGCTATGGTTCAAGCTACTCTTGAAACTAAGAGCAAAGCGAATGTTACTTGCTATGGATGTGGAAAGAAAGGACATTATCGGAATGAATGTAGGGAATCGTGGAACTGAGGAAATCAAGGATCGGGTAGTAATGGGTACAACAATGGAAACCGTGGAGCTGGAGGAAACC